>CM070657.1:22084180-23446497 GCA_036346575.1 Dendrocalamus sinicus | reverse complement strand
GGACAAGTTGTGTAGAATTATTGTTGATAATGGCAGCTGCAACAATATTGCAAGTCAAGAATTGGTTGGCGAATGGGGTTAAAACAGCGGCGCCATCCTACTCCATACAAGATGCAATGGCTTAATGATTGTGGTACGCTACGTGTAAACCATGTTGTGACAGTTCCTTTCTCTATTGGGAAGTATAATGATCATGTGGAGTGTGATGTGGTGCCTATGCAAGCATGCCAACTGCTGCTAGGAAGACCATGGTTATATGATCGTGATGTTCAGATTTTTGGTCGAACCAACAAGTTATCTCTCATGTACAAAGGAGAGCGAATCACTTTACTTCCTTTGACACCGGAGGAGATATTGAAGGATGATGTAAAAAGAAAACAGCGAGAGAGTGAGAACCACTTACGAGTGACCCACAAACATAGTGAGGTAGTGAATCCAAAGCCAAATAAAACTCCATAGCTACAAAGAACCAAGCCAATGGGAAAAGAGGGATTAGTCATGATGGCTAGGAAAGGGGATTTAAAAGAATTGAGTGAACCCAATGCCATGTTCTTTTTACTCCTGTACAAGGACAATTTTCTTTCCACTAACAACTTACCCTCTATATTGCCAAGTGTTGTTTATGATGTGTTGCAGGAATATAAGGATGTATTCCCGGATGAAGTACCACCGGGCTGCCACCTAAGAGAGGAATCGAACATCAAATCGACCTTGTCCCTGGTGCCCCACTTCCAAACCGAGCCCCGTGTCGCACCAACCGGAGGAAACAAAGGAAATTCAGCGCCAAGTTCAAGAGTTGATCGAGAAAGGGTATGTAAAAGAAAGTCTTTCACCATGTGCTGTCCCTGTTATTTTAGTTCCAAAAAAAGATGGCTCATGGAGAATGTGTGTTGATTGCCGAGCTATCAATAACATAACAATAAGATATAGACATCCAATACCTAGACTGGATGACATGCTTGATGAGCTTAGTGGTGCTATCATTTTCACAAAAATTGACTTGAGAAGTGGCTATCACCAAATCCGAATGAGAGAGGGAGATGAGTGGAAAACTGCTTTCAAAACCAAATTTGGGTTGTATGAATGGTTGGTGATGCCGTTTGGATTGACAAATGCACCAAGTACTTTCATGAGATTGATGAATCATGTGCTTAGAGCTTTATTGGCAAATTTGTTGTTGTTTACTTGATGATATCTTAATTTACAGCAAGTCTCTTGAAGAACATATTGAACATCTAGCAAGTGTGCTATGTGTTTTGAGAAAGGAATGCTTGTATGCTAACCTTGCCAAGTGCACCTTTGCACCGACAAGGTAGTCTTTCTTGGTTTTGTTGTTTCAGGTCAAGGTGTCGAAGTTGATGAAGAAAAGATAAAAGCTATTCGTGAATGGTTGCCTCCACAGAATGTGAGCCAAGTCTGCGATTTCCTTGGACTTGCAGGTTTCTATCGTCGGTTTGTGAAAGACTTGATACCATTGCTGCACCCATCAATGAATTAACAAAGAAAGATGTGCTATTCCATTGGGGTGAGGCACAAGAGAAGGCATTTGAGGATCTGAAAATGAAGTTGACAACTGCACCACTCCTTGCACTTCCTGACTTTGGTAAGACCTTTGAAATTGAATGTGACGCAAGTGGTGTGGGGATTGGTGGCGTGCTCATGCAAGAAGGTATGCCTATTGCATATTTCAGTGAAAAGCTAAGTGGTCCAATTCTAAATTACTCCGTTTATGATAAAGAATTATATGCTCTTGTAAGAAGTTTGGAAACTTGGCAACATTATCTCTTGCCCAAAGAATTTGTGATACACTCAGACCATGAATCCTTGAAACATCTTAAGGGCCAACTAAAACTAAACCGAAGACATGCTAAGTGGAGTGAATTCATTGAGTCTTTTCCTTACATTGTTAAGTACAAAAAGGGAAGGATAATGTTGTAGTGATGCTTTGTCTAGACGCCATGCTTTGCTTTATCACTTGATGCTAAAATTCTTGGATTAGAAAATGTGAAAGATTTGTATATTGCTGATCCTTATTTTGCTGAACCATATTCCAAATGTAATGATGGAAAGGGCTGGGAAAAGTTTCATTTACATGATGGATTTTGTTTCGGCTAACAAACTTTGTATTCCGAATGTTCTGTTCGTCTCATGCTTGTGCAGAAGCTCATGCCGGTGGGCTTATGGGTCATTTGGTGCTAAAAGACGGAACAAGTGTTGGTTGATCACTTCTTTTGGCCGAAGATGCGGCGATGTGGAGAGATATGTCATGCGCTGCGAAACATGCCACAAAGCTAAGTCCCGTTTGAACCCTCATGGCTTGTACGCCCTCTACCTATTCCTAGTGTACCTTGGGAAGACATTTCAATGGATTTTGTTCTTGGTTTACCTCGAACTAAGAGGGGAGGGATTCCATCTTTGTTGTGGTTGATAGATTTAGCAAGATGGCTCATTTCATTCCTGTCATAAGAGCGATGATGCTTCATATATTGCTGAATTATTTTTCAGGAAATTGTAAGACTTCATGGCGTGCGCGGACCATTGTTTCAGATCGTGACACCAAGTTTTGAGCTACTTTTGGAAGACCTTATGGGAAAACTTGGGACAAAATTGCTGTTCTCTCGACATGCCATCCACAAACCGATGGTCAAAGCGAAGTTGTGAACCGAACATTGTCGACACACTGCTGCTGAATGTTCTCAAGAAAAATTTGAAATTATGGGAGGAAAGCTTGCCTCATGTGGAGTTTGCATACAACAGGGCAGTACACTCGACCACTAAGTTTTGTCCATTTGAGATTGTATATGGTTTCAAACTCATGCTCCTATCGATCTTTTGCCTTTGCCTATGCAGAGCGTGTAAATTTTGATGCAAGCAAACGTGCAGAATTTGTCAAGAAGCTTCATGATCGAGCAAAAGAAAACATAGAAAAGATGACCAAGATGTACATGAAACGTGCCAACAAGGGACGAAGAAGATGTTATTTGAACAAGGAGACTTAGTTTGGGTGCATTTGCGCAAGGACCGTTTCTGAACAACGCAAGTGCAAGCTGCAGCCACGTGCGATGGTCCTTCAAAGTGCTCCGCAAGATCAATGACAATGCATATGAAATTGAACTTCCAAGCACGTATGGTGTAAGCTCAACCTTCAATGTCTCCGATCTGTCTCATTCTTTGGACCGGAAGAGTCGAGGACGACTCTTTTCAAGAGGGGGAGGATGATGAGGACATCCCAGCTCAGCATGTTCCATCACATATCAACTATTCACCATCAAGCATAAAGGATACAAATCAAGGTCCACTTACACGAAGTCGTGCCAAGAAAATACAAGAACAGGTGAATTCATTCCTAGCTGATTTTGATTTCAACATATGTCAGGATGTTATACTACCTAAATGTTCTACATTGATGTTACTTAGGTTTACACATGAAGCGGAGGAAGCTACTTGGCATGAGGAACAAATACAATGCTACGATCAGACCACCTGGCTGACAGCACCTACAGCCACAAAGAAGCAACCATAACTTTTGTTTTCCGAAGGCTCTGGGGGTCCATGAGTACTTGATGGAAAGCTTATCAAGTCTAGTTTCCAATGCAACAAACCCCACGTCATTTGGACTTTCCAATAAGAAGTTATGATCGAATTAGTGGAGACTGCTCAGAAGGCTAACAGTCACGCGAGACCTCCTCGGGAATTCATCTCGTGGAGACCTTTCACCTAGCCTACCTTCAGAAATTCCAATTCCTTTTCACACTCAACTAGGAGGGTTGTTTCTAGTATAAATACCCCTTGTATCTAAACAATTGGCAGCTTTGAATCATTTGATAAACCATAGTTTTGCAGCCGAGCTGCTGAGTGTCTTACTCATACCGTTGTTCTTCCTGGACTCGTGAAGAGATCCCTTTGGGATCCCCTAATTCGTGCTCTAGGCTTTCGGCCTTTTGTGTGGGTTAGTCCCGGATTGTGGTTCTGCGGTCGTTCGGAGATCGAGTCGAAGTCCTCAAGGTTTCGGTGTCTCTCTCCCCGTCGTTTGGTCGCATCCAACCTTGGCAGGTATAAAGCTAGTTACCCCGCTGTTCGCAGCAAGTTATCCTCGGTTCTTCGACCTACTGTCGTGAAGATCGGGCCATCCCAAGGAGGTTCCTACCACCCATGTGCCTGAGGGCGTGCCGCGGCTGCCATCCCGACGTTTGGCGGCACGGCCATACGACGCGCTGTCGTTGACGTCGCTCCTCATCCGCATTTAATAGCACACTCCTCCTCGGTCTCATTGTGCGAACGACCGAGGGCGCGCACACTTGTATCATCACCGGTGCACCCCACGTAGATTGTGGTGTGCAAACATGACACGCAGCTCCGAAAGTTATTGTTGATGGTCATACGCAATTGTGTGACCTCTCGAGGTGTTCACCCACCGAACTTCTCCGAGCTCATTGCGCACGCCATTGTCACCATCATGAAGTTGTTTTGTAGCATCTCGCGCAATCGAAAGTGTACTCGGTCCACGTAATCGGCGCCTCTGGATTAGGTGGATCCTCCTCGTGACCTGACATGGGAACGACTCACAAACAAGAAACGAGGTTATATCCGGGTTAGTATAACAAAAGCTCTCTCTATGCTTGCAACTCATTGTCCTGAAAACAAGACAAGCTTACCGTTCCAAAGTGAATCAAGGATGACAAATTGACAATTGTGATAGTGAACGACCTCAACCCGGTAATGTATGAGCGTAACCAAGAGCAAGGGAGTACACCAATGGGTGTAGGTGGAGCTTGGACAATTATGTGGATATCCTATGCAATCTGATATTCAAGGTATTGTAAACCTAAGTAATGATCCAAGCTAGACTATTTTGCCTATGTGCTGATCAATTGGTTTAAGCGAAGTGTATGAACGCACACACAACGATAAATGGGACTTAATGCAAACAAAGGAATGAGCTAGGGAGAATCAATCGGAAACAGAGATGAAACTAGCTCATTTTGCACCAAGTACTAAGAGAGATGCTAGCTAATTGCAACTGAATATACGAGGGCACAAAGTTGCTCTAAAAAAAGGAGTTTGGAAGCTCTATCTTCTCGTTTCCTTTCCAACAGATCAAGAAACGCCTCAATCGGAGGTCATATGCAAAAGTTACGTGTTTCTCTCTCTTCTTTTTTTGTGCCGCGGCTCTTCCTAACTGTGGCTACAAGCCTCACAAATCAGCAAGGTGTAATCAATTTTAATGAGCAGCCCTAATTGCAATGTCAACAGCTAGTCTCAAGATAAAAGGATATAAGTGAAGCACAAAGACACCAAATGTGGTTCGGCCTGCTATGATGTAGTGACCGAAACAGAAGTTGGAACAATTGGACTCAGATTGTGTTTGAGCTAGAGGTCGATTCGGACTCTAGTCCCACCAAGGAGTTCGGATAAAGAAACACAAACCAACTCGGATTGTGCTCTCAAGATGGTTCACGGTAAAAGATGGAAGCTTTTTTGTTTGTTTGCTAATTGAGGAATCAACCAGCAATTTTGTAGGGTTTATGTGAACACAACGATTAAGCAACACAAAAGAAAACATATGGATCAGCACTAAAACAAAACTCTAATGGATGAAGACTTAACAAAATGCACAAGAAATAAACAGATTAAACTACGGTTTTGGTATTGCAATTATCGGTTTGATGGACGAAAGGACGGAAAACGAATCTAACTCTGGTAAAGAAGTTCTCACCGAGTAAACCTAGAATCGATACCACATGATACGGGGGGGTCCCAATCTTCTTAGTGAGGAACCGTGGATAGTTGATGGTAGACGATGTCGCTAGTTGAACACTCGTGCCAATGCACGAACCTCAACTCTTCGAATACGCCAAAACACACCGGACGATTGTTCGTCGCGAGACCACAAACGACTTAACGCCAAGTCCCCAATTCCCAATGGAACGACAGCTTGACCTTGAATTGCAGAACGAACATTGGATCGCCTAGTTTTCTCTCAAAGTCCTCGCATGAACTCTGGTGTTGAAAGAACAAGCAATAGCTATATTTCAATCTTATGCATAAAATTGGTCTCCCCTAAAGGCTGCCAATACAAGGCTTATATAGCCCATTGGGACGTCCATATGGTCCCCAAACCAAGTACAACTCAATCCTATATGGTTTTAGATACGAACTCTCACAAAAAAGGAAACTATATTTTTCACCCGTCATATTGTTTTGGTCATAACTTTTTATCCATGGTGAATTTGAATTGAGACCGGATCCATTGCGTAGCCCTTGAAATTATCTTTCCAACGAGTACAAGAACACCTGAATCGGACTCCGTTTGTGAAAGTTATGGCCTGTTTAGTAGCTGCCTGTCAGGCTGTCCCGAACCGAATACGAATTGAATCCTGAGTTGAATCCGAGTTTGAATTGGGTTGAGCACAAGGGAATTCCGAATTTGGCTTGAAAATCTTATCCAAAACTTGTAGTTTAAGTCCTTGGGTTTGACCCTTTGCTCTCCCAAGTCTTCACGTGAGTCATACCTAAGAATACATAAAATACTAGCATTAGGTAGTATTCCAAGTTCATCATGAATTAAAGGAAACCCTTAAGAAACAAAAGCACCAGTTTGTTTAAACGCTTGGCTCTTGCCCTCATCATTGGGCCCTCTGGTTCTTGGATATTCTCATGCATGCTTGGAGTGGAAGATGTATATGTAATGGGGATGTCCTCATCAGTACTTGTATTACTTGCAGCTTCACTTATGGCGTCCATCTCAGTATGTGCATGACCACCAATATGAGAAGATGTATAAGTGTTAGGGATGCCCTTATCACTCTCACTCACCTTTGTGGAATCACACTCTTTGTTTTCTCCTTTCTCACTCTCAACTTGCATTTCAACCTTTTGTACATTATCATTTACATTTGGGAAGGAGTTAACGGTCGCAGCACCACTTGTTTGTTGTTCCACCAAAACTTGTATTGATTAGTTCTTCCATCATGAAGCACAGCGCGATCATATTTCCATGGCCTTCCTAGTAGCAAGTGACATACATCCATAGGCACCACATCACACTCCACCGTATCACGATAAGTGCCAATTTTAAATTCAACATCCACGGTGTATCCCGCATTGAATGAGCCTTTCTCATGCAACCACTGAATCTGATATGGATGTGGGTATTTCTTGTACTTTAACCCAAGTTTATTGCAAAGCTTGATGTGGCCAAGAATGTGAATACTACATTGATTTGTGTTTCACCCATGCAATCTGAAGTTACAAGGCTTAGTAGCTCCAAATTGCATAAGGAGAAATAAGCAATCGGTTACGGGAGAATGAAGAATATCCTTGTTCGTGCAGATGCTTATGTGATTCCTCCTTTGCGTAATACAAACAAGCCAACAATGCATGGAATTAGAGGTGTGGATGGTAAAGAAAGAAAGCTAGTTTGGGTATAGAGGAAGATACAAGATCAATCAAGTTCTCGTGATTGCAGTTCTGTCCACAATGTTCATGAAAATTGCAACGCCAATTCTGAGGTTTCTAATGCACACAAAATACATATTTGGAAAGTTAATGAAGTCTACTTTTCAATGATTCAAACGGCGCATGATTGGAGCTTCTTACACAAAGTTATGGCAACTTGATTGCTTGCTGCACGGGCTGTCCGGAGAGACATGCGATACTTGCCAAACATAGAGTCCGAGTATTGCAATACAAGTAACGGTAAAATACGACCATACCATGGCTTTCCAAAGGATGAGAAGGACTCCTTTTCAGGTTCCAAACGGATTTAGAAGCCCCTTGAACAAGAAAAGAAACCTATAAAGATTTGAATTCAATTCGGATTCGGTACGGATCAGATAGAAAGTCCAACATTAAAACACCCATAACTTTCACAAACGGAGTCCGATTTGGGCGTTCTTGGACTCATTGGAAAGCTATTTTGAAGCCCCATACAATGGATGAGGTGCTAGCCACGGAATCCTCATGGTCACGTCACAAATTGAGAGACAATCTGATGAGAACATCTCAATTACACATTCATCATCCACTCCAACTGTGAATGACAAGCTAGTGATGAGGCTCCGAAATGTCCTATGACAAGAACAAGAGCTAAACTACTTTAATAACAGGTGCTTTTGTTTCTTAGAGAGTCTTCTATTACGTTAGATGAGAATAGCATAATACCTAATGCAAATATGTTGTGCCTTTTCAGATTCAAAGTAATGGAAAATCAAGTGGAGAAGGTCCAACCAGCCACGAGTCATGAGAATGAGAGTCTATGCGAGCAAAGAATTAAGATATATGTGTCCAAGAATGCCTCAACCAAGCAGCCATCAAGTCAATGGAAGGCCACATGATCACAATCTCATGGTGTGCACAAGATGTGGCCTGCGTGACACTACTAGATTTTCGGCCTAATGCCACGAAAGAAATTGCAACGCCACCAATTTGGTTGTAATAGGTAGGATTTATTGCAACGTTTTTCCAAAACGGTGGCAATAGGTGGACGTTATTGCCACTATTATATTGCATTGCGATATTCGTGAATGTTATTGCAATAGGTAGGTGTTATCGCAACCATTTTGAAAAAGTGTTGCAATAGGTTGATATATTGCCACGACACTATTCATTTGCGTTAGTGTTGATTTTCGTTGCAATTATTTGCTCCTATTGCAACCATATATAATTTCGTTGCTATTGGGTGATACTATTGCCACGATATTTTTCGTTGGGATAATCTTCAACGGCGTTGCGAGAGGTAGTTGCGTATTGCAACGAAAAACTAAATCGATGCAATAACATATTTATATTGCCACGTGTAAATTTTGTTGCTATAGAGTAGTGTGTTTCGTTGCAATATGGTATTCTATTGCAACTCTTTTGATTCGTGGGCTTTTGTTTAGCTATCCGGTCATAATGGTTCAGTGACCATTGCAAAAAGCGGTACAATAGCTTTGTGGGCATAGGAGCTTGAAACCAAGATCATCCTCTGCTGATTTTATCGAGCTTGAAACACCTTTACTAAGTTTTGAGTAGGGTGTAAACGGAGCGGATATTTCCGACCACCGTCCGTCCGTTTTAATTCGGATATAATTCGAGCATATTTTTGGATATCCGGATATTTTCCCGAATACGGATACGGATTCGGATATTTTTCGATTCGATTCGGATTGGAAAAGACAATATCCGACGGATACGGAATTATCGGATATTTTCTCGGATGAATTACGTGAAATTTTTTGTAACTTCGAATACACATTCGAAATTCTGGATCCGCCACCACGACCTAAAAATCACGGTGATCAGCTGAAAGTATCCTTTGGCATGTGGATTAGTTGGAATGACTATTTCGGTGATGGTTTAATTGTTTGGCCATGCTATATGGTATGCTCTGAATGACAAATTCTCTATACAAATGTTTCTTGTTAGTGCACTTCACATTATTTTTTTTGTACAGGTAAAATAATCTTGTGGCTATAACTGTACTCTACCTTTTACTGTATATATATACCAGGGGCGGATCTACTGTAATTCATGGGTATTCAGTTGAATACCCAAAATTTTTTGCTAAAAATCTACTATATATATAAGGCATTATATATATATATATATATAAATCAATAATTGGGTTTAAATGAGAGGATTTAAAGCGAGATCGCCATCGGCGATGATCGCGTCGCATGGGCTCGGCGTCACGGCGAACGCCCATTACCTCCCACCCACCGGCCCGATGGCGGCGTTGATTAGGCTCGATCGCCGGAGCCTCGCACTCTGCGCCGTCTTGGCATCTACGGTCTTCTCGTTTCCTCATTTCGGTCTTCGGTCTTCCATCATGGCGATTTCTCATCTATCCGGCGGCGATGGCGGGCGGCGAGGAGCGCCCTGCGGTGTTGATAAAACTCAGCAGCAGCGAGTCCGACTCCGACAGCGGCGGCGCGGCGGCAGCGCGAAGAGGTCGCGAGGTGCGGGAGGAAGGCGTGGCGGGAAGCGGGCTAGATTTCGGTGGTGGCGGCGCCGTGGGCGTGCCCTCGGGTTTCCTCGACCGCTCCGCGCCGCCGCCGCAACGCGTGCGCGATGAAGCAGTTCGGAAGGCGGGGACTACGACGGAAGCTGCCCGGGGATGAGGTGCCGCAGCCGTCAGGTATTCTCTGATACTACGAACCCTCTAGAGTCGATTTCCTTTCTCATTGGTTGATTTGCTAGCTTGCTCCGTTCAGAGATTGCTAATTAGATGGAATAGAGAATTCAGGTGATTTTCTTGTCCCTTGTTATTTTGTTTTGTTTTAATCGTGTAAAACGTTCATGAATGATTGAAGAATCCGAGCGGTTTGGTTCTTTAGTGAGGAAAAACAGGCAATCCGAAGTTTAATCTTTTTTTGTATCTATTACTGTACACAGACAGTGGAGGGGGAAAAAAGCGGGCCTTTGTTTCTATGATCTTTGCAATGAATTTTGAATATTTTTCAACAATGCACATTCAATATGAGTATATAACCTATCTAATCATGTGTGATGATCGAAATTACTACTTGAGTCATGAGTTGGCAACGTGCAAAATGTAGAATGATTTATAATTTTTGATGTCCATGCTGAACATACAGAAAGTCACAAGTATTAGAACGGGAATATTTACAAGTGAAGTGTTATCATGAGCCTGCTACTATTAGGTACTGTGCTGAGATGCCATTTCTCACCACTAGATGAAAAGGATGTGGACAAAGCTGTGTGTATAGTATCAGCCGTAGCTTACAGTTTGAGAGACTGAACATTTATGATATATCATCATTCCCTGGGCGATTAGAGATTTGGATGTTGGTTTAGATTGGACAGTTCACATCCAAGTGCTGTTAGCTTATTATCCTTTATATATTCCTATTTTCATTCTGATCACTGTTTTTTTTGTTAGTACGTTATATCATACAATAGTTCAGCTATTTGAAAGAAATATGCTGCATAGGATGCCATTCTCTTTTCATATTTTGTCACTACTGATTTTACAATTTGGACTTATTTATGGACATACAATACTTGTGTTATTGATTCTGTGTGTTGATCTTGAGTTGATTTTAGTTGCTACTAGAATATCCATGACTTGTCACTTTGTGTGCTCGTTAGAGAGCCATGTGATTCTTACTTTAGATAAGCTTTATTTGCTAATTAACTCATATGTACATAAAGAAGAAAGAACATTGGAAGCTCGTACTAATGTATTGTTTTTAAGAATTTGTTGAATGTATATGTTTGATTTTGTAGATCTTTGAGCTTTGAAAAATGAAGAAATTTAATTTGAAATCTTTATGGGAGAGAGCTAGAAAGACACAAAAGGTACTATTATGGACCTTTATATTTTTTATTGAACAATACTTTTGTATCTTGAATACCCATTCCAAAATTCCTGGATCACATCGATATATACCTCTACATATTCTTGAGGATACATGTTCTTGATTTTTTGGTTGGGTTATTCATCATCTACCTTTCTAGTGGTTCTTGAGCTCTACATATTTTGACAATCATGTCTATATCTCTAAACAGTTGCATTGATGCAGTAATGAACATATGTATTCATGTTATAAAAATTTATTCCATTTACAATATGTTACTATCGTGATGAGCTGAACAACTGATGCATATGCCATTTTGAATCATTTTATTGGGAGGAAGGAACAAATTGAGTGCAGATGCTCAAGCCATGGGAAGCTAAGGTCAATTCAAGCTATTCAGCGAGGTCAAGCCAAGCTTCAATGCAGTGATAGCTAGGGATATTTTAGTGATGCTTGTAATACAACTTCAAATTATTGTCACAAATAAAGTTGGTTTCATTTCAGATATGTGTAGCAACAAATTCTATTTTGATATAATGATTTTACTACATCGGTTGATTCCTGTTGTGACAAACATTAATGGCGTTGCAATAATTCTTGTTGCTACTAAAGCAATACGTTGTAATATACACTATTCCCTTCAACTTTTGGCGTGGCAACATATGCTATAGCAACGAAAAAACAGCGTACCAAAAAAGTCTATAGCAACAAAAGAACAAGCGTGGCATTAGAAGCTATGGCAACGAAAATAGCAAGCGTGGCAATAGATTTTGTTGCAACCAAAGTATGTGCGTGGCAATTGAATCTATTACCATGAATTCTTTGCGTGGCAATATCACTATGTCCTATTACCACGAATTCTTTACGTGGCAATAGTTGTTTTTGCCACGCAATACATTGTTGCATAAACTATGTATTGCAATGCTTTATTGCGTTGCAATAGGTAAACGTTATTGCAACGAACCGAAATATCGTGGCCCAAACTTTAGACCACGCAACTTCTTGCCACGCCTCCCAACGAAAAGTTAGCGTTGCAACAGGTGCTATTGCAACCATTTTGGGCCTATTGCAACGTTTCGGTGCCGTTGCAATAGGCCCAAAAATTAGTAGTGTGACCAAAAGCCGACCGAATCCACCTCAATCTTGGTCTTGTAATAGGATAGGGGCTTAGCCCGAAATTGAAGGAACAGACTTGCTAAATTTTAGGAATTAGAATAGGAAACCTTGACCGAATTAGAGATTGATTCGGCCAAGGCTTTCCTTGCGTGAGTTCGGGGAAGCACTATAAAACCCCTTGTATCCCTTTTGTTTGAGCGGACCACGTTTGAAAAAATCAATCTACTAAAGTTTTGAGTTTAGCATTGCTGCGAAATTCCTTAGGAATTAGGAGTGTCTTCTTCAATCAAGATCGTTCAGCCTTTCCGTTGGGAATTGGGTGCACGATAGATCTTCGCAGTGGTGGCGAAATCAACACGAGTGTGTTTTGATGGATTAAAGAGCGTTCGTCCCTTGCACGGCATTGGAGGATCATTACGATTCATCAAGACTCCCATGAGTATCCATCCTACGTCGAGAAGATCGGGCGACCCGTATCATCTTGGTATTAGAGCGCAGTTTACTCGGTAGGATCTTATCCCTTTAAATTTCAATTTATTACTTGCTGTCCTATAGTCCATAAACCGAAAACACACAAAAAATCCAAACCCTAGTTTCGCATCTGCTATTTTTTGTGAGTTTTATTAAGTCTTGATCCATTAGAAATTTTGTTTACGTGCTGATCGTGTTCCTTGTAACTTGATCTTGTGTCCCCATAAAACAAAAAAGTAGATTCAATTTACTCTTGAAGTTGAGTCCATGTCTACAACTCCTAGATCAATCCGAGTACAACCCTAGATCTCTGTGTTCCTTCGCGTAACTTGATCTTGTGTCCCCATAAAACAAAAAAAGTAGATTCAATTTACTCTTGAAGTTGAGTCCATGTCTACAACTCCTAGATCAATCCGAGTACAACCCTAGAATCCAAGTCGATTTTGGCTAGCTGTCCACTTCCGAATCCGTTTGGAAGTTGCCATCCGAAGCCAATTCTAGGGAGGTGCTATCCGAAAAAAAACCAAGAGAAGTGTTAGTGTTCACGTTGGCTTCCTTGAACACCATACGGCTGAACACCATACATACGAGCTTCACTTATATCCTTTGAATACTTGAGACTAGTCATTGATATTGCATTGAGGGCTGCTCCTGAATACTCATAGCTGAACATTTGTGCTTGTGCATCACTCACACCGGCCGATCAAAAAGAAATTCAAAGTTTAGAGAGAGAGAGAGAGAGTTGAACATATTGGGTGACCCATATACCCCTACCTTTCCCAAAAAGTTTGTGACCCATATACCTCAATAGATTCAGAACAGTGAGTTGAACATTTGGGTGATTGGCAAGGTAGAAAAAAAGAAGTGAGCAAAAAAAAGAGAGCATACAAAAGGTGAGGAGGCTGATTTGGGTGAGTGGTTCTAGTTCATAATTTCAGTTTGAGTGACTAAACTTCTTGAGCAATCTTGTGCCCATATATTCCGTATTATTGCAATTGGCTAGCGTCTCTCCTAGTACTTGATGCAAATGAGCTAATTTTCCTGATTGTTTCCATCTAGCTCATTCCTTTGTTGCATTGAGTCACATTGATCTTTGCGTGTGCGTTCATACACTTCACTTATATCTATTGGATTAGCATATAGGCAATATTTTCTAGCTTGGATTATTACTTAATTTTACGACATCGTGAAATTCAGATCGTGTAGGATAAATACTTCCTAACCAAGCTCCACAAAATATCCTTTGCCGTGCATTGTGAGTCACCTTTAAGTCCGCTTGATCATCACTTTTTATTGTAGCCACCACCAAGTGTAAGTTTCTTTTGGCCTCAATTCACTTCGGAAAAGTAAGAACTTTACTTGGAAGAGGAAAAGTGAGATTGAGTGACTCCACATATTACCCATATATTTGTGGCTTTGTGTCTTCTTTGTGCTACTAACCATGTCAGGTGGAGACGACAACATGGGAGAGGAGTATGGTCTGAATTCCCCGGTGACTTGTTTTCAATTCCAAGCTTTGAGGGGAACATTGCGCGATGAGTTCGCCGCCACTACTTCTGCCCTAGAGGAGCAACTCAAGGCAGAGATCATCAACAATTTCACACAAGACATGCGCATTGAGATGAACCAACAAATGAGTGTGCTACGTACCAACATTGTGAACGATGTGGTGCGCGCACTCCGACCACAACAAGAGGAAGGCAGTGTTCATCGTGGGGTGGCATACCTCCGCGAGATGAGGAAGCAGGTGTTGCTCGAGGTGGCCAATATGCACAACAACGGCGAGGCCGCGTGGTGGCAAACTCCATCCGTCCACCCCCGCCTGGGAGAGGTGCAGGGGGCGACTTCCATGGTCCGGGGAGGGGCCATGGACATGGAGGCCGTGGTGGGGGAGCACTTCACGTTGACGATGATGACTTTCCACACTACGACGATGGCTACCACCACTGTAATCATTACGGCGAAGAACGACCACACGAGGAGAAATTTGGTAAGATCATACAATGCCTTCATTTTCAGGTACACATGAGCCCAAAGAATACCTCACTTGGGAGCTCAAGGTGGACAAGGTGTTCCGCTTGCACAACTATTCTGAAGAAAAGAAAATCCATATGGCGGGACTAGAATTTAATGATTATGCATTGGTTTGGTGGGAACAAGTACAAAACCAAAGGATGGAGAACAATGAGCCACCCATGACTACATGGGAAGAGATGAAGTACCATAGAGGGCAAGGTTTGTTCCTAAACATTACAAACGTGACCTTTTTGATAAATTGTAGAATTTGAAGTAATGAAGTTTCACGATTGAGGAGTACTACAAAGAGATGGAAATGGCTATGATAAGGGCAAATGTTTATGAACAAGAAGAGCAAACTATGGCTCGTTTTCTTGCTGGTTTGCATCCTTCTATCAAGCGAATTGTCGAATTTCAACCCTACAACAACATGGTGGAGTTGGTGCATTAAGCCACTAAGGCTGAGAGGCAAGTACAACAAGACATGAGGGTTTCAAAATCATCTTCCTACACTCCCCGTACAACACCTACAGGAGGTAAAACCACATCTCGTTTCATTTTGTTTAAAATTAACCCATCTAGTGGAAGTTTTACTCTTAGTGCACATGCTGCCCCGAGTGCCAAGAACGCCACTCCTTCCTTTCCAAAGAGAGGACAAGTCCCATCTTCATCATCTTCTGTTGGTTCTACGGCCAAGAGTAGCTCTATCCAATGCTTCAAGTGTCTTGGTTGCGGACATATGCAAAAGGATTGCCCAAATAGCAAGGTAATGTTGATAACGATAATGGAGAAGATGATTCGCTAGTGAGGAAGATGGAGAGCACCTTGTTGATTTTGAGGCATTTGAGGATGGCCATGGGGAAGAAAGAGAAGAAGAAACACATAGGGATGGGTATTGTGACCCCGAGTCCGGTCCTATCCTTGTGTGCACCCATTCGGTATTGAGCGTTCAAGCAAAACCCAACCATGAACAACGCTGCAATCTTTTTCAAACAAGAGCTTAGGTAAGTAAAGATGGTAAGTGTTGCAAAGTTATTATTGATGAAGATAGTTGTCATAACTTAGCTAGCAAAGAACTTTGCACTAAACTTGGATTGAAATACAAGAAACACCCACATCCATATCAAATTCAGTGGTTGAATAATAATGGTTCCATGAATGTTGGGTACACTGTTGATGTTAGCTTTCAGATTGGTTCTTGTCGTGATACTGTAGAATGTGATGTTGTGTCCATGAAAGTATGTCACTTGTTATTAGGTAGGCCATGGCAATATGATCGTTCTATTATTCATGATGGAAGAACTAATCAGTACAAATTCATGTGGGACAATAAGGAAATAATGCTACTGCCATTAACTCCTTAAATCATACATGATAACATGCAAAAGTTGAGGTGAAAGTAGAGTGAGAAAGGGAAGGAGCAAAAAAATGTGAATCCACAAAAGGTGAGAGTGAGCCACAAGCTAAAGTTGAGTGGAAAAAGAAAGGATGAGGGAGAGACAAGGTTAGTCATGATAGCCACCAAATCTGATTTGAGAGTGATGAGAGGTGATTCCACTTTGAAGCATTTGGTATTGCTATATAAAGATGTCTTGCTTTCTACTAATGACTTAACCTCTCTTCCTAGCGTGGTTTCTCAAGTGTTACAGGCTTCGAAGATGTCTTTCTGGAGGAGGTACCCACTGGCCTACCGCCCATTCGCGGCATTGAACATGGAATTGAAGTAGATGAATCTAAAATCAAGCTATTCAAAATTGGCCTACTCCTGTCAATGTTAGTCAAATTCGTAGCTTTCATGGACTTGCTAGTTTTTATCGCCGCTTTGTGAAAGATTTCAGCACCATTGCTGCCCCATTAAATGAATTAATAAAAAAGGAGTCACTTTTGAGTGGGGAGAAAAACAAGACAAAGCTTTTGCTGAATTGAAGAAATGTTTGAGTGAAGCACCATTGCTTGTTTTACCTGATTTCACTAAAACTTTTGAGATTGAATGTGATGCTAGTGGAATAGGTATTGGTGGTGTTTTGATGTAAGAAAGAAAACCTATTGCATATTTGGTGAGAAACTTCATGGTGCACAATTAAATTATCCTGTTTATGACAAAGAATTGTATGCTCTTGTGCGCAGATTACAGACTTGGCAACATTATCTTTGGCCTAAAGAATTTTTCATTCATTCGATCATGAAGTTTTGAAATATTTGAAAGGTCAAGCTAAATTGAACCGCAGACATGCTAAGTGGGTTGAATTCATTGAGACTTTTCCATACGTTGTTAAATACAAGAAAGGCAAGGAAAATATGGTAGTGATGCATTGTCCGGAAAATATGTACTTTTCACTCAATTGGAAGTAAAGGTTCTAGGGCTAGAAAGTTTGAAAGATTTATATTCTTCAGATCATGACTTTTAGCACCATATTCTAATTGCAAAGATGGGAAAGGGTGGGATAAGTTTCATGTTCAAGATGGTTTCTCTTTCGCATGAACAAACTATGCGTTCAGATTCTTCTGTGCGTTTGCTACTATTGCAGGAGTCTCATGCAGGAGGATTGATGGGTCACTTTGGAAGAGAGAAGACATACATGATGTTGGCCGATCACTTCTATTGGCCAAAGATGAGACGCGACGTCGAGAGATTTGTTCAAAGATGCATCACATGCCATAAAGCAAAGTCAAAACTCAATCCACATGGTTTGTACACTCCACTTCCAGTTCCTAGTGTTCCTTGTGAAGATATTAGCATGGATTTTGTGTTGGGAATACCTAGGACCAAGAGGGGAAGGGATTCAGTCTTTGTTGTTGTGGATCGGTTTTCTAAAATGGCATATTTTATTCCCTGTCATAAGAGCGACGATACGTCGCATGTAGCTGACTTGTTTTTCAGGGAGATTGTGAGGTTGCATGGAATGTCAAGAACAATTGTTTTAGATCGTGACGTCAAGTTCACGAGCTACTTTTGGAAGACTTTGTGGGCCAAAGTTGTTGTTTTCAATAACTTGTCACCCACAAGCAGATGGATGACGGAGGTAGTGAACCGTACACTCTCAATGCTGCTGCGGACAATGATCAAAAGAATTTGAAAGAGTGGGAAGATTGTCTACCGCATGTTGAATTTGCATATAATCGGGTGGTGCATTCTACAACCCAATTGTGTCCATTTGAGGTGGTGTATGGTTTCAAACCGATCACGCCACTTGACTTGATGCCACTTCCATTACAAGCATTACAAATATGGAGGCTTCTAAGCGTGCTGATTTTGTGAAAAGCTCCATGAAAAGACCGAAGAGGTAATTGAAAAGAAGGTGCGTGCTTATCTTGCTAAAGCTAACAAGGCTAGAAAGAAAATGCTATTTGAACCGGTGACTTAGTATGGGTGCATCTTCATAAAGAACGCTTTCGGAGAAGCGTAAATCAAAATTGATGCCCCGTGGTGATGGTCCTTTCAAAGTATTTGCCAAGATCAATGACAACGCATACAAGATAGAGCTTCCGGGAGACGATTATGGGGTGAGTACTACTTTTAATGTTGCTAATTTGTCACCATTCTTTGGACAAGATGGCACAGAGTCGAGGACGACTCCTTTTCAAGAGGGGGAGGAAGATGATACGGGGTCGCCCGATCTTCTCGACGTAGGATGGATACTCACGGGAGTTTTGATGAATCGTAATGATCCTCCAATGCCAGTGCAAGGGATGAGCACTCTTTAATCCACCAAAACACACTCGTGTTGATTTCGCCGACCACCAAGCGAAGATCTATCGTGCACCCAATTCCCAGTGGAAAGGCTGAATGATCTTGATTGAAGAAGACACTCCTAATTCCCTAAGGAATTTCGGCAGTAATGGTAAACTCAAAAACTTTAGTAGAATGATTTTTCTCAAACGTGGTCTGCCTCAAACAAAAGGGATACAAGGGGGTTTTATAGTGCTTCCCCGAACTCACGCAAGGAAAGCCTTGGCCAAATCAATCTCTAATTCAGTAAAGGTTTCCTATTCTAATTTCTAAAATTTAGCAAGTCTATTTCCTTCAATTTCGGGCTAAGCCCCTATCCTATTACAAGACCGAGATTGAGGTGGATTCGGTCGGCTTTTGGTCACGCAGGCCACATCTTGTGCACACCATGAGATTTGTGATCACGTGGCCTTCCATTGATTTGATGGCTGCTTGGTTGAGGCTTTCTTGGACGCATATATCTTAATTCCTTGCTCGCATAGACTCTCATCCTCTTGATTCGTGGCTGGTTGGACCTTCTCCACTTGATCTTCTGTTGCTTCGAATCTGAGAAGGCACAACATATTTGCATTAGATAGTATGCTATTCTCATCTAACGTAATAGAAGACTCAAGAAACAAAAGCACCTGTTGTTGAAGTAGTTTAGCTCTTACTCTTATCATAGGACCTTTCTGAGCCCAATCACTAGCTTTGTCATGCACACTTGGAGTGGATGATGAATATGTAATAGAGATGTCCTCATCAGAATTCGGTGGTAGCAATTTAGATATTTTCTTTTAATTCGTATTGGAGTTTGTTTCAGATTTAGGCCAGGTTGTGCGTGAGTTTTAGTCAAGGCGTGCATTGTGCACCAATATAAGTCCAGGGCATTAGCTCCATTGTAACTTAGGCTATGATGTGATAAGTTTTTATGCTTGTAAAATAAAGGAGAAAATTGCCATGATGGTTGTTGGCGGCCAGATTGCATGATTGCAAGGTTTTCTCATTTGGAGTTTGCTGAGTTGGTGCAAGGCAAGAATAGGAGATTCTTGAGATTGCCCATCGAATCTACAAGGTTCATCTCTTCTAATTCGTGTCTTCTTGTTGAATTCACGGTTGGGGAGTTTGGTGGATTGTTTCTAGGTTGCGCGATCTACTACAGTATTTCCAGAATTTGCTACAGTGCCACATCAAGCTATAGTGCGCAAAAAAATCTTGCTGATATTTTTTCATCAATTGAGACTAGATGTTGAATATTTCATCTAGGGTTGCTCTTGAGTATTTTACACCTTGCTGAATATTTGTGACCTGTGCAAAATCAAAGAGACTATTAAATCTAGTTCGGCCTTGGAAAAAACAGAAAAAAGTCACAGATTGACAAAAAAAGAGAGAGAACAAGAAAAAGAAAAAAACATTGGCGAATTTGGGTGAGTTCTTAGTTCATAAATTCAGATCGTGTAATTTAATTTCTTGAGCAATCTTGTGCCCTTACACTCATATTTTTTGCAATCGGCTAGCGTCTCTACCAAGATTACTTGATGCAAAACGAGCTAATTAATCCTCAATTTCAGATTATCTCTATGTAGCTCATTCCTTTGTTTGCATTGAGTCACATTGATCTTTGCATATGCGTTCATATACCTCACTGAAACCTTTTGGATCAGCACTTAGGCAAAGTATTCTAGTTTGGATTATTACTTAACTTTACAACTTCAAAATTTCAGATTGCTAGGATATACATTTCCATACCAAGCTCTACCATATAACCGTTGTTGTGCAAGTAGTGAACACTCTTGAATTCGCTTGATCATCATCGTGTTGTTGTCACTTCTACCAAGTGTAAGTTCATTGGCCTTAATTCATTTCGGAAGGGTAAGAACTTTACTTGGGAGAGAAAATAGTGGGATTGAGTGATTTCTACAAATATATACGTTGCATAACTAACCATGACAGGATATTCAACAATTCGTTTCTCTTGGTGTGAACAAAATAGGAATGAATCTTCAGTATTTCGTTCCTCATGGTGCGATTCCAAACCCAACAATTTGTCTCTTCCGTTCTGTGGAAGTGAAGATCCAGAGGAGTATCTTGAGTGGGAATGGCGATTGGAGAAAGAGTTTTAGACTTCAGAAGCTTCCCAAAGGCCAAGAAGTGATGTGAGCTACTATGCAGTTTAGAGACTATGCTTATAGTTAGTGGCAACAATTATCTGAAAAATGATTCATTAGATCTTGGTCAGATTTGAAGGTGATCATGAGAAATGAGTTTGTGCCAACTTATTATGAGCGGGAATTACTTCACCATGTGGAGAGTATCGCACAAGGGAGTAAACTGTTCAATATTACTATTATGAGTTGAAGCATGCATTGCGTCGTGCCGGTGTCACAAGTGCATTAAGGGAGAAGGCATAGTTCAAAGAAGTCTTGAATTCTGAGATCGCCACTGCACTTCAAGGTAAATATTTTAGTAGCATGCATGACCTTGTGAATTGCGCTATTGAGCAGGGAAAGAGATTTTTGGAGAGGCATACACCACAGTTTTATCCAAGTCCATCCTTCAGTTCTTATGTTGCTATTGGTATGTCATGTGAGAAGATGACCGAGCATGGGACTTTTCCTTCGGTCAAGGAGACATGTAGTGCTACCTCATTGCTACAAACAATACTTGAGATGCATCAAAACCCATGTGAGACTGAGAGCTACATAGCCAAAGGGAAAGAGAGTATTAAAAAGAGTGAGTTGTGTGATTCCACCATATGTGAATTTGAGAGCATCCAATTGGGAGTGTGAGAGAAACACCAAAAGAGAAGAAAGAGGTAGATGATAGACAAAGTGAGGTTGATTTTGAAACTAACACATTAATGTATACTTCTAGTGTTATTTATTATATTGAGCAGTTAAAATTGACGACCAGGAGTTGAACATTCAACAACCGGCATCCTTGAAAGCAAAAGATGAGGAGATAACCACAGACGAAGATGAAGTACTTGCTGCCCCATGGGTACACCATGATGATTTCATACCTATAGCACCTACATCAACTGATGAGAGTGATAAAGGTAACAATATTGGTGCTGAATTTAATTGCAAAACGGTGAGTAATTGCGAGAAACCATGTATTCAGTCAAAAATTCCATGTTCTGAAATTTCTTTACTCAATTTACATGATGTGGAATTAATTTGGTGTGAATGAAAACATTGCAACGTATGCATTTGATAGCTATTGTAGTATCAATTGGTTTGTGCAAAACAGTGAGAATGAGAATGACACAATAATTGATTCATACATATACCATGCATATGTGTTGTTCCTTTTATCTACTACGCCTTCAGATGTTCTTGATATGCTAAGCAAAAGAAGTGTTGATGACAAATATCTATACCATGCATATACGTTGTATTCTTTGCTTAGTACAATTTCAGGCTACCAAAAGCCGAGGACAGCTTTTCTTGAAGAAGGGGAGGATGATGCGGATATGCACATACTTAACACTTTACAATCAAATACATTATTTCATTGGAAAGAAGTATTGAGCCGCATTAAATATTTTCAGGTGAATTTGTTTCTTAATGAATTTCCTTCTATTCGTGGGAACGATATGCTACCTTATGCCAAATTCTTGTTTATTATTAGGTTTGAATATTGTGATGATACCGGGGCCAAAGCAATGGAGAAACCCATGCAGCTGATCAAGGAGGAAAGAAGCCCATGCAGTGGGAGAGCAAAAAGGGAGGAGCCCAAGGACTTAAACTATAAATTTTGGATAAGATTTTCAAGCCAAATTCGGACTTCCCACGTGCTCAATCCAATTTAAACTCGGATTCAACTCAGAATTTAATTCGGATTCGGTTCGGGACAGCCTGACAGACAGTTACTAAAAAGGCCATAACTTTCACAAACGGAGTCCGATTCAGGTGTTCTTGTACTTGTTGGAAAGATACTTTCAAGGGCTACGCAATGGATCTAGTCCCACCTTCAAATTCATCACGGATAAAAAGTTATGACCGAAATAATATGACAGGTAGAAAATATAGTTTCCTTTTGTGAGAGTTCGTATCTAAAACCATATAGGGTTGAGTTGTACTTGGTTTGGGGACCATGTGGACGTCCCAAGGGGCTATATAAGCCTTGTATTGGCAGCCTTTAGGGCTCAGACCACGTTTGATAATAAAATACTCTTGTTCTCTTTGATGGCCGACCCAACTTGAGGGAATTGGGAGTTTGCTGAAATCAAGATCGTTCAACCTTTCCGTTGGGAATTGGGAGCGCGATGGAACTTCATCAGTGGTCGTGAAGTTCAACACGTGTGGTTGGGCGAATTATAAAGTGCTAACTCTTGCATTGGCAATGGGAGATCACTACGGTTCATCAAATCCACGTGAGTATCTTGATCCTACGTCGAGAAGATCAGGCGACCCGTATCATCTTGGTATCAAAGCGCGGTTTACTCGGTAGGATTATTTACCCTTAGTTTTAGATATTTTTACTTCGTCCTATAGTCCATTAAAACCGAAAATTGCAACAAAAAATCCAAACCCTAGTTTTTGCATCTGTTAATTTTGTGAGTTTTGTTAGGTTTTGATCCATTAGAAATTTGTTTAGATGCTAATCATTCGTGTTTATTTGCGTAGCTTAATCTTTGTGTCCAATCCAAAATCCAAAAAAATCTTGCTGATATTTTTCATCAATTGAGACTAGCTATTGAATATTGCATATAGGGTGCTCTTGAGTATTTTACACTTTGCTAAATATTTGTGACCTGCAAAAAAATATCAATGGAACAATTAAAACTAGTTCGGCCTTTAAAAAAGAGACAGCTGAAAAAAAGAAGAAAAAAAGAAAGAAAAAAAACATTGGCCGAATTTGGGTGGGTTCTCAGTCCATAAATTCAAATTGTGTAATTTAATCTCTTGAGCAATCTCATATTCTGAAATTACGAGAATTCATGTGTTCAATCAAAAATTCCATGTTCTGAAATTTCTTTGCTCAATTTACGTGACGTGGAATTAATTACTCATAAGGAAGTTCTGACTCGAATATCTCCTAGTGATTGTTTGTATTATGTCATGTTCGATGACTCTAGAGAGCTATCTAGTGTGATTGAGGATGTTGCTGAAACTTCCTGTTTAAAATCACTAGTTAGTTCCTATGCCTACACATATAAGTTTAATTTGATCGAAGATTATGGTGTAGATGACAACTTTTATGTTTACCGAATATCCATTACATGTGATAAGCTTGTTGTATTAAGACTGCATGTCTTGGATAAACAGTTTGTTGTGCCATATCATGATCACAATGAGATAAATTTTAACAATAGTGCTTGATGTTTAAAAGATTTCTTAAGCCTGCTTTTTCATCCTTTGATTTACAATCATGTATACGTAATCAGAGTAGCGCAGTTGAAGCATGGAAGGCACGAAAAATTTTCTTCCCCATATTTGAACATCTGGACTAATGAGGCGATGGGGTCCCGATCTTCCGGTAGGATGATAACTATCGATTTTGGTGGAGGTGACTCTTATAATTGGAACAACAAGCATAGCAAATATGGTTGTATCCATAGGGTACATGTTCTTATCATCCTTCCCTTCTTAAAAACAAAGCCGTCCTTGGCTTTTGATAAACTTAAAGTATGGTAACAAAAAGCCAAGGTATATGCATGGTATATGTATATGTCATTCGTTTTAATAATTCTTCGTTGTTGCACAATTGATATTACAAAACAGCAGCGATCATAAAAGTTCATCATATTATTAACCCAAGAGTATTCATATATGTTAATGAGTAAATTAAAATTTCTTACACAGCAATTATTGCAACTAAATTTGCAAATGTAAGTGACGTATTTATGCAATTTGAATCTCTAAAGTTGTAAACTTGCAGTGGTGGCACATATGGGCAAAGTTGCAACTTTTGGAATCAAGCAAAGTTCATCCATATAATCATATCTCAATTGAGTAATAACAAATTTATCTAACAAGGGTGAAAAGATTTGTAAGTTCTTCCATAATTCATCATCTTTATTCAGATTGTTCATACTAGATGGTGCAGAAAGAGATGAACACATAGGCATTGGATCAGTACTAAATTTTACTTCCCTCTCACATTTAACATGATTCAGCATACAAGAATTGTTATCCGAAACAGCAAGTTTCAATTCATCCATGTGACCACAAATTATGCATATTCGATATACAAGAAATTTATTGTCTACACAATAATCTCCAATTAATTTAAAATAGTAGGTGTAGGTGCTAGATACAGAATTTAGAGATGAAAGGTCAGAAATTTTCTTCATAACACATTCCAAACTAATGGCCTCATTAAGAATGATATAGCACAATGCATCAGAGGATATTCAATCAAATACTTCCTTATGTGTAATTAATTCGATATGTGCAAAATTATGAGAATTTAGATCAGCACATGGTTCCTTCAAGTCAACACAAGGAATATCAAAAGATTGCACTACAGTAGGTATATACTCACAAGGTTGCTCTATGTCTTGTTGTAGCACCAAATCAGTACCTTTGTCATTATCGTCCTCATCAGATACTGTAGGTACCTCAAACTTCTCCGCTAATGGCATAAGATGCACCAAATCATCCTTCATCTCTTTAAGCATCTCAGCGGTATCTGTAGATGGAGTAGGAGCCAAAACAATGTCAGCATTTTCAGTTACCTTAAGTTGCACCTCGTTGTGACCGTGGGTGCTGGGGGTACAAAACGACGTCGCAATTTCTTCTTCATCTCCTCCCATGTGTACATGTAGTGGAACTCGAGATTCGACCACCAATGTTGAACATCACCAATCAGTGCCGTCCTTGCCATGCTCATCTTCTCATAAGGATCAAGATCTTGTCTTTCAAAGTAGTTATCCATCATAGTAACCCACAAGAAGTAGTCCAACGACGTATTCTCAGCGGTGAGTGGCAAGATATATACCGGTAATTGTTTCCCTTCGAGTTCAAATCTACCCACGATGACATCATAATCTACCAATTTTCTCAAGCCTGTCATTGTTAGTAGAAAATAAGGAAACAAATCACAAGTAAATGTTCCAATCAACTACTAGGATATGGAGGCTCAAATCAAGTCACCCAGCTCTCAAGCTCTTACCAAATTCTTTCAAGTTTTTACCAAAGCAAACAAGTGGTGCAACCGTGGCTGGTTCATGATAAATTTGACTCAAGTGATGAGTAAAGCGATTGCAAGTGACGATTCGACGTGATTTGCTTGGTTAGTATAAAGTACAGCTTGGAAGGCTCGATATGTAGCAATGGAGAACAATCAGTTAATTTCAGAAAATGCACAGATTTGAATTATAGTTCGTATCTAGCTTTTAGCCTATGTTGCTGATCAACCAAGGATGAAGGAAGGCTAAAATAAGTGTATGGCAATCTGGAATTAAAATAAGTGGTAATACAAGATAATTCAATCGAATGCAATCTGGAATTGAAGAACACAAGGATTGACCCAAAACTTGAAAACTGAAGATTTCTGTCCACTGGACAGCACGTCGGTATTTCGACCGTAACTTTTTTTCAGTTACTTTTTTATCAATGATTCTTTTTTATCTATTTCCTGACGGCATTTTCTACAACTTTTGTTTTGGGGCCATGTTTTGAAAACTGACTGAAAAATTCGCACAAAATTTACAAATGCCAACTGTTGCAGATTCAATTCAGAAATTTGGGTCAACTTTCTCCTCAGATATCTCTTAACTGCCTTACTGGAATGATGTGAAATTTTACAGGAAGATAGATAATGAAGTTATGAATCTAATGGAAGTGGTCTCACTATAAAAGGATCAAAGAAGCAAAAGTTATGGCTTTTTTGGTGGCGGTTGCAGAGAAAGGAAAAAAATCCGCCAAATTGGATTTTAGGGTTTGTGGTGGGGGAAACTTTTTTGTTTGGATTTTTATAGGAATAAAGATATGACCAGCAACTAGACAATACTAAGACGGACACAAATTCAATTTAGCAAACTAGACAGATTGAAAGGCACAACGGGGTTTGGACAGCGGAAATTAACTCGTTTTGTGGGGCAAGTTTTGTGGACTATGGTAAATAAAAATCAATCTACTAACTTGGGATACAAAAAATTTCTACCAGTCAACTGAAGCTGTGATACCAACTGATGAGGCGATGGGGTCTCGATCTATGGCTCAAAGATATGGATCTATCTCGTAATCATCCCATGAACCTGCCATGGTATCAACAACCGTACAATGTCGCTTGCGTCTTAGCAATCGCTGAACCACACCCAAGTCGTTATGATACAGGGAGGAGTTCCGATCTTCTCAGTGAGGAACCGTAGATAGTTGATGCGAAGTAGACGATGTCGCTAGTTGAACACTTGCGCCAATGCACGAACCCTCAACTCTTCGGAATATGCCCAAACACACCGGATAATTGTTCGTCGCGAGACCACAAACGACGAACGCCAAGTCCCCAATTCCCAATGGAACAACGGCTTGACCTTGAATTGCAGAACGAACAATGGATCGTCTAGTTCTCTCTCAAAGTCCTTGCATGAACTCTGGTGTTGAAAGAACAAGCAATAGCTATATTTCAATCTTATGCATAAAATTTGTCTCCCCTAAAGGCTGCCAATACAGGGCTTATATAGCCCCTTGGGACGTTCATATGGTCCCCAAACCAAGTACAACTCAACCCTATATGGTCTTGGTCGTAGCAAGTGGTCGAAGATGGCGGTCGAGCGGCGTGGTCATAGCAAGTGGTCGAGCGCGTGGTCGCATCCTTGGTCGTAGCACATGTCGTGGCTTGTGGTTGTATCCCGTGGTCGTAGCTCGTGGTTGTAGCCTGTGGTCTAGCGCGCGGTCGTAGCCAGTGGTCGTAGTGTGTGGTCGTAGCCTATGGTAGTAGCAAATGGTCATAGCTCATGGTCGAAGTCTGCGGTCGAAGTCTGTGGTCGTAGCGCATGGTCGTAGTCGGTGGTCATAGCTCGTGGTCATAGCAAGTGGTCATAGTGCGTGGTCGTAGCAAGTTGTCATAGCTCTTGGTCGTAGCCTGTGGTCGTAGCATGTGGTCGTAGCCTGTGGTCATAGCCTATGGTTGTAGCGAGTGGTCGTAGCCTGTGGTTGCAGCAAGTGGTCGTAGCGTGTGGTCGTAGCGCGTGGTCGACGATGGTGGTCGTGAGTCCGTGGTCGTAGTAAGTTGTCGTAGCTCGTGGTCGCGTTGCGTGGTTGTAGTCTATGGTCGTAGCCAGTTGTCGTAGCGCATGGTCGTAACCAGTGGTTGTAGCGCGTGGTCGAACACTTTGGTCGTAGCCACTAGTCGTAGCGCGTGGTCATAGCCAGTGTTTGTAGCGCGTGGTCGTAGCTAGTGGTCGAAAACGGTGGTCGAAGACGGTGGTCATAGCAGTGGTCGTAGCTAGTGGTTGTAGCTAGATGTCGTAGCCAGTGGTCGTAGGGCGTGGTCAAAGATGGTGGTCGTTGCCTGTAACATCCTGAAAATTTAAATTTGAAAAATGTGAAGCTTTTAAATTATTTTGCAATATATTTTATTTGAATTTGGGGTTTATGATATTTTTCTGAAAAATTTGGTGAAGGTTTCAAAAGTTAAAAGAATAAAGGAAGGAACAGACATGTTCAAATAATAGAGAATTAAAATTTAAAATTCGAATCTGAAAAGATGATCCAGAAAAGGAAGGGAGAAAACTCGACTTAAAGCATAAAATGTCATTCCTTGAAAATAATGGCAGGAATAAAGAATATGAACAAGCAAAAGAAGTACCAACATATATGGAAATATAGATACATAAATATACATACCGAAATTTTACACCTACAAATTTAGGGACAAGAATACATAAATATAAAATTAGGTGAGCAAGGGGAATAAATAAAGCTAGAAAAATATATAGGTATATATATATATATATGCACACAAATACATACTCAAATGCATATCCCAAAAAAGAGAGAGAGAGAGCAAGGCCGGCCACCAGCCCGGTCCAGCTTCCCTCTCTCCTGCTTCCCTCCCACTTCAGCCGAGCGGCCCAGTCCCGCGCCTCCCCTTCCTTTCTTCTCTTCTTCCCCAATGCGCCCGTGCCACTCATTCCTCTCTGGCTCTCTGCCGTGCACAGCTTCCCTCCGCCCCGTGGCATCCATGCGCCTGCCCCGCCCACGGTCTTCTCTGTCGTCGCCCCTGGTTTTCCCCGCGTCTCTCCTCCCTCCTCTTTCTTCCCCGTGCACGCGCATGCCGTGCGCGCAGCCTTCCGGCCTCCCGTGGTGAGCATGCAGCCCAGTCCTCCGCCAACAACGCCTCCCTCCTCCGGCTACAAGAGGCCTTGGCCCTCCCTCACTCCCTGCGCACCCCTTTTTGCTTTCCTTCCTCCTGTCTCTTCTTCTATCCCGCCGTGCGCGCGGCCGCAGCGCCTCACGCCGCGCTCGGCCTCCGGCGACGCCCCGCCTCACCGAGCGCGTCCGGCGTGCCTCCTGGAGCCCTATACCTCCCCTCTCACCTAATCGAATCCCCATGCCTCAGGCTCGTCGCACGGCCCTCTTCTCCGAAACCGGTCGCCGCCGCCATTCCCACCGTCGCCGCCTCCTCGGTCAACCTCCCGTCGATTCCTCGCTTGAGGAGCATCTTCTCGGCGCCCTCGAGCCTCCCCAACCACCGGCCGGAGCTACGGCCGCCCATTCGCCGGTGCGTGCACCGTCTGCGCCACCGTGAGCCCTCGCCGCCACCCACCACGATTTCCTCGGCGAGACCAACGGAGTGGTAAGCATCACTCTATTTCCTCTTGCTCAGCGCACATGAATTTCGCCCATCTCCTCTCGATCGCCGCGTCCACTTTCCACCTCGCGCCGACCGCCCAAAGCGCCGCCCAAGCCGGCCGACGCCACCTCGAGCCGCGCCCCACCCTCACCGGCATCCTCACCCCATAGGAACCCATTTTGCAGGTTGCGGAGCCTCTCGCCGGCCGCCCGGCCACGCGCCGTCGGCGGTTGCGCCGGGCCTTCCCTGTTTTACTCTGTTCGCCCCAAGCCCATGCATTGCCTCAATTATTTTGTTTCTCTCTTAGTCGTGAAACACCCGCTGCCCGATTGGTTACCAGCCCCACCCTTGCACTCTCTCACCGGGAGGTCTCAAGTTCGATTCTAGCAACCACCCTTTTCTTAGTTTTGATTTTTGGTAATCCAATTCAAGCAAGAAAAATCAGAACAAATTGGAGAACAATTTAGAGAAGTTAATAAATTTAATTAGGGTATAAAATAAGTTTAACTAAGATTTAATATCTGGTTATTTATTTTATGAGCAATTGCCTTAACTGAAATATTTATTAAGGCCTAATTATCAATTAAAAGCATTGATAAAATATGATAAGAAGGAACCTAATTAAAAAAACATATTCAAGTTAAAAAAATAAGAAAAATGATTTTTGATTAAATATCCAAATTTATTAAGGATTACTCTTAATTAAAAATATAAACATATATGCCCTAATATTTATCATGCCGCTATGAAATAAATCTTAATGGTAGACTTTTGGCAAATACTGAAATGTAACTCTGTAAAACAAGCTTTGCCCAGATGAATAAATTAAAATTAAAATAAAACTAAGCCTAATAATACCTAAAGTGAAGGTCAAGTAATAATGGTGCCATTAATTAAATGTTAATATTAGATTTGGTAAATAATAGAGTTGAGCATGGAATAACAAACTAGGGCCCATACAAATGAATCCTAATGCAAATTGAACTAAGCCTAGTGATAACTGAAGACACATAAAATATCACGCCATAAAATGCTATACACCCAGACTCTAAAATCCATTCGGTAAGCTAACATTTGTATACATATAGTATATGCCCTAAATATTAATTCTCAACAAATACCCAGCTAAACTCGTACACCGAGTCATAGGCCTAACCTAACTCATGGAACTTCCTTGATAAATACAAAAATAATAAAAGAAATTATTACATAAAAGATCGAGTCATCGTATTCTACCACGACCATGCCTCAAATCACTGAATCTTCCATTAACTCAAAATAAAACTAAATTGAATTTATTTGGATTGGATCTTTTGAGTTATTTACTTTTAATTGGGTTTAGTCGATTATCGCGTAATTAGAAACTGGAGTCCTGAAGCATCAAGGGATCAAGCAAGATTAAGAGTGAAGAGAAGAAAAAGACCCGAAGTTCGAGAGAAAGCATTGTGTGAGCTCAAGACCACGGTAAACCGCGCCAGGCGAGTCAATACTTTGATCATATTGAACCTACGTTTTCTGCAAACTACTTTGGTTTAAATTATCAAATTGCATGCTATTATTTTATATGCAAATACATGTTAATTTAAGATTTTAGTTATATGCCCATTGTTTGCTTGATTAATATTACACCTCCTTTAGAATGCTTGAATATGTGAACCTTGTCACCTTAGCAAAATTATAATGGTAACTTTTCAAAAGTAAGTCCATAATTATATGCCATGCTTAGTTTTGCTTAGATACTCATGGGCACGGCGCGCCCTAGCATCACTTTTAATCCTGAGAAAAATTGGTTGGGCAGTCATGGTGGTAATGACTGGTGTATGTTGGATATGGTTATTTTATATTCCCCAAAACCTCAAATTGCTTATTTATCTGGGCGGATGGTTCGGGGGTATGGTGCAGGGGTGCACGAGAGTGTGGTTTGTGGTAGAACCGCCCAGATACCACTAAGAACTGAATCTTGTCATGACCTCCTGTGTAAAACAGTACAACCACAAGTCTGTAAAATACAACTTGGCTAAGTAAACTTATCGAAACCCCGGACTCATCTCACTGGTAGTGGATAGAAGTGGATACGCACAGCACGGGCCCTAAGGGACACCGGTGGAGGTTGAAGTTTCCCACCATCCTAACGTTATGAGTAGAAGCCCGAATGCGTTAGTGGTGTGGGAAACATCCGCGCATAGATGGGACCCACCGCAAGTGGGCGGCTACCCATAAGGTGAGATGACAAAAAGGGCTAGATACTTTGAAAAGTCACTGTGATAGTCTGCTCAACCACATGACTAAGGAATCGTGTGGGGCAACGCGTCGATTGTCTCTTGTGGTGAAAGTGTACAAGCTCTGCAGAGTCAAAACTATTCGAATAGCCGTGCCCACAGTCAAGGGCAGACATGGGAACTTAACCAAATATAGTTCTATTTCAAAAACTTTGTGGGTGGGAATGAAAAGTGGAAGGGCAATGGAAAGCCCTGATTTGAGTTGTCCTGGGTGTCGTACCAGTGGTGAGTTAAGCGGCTATAACGCTGAAAGATGCTATATGGTGCAGATACCATGTAACGGTGGATGGAATCTGGATCGCTATTATTATTGCATTTTCTTGAACACTATGTTTACATTCAAAACTGCTAGGTTTTGGAATTTTATGTATCATAATTCAAAAATAAAATGTTTTCCCTTCTTACAAGATGAAATATATGGAGGAATATATAGAGTCATGAGTAGAGGAGATGTGTGTTTGTGGTAAATATATAAAGGAATTGATGGATTCATGTCGATCATAAATAGGAGACAATGGTGTGGATCCCAGGAGAAATAAATTGGTGGAGCCCAAATGGATTTATAGACTAGATAGATGAATTATATGATTTTTGGAGTATTAGGAAATGCAAAGGTAATGGTTGGATTACAACACTGATATTTATAATTCTTGGAAGATGTTGACAAATATAGGGATTAATAGGATTTGAACGAGTTCTGGATGGATAAATTGATTTTGGGAGTTTGGGGTATGGTAACAATTCTTGGAGTATAAACTTGATCAATGATATTCGGTGGTTGAATACTGGTGAATCGTAGACCTAATCAATGATATACTTGGTGGATATATATCCTAGTGAATCGTATACTTGATCAATGATATTCTTGGTGGATGTAAACTCATGAATTAGTTAGAGATAGATAAGGGAAAAATAGGATTGATTATTGAAGAAGCAAATTATGGTTGTGGATCAATAATGAAAGGATTGGATTGCTAAGAATTTGGAATGCAAAAGATACCCGTGGATTAAATCAATGAAATTACACAAATGATGTCACTAGCTGTTTGGAGTCTTAGACAGCAAACAATAAAGAAAGTGTGCCTTTGGTGGATTAAGTCAATTATGGCAATTGCCGTATGGAGTTTAGGTAGAATTAATGACACTAAGATTTAATAATAATAATGCTGCTAACATCGATTTTTGGCAAATAAAATAACCCGAGCCTCTCCTTTGATAAGCCATGCATACTATTTATTTGCGTTCTGTGTATTGGCTCGCGAGCACGGTGGTTTGTGCTCACACTCGCTTTTGCGACAAATTCAGAATCAGGAATCAGATCACCTCGCCTCAGCAACAAGATTGGACATGTTGGCAGAGAAGATGAAGATGTCAAGGGCTAGGTCGCGAACCTCCAGTTGGCTGCCTGTGGGCATGTCCTGAGGGTCCCACCTGTGTGCTCGTTCTTCCGCTACTGCAATTTATTGATTTCGGCCTAATCGGCCCATAAGTAAGTTTACTATTATATTTACGTTTCCGCATGATATGTACTTTGATATTCAGAACTGTAATCTATGAGCACTATCTACTGATCCAGGGTGTAGTGCGGTGGAATCACAAAAGAATCCGGATTGTAAAATCTGGGTCCTGACATTGCCCATGGTAGTAGCCTGGGGTCGTAGCACATGGTCGTAGCTAGTGGTCGTAGCTAGTGGTCAAAGTCGGTGGTCATAGCCAGTGGTTGTAGCCTGCGGTCGTAGGAAGTGGTTGTAGCAAGTAGTCGTAGCCTGTGGTCGTAGGGCGTGGTCGAAGATGGTGGTCGTAGCTCGTGGTCGAAGTCTGTGGTGGTAGCACGTGGTCGTAGCCTATTGTCATAGCTCGTGGTTGTAGCTCATGGTCAAAGCACGTAGTCGTAGCCCGTGGTCGTAGCTCATGGTCGTAGTAAGTGGTCGAAGACGGTAGTCATAACCTATGTGAGAGACCATGTACTCTCGGAGTATGGAAAATGCTTCCAATGCACGTAATCACTACCACATAAATGTTTATCACAGACGGCTCAGAATCGTCATCATAGATAGCTCCTTGAATCGTCTAACTCCATGAGTTAGTGATAATAGGGGTTATCATAGACAGTTTTTGAACCATATATGAAAACCGTATTATAGACGGTTGAAACTAGAATTGTTCTGTTATCGTCCGTTATCACAGATGATTTGGAACTAGAGTTGTCTATGATCGTCTATTAATACAGAGGTTCGAAACTAGAATTGTTTGTAATTATCAGTTATCGCAGATGGTTATTGGTAAAAATCGTCTATGATAGATGCATTGGAGCTAAAAAAAGTGGGTAATTTTACCATAACTTGAATGCCCAAAATTTGGCTATCCAAACTATGGTAAAAATGTAGATTTAGTCAAAATTGGGACATCTAAGCCATAGTAAAAATGTAGACTTAGCTAAATTTTGGGCATCCAAACCACGGTAAAAACGCAGATTTAGCCAAATTTTTGGACATCCAAGCTATAGTAAAAATCCAAACTTAGCCAAATTTTGAGCATCCAAGCCATGGTTAAAATATAGATTTAGCCAAATTTTTGGGCATCTAAGTTATGGTAAAACTCAAATTTTTGCGCATCCAAGTTATAGTAAAATCGGATGAATGGGATTGAAGAAGAGGTGGGAAAAGAAGCGGAGTAGAGAAGAAGTGAGACGAGAAAAGAGGAGATGAGGAGAAGAAGAGCCAACTGAGTCTTCTAATTTTAAGGAAAAACTTGCGAGAAGAAGTAGAAGAGGAGAAGTGAGAAGAGAGAAGAAGAGATGAGGAGAAGATAGTCGAGCTTTCTATTTTAAAGAGCAAAATCGGCGAGAGAAGCGAGAAATTCAAATCCAGCGAGGTAAGTTGAAATATTATCATAGATGATTCTAGATAAAGAACTATATGTGATAAGTAAGTCATTACAGATGGTTTTTGTTCCAAACTGCTTGTGATACACCATAGACGGTTTAGAGCAAAAATCGTCTGTGATAAATATATATAATCATATACTGTCACAGATAGTTCAAAATAAAAACCATATGTGATAAGTACGTTATCACTGACGGTTTTGGTCTATCTTGTAAAATCATTCGTGGTAAATTTATCACTGATAGTTTGCATTGAACCATTTGTGCTGAGACATCGATCCTTTTTGTAGTAGTGAATGTCAATATCAAAATGAATATTCATAGAGAAAGGAAGATGTTGCATAGACACGATGATGTGAAATATATAAGTCTTGATCCTCAGTTGTTGCATACGGCGAATCAAAATTGATCATGCATGTTTCGAAATGACATGACAAAATGATGACGTACGTGCGTATTAACCGTGTGAAAGACACGAAGAAGTAGATCATAAACTAGATAGAAATTCGGTCAGTTTGCTCCCAGTTCCCGTTCGCAAGGTGACGCTTCTTAGTTAGCCCTTTGCGGTCTGAAGGAGCACTTTGTCTCTTCTACAGTGAAGCAGAGGATCAATTTGGGGATACAGGCTTGCACTCGTCTTGTCATATATAATTCACTGAGACACGACCACCTATATGTATACATACAAAATATAAGCACGCGATGTAGAATGTTAGACAAAACTTCTTGTTTTCGGGACAAACCAACAAGGATGATTGTGTTTGTTGGAGACAAAATTTCTGGCTAAAATGGCAATACGAGCATATAAATTAATAGCCAGCGCAAGAAGGAAAACACCCTGCTGCTTGATGCTCTTATGCGTGTGGCGGTGATGGTATAAAGGGTCCTTAGGGCTTGGGTAGAATTTGGATTGGGGTAGTCAGTTGAAATATGTTATATGGATTTTCGGTGCACCCATATGTATTACAAAATACCATAATTAATGGACGGGACTACGGATTAGCGGCGTAGGTTGATCGTTTTACACGCACATCGAAAAAAGTAAACATAAAATAACAAGATGATATGTCATTTCACCAAAGCCCATTAACTCAGTAAACATTAAATATACTGGCATCACTTCGAATTTCTTCTTAGGTATCAATAAAATAAAATCAAATTAGTATATTTGTAAAGCAAGCCAATATAAATTCCAAAGCAAGTTGGGATAATCATCGAAGCAAAATGAGTATAATTTGCAAGCAAAATAAAAAATAAAACCAACATAGTATAGGTGTGAAGCAAGTTGGCATAAATTCAAAAGCAAGCTAGTATAAATATGAAAGCAAAATGGGTATAATTTGCAAGCAAAAATAAAAATAAAATCAACATAGTATTTGTGTGAAGAAAGTCGGCATAAATTCAAAAGCAAGTTAAGACAAATATGAAAACAGAATGATTATAATTTGCAAGCAAGATAAATTAGTAAGAATGAACTGTAATGAGTAGAAAGAGTGGAAGATGCTTCAGGGTAGTAATGAGCAGAGAGAGAAGAATATGCTTGGGATAAAGAGAGATAATAATAGGAGAGAGAGTTTTAACTCATATGAGGGATTTTTAGTAAGACCGTGAAACTGAAAAATATTGTGTGCGAAAGACGCAGAACATAGGTAGATGTCTCGCGATGCCAACATGATTATCCGGCCCACCTACAGTGGCTTGCCAACCATGCATAAAAAGTTGCTGGTACGGATAGCACGTGCTAGATGGCCTGCTCTAGCTCACTGAGGTGGGCGTGCCGACTAGCGCTAGAGCGCATGAGCAGAAACACAGATTTTTGATAATTAATTATAAATTGTTAGAGAAAACGTCTGTAGCTCAGACTTGGGACCATCAAAGACCATGAAATGCCAAGAAATACAATGTACAGATATATTGTTGGGATTTGTGTGAGATCATGAACAAAAATCACAAGTTTCATAGACATATAAATTATTAATAGCTAGCTCAAGAAGAAAAAACTGCTGCTTGATTGCTCTTTTGCGTGTGGTGGTGGTGGTGCAAAGTGTCCCTTAGCGGTCAGAGTAGGATATGCCTAAAAGATATTAGGCTGGGCTTGCCTATGTGGTAGGCCTCCTTCTTTTTATATTTTTGGTATTACAAATAGATCTAATATTTTAAAATAGGGCATACATATAGATTGTAGTATAAATTGTACTGAGTTCAACTATATCTATCAAAATCACATGCGACTATTTGTATCTACATACTGTCTCTCACGAATAATTTAGAATTTAAAATTTTTAGACATAAGATATAAATCACAGCCAAAAACCTATCCATAGTTTCTCTTCAACGCTCTTGTTACTGCTCCTTCATAGGTAAACCTGCGAGATAGGCACGAGTAGTGCTAGAACCCTAGAACCTCCGTAACCATGCAAGTATATAGAGCTGGGACTTAGGCCGCGCTTTTTTGGGCCAGCCCGAAGCACGGTCGGCCCGGCATGGCCCAAGCACGGCTCGCCTGGCACATGGCGGGCCATGCCAGCCCGATACGAACGGTGGGCCAGGCCGGGCCTAAAAAACCGGCCCGGTGGGTCGCACGGCAGGACACGGCGAATCGTGCCGTGCTCGGGCCGCAGACGCACGGCGCGCAGGCGGTCGGCGTCGAAGTCGAGCTTGGGGAAGATGAAGTTGGCGCAGAACATGACACAAGCAAGCATGCACACTAACACACATGGCCACCGCGCGCTGCGCCGACCGAGGAACAGTGCATCCGGCGGTCGCGGACGCCTGCGCCGTCGGGATCTTGCTGCGCGGCCGCAACGCTGTTTCTTGAGCTGGTAGCACCGCGTCGCCTCGGCCGGATTAGGAGCCACCGCGGCGGCCTAAGCACCGCCTCCGAGTCTCGAGTTGAATCGCCATGGCCGGGAAGAAGTGGCCGGGAGGTGGGGAGGAGGCGCGGCACCGGAGCCCGGAGAGGTGGGGACGGCGGCGGGGCCGAGGAGGTGGGGACGAGGCGCGGGGCCGGGAGGTGGGGGACGAGGCGGCGGGGCTGGGGGAGGTGGGGACAGCGTCGTCAATGGGCGTGGCGGTGTAGGAGCGGGCGGAGTAGGGGAGGGCGAGGGTAGAGGGGGCGGCCGGTGGAGTAGGAGCGGGCGGAGGGGGCGGAGCGAAAGAGGTGGAGGGCGGTGACTCGGCGAGCGGGCGGTGGGTTAGTATATACATATGTTGTTACTGGACTCTTTTCCTTACTCGTGAAATCCCACTCTGAGGCGTAAGATTTTAACGAGGCGAGAGCATTATATTTTTAAAATATCAAAGAAATTCCACTTTTTCCTGAAATATTTATGTCATTGCATGCCCATGTTTTTATGTAATTAATTCAATTTCAACTAGTTTTAAATGAGATAGGTACAAGAGAAAGGAAGATGACGTCGTCGTCGTCGCTTCAGCGTATAGTTACTCCGGGCTGGGCTTGGTGGGACGGCATGAACGCTCGCACGGTGTACTTTGGACCGTGCTTGGGCCTGGCTGGAAGCGACGCGGGCCAGCACGGTATGGCACAGTAAAATGACTGAACCCAGCCGGCATGGCACGAAGCGGCACGAAGTACGATGAACCTTGACCGTGTCAACACGGCATGGTCCAAGTCCAGCTCTACCTGTATACCAATCGGGCAAGGGCATAACAATAGGAACATATACACCTACCTCTATTGGGATAATTATCTACGGGTAATAGGCTAAATGGATAAAATTGCGGTCGCTACCAGCCGCCTATTTCAAGGTACCAGACACGAATCACATGATGTATGCATTTCTAAAGGACCAGTTTGGCATCACTATATATAATTAAGATCATCAAAAGTTCCCACATACCATCATTATTCATGGTGGAGAGGTTCCTTGCCTCCCCTCTAGAAAGCAGTATTTTATACCTCCTCTCTCCTCACTCTACCATCTTTAATGCATGGTCCACCGGTGATCATCGTACTACATCCTAAAAGATTTATCTCTCTCTCATCCTGCTTACTATAACGTCCTCCTTCACCATGCATGGCTCACTTGCACGTAACGCGAATGCCATGCACGTACTTTCAGCCCATTATCTATTTTATCGGTTATATCAGACCCTATGATAAATTTTAAACTGATTCTAAAAAATTTGTTTTGTGTAAATTTTATCAATTTTATAAGAATTTTTATCAAAATTTGTTTTAAAATATTTTGGCCGGTATTTTCGACCGATTTCACCGATTTTCGAGGGTTCGAACAGTGAACCTGTGATTCCAAGGCCAAACAATTGCCCCCGCGCTATGCACTCACTTGTGAGAAGGAGTTACAAACTTTTCTTATATTTGACAACAAACATTCAAAATCGATTTTTTTTAGCGTCGTCAAACTTTACCGTGGGAGGCCGATAGATCCGATTTTCTAGAAAATCGGACGATTTTTGAAACCCTAATCGCCCCTCAGTAAGATTCTAAATTCGGTTTTTGAAACCCTGCTACAGATATATAGCTAGTTAGCCGCGTTGGAGCACTGGCAATATAGAGTCCTCAAATATATGGCTTCCGACGGCCGGAAGAGGGTGTGGGTCGCTGACCTCGAGAAGAATCTCGCCGACGCCAACCCGGTGATGGAGATGGCGCTATGGAAGAAGCACTCCATCTACCGAGTGCCGGCGGCCGTCAAGGACCTGAACCCCCGCGCCTACCGGCCGCAGGTGGGGTCCCTGGGCCCCTTTCACCACGGCAACACCGACCTCCGGCCGATGGAGGAGCACAAGCGCCGGGCCGTCTTGCACCTCCTCCGCAGGGCTGGCAAGCCGCTGCAGGAGTTCGTCGACGCCGTGGAGGAGGCGGCGGCGGAGCTGGAGGACGCGTACCAGGACCTCGGCGACGAGTGGCGGGGCGAGGGGAACAGGGAGAGGTTCCTGGAGGTAATGATCACCGACGGGTGCTTCCTGCTGGAGATGATGAGGATGGAGGCTGCTGGCGGCCGGCCTGACGCCAGCGACTACGCGCCGAATGACCCCTTGTTCAGCCGCCACAGCACGCTGTACACGGTGCTGTACGTTCGCCGCGACATGCTCATCGTTGAGAACCAGCTGCCTCTCCTCGTCCTCGAGAAGCTTGTTGCTGTCGAGAGTGGCAAGCAGACGGTAATGAACACCAATTTCGCCATTACAATGGCTTCACGGGACTTTATAATCATCAGATTACTTGATAGGGTGCCCACATCGAGGATTTGGTCAAGAAGATGGTACTCAGATTCCTCTCGCCGTCGTCCAAGGTGCCGCCGGCGCCGGGCCGGGGGCTTCATCCCCTCGACGTGTTCTGCAAGAGCCTACTCACTGGCCCTTACCAAAAGCAGCGCGGCGCCCTCCCGGACGACGACGACACTGGCATCATCCGCTCGGCGGTGGAGCTCTACGAGGCGGGCATCAGGTTCAGGAAGAGCAAGACGGACAGCCTGCACGACATCAGCTTCCGCCGCGGCGTGCTCAGCCTGCCGGCCATCGTCGTCGATGACTCCACCGAGTACATTTTACTCAACCTGATGGCGTTCGAGCGGCTGCACGCCGGCGCCGGCAATGACGTGACCGCCTACGTGCTCTTCATGGACAACATCATCGACTCGTCCAAGGACGTGGCGCTGCTGACGTCGAAGGGGATCATCCAGAACGCCGTCGGCAGTGACAAGGCGGTGGCGAAGCTCTTCAACGGCCTCTCCAAGGACGTCGTGCTGGACCCTGCGAGCGAGCTCGACGCCGTGCACCTGATGGTGAACAGGTACTGCCGAAAGCCGTGCCACGTGTGGCGCGCCAACCTCATCCACACCTACTTCCGGAGCCCGTGGGCGTTCCTCTCCCTCGCCGCTGCCGTCTTCCGCCTCGTCATGACCGTCATGCAGACCGTCTACAACGTCCTCCAGTTCTACCACGATAGCAATGGCGGTGGCTCTACATCGCCATCATCTGCTGCTGCTCCACGTTGACGGCCAGCTCGGTCAATTTGATCTCAATTTGTGTCAACCTTTCATGTGGTTACATTTGATATGCATGATGTACATGCAGAGTTGCAACTTAAATTACCTGTTTGTATCGGTTTTCTGTTCTGTTTGGACTGTTTGATTAATATCATACATGTATAATTTTTGTTACCTGAAATTCTGACTAGCGGAATTAACCACACAATAGCTCGGCTAGATATTAATATACTATTTTCTTTATTATACAACTCTAATTTATATGATTTTTAAATTACTAATGTACATGTTATACAAATCTAATATCTATGCATTACTAATTTGCACCTTTATAATTTGACCTACTAAAATAAGTGGCGTAGGTCTTTTCTTTTCTTAATTAATGAGAGAATTTAAATCTTTTTCTTTTTAAAAATATTATGGGATTTTTTACTCTCAAAACGAAGGAGATAATTTGAATATCAGCAATTATCTGTATTTATATAGATATAGTTTTCCTTAAGTTTCGTTTCACAGAAGACCATAAGGGGTGACAACTATTCGCATAACTATGGTCAAAATGTGCTGACAGGACACTCGGTAGTGTAAGTTAACTCTTTAGGAAAATGTGCAGGCAATGTTTTTCAGAGGGCTGTAGTTTGATCATAGGCAACGTCAGATTGAATGATAGCAATGGAAGCATGGTTGCTGTTGTGTACTTCAGAGTAGGTTACCCGTCAGAATAGGTATGTAGTTTGATAATTACCATCAGTAAGCTTCACTTGCTTATTAATTTGCCTCAATAGATATTTTAGTCCAACCTGTTATTAATCTATATATGTTGAATATGTTTGTTCTGATTGTCAGTCTTCACTTGTTATATAATATAGATGTCGAAACATGATATCGAAGGCCCTGTACACAGTTCGGCTAAAGTAGCTGGTATTCACAAAAAAATCTCTATTGTTTTTGGTAGGAATGGAGAACAATTCTATTAATTGAGCGCTCCTGATATGAAGTGTCCCTTGATATCGTACCACCTTGTTGGAATCACTCAGCTAGTCCGCTCCCAGTTTCTGTTTTTGTGGGTTTTGTGAAGGGAATTTTTACAATACATTATATTAATAGTATGAGATGGTAGTAAAAATAAAATCCGACCATTAATTTCAAGCAGTGGTATAGACTTTTTACTCTAAAAATGTTCTCTATGGGTATTATGTCGCACCTCGGGTTATTAAAACCCAGATCCTCTGTGATTCCACTGCACTATTCTCTGGATCAGTAGATAGTGCTCACAGATACATTACTATATATAAAAAACATATCATGCGGAAGCGTAGTTAATACAGCAATACTTACTCATGGGTCGATTATGCCGAAAACGATAAAATGCAGCAGCTGAAACTCCACATAGATGGGACCCTCATGACTTACCCACAAGCAGCCAACTGGGGTGCGTGACCCAATCCATGGCCTCTTCGTCTTCCAACTCTGTCGACCCCTTTTTAGCGCTGCAGAGTAGGATTCATTTTTGAGACACCTTTAGTAAAATGGGTATAATTTTTGTATACGGTGTCCGTTTTCGATGTTCTTGTACTCGTTGGAGAGCTAACGATGAACCCGATCCAAAAAAATGTTCTTATGCCTGTCGCCCTCCAAGACCCCAAAAATCGGCCATCTTGGACCTAAACCTGCGTCGCAAGTTTTTGGTTTCTGTTTTGCCCTTTTTCTTGGTCTTCCTTTCAGAATTTGGATTTTGCTTTAACTGAAAAGTTGTAGATCTCATCGAAACCTTTCAAATGAGTATATATAAGTCATATAAAACTTTGCTATTTTATCTTTTCAGACTAGTTGTTTATATTGCATCGGTATATAAAATTTTGTGCTCTAATTCACAGACGGTTGGCACATAGAACCATCTGTGATATTCATTCATCACAGACGGTTCTAGCTACCAATCGTCTGTGATAATCTGACCGCTGGGCCCGTCGATCCTCCTCAACCCAATCCTAGCCAATAGAAATCCACCAATCCTCACCCCATGGATCATAGCTCCGCCTCTCTGTCCCCACGCCAAAAAATTTCGCACTCCCTCTCCTATAAATAGTCACCAGAACCCAGCCTCCTTTCTGTTCTCCTCCTTACTGTTCTTCTCCTCTTTGCTGTTCTCATTCTCCTTACTGTTCTCCTCCTCTTTGTTGTTCTCCTCCTTGTTGCTGTTCTCCTCCTCCTCTTTAACCCATACCATAATAGCCCCACGATGTAGACGATGCACAAGGCAGCGCTCAATCAACACCGACGATGGTGGGCGTCAAAGACATCCAGCTCGTGCGCTGCACAGGGGTGAGAGGCCTAGGCATAGAGGATCTTTGCTTTTCTTTGTTCTTGTTGTGTTAGCTAGATGGCCAATCTGTTTGTTGTTTTAGGATATTGTAATGGTAGGCTCTAATCTTAATAAAAATAAAATGTGTACTGTGTTTCATACTATATTTGCTTGTTTTCATTTCAATTAATTGATTTGCGAAATGGATGTTTTATGTTTGTGAAATGAATTGAGATGTGAATTGGATGTATACATGTACATGTTGATCTGCTTGTTTCAGAGGGCATGGCTAGCATTTCCTGAGGCTAGCCAATAAACTGAAATAGGTTTAGTGGTAGAAGAGAATAGCACAGATGGTTTTTAACTAAAAACCGTCTATGCTAGATATCACTGACGGTTTTCAGTTAAAAATCGTTTGTGATATTTACACCACAGACGGTTCGCAAGCCGTCTGTGAAGAACTCGTATCATTACTAACCCATAAATTCAGACGGTTCACAAAATCGCCTGCGTGATGACGCGTTCTAAACCGCTTGTAACTCCTCCAATGCTAGTTTTCGCCACTGGAGTACTTCCCTCCAGGAAAAATCAAAGTTAGAGTACATCCCTCTGACAGGTTTTTATCCCACCCATAAATGTTTTTGGAAATAGAACTAACTCAAGGAAGTTCCCAAGTTCGCTCTTGACCATGGGCACGGCTATTCGAATAGTTTACTCTCTGCAGAGACTGTACACTTTACCACAAAAGACAATCAGCTCGATGGACCCACATGATTCTTTTTCATGTAGATTGAGATATCGTCACGAGGCCTTTACAATACCTTGCCCTATCATCGTCTCACCCTTCTGGGCTTATCCCTTACCAAAGGGTCCCATAAGTTGTACGGAAGTTTCACCACAATGGCTAGCGCAGCTGGACTTCTGTCTCCACAACGTTAGCGCAGCTGGCGAACATCACTTGAACGCAGTGCCCCGATCAGGTCGGATTTTTAGTCCGCCTGCACAATCTCTCCTTTCCCCTACCGGTGAGATGACTTCAAGGGTTTGGTAAATTATTCAGCCAAGTCTACAGTTTGCTAGCTTGTGGTTGTACTGTTTTACACTAAGAGGTCATCACAAGATTTAGTCCTTAATTTGTCCAAGTGGTTCTTACCACAAACCACAAGTTCTCGTGCGATATCGGCACCATCCACTCTTACCATCCGCCTGCATGTATAGCAGGTTTTTAGGGTTTTGAGAAGCATAAAATAGTTGTAGCAAAATACTCAGCCACGTACATCCCATAACTGTCCCAACACAAGTTCTTATGTTTTAAAGATTAATGATCAGGGCAGCTAGTGCCCTGGACTTGACCGGACTAGCGTAGCATTTTAATGTAATCCATAGCTAGTAAAGTTACCATTAAAATCTAGGTGATAACGGTCATGTGATTCAAGTATTGAGGAATGGCATATTAAAATAATACAACATCAAGTAGGCATGTAGCTACCTTAAGTTTAGACATACATTTGCATAATTATAAATTAAGCATGCAAGTTGATAATTTAAAGGAACATAATTTTACATAAATTGTAGGATCAATATGATCAAGGTGATAACTTGTCATGCTTGGTGTACCACGCCCTGATTGGTCTAAGTCAAAGCCTGCTCATTCAACGATTTTAATTTCCTAGTCTTCGCTTACTCAAGTCTTGATCCTGCTTGAATGTGTCGTGTCGTCGAGACTTCAGATTCTAATATGCGGCAAATAAATGAAAGACCAAATAAATTCAAACACTTTATATGCCCAATTAAATTTAAATTATAAATTTATTACAATTTGAAAAAGAAAGATGATTTGGGTTAGTGCGCTATAAACACAGCGGTAACTGAATTGAGCAAGAGAACAAATTGTCTAAGTAGCTTTACCGAGGATAAGGAGGGATTGGAGGTGAAGAAGTATCTACAGAAACTATCCACTTTGGGAAAAGAAGGTGGCCAAACATAGCCAATTGGGGAAAGGCGAGGTTCGATCTTTTATTTGATGACTTTCTTTTTATTGATTCACATTTATCAAGGAAATTCCATGAGTCAAGCAGGGCTTATGAACAGATAAAGGAGGTTATCGAAGATAGTAAAGAGGAACATAACTTTGTGATTTTAGGATACGGGAGCTTTACATGAGATGAATAATTTTAATTATTTAATGAAAATTTGATATTTCATGAGGCAATACTTATATGAGATTGCAATAGCCAACTTAATGAATCATTATGTTAATGACTTAATTAAATGATGGGGTTGACTATTTCAGTCCAGTCGTTATTATGAGCAAAGTTAATTATTCAGCCAGATTAACAAAATTATTAGAAATGGCCAACGGTTGTGATTCATTGGAAAGAGGAGTCTATGATTTTAACAAGGATCTTCTTGATAAAGCTATTTCTTTTATTATTAATTATATTTGACCATTAAATTTTAAATTCTGATATAATGATTGGGGATTTGCGCAGGAGAGAACGATTAATGATTGCTCCTTCTTATTGAAGAATTCTTAATAGTACTCGTTTGTCATTTTAATCTTAGTATTTTAGGATAAATGTTGAAGTCTTTACTGCAAATATTTTAAGCACTCTTGAAAAGATAGATGTCAAGATCTTAGAGATGAGTGAACCACACTCGATATTTTATGTGGCAAAGTCTTGCTAAATTAATTTTCTTAGTTTGCACAAATAGATTTAGATCAATGAATGAAGGGTATTATTCAAAGCACTCAAGTGTTTGCTAGGATTAAAGTTATTATTCGAGTTTTTAGAGTAAAGTTTGAAAGCATCAAATACAGGTCTTTACTTATTGGGATTGAATTTAGAGCACTCTAGAAGTATAAAAGAAAATTCTTTAATTTGTTTCATGTGGATATAGGCTATTTGATTTGTCATGAAATCTAGTAAAGATATATTTTTAATTACAAGAGCCTCTATTATAATCATGCAATTAATTCTTTATTTCCATCTTTATTTACAAATCATATTTCATTACCTTGTCCAAATGAGAAAACTTTAGATATGAATTTCAAGTTTCTTAGAAGTAGAGTGGGGGAATACATTCATGCACATGAGCTTGAGCCAGACTTTCAAGTGGGCCCACCAATCATACACATACACAGAGAGGAGCTGCTAACCGACTGAAATAGGGTAGACGACAGAATCAGAGGAAACAGGGGAGGCGAGGTGGCTACGGAGCTGTGCGGTGTCGCCGGCGAGTAGCAGCCGAGGAGGCGATGGCGACCAACAAAATGGGACCCCGTTGAGAAGAGGATGGCCCCAGGGGTGGCAGCTCTGGCCGGAAGACACTATGGTGGGCCGGCGACGGTGGGGAGCGGCCAGGTAAGGGAGGCCGATCGGGGCGCCGGTGGCTGGAGAGAGAGGTGAGCAAAATAGGGTGAGTACGAGCATGAGCAAGCCATGAGGAACTTATTGGAGTGGTCGAAGTGGTCGGAGGGAGACTGAGGCGAGCCGGCGATGAGCACAGGCAGTAGTGCAGGGAGGCCACTGTGGAGGGGTCGCGCCGGCAGGAGAGAAGGTCGACCAGTAGTTGGGACAGCTTCGGGGTGCCGAGGTACCGCTCTCACCACACCGAATCAACCTGGGACCGACCGAGGAGAAAACAGTGGTGAAAATGGCAGTGGCCGGCCGAAAACAGAGGAGGAGCGTGTGCGGCATGCTCGGGCGTTGATCCTTCAATTAACTGTGAGGGGAGGTAGTGCGCATTCGACGCACGTCGTGACACGGTCACTTTGTGGAGGGGATGGCCGGAGCGGCGGGACGACACGAATGACGGTGGCCGGCACGAGCGCAGGGCCGCTGCTCACTTGAAGGAGGAAGAATGGGTGGCAAGGGAAGGCACCGGAGCTTCAAGCCTCCTTATAGGTGAGGGGAAAAGGCAGTCACGTGCTCGGTGGAGGGTACGGCGAGTACCGCCGGCATGGGCGCGACATAGTGCCGGGAATGGCGCTGGGTAGACCGATGGTATGGTTCTTTGGCGCAAAGGTGACGGGAAAACCGGGCGCGCGAAACCATAGACGGATTCGGCAATGCTGGTTGGGTCGGTTAGGCGCGACGGGAGAAGAGGAGGAGGAAGGAGGAGGAAGAAATAGGGAGGTGGAATAAGACGAAAGTGTTAGGTGGGCAGGATTCTAGAGAAAATGAAGTAATGGACGGGCGGAAGAAACAGCCGTGGAGAAGAAAACAGGCCAAAAAGAAATGGGCTAGGCCCAAAAGCAATTTTTGAGAATTTTAGATATTTCCGAGTTTGGATTTGTGAGTAGATTTTGAATTTGAAAACTTGGTTCAAATTTTTGGATTCAACAATTTAATTTTAAGATTGTCGAGTTTTGGAGAAATAAATCTTAATTTTCTGAATTTGGATACGAAAATTGGATGGAAGGATTTTATATTGATTTTCAATTTCTATTATTGGCTTTGAATTACCAGATTTCAATTTTTAAAATTGAAATTAATACTTCTAAATTTTAAACTTTAATTTCTGGTTCTTGACTCTAAGGTTGGGTTTTTATTAATTGGACTTTTTGGCAAGAAATCCAAACTAAGAAATTCGAATAACGACAAAACTCTTTGAGATTTACTGGAAAAATGAGTAAAAGATTTTATAATTTTTGTAATTACAATAGTTCCATTTTTGGGATGTTACAGATCCTACCCCCCTTAAAATGAATCTCGTCCCCGAGATTCGGGTAGAGTAGAAAGGAGGAGGTAGGAACAAGCTGGCTAGCAAAAAGGTTCTAGTGTACTGCTTGATACTACGCCCATTGCTCTTGTGTCGTCGGAAAAGAGGGAAGCTACACAAAAGTCGGTGAGTACTTGGAGAAAAATGTCGCGCAGGGGAAACCTTGCTCTTCTGGATAGGTTGCAGCTGGATTCACTTCATTGCTTGACATTTCTGGAGCTTGCGGTTTCTGCAACGCCGGTTGCTAATTTCTCCTTTCGCTGGAGTGGTAGCACGGCCTAACATCATGGTGCTCTAACACTTCTTGTTTATTCATGCTACCCCCCTTAAAATGATGGGTGACCGATACTATTTGCTCTTGTTAGCTTTAGTCATGATGAATTTGGTGGCAGCTCGGAGGCTCAGTCTTTGAATCTCAGTAGCCTTGGTCAGCAACAAGTTCATGGAACAATCCTTGGGGCAATGATCTTGTCCTTCACAGAGAAAGCATGTGACCTTACTCATTGGGCATTCTTTAGGTTGATGGTCTTCTTCACAATTGGGGCAATTTGCAGTGCATTGATCTGCTTGGTGTCCTTTTTCTCCACAGCGTGTACATGCCACTAGGTTCTTGAGACAACCTTCCGTAAATGATGTCCTTGCAGAAGGGGACAGAGTAAGGAACTGGACAATTGTAGTCAGAGTGTCCTATTTGTCCACAGGCAAAGCATGTGACCTGCCGTAGTAGAGGGCATGATTGGGCATCATGTCCTGTCTTACCACATTCAACACATGCAGTGGTTGGCAAAGCTTCGAGACCTGGTAGTCGAACTTTGTTAGGTTATGTTAGTTCCTTGATGACACACTTGGAGCTAACACACTTTCCTTTGCCAAGACTGAGATTGATGGCGACAACATCCTTTTCTTGATTGTTCGACTTCCGTTGAGGGCAATTTCTCACATAGTGTCCTAGGTCACTGCATCTGAAGCAGTTGACTCCTTTGCCTTGCTTCCTCTAAGGGCATTGGTTGGTGTAGTGTCCAGATCTTGGTAATAGAAGCAAACAATATCTTTTTGAGGTCTGTTTGGTGCCATGCCACTGTTATTCCCATGGTGATGACTGCTTCTCAGCAGCGTTTGTGGAGTGGGTCTGAGTGAATATTGGATGAGTGGTAGGGATCAAAGCGAGTAGGAGCTACTGGTTCGTTCTTTTGGCTTCTAGTCTTGTTCTTGGCCATTGATTGCTTGATAACGATTGGATTAGTGAGTCTACTATGGAATAGAGACTTGAGTCTTGATCTGTTGCATGTGCTAAGGCCTCTTAGTTGTTGTCTTTTCCGAAGATGTTGCCTCTTTTTAACTCCAGAGCTTTAAGTGTCTTGACTTGGCTATTCGCCACCTCTTGCCTCGCAGACTGATGAGGTTTTCAGCAATAAGGTGAGGGGAATTAGCATGAGACGCGTAAAGGATCACGGAGATGAGATATTCTAACCCATTGTAAGTAGTGCACACCTAAGCTGGGACAAGACACAAGACACACAAAATAACCAAGCTTTTGAAAATAAACTTTTCCTGTGATTACGAAATACAACGCCCAAGGGAAATGTAGGATCGAAAAGGCAACAGAGGGGGTGAATGGTGCCTTCAAACCTCCCCGAGTATTCTCACAATTTTTCTTCTCCGATAGCTAAAGTAGCTAGGAAGACAGAATAAATTTTCTCACTAGAAGTCGAAAACAATTTTGCCTTAAATTGAAAGGACTGGATGTCATAAAAACAGATTTGCCCAAAGACAGAGAATGCTCACTGGTGAAGCAAAACTAGACACAACTTAATAGTGACCAGTCTGCCGACAAAAGAACAAATCAGACCTTGCCAAAAACCAAAAAGACCAGTTGCTGCAAACAGTCTTTACCGAGGACCTAAAAGAACAAAAGCTACAACACGTAACCGTAAAACCGAGTAAGCAAACAGAACCACAAGCAGCCCAAAGAACAAAGTGACAAGAAGAATACAAAATACAATTTGACCGAAAAATGATGGAACAGTGAATACTACAGATGGAAGACAAAAGACAGAGAAAAGATCAAATGATCGTTGCTTCTCAGGACAATGAATCAGGAAATTAAAATGAACAGTCGACCAAACCTCAGAAAATAAAAATACAGAAAGAAGAAACAGCTTCGTAGAAAAAAGACAGAGCAGAAAACAAGTTATTGACTGAAATAACAACTGACTGAAGAGGAACACAGTGAAAATTGAAACTGCAGCCGAAAACACAGTATACTGAAGAAGAAGCCGAGAACAATCTGTCAAGATGAAGAGATAAAGTTGAACCAAAACCGAAAATGGATTAACAGATCTTAAAAGGAAGAAGCTTAACCAAGAACAAAAATTAAAACAAACTGAAGCCAAGAAATCGAGTGACTGAAAGCAAAGTGCATTGTAAATACTGCACTGCTGAACTGAAAACAGAAATTGAAGTTTATGACTCATCGAAACCGTAAATCTTCCGATTCACAAATCATTGGGTTAAGAAGGCATCAAAATGAAATCACTCTCTCTCTCTCTCTCGCAAGTAAATACACAAGCTTGACTACTTTTCTCTTAGAACAAAGCAATACATGGACTCTCTGTGTTTGGCAAGTCTCGCGTGTCTCTCCGGACAGCCCGTGCAGCAATCAATGAAGTTGCCACAACTTTGTGTAGGAAGCTCCAATCATGCGCCGTTTGATTCGTTGGAAAGTAGACTTCATTAGCTTTTCAAATATGTATTTTGTGTGCATTAGAAACCTCAGAATTGGCATTGCAATCTTCGTGAACATTGTGGACAGAACTGCAATCACGAGAACTTGATTGATCTTGTGTCTTCTTCTTAACCCAAACTAGTTTTATTTTTTTACCATCCACACCTCTAATTCCATGCATTGTTGGCTATTTGCATTACGCAAAGGAGGAATCACATAAGCATCCACGGACTAGGATATTCTTCATTCTTCCATAACTGATTGCTTCTTTCTCGTTACGCAATTCAAAGCTACTAGGCCTTGTAACTTCAGATTGCATGGGTGAAGCACAAATCAATGTAGTATTCACACTCTTGGTCACCTCATCTATATTGCTTCAACCTTCGCTTGATCAACTTCAATTCCCTGTGGTGTAACAACATAACCAAGAAACGCGACTGATTGGTGCAAAGGTGCACTTCTCAAGGTTACCAAATAGGCGTGCACCACGCAAAGCATTAAAAACATCACATAAATGATCAATATGTTCCTCTAATGTTTTGTTATATATCAAGATATCATCAAAATAAACCACCACAAATCTACCAATGAAAGCACGCAAAACTTCGTTCATTTGTCTCATGAAGGTGTTAGGTGCATTAGTTAAACCAAAAGGCATTACTAACCACTCATATAATCCGAATTTAGTTTTAAATGCTGTTTTCCATTCATTGCCTAATTTCATGCGGATTTGATGATACCCACTACGCAAATTAACCTTGGAGAAGACAACAAAGCCACTCAATTCATCAAGCATATCATCTAACCTAGGAATATGATGACGATACCTAATGGCGATATTATTGATTGCTCTACAATTCACACACATGCGCCATGATCCGTCTTTCTTTGGCACTAAATGATCGAACAAAGACAAGAACTAAGAGATTCTCGCACATACCCTTTATCAAGTAACTCGAACTTGGAGTTGTATTTCTTTAGTTTCTTCGGATTGGTCTTGTATGGTACACGATTAGGCAATGATGCACCGAATTAAATCGATTTGATGCTCAATCCCATGAAGCGATGGTAGCCCGTGAGATGTTCTCTGAAAAGACATCTTTGTACTCCTGCAAAATGTTAGTGACAACAGGTGGCAAAGAAAAAGGTATATCCTCATATGAAAACAAAGCTTCTTTGCAAAGTATGCATTGCAAACAGAATTACTAGCATTCAGCCTCATATCAGATTTAGTAGCAAGAAAATAAGCACCTTTCAATTTAATTTCTTTATTCTTCACATGAGAACATTTAGGTTCTTTCTTTTTATGTTGCTTAAGCTCTTTTGCTATAATTTGATTTTCACCCTCAGCGCTCTTCAGACTTTTCTCACTACTAGCTCTAGCAAGGTCGAGCGCTCTTCAGACTTTTCTCTCTACTAGCTCTAGCAAGGTCGAGCGTTCTTCAGACTTTTCTCTCTACAATTTGTTCAGGAGTCATTGGATGCAGCACAATTTTCAATCCCTTGAACATGAGAGAGTATTGATTATTCCTACCATGATGCACACAATCTGATGTGACCACGCCACAAATACATACGACCATAGCGCCCAATATTAAGATTGAACTAAAGGTGAATTCATTTCTTCAGCTTCAAAATATTTTAAATGAGAATATGATGCTACCTAATGATGAAAAATATATTTTGTAGCACCACATCACTTTTGTACAAATTCAAGCAAGAGTTTAAGTTGGACACGTTTCAAAATTCAATTAGGCCTCCAGATCAATTTAGATTCAGCCTGACGGACCAACTTCAAATGTACATAACTTTTACATATCGAGTCCGTTTGAGGTTCACGAGTACTTGTTGGAAAGCTTTTATCGTCCTCTTTCCAATGGATCTAGCCATATCTCCAAATTGCTTCTGTATACACTGTAAATATCAAAATAAGTTGTTGCGTCACTGCTTGGGCCAAATTGGGCCTTGTAACACTTGGGCAAAAGGGAAGGCGCCTCTCTATGCCAGATCTGTTCACGACCGCACTATTCATGTGAACAGTACCACCCTCATTTCTTTTTTGTGCGGCTTTGCCTCCCCTATTTAAGGAGGCTGCACCCTTCTAGTTTCCTTGGATTTCGTTGAATTTAGGTTTAATCATTATGCAAACTGTTTCTTCGATTATGTCGACGACCACCACCAAGACAACTTTTGAATTCCACCTTTTGAACTCAATATAAATATTTGCAAATTCAGATTGCTTGTTATCTTAGTCTCGCATGTTCTTAGTTGCATGTAGGAATAGACCTTTGTGGTCAGCTTAACCGCATTCTTGGCACAGTTGATAGTGACTTGGAGTGTGGTTCAGCGATTGCTAAGGTGCAAGTGACATTGTACGATTGTAGTCGGATAGCAAGAGTCACCTCCACAAAAATTGAAGTTATCATCTGATGAGGACATCCTTTCTATAGATACAATCGTGCCGACTCTACAACAAGCTCAACAAACTGAAACTATGATATAAGGACCAATGACTCGAGCACGAGCACGTCAACTTAACCATCAGGTGAATGCATTCCTAAGTTTACATACAAATGTTTCAAAGAATGGAATACTACTTAATTCTTGTGATGATTTAATCGTCCTTAGGAACCATGGTAAAGAACCATGCGAGCTCAAGTGTACAAGTGGAACTGTCAAGCGCAATCCAAGACCTGTTAGCGGGTTCGACTCAGATTCGGCCTTCTTAACAACGTCTACTTTAAACGGCCATAACTTTTGATCCAGAAGGTTTCTCTTGGCTCGTGAGTACTCTTGGCCCAAAAACTACCCAATAAGTCATGTCACTTTTCCAGTCTGAGTCAAAGTGGGCCTTGGGCCTTGTAATTGAGTCATGTTCGGCTTCCAAGTGTTTTGGCCGACACTCCACCTCCGTGTCTCTTAAATATGCATCCGTGAAAGGCTAAGTCACGACTTAATCCTCATGGTTTGTATATGCCTCTACTGCTCCTAGCGTGCCTTGGGAAGATATTTCTATGGACTTTGTTTTAAAACTACCTAGGACAAAGATGGGGAGGGATAGCATATTTGTTGTTGTTGATAGATTTTCTAAGATGGCACACTTCATACCATGTTATAAAAGTGATGACGCTACCAACATTGCTGATTTGTTCTTTCGTGAAGTTGTTCGCTTGCATGGTGTGCCAAATACAATAGTTTCCGAACGTGACACTAAATTCTTTAGCCATTTTTGGAGAACTTTATGGGCTAAATTGGGGACTAAGCTGTTATTTTCTACTACTTGTCATCCCCAAACCGATGGACAAACCGAAGTTGTGAATGTAACTTTATCTATCATGCTTAGGGCTGTTTTGAAAAAGAACATCAAAATGTGGGAAGAATGCTTGTCTCATTTGAGTTTGCTTATAATCGCTTGCTGCATTCTACTACAAAGTTGTGCCCTTTTGTGATTGTCTATGGTTTTGTGTCTCGTGCTCCTATTGATTTGCTATCACTTCCATCTTCGGAGAAGTTAAATTTTGATGCTAAACAACGTGCTGATTTGATGTTGAAAATGCATGAGACAACCAAAGAAAATATAAACTTGCTGGTAGTAAAGGAAGGAAGCACTTAACTTAGCAACCGAGTGATTTTGTTTGGTTGCATTTGAGAAAAGATAGATTTGCTGAATTGAGAAGGTCTAAGTTGATGCCTAGAGCTGATGGTCCTTTCAAAGTGTTGGAAAAGATTAATGATCTTTACTCCTTAAAAATTTGAGTTGGTGGTAGTAGGTTCATTCTCCTTTGACTCTTAGCCGACTGATTTGAACAATATAATCTCCACTATCCATCTCGTCATCCTCCTCCACTTCCAGCTTCAGTTACATGTCCTTCCTCATCTCTCCCCACCTCCCGCAACCGCTGCTTTGCTTCGGCGCCAACCGCAATGGCCGTTGTGGTCCTCCTCCTCACTTTCTTCGCGAGCGGCGTGGATGAATCCGACAATCTGAAGCTCTCGCGTTGCGGGCCATCACCAGTCGCTGCGGCGCTCTGCACCGGGGGTGTGCGGCGGAGCCATTGTTGTCAGCGCCGTGGAAGAAGAGGAGGTGGGACCCGTTGCACTCGCGGCGGACGACCTCACCGCAGAGAGCGAGCGGGGCAAGTGGCTACCCTCCTCGCAGATCCGTTCATTTTGTCACAGTCGGCTTCATGGGGGTTCTTGGGATTTCGACGATTTCTGTAAATTCGGGAGCTTTCGGCGGGGGCGCTTCTTGGTTCTTAGTAATACCGGGCTTTTCTTGTGGCTCAGCGGTGGATTTGCTGGCGTTTCTTGATAATTAGGGTTTCCTTGCTAGGTTTTCTTGGTGATTAGGATTTTGTCGGAGTTAGCTTGGTTGATGATTTGTGTGCTTCTTTTTGGCTTATGGATTGCAGGAGGAGAGGCACCTTGTTTCTTGGATGCGTCGTGCAGGATTTGGTTGCAAGAAGCCGTGATGTTTACTCTGCAGGGGAAGGGGTGCACGGGATGGCCTCACACCTCCTCCTCGCGCTCGTTAAGCCCCCTTCTTATGCTTATGATGTTGATTCTCGCCGCATTTGCAGCATGTACGCCCGGCGCTACACTGGGTTCCAGAGGTGGGGCTCTGGCCGCCTCCGTCCTCCTGAACCTTCGGGCCCTTTCTCTGGTCGAGGAAGAGGTGATTGGAGACCTGGTGCTGGTAGGAGCATGTATAAAGGTTTTCATTCAGGCTACGGAATGAATTCATGGGGTGGTTCAGGTCATGGTTTTGGTGGTGGATTAGATTTCACACTTCCTCCCCACAAGTAAGTTAACTGGTAGACATGTTAATAATAATTGTTATATTTGTGGAATAATTTTTTGTTCCCTTACTGGAAATTCTGTTGCAGTTGTGAATGGCCATCTATGTTGGTTGACCCATCTTTTAGTATAAATTCTGCTGGAGCGCTTAAGTCCATAGCAGGCAGCTTATAGCACTAATCTTGAAATGCATTGTCTTGAGAGCTGGGCAGCTTATAGCACTAATATTGAAATGCACTATCTTAAGAGTTGGGCATCAAGTCGCATGATTGATCTCATGAGGTGCACCAAACCAAGTCTTCTATGAATTGCATTATGCAAGCAACCAATCACCGCTCATGCTGACTAGCATAATGTGTTGGCACCTGGCAGATAGTAAGAACTAGGAACTAATTTGCACCTTATGCTATAAGGTACCTGGAGTTGGATTTGTGCTTCACATTATATAATAGTACCTCTATCTTTTAGGTCAAAGAGCCCAATGGACAATCAATAATTAAGACAGCAAATTGTAGTTGGATGCTAGATTGTTTTTTGCAAATTCTGGCATTAAGATTTGTGAACTGGGATTAATTTATTCCCAAAATTTTGTGGCAATATATTAAGGCCTTAGTCACTAGGCAATAATCTCCAAGGCGAGAAAAATGGCAGAAATAGTAACTTGCGACGAGTCTTAGACCCCCTTGTAATAACTTAATTACTAAGAAATTACATTCATGAATTCACATTTCAGATTAGAAAACAGTGTGACAAAAGAATTCACATGAAGCGGAGAAATAGCATTTCATACTAGAAATAATATGGTGTATGTAGAATGAAATTCAGGACATACAATATAAGCTATGCTGCATCCCAGGGTGGGGTTTTACTCTCAAGCATGCAGACTCAATAAAACAATAGACTAGAATTGTAGGCTGGGGTTCTAAGATGGAATCAAGGAATCCTTGGTGTGCCTTCCGTTGTTATTTTAGTTACATCTGGAGAACAATTCTATTTTATGTTCTTTTATTATTTTTCTTCTCCTGAAGAAAATTTATTTGGCCCAGGACAATTTTTGATATTGACACTGATACCACATTTGAGGAGAAGCCATGGAAATACCCTGGTGCTAATATTTCAGACTTCATTAACTTTGGACTTGATGAAGAGAAGCGGAAAGACTATTGCAAGCAGCTGGTGAGTCCATTTTTAACATTTGTAGCGTATATAGTTGTTCTTTCTTTTAGTTTTCCTTTGTAAACTATTAGTATATTTTGTCACTGTGACAACTACGATTGGAGTCCACAATGCAATCTAGAATAAGGGTATACGAAAGTGGGCGCCAGAGCAGGTTTTCTATAATCCCATTTCAGAAACATCAATCCTATGCTATTTGTAGGCTCTTGTGGTGAGCAAACTTTATGGTTTGCCGTTTGCATTCAAGACTATTATCTAGATTTGCCACCGAGCTAGCCGCTACTATCTGGTCATCATGACATTTCGCGAGAATCGTAATAAAGCGCACAATGGGCATACAGATTTCAGTGCCCAGGGAAGAGTTCCTACAACATGTGGCCACCAGTGGTATAAAGCTCCCTCTCCCTCTGGTATTTATGTATTTGGTTCACATTTTCATAATCTTCTGTGCCATGGATAATTCTCCCATGCTTTCTCAAGCTATGTTTTTACAAATTTTATAGATGGTTACTTATGTGCACTCACACATCCTGTTGTGCACTTGTACATGTGCCAAAATCAGTGTTGACACACTCAGCCGGGTGCTTCTTTTCAATAGTCGTGTGACTTTGACAGCTATCCATTCTACAGTTTTGAGTTATTTTTCTTTTTAGCGTCTACTTGAAGTGTTGGTTTGATCATGCAAAACCATTACAAATTCCATAGGTTTGTTTTTATTATTGAGTGTGTGTGGATGTTACTTTGCACTCTTAATACGGGTAGTACTGGCATCCACCAATTTTTAGTACTTTCCAATTATAATGGAATACGGTGGTGTTGTGAGCCATGCAACTTCATACACTCAGTGTTAATTTCCCTTCATTTTTCCATGCCAGTCTATTTAAATTATGTAATGATGTGAATTTTCCTCCAGATGACAGGGAGACCTATACAAGTCGAAACTAGTTATGGAGAACGCTTTCCATCTATTGATACACGTGTGCCTCGAATGCGCGAGTCGATTCTCATTATAGAGGTAAACTGTCATCATGATTTGGCATATGTTATATTTCTTTTCACTTGGAGCAACTTGTACTTCCCTTAATGCATGTCATTGATCGTTTCTTATGCTCTTCAATTCTAAACATTGCCTCGCTTTTTAGATTGTGTGCCAGGTCCATTGGATGATCGAATAGTTGATGATAGTTCATGGACCAAACCGAGACGGATTCTCAAGGAGGTAATAAAAGAACCCATGGTGTTGAGGAGATCAGCCATATGCATCGAGAAGATGAATAATTCTCCTCTTAATTCCACTTTGGGAAAGGCAGAACATACGAGACGTTTGCCTATGAAACATCAACAGTGGTAATAAAGTTCTCATCATAACTAAAAATTACCTATGTATGAAACATGAAGTTGTTAGTAGCTTTTGGAATTCCTTATTTTCGACTATGGAGGACTAGCCACGAGGAATAGAATTATTTATTTGTATTGCATTTGTCTTTGGAAACTACATATGGCCTACTTAAATCTGTCATTTTCGAGAAAAACATTGGCTTTTGTTCTGCCCATATTGTAGTCATTAGTTAATGGGACATATAAAGCATCAAGAAGGACTGATCAGGCGGACCTCCAAGTGTTTTGGTTTTACTACAAACCAGAGAGCTGGCTAAGCAAGTAAGATTGTGTTACTTTCTAATTCTCAAGAAAGAAAATTCTTTATATTTGTTTTGATCTTACCAAAATGAATTTCAGGTGCACACTGAATTTGCGGTTATTAAGTTGCAGACTTTGGAGGTGAAGTCCATGGATGTGGGTTCCTTTGCGTGGGACTGTGCACTTAGGTTGTTTAGTTTAATTTTGGCTTTATTGGACCTACCAATTTATATTATTTGGTCGGTCTAGATGTTTACTATTGAATTTACAAATGTTACTCGAGGTCTTTTGAGTTCCATTGAGCTAAGATTGGTTGAATAGGTTGGCTGTCTACAGTTAAAATGTTGTGTTGGAGCATTTGTTTGGTGATGAGGAGTTGCACTTTGTTACATGTCTAATCTGGTTTGGACATTAAATAACGTAAGCAATTCACTAAATCTTTTCATATCTTTTATTTGAATTTTTCAATGGAATAGTAGCAACTTCTCTTTATCAAATGGTTTGTTATTCTTCAAGACAGTTTGACAGTTATTTATGTGTTAAGTATACTACGGAAAATATTGTTTACTACTATTTTTGTACATATTGTTGTATGTGGTGCTAGTTCTATCATACTTCACTAATATGATGCTTGATTTATTTACGAGTATAAACAAGTATGTTTTACTTGATACATGATGACGTAAGATAAAATTGATGTTTATTATTCAGTTTGAGATCATGTTTGATACTATGCATCACTTTTATTTGGTACTCCATTGCAACGCACGGGTACTTTACTAGTAATGCATGTAAGCTTGAGTTACCTACAAATTTTAGGGTTAGTTCCACCTTTAACATTACAGATTTGAAACCATACTTGGGAGAAGAAGATAAGCTTGAGTCGCGGACGACTCAAAATGCAAGAAGGGGAGGATATTGAGGACATCCTTTCCAAAGATACAACCGTGCCGACTCTCTAACAAGCTCAACAAACTGAAACTATGATACAAGGACCAATGACTCAAGCGCGAGCATGTCAACTTAACCATCAGGTGAGTGCGTTCCTAAGTTTGTGATATGACCACGCTACAAACACATACGACAATAGCGCCCAATATCAAGATTGAACTAAAGGTGAATTCGTTTCTTCAGCCTTCATATGTTACTGAGAATAGACCGCTACCTAATGCAAGTGATTTAATTGTGCTTAGGAACTTGGAAAAGGATGAAGGAAAGGGACATGGAGTCCTGGACATGCATGGAAGGAATAATGGAGGTCACCACGTCACTTTGGGACCAAGTCAAGCACGAATTCGAGTTGGACACGTTTTGGAATCAGACTCGGACTGCTGCGATGGTACCAAGTTCAAACGGGCATAACTTCCTCATACGGACTCCGTTTGGGACGTTCTTGTACTTCATGGAAAGCTTATAAAGTCTAATTTCCAACAGATCCAACCTCATCTTCAAATTCTATCCGAGCCGGCCGCAATGGTCAAAAGAGTCCACGTTGGTCACGTACTAGAATCGGATTCGGACTGCTGCAATGGTGCAAGTTTAAACGGACATAACTTCCTCATACGGACTCCGTTTGGGACGTTCTTGTACTTCGTGGAAAGCTTATGAAGTCTACTTTCTAATGGATCCAACCTCATCTTCAAATTCCATCTGAGCTGGCTGCAATCATCAAAGAGTCCACATTGGTTTCTGAGTTCGAGTCAAAAAGGGTGCTGCGCCACCACCACTTGGGCCCACGGGCCTTGTAACCCTAGGGCATTAACATGGACGCTGCCCCTGGTTGTTCTCCCTATAAAGGAGCCACCTCCTCCGTTGCTAGGACTTGGATTTCGTTGAGTTTAGGTTTAGCTATTATGCAAACTTCTGTTCTTCAGTTGTGTCGGACGACCACCTGTCAACACAGCCTTCGGAATCCCACCTTTTGAATTCAATAGAAATATTTGCAATTTCAGATTGCTTGTTATCTTGTTCTTGCGTGTTCTTCGGTTGCATGCAGGAATAGACCTTCGTGGTCAGGTCAACCGCGTTCTTGGCACGGTTGATAACATTTTGGGGTTGGTTCAGCGATTGCTAAGGCGCAAGCGACGTCGTTCGGTTGTAGTCGGATCGCAAGGGTCACCTCCACCAAAATCGATAGTTATCATCCTATCGGAAGATCGGGACCCCATCGCCTCATCAGTTGGTATCAGAGTTTCAGTTGACTGGTAGGAATTCTTTGTATCCCTAGTTAGTAGATTGATTTTTATTTCCCATAGTCCAGAAAAATTGCCCCACAAAAAGAGTTAATTTCCGCTGTCCAAACCCCATTGTGCCTTTCAATCTGTTAGTTTTGGTTTGCTAAATTGAATTTGTGTCCGTTTTAGCTTTGTCTAGTTGCTGGTCATATCTTTGTTCCATTAAAAATCCAAACAAAAAAATCCAACCCCAAACCCTAATTCCAATTCGGCTGAATTTTTCCTTCCTCTGCAGCTGCCACCAAAAATGCCATAACTTTTGATTCCGAGATTATTTTTGAGTGAGACCACCGCCATTAGATTCAAAACTTCATTGTCCATCTATCTGTAAAATTTCACGTCATTCCAGTAAGGCAGTTAAGAGATATCTGCGGTGCAAGTTGACCTAAAATTCCAGATTGAATCTGCAACAGTTGGCACTTGTGAATTTTGTGCGAATTTTTCGGTCGGTTTCCAGAACTTGGCCCCAAAACAAAAGTTGTAGAAAAAGCCGTCCGGAAACAGAGAAAAAAAGAAACATTGAAAAAAAGCAACTGAAAGAAAGTTACGGCCAAAATACCGACGTGCTATCCAGTGGTCAGAAATCTCCAGTTTTCAAGTTTTGGGTCAATCCTTGTGCTCTTCAATTCTAGATTACATTCAATTGAATTATCTTGTATTTACCACTCCTATACATTACCATACACATATTTTAGCCTTCTTCTATCCTTGGTTGATCAGCAACATAGGCTAAGTGCTAGATACGAACTATAATTCAATTCTGTGCAATTTCTGAAATTAATTGATTGTTTTCCATTGCTACAAAATACATAGCCTATCCAAGCTCCACTTTTCTACTAACCGAACAGGTCTCGCTGTACCTTGCAATCGCTTTACTTATCACTTGAGTTGGATTTATCACGAACCAGCCACCGGTTGCACCACCTGTTTGCTTTGGTAAGAACTCGTAAGAATTTGATAAGAGCTTGAGAGATGCGTGACTTGATTTGAGCCTCCATATCCTACTAGTTGATAGGAACATATACTTGTGATTTGTTTCCTTATTTTCTACTAACCATGGTAGGTTCACGGAATGATTACAAGATAGATCCACATCTTCTTCTAGAAATTAGCCGAGATCAAAAAATTCGTGAGGAACATGCACGCTTGAGACAAGCTTCTTCACCACGGGAGGTACACGATCATGATAGTACGTCTGGTAAAGCTAAAATCACTTTGCCATCCTCTAATGGTAAATATGATCCTGATGGATACCTTGATTGGGAACTAGCTGTTGATCAAAAATTTACTTGCCGTGATTTTCCTGAGAATAGACGAGTTAGGGCTGCAACTAGTGAATTTACCGATTTTGCTTCTATTTGGTGGAAAGAACATTGCCGTCAACATCCCAATAACATACCTAACACTTGGGAGGCTTTAAAATTGCTTATGCGCCATCGATTTATTCCTCATATTATGCTCGTGATTTGTTAAATAAACTGCAACATTTAAAACAAGAAAGTAGAACTGTAAGGGAATATTATCGTGAATTAAAACTCGTTTATTGCGTTGTGGTTTAGAGGAACATGCTGAAGCTACAGAGAATAGATTCTTGCGTGGGCTTAATAAAGAAATTCAGGACCTTCTCATTCACAAAGAATATAATTCTCTCCTCATTTGTTTATGCTTGCTTGTAATGTTGAACGCCGATTGAAGAGAAATTGAGAGTGCTCGATGATAAGAAATGTGAGAACAAACTCATGTTTGTGCCTTTTTCAGAATTCAACAACTTGCAGCGCTTGAGAACCATGTTGAAGAGGAGCATGAGCTGATTGAACCATCGATTCCATTGGTTGAGAACGAAGATGAGGAGATGGATTTACCTACATCATCTGAGTGGAGCCAAAAAGATAAAGATCATGGTGCTATCATCACTCGCGGTGAGTATGCTTGTGAAGAACAACAATTATGCACTGTTCATGCTATTTTAGAGCAAAACTTAGTGGAAAACAATTCTGACACGCCCATATTTCAAGTAGAGAATTCACACTGCATTGCTTTGAGTATTGAGAATGAGTTTAGTGCACCTTGTCAAAAAAATAATTGAATTGCCTGCTGTTTTGAGTGATTCATGTGATGAATTAATCACATGCAATGATCATGTGGCTTTGGTTAGATATAAAGAAGTTTTAACTAGAATTTCTCCTGCCAATTCATTGTGTTACATCATGTTGGATCTTCCTATGAAATTGTCACATGCTTTGGAGAAAGTTTCTGAACTTACATGTTCAAAATTCTTGTTTAGTGCCTACACCCCTGGGTATAAGTTTAATTTGATTAGAGATTATGGTGTAGAAAATCAATTTCTTGTATATCGAATATGCATAACTTGTGACCACATGGATGAATTGCAGCTTGTTGTTTTGAACAACAACTCTTGTATGCTCAATCTTGTTCATTATGAAAGAAAAATAAAATTTAGTGATCATTCAATGCCTATGTGTTCTTCTCTTATTGAACCATCTAACATTGGCAATCTGAATAATGAAATTGATGTATGGAAGAACTTGCAAATATTTTCTCCCTTACTAGATGAATTTGCTATTGCTCAATTGAAATCTGATTGTATGGATAAATTTTGTTTGATTCCAAAAGTTGTAGCTTTGCCTATATGTGCCACCACGACAAGTTTACAACTTCAAAGATTTGAATTGCATAAATGCTTCACTTACATTTGCAAAACAAGTTGCGATAATTACTGTGTGAGAAATTTTGATTTGTTCATTAACATATATGATTACTTTTGGGTTAATAATACAATGGGCTTTTATGATTGCTGCTGTGTTATAACAATAATTTTGCAACAACGAAGAACTGTTAAAACGGATGACATATACATATACCATGCATACACCTTGGCTTCTTTTGTTACCATACTTTCAGTTTATCAAAAGCCGAGGACGGCTTTGTTTTCAAGAAGGGGAGGATGATGAGGACACGACCCCTATGGATACAACCATATTTGCTATGCTTGTTGTTCCAATTACAAGAGCTCCTACGCATCACTTAAATTATAACGTGAGCTCGTTTCAAAAAGGTTTTACTTTGTGTGATAAAGAACGTATGATAGTACATAATGAGAGTTTGTTGCGTTTGTTATTATGTACCGAGATTTATGATGAAGATCATGCAATACGTGAGGCTACACATATGCTAAAACCGAGGACGGTTTTCTATCAAGAAGGGGAGGATGATGTGACCACGCTACAAACACATACGACAATAGCGCCCAATATCAAGATTGAACTAAAGGTGAATTCATTTCTTCAGCCTTCATATGTTACTGAGAATAGACCGCTACCTAATGCAAGTGATTTAATTGTGCTTAGGAACTTGGAAAAGGATGAAGGAAAGGGACATGGAGTCCTGGACATGCATGGAAGGAATAATGGAGGTCACCACGTCACTTTGGAACCAAGTCAAGCACGAATTCGAGTTGGACACGTTTTGGAATCAGACTGATCGCTGCGATGGTACCAAGTTCAAACGGGCATCATCATGACCTGGTCATAAGTAAATTGCCCACCTTTCCTCATCAGCTTAAGCTTTTGGGTGAACTGGTTGGTGCATGAAACTCAGTATGGTATCAGAGCCAAGAGGTCTCGAGTTCAAGATCTAGCTAACGCAATTAAAAAAATTAATTGCAGTCCACTTCTATTCCACGTATTAGGCCAAAGGGAGCCTACACGTGAGGGGGGAGTGTTGAAGTATAAGTAAATTGCCCACCTTTCCTCATCAGCTTAAGCTTTTGGGTGAACTGGTTGGTGCATGAAACTCAGTATGCGATGGGGTCCCGATCTTCCGATAGGATGATAACTATCGATTTTGGTGGAGGTGACCCTTGCGATCCGACTACAACCGAACGACGCCGCTTGCGCCTTAGCAATCGCTGAACCAACCCCAAGATGTTATCAACCGTGCAAGAACGCGTTGACCTGAAGTGGACTACAATCAAGACGCCTCATATTCCACATCCTCAAATCAAGACGCCAATAGCTGATATGATCTTTTCAGAAACTTACGACGGAAATGTCACCCTTGGTGTTGTTGTTCTTGGATGGCCGATGACGATAGTTCTTATCTTACTTGATCATCTTCCCTTGAGCTTGGGACAATCCATCTTAATGTGGTCTCGCTCGCCACACTCATAGCATCTGATCGAACCTGACACGCCACCTCCCTTCCTCATCCTCACGTTATTGAGTGCCTTGTATGCCCGTGAGGAGATCAACACCAAGTCCTCTTCAGGGAGCTACTCAAACTGCTCCTCCAAAAAGAAGACAAAGGCATAAAGAAACACAAGACAAAGCACCGACGAATCAACTCGCACGGCTTAGTCACGAGTGCTAAAAGTGAAGATTTATCAAAATTAGATGGCAAAGTTTCTATCTCATAGGTTTTTAATCTAGAATAAAGATCATCCATGGTTAAATTATCAAGATCAACTGTTTAATTAATAGTTATGACAATCATCAACCACTCATAATCTAAAGATCTCAAAATTTTAGTTGCATGGTGGGCAATTTGTTGTTCAAAAAATGTGTGCATGCTACACTTTGCCACAATAGAATGTGACAATGTGTGTAGCCAACCAAATACTACTACAGAAAGCCTAATACTAGACGGCCAATCACAGACGATTTAACAAAACCATCTGTGATCGACACTAACACAGACGGTTTTAATTTGGACACCGTCTGTATTGGTGGAGATATGCCTCCATTCCCTTGTACGCTGCTTGGGGCCAGGCATATCCGTCTAGTATCGGGGCCATGGTGCACGGTCAAGCTTTAGCGCAAGGCTTCGCAAAAGTTAATGTGGATGGTGTGCATGTCAATTTTGAGGTGGTCCCGCTACCGAAGCCCCCCAACGACGAGATCGTGACTCTAGGACAGGCCATTGGAACATTTATCCAGTGGCCCAAAAGCGACATCTCCCTGGAGGCTTCTTCACCGGTGGCAGGACCAGAGCTACATGCACTGGTGCCATCTCCACTACAAGACCAGTCGGTTCCACCACCGCTAACTGCACCGGTGCTATCTCTACAGGTGCTATTCTCGCCAGAGCAACTTGCACCACTGCTACCTTTACAGTCGACTGCCATGAAGTCGACCTACAGCCGAGGCAGCAAGGTCAAAGCAAAGAAGACCAATGATGATATCCCCTACCTGCCATTGGCCCGCAAATTCGTGCTTGACGAGCTGTTGCTCGAGCAAAAAGCCCTCCAAACCCTAGCATATAGTTGCATACAATTGCACAAGTGGTATATGGAGCAGTCCAATAAGCCAGAGGGAGAACGGACCTCAAGTATCACTATCAAATTCACGTCGGATGATTTACACCACAGTCTTCAAGAGTGTATCTTCATGGTCGCCTTTGAGGATTTATTCGATCTTTTCACGCTCAACGCTCTTAACGTCTTACTCATTTGATGCTAGACGCTGTAAGTGTGTACAATCACAATCTCCGTTCATATCATACCGATAAATGTCATATCTAATTTGTTGCTTTCATGTGTATATATATAGACACATGCCGACTAAAGCTAGATTATCCAAATCATCGGTTGGTTTCTTGGACCCACACTTGGTCGCCAGGATACCATCAACCGTGATAAATCCCTTGTCGAGAGGTACATTGCATCGGATCGCTGGTTGCCTCAATAAGGAATATGTACTTATGCCCTTCCATCGTAACTTTTATTGGATTTTAATAGTAATTGTACCTAAATGGAACAAGGTATATTACCTTGATTCCCTAAGTAGGAATAAAATGGACTTCACGCTTGTCACCAAGTAATCGATAGGTAAGTACATATTCTCCATACATACCTATATTGTACTCTTTCTTTCCTTCCGAATGACTAAGGTTAACTTTTTCGAATCACGTAGGGCATTCGCAATGTACATTGAAATGGGAGGTGTCTCGAAGCGGGGGTCCAAAGGCCTACTGACACATGCTCGAGATTTTAAGGTATTCGCTATTTCACATTAATTAATCCTATCCAACAGTTGGTAGTAATGCCTCTTGAATTAACATATTCCATTTTTTACAATACCACCAAAGCAGCCGCCGGGCAACACATGTGGATACTACGTTTGCCAACATATGGAACTACTCCTCGATTCCTCAAGGACCACCAATTCCAAGGTTTGTCAATCTTCCCATAATTACTTCATACTTATCACATTGCATATATACGCACATTGATATTCCTATCGACAGGCTGCGTACATCCCGTCAACTCTATTGAAACAGCCCGATCTTGGACGGATTCGAGCAGAGTTGGCGTACTTTTTGCTGACTCAAGTCATAAAGCCAGAAGGACAGTTCCACTTCGCACCATAGATACATAATCAACGAACTTGTCGACGGCACAAGCTATACTTGGATGATGCATCATTGTCATTCAAGTATTGCTTGTGCGATTGACAAATTCTTTGATTATAGCTCTGTTCCTTTCATGTGACCTCGATTCTAAAGTGATAGAGCAATAAAAAATGCAATGTTACCATCGCAAGACAATGATTTTTATTGCTCTTATCACTCCGAATCGAGGTCTCACGAACGAAGATATCCATAATCAACGAACTTGTACTGCACAAGCAATACTTAAATGGCAATCATGCACCGTCCAAGTATAGCTTGTTCAGCCGGACAAGTTCGTTGATTATGGATCAGTGCCTTTCACGAGACTTCAATTCCGGAGTGATAAGAGCAATAAAAAATGTTGTGCGTAGTGGTAACATTGCATTTTTTATTGCTCTATCACCTGCAATCGGGTTCATGAAAGGAACAGAGCCATAATCAATGAACTTGTCAGCTGCACAAGCAATACTTGAATGACAATGATGCACCATCCAAGTATAGCTTGTGCCGCCTGACAAGTTCGTTGATTATGTATCTATTCCTTTGGCGAGCCCTCGATTCCGAAGTGATAGATCTTTTGTAAGTGCAAATGCAGTGTAGATCTTTTGTAATTCTGTATTTATTAATGTATATTTTATTTCATTTCAATTAATTGATTTGCGAAATGGATGCTTTATGTTTGTGAAATGATCAAGTGCGATGTGAATTGGATGTTTTATGTCTGTGAAATGAATTGAGATGTGAATTGGATGTTTTATGTATCTGAAATGAATTGAGATGTCAATTGTATGTATACATGTTTGATCTGCTTGTTTCAGATGGTATCGCTAGCATTTCCTAAGGCTAGCCAATAAACAGAAATAGATTTAGGGGTAGAAAAGAATATCACAGACGGTTTTTAGTAAAAAACTGTCTGTGATAGGCGATAATCACAGACGGTTTTTCACTAAAAATCGTCTGTGATTATCGTCTATCACAGATGGTTTTTCACTAAAAACCGTCTGTGATGTTTGCACCACAGACGGTTCGAAAACCGTCTGTGATGACCTCGTATTATTACTTACCCATAAATTCAGATGGTTCACAAAACCGTCTGTGATGACGTTTTTGAACCGTCTGTGATAACCTTCTCTGTAGTAGTAGAATAAAGATCATCCATGGTTAAATTATCTAGATCAACTGTTTAATTAATAGTTATGACAATCATCAACCACTCATAATCTAAAGATCTCAAAATTTTAGTTGCATGGTGGGCAATTTGTTGTTCAAAAAAATGTGTGCATGCTACACTTTGCCACAATAGAATGTGACAATGTGTGTAGCCAACCAAATAGTCCCTAATCTATATGCTCCGATCATGGCTGTACTTTCTCCTTTTGTTGTCTTTTCTTTGGGTTCTGTTTGGAACATGAGAATTTGTATAGAATACTTTGGAAATTGAGTTGTTTTATCGGAAATTCTTATGAAATTCCTATGTTTCACACAGGTGCTCAATGAGGGAAGGCTGTGAGATTGCTTTGCACCAGATTGTTCTGTAGTTTTTGTTATAAAATGGAAAAGGGCTTGCTTGCTCAAAAGAAAAGGAAAGATCAGTCGTGCAAGTGAAACCATCAAAGGAAAAACAAGAAAATTTTAGGATGATTCATTTATGAGCTCAAATACTTCCAATAAAACTGAAGCTTTTTTGTTGAAACATATCTTCTTTTTAGAACTGTACCCAAACTATTTGGAAAATTACAAGACATGCCTAAAAACCGTGTGCAGCACTCCTTTTTTTTTCAAGAAACTATTGTGCAACATTTATAATAAAGCTTGCAACATTTCGGACTACCTTCTGCGGCATATCTGACTGTTTTTGAAACTTCTAACAATATGAAACCTTTGCGACATGCATGAAATTCTACCTTTGCAACATGCATGTTAGAATAATCTCTCAAATTACCGGACTCCAAAAAATAAAACGGTTACAGAAGTTATAGTATGTGAGAAATTATAAAGTGACAAACTGGCAATCAACAAGTGAACACTAGTGGATAGATAAGTGTTAAAACTTTAATCTAGGAGAACACGCACATATTGCAAATAAATGGAGAGAACATTGGAGAATTTCTGAATTTCTCTATTCTCTTATTTGCTCCCTTTCCTTGCTTTTTCTTATAAAATTGGCTAAAACCCCCAATATATAGGCTAATAATCTCCTACTAGTATACGTATTCGGACTTCAAGTTGGACACAACTTCAACTTGAGTTACACACGGAGACGGATTCTATTGTGTCTTGAACTCTAAGTCAAGATTATTTCTAATAATTTCCTCCTAAATCTTGACTTGACATACTCTAGTTTTAATCTCAATGCATTATGAACTACCAGCCATGCCTCCACATGAAGCATTTTACATGCAAGCAACATATAGGAACTCAACTCAACTAGTACGGGTCCATCCAGATGCAAAGATTCTAAAATATTGAAGCAGTTGGTCTCAACTACGACTTACTAAACTCATACTTGATACAAAACAGTGACACATCTCCTCAACGTTCCGATTTTTCCACCTTATTTGAGTTTGTTGCTGGACGATGGCCTTGGACGAAGCCACGCAACGGGTGCTCTGCTGCCTATCTTTGACTTTCTTGACGGACTGAGCGCCGTGTGCCTGGAGCGCTGCGCGAGACGAGCACGAAACGGAATCGCCGAGACGATTTTTTCAGCGACTCGGTTCTCACCTAGGCTCTGATACCACTTGTTAAAACTTTAATTCAGGGGAAAACGCACACATTGCAAATAAACGGAGAGAAACAGGAGAATTTCTAAATTTCTCTATTCTCTTATTTGCTCCTTTTTTCTTTCTTTTCTTACAAAACTGGCTACAAGCCCCCAATATATAGGCTAATAATCTCCTACTAGTATACGTATTCGGTCTTCAAGTTGGACCCAACTTCAACTTGAGTCACATACGGTCTTGGACTTTAAGTCAAGATTATTTCTAACAATAAGTTTGCACAAGTTACATTGTCAAGAGACTTTACACAGGAAAAGGAGAAGAGAACACAATTACCCTAGCAAAATTGCGCTAAGCTCAAATGCAGAACTGCATCTAGGAGCCTAGAACTACCTTGCCTTCGTGTTTCAGTAGAACAACAATGCCCCAAGTCCAGATACAAGAACAGTTGAAGCCAGTGATAACAGTGTCACGCTCTTATCCCCTTGCCCACCATTTGCACTCGCAGTTTGGTTACTACTGCCATAACAAGCAAGCCCATTTTTGTTAGTACCTGGGCACTCGCTTGCAAACAGGCCCGCTGGATACTTGCCATACAGATTGATGTAGCTGAACATGATCGATGCGCAGTTATTGCTTTCATCGTCGAGAACCTGCCTGAAAGGGCATGCGAACTCCGCAAAAGCAGCGCAGCAGAGGGAGGCAGGGGAACTCGGCCCTTTGCACTTGCTTGTAATGATTGTGTAGTTCTGGAACTCAAAGTTCACAGGGCAACCTGAGACATACAAACCGATACAGTAAAGCATGCATGTTTTCTGTCGTCGGATTGCAATTACAAAACATGATCTGAAGTATGGTGCAATTACCATGCTCTAAAATGATGAACTGTGCAGAATCATTATCATGCATTGTGCTCTAAGTATGTTCAGAGAATTCGAGTAAACATGCGTGTAGGCTATTTTATTCAAGTTCTTTCTTGTGACATGGTAAGAATCTTCCCTTATATAGGGACATTGTGAACAGACATAAAATTGATAAGTAATTTGACCATAAAAGACCTGACCTCCTAGGCATGCTGGATGCAGTAGTTAAGATGAAACCATAGAGAATTAAATCGTGCAAAGAAGCGAAGACATAGAGAACACACTATTCTTGTCCTGCAGCAAGTTCCTCCCTGTCCCCGATCCGCCGTTAACCTGGAACACACCATCTGTTCAACGGAAGTCCCAGACCGACAACAGAAACAAGAGCTCCTTCAGAGAGTCAGAGGTAAATAGAAAAAAAACAGCACAAAAACACTGGAGCGAGAAATAGGACACTGACCTGCCGAGAAGAGTGAAGATAACAGGAGGAAGAACAAGAAGCCAAGATTCAGAGCCATCGCCTCCTGGCTCTATCTTTCCTGTCCTGATTCCTGATCACCTGTGCTCTGCTATAGCACCTTTTTTTGTGACTTCCACACATAAGAATGTTCTTGCAATTGCATCCTGCAATTGGAATTGGGAAAGTTCTTGGACATGGGATATTGATGGCTGCCCGTATGAGAAGGTCAGTCTGTTTGGTCTTTTTCTGTTGTTATGGCTGTCACTTCGGATTGGACAATTTCATCGTTTGGAATGAGATAGCAATGGGATAAGATAATACACTTTCCTGGTGGGAAAGTGCATTATCCAATTCTGCCTTTCCTCTATCTTTTACTTTTTTATAGTCTTATAAGAAAGAAGTCTATTAGAAATTGCAGTCAAAATTAGTGTATTATGATGATCGAGATCACCTTCTTGGATTTTCAAACACATGCTGTTGTTTCAGGTACAGCCCACAGTGCTTTGATTTGGTCTTGAGCTACTTTCTAATTTGATATAATAAACCCATTACTTCTAGCCCATTTTCGTAATTTAATACTTGAACTATAGTCTGCATTTGCAAAAACAATCGATAACTCAACAGAATGGCATGGTGCAACCAAGGATTCAAAAAACGAATATGACAAAAATGGGAATTTTACAGTGAATTTTACTAGTAGTAGAAGCGTGATAGTTGAACTAAAATCTAACATTTGATTTATGAGGGCTTTCTTAACTTTTGTGTGTAAATTTTTTTCCGAAAAGGTATTATCAACTATTCATATGATCTTTGTTTGCAAACCTAATCGTCACAATTGATCAAACCCGTCGTGATGGCCGCCGCCACCTGACCACCTCTCCCGTCCCTGTGCCGCAGCTGCCTGCCCCTTCCCTGCGCCGCCGCAGCTCTCTTACTTGCGGTGCCACCACTTCTCCATTCCCTGAACCGCCGTCGCAGCCTCTCCCGTCCGGGCGCCACAGCCGTCTGTCCCTTCCATTCGTCGCCGCCGCTCCTTTCCCTGCTCCGGCGCTGCCACCAAGGAGCTGACAAGAGGATCCGAACTTGCCTTGGTGCCACCACTTGTACCAGGGCAAGGGCCAGGGTAGCGGGACGTGCGACTTTGCCATCGCTGCTTGCATTGTGTACCAGGCATCTGCAGGCGAGTTCCCGCAAATAACCATGTAAGACAATGTTTGTGCAAATGCGCATACATTGCTTGATTTATTTGGTTTGTGAAAAATACTAATCCATCGATCCATCTTGACTAGACAGTACACAGACAAAGCTAAGCAATCTTGTGTTATTTTATTTGGAATCTTAACCCACTTCAGACCAGTTAGAGCCTCAGGATCAAACAAAGTGATTGTCAGCTTGTTACACATGCAAAGGATGGTGGGCACAATCTTTAGATTTCCCTTTCTTTTCTTTTTGGAGAATCAATCTTTGCTGAATGATACCACAGTACCTCCAACTGCAACGAGACTCTTCTGCAGAAACATTAACTTACTTAAGAGTCATGAGAGATTACCTGAGACAACTTATACAAACCCACTATGTACAAAAAGAAGGAAAAAATTGAAGCATCTGGACGCATCTCATATTTGGATCCCTTGGTAAAAGAGGTGTTTGGCTCAATCTATGTGACTGAAAATAAATTTTGTCTTTTTTCGTTCCTTTTGACTATCCTTTTATTTTCCTCTGAAGACATAAACCTAGCCAACAGCACCATCCATTGCAGGATATATGGATTATAATTTGCTGTTAGCCTTATTATAACATTTAATGACTTCTAGTTCTGTATTTCTAGCCAGATTCAATTATGTGGGAATGCACCATAGTTGGTCAAAGTAATTAATTGAAACTGAAAATGGGCTACTGCAACTAAATGTTGAAGAGAAGTTATTTGAAGAATGTTTTTTTTGTTATTGTTACATGTTTGAGTTATTTCAATTATATGTTTCCACTTTTTTTAGTAGCAATTGTGCATCATGGATGGCAAGAAGAACATTACCCTAGAGGAACTTGAAGAATTTGACATGATGGTAAATTGATGTTTACAAGTGAGGAAGATGGTTAGAAGTGTTACAATACATATGTAGGGTCTAAAGGATTTAGTGTTAGAAAGGATAATGTGAAGCACAAGAAAGGTACCAACATGGTGATTTGGAGGCGATTCTACTGCTTTAGTGAAGGATACAAGATGATGAAATACTTGGAAAGAAGCGATCAAAGAAGGGAGGCACGACCACTGACCCATCGTGGATGCAAGGCTTTGCTTGATATCCAGCTGAATGAAGAAAACTGTTTATGGTTGTTAAGGATTTTCATGATCGCCATGATCATGCACTTGCGAAGCCTAATCAGATTGCTTTCTTACGGTCCCATTGTGGGCATGTTTGCACTAATCTAGTTGCATTAGCTAATGTAGAGTGCATGTGTGGCCAGAGGCGTGCTTGTTCACGGCATGGCCCAAGTCTGCATGGTACTGGTCACGTATACGTATCTGCATGTGCGCGTCGTGCGCGAGAGTAGCTCGTGATGCGCCTGAGCTTGCGGGCACATCGGTGGTGACGCCGAGAAGAACGGTGAGTCGCACACCGTGAACGTCATGGCGCAAAGAACGGGCGCTTGGAGCCCATGTACTGCATGTTTGTTTTTCTACAAATGCATCAACGTAAAACAAAAAAGCTACGACTTTCAGGCAGCACCAAATCTAATTCTCTCGTGTGTGTGTGTGTGTGTGTGTGTTTGTGTTCATCTCGCTCGCCACGTTCCGGAGGAAACCGCGCGTGATCCAAGCCGAGTTCCTAGATCGGCTCTAACACGTGGTTTCAGAGCGGTCCTAGGTTGAAGCGGTCTCCAGCAGCGGATGAGCGGTGGCAGCAGTCCGCTGTCACCCACTCGACTTCCTAAGACGCCGCGCTTTGACACCGGCAAGAAGCCAACCGACGGGAGCAGGAACACCAAGTCGAGCGACGTCGGGCTACAGTGAATGGTGAAGGAGGCGAGCGCGTCGGTGGTGTACCCGATGTTGACGAGGACAAACTACAACGAGTGGGCCTTGTTGATGCTAATCAACATGAAGGCGATGGGGCTCTGGAAAGCGATAGAGCCCGGCAAGGTGGAGCGGCGCGAGGATCGTCTCGCGCTGGCCGCACTGATCTGGGGCGTACCACCCGACATGTACTCCACTTTGGTCACCAAGAAGAGCGCCAAGGAGGCATGGAAGGCGATGAAAACGATGCATCTCAGAGTCGAGCGTGTCAAGGAGGTCAATGCACAGAAGCTGCTCAAGGATTTCGAGAACATTGTGTTCAAGGAAGGTAATGCGAATTTCCAGCCTCGACAGCAATCTTCGAGCACTCGGTGAGTCCATCGACGACACACGTGTTGTCAAGAAAATTCTTCATGTGGTCCCTTCGCAGCTTATGACTACCGAACACCGCAGCTTACGACTACTGATCACGACCAGGCAGAAAGCTATGACCATCGATCACCAAGCTATGACTATCGATCACACATGGTCGTTCAGGCACTGAAGCTTTCAATCACCACGTGGTTGTTCTATCGATCAGACCTGCCGATCAAACCGTCCGACCACAAAGTCATAAATAGTGAATACTCCAGTCAGATGAACTCGTAAACCACAAAGTCATCGGCCAAAAAGCAATCTTTTGCAAACTCCTCAAAAACCAAACTCACCCTTCGCAGATACTCTATTCTAAAAGTTAATTACTTATCACAACCATGGGGTGACCTCCACATGGTCTCACAATCTCCCCCTTGATGAGTATATTGACAAACACTGAAAAAGCACAGAGATGAGTTTGTTTTCGAAAAGAAAAGGCAAGAAGTTGCAAAAACCATACATGGTCCAATAAAAGGAAAAGAAGAAACTCATGAACATATTGGCAAGGTGTGAAATGGAGTAAACAACAAGAAAGTACAAGTTTTTTCTGTAAAAGCTCCAAATCACACATAAAACCTCACAAAAGCCCAATCTTGCTCGTGGTCCAAAGAAAAGAGCAATTCCTCACCATGACCTTTTTCATAGCAAGATAACCAGCCAAAAATGCAAAAGAGAGCAAATAATATGCAATGAAGCTCCCCTCACTCAAATATCTCATTTGGCATTTTTTAGATTCCAGTTAGCAAGTTTTGCAAGTCATACCAAGCATTCTCCCCTTTAATGCCTTTTGCACCCCTTAATGCCTTTTCTCAATCATTCTCCCCCTTTTGGCAATAGAGTTATCAAGATGCATGGAAGAAGATAAAGCATGAATGAAATGGAGTGACTGCATTTTATTCATTTTAAGCATTTAGGAGCCATGAAAATTATCCAAAGTGAATTTCCAAATATTACATCAAGCTATAAAAAGTGAAAGTGCTATTTAGATCATGACAAACCATGTACAAACAAGCTAAAACTAAATAACCCACAATCTGAAATTAAATGGATTGTTTAATATGTCAAGTCATTCAAGATCATAGGCTAGTTAAAGGTATCCAAAAATGAGTCAAGCCATATCAATATTCTAGTGGAACTAAGAAGCTATAATTGAGTCAATTTAGAGTGTTACAAGTTCAAGATTGAGATATTGTCTTCAAGCACTAGATATCACTTATAATTGAGCAAATTTAGCACATTTAGCATTTTCAGAAATTCATGATTGGCTTCAACCATTTTTTACAAAATTTTGTTTTCTTAGCCATGTAGTAGATCTCAAGCCTTATACGACTACTCCAAACAAGAAGCTTAAGGAAGTGATCTTAGTCATCCAAAACTCCCCTGAGTTCATGTCAGTGCAGCGGCGAGCCATCTCATGAGAAAGGATTGGTGATATCAGCTTTTTCACACAAAAGACATCTTTTTGCATTTTATTGACTTAGTTCAAGAACAAAGTGTTAATACTAACTCGTACTTCACTAATGAATTAGCATAGCTCAATCTAAAGCTCAATGCAGATTCAAGATTCAACTTAGCTTATTTGGCATGGCATGAATCATAAGAGGATCACTAGAGCCAGACTAATCATATGATCCAACAATACATGATTTAATTTAAGTTGTTCACATTTAATAAAGCTAGTATGACAACAAGCTAAGGTACACGTAGATGGACATGATAAATCTAGCTAAAACAAGATATCATGTCACATATGGATAATAGTCAAGGCTCCATGATTTGTGTTACAATGCACATTGCTGATATTAAATGCAATATGATACAAATGAATGCACAAGAAGTAAGCTCCCCTGAAAAGTAGCCCGAAAAGAAAGAAGCTCCAACTCCCCCTTAAAGAAGGCAAATTGAGAAGAACCAAGAAATTAGGCATAAAATCCAGAAAATGAGGGCTGAAACTCAACAAGATGACTCCCAAACACACCCTTCTCTTATGGTCTCTAGCCTATAACCTCATACCATAGAGCAAAAAAGGTAACACTAGCTATCATAACACAAGACACTAGTGACCAAGAAGAAAGTTCAAAGTAGGCAGTTGATAAACCTAGAGAACCATTTGGGAGCTCAAACTAGGTAGTAAATAATTCTAGAGAACCATTTGGATAAGAGGTGTGACTGAGACAACATCACCTAGAGTTAGCTCCTATCTATCTAATCAGACCCTTCCTACCACTAGAATAAAAATACTATGCAAAGCCAAGTGGTGGGAAGCAAGAAACTGAAGATCACAAAGGAGCAAACATCTGTCACATCGCTCAGTGGTATGGTGCAGTTGATGTGATGAAGGTTGACTGAAGCTGCATCGTGAAATCAAAAAGCTCAAAGGAGGTGAGAGACCCATAGAATCAACATAACCCATATAGTCTTTCCCTCATATCCACAACATGTAACTTAGACACAGGAACAACTGGTGTCCTAGTACTGGAGTAAATGATATACAAGTATGGATCCAGTACTGAGACATATAACAACAAAAGTAGCAACACAAGTACTAATAACAAAGAACCCACGAGAACACACCCCCACACAAGGTCGATCTAGTCCTCATCAAAGCATATAGAACAACAAGCCTAGTGCAAACCAAATCTAGAAAAGCTTATGAACTAACCAAAGTCTTCATGATATCTAAGCATAAACACAATCTAAAGCTACCAAGATGTCATATGCACAATTTCATGCCGTAATGAAATGAATAAGTTCAAGATATACATGCATCTCAATGAATGACAATCATACACACATAGCAGGTGACAAGGAAAAGTCACTGAAGCATATGCTAGCATGAATACAAGTATAAACATGTACACATGAACCAAAAGAATAAGGAGGCATGAATAAACATGGCATCATGACATAGAAAATGTCCATAAACAAACATACATCATGTAGGCATACATCATGACAAACCAAAATTATGGAAAAGTATGCTAACATGTATAAATAATGGTGAATGGACATAAGGAGCAAGATGTAAGCAATAAACCATGATAGATATAACAAGGCACAAAGTCATGATGATACTTGACTTCTAATACACACATTCTACAAGTCACTTATGCTCATGAAGTCAAGTCAAAGCTTAAGCATCCAGCAAACTAAAGTATATAACATGACACATGGATACCTAAGCAAAATACACATAAAGGCATGATAAGAAGGTAACAAGTGTAAAATATGTCAATATGGTACAAGAGAGCACATGGACAAGCACAACATGCCAATTATAATCAAACATGAATATAAGAGCATGAAGATATAGAATAGCTCACAAAGTAGGTAGAGATGCCAAACATGAAAGCATATGCCTCTTGAAGGCGCTTAAAGAGAGTGGAGAATCAACAAGTGTTCCAATCACGTGATAAAGGAAAAGACTAGAACCCAATCAACTACATGCTTTCCATCCCACATCTTGACACCTACATATGACAAGAACAAAGTGCCTGAGTCTTAGATCCGGAAGGGTTAGTAAGCATGTACTTGGAAACCCAAAACTTTGACACACCCACAACAGAAGTATGCGAGTTAGCATAATACAAAAGATGGTTCATGCAAGAGAATCCAATCTTGGAGGAACGCCACAAGTGGACGACTCGACAAGTAAAACGAGTGCCATTTTTGAAAAAGTGGTGAATACCTTATTTGAAAGTACAAAGATGAGAACCAATAGAAACACCAGAAGAATTCACACACTAAATAGGGAGAACGAGGTCCACCACTTGAGAAACGGTGGAAATCCTTCCTCAAGACAGCATGTGGACAAAAACCAAAATCATAAAAATCAAGTCCACGACACCGATGATGTCCATCCTTCTCACAAAATGAGCAATGGTTCAAACGTCCACTAAGAGACATGGTTCAGAAGGACAATGCACCATCCTTGCTCAAAAGAGAAGCCCCTTGAACAACACTAAAAGAGCCAACAAGAATTGAACTAGCCAAAACAAGAGCACCTAAAGATATGGCACAAGTGTTAACAACGATAGACCTATGCTCATTACAATAAAAATCCAAATATAAATGAATGGATGAGACTAAGTCGCAAGATTCAACGCTCATATCATCGCGCTCTCTCCTCAAAGCATTTACACTATCTCACAAAGAACGACAATATATGCAAGAGATGAAACATGCAAGCAAACAATGAATTGGATCAACATGAGGAACAACTAGTACAACCACAAAACAAGAGGAGCTAGGCTATCAACAAGAGAATCACTTGAGCCTACACAAGAATCTTGAACAGAAGCATTTGGCTCACTAATACTAGCCCTAGCAAATTCAAGCTCCTCTACACATGTGCGTTGAATCAATTTTAATTTCTCATTTTCATATTTCAAGCATGCAAGAGAAGTATTCAAATTTTCAGTATCCACATGTAAAAACTCACAACCTACACATGATAAATGATATTCCAACCTAGCAAAATCATGATCAAGCAATCTAGCATTCTTATTATCTAGGCATCTCGTATTATCCCTAAGAGCAAGCATATTCATCTTAGACAATGCCAAGGTCACATGAGAATTTACCTTGCTCATGATGAGTCAATGCTTGTTTTCCTTGTCAATATTATCATCATTCGTGGACTCCAAAAGCTTCTTCTCCCTGTCACTTAAACAACCAAATGTAAAGAATATACCATAAAGCTCATACTGGTGGTTTCTTGCAAATAAAATCACTCTCTAGTTGATTTCAAGCCCCTTGTCACAAAGGACATCACTGGCAAAAACACCCCAACAAGATGCAAAGAAAAGCTCACAAGTTTTCCTGCTAGCTGCCATGCTCAAGATCAATTAAGATCAAACAAAGAGCCAACATGGCTCTGATACCACTTATAGGACTGGACAGGCAACAGAGGGGGTCAGTGGTGCCTAGAGATTTTTCCTCCAAATATTCACATCTTCCTTTACCCCGATTGCTACAAAGCTACGAGGATTGGGATATGAGATCTATTTGAAAAATAGAGGAACAGTGTCGAACATAGCAGGAAAAGCAACGAGTCGAAGGGCTGACAATGTGGTCAAAGCCACTGTGGTCAAAACCAACATGGTTGTAACCAATGTGGTCATAACCAATATGGTTGAAACCAACATGGTCATAACCAACATAGTTGAACCAAACATAGTCAAAACCAACATGATCGAAACCAGTGTGGTCAAAACCATCGTAGTCGCAACCAGCGTGGTCAAACGTCAACATTGTCGAAGACCGACGTGGTTGATACCAATGTTGTCTATGTCTAATGTGTGGTCGAAAGGCCAGCGTAGTTCAGGACCAATGAGTGGTCGAAAACCAGCACAGTCAAAGACCGATGTGATCGCAAACTATGTGGTCAAAGACCAATGTGTGCGGTCAAACAACCAACGTGGTCGAGGATTTGAGAGTGGTCACAACCCAAGAGTTTGAAGCAAGACGAAATCCAACTAGTAAGATCACTAACCAGTGAGTGGTCGATCTGTAAGTAGTCGAAGCCGAAGTGGTCACACCAAGTCGAATATCGACCGGTGAAGTTGACAACCATTGAATGGTTGAAAACCAAAGAGGTCTGAGAATAGGGACTCCAGTACTACCGCTACAATGCTTGCAGTATTACCGTTTCTCCCAGAAGAATAGGCTTGTTACGAGAACAAAAATTGACAAAGCTTTCGATCAACTAGAAGAAATAGAAAAGGCACACGACCACACAATATAAGACCATTTAGTGATCGAAGACAGCTGTGGTCATAAATGACTAGAAGGAACAGAAGGTGCACGACCACTAGATCTAAAATCAATGAGCGATCGAAAAATAGGTGTGGTCGTAAACGACTAGATGTAGCAGAGAAGGCACATGACCACCAGATCTGAACACATTCAGCGGTTGAAATCAGGATGATGTGATCTAAAATTTGACCATGGTCGAAACAAGAAGCGGTTGAAAAAGATTCAGAAGAATAGAGCAGCGCACAACTGCAAGATCTAAAATCCACATATCTTTTGATTAAAAGATCAAATGGCCATGAAACTTTGTACGCAAATTTCTTAAGGTCTCAGGAAGCTAATCTAATCTTGGATTGAAAACATAGTAAACAAGTTGAGACCTTTTTGCGATTCAACCAAGCGCACATAAAACCATGACTTCCAGATCGAAGAAATGAACAGACCATGCTCATGGGAAGAGAATAGCCAAGATGGCTTTGAGTATGATTTCACACAATACAACACGTCAGATCATCATAAAGACAAGCAAGAACTTCCTCTTAGATCAAGAAGGGAAAGAAACAACTGAAGAACAGAGGAAGAAAATAAAGAACCAAATCAAAGCCGAGCCAACTCAACCAGACAAAAGATACGCAAACTATAGATCAAAGATTGATGTATTACTCAGATGATTGGTTTCACAGCCACTCCCCTTGGGAGGACCAAACTTTAAGCCTAGAGCCCACACCCACTCTCTAACCTAACTCCAATAGGAGGGAGGAGGAGCTAGCCACCACAAAGCCTAGCCAACCTTCTCAACCCTAACTCTTGCCTCTCCTCCCCTTTTATAGGCTCACCAATGAACCCCAAGACCAAATGGATTCTCCCATTAGTCCAAACCAGGGATAACCCGTTAACCCCACCTAACACCAGGTTTTACTCACGCATGCTTCTCAAAGTGACTTACATCCATTAACCCATTAGTGAATTAACCTTGATCCACTTCACATTTTCAACGCATCAAGACTAAAACCACTTAGGTCAATGCTGCGGTTTCACACACCGCCACTTTTTGTGGTATTAGGCAATTTACCAACATGCCCCTCTACCGCCTTCCTCGAAGCTTCCCGCTTCCTTTGCCACGAAGCTTCACCCATGCTTCACCATTTTCTATGTGGCCCCAATAACTTGTCGTCAAGCCTCTCAGGCATCCGGATCCCACTGAACTATTCTCGCTTACAAATGACCCAAGTCACTTGGTGCACCACGTGCTTCTCCTCGCACATGATGGCACCTGGCATCCTTAATCGCACAGAACCTCGGCTCCTCCCTGAGCCTAGTCCCGGTCCACCTCACTGTTGCCCGTCATGTCCAGCTCCGGTAGCTCTCGCTCCAGTTTTTTGTCGTCCTAGCTTGCAACCACATCACCAGCCTCGGTCATCTTCAGCATCTTTCTAACCGTTCTAGACTTCAACACCTCCATGTGCCTAGTCCCGGTTCTCCTACGCCTCACCATGACCTAGCTCCGAAGTCTTGCAACCAACACCAACAAGCAAACCGTCACGTAGCACCGTATATACACAAAGATCATCAATTTGCGCAATTTATCCACACAATGCACAATGCAAAAAGTATGCACCCAAAATACTGATCCTAATCCTAGAACCTAGCAATAAACTCATGTGCACATTAGCAACAAACACCCCAGACAACCCTCATCAGCACACCAACAGTCCAGTGAACGACCTTAGCACACTGAGATAAAACCAGTAGCCTACAACCAATACAACCAGTCGCTACAACCATCGAAAACACATGCTACGACTACCACACAAATCGCTACGACAATCAATCACACTAGCTATGACTTCCACAACCGATCACTACGACCACCACTCACATCGGCTATGACTATCGATCGCTACAGCTTACGACGACCAACATCATAGCATACGACTGCTGATCACGACCAAGCAGTAAGCTATGACCATCAATTACAGCTACAACTATCGATCACAACTAGCAGAATCTACGACCACCGACCAGACTTTAAAAGCTATCGCTACCTCGTGGTCGTTCTACCGATCAGACCAACCCATTGCAAAGTCGTAATCAGTGAGACGACACCAGTTGTCGTAGGCCACAAAGTCAATAGCCAAAAAGCAAACCTCTGCAAAATCCTCAAAAACCAAACTCAACCTCCACACATAGTCTAATCCAAAAGTCAATTACTTATCACAACCATAAAGTGACCTCCACATGGTCTCACATATTCATATTATTGATTGGATATCTCCATATCAATAAATCATTAGTGCCCAACTAGTGGCATCCTGTAACATCCTAATTTTCAAAGCCTTTTTGAAGCTTTTAAAAATAAAATTCACTATTTAGATTTTTCTGGAATTAATAAAAGCTTATATTAAATTTTTATTAGTTAAAAGGATTTAACATGACTAAATTAAACATTAACATTTGGTGAAAGTATTTTATTTAGGTTCCTTGTGTTTCAAGAAATTTTCTTAAATTTTATGTGATTTTTTCGGGTTTATTTGCTATTTTCTAGGGCTAAAGAGATTTTAGTTGAATTTTTGAAATTAGAAAATTCCCAAATATTCTCCAAAATTCCATTGGGCCGAAACCCATTTCCCCCTCTGATCCACTTTGCTAACCCAGCCAACTCTGTCTCGCTTGGCACGCGTCACCCATCTGCGCCCGCGCCTGCCCGGTTCATGGTCGCCACATGTTGACCATCGCCACATTCTTTTGCCGCACCATAATCCTCGGTTGTTCGCCCTTCCGAGCCATCGATCGGTGGGGCCCACCTATCGCCGTCTTTCTGCGCCGCCATCCGCGTCGCCCCCACCTCGCTTGTGTGCCCGAGCCAAACTCGCATCGTCTCCGCCATAGACTCCTCGACATCCATGCTATAAAACCATGCCCTCCTCTCGCTTTCCTTGTCCCCGAGCCGAGCTCGCCGCGCCGCCTCACCGGAGTTCACATCACCGTTGTTTCGTTGCCGCTGAGCCCGAGCCACCGTGCCTCACCGTTGATCTCCGCTGTTGTCTTCGCCGTTGAGTTGCTGACCTGTCCCACCTTGCCGTCTCGCGCCACCGTCTCAGTCGTCGCCAACCAAACCCCGCCACCGCATGGTCACCTCGCCCGCTCCACGCCGCCTCAGTCCGTGCATCGCTGCGTCATCCAACACACTGCACCCATGCCCCCTTCGTCTCCTCCGTGGACTTGGTCCGTTGTGAGCTAAGCCACTGATGTGTGGGTCCCACATGTCAGAGGAACTGTTTCGTAGACTCGTAGACCGAGCCAAGTTAGCTACCTCCTCACCTGTCATGTCAGCCCTAGTTTCCTAGTCAGTTGCCACATCATCCAAAACCAATCGGTGGTGCACTATTCTGTGAGCTGGGTTCACAGTAGACCAGCCTTTTTGTGCACCGGGTTCACAGCATAGCAGCCTTTTTTCAATTTTCATCCTTTTCCTTTAGATTAGATTTTTCGAGAACCTGTTCTTCTCCGTCCTAGCTCCAATTGACCCGATTCTTTTCCCTAAATTCATCTAAAATTGTGTTCTATAATTTGGTTTTAGTTTTGAAGTTTTTGGAGTTCATTTGAATTTTATTTGAATTTGTTTTGTGTTTCATTTCATTTTCTCTCTCGTTTGATCACACCTTCGAAGAAGCTGAAGTAAGATTTGAAGATCAAGAGCCATTAACTGAGTAATGCCAAGGCAAGTCATTTCCTTTGATTATGTTGAACCTAGTTTTCAAATCTATTATGTATTATTTTGTTTTAAATTATCCTGCGTCGCTATTTTATTACAAACCTTTGTATTGGTGGTTAATGACCTATTTGATTAATTTCTCCTTGATAATTTGAATGTCATGATTCTATTGTCACCACAGGATGGGAAGTTATTTAGTGATACAATACTAGTGGTCACATGGGTTATACATTTAAATGGCTTAGTCATGCTAATAGTAACGTTGGGTTTGTCATCATATGTGATTAATTAATTTTGATTTAATGATATATTGGAACGTGGTGGTCAGCCACAGTTATAAAATTTGAGAACCATGACATGGGTAGTGTCAATAGTGTTGGTTATACAAAAAAATAGTTTTCACTTAGGCGAATGATCATGCAGTAAAGGGGGTGCAGTTCACACATTGAGATGTGGATGTTTCGTCTGAGTAATGTCTAAGGACTTAACTTTATGCGCCATTGATCTAAGCCTTACCATACAACCACATGTCCAATATGGGATGGACCTGGCTGATTAATTTGTGATGTTTCAATTTTGATTCCGCCGTTAAGATGTCAGTCGATGCCGTTATACATTCCACGGGGCACAAGAGGGGGCAATTATCGACTAGGGGGTTTACCTACTCGATGGTAAAACCTCTATGAGGTGGAACTGGGTTGAGATTGAGCATTGTAAAGGCCTTGTCATAATTTCTTTGCCGCACACCAAAGGAAGTTGTACAACCTCTGCAGAGTGTAAAACTATTCAAATAGCCATGTCCCTGATTATGGACAATGCTCGGTGATTTCACATAAGGGGTAGGGTTTTCATAAAATTATGAATGGGTTAAGTTGGGAAGTGAATGGTTAGTTCACTAGTGGTTCATTACGTGAATGGTAGTTCACGGGTGGTTCATTGGAGTGAATAGTCAGTTCACTTGTGGTTGCCCTTAATTCCTTTGGTTATTTACTTATTAATCATTTTCAAAATTCGCTTGCAATCTATTTATTGTATTTACTTTAAATTGATGCTTTATGCAAATTAACCTTTCAGCCATCCATTGATAAGACTTGCATAATATATTGTATTTTTGTTCCAAATGACTTGCTGAATACTCTATGTACTCACGGCTATATCTATATTTACTCAGTTGAGGAAGAAGGACTAGATCAGTAGGAGGTACCTAAAGGAGGATACTTTGATGACTTCGCGGATTAGGACTTCGCTTCCCAGTCGATTGCCTGTGAGCATGTTGAATGGCTACTACATTTATTTTTGTTTTCTGCTACAAGTTTCTTAAGCCCTTCAAGCTATTATTTGTAAGCTTGTCTATAAGGTCGCAACTTTGATAATTAATAATATTTGAGTCTTTTCTTAGTGAATCGTGATATGGTCGATATTTCATCTTTGTTTATACTATGTGCACTAGCGTGATCCTGGACTGGTGCAGAATACACAGGAGAGTCCAGATCAGCAGACTCAGGTCTCGACACATCCAAATAGAGATCTTTTAGAATGACATTGTACTAATAAATAATGGGCTTCACCAGTAAGTCACATACTTGAAACATTTATAAATGATAATTTATTCAAAAACATAATAACATTTATTTAAAAGATCATAAACATACAAGTGGTACAATCATCCATATAATTACCTCTAGAGCATATCACTAACAATCTAAGAGTCAATTATGCATGCATCTAATAATTATAGCTCTTCTGTGTGTCTCATACTTTGGCTACAGGAAAGCTTGGTCAACGGATCAGCAATATTTAAATCTATGCGCACTTTGCATATCTTTATATCACCTCAACAAAAATCTCGCATATGACGTGGTAACGTCGAAGTATGTGTTTGACTTTTGATGTGATCTAATCTTCTTGGCTTGCACAATGGCTCCACTATTATCATAATAGAGATCCATTGGACTAGAAGCACTAGAGACCACACCTAATCAATGGTAAACTTTCTTATCCAAACAACCTCCTTTGTGGCTATAGAAGTCGCAATATACTCAAGTTCTATTGTAGAATCAGCAACCGTTTCTTACTTGGAACTTTGCAATTCACTACTCCTCCATTGAGACAAAACATAAACCCATGTTGTGATCGAAAATCATTCTTATCGGTTTGGAAACTAGCATCGCCGTAACCAGTTACAACCAGTGCTTCATCACCTCTATAAACAAGGAACACATCTCTAGTCTTTCTCAAGTATTTTAGGATGCTCTTTTATAACTATCCAGTGATCTTCACCTACATCCGACTCATAACACTTAGAACATAAGACTCATCTGGTCATGTACAATGCATGGCATACATGATAGACCCAATTGCGGAAGCATATAGAATATTACTTATCCAGTCTCGCTCATCAGGTGTTGATGGACACTTAGTCTTATTAAGACTAATGCCATGTGATATAAGCAATAAACCCTTCTTGGAATCTTGCATATTGAACCACTTCAACACCTTGTTAATGTACATATTTTGGTTTAATCTAATTAGCATTTTAATTCTATCTCTATAAACCTTTTATGTCCAAAATATATCATGCCTATCTTAAGTCTTTCGTATAGAAGCTATTTCTGAACGAAGACTTGACATATTAAGCTTTTTGTAATATGTTATCCATATATAAGATCAGAAAAACAAATACAATCTTACTAACTTTTTTGTAAACATAAAGCTTTTCTTCGTTCTTGATGTATTACTTATTGATGTTAATTCTGGATAGGTATGTAGCTCATGACGCGCAAAAGGCAAGCTTAAAACCGTCTTGCGTACCTGATCGATAAATATATAACGTTTAGTTGTCATTAATCTGCATACTTTTTTCCCAACCAACCTTTATACTGTTTTGTAGCTGGAAACAGACTCTTCGTTCCATGAAAGGTCACTTCGATTCAGGGCGGATACACATTATCAAATGTGGGGCACAGGCCTCCATACTGATTTTAATTTTTATTACTTACAATACAGACTTATACAATGTGTGCTTTCATATACTGAAAACTACATCTATATAAAAAAAAAGGCTTGAACATGTTGATAAACAGGGGAGAGAAAAATAGAAAAACACGTAGACATTGACAAAGTAAGACAAAAATACATGTAAGTTGAAGTTGGTACGACACAACATATCAACCGATAATGAAAAGAGAACAAAATAACAGGGACTAATTGAACTGATCGAGCATGGGCCACCAGTCGGTCTAGCACTAAGCCAACAAGGCAATGTTAACCCAAAGCCCAAGCATCCAAGCTAGCACCAGCCTCAAACTAACAAGTAGGCAACACCAGGTCTAGAAGACATCTTACCTACCTTCCCTGACCCTATTCCCCATGCCACGTACACAACCTTTGGTGAGTTGGTCCTTTCGTCTGCAGCAGCAATGGGCCTGGCGATGGAGCTACCTTCATCCAAGAGCACACCAGCCACTTGTCGCCTATACCTGCACACGTCAAACTCGGATGGTATGATTAGATTTCTCGGTGTTTTAATCTCATTGCGCGCATACAAATAGAGTAAATCTCAGTGTATATATCAACATACAATATGACCGATGGTCATGGCAATATATGAGGTCATCCAGTAACCACTCGTCGTCTCATCCTAACTGACTGACTCCTTGCTTCAAAGTTCAATAATCTTCATAGTTAACGAAGTAATGATCAATCGACCAAAATAGATACTAAATTTTGTGATTTAGATTTTAAAGTTTTAATTCTGTTATCTTTAAAATATTTGTGGGTTAGGGCTTTAATATTAGAATGCCATGTTTTAATTTTTGCAATAATTGAAATAGAAAATTTTCAATGTGTTTCAATATCGAACTATATTTTGTTCTCAGATTCATTTTAGATCATTTACTAATAGTAGGCTTCTTGATTTTTGTATGTTATCTGGTAAATAGTTATTTATCATTAAACTTTGTCATGAAGTTAGTTGATGTTATAAAATTTAAAATGTATTACTATCTACTACGTTATTGATAAATACATATATAAAATATAAAGCCATCGTGTTATTTTTGTTCTAAATCGGCAACTCCCGGATTACTCGTTTGCGTCACCCTGGAGCCCTGATGGCCGGGCATTCGCCACCGGTAACCAGGACAAGACGTGCCAGGTTTGGTACATCAGGAACCTTTCCCAGTCCCTCCGTGTCATGGGAAGCAACCTTGGAGCCATAAGGTCCATCCGCTTCACGTCGGGTGGGCGGTTCATGGCGATGGCAGAGCCAGCGTATTTCGTCCACATCTTCGTTGTTGGAAGTGATTACAGTAATACGCAAGAGGTGGACTTCTTTGGGGAAATTTCTGGCACGTCCTCCAGCCCGGACGCAGACGCTCTTTTCATCGAACTTTGGGATAGGCTCTACGCAAGCCTACTTCAGTATGGTCATCTCTCTGCATAAATGTGAGATGATATCATGAATTTTCAGCCATCCGTGGTTTCATGCATCAATTGCTTGTGTTTGTATTATAAGTTGAGTGAGCCTAGTCAGGGTTTGCTTCACTTTTTATTGGTTTAGACTCGGCTTTAAAGTTTTGTTCTTTTCAACTTATAGCTTATGGCTTTCCCTGAATAAACAAACGAAACAACGAAACGGCTTCTCCGTTATCGCTTCAAGCAGCTTATTGGTTTATCAAGATTCGTTCGCTCGCATAAACGCACACACTAGAGCTAAAAGCTATTAGCCGCAATTATAAATTGTCAACCACAGCAAAAAAGAACCCAAATAAACTCATCACAGGTAGTCCAAACTTCTTGTTTTTTGTTTCTAATTCCATGGGCAACTTCTGCCTTTGTTATAAATTGTATGAATCCCGACAACATGAGCTAAACATGGCAATAGACACTGTAATGCAATAAGAGGGGGAAATTAGGTCAGTAACATTCCAAAGATGTGAAATTAAAGGAATAACACAACATATGCACTCGATTTTAAAATGGCATTGCAAAGGGCAAAATATCTGTGTAGGACTGAAAACGGCAACAGAGAAGGGTAAATAGTGCCTTAAAAAAATTTCCTAAATATTCACTTATCCTTTGCTCCGATAACTACAAAGTTATGAAGATTCGGAAGAAACCCTACTTAAAATCTGGAGAAACACAGAGCTGAAACACTCGGGAAAAATAGTAGGTGCAGTACTACCGTTGTTGGTCCTGCAGTACTACCTCGACCGGTTGAAAGACAAAGTGGTCTGAAAATGACTCGTGTGGTCGACGATCAGTGAACGGTTGAAAACCAACGTGGTCAAGTTAGACTTGAGTGGTCAACAACCAAAGAATGGTCGGAAACCAACGTGGTCGAAAGCCAACTTAGTCGAGAGCCACCGTGGTCAGAATTCGACTTGAGTGGTCAACGACCAGAGAATGGTCAGAAACCAATGTGGCCAAAAACAACGTGGTTGAAAACCAATGTAGTTGAAAACACCGTGGTCGATGACTAGTGAGCGGTTGAAAAAACAACGTAGTCAAGAACCAATGAGTGGTCAAAAATCAACGCAATTGAAGACTAATGTGATCGAAACCTACGTGGTCAAAAATCAGTGTATGGTCGAAAAACCAACGTGGTCAAAGACTAATAAGTGGTCGAAAACCAGAGTGATCGAAGGCTAATAAGTTGCCGAACACCAACGCGGTCAAAGACCAATGTGGTCGCACCTACGTGGTCGAAGACCAGTTTGTAACATCCTGATTTTCAGAGCCTTTTTTAAGTTTTTAAAATAAAATTCACCATTTGGATTTTTCTAGAATTAATAAAAGATTAAATTGAATTTTTATTAATTAAAAGGATTTAACATTATTAAATTAAATATTAACATTTGCTAAAAATATTTTATTTGGGTTCCTTGAGTCTCAAGTAATTTCTTAGAATTTTCTGGAGTTTTTCTGAGTTTATTTGCTATTTTCTAGAGCTCAAAAGGATTTATTTGAATTTTTGGAAAAAGAAAATTTTCAAAACCCCTAAAAGGCCTAGTGGGCCAAAGCCCACCAGCCTGCCAGCCAACCAGCCTGGCTCAGCCCAGCCTGCGCCCACTCGTCGGATGGCCGACACGCGTCGCGCATCCGTGCGGTCGCTTCACCCGCATTGCTTCTCGGCCGTTGGATCTTTCCGTGCCGCTGATAGGTGGGGCCCACCTGTTAGACCTTTCGTCTCCGCCGCGGACTCCTTCTTCGTGTCTGACGCAGACTCCGCTCCGCCACCGCTCGCCCGTGTTCATCTCACCCATCGCCGAGCCCATCTCCGCCTCGTCGGCGTCCGCGCTATTGTATTTACTTTAAATTGTTGCTTTTCGCAAAATTAATCTTTCAGCCATCCAATGCTAAGCCATGAATACTTTATTGCATTCTTTGTTATAAATGACTTGCTGAGTACTCTATGTACTCATGGATATAACCCTATTTGCTTAGTTGAGGAAGAAGAATCAGATCAACAGGTGGTACCAGGAGGAGGATACTTCGACAACTTCACGGATTAGGACTTTGCTCCCAGTCAATTGCCTGTGGGCATGTCGAGTGGCTGTTCCGCTTATTTTTATTTTCCGCTGCAAGTTTCTTAGCCTTTCCGTCTATTATTTGTCGGCTTGACCATAAGGTCACAACTCTGATAACTATTAATAATATTCGAGTCTTTTCTTAGTGAATCGTGATATGGTTGATATTTCATCTTTGTTTATACTGTATGCACTAGCGTGATCCTAAACAAGTGTAGAATACACAGTAAAGTCCGTATTTGCATATTCGGGTCTCTACAGTGTGTGGTTGAAAAGCCAATGTGGTCAAAGACCATGAATGGTCAAAAACTAGCGCAATCTAAGATCTAAGTGCAAACCCGAGAGTTTGAAGCAGGTTGAAATCCGACCTGTGTAAACAACTACCAGTGAGTGATCAACCTGTAAGTGGTCGAAACCAAAGTGGTCAAACCAAATTTAAACACAACTAGTGAGGTCAATGACTAGAAAATGGTTGAAAACAAAAGTGGTCGGAGAACAGGAGTTGCGGTACTACCGCTACATAGCCTACAATACTACCGTTTTCCCAGATGAATAGGGGTTTTAGCTAGATCGCAAGATCCCAAATCCACATAACTTTTGATGTAAAGATCTAAAGGCTATGAAACTTTGTACGCATGTTTCTTAAGGTCTCAGAAAGCTATTCCATTCCTGGACATGCCTTTTGGTGATGTGAGAAAGCGCACACCAACCGAGATCTAAAAATGGAAACGATGATCAGGGTTTGCTCGTGGATAGAGAATAGCCAAGATGGCTTTGAATACGCTTCCACATATCACAACAAGAATACCAAAGAAATCAAATAAAAAAACTCTCGGATCAAGAAATCACCCAATTAGGCCAAGAACAAGCAATAATAGGGGTTCTTAAAAAACTTACTATTGAAGTGCCTAGATTACTGAAGATCGATCTCAAGAGGTTAATTATCTCCATCTACTTCATGTCCTTGGCACAACAAGATCAAGAGAAGGGCAGAAAAGAGATCAAATCAACCGAAACAAGAGCAACTTAATCAACAAGATGAATTCAAGAAAGGGTTGAGAGAAGAGAGGAAAAACCAACTCAAAACTAGAGCAAAATCAACCAGACAAAAAAATACACAAAATGTAGATCAAAGATTGATGTATTGCTCACTTGAGATGACCGGTTGTTATAGCCACTCCACTCAGGAGGAAAAAGCTCTAAGCCTAGAGCACACACACGCACTCTATCTCCCATGGGATGGAGGAGGTGCTAACCACCAAAAGACTTAGCCAACATTCTCAAATCATAGCTCTTATATCTCCTCCCTTTATATAGGCTTACAATCTAAACCCAAAACCTAATGGATCCCCCATTAAGCCAAACCAAGGATAACCCATTAACTCCACCTAACACTAGGCTTTAATCATGCACGCTTCTCTGGTATTGAGCAATTTTACCAAAATGCCCCTCTACCGCTTTCGATGAACCTTCCCACTTCCTTTTTCACAAAGCATCGCCCATGCTTTGCCATCTTCCACATGGTCCCAATGACTACCGCCAAACCTCTCACATGTCTGGATCCCACCAAACTGTCCTCACTGGCACACGACCCAAGTCACTTGGTGTACCACATGTCTCTCCTTGCGTATGACGGCACCTAGCTTCCTTGACAGCACAGGTCCTCGACTCCTCCCTAAGCCTAGTCCTGATCCACCTTGCCTGTAGGATCGGAAATGGCAATAAAGAGGGATGAATGGTGCCCTTTAAAAAAATCACCCCTCAAGTATCCACTAAAAAAATACTCTTCTTCGATAGCTACAGAGCTATGAAGAAGGCATCAAATGCTCACTGGAACCTCAAACACACAGAAGAGAAAACGAGACGAAAGACAAACGGAAAGGATGGCGCGCGTAGAAGGGGCGGTCGCATCGCAGCCATCGGGGCGGTCGACCGCCGCTTAGCGCGGTCGATCGCCTATAAGTCCGGTCTGACCGCCCATATAACTCTGGTTTGACCACCTCAGCTTGGCCGGTCTGACCGCTAGGGTTAGCGGTCTGACCGCCATTGAAAGGCTGGTCTAACCGCCCTATTTCCAGCAGAACCCGAGCGACAAGGCTGAAGACTGAAAAAACTGAAACTTGCTATTTCCAAGGAAATTTGTGAAATGTTGATGTTCTCCTCAGGCCACAAGAGCAGTAACGTATTCTAAACAGCATAAAGACCTTAGGAAACAAGGGAATCAATCAAAATAGCAAGGAACTGACATTTTGACTGAAATCTGAAACTTAAGCAGAGAGAAGACTATTTTTCAAATTTCTCCTCAATCCCAAGTCTTTGGTCATGCACTTGTGAATTTCAACTGGAAGTGTCTTCACAACAACAAGGCATAAATCTTAGGCCAACTTTTGAAGGGAAATCACAAGGACCAAGATACCCCTGACATCAAACCCTAAACAGTGAAAAACAGAGGAATCTGACGAAGAGTAAAAAGAGTGATTCTTTGAATTCATCATTTGGCTCTTGGGAACAAATTGACCAAGTGGTCTTGAGTCCTATCCCCATCACAGAGCAACCAAAAACCACCTCTTCAAACAAGATTCACTCAAACCAAAAGAATCCAACAGAGAGCAGCAGACAACAGAAACAAACTGAAGCACATGGGAACTCAAAAGGATTCATTGCAATGAATGATTACTTGAGGTTTACAAACACTCACTATGTCCCCATATGCAATTTGATAAAGGAAATGCTACCTCCTCACTACATGCCTGAGAGAGGAACATGCACTCATACAGAAGCTCAACACAGCCAGTACATGACACCTTGCTTGGCTTGAGCTCTCTCTACAGGAATACTTTCCAGAATGCCATCTTCATTCACTAAATAGAAGACCTCCCCTCCTCTAATAGCAAATCAACAAATGTCACACTACATCCACTCCCTCACCTCACACACCACATGAGGCAAAGGTCAAGGGGTCAAACCAGATGGAGGGAAATCAGCCTTCCCACTCCAAACTTGAGTCAAATCTCCAATTTGCCCCTCAAGCGCCTTCCCGGAAGCTTCCCGTGTCCGGTACCTTGACCATCTGGACCTCGACTCCTCCCTGAGTCTAGTCCGGTCCGCTTCGCCGCTGCCCGTCATGTCCACCTGTCTCCGACCGAGACCTCCGACTCCACCTGAGTCTAGTCCTAGTCTGTTCCATCGCACACGACCACAACCGACACCTAACTGTCCGAACCTCTGACTCCTCTCTGAGCCTAGTCCCGGTCCACTCGTCATCGCCCGTCGTGTCCATCACCGGTAGCTCCAGGTCCGGTTCCTCGTCTCCTGACTCGCAACCACCTCACCAGCCTCGATCATCTTCGGCATCACCGACCGTCTGGACCTCAACACCTCCTGTGCCTAGTCCCGGTCCTCCTCGCCTCACCATGACCTAGCTCTGAAGTCTTGCAGTCACACAGACAAGCAAACCGTCACATAGCACCGCATGAAACAGCATATCAACAATAACATAAGTAAAAGGTACTCAACCCTAGAATACCCAAAACAAACTCAAACTCTCTAACACAACTGTCAATTACTCATCACAAACATGGGGATACCTCCACATGGTCTCTCATTGCCATTGCCCATTATGTCCACCACCGATAGCTCCCGCTCTGGTTCCTCATCGTCTCGGCTTGCAACCACCCCACAAGCCTTGCTCATCTTTGGCGTCTCCCTGACCGTTTTGGACCTCAGCTCCACCCTGTGCTGAGTCCTGGTCCTTCTACGCCTCACCATGACCTAGCTCCGAAGTCATGCAACTAACACCAACAAGTAAACTATCAGGTAGCACCGCACAATACACAAAGACATCAATTGGCACAATTCACCATACAATGCACAATGCAAACTGTATGCACCCAAAATACTGATCATAATCCTAGGACCAAACAATAAACCCATGAGCACATAGGCAACAACACCAAGGTCAAACCATGACCAAACTCCAAGTACTCTAGAAAACAATCTCAAACCACCGAGAGAGAGAGAGAGACTAGTTTGACTGCCATGCACAGGTCGGTCAGTTCACTGGCTGGTTTGACATGAGTACTCAGGTACTCAAGGAATACAAGATATGAGGCACTCGAAGCTAATGAGTACCTACCATAAAGTCTACGACTATCACAACAGATCGCTACGACCATCACAATAGATCACTACAGCCATCGATCACAAAGGCTTACGACTACAGATTGAAAAAGCTTATGATTACCGAACAACGACCATGTGTTGAAGCTACGACCATCCCGTGGTTGTCCTGCTATAATTGATATACCATAGTTGTTCTACTGTCCTTGAACATTTGCCAATCAGATCTGCCGATTGCGCTGATCAACACAAGGTCGATCGGACTTTCCTACCCAGGGTCAATTGGACCGTTCAACCATGAAGTCGTAAACTTTGAAAACTCTAGTACTTGCAGTCTAGACGAACTCGTAAACCACGAAATCATTAGACAAAATGCGATCTTTTGCAAAATCCTCGAAAACGAAACTCAACCTCCATAGATACTCTAGTCCAAAAGTCAATTACTCATCATAATCATGGAGTGACCTCCACATGGTCTCATAATCTGGAAAATAACATCTTGTGCTCTGACGAGAACTGCACGTCATTCCTTTAGAAAAGGAAAAATGGTATATTTACATGATATTTTCTTTGGAATAAAGAGATAATTTTATTCCTTCTCCTGATTAAAGATAATTGTTTTAAAGTGAAGAAGGTGCCTTCAATCTAGACATGGGTAAATTTGACTGCTTGTTGGGCCTGACTCGGTATGTATTTGGCCTAGCTTGCATCAAAATTAATGTCCTACAGCTTTAGTCCTAACATAAGACCAGGTCAAAAAAGTCGACCCAATGCCTATAGTGGCCTGGTGTTTGCTCAGGTATCTCATCAATTGTTTATACTACCTACTTTGTGAGATTCCTCTAAAAAAACCTATTATGCAAGATAAAATATAAAGAGTGGTCTCTATTGTAAGAAACAAAAACTTAAATGTTCATGCATAAATAACTATTTCAATAGGGTTCAAACAAATCAAATATGAACCAAATAGTAATAATTCAAACTGCAATTATATGCCTATTTTATAAAAATATACATACAAATACAAAAAATGTTCAAACACAAATACTCATGTTATAGCAAATATGAATTCGAATAGAATCTTGTAATTTTAATACAAGTAAATTATTCTTTGCACCAGGTAGATTGATCCATGTTTCAGTTTGCATCAGGTTTGTACCACATTTTTCACTTTCCACTAGTGTGTTTCAGTATGAGTTGCCCTTTGCACTAGCACAGCTCACCAAAATCAAATGAGATCACACACCTTGCTTCAAATTGATTGAACCGTGTCTAGGATGGTTCGTTCACGCAGGCTATAAGGTGGCTCCCGACCTCTCTCTTATGCGTGGTGCGCTTGCATGGGAAGCAATGATTTGGGTGATCTAGAAGTGAGACTGGGCACGAAGGAGGGGCAAAATGGAATGTTTGTGACAGGAGGAACGTTATGGTGGTGGTGTTTTTTGGAGAAATATGCCAGAGACATGCCAATGGCAATGGAGGGCGGCGATGGCAGATGGATGCTGGTGGTTAGGGAAGGGAGGTGAGCGCATAAAAAGACAGGATAGGGACAGTGGATGCTCTTGTATGAAGGAATCAGATGGAGTCTCACCCATCGTGAAGAACAATGACGGAGAAGCTCGATGGATCCAGAGAAGAAGAATCTCGATTCTGAGCAACTGTGTGGTAAAACTCAAATTAATTTGAGGATATTCTAGAACACAATGTGACACAAACGGTTTTGAGTGAAACTCATCAGGTTGGTCGGAAGAGTGGAGCAGGTGCTTGGCTAGCGGGGGTGCAAAAACTTTTCGAGCTTAGGGAGGTTGAAAAAGGTATGGAAGAATTAAGGCAAGTGAAAGGGAAGTCCAAGGTGAGGGAAGGGAGGTTGTGGCGTGGCTGTCACTACTATCAATTCACCCTCTCGATGTGCCAACTCCCCTGTTCCACTACTTCCAGTGAAGATGAGAGGTTTTGGACGAGCGGACATGAGTCAGTGAATCGACCTGTTTTAATCCACTCATGCGTGATGTGAAGGGGTTGCAGTGGGCCCAGGCTGTGTAAGGTTGAGGAGGCCGACTAGAGAGGGTGAAGATCACCCAACCATGACACCTCCATGCCATCTAGGAGTCAACAACCTCCAAGAGTAATAAGCTAAACCCCTTGCTTGACTCTCACAAAGTGTAACACATGCATAAGCTCAAGTAGATACTCAATCTACCTCTAGATGTAACACATGCAACAAGAAATCTCTCTCCTTACTCACAAGGTGCAATACATGCATAATTGAGAGGAGAAACTCACACTAGCGCAAGAAAATAAAATGGAGAGCCAAAGAATCATCTCCCAATTAGCCAAGGGGGTGTGTATAAACCCTCACCAAAAAACTAGCCATTGAAGATCAAATCAGCAAAAGTCAATAGGTGCGGTAGTATCGCAGTTTACATTATGGTCGTACCATGCTACATTACCAACGGATATAAATTTTAGCATTAAATTCTCAAAACTAACCATTGCAAAAGGTGCAATAGTACCGCCACATAAAGTGTGGCCATACCGGCCTAAAGTGATGAGAAGAGCTCAAAAACATGCTTTTTGGAGAAAAAAACTGCCATACAAAGCCCAATCATACCAGAGACCCTAGTCGGTAACCTATACTAGCAATTTAGTCTTCCAACCAAACACCAAAACCGATAAAGACTAGGAACACATTCTTAGTCTATGCTTAGCTTGTGCTAGTTATACCTTGCCTTGCACATCCACTTGGAGCTTTTACTTGATAATGATCATCTCCTCTCTAAGTCTGAGTCCTTGCCTTGTTGCACATCAACACATGATGCCATTAATTATGTCGAGATTTTGACTTGATGACCATTAGCACATGATGACATTCATCATGTCAGGATCTTGACTTGATAACCATTAGCATATGATGCTATCTATTGCTTGACTTAATGACGATCAACATATGATACCATGCATTGCTTGACTTGATGAAAATCAATAGATAGAGTCACCCAAAGTGTTTACCATCATTGGACATAACTTATTTCACAAACTCATAAAAAAAATTTAGTCACACAAACTGATTGTCATTAATGACCAAACCTCACATTAACATACAATGGAGGGACTAGCTTATTCAATACTCTTTTTAGTAATTGATGACAACCCAAATATAAATAATTGAGTTAAAATCATCATGAGTATATTTTAATTACAAAAAGCTTTATATACTCAGGTTATACGTTTCAAAGTAAAGATCCTCAATGTGTGAAATAGGAACATGGGTCAATATATGTTGAATTAATTTGGGGTGTAATGTATTGGAGAATTAATAGTTGAATAAATAAGTAAAGCATGAAAACAAGAAAGGAGAGAAAAAAGAAAATTTTCAACCTATTTGGCCTAGTCAGTTGGCCCATTCAGCCCAGATGCAGCCAGCCTCAAACCCTTAACCCTAATCTTATCTTCTCCCTCACTCCTTTCCTCTCCCCATTTCCTCTCTACCCGACTGCCACTCTCCTCCCCTTCCCCTCCCTCTCTCTCTTTCTCTCACTAGGCACTGCCCTTAGATCTACCAATGTCGGTGGCCATCCCTGCCCTCCCATTCCTTTCTCCCATCCACCGGGCCACCTCCAAATCCGCTATCGTTGGTGGCTTTCCTGGCCGCTGCCGGCCTCCCTGGGCTGGCCTTCGCCTACTTTATCTCGCTGCCACCTTCTCCCTCCCCTCCTCCCCCTCTCGCTCCTTATCTCCCCCTCTCCCTAGGCGCTATTGGCCTAACGCCGTCAGATCTGATGCCTCCTCACCGCCGGCCACCCCCTGCTCCCCTCTATCACACTCTTCTATCCCCTTCCCTTGTACTGTCAGCTCGATCTACTAGGGTCAATGATCTCCATCATTGCCAGCCTTCTTCTTAGCCCTGGGGCCTCGCCATCCACCTCCAACAATGACGGCCAGCATGGGCCCACCGACCCCTCTCCTGATGTTTATCGTCACCGTGTGCGCGATTGCCCTTTGGCCGCCAACACCGCCCCTATGCAACGTCGTCCTGTGGCCTTGTGGCTACATTGACGCTGTTAGCCTTCCCTTTCTCTTCCCCACGAGCTAAGTGACACCCCTGCGAGCTCCAAATCCTTCTTTGAGCTCGCTGGTGCCAAATCTGACCTTTCACAAGCTTGTTGGCCCAATTGTGGCTTCCCTCGAGCTATTCAACATAAATTTGGGCTTTTTCTGTGCTCCCAAGCTCATCTGCTAAGCTTAGGAGGGGGAGGGGTGCTCAGGGAGAGGAGAGGATGGGTTTGCGGAGTGGAGGGAGCCATTGACTTGAGAATAATTGAGACAGGGTGCTTGTCAATGTGTGTGAAATGGGGAGGTGGAGATAGATGAACCACAACCATTGGATCGGGACTGGAGGAGTGGAGGCACGTCCACACGTGAGATGGGCTCACTCACGAACTTCTTCAACATGGTATTACGGTAATTATCTTTAACTTCAATGGGTACTACCATCAACTCTTATTTTTATAATAGTAAAGATAAAGAAAAGATAAAAATTAATATTTATTATTTTCTTTCTTTGCAAACAAAATTATTACTTTTCTAGAATTAAATTAAAAAATCGGTTCCCCTTGTGCCCACAACCACTCCTCACCTCTCGAGCCTCTCGCACCATCAAATTCCCAAATCCGGCTCCGCCGAACGCTCTCTTCGCCGGCGCCGCCGGAAGCGCCTCCAGGCCTCCTTCTATCGTAGCACGCCGCATCGAATTCTTCTCTCCTCCTCCCCTCTACTGAATTGGCGTGTCGTGGAGATCCATCCGGAACGGATTTCTCTTGTTGGTAAGGAAGCCCAATTTGCTCGGATTGTTCTAATTTGTGCTTGTGTTTTCTTCGCTGTGAGCAATCATATCCAAATCTTTCGTTGTGAACAGATGATTGTTGAATTATAGTGCTATTGGGGAACTGCTCTAGAAAGTTTATGGTGATGTTGATTGTTTTGTTCCATGTGTTGTTGATTCCGGTGGTGGGTGGTGCTGGTTGTATGTAGGGCAGGACAGATTCTCTTTGAGGCGTGGGGATATGTCTCATTATCACGAAGACAATGTTGAGGAGATAAAGGATGATTACGACATAGACGAGCCAGTCGATGACATGGAGGAAGAAGGTTATTTTGAGCCGGAGGACAGGGATTCCGATTCCGACGAGGAAGACGATGAGTATGGCCAAGTGGTGTGTACCTTTTCTTTGAAAGCAAGTCGAGCAGTAGCATTACTTTTTCTATGTAGCATTATTCTGCTGATAAACATGATTTGTAAAGGCTGTTGGAAATGCTTAGCTAATTTACTCTAGTTTTGGACTTGTGACGGCATGTTAAGCAATGAAGGGAGACATTAGACAATGTTGATACACTGATATATTTTGTTGTGGCACTAATGAGACATCACTCTTTTAAAGGATATCTAGATCCCTGAAGCCCCATTTTGCGTTTGGTTGCCCTAAACATTGTTCATGGTGCCCTTCCTGTATTGCTTGGGTTCCATTCTCAATTGCCTTCTCCTATCATTTCTCTCTTTGATTTCTCAATTGTCAGGAAATTTGTTAGACTACATGTGATTGTAGTCCATTTAGTAGGACTGGAAGGAAAATGTTTTCTCTAGTTGCTTTTGTAAAGGAGTTCTTATTTATATTTTGAGCAACATGAGTCGAGATAAATATGAAATCAAATTTTGTATCTGCATGAAGCTTTGTTTCCATCACTTGTATAGTCATTGCCATTGGAATGCTCTAAAAGAAATAATTATTTTTTTAGAGTGATAAGGCCTCCGACACATCATCAGCAGAAGCAAGAAGTGGAAAAGATATTCAAGGAATACAATGGGATAACCTGTCAATCACCAGAGAAAAATACAGGCTAACCAGATTAGAGCAATACAGAAACTACGAGAACATACCTAATTCTGGGGAAGCAGCAATGAAGGTACATCCTTTTAAAATAACTTACTTTCTGTAGGAGAATTTTCTTACACTGTGATTGACACTTCTGCTAAACAGGCATGCAAATCTACTGAGAAAGGAGGAACATATTATGAGTTCAGACAAAATACTAGATCAGTAAAATCTACTATCCTACACTTTCAGGTGAGTGTATATATACGTCCTTTTTTAGACAGCAATATATACATCCTGCATTTTTGTTAAAGATGGTTTGCTATAAAATTATTACCAGAGGAATAATTATTTGGAAGTGTTAACTAAACCATCGGACTCCTGATTTTTCCCCAAACATCTTGGAGAACAACTGAGGATGATCTTGACGTAGTGGACGACGCTGGTGAGGAGCCAGCTTGAAGTTCCGTTGCATTAGTCCACTTGCAATGTTGCTATAGTTATTTGAAAAATATTGCAGTACAAAGAAGTACAAGAAATTTTGCTGCAGCATTTATATATAATAACTACCGTAGCATTTTATATGAATTATGCAACAAGCGCCCAATGGTTGGACATCCGATCCATAGCTTTGTCTGTAATTATTTGTCTATCTTTTAGGTGGCTATCATTGCGTTTATGCATGGTCATTCAGCAAGAGGTCTTAAAAGTTCTTAAATCCTAACCAACCCGCTTTCTACTTTTCTTCAGTTCTCTCTGATCACTGATCTTCTACATTTGTTTGTACCTATTTCCATTAATATTTATAACTGGTCAGTTGTCTAGGGGCTTACCCTCTTCTAGGCATGAGTGTATGATACAAATGGCAGTGGCTAGGGAAGGGGGATAATATACCCCACCTGTCCCCAGTGCCTGATAGCCATCTTTATGTCCATGCCTGACCCTGAGACCCTACATGGGGAGAGGCATCATTCCTACTCCAAATGATTCCCTGTACACTATCAGGTACCCTGTACCCAAATGCCAGGGAAATGTTCAAGAGGACAAGCAACTTGCGCTTTGGATTGTCTTTGCTGCTGAGCTAGATTTTACAAAATAATGGATTAATCCTAGTTTTAGCATACCTGATTCAAAATTTTGTAAATAAAACAGTTTAGAAAAATAGTGGTGAATAATTCTTGAAATTAGAGTTTGTATCGCTTACTTGACATTGAAAAAAATCAAAACCAATTAGAAGGGTTCAAACTTAAAAAAAAGTAAATATATTGTATACAAGAAACTTATATCTATGTTGTATTGCATTCATTATAAATTAACCACAATCTTGTTACTTTCATTAAAGATTCAACACAATCTTGTGTTAACAAGACTCTTTGAATTGCATCATGGGTTATGTATGTTATGAATATTGTGTGCATATTCGTGAGGCCCAAAGAGCAATATATATAGGGAGTACAAGGGGATATACAGAAGAATATGTCATATATAGATAAGGAAACCAAGGTGTATAAGGAAACAACTCCTCTCAAACTCATGGTGGATCACACATACTGAGTTTGGAGAGAAAATACAAATGTTGTGCTCTAGTTTGGGCCTTCGTGAAGAAGTCAGCAAGCTGTAACTCAGATGGCACAAACTCAGTACGTAAGTAAACCAAGATCAGTCATCAGAAACTGTTCATTGAGATGCTTCTTCACATATGTGATGAATGAGGAATCATCGCCAGTAATGAACATATCATCCACATATAAAAGTAGTGTCTTACCTCGAGGTGAGATATGGACAAAAAGAGCAGGATCATGGGCACTGACAGTGAAACCGGCAGCGGTAATCACTGAGATGAAACGCGCAAACCAGGCACGAGGGGACTGTTTAAGACCATAAAGAGCACGATGAATACGACAAACATGACCAGCTGGAATAGAATACCCAGGTGATGGCTGCATGTAAACCTCCTCATGCAAAACACCATTAAGAAAGGCATTCTTAACATCCAATTGAGAGATAGACCACCGGTAAACAGAAGCAACCACAACAAGAGTGCGAACAGTGGTCATATGGGCAACAAGGGCAAACGTCTCATCGTAATTACGACCATACTCTTGCTGGAAGCCATGAGCCACAAGACGAGCCTTGTAGCGCTCAATAGTACCATCAGGCATGGTCTTAATCTTGTACACCCACTTGCATGTGATAGGACGAGCATACACAGGTGTCGGTTCAATATCCCAAGTCTCCGTTCGCCTAAGAGCTGCCATAGCGAGCTGCCACTTAGAATGAGAAGCAGCATCACGATAAGAGCTGGGCTCAATGACAGAGAGAGCATGAGTGGTCGAAGTAAAACCAAGATGATCAAGAGGTCGAAGGAATGTCCGGTCACGAAGGGCGTAACGAGGAGCATCATCAGAGGAATTAGACGTCGGCGTCAGCAAAATACCAGAAGATGAGTCTGGTGAAGGATGAGGACGTCTGGAGTAGTGCACCCCAGAGAAACGAGACGGTGGTGTTATAGGAGGAAGAGGCGGTGCTGCAGAAGGCAGCACAAGAGGGGAAGGTACAGAAGGAACCACAGGAGACAGGCTAGAGGAAGGTTGTGAAAGAGGAGAAATGGGTGAAGAGTCAGGGAGTGACAACCAAGAGATCATCTCAATGGTGGAAGCAGGACGAGGAGCTGAATCTCGATAGAAGAAAGGTCGAGATTCATCAAAGAAAATGTCTCGTGAGATCCTAATCCGTCGAGCAGAAGGATCATGGCGGCGATAACCCTTATGCTCAGAATTGTACCCAAGGAGCACACACTTAATCGATCGGGATGACAGCCAGCGCCACGAGGTCAGCAGCAGACAAAACAGTGCGACCAAAAACACGAAAGTGACTGTACTGAGGGACTTTAGAGTAGAGACGCTCTATAGGACTGATATCCTTAAGAGCAGTGGAAGGCTGCATATTAATGAGATATGCAGCCGTAGAAACAACCTCCGCCCAAAACTGTGGTGGAATGTGAGAAGAAAGAAGAGTGCGAGCAGTCTCAAGCTGATGACGATGCTTGAGTTCAGCCACCCCATTCTGAGCATGGGCACCAGGACAAGAAGTCTGGTAAAGAGTGCCCTGCTTAGAAAGAAATTGTCTGAAAGCATCAGAATAATACTCTCCAGCAGAATCACAGCAAAAAGTATGGATAGAGGACTCAAACTGAGTACGAACCATCGTGGCAAAGCTACAATAGATCGCAAGAAATTGACCACGATTAGACATAGGAAAAAGCCAAGTGAAACGGGAATAATCATCAATGAAAATTACATAGAATTTATGCCCGCCTTTTGAGATAATAGGCGCAGGTCCGCATACATCTGAATGAACTAAATCAAAAGGACGAAAAGACATGGACTCACTAGAATGATAAAGAAGTTGTAGCTGCTTGCCCAGCTTACAACCCTGACAAAACATTAACGTGTCAACAGTAATACATCCAAGAACACCCTAACGAACTAATGAAGGAAGACGGGACCTACACAGGTATTCTAAACGATGATGCAACTGCGTAAAAGCTCCAGAGGTGGCAGCAGCAGTGGCGGTAGAGGCAGACGTAGCAGGAGCAACTAAAGTGGACGGAAGGCGGAGGTGGTCGAGAATGTAGAGACCCTGACGATCCCTACGGCGCCAGCCAGTCCCAAGTACCGTCCCTGTCTGTCGATCCTGGACGAAACAGGTGTGAGTGAAAAACAACCCTACAACCACGATCAGTGAGCTGTTCCACCGAAAGAAGCTGCATGGTAAGCTGAGGAACATGAGAAACAGCTGGAACAGAAAAGTCAGTGGACAAAATAATGCCCTGACAGCTGACAGACAAGGAGGTACCGTCAGCTGTCTGAACAGTGATAGGAAAAGCAGGAGGTCCTACTGAAGTGAGAGATGTGGAGTCCGGTGTTATGTGAAAGGAGGCACTAGAATCTAGAACCCAAGAGGTACCTGGAGGAGACACCTGAGCTAGACTGGCAGAACCTGCTGAGCTATGAGAGAGCTGCTGAAGTAGAGCCTGGCAGAGTTGCTGAACATAAGAAAGGCCCTGGCAGAGTTGCTTAGGTGTACAGTAACCTCAAACCCTAATGTAATCCCCAACTCGGAAACCCTAACAAACTCGGGCCTAAGGGCACATGGGCCCAAAGCCATAAGAAAGGCCCACAAACAATCGTTTAACACCCCGCAGCCGGAGCGCCCGCACCACTGACGCTCGACTGGACCAAAACACTAAAGAGCGATGACTAAGGCCCTTGGTGAAGATGTCGATATCGTGAGGTAGTAGGGACATGCAAAGACGCGAACATCGCCAAGGGCTACTTTCTCGCGACGGCGTAAGGTCAATCTCAATGTGTTTGGCGCACGATGTTGGACGGGTTGGAAGACATGTAGATCGAAATGATGTTGTCACAATACACCAAAGTAGTCCGCCGAGAGGTATGTAGTTCCAATAGGAGCCGATGCAACCAGAAGCTTCGCGACAAAGATTGGCAACACCACGATACTCACCGCTACTGAACGTGACACCGTGTTCGACGCTTGAGGACCAGAGACCAGTTGTCACCAAGGAACACGGATATCCCGAGGTAGACTTGCGTGTGTCCGGCAACCGCCCGGCCAAGATCGGAGTAAACCACGAGGTCGATCGCGAGGACTACCGAGAAAGAGGCCCAAGTGAAGGGTGCCACAAATATACCAAGAATCCGCTGAGTGCAAGAAGGCGAGGCTCACGAGGATCGTGCATATGAAGGCACACCGTTGGACCGCATAGGAGATATCCAGTCGGGTGAAGGTGAGATACTCAAGGGCCCCGGCTAAGCTGCGAAAGTCGCTAGGGTCACTGACAGGACCACCATCTGAGGCGGACACCTTGGGATTGGTGTCGACCGGGGTAATGCAAGGTTTGCAGCGCACATGCCCGCACGATCCAGAATGTCCATCATGTACTGACGTTGTGAGAGGAGAAGACCACCTTGATACTTCTGCACATGCATCCCCAAAAAGTGATGAAGTTCATCGAGGTCCTTCATAGAGAACTCCTGCTGTAAGGCATGGATGATGCGACGTAGGAGCTCGACAGATGAAGCGGTGAGGACGATGTCATCAACATAGAGGAGCAGTACACAACCTCGGCGCGCGGTGGTACACAAATAGCGATGTGTCGACTTGGCCTCAAGAAACCCAAGGGATAGCAAATATGAGGCAAACTCTTTGCACCATGCACGGGAGCCTATTTGAGACCATAAAGAGACTTGTTCAGACGGCAAACAAACTCCGGATGAGCGAAGTCCTCGAATCCGGAAGGTCGTGAGCAATAAACTGTCTTGGCCAAGGTCCCATGAAGAAAAGCATTCTTCACATCCAGCTGATGAATCGCCATCGCTCGAAAGAGCGATAGCCAAGACGGTCCGGATCGTGGCGGCCACAACAGATCGAATGTCTCGGCAAAATCCACCTGTGTCGTTGTGTAAAGCCGCAGAGCACCCAACGCGCTTTATAGCGCTCGCAGAACCATCACCAAGTTTGTGCTTGAAAATCCATTTACCGGTGACGACATTTGCCTTGGGCGGGCGAGGGACCAACTCCCAAGTATCATTTTGCTGAAGGGCGCGGTACTCCTCTTCCATAGCTGCTCGCCAATTGGGATCGGCAAGGGCACTGCGGTAACTCTTTGGGAGTGGAGATAGCGGGGTGGCGACGAAGAGGGCCGGTACTCGAAAACCATGTTTGGCTCGAGTGATCATCCCATGGCTGTTGACCACCGCTGAACAGAATCGCGCCGGCGGTAATGATGGGGGTGCAACCGGCGCAGTAATAGGTGCAAGCGGATCCGTAGGCCGGCGGGAGTAGACATAGCGGAAATCCCGGTCCGTGGCAGGAGGAGCAGGAGGCGGCGTGTGGCCGGAGCTGGGTCGTCGGCCGGGAAGGTGCACACGGCCGAGCCAGGCGATCACTGGGACCGAGCCGGCGGGAGTGCACCGTGGTCGCTGTCGTAAGGCTCCCGTGGTGGTGCAGAGGAGGAATCACGCATCGAGGCCAGCGCCCGGCGAGGCAAAGCAGCTGGCACTGATGTGGAGATACCTGCAGGCAAGGGAGAAATCTGGCCTATAGGTATAGGCGCGTCGTCAGTGAAAGAGTCCAGGAACGCAAAGTCAGCAGGAGATTGCTGATGTTCTTTGGCAAGAGGGAAGGAGTCTTCATCAAAGACGACGTGACGAGATAGGACGAGCCGATTGGAAGTGATGTCAAGGCAGCGATATCCTTTGTGGTGAGGAGAGTAACCAAGGAAGACACATAAGGCTGAGCGGGGAGCAAGTTTGTGGATCGCAGTGGCGGACAAATTTGGATAGCACGCGCACCAAGACACTGAGATGTTGATATGAGGCGGAGTGCCGAATAAGGCAAGATGAGTGTGGAGGACCCAAGAGTTTTGGTTGGTAGGATGTTAATGAGGTAGGTGGCGTGTTGAGGGCTTCACCCAAAAGGATGGAGGGCAAGAGGCCTGGAATAGTAAGGAGCGCACGATGTTATTAATGGAACGAATCATGCGCTCGGCTTTACCATTTTGAGGGGAGGTATAGGGACACGACATGCGAAGATGGACACCACGGGTAAGAAAGAACGTGCGTGCGCTGGAATTGTCGATTCGCGCCCATTATCGCACTGGACAGACTTGATGGAGGTGCCAAATTGAGTGTCGACATAAGAAAAGAAGTTAGAGAGGGTGGCAAATGTGTCAGATTTGAGGCGCAAAGGAAAAGTCCAAACGAAATGCGAGCAATCATCCAAAATGACCAAGTAATATTTATTACCCGACACACTGGCAATGGGTGATGTCCAAAGATCACAGTGTATGAGATCAAACTTTTGTGTTGCAGAGAGGACATAGGAAATGGAAGGCGGCATATGGCGACCTAATTGACACGCATGACACAATGAAGTAGCAGCTCCGGAGGACATGCCGATAGATGCACGTCAAGAGCGCGGAGCGCCCCCGGCCGGGTGGCCGAGTCGACGGTGCGGAGGAAGAAGAGGCGCGAGGAATGCGCCGGGCGTAAGAGCGCCGAGGCACCGAAGTGGGTAGAGAGGACCGGTGCTATTGCATCGATGATCACCCGGGACCGCTCGATCCTTCACAGAGCAGCCAGCAGGATCAAATTCAACAGAGCAGTTGTTGTCAGTGGTAAATTGGCGAACAGAAATCAGATTCTTAAGAAGACTTGGAGAAACAAGAACATTGTTCAGCCGAAGTGAATCCGAAAAGTGAGTAGAGCCAGTAGCGGTGACGGGAAGTAAAGATCCATTTCCAACGACAATGGAAGAGGGAAAGGAAACCGGCGGGGAGAAAGTATGGGAAAGAGTACCAGCATCAGAGGTCATATGGGAGGTGGCGCCGGAGTCGAAGTACCAGTCATGACGTGGAGGAGGCTGCAGGGTCATTGTGTTGAAGGAGGAGGCCAATGAGTGTTGATCCCAGGAAGGTTGTCCGCCGGTGGTGTTGTTGTAGGAGAGCGTTGGAGAAGGAGGCCACTGGCCGAGACCCCGATGAGCGAGCATGAGGTCGCGTTGTCGACGGAGGTGAAAGCGCTGGAGAAGGAGCCCATCGCCGAGACCCCGCGAGCGAGCATGAGGCTGCGGCCGCCGCATCGAGGCGCCGATGGTGTTGAGCCGTAAAGGCTTGATGGGCGGACCGCCGCCACCGCGCGGCGGAAGAGGCGCGAGGTGGACGCCGACCCGCCACATGGAGATGGAGCCGACCAGGGTTGGGCGGCGATGGCCAGATCCGCCGGTGGTGTTGGGGGGCCGCCTGCCTTCGCTTCGCTGACGCCCACGCGCTTGCCACGCTTGCCGCGCGGGCGATCTTGGAGGAACCATCAAGCCGCGCCACTTGCGGAGGAGCAGCGAGATGCAGACCTCCTGTAGAGGTGACGAGGGCGATGGCGGGTGCCGACGGGCGATGCGCCAGGGTGAGTTCCTCCAAGAGGAGATCAGCCCGTGCCTCGTGAAGGCGGGAAGGGGCGACTGCGTTGGAGGTGCAGGCCAATGGCGAGAAGTTTTCATTGAGTCCGCAGATGACATGGAGTACCAAGGCGCGATCGGAGATGGGCTCGCCGAGATCACCGAGATCATCCGCCATACGCCAGCCTTCCGCGCGAGGCGCGATGGAGAGATCACCTTGGGTGAAGTTGCGAAGCGGCTTCAGAGCGCGAGCTCGTGTCTCCGCTGCCGAGAAACCGGGTCTCTATGGCAAGCCGTAGCACGAGCCGTGGATCCGCGCCCATGACGATCCCGTGAGATCGCAGGCGGTGCCGAAAATCCAAGAACGGACGACGCAGCCCATCCGCAGCCTGCAGGGAGGTTGGTGCGGCGGCGTCGCGTAGAACGTGGTCCTCCAGCGAGAACTTGCCCACGGCGAGGAGGAAGAGTTCTCGCCACTGGGAGTAGTTGCCGGATGTCGCGTCGAGGACGATGGGGACCAGAAGGCGAATGTTCTGGACCGCAACGGCCTGAGCATGAAGGTTGAGGACGGCAGTGGCCTCGTGGAGAAGCAGGACGTCCTGGAGAGGGCGGTCGTCGGAGACAGGGGAGACGGTGTCGGCGACGTCCGCCCGCGGGAGATCGACGGCAGCTTCAGCACGAGCGCGAGCAGCGCGCTCGAGTGCATCCCGGAGACGAGTCGCGGCCGCGTCGCGCGCCTGGGTCGCCGCAGCAGCTTCGCAGTCAGCCTCCGCTGCAAGCGCTAGGGCTTTCGCGAAGCGCTTGAGCAGCCGCGAACGCGGCCGAAGCGCTCGCTGCGGCGCGGCGAGGCGGTGTCGTCGGGGAGGAGGTCGTCGCGCGCGGCATCAGTGCCAGCAGCAGCGGCGTGGGGGGAAGGGGGAGCAGCTGGGGAGAGGCCAGCCATGGAGAGGAGCGCAGCGACGGTCGGGAGACCGGTGCGAGGGCAGCGGAGCCGAGAGAGGGGTGGGGAGAGGGAGACGCGCACAGAGGCGGCGTAACCGAGAGAGGGAGGGGAAGGAATCCTAAACTTCTGATACCATGTAAGAGATGTTTATCTCATTGAATGAATAGGGATCCACCATTACAAGGAGTATATAAAGGGAAGGGAGTGTCAAGGGTTAGGTGTAAGAACCTCAAACCCTAATGTAATCCCCGAATCTGAAACCCTAACAAACTCAGTCTAAGGGCACATGGGCCCAAAGCCATAAGAAAGGCCCACAAACAACTGTCTAACATTGCTAACCGAACATGACGGTAACTAAAAAGGACTCTAAAACTTACTTTGAAAAATTGTAACAGAAAACTTTTCCATATTTAACTGTAAATATGTAGTACTAAAAATCATATGCCCATAAATACCACAATTACACACGTGTGCGCGTGCACGCACGCATACACACATTGCATGGGCATCAATTGCACAATACCAATCCAAGCAACATCTATTGATGTAAGCCAGACATTTATTGCTGGCTACGAGGGCCATGATAATGCCAAAGCTGCTTATGCGGTTTCTCAAAGTCACCTGTAAAAGTTCAAATGTTTGGATCGAAGTCTGGTTCACACAAACAATATCTTGGAGCCTGATTCCACTTACCTTCAAGAAGGAATTTTGTAGATTGATTGGGCTGGAAATAACCAATCGAAGGAGTACCTATTGTATATTCGATTATTGGGTGTGTCTTAAGTTCTTAATCTGCCTATTATGGGATGTTGTACACCACAAAGGATTGACTGGCTGAAAAAAATAGAAATAATTAATTATGAAACTTTGGACTTTATTTGACTTGGTTACATCCATCTACAATTCACCCTGCATATTATCATTGAGAAAAGTTTACTGAAAGAATGGCTTAGCCTGTTCAAGGATCAATCTGTTTCATGATTCTGTGATAATGTTATGACTCCAATTTAATTTCAATTGGTTAAATAAAATATGGAGGCTGATTGTTGTCAGTCTTGGTTGATGCTGCTTTGTTTTGCTTCTGATGCATAAATGTTAAATAAGAAAACAATTGACTTAATTTATGCCTGCAGCTTAGAAATTTAGTATGGGCCACATCGAAGCATGATGTCTACCTAATGTCTCATTACTCGGTGCTTCATTGGTCAGCCTTGAGTGGTGTAGACACAGAAATTATGAATGTCCAAGGACATGTTGCACCAAGTGAGGTGGGGGATAATTCCTGCTTAATTCTCCCTCTTATTTTGCATTGGTTACTCTACCTGTATTAATGCTATTGCATTATCTTATTGCAGAAGCACCCAGGAAGTTTACTAGAGGGTTTTTCTCAAACTCAAGTTAGTACGTTGGCAGTCAAGGATAATTTGCTAGTAGCAGGTGGTTTCCAAGGAGAGCTAATATGCAAAGTAAGGTTTCCGTACTTTGTTTTAAACTCATCCCATGAAATTTTGGAGTTCTATCTTGCACATGCCCGTGGATAGCGATACTTGTGGATGTCTGCGTCTCACCATGCCAGTGACCCTACCCTGCCCCACCCCACAGGGCTAGTGACTCCGCCATGCTTCCATATGGTCAAGGATACAAATCTCGGAACCGAAGGAAAACCTGCCCAGTGGCCGGTAACGGTAACTGGTTGGTAATCGGAAAGACGGCAAAAAACCAATTGAAATTTGAATATTAAAAATTGAATTGGGGCTCTTTTAAAACCGGCGAAACTAGAAAAACTACTACAACAACCGTAGAAGCTGCTACCAAAACCGGGACATGGCAAAGAAAACCTGTTATGGGTAATTAGCAATTGGAATAATAGAAATATTAATTAGAAAGTGTTTAATGAAGTAATAAGCTTGATACATAAGGAGCTTGATGTCTAGTTAGAAATTTGTAATGAGTCTGATGTTGTACATAAAAAGTCCTCCTTACTAACTTGACTATCTAGTGAAGCCCTCTTCTCCAAGTGTTCTAAAGCATCTAAAATAATAAAAACATAAGTTAATGGTAATAAATGATAACTTGACTAGCATACTAAAAACAATAATGGAGTGGCAATTCATACCAATACATTGTCGAGAAACGCGAAGGTTGTGTAATGTACTTATTGTTATCAATTAGGACAAGTCCTTCAGATTGAGCTAGGTGGGCCTTGTATTGATCTGATTGTACGTTTGATGAGCATATTCTACCTAATGATTATAAATTAGTTGGTAATATGCAGGTTCCACACACTGGTAAACACTTATTGCATTTGCTTGATTTTTATAATGGTAAGTAGGAGGAGAAGAAATGTCTGAGGACGAATGAGAATTATCACCAGAAAGTAACAGGTTAGCATCTCAACGTCCATAACTCCGAATAGACTTTGAGCGACCATAGGATTCATAGGAAGAAGAGTCTTGAGTTGAGAATGATCTTGTCGGCATTTCTTAGCCCTCCTGTAGGTCTTATTGACTGTTCTTGAAGCACAACCATGTTCTTCAACCTGGGTAGCATGCGTGAAATTTTTCTCGCAGGTGAATTCCAATGGTTGACATGTGTTTTGTTGGTCTTATACTCCATGAGCTATCCCACTATCAGCTACTATCACCAGACTCTTGGTACTCCACTTCATCAGATGACGAACTTCCTGTTTCTTCATCGCTTCCCACAATATCCTCCTCAATGACCTTTTTCTTTTTATCAGCCATTTGTTTCCATGTTTGTGTAAGTGAGGCAAAGTCTCAAGCCAAATTTTCAGTTGGTTGGCTACAATTTTTTCTTTTCCCAACATGACTCTTGCCAATAATTTTCTTTGTCTATTGCTTCAATGGTTGATCATCTAGTGCTTTATCCAGTTGATTACCAAGGATGGCATTATCCGATTGGCTCATGGAGCTATCAAACAGTGTTACCAGGACTTGGACACGGGTACCAGAGTCCGATTTGGATTCGGGTGTCCGATTCAGCAAACTTTAGAAAATAAGATTCTGGGATTCGCCTTATATAAATATATTTTATCATAAAAATGATAGGAAATAAAAAACAATAGGTAAGATTATGTGAATGCAATCAAGATTCAAGACTAGGCATTTGACTGAACAATTACAAAGCAAGCAAGCAATGGCATACTCACAGTGAATAACTAAATACTGAATAAGAGATTTGGATTATCTCATTGTTGATTGCTTACATCCAGAGAAAGACAGAAATACCAAAATATAGTCCATACTTTCATCTTCCAAGCCTCTAACTTTGTATATATAAATATCTAATATCCAAAAGAAATAGAACTAGTAAAATGTGATATGTACGAGCCATATGTAATTTCTAATTTCTTAACAAAAATGGCCTCCAAAAGGAACTAGCAACAAAACAACCATCTTCCAAGTTCCCGATCTCAAGTAGACGTAGCCATATCAAACAGTCCAAGCCAAAAAGAAGCAACAACTAAAAGAAATTGACAACAAACCAAACCCACCAAGGACATATTCAAACCAATATACTCATACACTTATGTATTAGGGCCCACATGTATGACATATTCAAGCGCTGGTCTCACACAATAGTAGGTACAATTAGATCTCACACAATGAATTGATTCACTAGCTTCTCTCTCTCCTTATCTATTCTCTCCGTTCTTCTCCCTCTTACGTTCCCCAATACTTCTTCCTGTGCGCTTCCTATCCCATTGCTTTTCCCTTGTTTTTCTCCTCCAACCGAACTCCCTGTTTCCTTCTTCTTGGCTTTGCTGCCAACTGCTCCCATGACTTCCTCCTCCCTCTTGCCTTCCCTCAATTTTGGTTCCCTCTAGCACCATCTTTGGTCGGCTTACCTTGCACTGCCTCCCCCCAAATGATCTTCGGCTGCCCTGCCTTTGCGCCGCCCCTGCGCTGGCCCCCGGCCGTCCCCTATGCGGGCCCTTGCTCTTCTCCCCGTGCTGGCGTCTTCCCTCTAGTGACTTCCTCCTCCAGCGCCACCACTCCATGCACCACCTTGTTGGTGACACAGGCAGAGGTGTCGGAGACGCATCCTGCCGTGTCAACGCGTCGAAAATTTTTTGAACACGCGAGTCCTGGTAACACTGCTATCAAGCCACTCATGGATTGGGTTTGCTCTGTAGTACATATAGTGGCATTAACGAGATCTCTAAAAAGATCTACATCTCTATCTTCATTCCTAGTATCATGCTCTGTCGTATATAGTGGTATTAATGAGATCTCCAAAAGGATCTACATCTCTATCTCTATTCCATGTCTAACTTTATTTATGATTGCTGGATAGAAATATACTGGTTCAGATTTGTTCAGGAGCTAATGTAATTTGTTTTTAAAATTTATCTGCACATGGGACTGATTTTCCATAACTGATTTTAAGGAAAAGAAGAAGAAAACTTAATATACCCTAGCAAGCCATTTGGAAACGACACTCTAGCTCATGGGACTGATTTTCCATAACTATTTGCAAGAGTAAAAGTGTAAAAGAGATGGAGAGAAACTCACAGATCTAGCTGCTGCTGCCCTTCGTGTTCTTTGCTTGCTGCTGCTGCTCTTCTCCCCTACCTTGGTGCTACTGCTGCTCTTCTCTCCTTGCTGCTGCTGCTTTTTCTTTACTACTGTAGTGCTGTAAGAGTCAGTCCAAGCCATCAAGGTGCTTTCCAGGATTCCCTACTGCACATGCTACCCAAGGTCCTTTCTAAGATTCCAACTAGCATGTATTAGCTAGGCTACATTGTCTAAAAAATATTGGGACTTAGGAGTACAATAATTGAAGTATATTTAGCTCATACAATAGGTAATTTAGCACAAAAAGGGTCTAAACCAATCTAGGAAGTGCATTATGCAATCATAAATTTAATTTAAATTTGAAAAAATTTGGGTAGTTTTTTCCTCCCTTTCTCACTGGTTTTTCCGATAACTGCTGATTTTTTCCCTGCATATGGTCCATACCCTGTTCTCTTGCCTTGCTTACCCACCCCACCAGCCCACCTCCCTAGCGGCCATCGCCAGTGCCTTCAGCCTTTGCCACCTGTAGAGCTTCAGTCACCAGACTCACCACCACCCACCACTGCCTCACTACTTGGCCGCCTCCCCTTGTCTGTTGCCCTGCTACCCTTAAAACTTAACTTGCCTCTCGACCTCATCATTGATCACCCTCCGACCCCGCCTACCGCCTTCCATTGATCCCGTGGCCAGCATTGTCCCCCCTGCCATTGCCACCCACTTTTGAGCACCAGCCGCCTAGATTCTGAGTTTGTGGGACTCACTGATTTCCGTTGGGAAAAAGTGGTGATCACCAGCCTCTGTCGACCACACATGTGCCACCGTTGACAGCTTGGGGCCATGGGCGCTTCCCCTACCTCCCTCTCCCCTGCGCACAGTCCTCGCGAAACTGCGGTAAGCTTACCACCTTGTGCAATCCGGCAGTCTGCACGACCAGCGCAATTCCGTGGCTGATGGGATGGCTCATGTTTGTGGATACAGATTGTACTCAAGTGCTTGTGTTCATTCCTTAAAATTGCTACTATGTGTCATTAGTTTTCTTTCTGAACTCACTTATCATAAAATTTGGCTTGTTACATACGATGAGGTCCCATTGCCTCTTTCATGTTTTGCTGGTGGGGATGTGTATTAATGTTCTCTTAAGTAGATTTTCTCCTATTGAAGTTGGTCGATATGCAAATTTTGTGAACAACTAACTGCATGTTAAATTTACTGTTGAGCTTGAGTATGCTGAGATCTGTTAGTGAACTCTGATACTGATATTTTATTGATGTTAACCTTTGTTAATGTGATGCAGCACCTGGATCGGGAAGGAATAAGCTTTTGCTGCAGGACAACGTATGATGATAATGCAATTACCAATGCAGTGGAGATATTCAATACTTCTAGGTAAATGATCATCCAGGGTTGTTGAAGATTCAACCTTGTGAAACATACTTCAAGGATTAAGAAACCAGCTGGGAACCAGCCACAAGATTACTGTTTCCCTTTTTTTTTTGGACAAAATGTTGGGAACCAGTTTGTCTCAACAACTGCTGCCAAAACTTAATTGAAACTGACATTAATTTTCTCTGGTCTCAATGATCTTTTCAGTGGTGCTCTTCACTTCATTGCATCTAACAATGACTCTGGTGTAAGAGAATACGATATGGAAAGATACCAGTTGTATAAGCATTTCCGCTTCGAATGGCCAGTGAATGTAAGCCCGGTTATTTGCGTTCCCAAATTTTTCCTGGGTTTTGGTATTCTGTACTTTATTTGGAGCATCGCTTCAATGCCATCATTCCTAAGAAATGTCCAGTTTTTTTGTAGAACCAACTTGATATAACATATTAAATTTCAATCTTGGTGAGATGCTTTTCTAAAGCCATCTTTATACAACATATTTGCTAATTGTAATTTTGCTAATGTGGTATTGGCAAGCCTATATAAAACATGCAGATATGAATTGTTGACGATAGTAAACAACAAGGTTAGAGAGTTGACATCCTGATTCCAGGCTTGTTGTATGCATCCTCTGTTGAATTTGTCTGTGGTTTTGCTTTGCTGGTTGTTAAGGGATATAAGGGCAGACAGGTGCTTCACCCTTGGAATTCAAATTATTCACTAATTTCAATGCCAACTGTAAAAATGTTATTTTGCCTTTTTCCAAATTGTCTCGTCTTATCTAGATAATACAAGAATAAATTTCTTCTGCATCAGCATTCAGCAAAAAATGTGAGCTATAAATGATCATGTGACGCTCTTGAATTTATTTTACATTTTATAATTTAGTTTTAATGTTCTTTTCTTTAAGCAGCACATGTCATTGAGCCCTAACGGAAAGCTTGTTATCATTGTTGGGGATGATCCAGATACTTTGCTTATTGATGCTAATACAGGAAAGGTAAATCAACATGCAAAGAAGTTATGTTGAAAACATCTTACGAGTATCTATCAATGCATTTAATAAATGTTTTATAATCTGGAAGCAGACTACTCATTCCATGAAAGGTCACATGGATTTTTCATTTGCATCGGCTTGGAGCCCTGATGGTCGGACATTTGCCACTGGCAACCAAGACAAGACATGCCGAATTTGGGATGTGAGAAATCTCTCGCAGTCTCTCCATGTCTTGAGAGGTAATCTTGGTGCTATAAGATCTATTCGCTTCACATCAGATGGGCAGTTCTTGTCAATGGCGGAGCCGGCAGACTTTGTTCACATCTTTGATGTCAAAAGTGATTATAATAAGAGGCAAGAGCTGGATTTCTTTGGTGAGATATCTGGTATGTCATTCAGCCCTGACACAGACACACTTTTCGTTGGAGTCTGGGATAGGACCTTCGGTAGCCTTCTTCAGTTTGGCCGCCTCTATAATTACTCATACCTCGACTCACTATTATGAGGTGAAAGCAAACGAGTGTTGGGCCTATTGTGTCTCAGGCATGCCGATTTTTGTCGGGCACATATTAGGTATCCCCAAATGAGTTATATTAGGTATCCCCAAATGAGTTTTAAGTTAGCTTGGTTATTTCATTAATAATTCCTGTACCCTGTTGTGTGTGTATTAATAATTCCTGTACCATGTTGTATGTGTGTGTATAAAGAAATGTATAGACACCCATGCATAGTCTGCTTTGAGGCAGGTGTCAGAACTCTTAAGTTAGATTTCAATTCGTTCTTGGACTAGATGGGTCCATAAAGTCAGGAATTTGGATCTTATATCTGACGTTTGTATTGTGGACATCTTCCTCCCTTGCTGCATTGACCGAAACCGGATGCCTCTGTGCACCTGCATGGCGTGTTTGCTTTGCATTGAACTGCTGTGCACCCTATTAATGAAAAGAGTGCACTATTGGGGCTTTTGGGCACTTTGGGCTCGCATCATTGTCATCCTAATGGATCTCAAGGCTTCCGAGAGGTAAATTAGTAATCTAAGGGCCAACTCTCTAAAGCAGCTAAAGGCCTCATCCTTAGAAACTAGAAAATATACTCAAATATATCTAGAGAAATCATCTATAATGACAAGTACAAACCACTTTCCTCATGCGGACTGGACTCTAGAAGTGCCAACTATATCTAAGTGCAAGAGCTGTCCAAGCACATCAATCATCACTAAAGTAAAAGGTGGATGAGAAGCAAAAACTATCTTACCATGTCTATAGGGTGTATACACTAGATCTCTAAAAATCTTAAGCCTAGACAATTCTCTAATAAGGTTCGTGCTACTGACTCTAGTCAACTGATCGAAATCTATATGTCCAAGCCTACGAAGCTACAACACTATGTTATGAGAGTCAGAAGCCACAAGACATCTAGGGCTAGAGATAAAGAGATACTAAAATCAACATCAAAGATCCTCTCAAACCTAAGATCCCAAAGACATACTCATCTAAGAGTCTAGAACTCTACACTCTCCACTAAGGATCCAAAAACCGGAACCGGAAGAAATCCTTGCCATGCAGAATTGTGAATCAAGCGGTTACGAAAAATCGGTAAAAAAAACCGGTCATAATTTGAAAATCAAAATTTGAATTTTGAGATGTTTTGAAACCGATAACCGGAAAAAACCGGCCAAAATTCAAAAATCAAAAATTCATACCGACCGATTTTTTCGGTTACCGGTCTCCACGGGTAAAAACGGTAATCCCGGGATTTTGAACCCTGCTCTCTACTATTAAATCTCACTTCTATACCCTCATCAGAAGCTAAAAAACAGATAGAAGATTATACCCGCTTACTTACCAAAAAGACATCCTTGAACAAGAAATTGTTGTTGATGCACACTATGCCCTTTGCTGTCATGGTCCCGATAGAAGCATCCCCAAATGTGATCAACTCATTGCCTGATGCACATATGAGGAAGGAGAACCATCTAGAATCTACAATCATGTGTTGAGAATAGCCAGAGTCAATAAGTCGCGCATCCTCCTTCCTCACACGCCGAACATCGTCGGGGTCACTATAGGACTCATCAGAGCAGTCAACGTTGGCACTGCCCTTGGCCATAAAGCACATGCTAGTGAAGTCCTAGGTCTTCTTCTTGCTGTGGGAGTCATCCTCTGTCCCTGAGTCCACATCGCTCATGTCGACATTCTCAAGAGCGGCAAAGACCTAGTTGACAAACTTGCGGTAGTTGGGCGTCTTGCACTTCGCGTCTCAAGCTTAAGGATGCCTTCGAAAGTCTCTCCTCCTTGCCCTTTAGCTTGGGACACTTGGGCCAAAATGTGAATTGACTCATCACACTCAAAGCAAGTGACAGGGCCATCCCTTCTCTTGTTCCTCACTTTATTATATGCTCTCATAAATTTTGTGGATATGAGGGATAATTCATCTTCAAGGAGTCTCTCTAGCTACTCATCACTCAGAAAATGCAAGGAGGGTAATAAAAATCTAAAAGAGCCAAGATCCAAGAAATTTGAAGAGCTACTTTGAGAAGTGTCAACTACAACAACCATCTACTCTGTCTTGGTGAGATGCGAGATAAAGTCAATCCCATGTATCTTCAACCTCAAATAGAGCTTATCCATGGTAAGCTCACTCATGATAATATTGTAATTGATGGAAGTGATCTTTATTCCCCAAACCTTTACACCAAGTGCATCCAACATCTCAAAATTAGAAAATGTTAAACCAACAACATGAAGATCATGAAGAATCTTGTTGAACCTCCCCTACAGCTCATCAAAGGATTCACCGTGCTTTTGCTTGATCTTTGAATATTCTTTCTTTAATTGGTTCTGTCTTACTTTCTTGATCGCAGCAGAGTCCTCATAGTCTTACTTTGGAGAGATTTTCTTTTAGCAAGAAAAATTTAAACATGATTCTAGATCAATCAAGAACAAGTGTGAAAAAACATGATCTAGGATTTAATTTTATTGAGCATGCTAAGAACAATCCTGTTAAAATTATTAAGGTACTCTAACCAGGAAAGTTTGTAGTAGAATCTGAGCCTAAACATATTGTCTTTAGATCTGCTGGTATTGCAAAAGAGTTCTCTACCAAACTAAGTGTTGTGAAGTCAGTTGGTACGACCACTCATCAAGACAAGTATCGATGCACTTATTATGGTAGAGACAGCCATTTGATTCAATTCTGCTTTAGAAAAGCAAAGAAAGAGAAGGACATGATGAGGAAGAATTTTCTACTAGCTACCTTTCATGGTCGAACAAGCGAGGCCGGACTAGACATTCGACCAGTTGTTTCTCATAGTCAAACCAGCTTGGTCGAACAAAATTTTCGACCAGTTGTTTTCTGCGGTCGGACCAACTTCCCAAGAGACTTTTGATCAACGTTCTCTGCTTGATTAGACCAGTCAGGAGTTATACCAGCTTTACATAAGGGTCAGATCATTTTCAACCAGATTTTACTGCTCGTTTAGACCGGTCAGTTGTCAGACCTACTCTGCTGAGGAGGTCAAACCGCTCCGTGGTCGAACCGACATGTCATCGACTTTCTAATCAAAATATGTCAGATGCTCATGCTTCACTTAAATCTTTATCAGTACATGCTTTTGCCCCTTCTAATTAATCGTTTGTAGGCTATCGCTTTACTCTCACTAATCAATCATATGCAGGTTCAGGAGTTTTTGCAATAGGACCGGTCAAACCAGCTTTCTCCCGCAGTTGGAACAGCGTGGTCAGACCAGAGTTTTGACCAGTGTTTCAACAACCAATGTTTTGACCAGTGTTGTCTACTCACTCAAACTGGTCGGTGGTCAGACCAGCTTTTCAACGGCGGTCTAATCGCTGGTCTGACCGAAATTTGATAGAGGCTAACACTTCACTTAAATTGTTATCATTGCCTACTGTTGCTCCTGTTCGTTGTGTGTTATAGTATTAGATTCCTAAATCTTATCTCACTAACCCCAGTACTATGAGACTGATGCTTTCTGTGATGTAAGACTAGCTAACGTGAGTTGAAGAACATATGCTTGATAGGAATCTAGTCTTTTACATCATTGCTTGACTGGAATACTTGATGTTTATTCACTCCCTTTGATGGCTTTCAAGAGTTTCACCTTCTGGTTAGGCCATGTAGAAAAGGTGATGTTGCCCTATAAATGTTATTCCTACGACCTCTTCGACTACATCTACGATCAATCGTATGACCACTTCACAGATTCCTCTACATATTCAACGTAGTCATCCCCCTGAACAAGTGATTGGTGAGTTAAATGAGAGAATTCTTCATAGCAGATATAACTCCAATGCCCCATATGCTTTGATACTCAAGTTGCTGATATTTTCTTTCTTAACTACTTAATTCTTCTCTTTGTGTTCGGTTGATAAGTGAATTGGGTATGTTGCTTTCTATGGGATTATTCTAAGGGGGGCTTGATGTTTAATTATTTTGGAAGCCTTGTTCATTATACTTGTTAAATAGTACATCAAGTCCAAGTCTTTGAAGTCAAATAATGAGTAATAAAGCTGTCTTTATCATATTTACCCATTTGCCTTGTAGCTATAGTCGAAACAGGATGTAATCAAATTGCTATACTTGAATTAAAACATGACATGGCTAAAAGGCATTGACTAGATTGATTGTAGATAGCATCTTGTGATGTTCATTGAAAATGATTAGCTTGATTGTGAGTCCTCTTGTAAATCTTGGTCATGAAGCTCGTAGTTTTTATATTGCAATCTTTTTTTGTTCACTTGAGTTGGCATGTTATGATAAAAATATTAAAAATATGAGATAGAGAAGATTAAAAAGATGTATGCTTCAAGCATTCCATGGCTTGGCCTTTTATAGTTGGTCCGAACAGTTTTGTGCTGAGTAGTCCGAACAGCAAACTTCGACTATGTCAGGCTTTAACCATGGTATTTCGACCACAGTAAGTTGAGCACTACAGACTTCGACCACGTCCGATTTCAACCATGTCCGATTTCGACCAAGTCCGGCTTCGACCACGGCAGCCTTCGACTACGGCCTTTTTGACCACGATAGAGCAACCACGTAGGTAATCGGAAAGTTTCGATCCTAACCAGTAAATTGGTCATAGCTACAGTACTTTTCAATGATCGTAGTTACAATACTTTTCATGGTTGTAACTACAGTAACCGGTCAATAATCAAATACTCTATTGGTCGATACTCGATAGTCGTGAACTTTACTGGTCGTACTCGATACTTGTAGATTTTACTAGTCGAAAGTTGTAGACTTTACTGGCCGGTTGTCTTAGACTTTTTGATCGGTAGTCGTAGACTGTGCGATCAAAAGTTGAAGACTTTGTGATCGATTGTTGTAGGCTTCATGGTCTGTACTCATAGACTTCATGGTTGGTTCAAGTACTTTAACTCTTGCTATCTTCGGATACTTCGAGTACTCATGTTAGGCCAGTGGTATGACTGGCTGGTACATGGTGGTCGGTGATCGGTGAACAGTACTTGAAGGATTTGGTACTCGGAAGGACTCAGTACTTGATAGTCGTGGTTTACATGATCGAGGTTAGCAATCAGTTGTTGGAGATTTATGGTTGTTGCTTTGGTACTCGTAGATGGTAGTCTGTGCAGTACTCAGTGATCAATGGTGCAATTAATGGTTGGAGATCAGTATTCATAGACTTAGCGATCTGGTGATTTAGTCGTAGAGATCAATACTTGATGGTTCTGTAGTCGGTAGCGATACTTGCTATTCCTTTGAGCGGAGTGATGAAAATTCCTGAGTACTTGTGGTTTTCGAGTACTCGATGAGCTAACGGTCATAATATATGGTCTGAAGTTGGTGTTTTGGAAAGCGGTAGAGTTTATGGTCATGGACGACCTAGTTGGTGTTTGTGATGGTTCTATGGATAGACAAGGGTGTGTTTCGAGTGTATGTGCTGATGCTGGTCAAGTTGGAAAGAGCTTGTACTGAGAAAACTTTCTTTGGTCTTTGATGTGCAGGTAGGCGTGGAGGCGGTCATAGTCGGTGACGAGAAGGACTGAGACTAGGATGTGGAGATCTGAGGTCCAGGCGATCGAGGATGTCATGCGAGGTGGTTGGGCTCATGCTGGAGCACATGGAGATCAAAGGTGGTGATTCGTGGAGAAGTTACGAGCGGTGCGGTCCAAGAGGCTTCGACACGAGCAATGATGATGCGTGGAGAAGATACGGGAGCTGCTGTCCTAGAGGTTTCGACACGAAAGGTGATGGTGCGTGATGAAGATACAGGAGGTGCTGTCTTAGAGGCTTCATCACGTGTTGAGTTAGGAGTTGTGGATGGAGTCTATAACTTGAAAGAGGTAGAGTTTGGTTAAAACCCGTGTTCAAAAGGGTTTTTGGGTCCCTTGATTTTCAGAAGAGATATGATTATGTATCTAGGGTGTTATGGACACGGTTTGATATGTCCGTGTTTAAGGTGAGCACGGTTTAGGGATTTAGCATATAAAAGCAAGGGAGAGGCTAAGGGTTTAGCTGTGGCTTTGAGGAAGCTTTTTGTGCTAGGGTTTTTAGGGGTGCCATGCCGTATGAGCGCTTTGTAGCCATATGCATAATATAGAAATAATAGTTTAGATCTATTTCATGAAAAGTTTCTCAGCGTCGGCGACATGTTTTCTAAGCATCGTTTTCTTGTGTCTTCGACGGCAGCATGCTAACACATCTTGATCTTGCGTAAAACGAGTACGGTCTTGTCTTTGACGTATTCTCGTTCGAGCATTTGAAGCTTTCGAATGGAGGGAGATTTTGACTGTGTGCAAAAGTGGTCGAAACAAGCGATTGAAGCGAGCGATCGAAGTATTCTAGCGGTCGGAACGTTAGAGCTGTCGAAGCAGTCGAGTGGTCAAAGAGTGGTCGAACGTCGAGCAGTCAGAACCTCCATCTAGCCCATTGAGCGTCTTGCGGTCGAATTCTATGTCTGTAACTTAATTGTTTTTCTTGTGGTTTGAGATTTAATTTCAGATACCAAGAAGCGGAGACAATCATTCACCCTTCTCTAATTGTGCTATACAATCCTACGGGGTCAAAATAGAATGCCCGCGACGTGAGAAATCCAATGGTGGTGGTGGTGGTTTGGAGCACTGCACTAGGCTGGTGAGGGAGGCAGGTGACAGTGGTGGTTAGGTCTTGGAGGTGACAAGGCTGTGGTGGATGCGAGGCAAAACTAAGCGCTTCAGAAGATATGCGCGTATTAGGATTTTTGTGTACAAAGGAATTAGACGGGATCTCACCAGCCTAGACAAACAACGACAGAGAAGTTGGACAGATCTAGAGAAGAAGAGTCTTAATTCCGAGCAGCTGTATGCACAAAACTCGAATTAAATTTAGGATGTGGAGGAAGTGGTGGAACACGATATGATACCAACGGTTCTTGAAAAAGCTCAGCGGAGGCGACGATTTAGGTTCGGTGGTCATGATATGCTCGGACAGCTACAACGCGGCTTTGCTAGGAATATTGACAGAGTTGCTGTCGAGCGCAGCCTCCACCAACACCGCCCTGAGCCACTTGCTTCACACGTCTGCCGCTGCGCTCTCAACTGCCTCCCACTCCAGCACTGCGCTTGCCATGCTCGATGCCATGGCTGTGGACCTACTCCAGAGCTAAGCAGCCATGGCGAGCTCGCTTGCCGAAGATGAGTTCACGAGGGCGCCGTCAAGGCCCTTGCGCTGAAGCTCCCCAAGATCTCTGTGCCCGAGAGGGACAACCATGGCCGTTTGAGAAACAGCCAAGGCAGCTGGGAAAGAGAGAAGATAAGAGGAGGAAGAGGAGAGGTTTTTTGTAATGTTATTTGCTGAATCACTGTGGTTCCACAGCCACATCCGTTCATTTGCTGAGTTGGATGCCACACATCTGATGACTTTGTGCCACTACTGTTCAAGGACTCAAAACTGCCACCACGTCTGACCGAAACAGGGGTGACATCGCCTCAACGAGTAATATATCCGGTTGACAGTGGAAGAGTGTTGGTTACTCGGTTTTGTAGTTAGATTTTAAAATTAAAATAAACGTGATAGTTGAGGGAGGAAGGGATCAAATGGGCTTATTCTTCTAAGATAAAACAATATATTTTTAAGTCTTAACGGTTCCCACGGACCCATGTGGGAGTTCATTTACAGCCCCCGTCCTCGTCTGTCAGGGGGGCAGTTTGTCACGAGAGAGAGAGAGAGAGAGCATTATTTTGCCCATTAGTTTTGATGAAGTGCATCCAGCCAGTGGAATATAATGGTAGTTCTCTAAAGGAAAAGAAAAAGGAGAAAGTTGCTCTTATAGCACTTAATTTTTGGCAGTTGGCAAACATACCACCATATTTTTTGCGCTTGCCCAAATAGCACTGAATACTCACCAAGTTTTGCTCTGTCTACTACCCATCTCCAATTTGTTAATCTGGATCGTCCAACTGCACCGACGTCCCAGATACTAAAACCGCTATTGGTACAATGACTACGAAAACCGCTATTGGTACAATGACTACGAAAACCGCTTGGTACATTGCTAGGGAATTAAAGCGTTGTGCCTTCTCAATAAAACGGCAGGGGATATTATCCCATTTTCCCTGTGTTTGGAAGGCAACTAATGCAGCACATTAAAACTTTAGGTATGCTTCCACATGCATTGGCCTCCCCTCCATGTATAACTTTAGATGGGACTCTCAATGCCGGCCAAGGTTGGCCCCACAGCACAGATCCGACGTAGCAGACTCCCCAGCTTCCCATCCACCGGTCCAGGGCCATGGCAGTGTGAAACCCATCAGAAACAGAAGGAAGAAACAGATCAAGTCAAATCAAATCAAATCAAAGTTGTTTCCATAATCATAGAGCGACTCCTTCGGACTTGGCTGCAGATAAGGATTTTACCAATATCTGCGTCCATATGCGTGCGCCTGTACCCCACGAGTCTCCAATTCTACCGCTTCTCCTTCACCGCCGAGCTCGTTGGCGCTGCTCTGCTCCCAAAAAGATTCACCGCGCGCGTCGCCTTTCACCTCCCTCGCTCCTTCCTTCCCCACTGCATGAGCAGCGGCAGCTTGCTCTGCGTCTTGGTGTTGCTGCAGGCTCTGTACCTCTGTTTGCTCGCAGGTAAACAGCTGATCGCTGGTCAGATTGTAGACGAATTTTTGTGTCAAGATCCAATCCGGCGGCCAAGCCTGATGTTGAGCCATGCCCCCGACGAGTTCAACGGCACCAGTGCTGATCCTATCTCCGATGAAGAGCTCGTCGATGGACAAGTACTCGTCAGCGATGAATACACAGAAGATCATGGAGGTGTGCCTGACAAAGTTGTAGCCGGTGGTGATCCTGATGTAGATGACGACGAGGAGTTGTTGCTGGGCGTTCATGGTGACGATGGTGAAGCTAAGGATAACTCGGGAGAGCGTGCAAGCGGTGAGGTCCAGTGTCCTGAGTGTGGCAAGCGCTTCAAGAATGATAAATCCATGTTTGGTCATCTTCGAAGCCATCCGAACAGAGGCTATAAAGGTGCTACTCCACCTGTGAAGAAGTTGAAGTCGCTGCCAAACAGCAACGATGCATCACCCGCATCGTTATCACCGGTCGACGACCGCCCAATGGCTAGGCATAGCCAGCGCGATCCCCGTTTAAGTCCATACGAAATATTGGCTGCATATGTGATGCTTACAATAAGGTATCGCAACAACCAGGCGACACAGCAAGCTCCATTGCCATCGCCTACGTGCCGCAAGAGAAAGCAGGAGTCAACTGAACAAGCTGAAGCTGGAAAAGAAGAGTCAGCCATGAGCAAGGCAGGAGATGAAGGCGACAACACGCAGAACGAACATGGCAGTTCGGTTGTAGAAATCCCAAGGAAGAGGGGAAGGAAGTCCAAAGAAGGCAGAGAGGCACGTAGGAAGAAGAAGGATGTGCCAAGTACAAAGGAGAAGCGTCCTTACATTTGCAAGCATTGCAAGGCAGAGTTCCCCACACATCAGGCTCTGGGCGGGCATATGGCCGCCCACAACAAGGACAAGAGGAACCAGACCCGAAATGAGCAAGAAGCAGACGAAGCATATCAAGGTAAGATTGACCAAAGCCCAAATGGGCAAGAAGCTGAAGGCGGCGAGGAACGCAGGTGCGACGGTCTGTCGCTGTCGAGCAGAGGACTGCACACGGAGAACTTCTCCAAGGTGTTCAACAAGGGGTGGCACTCCGGGCAGGAGCCTGGAGGGTACGTGAGGCAGCACTTTGAGAGGAAGGATGATGGCTTGCCACCGGTGGCGGCGTGGACTGCTGAAGGAAATAGGCGCAGGCTGTTTGACATTGACCTCAATGCTGAGGTTCCAGAGCAGGAATAGAGGAAACGCAAATCTTTTGCGTGTTTTAGAAAGAAAAAAAGCAGGAATAAAAAAACCTAGGCATGCTGTACGTGAGCAACTTACTACGTAGCTTGAGAATTGCTTGTACCTTGACAACAATAGTATGTATGCTCGTCTTTTGAAAGCTATACTTGTCAACAATACCAAAATAAAATAAACCATGTAGAGGTAAGTTTGCTGTAGCACTCTGGTTTGCATAATACAATAGGAGCAATAAAGTACAAGCAGCACAGTTAATTTTATTTTATCTAGTTTGCGTCTTGGATCAGAATTAGTTCCAGATCAAATTTTCAAACCAGTAGCATCATGCTTATAGCAAAACAGTTGTATGCCCCCACCCTTTTCTATTATCCCCTAAATAATTTTTTATTGCAACCACATACACTTGATATAACAAACAAAAAACGTAACATAGATACGATTTCACAGGTTTTACAATTTACAACAATTTATGCTCCAAATATACAAAACTCCAGCAAAGTGCGAAAATAGGATCATAAACTGAACTACATTATCCTGGTACTGTTTGTAAAGTCAATCAAATTATACCTGTAAGTGAAATTATTATAAATTGAATACAAGCTTAGTTATATTTTAATCCTACGAAGCTCAGTATGGTTGTTGTACTATGCAACATATTGTTTGGTACCCGAGATCTTACATGCAAGAAGCTAACAGATAGTCAGGTACCGACAGCTCGTGCTTTTGAACACAAACAAATGCATTATTGTGACAGCCTTATTTCAAAGAAAATATAAAAAATCATATGATTCATATTACAAGACAAGATTAATATATATAAGAAAACACAAAAGATTGCTGAACTATGAAGAGGCTTCTGAAGCTCACGTTTTAATTTCTCATGAACATGCGCATTCCGAATAACATAATGTAATATTCCCATCAAAGTAAGCGAGCTCCACGTACAAAATCATGTCAAAAAGAGAGAACCTGGAATCAGCCATACAGACTACTTGGTCTAATTAAATAGCATGATTTTTTTTGCTAGTCAAAAAAATATAACTTGAGATCATACAACCTATGCACTAAACTGTGCATAGTTCAATAGAAAACATTGGAAGTAAAAAATCAAATTGTGAAGAGAAATCAAGATGTTTTACATCCTAAGATATTACAAATAACGTTAAAGCATTTGGAAGCGTGTTCAGTACATGGACAGCTCCAGAAAATATATCATACAATTTACTTCTCAGGTTTGTATTTCTCTCATACAAAAACAGAAACAGTAAGTCACTCGATACTAAGTATGCCACTGAAGCATCTAATAACTTGACAGTTATGATAAGTAAAGGTTTCATTTACCTCTGTGTTGAAGCGAAGTGTACATGTGAATGATTTTCCTGTGCTTGTAGCAACAACAATATCCTGGTCAGGTCACCTTTCATGCACACTGGTTGGAGGATGAATGGTGTACTGCTCATGCCCAGTCAAACCAAGTGACTCAATATCCTCTCCAGATTTAAAGCACAAATGGAATTACTCCCATACCAACTAAATTGCTTGGATGAATTCTTTCGAAACTCTTGGCAATTACAGCCTTAACTCCCTGCCATGAGATTCATTATTTCATGAGCCTACAGAAGCGAGAAAAACACAAGGCACATGATTTTGATACTAGACTCCATACCAACAACTTGGTGCCTTCTGCATCCCAGCCCCTCGAGCTTCCAGTCCCATATTCAGCACCAGCAACCACAATTGTGTCTTGCCCATCAATCTTGCACCTCTACAAATAGTCAAACAAACATACTTACAGAAGAAACACTAGCAGTAGTCCATGTTTTTTAATAAAAAATAAATGTTTAAAAAACATTGGCGGCACTGAAAATAGCCAGCAACTAGTTAACACGAACTAGAACAGACAGTGGAGGTCGAGACTAAGATCAGACTTTTTGCCCAAATAGACTAACCATGGCAGTATCGTAGACATAAAGCTTCTCTCCTGTCGGAATGTGAATCATTTTTGCTCCAACTTCTCCGTCCAAGAGCCTGTTCACAATCCAAATATTCCCAAATGTTCCCCTCATCATTACTTCATAGTTTCCGTGGCGGCTGCCATACGAATTAAAATCCTTGGGGTTCACACCATGCTCAACAAGATACTTGGCAGCTGGGCTATCCTTGTGAATGCTCCCAGCTGGTGAAATATGATCAGTCGTTACACTGTCACCGAAGCTCAACAAGCAGTAGGCATCCTTTAGGCTATTCTCAGTGGAGAGTTTCATGGCGTTGTTTCTAATACTGCCACATCATATAAAATGAAATGAAACATCCTCAATGCATAGTTTCATTTTATTGTTTCATAGACACTTAATTTCATGACTCACACTTCTTCTCTCTCTTCTTAAAAATGTTGCCATATCATCAAAAATGCCTATGTGGCAGCTTATTAAATGCAGAAGAACTCCCACTGAGACTGACCTTATACTATGAGGCCCAGGTGGAGACACAGTCATGCCTTTAAAGAAAGGGGGCTCACGGATGTAGGTTGAATTGGGATCCCAAGAGTAAACATCTGCAGTTGGAACCATTAACTGGTTCCACATGGGGTTGCCTTTCGTGATTGCCTCGTAAATGCTTTTGAACATATCAAACATTGGATTGCACGACCTGTAATTTGCATGGACAATAGTCAGCAGTTAGAATCATCCTTAAAATGTTCATGTATATTGTTGCGGCTACAGACCAAACAGAGAGAGCGTATAGTAGTGAAGAGTTAGGTGAGCAAGTGCTTATGGTTTCCCTATGACTGGTATCGTATATATATATCCACATGGGGAGTGTTTTTACAATAGCACCCTTACATTTGAGTATCCCCTCAGGGGCACTTATGTCATTATACATATCCCATTTTGGACCTTACAACCTTCTAACAGGCCTGCTGGGCTTAGGTGGAGGCCATCCCTACAACATGAGCCTCTCATGGTGAAGGGCTTCATGGGCCGAAACCATGTTGCCGAGCCCTTTGGCCCCCTCCATTCCTTCGGCCTGTGCCCCTCAATGATCTTAAACAGGACCGTTCCTTGCTGGTGTAGCCTGCCTTCGCACTGATGATATGGGGCCGGGCTTACTATGGGAGGCATTTTTTGCCTTTGGATCTGCGTAGCCGCGGAGGCGAAGGCTCTGGCGAGGCTGAAGATGTTGGCGGAGCCGCCTGAGTGAGGCGGTAGCGGGGCGAGGTCGGGCATCTTCGGCGGGCCTACCGGCGAAGTCCAAGATGTGGCCACGACTTGGTTGCCCGGGCCACCCTCGACCGCAGGTTCCTTGGGTGGCGGAGTCGAAGTCGGAGTGGAGACAAACCTCGCGCCACGGATTCTCCTAGGCGCGAGGTGGGTGAGGTTCCCGTGCATATCCTCAGGCGGTCAAGTAGGGTGAGGGGCTCCGCCTGGTCTGACGTTGACATGGTCGGGCGGCTCTGCGGTCTGGTAGTGTGCCTTAATGGCACCTGGAATCGCGCCGACCGAGTTGTCGTGAACAGGTGTTGCGATCGCCAGACGTCATGGGTTGTCGGCAGCCGACGATCGGCCGCCGCCGCCTTCCCTAGAGGGGCGGGACGCGTGGCAGGATGCCACTGGCGCGTCGTGCACTGTCCGCCCACCTACCGCTGCACGCCCCCAGCTGTCAGCGGTTGCGCTTCCCGATCGTGGGTAGCCGAACCGCTGGGCTCCCGCCGGTTGCGCTTCCACTCGTGGGGGAGGTGGGCAGGCTTTATAAGGCGTCACCACTGGCATGGAAACGCTCTTCTCCGTTGGTCGTTTAGCCCTGCCTCCTTTCTTCTTCTGCTAGCACAATCCACCCCTGCTCCTGTTTTTTAGCACCCCACCTCAGAGAGGAATGGCTTGTCACGACGATCCCGCTCGTTGGCTCAGCGGTAGCACCTCGTCCAGCTGGCGCGGCTTGTCGCCTCCCCCAGCGGAGTATCCTCTGGTGGTGCGAGGATCAACGGAAGTCAACAAGTAGTGGGACGCCATGGAGAACTTGGGAGGCCGCTGCTCCCGTGTGTTGGGACGGAGTTGCGTTACTGAGGAGATGTTCCAGAGACTCGTCTGGGAGAAAAAGATGGAGGAGCGTGCCGGGGCTCGCCTACCCAACCCCGACGAGATGGAGCCGCACCGGCAGAGATGGAGGCGATTGTCTTTCTCACATTCTTTGATACCGGACTTCGGATGCCCTCGACGGTCTTCGTCGGCGAGGTCCTGCGGGCTTACGGGTTGGAGCTTGGCGCAGCTGACCCCCAACGCGATAGTTTGTCTGGCTGTCTTCGCTTGGGTGACGCGAACAGAAGGTCGCCGCCCCAGCGCGAGCCTGTTCGCCATTCTGCACGATGCACACTGCCATCCGAAGAAAGTCGAAGAAGGAGCGTTATCGAACTTCAGCAGTGTCAACTTCGTGCTGAGGAAGCAGTGTGCAGGGCTCTTTCCCGCGTTGGCTACACGAGGGAAGTGGGAGTCCGGTTGGATGCGACGGTGGTTTTACTACCATGTGACGAGCACGAGTAGTCTGTTGTGTCCGGGACAGCCGATATCGTTCAACAACTCGCCAGATGTGAAGCCGAAGGCCGACGACGCGCAGAAGGCGCGGAGGCTTGCCGACGTCGCCCGCCGGTTTAACATGCGTGACCTCGCTGAAGAGTTCACCACGTATGGGATGGCACCCCTTTCTAGTCAGTGGCAGTACAAGCGACGGAGCAGTACCCGGAAGGATGGCGTCCATACGACAGTATCTTGCCTTCTAAAATCCTCCGCTCCTTGTAAGTCCTTCGGCCTTGGGCTACGCGCCCATTCACGTAGTCGCATAACTGTTTATGAGCGATGCCCCACTTTTATGTGCAGTGCCCCGGCTGGAAGACGCGGAGCACGCAGTCGTTGCGCTCCTCGGGCCATACACGGCCAAGGAGCACAAGTTGTGCGAGGTCGCGACCACCTCGGCGAAGCAGGGGCAGATAAATGGGGTGTGTGAGGTCCTGGGGATTCCTGTACCCGAGCGCGTGGTGCCAGCGGAGGTCCCAAGCTGCCGCGATGGTGACGGGCAAGTGGGGGCACCGCCCTCTCGACGTAGGGCTCGATCTGACGCCGTCGCATCCAGCCCATCGGCCGTGTCACCGGCCGATACCGTGGAGACAGGGGGTATGACCGGCGTTGGGTCCGAACCCGCCGGTTCGGGGGGCACGCCGCCCCTGACGAGGAGGCCCCGGTGTTGTTGCCCCCGAAGACGAGGTCTCATCACCTGCAATGGCCACCGAGGATTTGCCGCCCGTGCGTCGCTATTGCGCCACCGGCGGCCGAGGAAGTGTCGCCGCATCCCGAGGCGGCGCCCGGCATCGCCCGCCCGAGGGGGCGATTTAATGTGACGGGCATGGTCACCGGGATCCTGGCGCCCGACGGGGAAGACGTCAAGGCTGAGGAAGAAGTCGTCGCTCCTCGGGCCGACGAAGCCCCCGTGCCTTGGATGGAGGCTGAGCGGACACCCCCCGTGCCTTGGTAGAGGGTGTCAAAGGTAGGCACAATTCCTTTTCCTCACGCGACTTCGCGCAACTCTCTCCGATTTGCTCGCTCATTCCGTCGTTGACATCAGGCGAGACGAGGTCTCCCGGACGCAGTCAAGGATCGAGCAACGGATGTGTGCGCGAAGTCTCTGACCTTGTTGCGCAGGGCGCGACGTGGGCGTCCGGTGCTGCCAAAGCCGCTGGTGCAGAGGGGCCGAGGCCCGTCGTCGCCAATTTCATCCCTCGGTCGGAGATGCTTCGCATTCTTAACGAGGTCGCGAAGCGTGTCGGCGGCAGCTTGGATCAACAAATGCTGTCAACGTGCGGGGGAGATCTTTTGGCGCTCGCGCTGGGTGCCTCGCAGATAAGAGTAAGTGGCTAGGTTTGCGGCCTACGCCGCTGTCCAGTTCATAGCTAACCCCCGCAGTTTCTTTCTGACGCTTGCTCTCAGCCAAGCTCTGGAGGAGACTTGCGTCTGCGAGCGGAGGGTGCTGGAGGGCCAACTTCGTGCTGCGGACGAGGCTCACGCCGCCAAGGACGAGCGTATTCGCGCGCTGGAGGCAGAAAATGTGAGGGTGACTTCCAACGCGGAGGACGCCGTGGCGGTGGCGCAACGCGCCTCGGAGGAGGTCCAGCACGCCGCGGCAGAGAAGCGCACCACCTTTCTTCAGCAAATCTCCGCGCTGGAGGAGGAGAAGGCCCAGCTCGTCGCGTCCCTTGCGTAGAGGAACCGGACGTTGGACGATGTGTCTATGTCGGCGTGGAGGGCGATGGAGTCTTTGGAAAGGGCCCTCCAGGACCTTTCTATTGACGTGCCAGACGTTACGCACGGCCCTGAGGATCTAACGGAGACGCTGGAGTGAATCAAAGAGGGTTCGAGCCTCGCCCTCCGCGGTGCCAAAGCCTTCGGCGATCACTGCGGCTTCATCAATGCCTGCCTTGCCTTCGCCATGCTTCACACCTGATGGTGTGGGCATGTCAACGAGCTGGCGGACTCTCAGCTGGATCTGCCAGCAGAGCCCGGGGTGATGTCCGATGCCGTCCGCTTCATCCAGCCTACCCTCCGGACTTTTTATAGTCGAATCTGGGGCTACGTCGGGGAGGACGCGGCCAAGGTCGCGCTGCGTCGAATGCTGCATCAGGAGGGGGACTTTCTCCAGTGGACTTTTCTCCGGCGCAACGAAGATGGCGCGGACCCCTAGGTGCAATGCCAGGGTTGGGTGTGTTGTGTCATGTATGCCTGGCTGCACGGTTGCCCTGCGGCCTCCCCTTTATATGAATGAAACAACAATTGCCTAAGATCTTCTGTCATTGCATACTATTTTGCTCTGAGTGTGCCATGTAAAGGTCGGGTTGTCACGCTCGGCCTTACCTCACTTGTCGATAGTAGTAGACGAAGTAGACACGCGAGGGCTCTGTCCCCTACCTTTCGAAGGGATGGCAGCGGAGCTGACGCCTAGTCGAAGTAGACACGCGAGCGCTCCGTCCCCTACCTTTCGAAGGGGTGGCAGCGGAGCTGGCGCCTAGTCCAAGTAGACGCGTGAGCGCTTCGTCCCCTACCTTTCGAAGGGGTGACAGCGGAGCTGGCGCCTAGTCGAAGTAGACGCGCGAGCGCTCCGTCCCCTACCTTTCGGAGGGGTGGCAGCGCAGCTGGCGCCTAGTCGAAGTAGACGCGCGAGCGCTCCGTCCCCTACCTTTCTAAGGGGTGGCAGCGGAGCTGACGCCTAGTCGAAGTAGACGAGCGAGCGCTCCGTCCCCTACCTTTCGGAGTGGCAACGGAGCTGGCACCTAGTCGAAGTAGATGCGCGAGCGCTCCGTCCCCTACCTTTCGGAGTGGCAGCGGAGCTGGTGCCTAGTCGAAGTAGACACGCGAGCGCTCCGTCCCCTACCTTTCGAAGGGGTGGCAGCGGAGCTAGCTTTGCTGCGTCCTATTGAGACTGGAGGTGCGTGGGAACATCAACCATGTCTTATTTATACTCCGGAGAGTACGCGCAAGGGGAATGCTCGCACGTGCACGGGGACATCCGCGTCTGGTTTATACTCAGTAGAATGCGCAGGGACAATATCCGCGTCTTATTTATACTCCGTAGAGTGTGTGGGAATATCAACCATGTCTTATTTATACTCCGGAGAGTACGCGTAAGGGCAACGCCCGCACGTGCGCGGGGACATCCGTGTCTTGTTTATTCTCAGTAGAGTGCGTAGGGACAACATCCGCGTCTTATTTATACTCCGTAGAGTGCGCACGTAGGTATGCCTCAACGCTACATCTTATTTATACTCTGTAGAGTGCGCACGGAGGCGTCCCCCCGCTGCATCTTATTTATACTCCGTAGAGTGCATGCGGAGGTGGACCTCGATGCTACGTCTTATTTATACTCCGTAGAGTGCACACAGAGGTATGCCTCGACGCTGCGTCTTATTTATACTCCATAGAGTGCGTGCGAGGTGGACATCGACGCTACGTCTTGTTTATACTCCGTAGAGTGCGTGCAACAACAGACCGAGATGGAAGCTTGGCAGGCGTTCGGCTTTATTAATATCCCGTTTGCACGGGCGAGCATGTATGAGCCTTCCCATTTGGATTCCAGCTTGCCGACCGTCTCCGCATGGAGTGCCATCTTGAGGACAAGGTCCCCCGGCTGGAATTCTCGCGGGTATATGGAGCGACTACGAGCGTGCACCATCTGCCGCGCGTACTTTATGATGTGCTGGGTTGCGCTTGCTCGCTCTCCATCGAGGAGGTCTAGGGACAATTGGCGCTCTTCTTCTAGCGCCTGGACGAGGACCCTTCGCGAGCCGGCCTTGATTTCCTCAGGCGTCACTGCCTCGTCATCGAAGAGGAATTTGAACGGCGTGAATCCCGTCGGGTGTGTCACCGTTGTGCGGAGGGACCAGAGGACACTGTGGAGCTCGCTCGGCCACTTGCCCTTTGGCAGCCCGACAAGATGGTGCCGTTCGCCCGCTCGATTGCTCCGTTGGACTGCGGATGCCCGACCGAGGTGAACCGAAGCATGATGCCCATGCTGTCGCAGAACGCCTTGAACAGGCAGCGTCGAACTGCAGGCCATTTGTCAACGGTGATCTCCCTGGGCACTCCAAAGCGGCATATAATGCTCTGCCAGAGGAAGCGCTGCATGGCTGCCGAGGTTATCTTGGCTAGAGCTACAGCTCTGGCCACCTAGAGAAATATTCCAAAGCGACCACTACGAACTGCAGATCGCCTGGGGCCCAGGGAAGTGGTCCCACAACGTCGATGCCCCCACCGTGCCAGCGGCCATACTGGGGGATGGGATTGAGGCTCGTCGGGGGCCTGCGAATGACCTGTCCCATCCATTTAGCAGCCCTGACACCGACGCACGAGGTCTTGGGCGTCAGCAACGGCAGTTGGCCAGTAAAAGCCTTGCCTGAATGCCTTGCTGACTAGCGACCTCAGCGCCAGGTGCGAGCCGCAGAGTCCCGCGTGAATTTCTGCAAGGAGTTGCTTTCCTTCTTCGCGTGAGAGGCACCGCAAGAGCGGTGTGTAGACTCTTTTTTCACTCCCTCGAGCACCTGGAAAGACCTGACGCGATGTTGCAGGCGCCGAAACTGGATGGGGTCGTCCGGCTCCGCGATACCCTGCAAGAAACCGAAGATGGGCTCCCGCCAGTCACCCTGCTGGGTGATCTGGTGGACGAGGGCTGCGTCGCGGTTGTCCTGCGCATGGCTGCCGCTGGCGGGAGTTGGGAGCTGATGGCTGGCGGCCTTCACAAGGACGTTGGCCTGCTCGTTGTCCGCTCGAGGGATGGCCATGATCGTGACACCCAAAAAGTGTCGCTCCTTCGCTCTTACGGCCGCAAGGTGCCAGGTACTTGGCCAACTCCGGGTCCTTGGCCTGGTATGACTTGTCCACGTGGCCCGCTACCAAGCGTGAGTCGGTGCGGACGAGAACCCGCCGTGCGCCAGCGCTTTAAGCTTCGCAAGGCCGAACAGCAGCGCCTCGTACTCGGCCGTGTTGTTAGTGGCAGGAAATGTGAGGCGCGTTGAGTACAACAGGTGGTGCCCCTCAAGCGTGGTGACCACGGCGCCTACTCCTGCGCCTGCAATGCCATAGGCTCCGTCAGTGTTGAGCATCCATACCGGGTCTTCTGGCTGCTGGGCGGGCTGAGCCGGCGGAGTCCATTCCATTAGGAAGTCCACGAGGACCTGGGACTTGATCGCAGTTCGCGAGGCATACGTTAAGGAGAACGGGGCGAGCTCGGCTGCCCACTTGCCGATGCGCCCTGTGGACTCCTTATTGTGCAGCATCTCCGCCAGGGGGAACTAGGATGGCACCGTGAGCTTGGTGGGCTAGAAAATAGTGTCGGAGCTTCCTCGAGGCCATGACCAGCGTGTAGGTGAGCTTCTCGAGCTCCGTATACCGCATCTTGGTGCCCTGAAGGGCTTTGGAGACGAAGTATACGGGGCGCTGGAGAGCGCCCTCCTCAAGGACAAGGACGACGCTGACCGCTGTCGCCGAAGCGGCGAGTAGAGCAGGAGGGGAGCCTCTGGTGCCAGAGCGACCAAAGTGGGCAAGCCTGCGAGATGTCTCTTGAGGTCGTCGAAAGCCTTCGCACAATCGCCGTCCCAATGGAAACTGTCGCAATCGTGGAGGGTCTTGAAAAATGGCAAGCCCTGCTCCGCTGACCTAGACAGGAAGCGGCTCAATGCAGCCATGCGGCCAGCAAGCCTTTGGACCTCCCTTGTTGTCTTGGGCGACTCCATGTCGAGGATCGCGTCGACTTTGTCGGGGTTCGCCTGGATGCCTCATCCGGACACAAGGAAGCCCAAGAGCTTGCCCGCGTGCACGCCGAAGACGCACTTGTCCGGGTTGAGCTTGATGCCTGCCTTCCTGAGGTTGTCGAAGGTCTCCTGGAGATCCTGGCCGTGGGAGGCAAGCCGCCTGGTTTGACAACCACGTCGTCGACGTAGGCCTCCACGTTCCTGCCGAGCTAGGTGGCCAGCGCCAGCGCGATAAGGTGGGTGAAGGTTGCGCCCGCATTCTTCAAGCCGAAGGGCATCCTGACAAAGCAGTATGTCCCGATCGATGTAATGAAGCTGGTCTTGTCCTCGTCGCCCTTGGCCATGTAGATCTGGTGGTAGCCGGAGTAGGCGTCCAAGAAGCTCATGAGCTCACACCCCGCGGTGGCACCGACCGGTTGGTCTATGCACGGTAGGGGTAGTCGTCCTTCGGGCATGCCTTGTTGAGGGCGGTGAAGTCGATGCACATATGCTAGGTGCCACTAGCTTTCTTTACCAACACCGGATTAGCAAGCCAATCCGGGTGCTGGACCTTGCGGATAACCCTGGCCTTGAGAAGCTTCACTACCTCGACCTTGGCCGCTTGCTGCTGATCCATGGACATACGTCGAAGCTTCTGCTTGACCGGCTTGGCATCAGGGCGGACCGCTAGGTTGTGCTCGATGAGGGCGCAGTCTACACCTTTGATGTCCTCCGGAGACCATGCGAAGACATTCGCGTTGCTCCAGAGAACCTGGAGCAAGTTTTGCTCCACCTCCAGAGGGAGGCCCTCGCCGATGGACACGAAATGCCCATCGGCTTGGAGGGGTACCCTTTTGACCCCGCCCTCCGGCTGGGGCTTAAGCGTCCACCCGGGGGCGGACGGTGTGTCTGCCTTGAGTTTGTCGGTGAGGGTGTGCACCTTGCGGTGCGGGCTTCCGGCGCGGGCGAGATCCTGGTCACCGAAAATGGTGATGACACCTCGTGGGCATACACAAGAAGCCGTGGTATGGGATCGCCTCGAAAGAATTGATGAAAGGGCGGCCCAGTATGGCATTGTACGGGTGCGAGATGTCCACAACGTCGAAGACAATGTCCTCGCTCCTGGCATTATTGTCCTGACAAAAGGAGACTCTGAGACATATCTTACCCAAGGCCTTTAGCGGCTGGCCCCCGAACCCCTGGAGCGGGGGCCCCGATGGCCCCAAACGATCCTAAGGGATCCCCATGCGATCAAGGGCTCCCGCCATCAAAATGTTCGCGGAGCTGCCCCCGTCGACCAGGACGCGCCTGACATCGCAGCTTGCGATGTCGGCCTGAATGACCAAGGGATCTTGGTGGGGGAATTCCACACCCTGGGCATCGGCTGGCGTGAAGGTGATGTTGCAGTGCGGCACTCCTGGGAGTGGCTGCGCCGAGGTCTCCGGCGCAGACCCTCTGGAGATGACGCCAACGATGCGGTGTTGGGCCCCTCCTGGGGCCTCAGCTCGTGGAGGACTCCGCTGCGGTCGCTGCTCACAGGCCACCACAGGGGGCGGCGCTGCCAAGGCCCGGGCTCCGGTGGTTGCCTGCCGCAGTGCCATAACCGCGGTGCATGCCCGTGTGACATGGTCGCCATAGCCATGCACTTCGTACCACCTGCCGTAGTCCAGGATTTCCTGTTCCACGCGTGGTCTCTCTTCGCAGCCTCCTCCGCGTCCCCCCTCGGCCTCCCCGGCCCCTCCCACGCGAGGCGGGGGTAGGTTCTCGGGGGACATCCTCTATGCCAAGGACGTGGTAGGCCTTTTGGGCCTGCGCTGGTTGCGCCGAGGCTTGTGCTTACCACCTGACGAGGTCTCACACCCCCAAGATCACTGTGTTCAGGGGCATCTACCGCGGACCCTTGCTTGCGTTTTGCTTTCGGGGAGTCATTCCCCGCGCTTCCTCTTCGCGACAACCCCTCCGCCTGAATGGGGTCAGAGTCGTCACCCTGACGCCGCCGGGCGTCCTCTTCTGCTCTAGCGTACTCTTCCATCTTGTCGAAAAGCTTCGCCACAGTCTTGATTGGCTTCCGCGCGTTATATTCGGCCAGCGGCCCCGGGCGAAGACCTTGTACCGCTGCATTGATGATGGTTGTTTCGTTGACGTCCTTGACCTGACAGCGGACCTTCGCGAAGCGCTTGAAGTACTCCCAGATCTTCTCCGAGGGTTTTTGTTTGACCGCGAAGAGCTGATCCGCGTCGATGCGCTCGACGTAGTTCCCCTAGAAGTTGTTGTAGAGTCGGTCGCGGATCTGCTCCCACGCGTAGATGGAGTTTGGCTCGATGGTGAAAAACCAAGAGATCGCCACTCCCTGCAGCGCGAGGGGGAGTCCCTTTGCCTTCGTGGTGTCGTCTCCGCCGGCAGCTTCGATGGTGGTCTCGTGCACACGCACGAACTCCCGTGGGTCCACGTCACCTTTGTACGACTCGATGGTGCTCGGGAACTTGACGTCCTCTGGCCACGCCGCCTGCTGCAGGCCTACGGAGAGTGGGGACTCCGGGTTCACGCGTTGCAGTGGAACACGGCTGGACATGGGGGCATCGCGGCTATCCGCCCACTCCGGCGTGGGCTTCGATGCGACCACCGGCGGGGTATGTTGGCTCCGAGCCTCTTGCATATCCCGCACGGCCCCGTGGAGATCCACTAACTCCCGCTAGAACACGTTGAGGGCCGCTAGCAGGGCGTTCTCTGCCGTAGGCGTGGCCGGGGCGACCGGTGCACCTGGCTGCACGGCCGGAACAGCGGCGACCACGGCCTGCGCTCGTGAGCCGCCTGTTGCGCTGGCATGGTGGACTCTGGAGCCGATAACAGGGCCCGCGTTGTCGCCGGGACCGCTTGCCACTCCCGCATCGGGCGGGGGGACGGCGGCCGTGCCAACATGGGCACTGGCGCTACTGCCCCCGACCACCCGGTCAGTGTTGCCAGCGATTGTCGCTGTGCCCGTGGTGGGATCGCCCGTCGCGCTCGGGGCGGTGTCGACCGTCACGGCAGCAATGGCGGGGTCGACCGTCGTGGTAGTGGTGGCAGGGTCGACCATCGTGGCAGTGGTGGCGGGGTCGACCGTCGTGGCGTGGACGCCGATGTTCGTGACGGTCGCGCCCGCGTCGCCATCCACGCCTGCGACCGCTGATGCCGAACACCTAGTGTTGACACGAGACCCCGTCGCTTCCGCCTTCTTCTTCTTCTTCGCCGCCAACGATGAAGCTTTCTTCGGTGCCATCCTTCTTCGGATCCTGAGGCTTGCTCTTGTCCTCCCCACGGACGACACCAATTGTTGTGGCTACAGACCAAACAGAGAGAGAGAGTATGGCAGTGGAGAGTTAGGTGAGCAAGTGCTTAGGGTTTCCCCCATGGCCGGTATCGTATATATATCCACATGGGGAGTGTTTTTACAATAGCACCCTTACATTTGAGTATCCCCCTCAGGGGCACTTATGTCATTATACATATCCTATTTTGGGCCTTACAACCTTCTAACAAGCCTGCTAGGCTTAGGTGGGGGCCATCCCTACAACATATATCATCAGAAGCACTAACTGCAGTGTAGCTCTTCTTCTAAATTGAGATAAGTATGGTGAGAGAGTAAAGATCTAAATGATAAGCCAAAGCAATCTTCCACATCAGTCTATGAACAACTTGTCAGGCAAGTCTACTTACCTCTGAAACTTCCTCAGCAGATGGCCATATGTCCTTGAGAAAAATTGGCCTATTTCCCTTTCCAGTTCCGATCAGCTCTTCTTCAAAATTGACGTCAACCTAAACAGAACATTCTAATTATAAGCATCCATGGGTTGTGTGAAATAAGATCAGCTCTTTCTCATCACGGTTTAATGTGTGTGTGATGTTGTTGTGGACGCTTATGGGGGAAATATTATACTCGCAGGTCCTCCAACCGGCAACTTGTGTGAGCTGGAGAGTCGCTGCCATCAGGAGATGCGGCCACGACTGGCAAGACATGATCTGCTACAGCACTAGCATGATGCGCTACAGACTAGAGATTTTGGCAAGTTTCCATTTAGGAAAGCTTGATGCGTTTATGTTAGGATATATGAATTCAGTTCGGATAGGATAGTTGGTCAGTAATCGGATTCCAAGTTTGCTTACCAACTGAGAAAAGAAAAAAGGGGAAAAAAGGGGAGAGGGCCCACTTGTCGGTGAACCAAACGAAGGGATAAGGGGAGGAGACGAGGTCTCCTCCTACGCGTGCGTCTCTTTTGATCCGAAATCCTGGAGGCAGCGACAGCTCATTCCTCAAATCCAATCTGAGAAGCGGCGGTTTTGGCGGAGAGGTAAGGGACGCTGGCGGCCCGGGAGCTTCAGCTCCAGCTGTTGGCAGCCACAGCGCCGATGGCCTCTACCCCTCCTGCTCTTGGCTATAAAAGGAGGTCACCTCCTCCTGTGAATCGCATCGGAAGAACGGTGAGCACTATCTCTTTAATCCCTCTTCTTCTCGATTTGGCTTCGGAGTTTGGTCCTAGGGCTTCTTCGTCGGTCCTTAACTGCCAGCGGTGATTCTTGGCCCTTGGTGCTCAGCGGTGAGGCACTTGGTCGGTGCTTCTTGTGTGCTTGTGTGGTGTCCCCTTCACCTCGACTTTGTCGGCTTGGTTATCTCGAACAGCAAAGGAGGGCATTGTATCTCCATCTATCTCACGCCTCTCTTGCGGCAGAACAGAGGGGTGCTAGGTTTTTTAGGTCAGCACTCTTGAGTGTGCCTTGCCTGATCTTCTTGGTGGCTTTGAGTGCCATCTACACTGTGAGATTTTTGATTACTCCTTTGCGCATTTCATGTTTTGTGAGCCGTACTAGTTGGTTACATTCTATGAATTGCTCTAGTACTAAGAGACATTACATGCAATACTTGTGGGCTACAGGATTAATTGTTCTGTGATGAAATTTGTCGTATATTGAAATTGATCTGATTATCAAGTCAAGATTTGTGCTTTGTTGTTTGTGCTTTCCTCTATTATTTGATTCTGAGCATTCTGGTTGATTACTGTCGGGTCTGCTGGCTATTATCCTTATTGTGATCTCGAGTTTCAGTATCCTTTAGCTTTTTCGATTCTTCAACTGAAGTTTTTCTCCTCCTCTTCTTCTTCTTCTTCTTGCAAGAGGGGTTAAAAGCAACTTAGAAGGTTACAAAGATAAATAATCACTGCTGACATTTTGGGAAAGGATAAAGAAAACATGTTGATGATCTAGAAAAGAAAATACCATAGAACTCAACACACTTTCCAACAACACCATGTTTTCGCAGCATTTGGGTCACTGTAAGAACCAGATCAGTTGCTGTGACCCCGTCCGTAGTGTTCCCTCTAGCTTGAATCCCACAACACCAGGTAACACCATGCTCATGGGCTGTTCACAGAGGCAAGGAAAAGTAATTAATAATAAAAACATTCAGTTGAGATTAGGGGAACAATATTCTCAATGATCATCATCTGTAATGCTAACCACCCTTTATCTACTTGGACCACACGTGCTTTATGGTTACATAAAGGCTGAACATGCAAGATTCATCAAAAGTGCAGCAAAACACCTGTAGGGCCACTTAAATTTTGTCAGAGAACTAATGAGACTAGAAATAACAATATCCAGACATATAGTGTCTTGCAACCCTCTTGAAGAAGTGATTCGGAGCAATCCTGATCAAACAAGTTGGTCCCAACATAACATTGAGAACTGGTTCAAGGCACTAACTTATTGCCAACAAACTAATGTTTACCACGTTTGTCTGCAAACATCAGGGTGAATAATGAATGAAATTTCGGAAGATGTGACAATGTTCCGGACTCTGATCAGATAACATTTATGGATATCTATATTACATAGAAACTGGTTGCTAATAACTGATAATAATGTTCCATCCCTACCGCAACTATACTAATGGCTTAAAAAATTTATACGGATCAAGGAAAAACAGACCTAGGTAAAAATATACAAAATATGGTCTAGGACAAACTGTTTATGCTACATCTTTAAAAGCAATAGCCAAATAACGATAAACATCATATTGAAAGTGGTCTTTGTGACAAATTATTTCAAACTGTAGGACTAGCATAATGGACAATAGACAAATAGTCCAATATCACCCAGCATAGTACTTTTTAGAAGGTTGCATGAACGCGTAAGATAAGAAAATAAAGATTTTGTCATGTACCCGACCAAGCTTAGCTGCCACAGCATCAATCCCTCCAACTGCCCAACGAACAATTCCCAGTCCATTAATCATTGTGGTGTGGGAATCAGTCCCCAGAACTCTATCGGGATAAAATAGTCTGTTTGTGTTGAAAAAAACTCTCCCAAGATACTCAAGATTTACCTACACTAGACAAGCTATAATAACCACAACAAGTTCAAACATAAAAAATAACATCTGGATGTTGATCCTTTTCATCTGATGAACAATGCCAGAACCAGGAGGTATGCTAAGCATATAGTTAAATGCAGAAGACCCCCATTTGAGGCAGGCAAACCATTCATTGTTTCTCTTGAACTCTAGTTCCATATTGGCCTGAAGTGCATTTTCTTTTTTCTCGAAAACGCGGGAGAATTGCGTTTCACTCATTAAGAAGTAGAGCAGTACAATGGTGGCCTAAAAGGCTGAATTAAAAGTTTAAGGACGGACCAAGTACAAAGAACACGACTCTGATAGCCCTTCAAAATAAACGACCATAGCTAACACATCCCCACGGCGAGCGGACTACCACCACCGAAGGGTTAACACCGGCCAATGTACACACGGAAAGACAAAGAGGGGTAGAATCTGGTGGCCTAAGACAACACCTCAAAGGAGAGAACGGCACTGAAGGCGTCGCTGTCGCCCGATCCAGCAAGAACCGAACCTAAGGTTTTCACCCGGCACACTAGCCGGAGGTAGTGCATTTTCTGACCTCACCACATCAACCGTCACTGAATGATCAATTACTTGGTCTACTGGAACCTAAACGAAGAAACGCAAAACAAAATATAACTGGAAAAGGCACAATTGCAAACAGGAGGTCCAATGCTCATTACCGATTCGCTCACAATTGCAAAACAAAATATAACTAGAAAAGGCTGCCATAGTTGCCACCGTCGCGGTTTGGGAGGGTCGTCAAGGCGAAGCTAAATGGATTGCTGTTGGTAGCTGCAGAAAATTAGCAATGTTACTTGATTTAGTTAATATGAGCTCACGATCTACCTGACTGCCTGCCTGCAAAGCTTCAGCGTATAGCTGCCAAGCTATGAACTAAAATTATCAGCTGGTGGAAAATGCTAGCTCAGGAAAAAAGAAGCAAAAGAACACACAAGTACCTCTATAAAGAAAGCAAAATCTAGGAGCAAAATTAGCTTCTGGGTTAGCGAAACCACTTGTTTACTAGAGAAACAAAATTTCAACATCCCTACTCGAAATTCTACAGCGCAGCTGCAGGAAACGTACCCATGGTGCCCGAGGGGCCAAAGCGATGAGCGGCAATGGCTCGGTTCGCATCTGCCGCGTGTGCGCCCCGGGGAGGGGGCGGCCGTGTCGAGGCGGCCGCGCGCGGGGACGCCTCGTGTCGGCTGGCGCCGCGGCCACCTGGACCAGCCCGACCGAACTCGTCGCCATGACGACTGACGGGCCGGACGCGCGCGGTCGATCGGAGCCGTTGGTTTTGATCCAACGCTCGTCAACATAGCAGACCCACGGCCCAGATTGGCCCATCCCAAAGTTTCCACATGACTGGCCCAGCAACTCCAAAAGTTACGGTGGATGGTGGGATAATCGGGGAGCAAGGGAAGGCCTGAAAGCTAAAAACCCTTGGCGGCCGACGGCCGGAGCGGCGTGCCCTCCTCCGTCGCCGCGGCGCCATGGCGTCCCTCGCGCCCCGGCTCCTTCGGCGCCGACCTGCCGACTCCGCGGCGGCTCTAAGATTTCTACGGTTCGTCGTCTTGTCTTCTCCTCTTTACGGTTCCATCGCAATCTTGTCGTTTGGTTTAATTCCTCCATCGTTTCTTGATCAGTGATTCTTGGATGCGATTGCACGGCGCGTGTTTCCCATGTCCCGGCTCGTTGTTCTGGCGTTCATGTGGGGTTGCTGGATCTGAGATAAGTGCTCGGAGATGGTGGTTTCACCCGCCTGTAAGGTTCGGGAGCACGGCGGTGACGCTCAACACGGACGGTGGCTTCGCCAGGTTCGCGGTCGGCGATGCGGGCTACAAGCAGAAGGCGGACCGGAAGCAGCCGCCGGCGAAGAAGAAGATGTCGAGGAAGGCCAAGGTCAACCAGCTCAAGTGGTACCGCCTCAAGGCCAAGAAGAAGATGAAGTCGCCCAACCCCGAAGTCAGGATAAGATACAAGCTCGAAAAGGTCGCTTAAGTTTTAGCATGTTACTACTTTTTCTTCCATTGTTGTTACCATTGACCTTCTGATTTTGGAGAAATGCTGCGTTGTCAATTTGTCATGTGAATTCAGGCTAAGAGGAAAGAAGAGTGGCTGATTGAGAAACTTGGGAAGTACGACGTCCCGAGGGCTCCAGAGCCGGTTCACGACCCTGAGATTCTGACCGAGGAGGAGAAGTTCTATCTCAAACGAACTGGGGAGAAGAAAAAGAATTATGTTCCTGTTGGGAGGAGAGGGGTGTTTGGTGGTGTGGTTCTCAACATGCACCTCCATTGGAAGAAGCATGAGACTGTGAAGGTGGTCTGCAAGCCTTGTCGTCCTGGCCAAGTGTATGAGTACGCCAAGGAGCTGGGAAGGCTTAGCAAAGGCACAGCCATTGACATTAAACCCAATAATACCATTATCTTTTATCGTGGAAAGAACTATGTGCAGCCAAAGGTTATGTCACCTCCTGACACAATTTCTAAGCAGAAGGTAATCATAACTACTAAAGCTAATTTTGTGCTATACCGACGTATGTATTTCAAAGTCCAAATATACCCGTTGTTCTCTTGCTACTTTCTTTTATTTTTCTTCTTTACAACCATGCTGTTTTGTAATATACCTGTTTGTTCTCATGCTACTTTATTTATTTTTCTTTTTATACGAGTATACTCTCTTGCAATCGGTTCAGTTGACTGACATCATCCATATTCCATAGGCCTTGGAGAAATATAGATACGAACAATCTCTTGAACATACCAGCCAATTTATTGAGAAGCTGGAGAAGGAACTTGAAGATTACCAGAAGCATGTTGCTTTGTTTAAGAAGCGTGATGGAGCTATTTCTGAGAAAATCAGTAACAAAGACAGTACTGTTGATGACCTCACAACTAGCTCAAATACTGAATGAGCTGTCTCTTTGATCAATTGACACCACATATCTTTCAGCAATTAAGGTTTGATCAGATCTAGCTACCCTGGAAAGCTCAGATACACAGCTTAATATTCATTAGTCAATACAAATGCTGATGAGTTATGGTGCATAAAAGTATAAACAGCTTGCTTCAATACTCAGATTCAGGTAGAAAGTAAGAGCAGTAGCAAGAGTTTTATACTGGAATTAAGTAGTCCAGGTAGTTGGAAGAAAGCTCCTTTCTTTAGGTCCTGTTGTGTCTTGCTGTGTTCTTGGATTAAAATTCCTACAGTTACCCCTGTTGACGAAATTCCATACATTGATTCAATGGTAGATACATTTTTTGAACATTGATTTTTTCAGCAATCTATCATCATAAGCTGGTAGTGAGTAAAAATCAGTTTTTTTAGTTCCTGCGAGATTTCTTGCTACAAATATTAGAATGATTAGTTTCATTGTACTGTATCCAAGATTCTGTGAATGTCCCGCTACCGTTTCTTCTGAAAAAAGAATTTTGTACGTTGTCTACAGCTGTCTTTTTTATAAGCAAGTTTTATAATTAGAAGGACTTATTCTTTTATAATTGACCTTGTGTGTAGGGTTGTCAAGCTTCCTTTTGACATGGAAGAGGAACACTAGTAGTTCAATGGCTGGAATGGTGATGCAGTACCCTCTGAGGAATCAAGTACCATGAACATATTTATTTGATTTCCGGCATCAAGAGATACTAAAGTTGACAGCTTGCATTGCCACACTACAGATTTACATCAGTTGTGGACGCTGAGTTGCATTCGCGTCACAAATGGGCTTCCTTGGACCTTGAGCTTTGAAAAAAAAAATCAACTTGGGGATAACTACTGGAAAGGGATCGGCTGCCAAGTTTGGTTTCAGGCACCGAAGCACAATTTCCCTTGTGCACAAGTAGCACCGCCGCCACCGCCCTCATTGTCACGCCGCCACCTTTGGCCCTATCCCGCCTTGTCACCATCACCACCATAGTCACCTTAGTCTCCGCAACCAAATTTGGGGGTTGAGAAGGGACGCCGTGTCCAACCTTGGCAGCACTGAGCTCGACCAGAACCGCCATGGTCGTGCTCTTCTCGGCTAAGGTAGAAGACAACACAGTGGCTCTAACTAGTGGGTCCCATGCGGTAGATGAGGTTAAGTTATTTAGCAATTAGCTGTTAGTTAATTAGCGGTTAATATTAGCATGTCATGTAGGCCTGATGTAATTAGAAAATAAAATTAAACCCTGGTTTAATCGTGAGTGGTTGACATATGACCTCACGACCTTAGAACCACCACGTAGACCCAGTCTGTGGACCTGAGCCACTGATATGTGGTCCTCATTCGGTGTAGCCCACCGTATGAACCTAGTCTATGTGTACTGTGGCTCTACCTGTTAGCAGTTGAGATTTTTCTTTAAGAAAATAATTAAAAAAAGAAAATCTTGGCCAACCCCACCTGTCATGGATTTCTATTTTGTGGAATTTCCTCTCGGGTCAGATTTCAAAGAGCTTGTTCTTCCACCTTTTAAATCCAAATGACTTGATTTTTGTTTCTAAATTCAACATCTTTCTAACCGAACCAAAATCATAAGTTTTAGAGTTTATTTGAGTTTTATTTTAACTTTATTTGAATTTGTGTTGAATGTGGTTATTTGCGCATTTATAGAGTTTGACGCTTTGGATGCTCCTGTCACTACCGATCAAGATTCAACATTATCCACTGTTGAGTAAGCCAAGTTCTTATAATTGATCATGTTGAGCCTAATTTTCAAATGCAAATATTTTTCTTTCAAGTATAAGTTTCCTTCTTATTATTGTTATTTAATTAAAAGCTATGTTAAGATGCTTAGCTATACGATGCAATTGATACTTATTATTCCCCCTTCCTTAATTGTTGATGTTATTTGACCATGTCGCACTGTTCTAAAAGGTGGGCTAGGCGGCCGCCTAGGCCTTGCCTAGGCATTGGGCGGCCACCCAGTGCCTCGCCTACGGTGTTGGGCGAGGGAGGAATCGGCGAGGCGGTGAGTCGGCCTCCTAGGCGGTGAGGCGGCGAAGCAGCCAGAGACCACAAGAACAGCAAAACGGGAACGGGACCACAAGACAAGCCACACCATAGTACCACAAGAGTGGGAGACGGGAACGGGCTAGGGTTCTGTGTGCCACCTCCTTCGCGCCGTTGCCACGTCACCTCCGCACTTGGGCCGCCAACTCTCTGAATCCAGGCCATCGCCGCCTCCGCGGATTCGTCGTGGCCATGGGGTCATCCGGTGCTGAGAGGATCAGAGGAGGTAGCGGGGAGGAGCTAAGAGAAGAGCTAAGCTAGTACCTCTGAGGCTCTGCTGCGGGGAGGAGCACCGGCCAGCGGGGAGGAGCTAGTGGGGACTGGGGAGAAGCGTCGGCTTGCGGGGAGTTGGGGAGTAGTGCCGCTGCGCCAGCCTACCGCCTACGGGGAGCTGCGCTGGCGTGCGGGAGGAGCGCCGGCCTGCGGGGAGAGGAGCGCCGGCGGCCGGCCTATGGGGAGTTGCGCGACGCCGGCTATGGGGGGAGCTGCGGGGGACGATGGGAGCTGCGGGGGGATGAGCACCGACGATTGGTGGCGTCGGCGATTGGAGTAGCGCTAATGCGGGGGGAGGATCTGGGAAGGAGTAGCATCGCTGCTTGCAACAGAGAAGTGAGTGGACTGAGTGGAGTGCCGAGTCTGAGTGCGCCTACGCCGGCTTGAAGCATTTCACACGCCGATCGCCGATACGTTGCCAGCTCTGGACAACAACACAGTAGAGGTAAGGTAAATAGGTAAGGTAATTACTAATTTGTTTCTTGAGCTAGTAGTTCCTTACTTCCTTGAATAATCCACTAATTTGTATATGAATAAACATGTATATATAAACTAGGATGTCATCTGCTACGTCAGCTCCTGAGGTAGGCACCGAAGATAGCCTCAAGAGAAAGTTAGGTGACGTAGGGTGCGAATATGGGGTGTTAGTGAACCCAAACAATTTGGACAAGTTGAAATGTATCTTGTGCGGAAAGGTTGTTTCCGAGGGCATCTATAGGATCAAGCAACATATTGTACATATTCAAGGAAATGTTGCAAGATGTCCCAAATCTACAAAAGAAGACCAAGCAAAGTGCCATAATTCTATTGAGGCAAAAAACAAGAAGTGCAAGAAAGCGCAAGAAGATGAGTTAGAGAAAATGTGAGCATAATAGGTGGTCATGAAAATGAAGAACAACTTGAAGAGATCGGAGGATCGGCACCAAGAAAGCTAGGGCCTATGGATAGATTTGTGAATCCGATTGATTCTCAAGAGAGCAATTTGAGCACGCAAGAGTTAAAGAGGCAACAAAAAATTACAGAGGCAATTTGGAAACAAAGACATCACAAAGTGAAGCAATATGTGGTAAGATGGCTTTATGTTTCCGGTGAAGATCGCAATTATCATTTATTTTATTTTTATTATCTTGTATGCCATTAATTCATTCTTTGTTAATCTTACGTTGTGGCTTGTACATTTGCTCTTTACTCTTTAGGTGTTCCTTTCAATGCCATTAACAACGATGAATTCAAACAAATATTGCAGGCCGTAGGTCGCTTTGGCACAGGCTTTGGAACCGTTGTTGAAAGAGGAAGTGTTAAGAACTAATGTGTAGGACCCCAAGTTTACCAACCTGGAACCCTCTGTGATGTTGCTGCACTATTCCCTAGATCAGTAGATTGTGCACACAAGTACATTGCTATATCATTTCATACACGACAATACCATACATTACATTACCAGAGTTCAAATAGAATGCGTTGGGTTGAGTTTACAACAGGGCCGTCAGGCCAAATACTTACAATACATAAAGTGCGGAAGCGGAAACATACACAGACGCGATGGAGCTCAACTCACCACAGGCAAGTGACTGAGACAACTTAGGTGCCACTGATATTAGTCGGCTTGACTAATAACAGATACACCCACAAACTAGCTTGGTCGACTGGACTGAGGTGAGGGGCAAGACTACCGAAGCCTAATCTAGTCTCCACCATCTTCATCGCCTTCGTCGCCCTAGTCCTCGTAGTAGACATAGTGCCCTTGATTTATGGTCTCTGAAGAGGGGGGTTAAGAGCGATGGTGAGCACAATCAATCGTGCTCCGCGAGCCAACACACAGAATGCATATAATTACCGATGCAAGGTTAAACAAGGGTGGCTCGGGTTCTTTTATTTGCTTAAAACGAAGTTTGGAATAATTATAACTAAAATTTCCTATGATTGAGCATTTCACAAAACATGCACTTACGAGTTTGAAATTTTGCAATACTGATAGCGGTGTAGGTTTCATCCACCGATTACATGGTTCCATCCACCCTAGCTTTTGATCACCAGGTTACTTCCACCTTATCATTAACGCTAGGGTACATCCCTCCAGGAAAATTTCCAAAGTCAGGTTTACATCCGCCTGACAGTTTCTCCCCACCCTCAAAAGTTTTGGAATAGAACTAAGTCAAAGAAGATTTCCATGTCCGCCCTTGACCGTGGGCACGGCTGTTTGAATAGTTTATACTTTGTAGAGACTGTACATCTTTACCCACAAGAGACAATCATCCTGATGGTTCTACATGATTCCTGGGTCACGTAGATCGAGAGACTATCACAAAGCTTTTACAATACCTCGCCCTCTAACATCTTACTCCTATGAGGTTGCTTCCATAGGTTGTGCGGGATGTCTACCACATGTTAGCGCAATCAGACTCCACTCCACAAACGCTAGCCCTGGCAACGTCACCTCCATCCTGTGTCCCATTCCACGTGGGGCTTTTATTACCCACCTACACACGTCATCCGTAAGATGGCTACATAGTCTAGTAAATTATTCAGCAAGTCTACATTTTGCCAGCTTGTAGTTGCACTGTTGTACATATCAATTTTCTGCATGGAGGAATCGACAATCTGTTGCGGTGTAAGCGGCTTCAAGATGACATCCATATTGTTCCATCGAAATGTGTAACGATTTGTACGCCCATCGTGAACAGCGGGACGGTCATATTGCCATGGGCGTCCCAAGAGTAAGTGACACACCGTCATAGGCACAACATCGCAGTCCACAGTATCGGTGTACTTTCCAATACAAAACGTCACATGCACCATATAGTTCACATTCACTTCATCTTTGTCGCTCAACCATTGCACATGATAAGGACACGGATGTGGCAAATACTTCGAACCCAACTTATGACACATCCTTTCTAGCCAGATTGTGACAAATTCCGCCATCAATGATCACCTTGCACATCTTACCCTTATCAAGCTTGGCTCATGTCTGAAACAAATTGCACCGCTGTTCGAGTGATGGCGATGGCATCACACTAAGCACCTTGGGCGTGCAAACAATGGAATACTGATCAGTGTTAGGAAACTCAGGATCGCACTCACATTGTTCTATGTCATCAGTGTGCAAGACCGCATGTGCATTAGGCGACTCATCATCACTAGTGAAACATAACCACCATCCTCTCGTGATAAGCATAGTTCGACATTTGGGCGATCCATCGAAAATAGCCAACGCCCTTGCACTTGTGGCAAATAATGTCACGTGAACGGCTGTTGACCCTATAGGCGAGGTCGCACTAGCGCGGGCGCCATAGGTCGACGCTTGCCGGTGATGGTGTACTCTCCGACTTCTTACTTGTGGGCGCGAATTGACGAATTGCTTGTAGCCGAAGTGCTCTTGTTTGGTTGGCTGTTGTTATATGGCTGTCCCGGACTAGCTGAAGAATGTGACCGGGTAGCGAACCGTGTGTCTTCAATCACCTGTCTCTCGGCTTCACGTGCTTGGTGCAGCAACTCAATCATATCATTATAGGGATGGTGATTGACAATGCGTTTGACAACATGATTCCTGCCAGCTAGAAATCTCGCCATGATCTGTTCTTCATTCTCGCGGACATCTGCATGTATCATGATAGTCTCCATTTCTTTATGATATTCATCAATTGATTTCATACCTTGTCGCAGCCATGTCAACTTCTCAAATAGTGAGCGCTTGTAGTGGCGAGGTACAAAGCGTGCCGCAAATGTTGCTTCATCTGCTTTTAGGTGATAATCGGCAACTCATGGCGCTCCATGCACTTATGGATGAACTGCTCCCACCAATGTGTGGCATAATCATCCAAGCCATTGGACGCAAGCAACAACTTCTTCTCATTGGAATAATTGTTAATCCGAAATAACTTATCAACTTTTAGCTCCCAAGTGAGGTATTGTTCCACATCTGTACCACCTGAAAATATAGGAAGATTAAATTTGGGCTTAGCGACAAGATCCTCGGCGTCGTCGTGGCGAGGACGCTGCACGTTGTTGCGGTGGTGGCGCTGTCGGTCATCATAGTCGTCGACGGGGAAATCGTCATCCCGGCGCTCGACCGCGTCAGGCCAGCTACGAGGTGCATGATGCACGCCTCCTTCGTGGGCACCCTGTGGTGCACCTCCACCCTGGCCACCGTTGCCTCAGCCAGGCCCATGTGCCTAAGGGTGTGCCGCGGCTGCCATCCCGACGGTTGGCAGCACAGCCATGCGACGTGCCTGTCGCTGACGTCGCTCCTCATCCAGATGAATAGCATGCTCCTCCTCGGTCTCATTGTGCAGAACAACCGGAGGGCCGTGCACACTTGTATCATCAGCTGGTGCACTCCCACGTAGATTTTGGTGTGCGAACATAGCACGCAGCTCCAGAAAGTTATTGTTGATGGTCGTACGCAATTGTGTGACCTCCTCCCTGAGGGTGTTCAGTCCAGTCTGAACTTCCCCAAGCTCATCGTGCACGCCATTGTCACCATCATGAAGTTGTTTTTGTAGCATCTCGCGCAACCGAGTGTACTCGGTCCACGTAACCGACGCCTCCGGATTAGGTGGATCCTTTTTGTGAACTGACATGGGAACGACTCACAAACAAGAAACGTGGTTATATCCGGGTAGTAAAACAAAAGCTCTCTCTATGCTTGCAACTCACTGTCCAAAACAAGACAAGCTTACCGTTCCAAAGTGAATCAAGAACAGCAAATCAACAATTGTGATAGCGAATGATCTCAACCTGGTAATGTATGAGCGTAACCAAGAGCAAGGGAGTACACAAACGGGTGTAGGTGGAGCTTGGACAGTTATGTGGATATCCTATGCAATCTGATATTCAAGGTATTGTAAAACTAAGTAATGATCCAAGCTAGAATATTTTGCCTATGTGCTGATCAATTAGTTTAAGCGAAGTGTATGAACGCACACGTAACGATAAATGGGACTTAATGCAAACAAAGGAATGAGCTAGGGAGAATCAATCGGAAACAGAGATGAAACTAGCTCGTTTTGCACCAAGTACTAAGAGAGACGCTAGCCAATTGCAACTGAATATACGAGGGCACAAAATTGCTCTAAAAAAGAGTTTGGAAGCTCTATCTTCTCGTTTCCTTTTCGACGGATCAAAAAAACGCCTCAATCGGATGTCGTATGCAAAAGTTACGTGTTTCTCTCTCTTCATTTTTTTATGCCGTGGCTCTTCCTAACTGCGGCTGCAAGCCTCACAAATCAGCAAGGTGTAATCAATTTTAATGAGCAGGCCTAATTGCAATGTCAACAGCTAGTCTCAAGATAAAAGGATATAAGTGAAGCACAAAGACACCAAATGTGGTTCGGCCTGCTATGATGTAGTGACCGAAACAGAAGTTGGAATAATTGGACTCGAATTGTGTTTGAGCTAGAGGTCGATTCGAACTCTAGTCCTACTAAGGAGTTCGGATAAAGAAACACAAACCGACTCGGATTGTGCTCTCAAGATGGCGCACGGTAAAAGATGGAAGCTTTTTTTTTTGTTTGCTAATTGAGAGAATCAACCAGCAATTTTGTAGGGTTTATGTGAACACAACGATTAAGCAACGCAAAAGAAAACACATGGATCAGCACTAAAACAAAACTCTAATGGACGAAGACTTAACAAAACGCACAAGAAATAAACAGATTAAACTACGGTTTTGGTATTGCAATTTTTGGTTTGATGGAAGAAAGGACAGAAAACGAATCTAACTATGGGTAAAGAAGTTCTCACCGAGTAAACCTAGAATCTGATACCACATGATACGGGGAGGGTTCCCGATCTTCTCAGTAAGGAACCGTGGATAGTTGATGTGAAGTAGACAATGCCGCTAGTTGAAGACTCGTGCCAATGCACGAACCCTTAACTCTTCGGATTACGCTCAAAACACACCGGATAATTGTTCGTCGCAAGACCACAAATGACGAACGCCAAGTCCCCAATTCCCAATGGAACGACGGCTTGATCTTGAATTGTAGAACAAACAATGGATCGCCTAGTTCTCTCTCAAAGTCCTCGCATGAACTCTGGTGTTGAAAGAACAAGTAATAGCTATGTTTCAATCTTATGCAAGCCGTCGTTCTATTGGGAATTGGGGACTTGGCGTTCGTCGTTTGTGGTTTCGTGACGAACAATTATCCGGTGTGTTTTGGGCGTATTCCGAAGAGTTGAGGGTTCGTGCATTGGCGCGAGTGTTCAACTAGCAACATCGTCTACTTCGCATCAACTATCCACGGTTCCTCACTGAGAAGATCGGGACCCCTTCCTCGTATCAATGGTGCAGACAGGGCACGGTGGCCGAAGTTTATCGGGTGCGAGTGAAGGCTCGACTGAGCAATGCTTGGTTCGGCGGTTATGGGGTGGGGACGGAGCGGAAAACAATGCAAGGGGACGTGATGGCACGGGGTGACAGAGCAGTACCACGGCGGCGCAGCGAAGAAGGAAGGCGACAAGGTAGCGCACGGTCGGGGCGGTGTCAACGCGAGCAGGGTACCGTGTGGGAGGTGACGTGAGATGAGACGGTGTGGCAGTGTTGCTCCTCGGTCGGGCAACGATGGACGGCAAGCTGACGTCCGTCAAGGGTGTCGGACCACGGTGGCACTGCGCGCGCACGAGGGTACGGACCCGAGGAGCTGCCATAGTAGGGCGCTGAAGGCGAGGTCGTCGACGCTGAAGACGAGGTGGTCGACATCCTCTCCGATCACCAGTGGTAGGGGGAAGAGAAACGAAGGGGAGGGAAGAGAGTGAGTGGGCGGCGACGGGATGAGGGAGGAGCCACGGAAAGGAAGAAGATGCGCGGGGGGGGGGGGAAAAAAGAAAACGGTAGAAAAAGTTTTTTTTCTTTTCTCCTTTTTTTTGACAGGTAATAGCAAAATTTGAAATTTCTAATTTTGAAGGATGACTTTGAATTCTCCCTTGGGTTAACAAAGTATCTATTTATTCATTTAATGTATTTCTTCATTTTCCTTTGAATGGCAAAAGGATTTCTAGATAACATTCTTTGAATTTGGAACATAAACTTTGAAATTTTGCATTAACACACAACTTCAAAAATGGGATGTTACAAAATGAGTTGTTGAAAGCACATGAAGAAGAAAGAGCCATGATTAGGTGCTCTCTCATGACCAACACATGGATGGATCAAAAGAGGAGAAGTATCATGAACTTATGTGTTCATTGCAATTTAGGGACAAGTTTCATAGGATCAAAGGAGACATCGGAAGATGTGCACACAAGTGAGTATATCTTTGAGTATGTGGATGGATGCATTGACACTATTGGTCCTCAAAATGTGGTTCAAATAGTAACAGACAATGATTCAAATAACATCGGAGCAAAGGAATTAATGAAGGCTAAAAGGCTAAATATCTTTTGGAGCTCATGTGCAACTCACACCATCAACCTTATGCTACAAGGAATTGGCAATATGCCAAAGTACAAGAAGACGCTTTAACAAACAAAAGCATTGACGATTTTTATCTACTCACACCACAAGACTTTGGCATTGATGAATGAGAAAACACACAAAGAAAAGAGATATAATAAGGCCAGGGTTGATTAGATTTGCTTCAGCCTTTCTTACAAGACCTAGGCGTTAGGCCCCTGCTTGCCGTCCGCCTAGCGCCTACTTGAACATTGCCATGTCGTCCTAGGATATTTATAATAGTGATACCCTGTAATTTGGTTAAAACTTCACTAAATTATGGTTGTGCTTATAAATACTTTAGCGGTATAATTGAATACAATACAAACATTGCAAATTGAAATTTGAAACATGATAATAGGAGTGGTAACATGGATTACCATTAGAAACATGAAAATATTTTATAAAATAGTGGAGACTCGAATGAGTGGTTGGTATAAGATTGATGCAGGGATTGTATAGATTGGATAAAATGGTCTTGCGGGAATCGCTAGTACTGAATGAAATGGTCGTGCAGAAATTGCACGAGATTCGGATTTGTTAGTTCGTCTTGCCTGGATTGTTTAAGAACTGATTCTTATGTCGCTTTTTTTCTACATCCAAACCGTGCAACCATAAGTCTAATATGAGATGAACCTGACTAACTAATTTGCATAGCTTTGGTGTGAATCCTACGCATAGATGATAAGTAGATTTCTGTATTTCTATTGTGTTATGTTGGGAGTGACATGTAACGGTCATTACTTATGTTGGGAGTGACACATAATGGTCATTACCCTTTGTAATTTTTTTGACAAGAAGGGTCGTAAACTCTTTAACAACGGGGTCTCATTGCAAATATAGTCCGAGATGGGAATGTTCTTGGAGTGAGGATGATTTCACCCTAGATTAGGCGGAAGCATCGGAACATAGTACCTTGGGCAAAGTGTAGAAATACTACACCTTGGGAAAAGTGTAGAACTACTACACTTACGTAGTTATCACAAAATAATGGTTATCGGGTAATGGTGATCTTAGGATGGACATGCTTGGTACTGAAAATAGATAACGAAAGTGAAGCGATTTCGCTCTTTTGACGAACTTGACTTAAACTGGATATTTTGGGTTTAGTTAAAAAATTGCTAAGTTATATGTTTGGAAATTAGTTGTAGTGTGATATTTGGCAAACTAGCTTTATGCTAAAAACTAATATAAAACTCTCTCTTGGTTAAGCCTTGTATGTACAAATATACACGTGTACTTGTATTCTGATATAAGGACTTACTGAGTATTTTTGTACTCATGGTCATTTACTATGTTGATTTAGATGATGGAAGCGATAACCAATGTATGGATACTTTTATGACTCCGGCTACGATGTTGAAGACGATGGCTAGACTAGATTTAGTCCAAGTTGATTGCATGTGGTAGATCATGGAGACTCTTTTGGTTTACTTACCTTTTTTTTGTTACTATATCTTGGACTGAACTTATTTGGTTTGGGAGTCTCTTTCTGTAAAACTTGATCATAATATCTAATTATGACTGCTTATGTAATATTAAGTACCCTTTTTATTTATATGTATGTATGGACGTGGTATTTGCTATTGTTATATTGTGTGAGGTATCTACTGATTCAGTGACTTAAAACATATAGAAGATTTGGATTGTCAAATCGGGTCGCTAAATATGCAAGTGCAATTCATTGTTCAGCTGCAGCCGCCGGCCGCGAAGCCGATCCTGGATTGCGCGACGTCGTAGACGACGCTGAACGTCTGCTGCTGCGTGTTCCCGATGATCGCCGTGCTGCCGGTGGGTGCGAACGCCAGGCACGTGGTGGAGTCGTCCACGTCGATTAGTACGTTCCGCGGTGCCAGCTTCAGCGTCGCGCCACCAGCGAACGCCATGTCCACGGCCGGCACGCGCAGCTGCGACGCGCGCCCCTGGAAGCACGTGTCCAGGATTGAGTACGCTGGCGCCCGGGCTGCCCCTCCCATGGCCGCGGCCACCGCCTTGCTCAGCGCCGTGTACACGCTCGTGGGCAGGCGCGTCATCACCGTGCCGGAGTCGATGATCGTCGGCAGGCTGCCGTACTCCGACGGCGACATGGCGAGCGGACTCCCGCCGACCGACATCCCGGCCAGGCTGACGAAGTAGAGTGAGGCATCGAGCGAGCTGGACGCCATCGGCGTGTACGTGTACTGCCCCGGGCTGTACGACCCGATGGACAGGTACCCCGCCGACGCTGACGTAGGGAGGCAGTAGGTGAAGGAGTAGCCGAGGCTCGGCGCGAGCTGGTAGAGCAGCGACAGCTTGTTCCGCGCGAGGCCGATGAGCCCGGCAGACCGGCCGAAGAGCCCCTCGTTGTCCTGGCCGCAGCCGTAGTAGAAGTTGGGGAAGCTGCTCGAGCCGAAGGACAGAGTCTCCTTGCTCAGGTACCCGACGGAGAAGGAGCTGTCGCCGTAGCTGGCCTGGTAGATGCATACGTTGGAGACGGAGCAGGAGGAGGGGTTGAGCGTGGCGGCCTGGAGGTCGCCACACTGCGACGCGGAGCACGGCACGGAGGCGTAGGTGTTGGACGCCCGGGGGTTGTAGAGCCGGCCGGCCTGCCGGTGGCACGACAAAGCGCAGGGGGAGCACTGCAGCCAGGTGAGCGACGACCCCGTGTCGACGATCATCACGTAGGAGGTGGCCGGCGTGCCGAGGCCCAGGCTGGTGACGTAGTTGCCGACGCCCACCGACGTGCCCGGCTTGAGCGGCACGGAGGAGGCGAGCGAGTCGGCCAGGTGGCTGGCTGCCTTCTTGCGGTGGCCATGCAGAGACGTCGGGCGGCCGGAGGGAGTCTTGGCGAGGCGCGTGGTGAGGTGGGCGATGCGCGCATCGTCGTGGGTGAGCACGGCGGAGAAGGGGAGGTCGGACGGGAGCGGCGCCGGTGAGCAGGGGCTCTGCGGGTGGGGTGGTGCAGCGGCAGGTGCAGGCCGGAGCTGTTCTGGTGCTGGAAGTCTGCAAGCAATCAACACATGGTTACCTACGTCAGTTTATTAATATTTTCACCGTTACCTAATAATCTAGGACTAACACCGTTTTATTCTCCGATCGTGCATAATTTATCAGGTGGAATTGAACATGTCGATTGCTATGCTCTTCTTAAAAGATAATTTGACAGATTTTAAGTTTCCAACTTCTACAGAAATTAACGAGGAGCAACTGCCCAAACAGATCCTCAGATAACCCACCTAGCAGTAGCACGTAGCCAGGAGGAGTCACACTGGCCGATAATCGAGGTGCTACATCACTTGGGTTGGCCAACAGTTGTTACCTAAATGAAGCTAATAAGCTGCACTCAAAACTATTTAAGATCCTTCAAAATTCGTACAACTCTACTTCTATGAGCAATCCTTCGGTGACCTCAATTTTTGAATGCATGGTCAGTTACTAATTGGCAGTTGGTAATGCTACCGGTCCGAAGGAAATGGTCACGTTTTTTTTTCCTCTTTGGTTTTAATTTCTTCGAAAGCTAAAATAAAAAAGAACAGTATCTTGAAACTATTCCTCTAAACAATTTTTTAAGTCTAAAGTTATATACACCGTCCGTATTGATGTCTCCATCATCTCCCGACATCTTAAAAATACAACTAAAATCCATAACAACAGACCAAAAGAACATGGTCATTAGCTCAGGTGATGATTGCAAGCTCAATTCATCACCGTACCAACCACTTGGGTACCAACCTACTTACATTAGCCAGCAGCTGGCCAGCTATAGGGGTGGAAAACGGTAACGGATAATTTGTTTTATCCGATATTCATATCCGAGAAAAATCCGAATATGGTAAGCAAAATCCGTATTCGAAAATATTCGTATTCGTATTCGAGAATATTCGTATCCGTATTTGAGAGTATTTGTATTCGCATTCGTATTCGAAAATATTCGTATCTGTATCCGTATTCGAGACTATTCGATTCGTATTCGATCCGTTTCTAGAGCCCATGAAAAAACCGTACAAATTTTGTGATTCAAAACTTGAATTTAGGCGGTTTAAAACTGGTAACTGGTCAAAAACCGATGAAAAATCAGCAAAACTGTTAGGAATCCGTTTTATCCGATACTCGTATCCGAGAAAATCCGTATTCGAAAATATCCGTATTCGAAAATATCCGTATTCGTATTCGAGAATATTCGTATCCGTATTTGAAAATATTCGAATTCGTATCCGTATTCGTTTTAAAAATATGGATTCGTATTCGTATTTGAGACTATTCGACCATATCCGATCCGTTTCCACCCCTAACCAGCTAGCCCGGTGCGGTGCCGTCGATAATTGTGCCCCGAATTCTGGTGCGTGGTCGATCGGTCGTGTGACGAGACAGCGACGCACCACCAAAACCCTCAGCAGTACCAGTGCGGAACACCGAACCACTAATACCACTAGCACACAAAGCAGCTGCCGCCACTACGAAACAACGCACGCGACTGGCCGTGCCGTTCGCTTAATTACGCGCGTAATCCATCTATTCCCCTTCGCTTTGAGCATCCTTCCTGTCGCCGTGCATGCATGCAAAATCACGCCTATCTCGTGCACGATTGGCAGGTTTGGGGAACTTGCTTGATGCCGGCCGGCCGACAGTTTTGGCAGTAGCTAGCGAAGTGTACGTAGTTCATATATACGCTGATGACACGTCGGGTTATGAACTTATGATAACTCCAGCGACCTTAATCGCTTTGTCTAATCAGGACGACCGACCGCCCGTACGTACGTACGTACGTGAAAGATGCAAACTATGTGAACAGATAACCATGTTCGATATATAGGTTGGTATGCAGTCACGATCGCGTGTGACGTGTAGAACATATGCATGTGCACACCAACGTACAATATGGTAGGGAAGGGTCATTGGATTAGCGTGGAGGAGAATCTGGCCTAACCCCCGTTGGGACCTGTCTAGCTAATATGGTGCTAATATGTTCATCGTAACCATATATATTTTTGCTATGGCCAATAGCTTGTGGTTACGACTGATAATTTTTAATTCTAACATATATGTTTATACGAATGAACTAAATATCGGTAAATCGCTTCGAGGAGCTATAATGATAAATCACTTCCATATCTATTTACCGTCCAGTTTGTTTGTTTATTCTATTTATTTGTTCGAATAAATCATAAATTATAAATTAAAAAAAAGACTATAAGCGGAAAAGGAAGGTGCATTTAGAAACTTCTATCTATTTAGGAACTCCTATCTATTTGTCAGTTGTCGCGGCCTTTGATAAATTTTGTCGTACCATGCCCCCAAAAGAAGGATCTGTTTGCTCCTGTTTGACTCCGGTGCAACTCATGCTGGCCCTATACTTTGTGATGGGATCTAATGGATTTTTTGGATAACAACTTTGGAGTCTTTTCCAAATACAAGTTACCAATTAGGCAGGATTTTCTACTATCCAAAAGTCCAACACAACACGAAACTCGTCAAACAGAGTAAACTAAATTAAATTTGTTGATAGTTACAGGGGAAAAGAAATGAAATGGTTCACGCAAACGTCTGTTCGTCACAGCACTGCTTGATTGCCCTGTGGTCACCCTTTTTTTTTTCCCGAAGTACAGAAAACTAGCTAGCATAATACAAAACTTGTAGATTTAGACTTTGGTGAAAGTGATAAGAGAAGCATCCAATTTAAGAGTTATTGAAGAAATTATCCACAGATGGTGCCTGTTGGCTTGAGTTCTTTGCGATTTTTTGTTTGTAAAAAAAAAGAGATCAGGAATATTAGTGGTCCTTGTAGCTTAAAGGCGCGTATATAGGCATCAATGTTTGTTTAGTTGGACCACTGGTGCTTGTAGCTTACAAGACGCGTATATAGGCATCAATGTTTCTAACCATAAAGTACAGGCTTTTCAGGGCGGCTATTATAGGCCAATTGCCACGTGTATTGTTATAGCTTTTGTAGGTCATGTTCTACTACGTTGGATGTCAAGATAGGTCAAACTCTACGAGCAGAACCTAAGATCAATATTATCCCTTTTCAATAATTTCTTGAGGTCAAAAAAGAACTTGATACAAGATTTACTGAAATACACTGTGACACGATTTCTTTGGTTTTGCTAATTATGAGGCGCCTGAATTTTTTCTAAAAGTATGTCGAATTTTTTACTGTTAGATGTGCTTGGAGATATGTGTGCCAAATTCTTTAACAATTTTTTTTGCGAGGGAATTTCTTTAACAAAGTTAATACCATACATAGGTCCATACCGGACTCCTTATCATGATCAACCAAAGGACAAATAGAAGCTGATTAATAACATCTTAAATAAGAAAAATCCTGTGGACCTAGTGACATTTGACACACCATCTACCACTCTCTTCTCGCTATCGAAGCTCTAGATTTCCAAAAGGGGAAAAAAGCTTGATCATCTCGTACAATCATATGGTATGGTATGCTATGGTGGTTGGAGCTGAATTGGAGGTGGCAGCAATTCAAGTCACGAGAGAGGAGACATGCTAATATACGTGTGGGATATTATGGAAACCCGGCAGCAATGGCGCGCACCGTCGCCTCCCAATCAATGGATCACAGAATCAGTGTTTAAGGCAAGAAACGGAGTGGAACTAACACTTGTGACCTCGAAAGAAAAGAAGACAATAGGACAGGTTAACTATTTTTGTGCTTTTTATTTCATCTGTTCTATATTATCATCTAATGGACTAGTGTAACACCACCAGGCCAACTGAGTAATTAATCTGTCAAAGTTTTTCTTGACATGAAGAAGACTGTCTTCGCCAATACTGAATCAATCAAGAACTAACCATTCTTCCAGTTTTTTTTGTAAATTCTCATGGACGGTTCAAGTTAGATGCTACACAATTTTACAGATAAACTACAAGGTGTCTAATGATGTGCAGTCATACTGATTCACATGCAAAAGAACCAGAGCAAATTAACTGAGAAAGCAGAGATAAATTAACTGCCAGTAATATTCAGTAGTATGGGAATACCATTAACTTGTGAGGTGCACGCGTTGGTGATGTCCCTGATAGGAGTCGCAACAGCGAAGAGGAGAGAGCAAGCAAGAAGAAAAGGAAACAACTCCATGATGTCCCCGGCTGAAAGCTTCTCCTTGAGGCCGTTCAGTGGTCAGGCCGTTGCGCTTGTGGCCTTTATATAGAGAAGATTCATAGTGTGTGTGTGTGTGTGTGTGTGTGTGTGGGGGGCGAGCAGCTTTCAACACCCTGAGTTGATCATCATTTCATCCACCCAAATAATCATATGTCTGACCCGGATTTAGCACTCATGCTGGGTTAATGAGTTTTTTTTTACCTCGAGTGTGACAGGATTTAGGATGCGAAGTATATATATATCCGACCCGGATTTAGCCAATCTAGGCGACTGCATTATTCAATGAATCAGTAAATGGTGCTCACAAATACATCAGTGAATTATTTTATACAGGACGTATACTGTACTATACATTAATACATATTCATCAGAATTCAAATAGATCACGTCGAGTCAAATTTATAATAGAGCTAATTAGACCAAAAGATACATCACATAAATGCGGAAGCGGTAGCGGAAACAAAAGGGGAAGTACATCTCACCACAAGCAAGCGACTAAGGTAACCTGGGTACGACCAGTATTAATTAAGGATTGGATAACATTGGTGCACCCAAATACCAACTTAGTCAGTCAAACTAAGGTGAGACCTAGACTAACTAGGGACATCGTAGTCCTTGGTCCACAGGCTCTGAGGGATTTTTGTGAGGGAGGGTGAGCATAAGTAACAGTGCTCCATGATCAAGTGCTCTAGAGCTCGCCGTGATGCAGCCCGCGGCCGGATGTCAGGATCATCAAGATTGCTATTCACTTTCCAACTCACTGGGTTTGAGGCATGAAATCCCTCTACTCCTGTACATGGTGAGTGCCCCAGCCAAGTTGAGCGACCGTGACAATCCTCCGGGCGATGCGTATGCACGTACCCCAATATGATGATAGCGCCCCAAGGTAAGGTATATGGTGCTGCTTGTAAGATCTTCTTGATGCCTAAGATGCGGCATCACTAATTGCCATTGCAATTTAATGAGGATGACTTCTCCAACCATCTTTGGAACACATGCACTTTCGACCGCCCATTGTGCTTAGGCGCTTTCCACCGCCTGCGATATTTGGGTGCTTACGACCACCTTTGACACTCAGACTTACTGAGTGACTTTGGTACAACAGACGTCTCTAGCCGCTCACCGTATTCAAGCGTCATCGATCACCTTCGGTACTAGACATCTCTGACCATCCTCATACTCGGTTCTCTTTGGTCACCTACCGCACTCGAGCATCATCAACCACCTGTGTTAGATCGGAAACGACAACAGAGGGGGGGGTGAATGGTGCGTTTTGAAATCGCCCCCAAAGTATCCACAAAAATTTCTTCTACGATAGCTATGTAAAAGCTATGAAGCAAGAAACTAAAACTCAGATTGCCGAGAGCAAGAAATCAGATAGAGAAACAGCCACGGCAAAGAAACTCGGTTCAAACACTATCACGGCAAGAGACTGCAGACACGGCAAGAAAACATCTCACAATCTTGCCACGGCAGAGAATACTAGCGGAAATCTTGCCAGACGATATACTTTGTCACGATAGAGAAATGCTGCCACGACAAAGAAATAGTAGGGAAATTTCTGTCACGGCAGGAAAGCAAACAAAGATTACAGCAGCAGCAAAAACACTGGTGAAGACTTACTGAAAAATTAACCTGCTGTCCGACAAAACAAAGACACAGTAAAAATAGCATATGGCAAAGCAAACAACTGTGTGAACTTGCTGTCCAAATCTGCACAAAAGACTGCTCTTTACTGCAGAAACTGCAAGCAAGAAAACAAAGTAAACAGCAGACTGAAAATAAGTTATTCTGTTTGCATTCCGATCTGTCAACAAAAGCAGTTGTGGACTGCACAGGAGAAAAACCAATCAACTGAGAGCACTGAGAACTGCCGCAAGCAAGAAAAAAAATAAAAATCAACTAGAAACCATGACTACCATAGGACTGCAATTTAAAAGATTGTTCTCATGGATTCACCAGCCAAATAGCCTTGATTCAATTTCACATGAGATAACAAATGAACTATACAGTCACTCGAGACAACGAAGAGAAGAACAAAGAGAAACCGAAAGACCAAAACAACTCAAACTCAAGAAATCTCAAAGAGAAACAAAGAGCAAATAAGAGAGACTGAAAAGAGCATGAAACAAACAAATTTCAGCACAAGATTTCTTGATATTGATACGGAGACATGCGCGATTACATATGAGGGATTTCTCAGCTCACCTCTCTCTCAATCTCCCACTAAGTCCCCATACATGCTTAAAAGATCAAGAACTCTACATATTCTCCTCACAACTCACATGGAGAGAAACTCAAAACATAGAACACTCAAAACCCACTCTCTCAATTTCAGCACTAAAGAGCACCTCTCTATTTATAGCCTCCATAATGGGTTCACACCATGCTTTACCCATTAAGTCTCCATCAACTCAATGCTTTATCCAAACCCGCTTCCTTTTGTGCAGCTTTGCGCTTTTACCAAAATGCCCCTCCTGCACCTTCCGGGAAGCTTCCTCATTCCTTGCCGTCCAAGCCTCGCAACCGTCTCGAGCCCTCGCCGTCTTCGGCACACCTCGACCGTTCTGACCTCAGCACCACCCGTGCCTAGTCCAGTCATCCGTGCCTCGCCACGACTCCGCCTCGATGTCCTACAGCCAACACAGACAAGAACATATCACATAGCACCGCTTGATAATAGCATTAAGAAAATCTTAAGCATGAAAAAGCCAAAACCTGTCGAACCAAAATAATAAGCATCCTAAACACTTCGACCAAGTTTGACCAAGTCCGACCGAAGCCGATTGCACCGTGCAACGACATGGTCCAAACCACACAAACCAAACTCGACTTTCCTGAAACCGATGTCAATTACTCATCACACACACGAGGTCACCTCCACATGGTCTATCAATCTCCGCCTTGATGAGTATATTGACAAACACAGAAAAAACATAAAGTTGAGTTTGAAAAATAAAGAAAGTCAAATATGGTTCAAAAGAAATCAAAGAAGCTTATGACCATGTCGACAGAAGGAACACTAGAGCGACAACAGAAAGAGCAAATTGTTCTTCAAAGCTCTAGAAAATTCCCAAATGGCTTTTTCTCCGCTATTCTCCCCCTTTTGGCAATAAACACATCAAGATGCAAGGAAGAGAATCAATTATGAGTATGGATAGAATGGCTGAATTTTATTCAATCTAAGCATTTAGAGCCATGAAGATTATCCAAAATGATCATGGAGTATTACATCAAGCCATAACATATAAGAATGCTATCATGATCATGACAAGACATGTATAATCAAGCTAAGCCAAATAAGTCATAATCTGAAAATTAGTCGAATTCCTTAGCATGTCAAGTTAACCATGAGTATAGTCTAGCTAGAGGTATCCAAAGATGACGCAAGCCATGTCAATAAGCTAAGTGGAACCAAGAAGCTAGTATTGAGTCAATTTAGAGTGCTATAAGTTCAAGAATGAATCATTTGTTTAAGTATTTTAGTCTTTTTGGTAGTTAAGCAAATTTAGCACAATTGACGTGTTTTTCTTTTTAAAGCTCATGGTCGTTTCCAACCAAAATTTTAGTCATGTGCTAGATCTCAAGCCTTATGCGACCACTCCAAGCGACAAGCTTAAGAAGATAGTTTTGGTCATCCAAAACTCCCTTTGAGTTCATGCCTAGTGCAATGGCAAGTAGTCTCATGAGAAATAATTGGTGAGATCAGTTTTTTCGCACAAAAGAGATCTTTTTGCTTACTTAAAAATTGTACCAACTCATGCTTCATCGAGAAACTAGCATAGCTCAATCTAAAGCTCAACAAAGATTCAAGACTTAACTCAGCCTATTTGACATGGCATGAATCATAAATGGATAACTAAAGACAGACTGGTCTCAAGAGCTAACATGACATGAATTAGTTCAAGTTAAGCATTTTAATCAACCTATCATGGCAAAGACTAAACTACAAATACAAAGTCATGATAAATCTAGTAAATAAGCACAGATCATGGCAAGATATAATGCATTGTAAACATGTCATAATAGGATAATAATCAAGGCTCCATGTAGTTATATTACAATGCAGAATGATATGCAAGAAAATCCAGCTCCCCTCAACATGTGATGCAACTTTAGTTCAAGTTGAGTTATGACAACATTAAGATTTAGAAGCTCCCAAATGAACTCCCCCCTGAACGAAAGCAATAAAATCGAGAAGCTGGCAAAGAAATCAAAAGGCAGTCCTTAAAGCATAGACAAGATATAGAGGATACTATGGCTCAGACTGACTTTCATCTACCCCATATGACTCTAGGACTATCAACTGATCATCTAACACACTAAGGAGCAAACACGTACCCTGTCTACCTGAGGGTGGTCCAACCCTCGCTAGAACCTACAAGAAGTGAGTGAGCTCAACCTAGTGAGAAGAGAAACAGCTAATAAGCAGCATCCTAGAATCACAAGATGAGAGAGGAAAGTCTAAACAACTAGACGATAGAAACACTCTAATCTATGCTAGAAGGCCTAACCCAGATGCACCCATATGCAATGCAACAGAAAGGAGTAAGAGCATAATAAACATGATAAAGCATGAAGCACAAAACTCCCCCTCACAACAGTCCATAAGGACAAACCACCCCAAACTCTCCCCGCAGAGCTGAAAACCTAGAGCTATCCAAAGGCTTGGTAAAGATATCAGCCAACTAGTGGTCACTTTCCACAAACTGGAGCACTATGTCACCCTTCTCCACATGGTCTCGAAGGAAGTGATATCTGATATCAATGTGCTTGGTCCGAGAATGTTGCACTGGGTTCTTAGCAATGTTAATTGCAGAAGTGTTGTCACAAAAGAGTGGAACACTGTCGATAACTAACCCAAAGTCTCGCAGGGTCAAGACCATCCAAAGCACCTGGCTGCAAAGAATCGGCGGCGACAACGTACTCGACCTCTGCGGTGGGTGTGCAACACCGATCGCTTCCTCGAAGACCAGGAAACAAGAGAAGTGCCAATGAATTGGCGGTGCAGTGCTCTTCCTATCTATCCTCTGACCAAGCAAAGTGCGCTCGAGTAGGCTCTAAGGGAAAGACAGGATGAGAAAAAGTACCAGATACCATAGTCTATGGTAGCTCGAAGGTACGGAAGGATGCGCTTCACCGCCTGGTGGTGAGATACGCGAGGAGAAGCCTGAAAACGAGCACATAGACACACATCAAAGTGTATGTCCGGTCTCGAGGCAGTGAGGTACAAGAGGGAGCCAATCATACTGCGATACTCCTTCTGATCAACTGGCTCACCGTCCTCATCTGGGTCAAGAGAAGCTGTGGACGCCATGGGAGTTGACACAGGCTTACCATCACTCATGTCAAAGCGTCTCAGGAGGTCACGAGTGTACTTGCCCCAATGCAAGAAGGTACCCTCCCGAGTCTGCTTGATCTAGAAGCCAAGAAAGAAGGTCAACTCGCCCATCATGCTCATCTCAAACTCGGTGCTCATGACATCTGAGAACTGTGAAACAAGAGTATGAGAAGAGCCGCCAAAGATGATGTCATCCACACAAATCTGGACGAGCAGAAGGTTAGCGCCATGCCGGTGAATGAACAAGGTCTTATCCACCTTACCCATCTCAAAACCATGACTCAACATATACGACTTATGCCTCTCATACCAAGCTCTAGGGGCCTGCTTAAGTCCATACAAGGCTTTGGAAAGCTTGTAGACATGGTTTGGGTATTTGGGGTTCTCGAAACCTGGAGGCTGTCTCACATAGACCTCTTCCTCAATAAAGCCATTGAGGAAGGCACTCTTGACATCCATATGGTAAAGCTTGAAACCCTTAGAAGCTGCGAAAGCAAACAGGATTCTAATGGCCTCAAGTCTAGCTACAGGGGCAAAGGTCTCCTCAAATTCTAGACCCTCAACCTGGGAGAAGCCCTGAGCTACCAGTCTAGCCTTGTTTCGAATAACCACCCCATCCTCACTCTGCTTGTTCTTAAACACCCACTTAGTTCTAATGACATTGTGACCCCGAGGGGGCTCAACAAGCGACCAGACCTTGTTTCTCTCAAAATTTTCTAATTTCTCATGCATGGCATTGATCCAAGACTCATCAGATAGAGCATGACTAATATCCTTGGGCTCAAAAGTGGCAACAAAGGCAGAATGGAGACAGAAATATGACATGCCAAACTTTGAGCGAGTGACACACTCAAAGAGGTCTCCAATCATCTGCTCAGAAGGATGGTCTTTCTAGATATGTCGGGGAGGTCCAGGATGAGATGAAGAAGTGGCCTCTACCTCATGAGCTGAAGAGGTAGGAACAGAGCCACTAGCTCCAGAGGAAGCAGAAGGCATGGGCTGATCACCTGGAGGTGCAGTGGAAGAAGGCACCCCAAGGGGAGGATGAGGAACTGGATCGGGTAGACAACCCTCATCTCCATCCTCCTCATCTTCCACAAAAATAGGCTCGGACTGCTCTAAAGAACCTGAGATATTGGGCCTAGTCTCCGGACTGGTCTCGTCGAAAGTCACCTCATAGGTCTCTACCAATTTACTAGACTCGCAGTTCCAAACCCTATACACCTGCGAAGAAGTCGAGTAACCTAGAAAGATACCATCACAAGATCGTGACTCGAACTTATCTAGGTTCCTGGACTTCAGAATGAAACACTTGCAACCAAATACACGAAAACGAGAGACACTGGGCTTTCGCCCGTATCTCAACTCATAAGAAGTGTGATGCAAGTCTGCCTGAAGAAAAACTCTGTTCGAAACATGGCACGCGGTCACAATAGCCTCAGCCCAAAACTTCCTCGGTGTAGAGTACTCATCGAGCATCGTCCTGGCCATCTTGACCAAGGTACGGTTCTTCCTCTCCACGACGCCATTCTGCTGTGGGATGTGCGGAGAAGAGAATTGGTGCTCTACACCTGTCTCATCATAAAACATCTCAAAGTAGGAATTCTTGAACTCCGTGCCATTATCACTGTAGATCGCTCATAAGGCACCCGAAAGCTCAACAGAAAGCCTACTAAAAAGACCTCAAAAATGTGTAAATGTCTCATCCTTCGAGGCTAAGAAAAACACCCAAGAATACCTTGAGAAGTCATCGACCACGACAAGAACATACCACGTCCCTCCTGTTGACTACACTCGAGCTGGTCCAACGGTGTCCATATGGAGCAGCTGTCCCGGTGCATCGGTCATAGTCACTGTGACCGGAGCGTGAGAAGCGGCAACCATCTTGCCGTGCTGACATGGAGCGCAAACAAGATCTTTGACCATCTTGAGTTTCAGCAAACCACGAATGAGATCGTGGCCGCTAACTTGGGTCAAATGGTCAAATCCAATATGACCAAGTCTCCTATGCCAGAAAGTAAGGTCACGGGACTCAGAAGCAACTAAATACTGGAGAGGATCACCAGAAGACTCAGAAAAATCAGCACGAAAGATCCTCCCATAACAAGAAATCCCGCAAACCAAACTACCCGAAGAATCAAGAATTTTGCAAGCATTTTTCTTAAAGCTCACCTCAAAACCGTCATCGGTAAGCTGAGAAACAGAAAGCAAATTATACTGCAGCTTACTAACCAAGGCAATATCTTTTAAAATAAAAGACTCATTAACGCGCACTGTACCTTTGGCGATGACGCGCCCAGACGAAGCGTCTCCGAAGGTGATCGTCTCATCACCTGGAGCGCGGGCTAGGGAAGAGAACCAACGTGAGTCTCCGATCATATGACGAGAACAACCAGAGTCTACGAGCCAAACCTCTCCCTTCCCTGCCCGGCGAACCTGAGTCAACGAGAGAGTAAAGTCTCAGTACTGGGGTAAATCAAGAGTGATTTTGGCACCCAATACTGAGTAACACGTCGAGTAGAAGAAGTAGCCACACAAGACTGACCTCTATCTACCCTACGCTCTCTGTCGCTCAAGAAAGCAGAAGGTCTAAGTGCAGACCTGAAGCTGTTACTGGGTCCGACTGCTACGGGAGAGCTAGTCGGAGCACCTGCAACAAGCTGATCACGCCGCGGGTAGCCATCTCGACGGGGAAAATGAGATCTACCCTCAGAACAGCGGAAGTCACGACCAAAGGGAGCATGAGGACGAAAACCAGAAAACTCGGAAAAACCAAGTCCTCGATGCTGCCCAAACCCATCAACAGAAGCAAGCCTAGACCTCGTGTTGGTTTTAGGTGCACTCAAAGTCTGGGGCTGACCCTAAATACACCTAAGAGCAGCAACACGGTCTCTACGCGCGATCATGGCGCACCTCAAGCATCGCTCGATCAAGTGTCCATCCTTCTGACAGAAGGTGCAATGATACTTCACTTTCTGAGAGGTAGAAGTAGCATGCGATGGCTTCGCCTTCTGAGAGGCCGAAGCAACAGGTGGAATCACCTTGCTGTCAGAAATCCCTTGGACAAAGCCCGCTGACTTGAATTTAACTTTCTCAGTTCTGGGCTCGACCTCGATCACACCTGCGGCTATGGGTCTGAATACAGCAGGTGGATGCTTCCTCATATCCTCAAGAAAATCATATACTAGACCTTGATTGAACTTGCAAATCTTGGACTGGTCTAGAATAAGATTAAGCTTCTTCTTGCCACCTACAAATCTCTCGAGAGTGTTCGTAAGGTACTGACACTCACGAAAGAGAGGTGCAAGAAGAGCAGGGGAAGAAGAGACAGTAGAAGGTTAGGGAGCAGAAGAGTGAATGCCTTGTGCACGCACAGCTGACTCGGAAGGGACAATCCTACTGCTAACAATTTGGTTCACGTCGCTAAGCGTCTCTACCTTGTCCTTGGGCTTCTCCCCCACCAAAGCAATCACATCATAATCAGTTGGTGGCTTCACTAGAAGGTCCTTAGTTAGCTTCACATATTTTTCATCCAAAGCAATCAAATCAGATTTTAGTTTTTCACAATTTTTGCAAGGTGAGCTAACAGGGTCCTTAGAAGCATATTGAGCCATTTTCTTGTTATGATCAACCATGTCTTGAAACTGTTTTGAGACATATTCAAGTTCAGCAGTTAATTTGGGACAGTTTGTGCAAGAAACAATGGGCTTAAGTAGTGAAGCATACAACTCAGCAATTTTATGATTTGCCCATTTTAAGTTCAATTTCAAATTATTGCAATTTTCACAAGACTCGGGCAGATCAAGGAGCATGGTATAAAGACCTCTAAACGCATTGTCCTTGTCCTCACATGAGGTGCAAGAAGTAGTCTCAACAACAGTGGATGAAGGAGGTGCTACCCTACTCATCTCTAGCTTAGCAAGAAGACTAATGTTCTCCACCTTAATTATGTCAAGCTCAGATGACACACTATCATGCAAGGTCCTTAGCTTCTCCATGTCATCAAGCAAAGCAGTACATATATCACAACCATCACGGGAGGGATCAGATCTAAGTGAAGTAAGTTCCCGTGACAGTCTATCTACTTCCTTCTCCAACTCACTACACCTAGCTCTAGATCTAGCATGGAATTTACCTAGCTTAAGAAAAGCATCATTAAGCTGGTCGTATGAGGGGTATACCTCGTCAGAGTCGGAGTAAAACTCGTTGTCGCTCACGTCGCCCTCAAGGGCCATGAAGCACATGCCGGAGAAGTCGTCGCCGCCCTTGGGGTCTTGCTCGTCCGTCCCATCGTTGTTGCTCCACCCCTCCACCTCGCTGAGGTCGAGGTCGTCAAAGGCGGTGAGGACGCGGAGGAAGAGCTTCTTGGCTTTGCCAAGATCGCGGAACTTCTTCTTGCCTCGGGCATGAGCTGGGGGCTTCTTGTTGCGGTTCTTGTCGATGTAGTCGTTCTTGCTCACACCGCCGTAGTCACCCTTGCCCTTCCCCAGCTTGGGGCAGTTTGCTTGAATGTGGTTGGGGCCACCACACTCGAAGCAGATCACGGGTCCTCCTCTCTTTCTGTCACTCCTCCTCTTGTAAGCATGGGAAAATTTCCTGGCTAGGAGGGCTAACTGATCATCTGCAAGCTGCTCTAACTGATCATCAGTTACGTCACAGAGAGCAGCAAGAGAGAATCCACAAAGTGACTCGGAAGAAGATCCAGGAGCTGAAGTGGGATCGGTGACTAAGGCCATCGACTGCAACTTCGACCTACGAGAGACTATGTCAATCTCATGAGTCTTGAGGCGTGAGTACAACGCGTCAAGAGTCAAGGTCGAGAGATCGGTGGTGTCCTTGATGGTAGTCACCTTCATCTCCCAAACACGCAAATCAAGGGCCGCGAGCATCTGTCAAGCGTTGTCCGAGTCGGGGTACGTAAGACTGACCGCTCGGAGGTTGCTCAGAATCTTGTGGAACCGCGCAAAACACTCATCGAGGGACTTGCCAGCGAGCATTTCAAACTTGTTGTAATCTCGCTTGAACTGGTCCTGTCGAACCGTCTTAATCTGGGTGGTGCCCTCATGATATGCATCGAGGGTCTCCCAGATGTCGAAGACCGACGCCAGATGAGAGATGCAATAAATTCACTTCTGCTCAAGCCCTGGATTATGATGTTCCTTGCCTTAGCATTCGCCTCAACATCAGCCATGTTTCCGGCATTGATGTTCTCATCGGCAGGAACAACATACCAGACTTTGACCTTACGCCTGATGGCATAGCCTTGAGCCTGGATGTAGGTCGCCATCCGACTCTTCCAGAAGGGATAGTCCATCCCATCGAAGATCGGGGGCTTGGTCGAGTATTTGTCTATCGCCATGGCTCTAGAGACCGGTTAAGATCTATCGAGAAGAGCTAATCGGCTCTGATACCAATTGTTGGATCAGAAACGGCAACAGAGGGGGGGGGGTGAATGGTGCGTTTTGAAATCGCCACCAAAGTATCCACAAAAATTTCTTCTACGATAGCTATGTAAAAGCTATGAACCAAGAAACTAAAACTCAAATTGCCGAGAGCAAGAAATCAGACAGAGAAACAACCACGGCAAAGAAACTCGGTTCAAACACTGTCACGGCAAGAGACTGCGTACACGGCAAGTAAATAGCTCAAAATCTTGCCACAACAGAGAATACTAGCAGAAATCTTGCCAGACGATATACTTTGTCATGACAGAGAAATGCTGCCACGGCAAAGAAATAGTAGGGAAATTTCTGTCACGGCAGGAAAGCAAACAAAGATTGCAGCAGCAGCAAAAACACTGGTGAAGACTTACTGAAAAACCTGTGTCCGACAAACCAATCAACCGAGAGCACTGAGAACTGCCGCAAGCAAGAAAAAATAAATAAAAATCAACTAGAACCCATGACTACCATAGGACTGCAATTTAAAAGATTGTTCTCATGGATTCACCAGCTAAATAGCCTTGATTCAATTTTACATGAGTTAACAAATGAACTATGCAGTCACTCGAGACAACGAAGAGAAGAACAAAGAGAAACCGAAAGACCAAAACAACTCAAACTCAAGAAATCTCAAAGAGAAACAAAGAGCAAATAAGAGAGACTGAAAAGAGCATGAAACAAACAAATTTCAGCACAAGATTTCTTAATACTGATACGGAGACATACGCGATTACATATGAGGGATTTCTCAGCTCACCTCTCTCTCAATCTCCCACTAACTAAGTCCACATACATGCTTAAAAGATCAAGAACTCTACATATTCTCCTCACAACTCACATGGAGAGAAACTCAAAACATAGAACACTCAAAACCCACTCTCTCAATTTCAGCACTAAAGAGCACCTCTCTATTTATAGCCTCCATAATGGGTTCACACCATGCTTTACCCATTAAGTCTCCACCAACTCAATGCTTTATCCAAACCCGCTTCCTTTTGTGCAGCTTTGCGCTTTTACGAAAACGCCCCTCCTGCACCTTCCAGGAAGCTTCCTCATTCCTTGCCGTCCAAGCCTCGCAACCGCCTCAAGCCCTCGCCGTCTTCGGCACACCTCGACCGTTCTGACCTCAGCACCACCCATGCCTAGTCGAATCACCCGTGCCTTGCCACGACTCCGCCTCGATGTCCTACAGCCAACACAGATAAGAAACATATCACATAGCACCGCTCGGTAATAGCATTAAGAAAAATCTTAAGCATGAAAAAGCCAAAACCTGTCGAACCTAAATAATAAGCATCCTAAACACTTCGACCAAGTTTGACCAAGTCCGACCGAAGCCGATTGCACCGTGCAACGATATGGTCCAAACCACATAAACCAAACTCGACTTTCCTAAAACCGATGTCAATTACTCATCACACACACGGGGTCACCTCCACATGGTCTATCAACCTGTCGTACAACGGACACCTCTGACTGTCCTCAATATTCAATCGTCATTGATCGCCTTCGGTACCAAATGTCTCCGACCGTCCTCAATACTCAATTGTCTTTGGTCACTCATCGTATTCGAGTGTCATCAACCACCTATCGTACAGCGGACGCCTCCGACCATCCTCAATATTCAAGCGTTGTCGATTGCCTTGAGTACGAGACGCCTCCGGCCATCCTAAATACTTAGTCGTCTCTGACCGCTTGCCGTATTCGAGCATCGTCAACCACCTATTGTACTCAGATGCCACCAACTGCTCGTTGAAGCCGGACACCACCGATCACACGTCAAAGTGGGGCACCACCGACCGCTCATCGAATTCAGACATCACTGATCGTTGTTGATACTGGATGGCCATAGACCATGAGGCTGCAATACTTTTACGAGTGCAGCCTTCGACCAGGGTGCTACAGTGCTGTGCGAGTACGGCATCTGACCACGAGGCTACAGTGCTCTACGAGTACAACTTTTGAGCATGGTGCTACAATACTCTCCGAGCATGACTTTTGACCAGTGTGCTATAGTACTCTACCACTAGTGTGCTACAGTACTCTATGAGTACAACCTCCGACCATGAGGCTACAGCACTCTTTCAAGTATGTCTTTCAACTAGTGTGCTACAGTGCTCCTTTGTGCTATAGTGCTCCTTCGAGTATGGCTTTCGACCAGTGTGCTATAGTGCTCCTTCGAGTATGGCATTTAAACATGAGGCTATAGTGCTTCTTCGAGTATGGCGTTCAAGTATACCAGTAGTTGAATGTTACGAGTGTGGCCACTGATGATGATGCTACAATACTCCTTCGACCACCGGGTGCTTCAATGCCTAATGACTTCCGATTACCGACTGTTCTCAGTGAGAGGTAACATTTGTCTACCGGCTATTGCCGATGTTTGGTGGCTTTCGACTACTGGCTGCTTCGATGCCCGATGGATTTTGACCACGGATGACTTTCAATGGGTTTCAAACATGGATGACTTCTGATGGGTTTCGACTGCGATGGCTTTTGACCATGAACATCTTCCGATGGATTTTGACCACGATGGATTTTGACCACAAATGGCTTCCGATGGATTTCGATCACGATGGGTTTCAACCACATATGAGTTTTGATGGGTTTTGACCACAATGGGTTTCGATTACAGGGGACTTCCGATGGGTTTCGACTACGATGGCTTTTGACCACAAATGGTTTCCAATGGATTTTAACCACGATGGCTTTCGACCATGGAGGACTGCATATGGGTTTCGACCACAATGGCTTTTAACCATGGATGGTTTTTGATGGGTTTTGACCATGATTGCTTTCGACCAGGGATGACTTCCAAGGGGTTTTGACCATAATGGATTTCGACCACGGAGAACATCCGATGGGTTTTGATCATGATGGCTTTCGACCATGGATGGTTTTTTATGGATTTCAACCATGATGACTTTCGACCACGAAGGACTGCTGATGGTGGGTTTCGACCACAATAGCTTTCAACCACGATGGCTTTCAACCACGGAGGACTTCTGATGGGTTTCGACCATGGATGACTTCTAACGGGTTTCGACAATGATGGATTTTGACCATGGATGACTTCCGATGGGTTTCGACCATGATGGATTTCGACTACAGATGACTTCTGATGGCTTTCGAGCATGATGGCTTTCGATCATGATGGCTTTCAAGCACAGATAGTGTCTGATAGATTTTGACCTCGATGGCTTTTGACAACCAATATGGCCACAACACTGATTTTTGCTGCCACTATCGTCAGAACGGTCATGCTTACCGTGAATCATGCACACTCTTAATCACCTCAATTTTAAGTGTCATTCGATACCAACGAGGTCGAACAACATGAACGGGCACAACCAATGTAAAGGCCATTCTATCAACAGCCCCGTAGACCGACGAGGCTATGGATAATAGCAATGACCACATTCTCATTAATCATTCATCATATGCATGGAGAACGTGAAGAGAAGACTTAAGACGATGACCAATCCACATCTTAATCGAAGGTATTCTATGGGTTTACCCCGTGGATGTAATTAACCGGGAGCTTTCCAATGCCCTAAGAACCAGGACACCACATCATCTAAGTCAGGTCTGCTATGCAAAGCAGGCTACAGAACGCAATCATGTAAAGGGAACTTGTAATTTTGTTATTCTCAAATGAATGAATGGAATGCATGTTTTCCCTATCTTTCTTGTGTTTTTTTATTTTGTATACTTTAGTACGCTAGCATGCTTGCATCTTATACCCTAGGGAAAGAAATTATTGAGCGATTTCTTGTGTCAAACAAGCAACAAGCATGAGTTTGAGTTGGCTCTTCATACAGAGTCCAGTGCTTATGAAAAGGTGTATGATAAGCCTACTTATTAGCTTGCTACATGCATAGAGTACTATGATTAGGATGTCAAATTTGTACCAAGCAAGCTACCTGGCCTTCTCCCCATTTCGAGTCTTGTCAACAGAATCATCAACCACACAATTCATCCCAAAAGTGGAAACTATGATGGTATTCAAGGGTACCACGCCACGCGGTTTGATTTGTATTTGTTGGTTGGTTTGGAGGCGGGACTTTTGCCGATTACGATCTGCGGGTTGACGCGCCGGCGAGGGAGTGGTAAAGGCTTGGCCTTGCTAATCTGGTCGCCTAATCTGCTTGATTGTTTGGCCGTTTCGTTGGTTTGGTAAGGTGTTGTCTTGAATCGCGATGTTGCAAGTTGCGTCCGTGAGTTGTTTTACTATGTGATTGGAATTAGTTTGAGGATTGGTTTGTATGGATCGATGATATCGCGCTTTGCCAATTCTCTAAGTTAGTTGGTGGTTTCATAATCTAGCTAGTTTGGTCGAAATTATTGCAATCTAGCCAATACTATCAGAGGTTGTGGCCTAAAAGCGCTGTGAAGAATTCTTCCCCCAATTGGCTACTCATTAAATTGAAGGTGAAAGTGTATTTCTCTCGAGAGAAAAAAGGAATAGGTTCACGTGTATGAAGATCAACTAGGAAGTCTGCATGTCGATAAGTGATAGCATTAGAAATTTGGAGGTGTAAGCAACTAGTAATTTATTTTCAGACCATTACGTGGTAATGTTCGTGATAATTAAGTCAATTTGATTGAGAATATGTGTAGTCCTGGTTAGGGTTTAGTTTGATTGGTAAAACTGAATGGTAGTTGATGGTTAAGAAAGGGATACTTATCAAACAAGTGGAGTTGCGAGAAATTATCTTTTCTTCTTTTTCAAGAAAAGAAAAGAGGGAATCACTAATTGAACTAGCAAAATATACGTAGCTTACAAAATGAGAAAAGGAAAAGATTAAAAACTATACTGAGCTTTTCAGATACCAAACGCAGCAAAAATAAGAGCTAGTCCTGTAATCTAAGGGCTTTAAGACGCCAACCTGGTGAACATCGGTGAACAAACAAACAGGGACATCAATCGCTGAACAAACCAGCTGGGAATAGTTGAAAGTTCCAACGACGTGAAGAACCATCCTTGCTCCACCAAATTAGAATGATCGCTTCTTTGCGAATTATTCTCGTATCAACTCATCAAACACATGGATATATAGATTGAGTCTAGTGATCTTATGTGCTTTATGGAAGAATAAAATTCCATGTTCGCTCTTGGGCTCCTTTGAAAGGACATAAGTTGATAATGTAGTTAAACAATCAACCTCACAGTTTATTCCTTGTTGCTGTCTCCTTTGAAGGATGGAATTCAACTCTTATCAAACACCAATTACGGCCCTCATCTACCTTGTGTCTATAACAAGTTTCAAGATATTTAAGTGTAACCAATTTTTCAATGCTTCCAGGATGACTACCACGAAATAACAATAGAGGCATATCCAGACTTCCAGATATTCACACAGCACAAAGCTAGGTAATGGAGATGAACCAACCGACTAATGGTTTCGGTAATTCCACAATATCGGACTCACTAAGATCCGAACACGCAAGCTTTTAAGTTCAGCTTAAGTTTACTAGGAAACGTCTCAAGGACGATGAAGGGATTCTTAGAACTAGCAAGCAGCGCAGACTTCCCAACCTACACTTGCTCTTGAGCTGTAATAAATAGACGAGTGTTGTGTGTACACCAAACTGCATTTTTATTTACATTTATGTACTTTCGATATGATCGAGATAATGGTTCTATTTATCTTGTTGTGGATGTAGGACGGAATACTAGCATTGCAACTTGGTTTGGCACTTACTATTCGCATCAAATCAAGTAAGTGACCAAATCCTCACCAATTTCAGTGGTGATATTGCCAAAGAAGTCTGGATATTGGTCCGAAAATGTGAAATAGAATATAATCTAGTTGTTTGCAGCTTTTGCTTACAAGTGATTATCACACTTGCTTGTTGTTACCTTGTAATGGTCCAACAAACTATAACTTACTTTTAAGACCAATCCATTGCCTCACGAGAAGTGATTTAATTGTTACATTATTAAGTAATCTCGATCTATAATTTGTACGCAGGAACATGAATATACTAATGGAGATCTTTATTCCAATACATTTGAGTGTGATTTTTGCCTTAGGTTTTGTCTTCTTGGGTGACTAATGAGTAATGACCACTTTTATCTTGATTTGACTAAAATGGTCGTGATCGCTGATTGTCAAGTCATGTTTCTATGTCCAAAGATACGGCCTAGTAATTCACATTTCACCAAAAATAACCATGAATAATTGGGTATTTCAAATATCACAGTTTATACTCCTTTAACAATTGTACAATTGTACAATGAGCTATTCGAAATACTCTTTAGATTTGCCTCAACTTGCACCAAAATGGGAATAGATGTTATGGTGATGGCAAAATTGTACATTCTTACTAGTCATAATTATTTCCTAACCTATTTGTGTGTGATGTCTGTGGAGGAAATGGACGTTTTTCCATGGTTAACATCCGAACTGTGATAATAGAATTTGTCCTGGTTTGATCAAGGCTTTTTATATGATGTAGCCCAAGGATCACTCCATCTCACCAACAAGATTGGTGGACACTAATGAGGTTTTAGGTGCTATCAAGCAGTTTATTGTTAATGTTATCCTTATTAGTTCTGCAATATGAAGTGTCGATTCCATTTTCATAAAGATATAGGCGCACTTACTCTTAGCAACATGTCCCGCTATCTTGATATATACAACAAATGCTTGTTGGTCGCTAAGTGATTATGTCAAATTAATGCAAAGTTGGGTCCACAGTGCTACTCATGATCGCCAAATATCCAAATAAGGAAATTGTGGCATATGCAACTATTATTAGCACTAATCCAAAAGCAAATGTTGGTGGAGTTGAGACAGGAAAACAATTCTACAAAGTGCGTATCAATCATCCTGTTGAAAAGATGAGCCATTAGTGAGGCCTATGCCTACCTACAACAACATTGGTGACACCCATGCCAAAGGAGTACCAATTGCTTGGCCTTCGATATTTGTATGTTTGAACTAGCTTTCTAAACTTTACTTTCTTGTGGTGTACATGGATAGAATAATACTTAATGTTACAACTTGCTACCTATTTGCGAGTTCAAATGATCAATGGCTGAATTCCTATATATCGATGCGCATAAGAATGGATTAAGAAGTGATGGATTTTAAGAATATTAGATATTGCATTTTTGTTTCTAGTAGTATGGACTTGTACTCTTCACTACTATGTCTGTTTACTCTCTAGAGTCATATCATTGTGTACATATACTATCACTTCATCCGAGCAAGTACTATGTTTGAAACCTTTCTATTATCTGTGGATCTTTATATGATTATTGAAACTTATAGATTATGTGATTCGCAATGTGTCATGTTTACTATGAAAATCAATAATAACACTATATGCCACATACAAAGGTAAAATAAATATTTTTCCCAAATTTCAAAGTGTTACAATAGGTACAACATGTGTTACAAACCATATGTTCCTTTGTTCCAAACTATATGCTCTACAAAAATGAGGAAGTGTTACTAGAGCTAAAAAGTGTTACAGAGAGAATCACTGTAACACTAGACAAATGTTCCAAGATATAAGTAAATGTGTTATAGTTTAGTAACACTTTTTGGATGTAAAGAACACATATATGGTGTTCCAATAGACCAGTATATAGTAACATGGGCAATTGGAACACATAAAAAAATGTGTTCTGAGGAGAGCTAGTAACACTTTCTTTAACCTATAGTAACACATGTTGGTGTTGCTATATCCCTGCATAGAAGTCTAATTTACTATGTTATGAAAGGCTAAAAATTTAATGTTGTTGACCATATCATAAGGGAGATAGCCTCTTCCCAAATGGTAGAGTGAAGAGGATCAACTATGCCCCCTACATTATGGCTCTGATCATTAGAAAGACCGGATACCGAGGTGGCCTAGGATTAGACTATAAGGCCTACAACCTTGAGCAGATCCTATTCCTACACCTCCACATCCCAGGGCTCAACCAGAAGATGCTGCAGGGTAACAACTCTCTCACGAGTTACTCTCCAGTCCTTAGGATAGAAGGACAAATCACCTCCCTAACTGCTACAGTTTCCACTCTCAGGGACCGAGTGTCCTCCCTTAAGTGCGTAGTTACACATTCTCCATCCCCAGTTCGCTATTGTCGCCGTCGCTACCGTGGTCCTTCTACTCAAGCACCTTAGGAGTAGCCTTTTTTGGTACTTTGATGCCAAAGGTGGGATTTATGGAGAAGTATGGGAGAAGAAGAGTACAGGGGGAAAAGAATGCAAAGAGGAAGAAGCCAATGAGTAGAAGATATAGCTAGCTTATCTATCCTATAATATTATGCTATGGTGTAATGAACCATGTGATGTTATGATGCTTTATGTAGTCATGAACTTTATGTGAACTCAAATGCTATGTAACTGTTGAATTTGTGGCATGGCTCTATGGTTTAGTCTTTTCTTATGAAATGCAATGAATATCTTATGCTAATTATGATGTTGTCATTTCCCTCAAATTCAACAAACAAAGAAAACTCCGTCAAAAGTTCTCAAAAACTTATCATGTGCCTACAAAATTCACTCTCATTTATATGCACATGTTTAGGGGGAGCTTTCATTCTATTGACTTTAAAAGCAATTAATTTTCTAAACTCATTTGAGCTCATTGCTAGAATTAGTTGTTATTTAAAAGTCACAAAATAATATACAATTTGTTCCTCAAACAAGTGGTATATTCAAACCTTTATTCTTCTCACATAATACTTGTATTGTCATCAACTACCAAAAATGGGAAGATTGAAAGTATCTAGGCCCCTAAAAATGGTTTTGGTAATCAATAACATTATGTGAATATGGGACTAACATGTTTGTTGAATGTTTGAAAGGTTTAGTCCCGATGACAAATGTAAGATGCATGCTAACAGTCAACACGAAGATCAATATGGCTCAAGGCTAAGGCATAAGTAGTCTAGGATCCATCTTTTATTTTGTTGGTCTTAGGAGAAAGGTTAAAAGACCAGATTATAGGTTAAATACCGTATTATTTAGAGGGATCATGGTTAGTGATTTAATAGCATATTCTTGTGCCATTTTGATCAATTTAGGATCATGCATGCACTTAAAACTAAAATTAAAAGGCAAACTGTTCACTGTTAGGATAATCAGAAGTACCGGCATATATAGAGTGGTACTTCCATAAACCGGAAGTTATGAAAATTTGGGCAGTACATTTTTCCAGAGAGCACCCGCTAAAAACACTTCGTCTCCTGAAAATTGGAAGTACCTAGATTTGAGCAACGAAACTTCCACTAGGACGGAACTTCCAAAATCTGGAGGCTCCAAAAAATTGGATGGTATATTTTTTTTCCAAAGAGCAACCCTTGAAAAATTTTATCTTTTGGAAATTGGAAGTACCGTGCCAAAACTTCGTAACTACCAAAAATCAGAACTACCACGATTTCAACAGCGGTAGTACTGCACCGACTTTCAATGGCTACATCTAACAGTCTGATATAGCTGTTACTGTTGTAATAGTAAAGATGCAGTAGTACCACAAATTGTACAATAGTACTACTGCTCGTCTGATTTTTCAGAATTATTTTATGCAATAGCTATATTTGGTTGGTGAGAGTGTAAATACCTCCCTATCTACTCAAGGATAGAAGTTGGAGACTCTATTGAACACCCTTGAGCATTGAGCATTCTCTCCACACCTCAATTTCACATTGTGCATTCATTTGAGGTAGTTGAGGCAAAATCAATTGCACACATCTTAGATTGATCGTTTGGCACTTGATCGTCATCAAGCGAGGCTATGATTGATTACTTTTGGTGCTTGCTGGAACCTAGACGACTAGGCGGGAGTTTGCGTAGTGATTTCTTCAAGAAGGTTGTGAAGAAGCCCGACGCCAAAGGATGCCCACCTCTCCTTCCACAGGCACAGGGTGTTGGTGGTGTGCCACTGCTATATATGATGTCTGTCCTCCCACTGCTATATGTGATGTCTGTCCTCCTGCTGCTATGTATGCAAACCAAGTTGCTGTTAATTGATTGACAATGTTGTCCGTCCTCAACTCCAGATAACGTAAAGGCATGATATGTAGCTATCATTGAAATACATGGCTAAACCCATTACACATCTCTCCTCAAATTCATTCCATCATAAGTTCACACCCAAACATTTTTTTCTCGACTTGCTAGTTCTCTTCTACTAGGCTATCCTTGATGGATGATGGGCTGTTGCACACTCAGATGTTGCTTGCTCTAAGGTATGACCCAAATTACACAGTATAATTCTTGAGTTTATGTTATTGGTTTCAAGCTTTTGGTGTTCAATAAAAGCTTCAAATTTCCTTATTTGCATTTTTTTTACAACCATGGAAAGGCTTCATGCTTCAATGCGATAGCATATTGGTGGAGAAATTATTCGACCAGTGGCCACACGATTTGGCACAAACTTTGTGTTCTTGAGAAGTTTCCTTGATAGAAAAGATAAATTTCGAAAATGGATGGTTTCTAACGATTGGAGGTGTAGCAAATGGCAAGGTAGTCCTGAAGGGCAATTCACCTATGATTGTCTCACAGATAAGAAATGGTGGGATCATGTTGAATGGAGTGTGAAGTCAATAGAGTCAATTTATGGTGTTCTTTGGTACGTTGATCAATAGAAAATAGCCATTGTGGCAGGTGTGTTACTGAGATTTTTGCAACTAAGCTCAAACATGGTAGAAATACATGGCTTTAACCGTGGGGACTACAAGAGATTTTTTGATGTGGTTGACAAAAGATTTAAACACATGAGGTGACAAACACACATAAATGTTGGTAAGTGAAACTTTCATAAACAATGTTATGCCAATTTATAAGAATGCATTAAATGGTATCAACTAATGATTTTTGTCCTTTGCAGTCGGTTTCTTGGATCCACATTCACTTGAAACTTGGAAAAATCTAGGTAATAATATGGATCATCATAAATGTTTAACCACAACAATTAAAAGACTAGTTGTGACATAGAGGCAGTGGAAGCATTGGCCAAGGTACAAGATTATAGTGATGTACAGAAAAGGATCATTTGATTATATCAACATATGGTGGATGGCGTTTGGCAAGGTTACCGCTAACCTACAAAAAATTGTCATAAGGAATGTGTCTCAATGTGCATCTTCAAGTGGCTGCGAATGTAACTAGAGAACATTTCAATTAAGAAATCGAATGAGGTACAAAAAACTACATAAGTTGGTCTTTGTGCACTACAATTTGAGCCTCCGAATGCAACAAGCTAAGGGCCGAGGAAGTAAAAATGAAGATGAAGAACCATTAAATTATATGCTGGAAATTGCTATGCTCGACAAGGACAATCCAATCATGGAATGGTTGAACAGTGCTAGGAGTGCTTTTGAGCCATTACTTAATGAGGGAGATCCACCTAATCCTACTAGGATTGTTGTGGATACCATCCCACCAAATGACTTATCTGATGCTTGTGACAATGAACCTATGGCTACATGGGCAGCAAAAAATATTGGTAAATTCACATAGGCAAGCACAAATACAATGTAGAACATAAAGACAACATTGGTAAGGTTTTAAAGTCTCTAGATACTGAAAAGAAGTAGGCAAACAAGGGGGAAGAAAAACAAACAAAAAAGAAAATGAATGTCAACAAAGAGGGTTTGGTTGGTAGTGATGAGACAGTCTCCATTAGATAATGTCTCATATGATGAAAGTGGGGATAGTAGTTCACCTACTGATGATCACGGTGATAATGCAATTGATGGAGAAACAATTGAGCCTAAAACTGAACCTCCGCAAAATGATCCAGTGTTGTTCACATGTGGGAAAAACTTCACTCACACAACACAAGATGCCGACCACGGGGCTCATGACCCAACGAGAGTGAGATCAAGCCAATAAGGAAGTAGGAGATGTTGTCATAAAACAATAGGTTGCATGTGGATGCTTCTTCATCTCAAGGATCATATGACATTTCTCAAGGATCTTATGATGTTCCTCATCATAGCTAGACTTATAATGACCCTATTGGTACGACTCCTCAAGCACACTATAGATACTGGCTAGAGTTATAGGATCAAATGAGATACCATCACTACTACATATGGGGTCATCAAAGATAGTTCATAACCATGGCTATCACAGACGGCTCTTAAACCATTTGTGATAAGTCATAACATAGACGGTTTTTAAAAATAACCGTATGTGATATTAAACATATCACAGACGGCTAATACAAAAAACTGTCTATAATGATCTATGTATCACAAATGATTTTGTGTTAGAAATCGTCTGTGATAGTTCTTTGTATAGCTAAAAAATTTTCTATTTTTCAGTTGGCCTTAGGAAATGCTAGCCATGTCATTTGAAAACAAACAAGTAGAATACAGATAAATGAATTATAACTCAAAGTGATCTACAACTCAAAGTGAATTACAATTCAAAATCAATTACAAAAAATATTCATGTATTGTCGCTAGAGTTATAATTGAATTACAATTCAAAGTGAATTACAATTGAATCGATTGTTTGAACATGTATTAAGCGGTGTCACCGGAGTGAAGCTCTCCCTTCGAGTCAATAAATCCATCATGAAGAAGGTGGCGAGCCATCCTCAAACGTCCAAGAGTTAGATTAGATCGAATATACTTGATTTGATTGTCTACCTTGTCGTTAGGAGAAGTAAAGTAGTAAGTATATATATATTTAAATTAATAATTAGAAAATATTTTTTGCGAGGTTTACAACCTCTAGATCATTCATCTTAGCACTCATGATTTTTTACATATGACGGTAAACGTAGAATACACATGGGTTGCCTTGTAGCTGCTGGTTGCACTGCAAAAATAGAATTACATGCATAGGTATAGTTAGTTCAAAAGGCATTATTATAAAGTGTGATATAGGATTATTGTGTTATAGCAAATACCAAAAATCACATTGTATGTTGCAATGCGACACTTGATTTCTTCTGCCCCCTCCCTTAGCAACATAGGCATTGAACAACCTATGTGATTCCTAAAGGTTATTCTCGGCCATTGCAAACGATGGAAAGACTACAATAGAATTATGTATGTCAAAAAAAGCATACCTGTCGAGTATTTGTTGCATAAGGATGAAGTCGTGGCTGTTCTTGAGTAGGGAATCAAGGTATATTACCTTATTCCGCTTTGATACAATGATTATAAGAATCTAGTGTCACCTACTCATGTATGTCACCATAGTCATTAAACTTAAGTTCATGTTACATATAAAGTACAAATGAAATTTGTATAACTAGTGAAGCACTTACTTCTAGTTAAGGCACCAGTATGTAGTTCTTGTTGTCCTAGCCAAGCAATCCCGTCATTATGTAATTCTCAATATAGGATGTGTCTTGGGTGATGCATTTGTAATATCCTAGTTTTTAGTGCCTTTTTGAAGTTTTAAAATAAAAATAACCATTTGGATTTTTCTTGAATTAATTAAAGATTAATTTGAATTTTTTAAATTTTAAAAGATTTTATATGAATAAAGTAAACATCAACCAAATAATGATTTAAAAGTTTTATTTGGGTTCCTTGTGCTGCAAAGAATTTTCTATATTTTTTTAGATTTTTTTGGATTTATTTGCTATTTTCTAGAGCTCAATTTCCTTTTTCTTATTTTCTAAAATTAGAAAATGCTGAGAAAATTGCTTAAAGCATCTTGGGCGGAAACCCTCAGCCTGGCCCACTTCTCCTTCTTGGCTTAGCTCACTCACGCATCACATGACCCAATCCACGTGGCTTGCTCCACTCGGCCCAGCCCAGCCAGCCTGCCTTGCCTACGCTTGCAACACGTCATCCATCACCGCTCGCCCATCTCATTTGAGCCACATCCATGCTAGTCACTCACATCTCCTCCGAGCTATCGCTGGTTGGTGGGCCCCACCTATCAAGCATTTGTGCTATGGTGGGCCCCCTTCTCCGTGTCTAGTATTTTGTTTTAAATTATCATGCATTTATAATTTAATATAAACCTTTGTACTTAGTAGTTATTGACTAATTTGATTAATTCTCTAATTGATAATTTGAATGCTATAATTCCATTGCCACCATAGGATGGAGTAATTATCTCGTGATGTAATATTAGTATCCACTTGGGTTATACATTTAGTATACTTAGTCGTGCTTATAGTACGTTGGGCTCATCATCACATGTTGGTTACTTAATTAATTTTGACTTGATGATATATTAAATCGTGGTGGTCAATTACAGTTATAAAACTTATCTACCACGGCATGGATAGTGTCATTTGAGTTGGTTATACCAAAATAGTTTTTACTTAGGCGAGTGATCGTGCAGTAAACAGTGAAATGTGGTCAGCACTTTTGAGATGTGGATACCTCGCCTAACTAAATCTAAGGACTTAACTTTGTGCACCATTTATCTGAGACGTATCGTACAACTACATGTCCAGTATGGGATGGACCTAGCTAATCAATTTGTGATGTTTCAATTTTAGTTTTGCTATTGTGATGAAAGTAGGTGCCGATTAGATATTTTCATGGGTTGCAAGAGGGGGCTCTCTGATTAGGTGGTTAGCCTATTCGGCTGTGAAACTTTAGTAGGCGGAATTGGGTTAAGACGGAACATTGTAAAGGCCTTATGATAATCACTTCATCGCACGCCCAAGGGAGCATGTTGTTGTTGATAATAAATTTGATTATCTTATGTGGGTAAAGCTGTGCAACCTCTATAGAGTGTAAAACTATTCGAATAGCTGTGTCCCCGGTTATGGACACTGCTCGGACATTTCACACATGGGGTAGAGATTTTTTTATAAAATTTCATTGGGTTAAGTTTGGAAAGTGAATGGTTAATTTATTGGTGATTCATTATATGAATGGTTAGTTCAAGGGTGGTTTATTAGGTGAATGGTCAGTTCACTTGGTGTTATTCAATCCTTTGTCTTAATTACTTATTACTTGTTTTTTTTAGGTTTGCTTTCAATTTTTTATTGTATTTACTCTAAATTGTTGCTTTTCTACAAAATAATCACTTAGCCATCATTTGATAAGCCTTGCATCCCTATATATTATATCTTGTTACAAACAATTTGTTGAGTACTTTATGTATTCACGGCTATATCCTTTGCTACTTAGTTATTGAAGGACAACCACTTCACCCAGAGGAATTAGAGTAGGAGTCCTTTGATGTCTTCACGGATTAGGACTTCGCTCCCTAGTTGATTTCCTATGGGCATGTTGAACGGCTGCTGCGTTTATCATTGTTTTTCGCTGCTAGATTTTGCTAAGCCCTTCAGGCAATTATTTGCAAGCTTGGCAATGTGGTTGCTATTATAATAATTAATAATATTTGAGTCTCTCTTAGTTATTCGTGACCATGGTCGATATTTCATCTATGTTTCCATTGTGTGCAATAACATAATCCTAGACTGGTGTAGAATACAAAGAAAAGCCCAGATTTACATATTTGAGTCTCAACAGCATTGTATAGAGATTAAGTATGGGTCAAGGAAATCCATCGGTTCTCACGATCGCTGGGCTTCTTGCATCATATATCTATACATAAGTGATGAGTTATGATATTTATTAGTATTACATGAATATAGAACATGATTGTACACACTTACAATGTCCAGTATCATAGAAGTAAGGCATTAATGATGTCGAGGTTGAATAGTTCGAATAAGTCATCAAAGCCTACAATGAAGAAACCTAGTTCATGAAGGGAACACCTCTCCGTTTATCTGACAGTGAATCCAATAGACCGGTTTTCTTCTGATCGTTGGTCCTTTGCATGTACCAGGCATGCAAACTCCCAAACCCATTTCAAGGAGACTATTTGACATGATTTTCTTGTTTCTTCGGCGTCATCTCCACGGGAGCCAATACGGTGGTCTTCTAAAGCGGAGTTTGAGGTAGAGTCATCGAGGGTTCCGTTGGAGAGGTATGGTCATGTGGAGATCGTCGCACTGCAGGGTCCAAGGTGATGCCCCTCTTGGGCCATTGGACAAAAGTGTGCATGGCATCTCCTAGTGTTATGATGTCTTCATTCAGGGCATTCTCCAGTGGGACAAGCATGAAAGGGTCATGTACCATGTCCACCTAGACCTTGGCATAACCAGGCGATAGGTAAGCGCCGTGTAGCACTGTCCCTTCCTAGCATGAAAATGCCATCCCCCACCCAGCCTTAATAGGAATAAACCCAGCCAGCCGGGTGTGGGTTCCTACAAAATGATACACAATTAGCTAAGGCATCCTACAGATGTATCTTTGGAGCATTCCAGAGATGTACATTACCTAGATTTCATCGATCGGAAGTTGGGCATCGCTTTGGTTGGATTGGTGTGTGGATACGCAGCTACTTTGATGGTGATGTAGATTAGCTTCCACAATAACGGGGGTGGCCTATGACTAGCTGAGCACTTGCTTTAGCCTTTCCTCTAAATATGCTAGCTTCCCAGAAAATTCTGCTTGAATCTCCTGATCTTTTATGCACTCCTTGTTCTCAGCCTTCAATCTCTTTCGACTCCTGTATGAGTCAGAGTCTTCTAGGAATCCCTGCCTCTAGGCAATGTAAACCCCAAGGTCTCACGTGTGACCTGAGTTCTCCTTGTTTCTCAGGATCATGAATCATATGTCCCTCTTCTTAACGGCCTAAAAGTTGCATTAGGAGGATTCCGTAGTCAATGTTTCTTATAAGAGGCCAACATGTTATTTTAGTTTGTATAAAGTTATGGACATATTATCAGCCAGATAGTTCGATATCTTAACAAATGTTGTGACACTTCCTGGTCTATCGGGTTCTTAAAGGATATGGCGTTTGAAGATGTGGTAGATGTCCTTACTATTAATCTAATTTCATCCCCCTCTTCAATATATCCTGCTCGGCAACTCTTCTAAAAATAGGCAGGCCATCGATGCACTCTTCACTCACACGGTTCTTAATGTACATCTAGCTTCGATCCATCTATGCTACGCATATAACAAATTAATGTTAAATTAGATTAATGCTCTCCTAGATAACCATTACATGCATGTATGTACACTAGCTCTTACAAGTAGATGGAGTAAGACCCACTCTTAAATTGGAGCAAAAACTATCAAGCTAGATCTCTATTTTCTTGCAACTAAAAAGAGTGCAGATCTAGCAATAATATAATGCATTTCATTATTTATAGTACCAATTGCTAACCTTAGGTCACCAAGAACAAATAGATACACAAGCACCCTTTCAAATCTCCGGTCACTTTTCACCAAATCACCTCAAAGCTGTCACCTCTTCATAGATAGAATATCTATTGAGACAAGGGTATTTAATAAAGCAGTGAATATTGCAGACGCTTCCATTCCACAATCCATCTGTGATAAGTGGTCACCACAGATGGTTTTTTTTAAAAAAAAATCGTCTGTGATGTATCATTGATGGCTTTTCATAAAAGTCGTCTGTGATGTATCACTGATGGCTTTTTATAAAAGTCGTCTATGATAGATCCATATATCATATATGGTTTTTATTACTAACTGTCTATGATGTATCACAGTCAGTTTGTGTAAAAAATCGTATGTGATAATTAGGCCATCACTGATAGTTCTTATCATCAATTGCAACACAGACAATCACACTAGTAAAACTAACTGAGATAACTATGCTGCAGCTTAATACCGATAGATTCTGTAAAACCGTCTGTGATGAGGCATTTAGTATGACCTTATCTGTAATAGTGCAGGATGCCTCTCTACCTCTCCATGGTCAAGGTTATAGGGTAATTCATTACACTTTCCCTCAGTACATACTGTACTACCAACAATGGCTTCAACAATATTCTATGATTAGCTAGGAAGAATACAAGCAAATGGTTCTTCAATACTAAGGGATCATGATTGTAGATGAAAATAGTGCCTACTATTAACCTTCCCGGCACTTCACTGCCATATAGTTATTAAACTAATATCATAAACTCATAAGACCATATATATTTGTATTCAAAATCTAATCCTTTTCAATTCTATGATAGGTGTTGCTTGTGCTTATGGGTGAAAGCATGCAGTTGTACGCCAAGTCGCCAACTTCCATTCCTTGCCTCTTCCAATGTTTGTAGAGAATTCAACTAAAATTTCCTTGTTATTTATGAGCTATTCTTGTACTCTGTAGCAAGTTGAACCTATCTACATCATTTTTTGTACCAAATAGAACTCGTATTTATGTAATAATTTCATCTAAGTCTGTGCTTCAACTTTATGGTAGGAACCGGCGGGAACCTTTCGGAAACTAGCCAAATCCTGGTCAAATCTTGGCCAAACCCCATTTTCAATTCAAAATTTTGGCCCACCTAACCATCCAGGATTTTCTGTTAACCGGCCAGAACCACGATCTTTGAAAAAATAGGCAAAAAAATGTTATTTGAAACCCTAATTGACAGTGCCTGTTATTCCATACGGCCAGGCGGCATGTTTGATGAGCTTGCCGACCCATCAGTAGCACGACGTTCGCTGTCGCTTCCTTCCCCAGTAAGTTTTATGGCCTTCAACTCACGGAAGCGGAGCATATAGGTGTTGAGGAGATCAACATGGTTGTCGAGGCCAGAGAAAAAAATTCGGACGGAATTTTGCTATTTTGCCGAAATTTCGTTCCTTTCGTCCATGGGCGAAATAACACTATCCCGGTCAAAATTTTCGAAAGTATTTGAAATCGGCTGGCTCGAGCCGCACCCGCCCACACCAGCCCAAAATGCGCGGCCCACTAGACGTTCCAGACACGCACTAGTGACCAGACTCCCCCCACGCCGCACTTGCGCCGTCGCGCTCCCCATTCTAAACCCTAACCCTAGTCGTCTCGTCTGGTCGTCCCTCGTCCCAATCGCCGAATCGCACCCCTCGTCTCGACTCCCCAATCACTGAATCGCATCCCTCGTCCCTCCCCATCTTCTCACCGAGCACCAAGCGGCGGCGGGCGGGCAAGGCGGGGAAGAAGAGCAGCGGGCGGTGGCCATCCCCCTCCCCATCCTCCACGGGGAAGAAGAGCGGCGGACGGCGGGCGGCGGCCATCACCGAGCGGCGGGCGGCGGCCAATCCCCATCTCGGCGACTCCGGTCCAGTACTCCGGCTTCTCGGCTCCCCAATCCCCCATTCTTCCCTTCGGCCGAAAAGGCAGCAGCAAGCCAGCAAGTGAGTCTCTCCGCTCCTTAATCCTTATGCGCTTCACACTGCTCTTCCGGTTCCAAGTTCCAAGTTTCCAACATGTGAATATGATATTGAGTTGTATGAATTGAAAATCCAACATGTGATCGTCCTCAGTCCGGCTCACGGCAGGGGAAGCGACATGGATGGCGCAAGTGGATGAGCCTGCTGACGCTCCATCGGCACCGACTGGTACAGAAGGTAGTACTAATCTGGAATTCTGGACAATATCTTCCACTAGATGCTCTCTGTTAAATGTTTGCTAGTAGTAGAAGTATCATAAATATAAGTAACAATTAGTAGAGGTAAACATCATCATAAATCAATACATCACATAATTCTAGACATAATTCCTTGTTCTTTTTATAGAATTAAATCATCTATTTTTTTATGGGAGGGTGTAATTTTTCTGAGGAAGTATATGGATTTGCAGTGGCTGTGCAGGATATAAAAAACACATTAGTATATAATTCAAAATATTACAGAGCAACATTGTAATAATATTGTCAATGGCGATATTCCTTGCAAATGCAGGACGTTTGAATATCGGAGATATTAACAATGTGTGGAATCATGGCAGTAGAGTTGGCACCCAAGGCTTCACATGTAAGTACTGCACATGGACAAAGCATGGTGTAGGTGCAACCCGGCTAAGGGAGCATCTGGCTGGGGTAATAGGTGAAGTGCGAGCTTGTGAACATGTGCCGCAAGAAGTGTGTGATGCTATGAGGAAGACCCGGATTAGTGAGAAGCAAAAGAGAAGAGAAGAGAAGAGAAGGAAAAGAGTACGGCCTTAGGTTTGAACATGAGCTTATAGAGAACATGGAGCAAAATGATGTAATTGATGTGCCTAGCGACGAAGAGGGCGAAATACAATTGGCATTGGCGAGATCATTAAGTGCCAAATGGATTTGTAGATTCTTCTACAACCACAACAGGTTGCATGATGAGATGAAGAAGAAGATCAGCGGGGAATTGATCCGACCCAATGTCACTCGCTTTGGAACTGTTTTCATCTCCCTTCAGAGTTTTTGGGATAGGAAAGACAAGTTTTGACAGTGGATGGTGTCAGAAGAATGGAAGGACAACGATTGGAAAAGTGATCTTGACTACGCTTATGTAGAAAAAAATTAACAAGTACTACTTGGTACATTGAAAAATAGTTCCCTTTATTGACTTGTAGTGCTTTCATTTAGCGGCTTGGTCGTTCCAGTATGGAGGAGAAGTAAAACTCTTACAGAAGTATGCCATGCGAATTGTGTCACAATGTGTGTCATCTAGCGGGTGTGAGCATAATTAGAGCACGTTTGCATTGGTTCATACCAAAGTGAGAAACCGGCTTGGTTAGGAGAAGCTGCACAAGCTAGTCTATGTTCATTACAATTTAAAGCTGATCATCCAATAAAACGAGAGTGAACATGAAGAGAAGGACATTGATCCATGTGTAATAATGATGGATGCTGCAGTATTTGATCAAGGAAACCCAATTATGGATTGGCTGAATAAGTCAATGAGTGAATCAAACTCAATTTTGGATGAGGTTGGTCCCCCATCTCAGGTCATTCTTGATGAAATACGTCGTCAAAACTCAAAGAAGAAGCGCTCTCATCGTGGAAGAAAGGAGAACGTGACAAGAGGAAAAAGGGTGTTGGTGGATGACGAGGAGGATTTTACGGAAAGTGATGACGATGATGAACATGAGGAATTTGAGGAGACCTCATCCAAGAGTGACGACAATGATGGAAGTGGAGGAGATGCCACCCAAGACATAGAGGACACCCAAGAGACGGATACTAAGGAGCAATGTGCTCGTCGGTCAAAGAAAAAGAAGAAAGACGTCGCAAGCCTCTATTAATTAACTTATGCCAATGGTTAGTTATTCTTTGATGAAGACAATATTACCTATATTAATTAGATTTTTTCTTACATTCTTCGTAATGGCAGGTTGCTAGGGAAAGGATGATGTCAAGGCAGCTGCTATGAATCTTGTGATGCAATGCTATTTGAAATTGAATGTGTTTTGTAATGTTATCTTAATGTGCATCGTGAACATCTGGTTATTTGTCTTGATTTTGGAAGTCACAATTTAAATCAAATCCTGGCCTTCAATTTGGTCTACCAGGTGCTACGGCTGTTGTTAATTATAATTGGATACTAATATCAGTTTAACTACATTTTTTCTCTGCAGGTAGATATTTTTGCAGTGTTACTGCAGTTTTGGGAAGCACTGTACAGTCCTATTTCCGTACCATATTTCAGAAATTCAATTGATTGTAACATAGATTTTGATTTCTTAATGTTAATGGGAATTTGGTGTTTCTGCCCCTGTTCTCGACTGCAAATGTGATTTTACCTCTACTTTTTTAACTTTGTGATTTTGCCCTCGCGATTTTGAAATGAAGACTCCGTTTACCCCTGTTTTGTGAGACCATTAAGACTGGAGGATTAAATGGTAAAAAAAAGATGCCCATGCGAAAAGACAAGAATGCCCCCACTCCCTCTCGCCTCTCCGCCCGCACTCCCTCTCGCGTCTCCACTCCCTCTCGCCTCTCCGCCCCCACTCCCGGCCGCGTCTCCGCCCCTCTCGGCCCCTCCGCCGCTCCACCCTGCACTGGGACGCTGCCGCCTCCTTCTTCCCCCCCCCTCCGTCCCCCACCAGGCTGCTGGCCTCCTCCTCCGCCCCCACCAGGCCACCGGCCTCCTCCGCCCCCAGATCCGCCGCCTCCTCTTCCTCCTCCTGCGCCCCCACCAGGCCACCGGCCTCCTCCTCCGCCCCCAGATCCGCCGCCTCCTCTTCCTCCTCCTCCGCCCCCACCAGGCCGCCGGCCTCCTCCTCCGCCCCCATATCCGCCGCCTCCTCTTCCTCCTCCTCCGCCCCCACCAGGTCGCCGGCCTCCTCCTCCGCCCCCAGATTCGCCGCCTCCTCTTCCTCCTCCGCCCCCAGATCCGCCGCCTCCTCTTCCTCCTCCTCCGCCCCACCCGGCCGTCGGCCTCCTCCTCCGCCCCCACCCGTCCACCAGCCTCCTTCTCCTCCTTCATCCGCCTCAGCCCTCAGCGCCTCCACCGCTCCACCCTGCACTGGGACGCCGCCGCCTCCATCTTCGCCCCGCCCTTCCGCTCCCGCCGCTGCCGCCGCCGCGTGCCCCCTCCGGCCGCGGCTCTGCCCGTGAAGTCCGCGCCGCGCGTGGTGGCCTCCTCTCTCGCTCGGCCGCCGACAGCGGCGCCTGGCCGAGCCACCGCCCGCCGCAACCGTCCTCGGATCGCCGCCGCCTACTGATGGTAGCAATGGTTATGCAATCAAGTAGCAATAACAGAGCTCTGTTGGTAATGGTAGCAATGGTGACTTGTGAAATTGTCAATTTGATTATGCGTAAGTAATTGCTGTTAGTTCGCGGGCTAGTCGCTGAAGTTCGTGTACCCATCTTCTTCGTATTTTTGGTCAATGCGTGCAGCTCTCAAGTTAAACAAGTTCTAAATTCAAGATGGCATATGTATAGGTACTATGGTCCCTGCTGCCTTTTCCACTAACAGCATATGGATGCTCTCCTGGGTTGCCTATCTGGTTTTTGGAGCAGTCATCTGCTGTCTGCCGAACCACCAAAATGTAGCCTTTTCAATTAAAAAAAGAACATTTAATGGTTCTACATTTAATGGTTGAATGTGATGTTTGCAAAATTTGACAAATTTTGTCCAGATTTATATTAATAAAATGAATGCATAAATTTGTGTCTAATTCTGTTGACAACATCCCTACCAAATATGTCAAAACTTCAATTTCGAAATAGGGGTAAAATCACAAAGTTCTCTAACAAAACAGGGGTAAAATCACATGGGCAAACTTATCTATTCGTGCAAAAGTTAACACCGTTAACGGGTTTACCAGAATAGGGGCAGACTCTCCCTTCAGTTCAAAAACACAGGGGTAAAATCACAAAATTTAAAAAATGAGGGTAAAATCACTATTTCGCTTGAAAACGAGGGCATGAACGCTTAGCCCCCAATGTTAATAGCCAAACTCGAGTTTCAGATTGCCAGGTAATATGCTTGTCAATTGGTGCTGATCAACCATTTCGGTTTCCTGCCTCCTTTACATTTGTGGTCAGAGCATTCTCAGGTCTGATAAGTGATAACTTTTCAAGTGGAGAAACATTATTGTAACATACTGTCATTGTACCTCTTGCTTTCTCCATTCTGTGCAGTACTGGATGGTCTTGGGAAAGGCCTGGATCCTTGGTTTGATATTACAGAGATTGCTGCCTGGATCTTTGGTTTGATATTACAGAGATTGCTAAGTCGTGAGTGCTTTCTCCATCACTAACATTTTATGCTTTGATCCTTTCTTGACTTCATAGGTATTTTCCTCTAGTCTAGACTTGAAATCAAGCCTTTATGTGCATGGTTAATTTTATAACACTAACGTATATACCTTTTAACACATCCCAGCAATAAGTTATTAAAATTCAAGTGGCCATGGTTAATTTTTATACATAAATCAAGCCTTTACAGAAAGATCAGCTGGTATTGTGTCTATTGAAGGTAAAATTACAGGAACACAATATAAAAAACCTAGAAACAAGGGCGGATGAAACAATGGAAGACTTAATGCTCAACATGTCAAAAAAATTGTTAGTCATAAATCCGCTTATTTTATGTGATGTCCAGACTTCTAGTACGAAAATTTATAACAAGAAAGTCGTAATGTTGGCTAAAACTTACAAGATTTCCATTTGTGTTCAGGTAGCCATTATCAAGTTTACCACTGTGCTGTGTAGCATCATCCTCATCTGATCCCTCTACGCTCTCAAAAGCACTTGCACTTGCAACAGGGGACTTGGGTGAATTTGGTCTGATTATTCCAACCCGTCTGTTTGAACTTGAACGGACAAGTTGTTTAGTACCTGCATTAATCATTTGTTGTTATCCAGGGTCATTCGTCAAGAAATGAAAAGTGATCATGTTAATATCGTATTACCGTAAATGGCCAAAGAAAGAGGACAGTGTATCACAAAAGGTACAGGTCTATCTGCTGCTGATTAAGCACCCTTATATAAGCACCAATGAATGACATTTACACTCGAGAACCATATCGAATTTGGAGTTGATATAACTTTCTTTGAAAAGAGTTAAAGTTTGTTTAGACTCTCGTAATTGATTCTAGAGCAAAACTAAGGATCAGCATTCAGCACAACCGACAGAACTAGTCATCACATTAGTCGAAACATTAACGAAGAATCAAAATGTTGCTCAAGCTTATGGGCATAGCCATTCCTTAAATTATCTGTTTAAATTATCTAGTTGATCTGCTAACAATCTTGCCATCAAATTCTGATTGTGCATTTCTCTAATAATACATTTTCTTTTCCCCAGGTGCAATAGATGCGCTTAGAATCTGATGTGTGCACAGGTTCTGCTGTCTGCTTGCAGAGGAGAATTGGGCAAGGTTTCGCTAACCTGGTACCAATAAAGCTTTCTAGTTAGAACACATTCATGTGGCATGTAGCAGATCATTAGAAGCGCTGGAAGAAACCTGTCACTCCGCCCAACCAAAGAAATTACACATGAAAAGGCCCTGTAATGTGAACAAGCGGCGTATAGCCATATATTACAAGGGACCGACTATTGCACAGTCGCCTGAAAAAAACTTAAATTTCAGTCGATTTGTGGACCTTATGATTATCATCCAACGTTTGTCCTGTTTTGTTTGTTTTCCTATGCTGTACTGTTTGTTTTCGGTGGTTATCGGGCCACAATTTTCAGCAATTGACCCGTTAAGGGCCACCTCCTCATAGGCTGCCAAGATTTGTTGCCTAATGGGCCTAGTTTCAGTTGTCGATTCGTTATTGGACTAGTTACTCATGGGCCACCATTCAGCACTAGATATCAGCCCGTTATCTCACACAAGGCTCAAGTACACATGTGATAGGCTCTGTTCAGCCACTTTTGTTGACTTTCAGCTAATAAGCCCACCGTTTCACAAATTTTCAACCATTCAATTGCATTGGCTGGCTTGTTAATAGACATAATTTATAAAGTAAAAATTGCGCATTAAATCAACATAATTTGCACGAAAACATGACTCTGCAAAATTAATATCCATTTGGTGTAACTTTTCCTAAACATAGGTATCTTCCATAATTCTTGGATCACCAACAACAGTATAATGTGCGGCCTTTTCTTGCCGAAGCCTCATAAGTTATTTGAACAGATCAACAACTACTCTAATGTGCAACCTTTTCTTACCTAAACCTTAAAACCTATTTGAACAGATCAATAACCACTCTAATGTGCAGCCTTTTCTTACCATAGACTCACAGAACTTACAGTTGCACTAGTATAAAAATGCACACCCCCTTTACACCACAAAAATAACTGAGTTCAAAAATAATTGTTTTCATGTTATTTGCTTTGCTTCTTGTACAGCACAACCTGATTATTTTTCTTTCTTCCCCAGAATGCTAAACAATTCCATTCCGGGGAAGCTCAACAGATAACAAAAACAAAAAATTATTCTAAGTTAGACAAAATTTCTGTAAGCTTAGTGAACCCCTACAAATGAAAAAAAAGAGATATCATTCCAACCTAGAAAAAATTATTCCCTTGGTAAATCTCTACAAAATAAAAAAACAAAAACAAAATGTAGGTAACTATGCTGACATCCACATTTACTTTTTTTTGTACGTAGGATTTCAATAGGAGTGAAAGTACACATAGAGCTATACCAACTAGGAAAACTACATTCAATAAGATGGAGGTAATGCTACTATCATGTATTGGAAAGGACATTGCAAAAATCTATTAGATACCAAAAGGAAATTTTAAATTACAAGTAGGTTATACTAAAAATGACATGTTTGAATAAAATTCTGCACAAGACGTAAACACATATTTGAATAGGCAAAACATAATTTCGACTCCATAATTTCGGTATGAAATCAAAACCATCATAACAAAAGAAGTATAGCATGGAAAGGATATGATATCATTAACAATAAAAACGTCAAAACACAAAAAATCATATAACCAAGACATAAATAAACCTAAACTAGTTGAACCCTGAATGAAAAAATATAAACTAACCGAGATTACAAACTTGCACTCATTTTAAACTGAAATTGCATAAACTAGATATTGAAACTTCAGCTCAAAAAAGGCAAGTTTTATGGTGCAATTTTAATAAATAGTTCATGAACACAAAGAATGTTTACATCTTAATTCCCAAGGTATTTGTACAATGTATATGGATCAATCAAGCATTTTGTATGTTTTTATTTTTCTAGTCTGCATATGGCTTAGCATGCAAAACATTAACCAATGTAATATTTTTTATAAATGTACATGTCTAGAATGGGAAGGACAACACGAGATCTAGAAGTACATAGGACACAACATGACAGCATCATAATGAGTACTGCATACTTAGGAAAATTAAAGCAGCTAAGATTGCAAGTTGTGTAAATCAATACTCACATGATAGTATGTACATGCAGTAACAATAACAGAGACTTCTGACATAAATCCTAGATAGATGCAGCAGAAAAAAATATGTTTGAATAAAAACTTGCACCCAAATAAATATAAAATTGCACTTAGTTTGGTAGTGCAATATTTGTGTAAACAACTTGCAATTTGACACTGAGGTAGATAACTAGCATGACATGAGTATAGACAGCTAACAAATTGTTTCCTTTCCAAAAACATGGATACAGGCACTGGGAAATTTTGAACAACTAATACTTCCAACAAATCTATACATGATTGTATATCAGCAGTATGCAAAAGCAATGTAACCTTCTTACCAGATCTCTACACAATTAAGCCAACAAAAACTTGCAGTCATGCTGCTATAAAATTGCATGATAATTTATGCTGCAACAAATGTATAAATGACCTGCATTTTTTCTTAAAGCAGCTATCTAGCATGTCTAGTTCAACAACATGACTGCCACGACTAGACCAAGCTACATCAAACATAAGGGACTGTTTATCGCACAGTTAACTGAAATTTTAATAAATCTTAGTCACTTTTTTCATCCTTTGGATTATCATTTGATGGCCCATGTGAGTTGTTCTATTGTGCTGTTTTAGTTTGTGAGCTATTTTTGTTGCTTATTGGGCCCACCAATATGAAAATTTGACCCGTTAAGCTAGTTGGGCTATCAACAGCAACCTTGTGTGTTATGTTGTTGGGCCGGTCAGTTTCAGGCCGTTAAGTTGGATGAATTGCTATGTGTTACAAACACAAAAACCAAAATCTAAGCAGGACAAATGTATTCTCTTGGTGAACCCCTACAAATTACAAAGTCAAAAGACATAGACGAATTACAGAGCCATATACAGCAACACAAAAAAAAGTCTTGAACCTATTAAAATTATACAGGTTTAATTTGGTGAAGATATGTACTACCTTAAAGCTATAACAGTAAGCTATATACTACCTCTTATTATATCTAAACTACAAATTTTAAGTTACATTTGCAATACATACTTAGCTTTATAAAATGATTTTGAAAAATACAAAAACAATAAAACTAGATCGGCAATCTACTCAAATATAATGGAGTGTTCTCACCAAATATATATGCAATTGCAAATCATTCAGTACAATCAACACCTAAGAAAACTTGCACTTACTACTAGAAAATTGCACAAAAGTTTGCACATGCAAAGCATATAAATAACTTACAATTTTTCTTTAGCGGCTATCTAGCATGACTTGAAGAACGAACATATGAAATGAATGTGAGTACAATTTATAAGAACACCATATCGTACTACCTAATTATTGAAACTATAAAGGTACATATCTAACAAGAACTTATGCCATATGTCAACAACTTGGAATGTCATAGATAACAGCAACTCATACACAAAAAAGGCTAAAAAGGAAGCACTGAAGAACAAACTTAAATGCTAGCTCAAATTCTTAAAGTAGAGAGCTTGGTATGCAGCTACAGTCCAAGAAACAAAAGAGAGAAGAATATAGTATAGCTTGCTACCTACTGACATTGGGCAAACATCATTCGTAGCTTTCTTTGATTCCCATCAGTAGCTTTCTTCGATTGTGTATGATAAAGCCCTACAATAGCAAAAGGATACCAAAGATTTACAAGCTGAAAAATAAGGATGATTATTCAAATGAGTACATACGAAACCTAAAAGCCTCTACAGTTCCAATTTGTTTGTTCAAATGCACCCCTCAAGCTATTATTGTTCAAGCCACCAAGCTAAACAAAACTAACTTCAAAACAAAGAATATACGGGTGGAGAATGGTTGGACTAATGAAAATTAAAGTGAAGCGTAGCACTCACAAATACCTCAAACTAGTGACCTCTTACTTGGCCTTGTTGTCCTCCAAATGATAAGAGTAGATTGTACGGTTGCTCGCTGGCACCCTCACTCATCAACAGAGATGCATCATACATTAGCCACTCGCTCTCCATATATACCCCATCTATCTCAATAAACAGAACACACACTATATCAACACTCTATAGAGACAGAGCAACTAAGTTTAAACAACAAATTGGTTAAAATATGAGCAAAAACTTCTAGTAAGAGAACAGAAATTAAAAATTAGAGAAATAAAAAACACCTTAATCAAGTGACTAAGGCCCTGTTTGGATCCCTCCATCTAAAGTTTAGTCACTAAAGTTTAGATCTAAAGTCTCCAAACAGGTGGTCTAAAGTTTGATCTAAACTTTAGCTAACCCCTAAAAAACACTTTAGACCATTAGTCCACCAAAGTGAACTAAAGTGGTCTAAAGTTTTGGGTTCTTAGGCACAAAGACGTGTTTACCCATGCATGTTGGTCTCTCACCTCCCATTTAATAACTGACGCACGAAACAAGGAGAGGTAGTATGGTCTTTTTGAAACTTTAGTCCTATCCATTAGTACAGAATCCAAACAGGATTTTCGACTAAAGTTTAGTGGCTAAAGTTTAGCCAACTAAAGTTTAGTCCAAAACTTTAGACAACTAAACTTTAGACCATGAAATCCAAACAGGCCCTAATTCATGGGGCACTCCCTACTCATATGTACTATCACTCCCTGCCCCTGCCAAAAATATCTGAACAAAGAACATAAACAATTCAGTATGTCTATCCAGATGCGATCAATTGCAAGTGAAAATCCCCCAAATGACCTAAACAACCACAATACCTAAAATCCCCAAATCCATAGATCCAAAACCCTAGGAGAGTATGAGCAAAAATTAAATCCTCGAAAATACTCACGTAGAAACCGGAGGAGCCTAGATCAACAGCAATAGCTTCATCTTCTAGGCTCAATAGTTGTCAAATGCTGCCATTCGTCACCAATAAGAGCTCCAAAGCCTACCCTGCTCCCGTACGAACCAGACCAACAAAAAGAGCAGCGACGACGACGACGGATTGACCTGGGCCACTGCTAAATTGCTCGCCGCTGAGCCGCACGCCATCGCCAAGCACGCCGCGACGTCGTGAATCGCCGGTCTCGCCCTGCTCTCTACTCCCTACCAACCTCATGTTCTCTCAGTCTCGCTTCCTCCCTGTGTGGATAAGGAGCTGCACTGGTGTAGGCAAACTAGCAAGTGGTCCGCTGTGCTGCGCAAACTGAATAATGGGTCGGGTTATAAAAAAACAAACCAATAGCCGCATAGACTAGTAACCAGTTCACACGAGAAAGATTGCGCACAAATCTCAAAACAGATCGGACGGTGCTGAGAATCGACTGAAAGGTTAGAAATTTTCAGGCGCCTGAGCAATAGCAAAAACGATATTACAACGAATAATTGTTGCCGACTAAAAATGCGTTCTTGTGATTGCAGAAGACCAAAAACGTTCATTTTTAGCATCTTTATTTTCTAATCTTAATTAGATTTTGTATCCTCACCAGCCGAAATGCAGTCGAAATTTCGGTTTTTTTGTCCCAATTCCGGCTTTTTTGGTCCAAATTTCAGTTTTTTTGGGTCAGAATTCGGCCATTTTTCGTTCTGCATTCGCACGTATTCCGTCGTAGCATTCAAACGTCACTCCAAAAATTTCGGACGAAATTTCGACGAAATTCTGAAATTTCGTTGATTTCGTTGCTTTCGCCTGGGACCGAATTTTTTCTGGCAACAATTATTCTTTCCCTGCTGGGAACCAAGGCAAGCCGTCGGTGGACGACGTCCTCCATCGCGACGCCCTACGCCTCCATTCACTCTTCGGGGACGACTCCAGTGCGTCAGCTAGACCCGCAGCCGTGCCTTCATCTGGTGTGACGGTTCCCACCACCGGCACTCCCCTCAGGAGTTATCCGGGCGCGTTTGAGTACCTCGTCGTCGCCGGTTACGGCACTCCGGTGCAAAAGTTCGCCGTGGGATTTGACGCGATCACGAGGGCCTCGCTGCTCCGGTGCAAGCCATGTGCCGCTGGGGAGCCATGCGACCAGGCCTTCGACCCGTCCCAGTCGTCCTCCTTTGAACAAGTTCAGTGTGGCTCGCCGGACTGCCCGTTGAGTGCTTGCTCCGGACCCAGCTGCACGTCCGACATAATCGAGAACGGTACCCTGATGTTCAATGCCACCTTCGCGACGGACACGCTCACGCTCTCGCAGTCGATCACCGTAGAGAACTTCAGTTCAGGGTCGCGTGCTTGGAGATGGGCGCCAGAATAACGATCGACGACTTATCTGGCATCCTCGACCTCAGCCGGGACAGCCACTCGCTGGCATCCCGAGCTCCTTCGTCTCCAGACACAGTGGCTTTCTCGTACTGCCTGCCGTCGCGCACGACCACCCAGGGCTTCCTCTCCATCGGCGCCACCCGGCCGGAACTCTCCAGACGCAACGTGAGCTACGCCACCCTACGGAGCAACGCTACCCGTCCGAACATGTACTGCGTCCAGCTCGTCGGGTTAGGCGTCGGCGGGTTGGATCTCCTGATCCCGCCCACCACACTCGCCGGCGACTCGCTGATCGAGATGCAGGACACAACTTTCACCTACCTGAAGCCGGATGTTTACGCCGTTCTCCGGGACCAGTTCAGCAAGGCGATGTCGCGGTACCGCGCGGCGCGGCCGTCCAGGCAGGGGCGAATCCACCGTGGGTGCTAGTAGGTGCTCGAGCACCCCCTCCTCCCACCGTGGAAGAAGACCCAGCTGGCCCCGGCCCGGTCGGCGGTCGCCTGGAGGATGAAGAAGAGCCCGGCGCTCGGAGGTTGAAGAAGATTGAAGAAAGCATGAGGTGAGGCCCAACACCTTAGCTGGACCAAATCAGTGGCGAATCCTGGCCCAAAACCCCAACGCCAGCAGAGCAGTCAACACTCAACAGTAGATAAAGTTGAGGAAGATGAACAACAGTACAGCACAACACCACGGAGAGGCCGAGCGCCTGAGCCGCCACTGCCCGCCGAATCGGAGAGAGAGAGAGAGAGAGAGAGAGAGAGAGAGAGAGACTCACCGTCAAGAGTCGCGGAGTCGGCAGCCCGCAGCCCGGCGGCCGGCGCGGCGGAGGGGGAGCCGGGGAGGGGGAGGCGGTCGGTGACTCGGCGCGAATGGGGAGGCCGGATGCGGTCGACGCCTCGGCGGCCCAGCACAGAGGGCGGCTCGACGCAGGGAGCAGAGGGGCTGGGAGGCGGCCGCCAGCTGGCGTGGCGAGGCCGAGCGGCGGAGTGCCTAGCGGGCGGTGCGCGAGCCGCGCGGCAGCATCTGCGCATCGGCAGGGTGCCAGGGCGCATCGCCGGGCGCCGGCATCCCCGCATCGGACATTCGGACTTTCGAAGATCGGAGATTCGGAGCCATCGGAATCTCGAAGATTCGGAGAGCGGGAGAGACGGAGAGGCCGAGGTGAGCAGGAGCAGCAGATGAGAGAACAAATGAGATGAGCGTGAGGTGCTGGCGACTGGCAAAGTGGTGAGTAAATACTGATTTATTGTTTGCCGTTTGCGCAGTGACTCGTCTCCGTGAGGCCGGCGTGAGGTGCGCCCGTGACGCGGACACGCGGTGACGCCGTGATGACTGATGACCGACACCGGCGACTGTGAATCAGTGATTCACTGACCTGTGAGACTGAATGTGATTATGTGAGTGAATGTGATTACGTTAATCCCATTTTATTATTACTCTACCGATTAGCTAAGTTATTTAATCAGTATTAACCCATAGAGTGAAATTGTGTCCTAATTAGATTTAATGATTTAGTGGTATGTTTCCATTTCATTTTTAATGTTTATGAAGATTTATAATTTAATATTGTATTACTACATTTGATATTTCTTATCTACAGATCGGTACTCACATATTTATGAACATTTGGGACATATTATCCATTAGTAAGGTACTAAATTTATTATATTTTATATTGTCCATTTGTTCTCTTTCTATTTATATATGAATTTGATATTCTAATAGTAAAAGACTAGTAGATGTAGCTTTGATATATTTATATTGTGCTATAGCATCAATAGTAGAGTTCCCCCTCTATTTTCATCCTGGATTCGCCACTGCGTCCAGGTCCAGCCGGGCCAACGGGATCGACACGTGCTACGACTTCACCGGCCTGAAGAGCTACTCAGTGCCGGTCATCACGCTCAAGTTCGACGGTGGGGCGAGCCTCGACCTCAACATCGAGCAGATGTTGTACTTCAACGACCGCGAAAACCTATTCTCCGTGGGGTGCCTCGCGTTCGCCGCGGCACCGAAGAACGCGCCAACGGCCGAGGTTATCGGGACCTTGGCGCAGGTGTCGACGGATGTGGTGTACGACGTGCGTGGAGGGAAGGTTGGCTTCGTCCCTCACCGCTGCTGATTAGTTCTTCAAGGAGCTAGCACGTGCCGATGCATGTAAGCATGCGTGCATGCATGGAGGCGGAATAATGGTAAAGGTGTGCTTCTCGTTTTACTTTCATCTATGAAAAGTCCCCAAATTTCGAAGGATTTTTTTTCCTAATTTTTTTTTTCCTGCAATTTTTGAGTGTAATTGCAAAACTTTCCTTTTTGGGAAAGTCCCCCTCTCTCCCGCTTTCCCTTTTGGGCGATGCCGCCTTCCCTTCGGCTTGGCGCCCACCTCCTTTCCGCCTTCCCCACTCTCGCGCCCGCCTCTTCTCCTCTCGGCGGCGCCTCGCCCTTCCCGCCTTCTCCCGCGCTCGACGCCTCCTCGCACACGCTGGCTGGCGCCGCGCCGCGTGCCGGACCGCCGCGCCGCCGTTCCGACCGCGGTCCGAGCGCCGCCGCCGCGGATGCGTTGTCGTCTCCCCTTCGCGCGCCCCACTGCCGATGACGCGAGCCCTCCCTCTCCCGTGCGCGGATGCGCCCGCCACGCCGCTCCGCCACGGCTCCCGTCCGTCACCATTATGGCCGCGCAGAGCCGCGTCACCCTCACGTCGTGGAGAAGCTCCCCCACCAGCTCCCCGTCCTTCCCCTTGACTCCAGCACCATCCCCGCTTCTCTCTCCCTCGGATCCCCTTCTTCCCGCCGCGGGTATAAAACCCCTCTCCCTGCCTCCCTCGCACTCCTTGCTGCCCGAGCTCCCCAAGCGCCACCTTTCGCCTCCCACTTCCCCGGAGAGTCTCCTCGAGCTTTCCATTTGAAGCCTCGACGTCAGAGCGCCGCTGCCCACCTCGCGCCGGCGACCACCGTAGCTCAATCTTCCGCCCCCTTCCCCATTTCCCCAATTACTTGCTCCCCGAGCTTCTCCTCAGCGCACTGACCATTTTTGTGCACTCCCCTGGCCAGGTAACCGCCGGTGCGACCTCGCCACCGAAGCTCGCCGCCGACCTCGACAGCTCTCCGTGGCCAGCTCACCCCGGGGCTCCCCAGCTCACGCCGCCGCCGCGAATGTGAGCCCCCTTCTCCGTAGATGGTGTAACCACGGCCGATTGGCCCCACCGCCGCGGCGACCCTCCTTCACCGCCGGTGGACCTTCTTCCCCTTTCTGCCTCCCGCTCTCTCCTTTACTCCCCTCGAGTTCCAACTCCCCGAAATGGGTACCCCAAGTCGAACCCCACCCGTTGACGCTCTCCCTTGCCGCCGGAGTCCTTTACCCTCGCCGGAGCACAACCGCCCCTCCCCTTTGCCTCTCTGTCGCGAGCTCTCGGCGAGAGGAAGACGAAGGGGGGACGTGGCCCCATCCCGGCCCTCCATCCCGTTCGTTGCCGTCTAACCTCGGCCGCCCGATGGCAACATGTCGTGGCCGTCGGATCTTCATAAAGATGTCGCTCCTCCTCCGTCCGATCGTTCATTACCGGTTTCGCCCGCCTTCCTTCTATCCCAACCGTCCGTCGCCACCCGCGCAGATCCGAGCCGCTCTCCCTCTCGCCATCTCCTCGCGCCGCGCACGCGTCGCCATCCGAGCGAGGTGGGCGCGAACGAGCATGGGCCGAAGCCCGGCCGCCTCGTCCTCAGGCGGCGTGGACGCTGGGCGCGCGGGCCGCCTCCCGGCCCGGCTGCACTGTAGCAATTGGACCAGGCCGAATACTGTTCCAAATCTTTTTCCCGATTTTTCCATTTTCCAGAAATCAAATAAATCCAAATAAATCCTAGAAAATCCCAGAAAATCCCAAAAATTCCCAAATTTCACCACTTTGCTCCAAATAATATTCCAGACCCATTGGTGACCTCCATTTCCACAGATTCCTTCCAATTAAATTCCTAAAATTCCTCATTTGGAGATTTATGCTTTTACTCCTTTTTAAATAGTTTATTTTCCCTCGCTTGATTAGTCTCAAGCTGGATTTAATTTGTTTTGTATGTTTGCGCTAGTGTCGGAGTCCCCTGAAGTTCAAGTGCGATCCACAGAGCCAGGAGGTTCTCCGTTCGAGCTAGCGGAAATCATTCGGATAGACGGCAAGTCCCAAATCCTTTGATCATGTTGTACCCCATAATGTTTAAATATGTTAATATGTTATTTGCATTGAGCTAGTTCTGAAATGCTAGTTTGAAAATAAAAATAAAATGTTTAGAATGACTTGTGTTATAGTTAGTCCTACCACCGCTAAATGCCATGTTTAATTTGTAGCCATGCCATTGAAACCCTAGAAATAATTATCTGATATTCTAGAGAATTGTAGGCTATTATTATTACCATGCAAAATGTTACACTAATAAGGTTGTGGTTGCAGACCAATTTTAGAATTCGGAAAACCCGACTCTAAGGTAGGGTGGTATGGGACACCGTACCTTAGAGCGAGAGTGCCGCGTGCACAAGGTAGGGTAAGGGTTGGGGAGAGCCGCGGGGCGGTCTTTGCCCACCTCTTGTCCTAGGGTTGGAGTAGGGTGAGGTGAGTGGGAAACCGCGGGACGGTCTCACGCCACCGCTTACCTTAGTTTGGGTCGCGGACCTGGCGAGGTTGCGGGCCATGTGAAAATATAAGGACTCAAACCCTTACGCTGAACAAATGTCACAGTGATCGCTCAACCACAGGAGTTGACTTGTCAACACTTGTCGAATAGCTGCTCAACTCGATTGAAACTCTACAGGAGGTTTAGCAGTGAGGTTAGGCAAGTCGTGTTATGGGTGCCTAACAACGGTAGAGTTCACTCAAGCGATATCGTTTTCTTTTGTGTGAGTGTGTGTGTGTGTGGAATCCAGACTGAGTGAATTCTACTGGGTAGAGCCTATATAAAGAGCTGAGCGGTGAAACGACCGGCTTTCTTAACTCACGCGGAGTTAAGGGATCGTGTGGGTAAAGTGAGCAAACTCGCAGAGTCAAATAAATGGTATTCGAATACGCCGTGCTCCGGTTATTGGAGCCGTGTCACATGGGTGAATCCAGAAAGAAGCTTAAGTAGTTTTGTACATGCTTTAACTTGATTAGTTGGTTAATGAACTCTTCGTGAAAACCCCGAGTTCTTGAGAAGTAGTTTTGGGTCGTTTTATAAAATATTTGCAAATAAAACCGCATCCACTCAAAGTAATAAACCAAGTATCCGCCTCCTTTGTTGATCCATGCAAGTAGTAAGTTAGGGTTTCCCTTGTGATTTCTTGAGCACGGGTCTGAGTACTCAGCTTGCTAAATGCCGCAGATACCGGAAGGAAAGAAGGCAATTCAAGATTTCGTGTTGGAAGGGTCTTCCGCCGAGGACCCGTGGCTTTAGGTCTTGGCCGCTCAAGCGGATTCTGAGTTCTTGTAATGTAAGTATACTTTGGGCTTGCACGCCCCGCTGTAGAAAATGGATGTTAATCCTTATGTAAATTATATGCTGGACCTTTGTTGTAAGCATGCAATGGTATACTCTTGCGCGACACTTCACAACTGTTCATGCGTGAATAGTTGCGAGGTGTCAGTGTCCAGACGCCCCCGGAAACGGGCGCATAAGAAGTGGTATCAGAGCAGGCTCTTGACCGTAGGTTGAGACCTAAGGCAAATTAGGAAGCGATTTTGTCGCAAAACTTAATTTAAGCCATAAAAAGGGTTTACGAAAAATATAAGTATTATTGCTGTCTTTTCCTCTCTTGCTGCTATCTTATCTATCTTAGTTTACTTCTGCTTAAGTCTTACTTTGGCAAAATGTTTACTGTCTTACTTGTCTAGCTTCAAAATTTCGTTTCTCGGCAGCTGGAAGAGTAGTCGTCGTTCGCTAGACTAGACTGACCCTGAGTAGTAGTTGTACTTTTGTAATGTAAAGCAGGTGTATTCATGAACCCTAAGTGGTTTATGTACCACTTGCATATTATAAATTTATGTTTGTTATCCTTATATGTTGCTTGCTTAATTATCAGTAATTCCCCTGTGTTCAAAGCTTTCTCCTGTCCCCTTTCGCTCTCGTTCTTACCTTTTTCGCCCTATACTTACCTTGAAATTCAAAGTCTTACTTATCCCCTCTTATTCTCCAAAAGCCGCTGCAAAACTGATCTCCAGTTCCCAATTGACAGATGGATCCAACACAGCAGAGTGGTCAGACCAACGGGCAGGGTGCACCTGCCACAGATCAAGTCCAGATGTCAGAACAGCCAGGAGAATCACTGCCACAATTCATTGTCAGGGTGTCACCCAAAGAACCAATGTTGACATCGAGTGCAACTGCATTGAAGTTTACAACATTCCTGCAAACTCAACCCCCAAAATTTCCTTCAACCACAGAGTCGCTGAATGCAGATAACTGGTTACAAGATATTGAGAGAAGAGTGAATACTATCCAGTGTACAAATAAGGAGAAGGTTCTTTTCGCCACCTATCAGTTGTCCGAGCCCGTAATTACTTGGTGGAATGCTATCCAGTGGATGCACCCTAAAGAGAAAGATATTTCATGGGAAGACTTTGTGAAGAGATTTCGTAAAGCCTATATTCCTCCTGAAGTTATCACAAGAAAATATCAGAACTTTCTTAATCTTCAACAAGGAGAAAACTCCATCACAGCGTATTTAGAACAATTTCATCAGTTATCCCAGTATGCTCAAGAGGAAACTAACACTGAAGCTAAAAGGATGGAGTACTTTATGAAAGGTCTACAACCCAATATGAGACAACGCCTTCAGGCCATGAACCTTTCAAGCCTGTTGAGCCTGGTTGATCGAGCTCTACAGATAGAAGAAAGACCAGGTTACGTGAAAGTCATGAAACGAAAGAAGCCTTCGCCTCCATCACCAACGGCTTGTTTTCACTGCCAACAGGATGGGCATTATCGTGACAAATGCCCACTGAAGTCCTTACCCGAAGAAGAAGCAAGGGAGCAAGCAAAGAGGCAGACATCATCATCCCGCCTACCACCGATGGAAGAAGATGAATTCCATCCTAAGAGGACCAGAATGGAGGATTACAGAAAGCGTGAAGCAGCACACCAGCCTCAGCCTTCACACAGTGCTCAGCGAAGCCAGACCACGGGATCATCCTCATTTCGATCCCAACCCTTCCGTCAGTTTGTGACGATACCGAAGACCCAGTTCGAACAGTCTCAGCAGTATGCCACTCCCTCGCCACTCGCCATCAAGTGCCTCACCTGCAGTGGCAAGCATCTTACTAGCAGCTGTCCACGAAGGACAGATGCATGTTTCCATTGTGGAGAGATTGGACACTACAAGCATCGTGTCCTGTGAGGAGTTTGTCATCGAGCGGCTAAACTCCAAGCCCAAAACCAGCAGTTAGACAAGAAAATATGAGCTATGCAGAATAAGAAATGAGATGATGTACTTTTGGTTATCCTTTTGTAAACCAGTTGGAAGAACTTAATGGTTTGTCTGTAAATTACTTTAACTAAGACTTGTGGCAAAATTATGAAGATGTATGCAGACCATTTGTGTAAAGTGAACTGGGTGTGATGGTTATGTTGTAATAGAGTTGATTCCAGCAGACCCAATCATATCCAACCTTGGTACGACATAATTCATCCAAGCGGGAACCTGCACCACACACGCAAGGATGATATACAGGTACAAACGAAGAGGAGTCAAAGTCAATCCAGAGAAGGTTAAGGCAGATTTGTTGCAGCCAGATACACAAGGGTTAGATGTCATTTTGGGCATGAACTGGCTAGCCCAGAACAAAGGCAAAGTCGATTATGAGATCAAAACAGTATCATTGGTAACCCTTGAGGGTCAGAAAGTGGTAAAAAAAAACACAGAAGTATTGAAGGATGCAAGAAAACGCATGATCAACATGCTAGCAGTTACACCAGATCAAGTGCCAGTAGTACAAGAATACTGCGATGTGTTTCGTAAGAATTACAGACGGATTTCGACCGACAAGTAGAACTTGTCATAGAGTTGATTTCAGACACAAAGCTAATTACCAAGCATCAATACAGAATGTCAGCCAGCGAATTGAAAGAACTCAAGAGACAGTTAGGTGAACTGCAAGAGAAAGAGTTTATTCGACCAAGTGTTTCGCCTTGGTCGGCACCAGCATCATTTGTGAAAAAGAAGAATGGAAAGCTAAGAATGTGTGTTCATTACAGAGAATTGAATGCTGTTACAATCAAAAACGAGTACCCATTGCTCAGAATTGATGACTTGTTTGATCAGCTTAAGGGTGCCAAAGTATTTTTTTTTCAAGATCGATTTGCGCTCGGGTTATCATCAGCTCAAGATCCGAGAGCAAGATCGAGAGAAGACAGCCTTCATTACCAGATATGGATTATTTGAGTTTACAGTCGTTCCTTTTGGTTTGACCAATGCGCCAGCTTATTTCATGAATCTTATGAATCTGGTGCATATGGACCAATTGGATCGATTTGTGATCGTCTTCATTGATGACATTCTGATTTATTCCAAGAGTGAGGAAGAGCACAAGCAGCATTTGCACATGGTACTGACAAGGTTGAGAGAGCATCAGTTATATGCAAAATTTGATAAATGCAGTTTTGGTTGAGAGAAGTCGCTTTCTTGGGTCATATTATATCCAAGATGGAGTGAAGGTCGATCAGAAAAGATTTCAGCGATCATGGAATGGAAACGACCTATGATGATGATCAAGTGAGAAGCTTCCTAGGATTGGCGGGTTATTATCGCCGATTCATAGAAGGTTTCTCAAGAATATCGCGTCCACTCACTCAATTATTGAAGAAAGATAAGCCATTCATATGGACTGATGCATGCGAGGAAAGCTTTCATATGTTGAAGACCAAGTTGACAACCACGCCAGTCTTGATTTTACCCAATCCAGAGAAGGAGTTTCAGATTTACTGCGATGCCTCAAAGCAAGGTTTGGGTTGTGTGCTTATGCAAGACGGAAAAGTTGTTGCCTATGCATCAAGACAGTTGAAGCCGCATGAGGAGAATTACCCCACACATGATTTGGAACTAGCAGCTGTGGTGCATGCCCTCAAAATTTGGCGGCACTACCTGTTAGGAAATCGTTGTGAGATATTCTCAGATCACAAGAGTTTGAAGTACCTATTCACCCAGCCAGAGTTGAACATGAGACAGCGCAGATGGCTGGAACTGATTAAAGATTATGATATTGATCTCCAGTATCACCCGGGCAAGGCAAATGTAGTTGCTGATGCCCTTAGCCGCAAGACTCATCCTAGTAAAGTCAGTCGGTCAGAATACCCACCAGAACTGCAGAGAGATATATTACAGCTGAACTTGGTAATCACAGAACAAGGTGAAGAAGCAGCCTTAAAGATTCAACCGCTACTGCCAGATCAAATTAAAGCAGCCCAAGATGAAGATGAAGAGATGCAGAAACTGAAGAAGGACATACAAGAAGGAGATTCATCAGAGTATGCGATAGACGAGCATGGGATCCTTACTTTCCGTGGTCGCTATTGCATACCCAACAAGAAAGAGCTGAGAGAGTTAATCTTGTCTGAAGCCCATTCATCTCAGTTCTCAATCCATCCAGGAGGCACAAAGATGTACCAAGACTTGAAGAAGAGATATTGGTGGAACCGAATGAAGAAAGAAGTGGCAGAATATGTAGCTAAATGTGATGTCTGTCAACAGATCAAGATAGACCATCAGAAACCATCGGGATTGTTGCAGCCTTTGCCAATTCCCGAATGGAAATGGGATAGTATCGGCATGGACTTCATTACAGGACTTCCTAAGACTCGCGAGGGTTATGACGCTATCTGGGTCATTGTTGATAGATTGACCAAGGTGGCTCATTTCCTTCCGATCAAGCAAACTTACGGGAAAGACAAACTTGCCGAACTGTATTTGACAAGGATAGTGACATTGCATGGAATCCCGAAGAAAATTGTCTCGGATAGAGGAGCACAGTTCACGTCCAAGTTCTGGGAGAAATTACATGAAGCTATGGGCACCGATTTGAACTTCAGTTCAGCATATCACCCTCAAACAGATGGGCAGACAGAAAGAACAAACCAGATATTGGAAGACATGCTAAGAGCTTGTGCTATTGTGTATGGAACAGCGTGGAATACTTGTCTCCCATTTGCTCAGTTCTCATATAACAATAGTTACCAAGCTAGCATCCAAATGGCACCATTTGAAGCTCTATATGGCAGAAAATGCAGAACCCCACTGAATTGGTCAGAAACAGGTGAACGCCAGCTGATTGGCCCTCAGATTGCTCAAGATGCAGAAGCACATGTCAGGATTATCAGAGAAAGGCTCAAGATTGCCCAAGACCGACAGAAGAGCTACGCCGACAACCGCAGAAAGGACTTGAGTTTCAAATTGGGATTTCGTCTACATCAAAGTCACACCATTCAAGATAGTCAAGAGGTTTCAAGTCAAAGGCAAACTAGCACCGAGATACGTGGGTCCATTCCAAGTCATTGGAAGAGTTGGGGAAGTAGCTTATCAAGTACAACTACCACCCAACTTGTCAAGGATACACAATGTGTTCCATGTATCTCAACTTCGAAAGTGTCTACGACAGCCCACAGATGAAGTTCCTCTGTCAGATATTGAATTGCAGGATGACTGCACGTATGCTGAAGGACCACTACAAATACTTGAAACATCGGAGAGACAACTCAGAAACAAGAATGTCAGGTTCTGCAGAGTTCAATGGAGGAATCATACCGCGGATGAGTCCACTTGGGAACGAGAGTCAGACTTGCAGCGAGATTTCCCCAACTTACTCCCTGGACCAAGTTAATCTCGGGGTCGAGATTCTTTTAAGGGGGGTAGGTTGAAAAGTCCCCAAATTTCAAAGGATTTTTTTCCTAATTTTTTTTCCTGCAATTTTTGAGTGTAATTGCAAAACTTTCCTTTTTGGGAAAGTCCCCCTCTCTCCCCGCTTTCCCTTTTGGGCGATGCCGCCTTCCCTTCTGGCTTGGCGCCCCACCTCCTTTCCGCCTTCCCCACTCTCTGGCGCCCGCCTCTTCTCCTCTCCCGCTGGCGCCTCTGCCCTTCCCCGCCTTCTCCCGCGCTCGACGCCTCCTCGCGACGCTGGCGCGCCGCGCCGCGGCCGGACCGCCGCGCCGCTGTTCCGACCCGCCGGTCCGAGCGCCGCCGCCGCGGATGCGTTGTCGTCTCCTTCGCGCGGCCCCACTCGCCGATGACGCGAGCCCTCCTCTCTCCGTGCGCGATGCGCCCGCCACGCCGCCCGCCACCGGCTCCCGTCGTCACCATTATGGCGCGCAGAGCCGCGTCACCCTCACGTCGTGGAGAAGCTCCCCACCGCCTCCCGTCCTTCCTTGACTCCAGCACCATCCCCGCTCTCTCTCCTCGGATCCCCTTCTTCCCGCCGCGGTATAAAACCCCTCTCCTCGCCTCCTCGCACTCCTTGCTGCCCGAGCTCCCCAAGCGCCACCTTTCGCCTCCCACTTCCCGAGAGTCTCCTCGAGCTTTCCATTTGAAGCCTCGACGCCAGAGCGCCGCCGCTGCCCACCTCGCGCCGCGACCACCGTAGCTCAATCTTCCGCCCCTTCCCATTTCCCCATTACTTGCTCCCGAGCTTCTCTCGCATGATCGACCATTTTGTGCACTCCCGCCAGTAATCGCCGGTGCGACTCGCCACCGGCTCGCCGCCGACCTCGGCGCCTCCGTGGCTACCACCCGGGCTCTCACTCACGCCGCCGCGAATGTGAGCCCTTCTCCGTAGATGGTGTAACCACGGCCGATTGGCCCCACCGCCGCCGGCGACCCTCCTTCACCGCCGGTGGACCTTCTTCCCCTTCGCCTCCGCGCTCTCCTTTACTCCTCGAGTTCCAACTCCCGAAATGGGTACCCCAAGTCGAACCCCACCGTTGACGCTCTCCCTTGCCGCCGGAGTCCTTTACCCTCGCCGGAGCACAACCGCCCCTCCCCTTTGCCTCTCTGTCGCGAGCTCTCGGCGAGAGGAAGACGAAGGGGGGACGTGGCCCCATCCCGGCCCTCCATCCCGTTCGTTGCCGTCTAACCTCGGCCGCCCGATGGCAACATGTCGTGGCCGTCGGATCTTCATAAAGATGTCGCTCCTCCTCCGTCCGATCGTTCATTACCGTTTCGCCCGCCTTCCTTCTATCCCAACCGTTCGATCGCCACCCGCGCAGATCCGAGCCGCTCTCCTCTCGCCATCTCCTCCGCTCGCCGGCGCCACGCGCCGCCATCCGAGCGAGGTGGGCGCGAACGAGCATGGGCCAAGCCCCGGCCGCCTCGCCCTCGCGCTGCGTGGACGTCTGGGCGCGGGCGCTCCCCGGCCCGGCTGCATCTGTAGCAATTGGACCAGGCGAATCTGTTCCAAATCTTTTCCTGATTTTTCCATTTTCCAAATCAAATAAATCCAAATAAATCCTAGAAAATCCCGAAAATCCCAAAATTCCCAAATTTCACCACTTTGCTCCAAATAATATTCCAGACCCATTGGTGACCTCCATTTCCACAGATTCCTTCCAATTAAATTCCTAAAATTCCTCATTTGGAGATTTATGCTTTTACTCCTTTTTAAATAGTTTATTTTCCCTCGCTTGATTAGTCTCAAGCTGGATTTAATTTGTTTTGTATGTTTGCGCTAGTGTCGGAGTCCCCTGAAGTTCAAGTGCAACACAGAGCTGGAGGTTCTCCGTTCGAGCTAGCGGAAATCATTCTGATAGACGGCAAGTCCCAAATCCTTTGATCATGTTGTACCCCATAATGTTTAAATATGTTAATATGTTATTTGCATTGAGCTAGTTCTGAAATGCTAGTTTGAAAATAAAAATAAAATGTTTAGAATGACTTGTGTTATAGTTAGTCCTACCACCGCTAAATGCCATGTTTAATTTGTAGCCATGCCATTGAAACCCTAGAAATAATTATCTGATATTCTAGAGAATTGTAGGCTATTATTATTACCATGCAAAATGTTACACTAATAAGGTTGTGGTTGCACCAATTTTAGAATTGAAAACCCGACTCTAAGGTAGGGTGGTATGGGACACCGTACCTTAGAGCGGAGTGTGCCGGCGTGCACAAGGTAGGGTAAGGGTTGGGGGAGAGCCGCGGGACGGTCTTTGCCCACCTCTTGTCCTAGGGTTGGAGTAGGGTGAGGGTGAGTGGGAAACCGCGGGACGGTCTACGCCCACCGCTTACCTTAGTTTGGGTCGCGGACCTGGCGAGGTTGCGGGCCATGTGAAAATATAAGGACTGAAACCCTTACGCTGAACAAATGTCACAGTGATCGCTCAACCACAGGAGTTGACTTGTCAACACTTGTCGAATAGCTGCTCAACTCGATTGAAACTCTACAGGAGGTTTAGCAGTGAGGTTAGGCAAGTCGTGTTATGGGTGCCTAACAACGGTAGAGTTCACTCGAAGCGGATACTGTTTTCTTTTGTGTGAGTGTGTGTGTGTGTGGAATCCAGACCCGAGTGAATTCTACCGGGTAGAGCCTATATAAAGAGCTGAGCAGTGAAACGACCTGGCTTTCTTAACTCTGTCGCGGGAGTTAAGGGATCGTGTGGGTAAAGCTGAGCAAACTCTGCAGAGTCAAATAAATGGTATTCGAATACGCCGTGCTCCCGGTTATTGGAGCTGTGTCACATGGGTGAATCCAGCAGCGAAGCTTAAGTAGTTTTGTACATGCTTTAACTTGATTAGTTGGTTAATGAACTCTTCGTGAAAACCCCTGAGTTCTTGAGAAGTAGTTTTGGGTCGTTTTATAAAATATTTGCAAATAAAACTGCATCCACTCAAAGTAATAAACCAAGTATACTCCCTCCCTTTGTTGATCCATGCAAGTAGTAAGTTAGGGTTTCCCTTGTGATTTGCTGAGTACGGGGTCGGAGTACTCAGGCTTGCTAAATGCCGCAGATACCAGAAGGAAAAGAAGGCAATTCAAGATTTCGTGTTGGAAGGGTCTTCCCGTCGAGGACCCGTGGCTTTAGGTCTTGGCCGCGCTCAAGCGGATTCTGGAGTTCTTGTAATGTAAGTATACTTTGGGCTTGCACGCCCCGCTGTAGAAAATGGATGTTAATCCTTATGTAAATTATATGCTGGACCTTTGTTGTAAGCATGCAATGGTATACTCTTGCGCGACACTTCACAACTGTTCATGCGTGAATAGTTGCGAGGTGCCGTGTCCGTACGCGCCCCTGGAAACGGGGGCGTTACAATCTACAAATGCGTGTCAATGTAGTAAGACTCGGAAGAAAGTCGCGGATTCGCGGTTGATGTATGAAGTGTGGACTGGAGTTTTGTCCGCACGAACGAATAAACAGCAGCTACGGATGTTAATTAGTGTCATGGTGCCTCTGCTTACTCATGACTAGTAGTGTGCCCGTGCTAACGCTACGGTAAAATATAAAACAAAATAAAATTTGTAAAAAATAAAATGAACAATCAAATTCATTAAGATTCACGTCTCATATATTGTATAACCAAATATTTTTGTCACATAATCTGGCTAGAGAAATATTATATATAGAAGTAGAACAAAAACTGGTACTCAAAATCCGAAAAACACTCATGTATATCACCAGCAAGTTCAGGTCATGAAATTACCAGTCTAGGCCAATTATAATGCATAAATAACAAGGCAATAATAAGTCATGTCTCGCCTCAACCATCTAATTTCTGATTTGCTTAAGTAGGTCGTGGAGTTCTGCAGGGATAATGTCTTTACATTCATTTGCACTGCACTTCAAAATGTCCACCAAGAAATTCGTCCTTAGTGAATGTGTTTCCTGTGCATGGCAGATAATAAATTATTAATAAGATAACTTATTAATTTGCTATTTAGTCTGCAAAATATACATAGAGAATATATATGCTCACAGTGTTGATCAATAGCAATCTTATACCATCCCACGACCGCATGAAATTGTATACAAGGAAGCCTGATAGGTTGCTGGAGAAGAGCACGTGTTTAATTGTTGTAGATAAATCAAATGATTATTGATAATAAAGATGAAACATATTATAAGCTATTACCAGTCCAATGTTTTTGGAACCCATGTTGGGAATTTACGATGCCAGTAATAAATATTGTCTTTCCATGAAGGATGTGCCAAGTCCATGGCGAGTTTAAAATTATTGGCAATGTTATGTAATTTGTGTATATATGGCATGCATGGATCAGAACCCTTAAACATTCCATTTTTATGATGAGGATCCATAATGGACACAGTTCTGGTGCCCATGTGTAGTATGTATAATGTGTAGTGCTTCATTTGACGGTATGGTAGTAGAACCTGTAAAGAAACACCGAGTCTATAAGTGACAAATGATAAAACACAAGTTTTTAAAGGAGTATACAGAACATATCTTACACTGCTGCAATGTGAAATATCGTACTCCATGTTAGGCCAGCATTCAAGCAATTTTGCCAGTTTTTTGCAGTCTAGCTTGTCACACCGCCGCGGATCTCGTCCAAACTGAGACATGGTCTGTTCATTTTGCAAAATTTAGAATTAGTTGTTTATATGTATATATATATACACACACACAACAAGGGAACAATTATATCAACTTATACAGAACTGGAGGTCCATGTAGTGGAATTTGTCATCTAACCACAACAAGGCTTCGTTGCATGCAACCGTCCGAACACCCATGTTGAAGCAATCACAATCAATTGGTTTATTTGCATCTAAAATATCTCAGTGTTCTGAGACTTAAAGAAATTGGATATGGTCTGGTGCTTCGTACCCATTCTTTGCTACAAAAAAACAAGGACCAGGAATGAATTAGTTGATCACATCTTAGTATATTAGTATATGCAATTAATTAGCAAAAAATACTTACTCTAAACACTCTTCATCGTCTATCGACCAGATGTATGTGCTCAACCAATACAATAGTTCCTTTCTATCAGTGAATATTTTGGCAGATGGTTGAGGACCACCAACAATTTTCGATGCTTGAGTGACCTCACCGGATTATCGATCATTATGACATCATCTGGATTATCGCTGACCTCTTTATCTTGTTCATCATCCCGGTACCCTCTCATTGTGTTTAATGTGGAGTTCCACAAGATTGCAAGGAGCTTGAACCTAAACTTACTTATATCATCCTGAAAATATGAGCAAGTGCCGATCTATTAACCGATTATTTGACAAAAAAAAAAGTGACTATGTTTAGAAATCTCCTATGAATTACAGGTCACATGGTCGATAGAGTAATTCCACCAATACTCCATATAGTTGATCATCCATAAACCACAACTTACCTGTGCAAAAGTGAAAAAACTAACGTGAGTGATACGAGATACTGTTGCAAGTCGTGCAATGGCATACACAACAAGTCGATGATCTTTTACCCATCTGTTTGCATTCTCTCAGTGATCTTATCTATAATTGGCCAAGATGCCACTTTAATATCCGCCCATTTATCTCGGTACAGCTGTGTATGCTCTGCTGCAAGTTTTATTACTCTTTCCAATCCTCTTAACTGTTGTGACCGAAACACCAAGATTTAGAAAGGAATATTAGAATTAAAATACAATATGAAACTATATATTAATCATTAAGCCCTACCGTAGTTTTGAGATCTCGACGGTCCGATAGTTCTCGTCCGAAAGAATCCAAGACATGTATCTCACATTTTTTAGCATTCACAACCACTAGGTACCAATGAAACTTCTCAATATTAATTGGAAGGAACACCTGCACTAACAGAGTTTTATCTCAAAATTTTCTTCTATCTTTAAATTAACAAAATTAACATCTGCATGATATTATATATATAATAATTATGGCATCGACAAGTTTACCATATCAGCGTGTAAATACTTTTCGACCCTTGTATAATCTACGTCATCTTTATAGTTCAATGCAACCTTAGGGTCTCCGTCACATTTTAGCAAGCTGGAAATAAATGTATTTTCTAAATAAACATCTCCACCTTCTCTATGCTATAGGTGTTCTTCATGCCGGATACAATGAATATAAGCACTTAGGACCTGCAAATTTTTAATTTGACAGTAAAGAATTGAACCCAGATATTTGGTATACATCAATCAATGCAAAAGACAGTCTTAAACATACTTACAGCGCCATTCACTTGCTCGCCGTCACGGAAAAGACAATCCATGTCATCTCTGTTTACCCAATTATTATCGATGTTGATGAGTACCCTTTTTTCTGGTGTTGCTTTCATGTATTCAATTATATCAGCATCTTCTTTTGTACACTCATAATCTACAGAGAAATTATTTTTATTATTAATTAATTCCCAAATAAGTAAAGAAGATACAATTGAAGACCACTCACCTTGAGGCAGGACTTTTGCATTGTTTGACTTCTTAGGTTTATTATGTCGGGATGATGCCTTCATCTGTGTGTTCAAGACTATCGACTTCACATCCTCGTCAGCACGCTTCATGTAGTCGTCTTGTTCTAGGTCAACTATTTGTCCGGCATCGTCTTCGATCGGCCCTTCTGCTACATCCATGTTGATCTGCAATATATAATATCAGTGAAGAGAGAGTGTAGTAGTGAAGCAGCTTGTGAAATGAATCAGGTCCTATGAAAATTTTTTGCTATGTTCTTCGTCTTAATTAGTACAGCAAAAGTCGCGATACGAATGATACGAATGCCTTCCGAGGATAAGCACCCTGTATACACACACCCCATCGTCGTTCAGCCTCCACAACCCACCGGCCACAATCCTCAGCTCGCCTCCCTCACCAATCCAATCCCTCCTCGCAACCAGGCGCCGAAATGCTGGCTAGCCAGCCGCACGCGCACGAGCCCGACGGCGGCGGCGGCACGAACCACTCCAACCACCGGCCCCACTAGCCGCCTCCTCCGCCGCTCCCGGCGGAGGTGGTGCTGGCCTTCCTGCCGCCGGAGTCGGAGGACGACGAGTGCTGGGTCTGGAGCCAGATCAAGGCGAAGGCCCGCCGCGACGCGGACGCCGAGCCGGCCCTCACCTCCTTCCTCTACGCCACCATGCTCTCCCACCCTCCCTGCCGCGCTCCCTCTCCTTCCACCTTGCCAACAAGCTCTGCTCCTCCACCCTCCTCTCCACGCTCCTCTACGACCTCTTCCACGCCTCCCTCACCGCCCACCCATCCCTCCGCGCCGTCGTCATAGCCGACCTCCTCTCCGCGCGCTCGCGCGACCCGGCCCGCGTTAGATTCTCCCAGTGCCTCCTCAACTTCAAGGGGTTCTCGCCATCCGTGCCCACCACGCCGCCACGCCCCTCGGGCCCAGCACCGCCGCCTCGCGCTAGCGCCCGGTCCCCGCATCGCCGACGTCTTCGCGGTCGACATCCACCCCGCCGCCGTCATCGGCAAGGGCATCCTCCTCGACCATGCCACCGTCGTCGTCATCGGCGAGACCGCCGTCGTCGGCGACAACGTCTCCATTCTCCACCACGTCACCTTGGGTGGGGACTGGAAGGCGGTGGCACCGCACCCCAAGATCGGGATGGGGTGCTGATAGGCGCAGGAGCGACGATTCTTGGCAACGTGAAGATTGGAGCCGGGGCCAAGATTGGGGCTGGCTCGGTGGTGCTGATAGATGTGCCGGCGAGGAGCACGGCGGTGGGGAACCCTGCCAGGATGATCGGCGGGAAGAAGGGCGAGGCCGAGAAGGACGAGGACATGCCTGGACTCGTCGCTCGCCCACGGCCCACCGTGCCACCGGCCGCCGCCGGCACTTCTTGCTCACGTACGGCAAAACGAGAAAGAGAGGGAGAAGAGAAGAGATTGAGAAGTTTCCATGCAGAATACGTGAAGGAGAGAGAGAGATAGAGAGAGATACAGGTGAGATATTCATGGGAGAGAGAGAAACGGTTGGGGAAGGTTTTTCCTTCATTTTTTTTGTGGGCGCGGGGTGGGGTTCTGGGTTCAAATGATGTGCATGATCCGGATGATTTTGGCCTTAGGATCTTCAATGAGTAAGAGAAGAAGGCTTGAGGAGAGATCTAGGCCATTCATTTGTATGAAGTTGGATTACTTTGGTACACAAATCTGGGTGGACTTAGATTAGGCATGACTGTGGGGTGGTTGAGGGGGGTGGATTTAGTAAAGAAAATTTTGGTGTATTATAGAGGGGTAGAGATGAAACAGCTATATATCAAACTATCAATGGCAATCTTTCTCTTGTTCCTTTGTTATTGGGACTTAACCATACATATTTATTTCTTGAACATATGCAACGAGGTCGAGGATTTGAAAATGACCTATTTCTTGTAACTGAAATTTGTATATAAAAAAGTAATGGGTGTTGATAAACATCATCCGAATACTTACTTCTTAACTATCATCTAAATTTATGACCATTGAATTAGAGATCCAACGACTATAAATTACTCCCCCTCCAAAAAATCACCCCCCTTAAAAAAAAGGGGCCGTTGGATTAGAATCTAGATGATTGATAGAAGAAAATACTCAAGTGATGCCTAGGCACACCTAAAAGTAATATAGCGAGCTGTTTGATGGATGAGGGAATGAATTGGATTCATGCGATCTAAGTAAACATCATCAAAACGCTAGTAAAACCTCGGTTTGCCGACCAACCAATCTCGGCGGACTGGGCATCCTCAACCTCAAGATCCTTGGATATGCGCTGAGAATTCGGTGGCTTTGGCTACAAAGAACTGAAGAGTGATGCTGGTCTGGTTTCAAACTGTTAAGATACAGGTAAGCTAAACTAGCACAAAATAAATTTTGTACTGTGTAAATCAAAAAGTTATGCGAGTAAGAGGTCATAGATTATTACCATTAGACGCACAATGCAGCGGAAGTAGAATTGAAGCAGCCGATTCAACAAAGAGCGCATCGATATAGTGAAAGTAGTCGATTGTCCTCCTGCTAACCATTTCCTCCTCGTGATCGTCCCAATCAATGCCGTAGTTGTAGCAGCGCCTCTACTGAGGTCCACACGTCCAGGAATGGAACACCATGGGTCGGCATGCTAGCACCAGCGTGCATAGTAGAGATTATGAGAGGTGACGGCTAGGGTTTCAATGGGTGTGTTTTGGGATGCCTCCCTTAGCCCCTGCACCTCTCTTTATATAGCCTTCAATCGGATCCATATCCGATACGAGTAGAGATCAAATCTCACTCGGAAACTATCATCCGGACCTTTATCATTCTGGCCCATTAAGTGTGTGACCCTGTAGGATCATATATATTTGGCCATGGGCCAAAAACTCCTTTTCGATTCATAAGTCGGTAGCGATCCATACCCGGATATAACGACTCCTAAACATAAATAAAGGTCATATCAGATGAACCTATATAGTGCTTATGTACTATCCCTTTGCCTCATTGACGAGAATAGAATAATTTTCAAATTATTACATCAATATATCATTTGGATATACCCCTTACTAATAAGAGAAGATTCGTGAAGTAGTTGTAAGTTCTCCTTTGGCTACTCCATAGTCGTAGGCTCTTCTACGACCATGAGTCGTAAGCCTTTCTATGGCTATTTCATAGTCATAAGCTCTTTTACAACTATGAAGTCATAAACTCTTCTATGATAATTCCATTATTGTAAGCTCTTCTACGACCATAAAGTCATAAGTCCTTATACGACTACTCCTTAGTCCTCTATGACTACTCAATGGTCGTAGGCTCTTTTACGACCACATAGTCGTAAGTAGTCATATGATCACCTTGTGATCGTAGACCATTCTGCTGTTTCTATATCCCTAACCGACTTGTCAAGCAATGTCTTACTACATTGTGAGGACGTTTGAAAAAGCGATTAGAATGTGCACTTATCCAATAACCGCACACGATCTCTCTCTCACAAACAACCACTGCATGACGAATGACCATCATGTCTCTCCGATAGTAACCTTTGTCAAACGACTATCGCCTGAAGCGTTGAGGCGTCTTCTAGCACCAAACAATGGCCATCGTTTCATCAAGTATTTAATGGTTGGCACCAGTGGAGAAGAGGGGGAAGCCAGATTAGAAACAGTGCAGATTCTTTTTCGCATTACACAGTTGTAATTATTTCCTCTTATTACTAATTATATAGGGCGTAAAGTTATTATTCTTCTAGAAGAAGGCCTAAACTTAGATAAAAATTTCTGTGTCCTTGTTTCGCGAGACCATAGCTTAGTCTTCTATGAGAATTCTCAAATCCAAACAAATCATATGTAAGATCGGTATTAAAACATCGACACTCATGATACCAGATCAAACTCAAGGCGAGAAGCATGCCATCCTATGATAGCTCGATCCTACACTTGATCCCGTAGTAGATTACTCACTTGTGATGGACTCATCAACCACATTCGGCATGGCCATGCACTTCCTTAATCCAACCACATCAGTGGGCCTAGAGATATCTCTCTGCTATATAGGAGGAGTAAATTCTATGTTGATCGCTTATATTCCTTCATATATTTTACAGTAAACCCAAAAGGTACCTTTATGACCACCCAGTTACAGAATAGTGTTTGGTAACCCTTAAGTAAACTATTACACATGTAGAAATCAATGACGATATCAGATTTAAGGATCCTACGTACACTATATATAAGACCAACTGATGACACTTAAGAATAGAACAATTCCCATAGTGTCTCATGGTGGGTCAATCTAACATCATGTTCTCTAACATATGTTCATATTATTGATTTGATATCCCATATCTATGATCCGTGAAACATGATCATCAATCAATACATGTACTGATCTGTAAATCATAATTGTCCGACATAATGATATAAGATCAGGGATTAGAATAACATCAGAACATAAATAAAGAGTTCCACGAACAAGTCATATGCTTGTTGATTAATATGAAATACATTTATTAAATGGACAAAATAACATATTATTCAAAAGATCATAAACATAGAAGTGATACAACCATCTCCATGATTACCTCTAGAGTATATCACTAACAGAAACTTCAACATGAAAAGCAGACCTGTCCAATGGGTCGTGCCGGGCTGACATGGTATGGGCTCAGTGTAGGCATGGCTCATTTAGGCATGGCCCGTTTAGGCCTGCCAAATAAACAGGCTATGTCGTGCCGACCCACGGGTCGCGGTCTGAGCCCAGGCATAGCCCACGATCGTGCTGTGCTGGCACGGGCATAATTATGGCTTAATGGGCCGTGCCAGCACAGTCGGCCCGTTAAGCGGAGAAAAAGAAAAAAATTCAGAAAATTGTAGAAAATTAAGGAAAAATTATAGAAAATCATAGAAATTAAGAAAAAAAATCAGAAAAATTATAGAAAATTGTAGACATTGTTAACCATCAAGATAATTATTGTCAATGACATAATGAGCTTTATTTACTTGTTAAATTACATGGGATGGCTGCCTCGTTAAAAACTTTACCAAGTAATAACTCAACTTGAGAAAACCTTGGTAAAGAAAAAATAGTACAGCCTGTAAGCCCACTAGTGACTATATTTGAAGAAAAAATATTGAAAATCCTATGTATTGCTATCTAGGTATAAATTCTTAAAAGATTCTTCTAAGTCTCTATTCTCTATAGTATGTTGGAGTCTTGATTCAACTTATTTTCAGTCTTTGACGGTCAGAAGGATTTTAACCATCTCGTTCGAGAGATTTGTTTGTCGCTCCTCAATTATTCTTCCAGATAGACTAAAGACTGACTCTGAGGAGACTATAGAGACAGGAATAATCAACACATCCCGCGCTAATATGGATAGCATTGGATATGTTACTTTCTAGGTTTGCCACCATGAGAGGATGCTCAACTCTTGCTCGAAATTGACCTTATCACTGTTGAGATAGCTTGATAGGTCTCCAGTGCTTTGTCGCCTTCCTCCTCCTGACTGATGTGTACCTGCACCTGCACGAGAATCTCTAGAGGAAGAACAAAAAATCTTACCCCATTGCATAGTCCATGTAGAGGTGCTAGGGGCTACTGGGGGTCTTTTCAAATGCATGGATCTAAACTTATTTTCGTATTTCTCATATACTTTATATAATTTATCCTTAACTACTCTATAGTATGTACAATAATCTAAACCACAGTAACATCACTTAAAAGTTGTAATACATTTATAAATCCTTAGAGTTTGACGCTAGGATCCAAAATAAAGGCGAATGCATATAAAATAGGAATTTCCCTCCAGTATTTTAAAAACTTAGTTTTCATGGCAACTATAGTACCTGTAGTACAAGATCATTTTCAAAAGTCTTTAGGTGAGTGGCAATTTCAAGAATGTTATGAACAATTAGTGGAGAGGTTGGATAGTATACTCCAAAAAGACAAAGTGTAGCTTTATAAAAAAAGTTCTAAAAAGAAAATATTTTTCACCAACAACCCAATCATCCTCAGTAAGTTCAGGGTCTTTAACTTGGGTTCTACTGGAGGATCTACGAGATTGATGACCTTGGGTGTGAAGGAAATAAATAAGGTTCTTATATGGCAATATATGTTTAAGCATAAGGTAAGTAGAGTTCCATCCAACAAGTATATCTAAGCCAAAATTTCTAGGACGAACATTCATTGCTACGTAAAAGCTCTTATATGTGGCCATTCATTAAATAGAACAATTAATATATGAAATTACATCCCTAAAAGAATCAATACAAGCATTTAATATTTTTAAATCAGATTTAACAATAAGATTAATAATATGACAAGCGCAACGTTGATGCAGTAAGAAAGATTGTACATGAGTATTAAACAACGGAGTAAGAATTTCCATAGCCTTAGTGTTTGCAGCTGCATTATCTAAAGTTATAGAAAAATCTTATCAGTGAGGCCAAAATCTTCTACAACTTTAATAATACATTCTGCAATATTTTCAGCAGCATGCGAAACATTAACTAATTTAAATCCTATAATTCTTTTTTCCATTACCCAGCCATCATTAACATAATGAGCAACAACACTAATATAATCCTCCCTAGTCTTACCAATCCATATGTCTGATGTCAAAGCAATAGAGAATGTACATGGATGAAACATTTCTTTCATTTTTTCATGACAATTATTATAATATTTAATTAAATCTCTAGTTGTTGTTTGCCTAGATACAATACTAAATTGAGGGTTATGAGCAGTCATAATATATTTTTAAAAGCATCAGACTCACCAAAATTTAAAGGTACATCTTAAGAAGCAATTAATCTACAAAGAGATTTCTGGACTACTTCTGGGTTGTACTCCCAAGTACGTACCAAGCCATCCGGGTTATATTGCAGCTGCGCTTGGTGCATTTGTATTTCTTGCCTTCTTTTACAGCTTGCAGTATGCCGTTGCAGGTGACTCGTCCCATCTGAAGATTTTGCAGACAATTTATTAACACAAATTTTACAAACAACATACCTTACTGAATTCTCCTCATCGTCAGTCTTGAACTTCTTGTCGAAATCGTTCCAGACTCCTGATGTAGTAGTTCCTGTTCTTTTCGCACCCGTGCTATGGCTTGTGGATGCACCAACAGAAAATGGATCGATTGGATCCTGTGCCACCGGGGTCGTCGCTTCTTCTAGCTCTCCAGTTTGTTGTGGATGTGGACCTTCCGCGGATGGATATCCATCTTGAAAGGATTGCATATCCTCCACCGAGAATCCGAATTCGGAGAATTGAAAATTGTAGTTCTCCATTGAATCAACTGTAAATTAAAATAGTAAAGAACAATTAACGTACTATTGAATCAACAAATAATAGTAAGAAATTAAATTAAGACAGCACTATTATCTCTTTTGCAGCTCTCAGAAAATTCTTTGAAGATTTTTTTAATTTTCTGAATTTCGCACGAATTTCTCACTAATTTTCCAAATTTACGCAAACACTACCGGATTTTTCACAACTAAACAGAGAGATGAGAGTCAGGTTTGAGGTGTGGAGAATGGAGGCCGGATGCCTCCCTATTTATAGAAAAAAATATCATATATTTTTTTGAATTTTTCACCCCAACGGTCAAAAAACAGCTATATTCGACAAGTCGGGCCGTGCTGGCATGGCCCATTTACGCCCATTGCCATCCGGGCCAGACCGTGCTGTGCCAGCACGGCCCATGACTGTAAATGGGCCATGCTGTGCCATCCTCTCGGTTCAGACACGGCACGGTCTACGGGTCGTGCTGGGACGGCCCGCGAGCTAAACGGGCTATGCCGTGCTTGAGCTGGGCCAATAGTATTGGGCCGTGGACCAGCACGGTAAGACCTGGCCCATTGGCCACCTCTAATGAAAACTACATTGAAGCAATGTTCGCAGCCTCGGCCATGGTGCAGCTCGGAGACGGCAACAAGGCCTTCTTCTTCGGTTTGCTTGGCTTACCTTGCGGAAAGGCCATTTGGAAAGCCTGGGCAGGCGATGAAATGCAAATTATTCATCAGCATCTGGCTTCGGAGGCCACTGCTCACTCGCATTGCTGATGACATCATCTGGCTTTGGTGGTTGTCAAGGCGAGCTAGATTGCCTAAGACCCAGAGGAAGGGTTTTGATTCATTGGTTATTCTGATTACCTTGGCACCTTTGGAAGAAGCACGACGCCAGGATTTTTCATTATGACTACAAAGATATGCATGGCGTGCTCCAAGGAATTCAAGAAGAGCGGCGTCGCGGCTGACTGCGTTCTTTCGTGGTTAAGGCTGTTGTGGCTGTGTTTCTTTTTCGTTGTCTTGATGTCTGAGTGATCTCCTGTATTTCCTTTTTCTGAAATTGGGCTGCTGGACGGTTTTATCGTTTGTTCTCAATTTATCTATGGAATTCGACACTCAAGCCTTTTACGTCTTCGTAAAAAAAAATATGTTGCCTAGGTTACACAACTCAAAAGATGGGCTCAATGCTTCCCATGGTCAGAAATTGCACCCTAAATATGTAAAGCCTGTGCGTTATTTCTGTGGAAAGTCACTTCATGCGTAGCTAGCTGCCAAATCTATATTTTTTCTCGAGAAGCTCTGCCAGTTCTACATGCATGGAAGATGTACACGCAAGCTCTTTTTTTTTTCTTTCTCTTTACTAATTTTAGCCTCCTACAAGAGACCTACATTAATCCTAACTAGAAAAAGGATAGAAATTTCTCCAAGAAAAATGAAAAATAGCTAGAAATTCTCATAAAAATCGGAAAAAAGAAAAGCATCGCAATCGTCCAATTCTTCTAACTGATGTATCCTGTGGCTTAGAACATACCCGACTGGAATGGGGTACAAGTCCCTGACGTGACCATGCATGTTTGAATCAAGTTAGGAAACAAGTGCGGAGTTACCTCACGTGAACCTTGGGATTCCTGTTGATTGCCGGTAGCCGTATCCATAAACATTAATACATGATCGCATGATTAGGGAAGAATGATGAAACGATGCAGCTGGAGACTCCCACGGATACGTATAACAATATAGAGGAATCAAACATGTCCGGTAAATCTTTTGCTGCGGCTCAAAATCACCATCGATAATACGCACAACACAAAACATGGGCATCAAAGAAAATACTATCCTATCATCAAAACCATATCAGAAAACTTTAAAATGTTTCCATGAATATATGTAGTGACTTAAAAAATAAAAATATATTATTTTAAAAATTATGAGCCCGTGCAGGCGCACAGGTTGACTAATAAAAAAAGGCCGAGTGCAAGGCCTACGAAAGGAAGTCTTTCACCTAAAACAACCTGCCTAGCCCAAGTAATCCATTCCACAGGCCTACACAGCGCAACCAGTTGACCAACCCAGCAACTTGGGCCTCTTCCAACCCATCCGGAGACAGGCCAACCGCCAAACTTCATTCACTTTTCGGGCTGGGCTTGAAGAGCCCACCCGACCCCATCCATAGGCGTCTCGTCCTCGGTCCTCACCAGCGTACGCCTTTGTACTTAGCATCCATGTACAAGAACTGTGATCGACACCCATGGGATGCAGCTTTTCTGTTCTCTTTCCTATTCTCATCCCTGTTTCTTCACATATAGTAGCATCCTATTCATTCTATTCTGCAACAGCACTCATTTCTCCTAAACTCTCAACGAATATGCTGCTGCCACGTGTAAGAAAACACAGGAAAAGAGAATAGGGAAGCTACATTCTGGGATGGATGCATGTTCCAAACTCCTAACTTCACAGGAATATCTGACAAAATTTTGCATGCATGGAAAATGGTACATGCACACGTACAAGTACACCACAGTTTTTTCCTTCAGATTTTATGTGTGTAAATTCCAAATTGCCTAGGTAATTTGTGATTTACCAACATATAAACCATGCTCAGATGATTCCAACACACATGCTATCTCTTTTGCGTGAAGTAAGGATAAAAGCGTAAATAGGTTTGTTATACAACGCACGGCAAAAATGAAATAAGGAAGAACATTCAGGAGTACGAGATAAAGATTTCAAGTGAAAAAACACTTACGGAAAAAAAACCACGGACGGACAATTAGCGAAATCCTATATAGAGGACAAGTTACAGATGCTCTTGATGTATTACATAGGTAGATAACTAAAGTTGTGTGTGCTATGTATTATGAAGCATACATGATATATAAATACCCTTGGAAACGAGATTCCTAGATGAAAAAAGAATATAGTCCTAATCGACAATGGAAACAGCCTACGTGGAAACTAGAACAGTAACCTACTTGGAGACAGAAACAACATCTCGCTCGGAGACGAAACAGTCTTAGAAGATGGCAGTGAAGAGTTGTAATCATAAGTGTCTCGAGTAGCCACATCTAACTCTAGTCGGTGTAAACACCTTTGGACACTACGATAGTGCAAGTCAGTGCAAAGTCTATCACAAACTCGAAGATGATCATAATATAACCTCTGACCAATTTACATTACCGACCAATCATACTGATCGGAATAAATCTTTTGAGCAAAACCCCATCGAATTCTTCGAATTATCGGTATCGACTAGATTCGGATCACAAAATACAACATGACTCAGTTATAATAGCTTGGGCACTAGGATACACATACAACAGGGCTCACAAAACACAAAATCCGGCGCTCTAGGAGACTGTTGCTCTTATTTGGAGCTTGGGCATTATATTCCAAGAATCCATATGAATGCGTACTTACAATATTTATAAATCTAAGTTATAATAGCTTCACTTTTAGTGAAACATGGATTTGTGCATCGTTTTGGTTGTACAAGGATATCAATACATTTTATTATAAAGTAGAGATTAGAGATACTAGGCAGCTATTTCAGTATTTCAACTTTCTTAGACGATAGCTAGCCATATTGCTCGTCTTTATTAAGAAAGCCAAGGCATTAGAGATACATAGGGAGCTCTTTCAGTATTTCACCCTTTTTTTTGGAAAACTAGTATTTCACCTTTATTACACGATAGGCGTATTGTTCGGCTTTATTAAGAGGCAACGTCACATGTGGATCTGACGTAACTTTCTCTAGCCTTGATGTTAAACATTTTTTCTTCAGGTGTAGCGTACGTACTAGATTACTGTCTGTTCTTTTTCAAATGTTGTTTTAGAGTGCGTGTCAACTCTTCAAAACTTGATCGCTAATATGCCCATAAATATTTTGATTTGTCAGGTGAAAGTGACGATATTAATAGATTTGTATTAAAAAATACTTTCATAATATCTATCTATATCTATACTAATTAGAGGCTTCTTAAAAAGCCCCTACGTTAATTCTAGAAGATAATTTTTTTTTAAAAAAATTATTATATTAATCAAAGAAAAAAAAACTAGAAATTCTCACATTAATCGAAGAAAAAAGATCTCATCCGTACATCTTGTGTCCTAAGGCTCTGATAAAACACACGTCCTTTTGTCCCACGATCAAATCCTACAAAGGAAATAAATGTCCCGTGCATGCAAGTGTCCGAATTAATATGAAACGTGGAGCCGAATATTTTTTTAGTTTAAGAAATACTTGGTAGATTAAGGAGACAAAGAAATAGTGTTTCACAGTAATTACTTTTTCTTATGTCCGAGTCAAGTTCTAATGGATTTTTATGATTAAATTAAATTTTATGCATAGTCCGAGTTGAACTCAAAGCCCTCCACCTCCAGGTCCCTATGTACAAAAATACGTACTCACAATTAAAAATTAACTAGTCATCAACCCGTGCGCCTATACAGTTTAGCGATTTAAAACTTTTCTTTCATTGTGATGCAAAAGTATGTTATATATATTTAGAAATATTTTTAAAATCTATACTCTTTATTGTTTATTAGTTCTGAATACAGAAGTTTAAGTTAAATGAATTAGAACCGGATAAGCTTATACTTTCTGTATTCAGAACTAATAAACAATTAATAAGGACTACATATTTTAAAAATACTTTTAAACACACATAACATACTTTTGCATCACAATAAAAAAAGTATGTTTAAATTGCTAGCCCGTGCAGCGTATGCGTTGATGACTAGATATATTTTAATAAGTTTATTAATATTTAATTATCAAAGTTGTGAGTTAGAGACTGGATGTTTGAAGTGACAGGTAAAAAAAGAACGTAGTTCTAAGAGCAGGTACAGTAAGATTTAGTCAGCAGGCTATAGCAAATATAATATCAACCAAATCTTACATGGCAGAGAGAGAAAGTAAGAGAGAGAAGGAAGCTGGCTACTAAATTACAGCTAGCTATAGCACGTAAAAATATGCATTTCACTCTCTTACACGTGGGGCCAAATAGTTATTGTAATAGCTACATTATTGTATGAACTATTTTTTTGAATACTATAGATGAAATGGACAAATGTTATAGCCACTAGTTGGTTATACTATTGTACTTGCTCTAAGGAGTAACCGCTTGTAGGAAACCTCCCGAATTAAGAAAAGGTGCAGTGTTATAGATTGATGGTGTTGTTGTAGTTATGATCACGCTGCCAATGATCAAGCATACAAAAGTACAGGTAGATATAAGACGTAGTTCCGATAGTCTTTTATCTGTTTATTGATATCTCATATGTGATATACAAAATAGTTAGCACCTGCCCCTATATTTATAGGGGCGAGGAGATTTTTCTTCAGCTACAACGAGCAGCATAAGGAAGTGAGGTATGCTAACGGGCCTTTGAGACCTAATGGATCGGTTTAGTCGACACATGAATTATATCACAACAATTATACTGTTTTGTAGGAAAGCGAAACTATTCAATCGAAACTACGACGACAAATCAGTCATAGCTCTCACACATATTCCCTGGCGGCTATGTTTTTCGTACTCTTGCCCTCTTCCAAGACGAGCGTTAATCTCGATCCATTTCCCTTGTCCCAAACCTTATGTCCTTAAGCACAAAGTAGAAAAGCATACAAACAAAAAGAGAGAGCAAGCTGAAATTATTAATAGTGTTTTCGCTGGACACAAGCATAATGCAAGAGCATACTGTTAGCTAAAAGCATACAAACAAAAAGAGATAGCAGGGTGAAATTATTAATCGTGTTTTCGCTGGACACAAGCATAATGCAAGAGCATATATACTGTTAGCTAGGGCCGAAAGCCATTATTAATTGCAACATTAATTTGTCGGTAGTGAACGTATATATGCTAGTATCCCACTATATATAAGATCGTGTGAGGTACTTCACATTCCACAACCACAAATACCACTAACTAGTAGCGTATTTCACGGTATCTAATCCATTCCCCAATGGCTTCATCCATTCACTGTTGTCTATTCTTCTGCCTACTTCTTCCTCATTTCAGCAGCTCCGGCCACACCACCTACACTCAGGGGACAAGCCACTTCCTTCTCCGTTCGTCCACCGATGATGCTCGGGCTTCGTCGCCGTCGCCGAAACCCACCTGTTCGCCCATCCCTTCCGGTGCAGTACATGATTACACTAAAAAATCTGAACAAAAATTGAACTTGTGAAATGAGTAACTTGCACGTGTGGACATACCAGTCTGCATGCATGCAAAACTTTGTCATGTGAAATTAATGTTTGCAGGGTATAGCAGTGACAACAAGTTGCCACTGGTGCACCGGCTGAGCCCATGCTCGCCACTTGGTGGCGCGCCGCGAAGCGAAGATAAGCTGTCGATGGACGACATCGTGCACCGCGACAGCGCCCGCCTCCGCGCCTTCTACGAGGCCCACGCCAGCGCCACGTCCACATCAGGTGTGAGTATCCCCACAACTGGTAACGCCGACAAGGAGTTCCCTGGCAACCTGGACTACACCGTCGTCCTCGGCTACGGCACGCCAGCGCAGCAGTTCACCGTGAACATCGACACCGCCTTCGGCACATCGCTGCTCCGGTGCAAGCCGTGCAAGGTTGGGGATGGCCCGTGCGACCCGGCATTCTACCCGTCCCGGTCCTCGTCCTTTGATACAATCCCCTGCGGCTCGCCGGAATGCACGGGAACTTGTTCTGGGCAGACCTGCGCATTCAGGCTCGGCAATGACCGTATCACGGTGGCAAGTGGCACCTACGTCAAGGACACGCTCACGCTCTCGCCGTCGACCACCGTCGAAAGCTTCGCGTTCGGGTGCATGGAGGTCGTGGACCCTGACCTTTTCTACGGGTTAGCCGGGGTGATCGACCTCAGCCGTAACAACCGCTCGCTGGCGTCTCGAGTCTCTTTTTCTCCCAACGGTGACACCACAGTCGCTTTCTCCTACTGCCTCCCTTCTAACATAAGCTCCCACGGCTTCCTCTCCATCGGCACCGCTCGGTCCGATTACGCCGGTCACCAGGATGTGCAATACGCGCCGCTGGTGGACAACGCGGTGCTGCCGACCTTCTACTTCGTCGAGCTCGTCGGGGTAAAAGTCAGCGGGAGAGACCTCCCGATCCCGCCGACCGCACCCATCGCCAACTTCACGTTACTCGACGCGGCGACGATCTTCACCTACTTCACCCCGTCCGTCTACGCCGTGCTGCGGGAGGAGTTCCAGCGGCAGATGGCGGATTACCCCACGGCTCCGGCGATCGACCTGCTCGACACGTGCTACAACTTCACAGGGCTGAACTTCGTCAGGATACCGGGTGTCCGACTCTTGTTCTCCGGCTGCTCGAGCCTGCGGCTCGAGCTGGAGCAGGTGATGTACTTCACCAACCCCGCCAATTACTTCTCCGTCGCGTGCCTTGCGTTTGGGGCGTCGGATGCGCGCAACGAGTTCCCGGTCTCTGTCATTGGCAACTTGGCGCAGCGCTCGGTGGAGATGATATACGATGTGAAGGGAGGAAAGGTTGGCTTTGCCCAGGGGGTCTGCTAAGTTGCTGAGGAGGTGCAGATGGTTCCTACTTGATACAATGATATATACTTGCATATGCATTGTTCAGATCGAGTACTCTTGTGGTTTTTCCTTGAATTATCTGTAGTTTGTGTAACTTGAATTTGTCGTGGTTTCCGACAAATCTATTTGCCATACTACTAGCTCTGTTTCTTTTGCAGCTGTTGTTTTAAAATATGTGCAATTAATATTTTAAAAGTTTGGCTGCTAATATACTCAAAAGTATTTGGATTAATCATGTGGAAATGATATTACTATATTTATCTAAAAATACTTATATTCCATTATATTTTTAATAATTTTTACTATATATAAATAGAAAAGGAAAGACGCTCTATGTATTGAACATTCCGTCCATAACTATGGACCGACCACTTAATTTGTGAACTTTCTCATCCTAAATGAATTTATCTTTTGTTATCTGAATTTGCAAACTTTATAGATTGGAAGTCTTCAATCCATAACAATATATCTCATATTCGATAGATAGCAATTGCCAAAAATAATAGACAAAGATGTGGATTGGAGACCATGTCGATATCCAAAATAACAAGTGTAAAAACAGAGGTAGTAGCATATAATATGCAGTTGAGTGCCAATGATATAAATCAATATCAAACTAGATCTATCCATCTATCTATATTCTATTACCTATTATATTATTAAAATAGAGGCAAAATAGGCCACCACATTCATTCTCAAAGGCTATAAATTATTATGTTAATCAGAGGAAAAAATAGAAAGATCTACACTATCGATTGTGGTGGGTCTATATTATAATGGTACAGATTAAATATATATATAGACATGAGAGCTATTACAATTATATATGCATTGTAGTATCTAACTGCGCAATTACGTAGGAAAATTGGCTAGTTATATCTATATAATAAAAACAACTAGTGAGATTTAAGGCACCTTCTTCCTTTTGAGAGTATGAAAACCCCACAATAATCCAAAAAAGAGGAAAAATCCTAGAAATACTCACATTAATCTAGGGAGAAAGAGAAAGATATATACTACTTATTTTGTTAGGGCCAGATTATAATGATGTGGATTAATCATATATAAAATTAGAGTTGTATAACAAGTATAATTGTATTTTTTTAATATAGATAGTAGAGTTGCATATTAAAAATAATTGTATCATACTATCTAGTGATGCAATTATGCGGGAATTCTGCTAGTTATTAAAACAAAGGAGGAAGAAGCCACAATGACTCTCTCTCTCTCTCTGTGGCTAGAAATTATCACATTAATTGAAGAAAAAAAAGGAGAAAACTCTACATCGTCGATTGTGGCGGATCAAGATTATAACAGCGAGGATTGATTAGATATATATTAGAGCTGTATAAGAAATACAACTCTATTTTTAATCATAAGAATTACATCGTCTGGACGAATGCAACCCTATTTTCAGATAAAGCATTTGTATTGTAATATGTAGCCAGGCAGATGCGTAGGAAATTTGGCTAGTTCAGATGATCCAACGGTCTAAATCTCTCCCTCCCTCTTCTACATCCACTCGCCTCCCCCAACCCTAACAATGTGACTCCAATCCTTGCATTAACCTCCGTTGCCTTTACTCTGAACCTCGGATCCCTCCTCCCACGCTCCACTTCCTCCTCATCCAGCCTCCTGCCTCTACCACCACGGCAAATTCACTTGTGGAGAAGGGGCGCATTCGGCGTTGGGGCAATCGGTGGCAGGGGTGAGCCCGCTTAGATGGAAAGTTGTGCAAGGTGCCGGTGAGCTAGAGCTTGCCTTCGCCGAAGATGGAGACAGAGGTGAGGTGGCCCACGAACCTTGAAGGGGGAAAAAGACAATATCACCCAAAAGAACACATGCAAACTTCTCGTGGTTGATACCTGACCGAACAGTAAATTTTAGGCACTACTGGCCGGATACATCGACCTCCGGGGAACGTGAATCGAGAGGAATGTTGATTGAGGGCCTACATAGAGGGTCGCATACATTCCCGCACACGCGGTGTGTAGCAACTGGAAGCGAGTCGTCTGCCGTTGTCATTATAACGGCAGAGGTTGCCGTTCCAACTTCATCCCAGGATAGTAACTCCTGAATAAGTCACTTAAAAAAAGGTATTGATAAACATCATCCGGATGTTTTCTTTCTAACTATCATTCAGATTTATGACCGTTGGATTAGAGATCCAAGGGCAAGCCCGGCTATGGGGGTAGGGCGGGGGTGCTCCGGCCTAGGGCCCCGGGCCAGGGAGGGCCCCCCGCGCAAGCCGCCCAACGCCCCACGCTGGGGAATCCTAATGCTAACTAAAGAAGTTTTTGTTGGGGGTGGACGAGCACATAGAACGGCTTCGATCAAGAATCCGTCAGCTTTCAAATGTTGATGCCTTGGTGATGTCTAGAGTTGTTTAGTCTTGTGGTGGTTTAGCTTTCTTTGGTATGGTCTGGTTGTGTAGGCTGTGTCTAGTGCTTTGATGCTTTAGCCTTCTAGTCAGTCTGTTTTGAGTTGGAGTGGCAATACTGAACTCTTTTCTTGGGTGCTATTTTGTTTTTGTGCGCAATCTTGTAAGCTAATGTCCCAGGAAAACTATATTGTAGCTTTCAATAAAAGCTAGGCTTGTGCCTGTCGTCTAAAAGAAACGTATCCCCAGATTTGGTTACTATAACAGTGCGATTTTAAGATATGTGCAATTAAGTTTTTTTTAGGCGTATGCAATTCAGTTTTTGGAGCGCGTAGAAGCACCACCCATAGAAAGATTGAATGGCTTGACTATGTGCTGCATTGAGAAAAATATCTTGAACGACATTGATCTCGATGTTATTATTAATGATTTTGCATCAAGAAGTGCTAGAAGAAGTTCCTTTTTATGAAAGACATTGGATATTTGTCGCTCCTATTTGAGGTAAATTAATTCTTACTAGTTACATTTGGTTTATAAACTAGTTAGTACCTAATTAGTTTATCATATTAGAACTATTGATTTGTGTCACTTTAGACAATATAAAGTTTAAACTGCATATTTTATAAGTAGAAAAAAAAAATTTATAGTAAAGGGCTTATAGAGCCGAATTCGCCCTAGTGCCCTTGAAAACGTTGAGCCGGTCCTGTCCAAGGGCCACAAATTCTCCCCACCCCCTCCAAAAAAATTCACCCCTCCCTCCAAAAAAATTTCTCCCCCCTCCAAAAAAGAGACCGTTGGATCTCTAATCCAACGGTCCGAAATTTGGATGATTGTTGAGAAGAAAACATCCGAGTGATACCTATACACACCTAAAAAAAATCACCGAGCCACCGCCATAGCGAAGGATCGTCTCTTTGCTCAGGAAATTCTTTCTCGTTCGCCAAGACACATGTACGCCTTCCTTTCGTCCGCGTTTTACTGTAAGTGGAATCCACCTATTAGCTTCTACTGTGTCATGGCTTCCCGCTCAATGCCAACTCAGTTTGGTTTCGCAAAAAGTGCTGTTTTGTACTTGCTCCCGATTGATTTCTACTAATGAAATTGAAATGTAAGACCTCTTGTTAACTGAAGGATAAATATCTGAATGCTGAAATTGAATTGCGCATGTGCTTTCAAAAGAAAACAGAAGTTGGATTGCTCAAGAACCCAATTTGTAACGAGTGATCCAAAAGGGTTCATGTCAGTGACGAAGCCAGAATCGAAATCGGGGTGGGCTCAAAACCTCAAACGGCTAAGCTAGATTGACACAAATATAGTATTTTACTCTTGTACAATTCAAATTCATACATAACTAGAAGACAAACCACGCAAAAAAAAAAAAAAAAGAGAAACATAACATATCACAAAAAGCACATCCCAAAAATATATAAACATGTTTCCAGTGAGTAGATTTCAATCATCTGCATATCAAAAATAGCAAAATTAATTATACGATAAATAATTATAAATGATCAGGAACATTCAAGAAAAACATAACATACTAATAACACACAAGCTTATTGGTGGGAACATTTTTAGTGATATGCAAGTTGAGCTAGTAGATCGTGCTTCAGAGTTATGTCCACTTGTGGTTTCGATTTTCTCGAGTGGAGTGGGCAATGGCCCTTTGGTGTCTGCAATGCCTGTGTCCCTTGAATTGAAGAGTTCTGGGAGCATTACCTCAGGAACGTCCATAACCTGCATAAATAACAATTGCAATGAGAATGCTGAGAGAATTGTCATGATCTGAAATAGTAATCAAAGTACAGATGGGCTAGAGATGAAAAAGAAAAGGAAATTAAGTTGAGGTTATGAGGTGCTTCAAGCAAATTACAGTTTCACACAGTGAAAGCAATGCTCTATTAATTACCAACTACTTGGCTAAGACCTAGCTAAACTAAGCTTAGTACCTTATGATGAGATTCCAAAACGACTCAAAAGCTTTGAGTGAAAAGCCTCACAAATTGCCATGGATGGAAACTGTTACAATTTTCTGGTAAATCTTTTGCTCTCGGAAATCACTTCACCACAGAACTCCCACCGTCTTCGCCTGCAACGTGTCTTTTGTGGATCCACTCTTCGCTTGCTTTGCTGTGACGTACCCGAAAGGACGATGAAAAAGGACAGCACGCTGGCTTGCTGCCTCCACGTGATTCGCCGAGAGACACAACACATACGCCGAGAGACACGAATACACAGAACGCTCCTTGGCTCTTATTCTCTTTATTACTCTCAATGCTCTTCTCAACTCTCACGTCTCCAGCACATCATCTTTTTCTTACAACTTTCTCTGCACCTCATCTCACGTATTGCATGGCTCTTTTAAAGCCAATGCACACTTCGATTCATACTCTAAAACGGACTCATATTCTTTGCGAGGAATACGGAAACGCCGCAGGAACACGGAAACGACACAGCGCAGACTCGAATATAACTCGTATACGTATTCGTATACTCGGACTCGTACTCGAATACGGCAAGAAAACATAACTGAAACAAGATTATATTCTAACAATCACCTCCTTAATCTTGTTTCATCATCTTTGATCACATCGACCTTCTCACTTGCTCCCGCTTCTTCCTTGCATGCCCGCTGGTCGTAACGCCGCCTCGCTCCTCCACGAGCACCTCCTCTCACCGTCGTGTGCCATTGTTTTCACCATTGTCCTCCACGCTGTATTTCCTCCCGCCGCTCGGGACCCATCTCCGGCTTCTTCCATCGCCCGCGTGAGAGCTCCTCCGAGCCTCTCGCCGCCACGACCATACTGCTGCATGTGGTCGGTGCCGACCACTCAACTGTCGCTCCGCTTCTTCCACCGCATGCGCTTGTTTGGAGTTAGCCGTATGCTCGCGGCGCACCTCCCGAGCCGCCGCTCGATCATCGCGCTTTCTCGCTCATCTTGCTTCTTGCCGACTCGATCTCCTTCCTTGTTACGTCTTCTTGTGCGCTAGGCTTGCCTCCCGCCGCCTCTACACCTCGTCCATCTGCGTTTTCTCCACCCAAACCTGTTTACAAGTGTTCAAAGGAATCTTGTACAACCGATTTGGAGATCTCTTCGCCTTCATCAACAAATTTCTGTTCTTGTCATACACTCGCAAGAACTCATCCTCCAAAGACCACCTTGCATCCTCTCTCCGTCATCCGCCCGAGACTTAGTATGTTGTTGCATAGACTTGGTATATAATATATTCCTGTCAACAACTTCTTATCCCCGTTCCTGCATTGTAGCATCATCGTCCCTTTGCCCTTTATCTCCACTATGGAGCCGTCGCCGAACTTGACCTTGCCCCAAACCTTCTCGTCGAACTTGTGAAACATGGAACGATCTCCCGTCATGTGGTTGCTTGCTCCATTATCCAAGTACCATTGATCCGTGTGATCATGGCTTCCTTCCTTCATGCGTAGTTTTGGAACTACGTTCTCCTCATTCAGTTCCACCATGACCGACTCCTTTTCAACATATGAGGAGAGAAGTACTAGATTTCCATCATCTTCTTCTTCGTCTTTGGTAAGGTTCACTTTCCCGTCCTTCTTCTTATTCTTGCAATCCAAAGCAAAGTGCCCAAGCTCATTACAGTTGAAGCACTTTTGTTGTCGCGGCATCTTATCGTGTAGTGCCCATATTCGCCACATTCAAAGCACTTGACATGTGACAAATCATAGGATCTCTCACCACCTCCTGCCCAAAGATTGTCTCCACGGCCACCCCCGCCGCCTCGACCACTCTGGCCACCACGACCATGCCACCTCCCGCGGTTGTATGAAGAGCCACGACCGTCTCTCGATCTCCCTTACTAGCAACGCCGTCGTTAGAGATGCTTGCTCCTTGCGTGATTAAAACCCCTTCAGAGCTCCTCATGCGCCTTGAGAGATCCGGTGATCTCTCTATCTTCTTCTTGTCCAGATCGGGAGTACATAAGTGTTGTAACAACAGTATGTATTTCTCCTAAGCACGCGTAAGTACTTCTTCACGCCACGATTCCTCCATCTTGTCACCAAGAGAGTTAACTGATTAAACAACGAACTCAACTTACCGCGAACTCGCCCACCGATCGTTTTTTCCATCTTCGATTCTCGAACTCGCTCCGCAAATTCGGAGCCGCACTTCCTTGACACGATCAACTCCTTCGTGCATCGCCCAAGCGCCCCACGCCCCGCCGCCGCCTCCTTGCCGATGAGTTGATGCATCATCGCGTCTGGCACCGCCTGGTAGATGAGGGCCAAAGCCGCTTGATCTACCTTGTCGTCTACCTCCTTGTCCTTCCTCTTCGGATCGATTGCACACCAGACTCCCTGGGCGCGCATATTCGTCTTCATCTTCATTGCCCATACCTGGTAGTTCTCGATCGTCAGGAGAGGGTATTGGAGGGAGATTAGCCCACCCTGAACTTTCATCTTGTCACCCATGCTCTGATACCACTTGTTACAATTTTCTGGTAAGTCTTTTGCTCTCGGAAATCACTTCACCACAGAACTCCCACCGTCTTCGACTGCAACGTGTCTTTTGTGGATCCACTCTTCGCTTGCTTTGCTGTGACGTACCCGAAAGGACGATGAAAACGGATAGCACGCTGGCTTGCTGCCTCCACGTGATTCGCCGAGAGACACAACACATACGCCGAGAGACACGAATACATAGAACGCTCCTTGGCTCTTATTCTCTTTATTACTCTCAATGCTCTTCTCAACTCTCACGTCTCCAGCACATCATCTTTTTCTTACAACTTTCTCTGCACCTCATCTCACGTATTGCATGGCTCTTTTAAAGCCAATGCACACTCCGATTCATACTCTAAAACGGACTCATATTCTTTGCGAGGAATACGGAAACGCCGCAGGAACACGGAAACGACACAGCGCAGACTCGAATACAACTCGTATACGTATTCGTATACTCGGACTCGTACTCGAATACGGCAAGAAAACATAACTGAAACAAGATTATATTCTCTGGTCAGGATTTCTGCATTCCACAGCGTCCATTAGAAGTGTAATTTCCATGTCAGCATGCATATGCTTTTCTCATCATGTACGAGTATCTTCTTTATCTGGATTGGTTTTGTAAATAAATGCTTCATCTGGGCCAAATGAGTGTACAAGAACTTCCTGTAATGCAGAAAACCCACCATCAGACTCCAATAAATGAATAAATGCTTTTCCAGATAGACATTTCTTGTTATCTTTAGTACCTCTTTGTAAGTACTTCCACTGGGTGGCAATGTTCTTAAATGTAGTCATCTTCTTCTGCAGGCGCAACAACCTTATAGATCTCTCCATTCGATTGAAAAGATTTTAGGAAATTCTTGTGTCTGCCATTGCAAAACAAGAAAGCATGGCGGATAATCATGGCTAAGCAGCAAAGATATCCATGAGATGAAAAAGAAAAATGGCTCACTCGCCAGTTGCCTCCCGGCTCCCCATGCGACGCGTCCCTGTCCGGTGGCCAGCTTCCCTCTTGCTCGCCTCCTCGGCACCTCAGTCGCCTCCCGTCCTCGCTTGCCCGGCTGCGCCAGCTCCTCACCGGCCCAGGCTCCTCCGTAGCTTGACCACCGCCACCACGCTGGGATCTACATGGTGCCTCCGCTGCCATCCGGATCTACTCGACCGTTGTGCAAGCAGCCAAGAGCCAACCAACGCGCCGCCGGGCGCCGCCACCGCTAGGTGCATGCAGAGCTATCTGCCTCTCTCGTCTCCCTTGTGTGCATGAGCGTGGTCTCTGGTGTGTGCCTGGGTTGGATAACACATGCCGGCCCATCTGGGGTTTCAGGGCAGGCCGGAGGGTGAGCTAAAGGCTCACGAAGTTCACCCGGTGGCTCTGCCCCTGGTTCATGTTGAAGATAATTTGATATGGGTTGTGAGCATAAAATTGTGGGACCTGAAAAATTAATTCCGAACCATTACGTGTATCATTAGCCTTATAATCAGTTGCTAGTATATACATTCAATATCCTTAGTATCACATCCATACATACAAGAATAAACATACTACTATATAATAATAAACATGCGAACATCGATTTATTTAACTAATCTTTTGATAAAAGTGCTGAGAAACAAATAGTTTGCATAACAAGTAAATAGCAGCAGAATAAACGATAATTGAAACAAAATTCCAGCAAACATGCCAAAGAGAATTCAAACATGCCAAAGAGAATTTGATATAGGTTGTAAGCATCGTCAAGTAGGAGTAAAATCCGAGAAGATGTTGCATGCAGCCCCGGCAATGGAGATGAAGGAAGAGCTGCAAGGCTACAATCGAAGATAAAGAGGATAGCCAAAAGCGCAGTTAAAGTCACTTTTGACACTGTTTCATATCGTAAATACAAAAATAGCCGTATGCGCACTGTATTGACAAAAATATCGTTTATGTCGTCCGGTAGGCGGGCGGCAGTGTGGAGGAGACGACGCGTGACACCTATCGCCCTGTGAGCAGATGGCAGGCGCCTGTCGCTTGCCCACCAGACAGCAGACGCCTGTTGCCCACCCACAAGACGGCAGGTGATTAAGCAAATGAGATAAAAAATAATGATATTTTTGATGGAGCTTTCTGAGGCATTGTGGTATGTTGTGTAATTGTTTTGCAATTTTTTGAGCCCATTTGCTACCTCTAAAAATTCTTGGAATGACACATAATTAACCAGGTGATTAAGCAGTTATGCGCCGCTCTAAGAATTTTTAGAGGTAGCAAATGGTTGTGAAAAATTACAAACTTTGGTGGAGCTTTCTGATATAAGGTGCTATGTTGTATGATTTTTACGTAATTTGTTGCACCACTTTACTACCTCTAAAAATTATTTGAGTGGTGAGTAAGTAAGCAGATGATTAAGCACTAATAGCCAGGCCTAATGACCTACCGTCTGGCCACCGGGCAGCACCAGGCCTGCCGTATAGTGGTCGGGTAGCAGGTCATTAGCCTCAGCCATTAGTTCTTAATTACCTATTTAATTATGCGTTGCTTAAATAATTTTTAGTAATAGCAAAGTGGTGTAAAAATTACGTAAACATTACACAATGTAGCACAATATATATGAAAGCTCCATAAAAATTTATAATTTTACAACCATTTGCTACCTCTAAAAATTCATAGAGCGGCGCATAACTACTTAATCGCCTCATTAATTATGCGTCGTTTCAAGAATTTTTAGAGGTAGCAAATGGCCTCAAAAAATTACAAAACAATTATACAACATACCACAATACATTAGAAAGCTTCATAAAAAACATCATAATTTTTTGAGCTCATTTGCTATACTTACAAATTTAAAAAATTTATAAATTATGAAATTAGGCAGGTAATTAAGCTAGCTAATTAGCCGGCTTAATCACCTGCCGTCCCTTGGGCGGGCGGTAGGCGCCTTTCGTCTGCTCATGGGGTGGCAGGTGCCATGCGTCGTCTGCTCACAGGGCGGCAGGTGCCACGCGTCATCTCCTCCATGCTGCCGCGCACATCGAATGACATAAATAATATTTTAGTCAATAGCATATGGCTATTTTTTTTTTCTAAATACAATGCGAAATAATGCCAAAAATGGCTTTAACTCGCCAAAAGTGTTGTGGGCTCATTGTCGTACTGCCCTTGGATCCAATGGAACGGTAGATGAAAGGGAACACAACCCCTGCCGTTAATGACAACGACAGATAATACGCTTCTGTAGCACCTTGTCATATACCAAGGCACGGCCCAACTCTACGTATCCAGAAGGAATAACAAACCAATGCTAGTATCCATAACAAATACTTTTAAATGCGAAACAAATTCTCCAAAATAAACCAATCCTACCAAAAACAAGATTAATTCTATCAATCATACCCTCAATCTAGTTTTTTCACCTTGATCACGCCAATCCAGGCGGTATGTTTTTTTCCAGAGAGTGCTAACTTTTGGCTATGAACCAAATGGAAGTACCGCACCAAAATTTTGTAGCTTCTAAATATCGAAACTACCACGATTACAATGGCAGTAGTATCGCACTGACTTTCAACAGCTAGTTCAGAAGCTCTGAAACAATCGTTACTGTTGTGTCAGAATAGGTGCGGTAGTAATTGCCGATGAACAGCGGTACTTCCGCTCGCCTTGATTTTTCAGGGATTGCCCTGTAATGGCTAGTTTTGTTTGGTAGGGTATAAATACTCCCCCACCTGTTCAAGGACACAGTTAGACATTACATTGCAACATCCTTGAGCATAGAGCATGCATTCCACACCTCAGTTGCTTTCATTCCATTCATTTGAGGTAGTTGAGCCAAAATCAATTACATTCATCTAGATTGATCCTTTGGCACTTGATTGCTATCAAGCAAAGCCTGGGTTTATTACTCATGGTGCTTGCCATCACTTAGATGCTTGGCGGAAGATTGTGAGGTGACCTCTTCAAGAAGATTGTAAAGAGGCCCGACGCCGACTTGTGAGTGGTTTAGTGTCTACCATCTCCGGAGCGGAGGAAGAATAACCACTAGTGGATTGAGGAGCTGAGGCTTAATTCGTGGAGCTGGTCCAAGTTGCTTGGGCTTTCCTCAATGTGGATTAGGAGAAACTGGCAAGGTTCTGAACACCACGGTAAAACATCATGTGTCAATTAGTTATTTCTTTGTCTCTTCTTTCCGCACTTGTATTTCTAGCATATTGTGATTATTGTGATTGTCATATTTATTTGTGCTAGAGATATACTTGTAGAATATTGTGTTTGTAGTGCCTTAGACACACTAATATTTTGTAGCTTTGAATTACTTTAAAATCTTGCTAGACTAAATTGTGGTAATTGATTTTAGAAGGCAAGAATTTTTAGAATCTCCTATTCACCCCCTCTAGTCAGTTTTCCTTGATTCTACATCGGCTTAGGCTCCCGATCACCCAAGATCGCCACCACTGTGGCCTCACTCGCGTTGCCCTTGGCCTCTGCCGTCGGCTTTCTCGGTGCTCCTCCACCTCCATGGTTGCTTGGTCCTTCCCCTAGCTCCCCTCTGCTCATGCTCTCCCCACTTTCTTCCCCATTCCAATCACCTGCCACCGCCCCTGTTTGGCCCTAGCTCCGGTAGCTCTATGCCGTCGCCCGCTCACCGTGGTGCCAGACTAGCCGCAACGCAGCTGCCCTCTACTTCCTTGTCCTATCGATGATCCATTTTTGCTTGCCTACTCTTCGACCACCACTTGCTGTTGGCAAGCCTGTTCTGGGCACTGCAGTGCCTTCTCTCCTCTGTTTGTGTATATGGGTGACTAGAGCCTCACAAATGGAATGCCATGGTTCCACTGAATCTGTTGAACCGAGTGATACGGAATATGGAGGAAATATTCACCCAAATGGTATCGCTCAGTTCCAGACCAGCTCGTTCCATGCCGCAAACCAAACGGTGGGATATCACCAAATGCTGAACCATCCCGTTCACGTACGCCCTGGTTCCACCAACCAAACAACCCCTTATACGCCTGCATGAGCGTGGATTCCTCCTGCTACAACTTATGCGTGGGGTGTTGCGCCTCGTCCACCTGGGCCGCACTTTAGGCAACCCAGCTTACAATTTTTCAAGAAAATGTTGTACAACGATTCAATGATCTTTTCACCTTCATCACATATCATTTTTCTTGTCATAGACAGGTAAGAACTCATCCTCAGCACCACCCTACACCATTTTTCTGTCAACTGTCCGACACTGAGTATGTTGTTGCACATACTTGGTATAAAGTAAATTCCATATATCAACTTTTGATTGTTGTTCTTGCATTGTAGTTGGATCGTTCCTTTGCTCTTATCTTCACTGTAGAGCCATCGCTAAACTTAATTTGGCCTGAAATTTTCGTTGAGCTTATGGAACATCGAGCAATTTTCTGTCATGTGATTGCATGCTCCATTGTCCAAGTACCATAGATTAGTGTGATTGTGGCTGCCTTCCTTCATGCATAGTTTAGGAATTACATTCTCCTCGTTCAACATCACCATGCTTGGTGCCTCTTCAACACATAACGAGAGAAGCAGTGCTGGCTCGTCATTCTCCTCGGCTTGGGTGAGGTTTGTTGCCTCGTTTTTCTTCTTGCTTCGGCAATCCGAAGCGTATTGCCTGTACTCGTTACAGTTGAAATACTTTATGTGGCTGTGCCATTCCGATGCGTAGTGACTGAATTTGTCACAAACAAAACACTTGATATGTGACTTGTCATGGGATCTGTCATCGCCGCCTTGCCCATGCCCACTTTGTCGCCTTGGCCATGCCCATGGCTGCTTGATGAGCCATGATCATCCCTCATCGATTCTTGCATCTCTCTTTAAACAACAATGCCTGCTAGTTACAGGATTGAAACCTCTTTAGTAGCTCCTCATGCGTCTTGAGAGAGCGTGTGATCTCCTCGATCTTATTTATCTCCAGATCAGAGGAGTATATGAGCATGATGATGACGGGTATGAACTTCTTTGGGAGCACGCATAGGTATTTTTTTGCTACCACAGATTCCTCCATCTTATCGCCAAGAGAGGTAATTTGATTGTAGAGTAAAGTCAACTTACTAGCCAACTCATCCACCGACTGGGTTTCTCCCATCTGGAGACTCTCAAACCCACCCCATAAATTCTGAAACCGCACCTTCTTCACACGGTCAACTCCATCGTGCATCTTTCGAAGCGTCTCTCATACTTCCTGTGCCATCTCTTTCCCGATGCGTTGTTGTATCATCAAGTCTAGCACCACCTGATAGATTACAGTAAGCGTTGTCTGATCTATCTTGCCATCTTCTACCTTCTCCTTCGGAGCGATTGCACCCCATACACCCTTAGGCATGCATGCTGGCCTTTATCTTAATTGCTCATATTGCATACTTGTCAGTCGTCAGAAGAGAGTATTAGAGAGAGATTAGCACATCCCGAATCTTCATCTTCTCATCTATAATATTTAGAAACCATTAAAATCAGTAACCTTTCATACCATTTGTTAAAATTTCTTTAAAGCTTTGCTCTGTCGCCCGGCTGCGCTCGGTATCTCCTGCTCCGAGACTGCTGCTGGTCGATTTGACGCCGCTTCATCAGGGCATGCGCCTGCTTTTTCTCCCCGTCGGACCCGCTGGTCCCAGCCGATGTGACGCCTGGTAGCTGCGCCTTGCCTTCTTCAACACTTCACGTGATAAACCACCCACGCAGCTCTGCCTTCTGTTGAATTTTGGACACATCTGACCCCCTAAAGACCTGGAATTCCGAAAGTGGCTCTCAACAGAAAAAATTTCCGAATCTGGCCCCCGCCCGAGCGCGCGTCCACGAGGCGCTGCCGCGTGTCCCGGTCGTGCGGTGTGGTACCGCACGACCGCACTGTTCACGGGTCGTGTGGTACCACACCACACGACCCGCGCCGAGCGCACGACTGCGTCTGCGTCTGCGACTGTTCCAAGCCAGGTTCGTGCCATTCATGTGCATTTACTGGTACAACTGATTTACTAATTGCGTTTGCTTGGGAAGTTGTTGGTTGCTTGGTCATTGCATATTTTGTAGTGACAACATATTGATTCAAGTATTTGGCCTGGTTGCTCACATGGTTTGTGCTATACCCTATAAAATTTTGTGATTTGTCGAAGACTAGGTTTTATCACCTGGTAGTATTGACCCCTCCAATCATAATCCATAAGAGGATAAAATATTGTCACAGTAGCTATTCAGTGTGTTCTATATGGTTGCTGATTACACAACTCTTTTGCTTCAGCAAATAATCGCTAAATAAACCCAAATTCTTGTGTTTTATTTAACAAGAGGTTCTTCATGCATTATAATAGCTGTAGCCTGTAATGGCGCTGCACCACTCTATTTATTGATTCTAGTCAGTGGTAGATAATGGATATTTGGCTAATAATTTTCTTATGGGGAATCCTCATGTTTAACCAATGGAAAATGGAGCATTGGTTTTGAATAAAAGCATTTATTATAAATGTATCAAGTCTTGGAGGTGTTACAAGTACTTATTGTTGATTCATCTTTCGCGTTTTATCTATAAGCACCTGTAAGTACTTCAAAAACACAGGTATCCATATTCTATTGTTATTGCGAATTATCGCTCACTGTATGCCATATTGCTATATGAACGGCCTTCCGATGCTTCGCTCGGCGCTCGGCAGTACTTTTTATCTACACTATTAATCCACCAGTTAAAATTATGCTACATCCACCCAACAATTACCTGCTCCACAGTCATAACCTTAACTACGTCCACACCACAATATGCACCCTTAATTACACCATCCTACAAACGTCCGCACCAGATTAATTCTTCTTCATTCTCTCTCTTTACTCAACCATATCCGACGGTCATCCTTCAATGGATGTGCACTACCCTCCGCGTCCCTGGCGCTCGCGCATGCATGCAGGTCGATGTCGTCTCCTGGTTCTAGACTCCCCCGCCAGCTTTGCCAGCCGCCGCCTCCGCCTCCTCCCCGGCCGCCGCCTCGCCTCCTCCCGAGGCGCCGCCGCCCCGCCTCCCCTGCCGCCGCCTCGCCTCCTCCCCGAAGCCGCGCCGCCTCCGCCTCCCAGGCCGCCGCCCGCATATAAGAGCTTCTTTATTAGGATAATGTTTAATGCAATGTGATCATTTGTTTCTACGTGTGCGATTACTCCATTAGTGCACTAATTCAGTGAATTGTTGATGACTTTTATTTGAGATCAAATAGAAGACTATGTGCTTTTAGTCAATGATGATGGAAACTAAATCTTATAATAATAGAATCTTTGACTTCATGATTTAATTTTGTGCAATCACAAATTTCTCGCATATGGTAACAGACCATACCGATACGCTAATATTGTTTTGTTTGTAGTGTAAAGCCACAGAGATTCCTTCATAGTTGGGGTCGATTTGACGCCACTTCATCATTTTTGTGGTTTTCAGAAAAGAAATTATGGATGGCATGCGCTAGATGCATTTTTTCTCCCGTCTAAAAGGACCCGCTGGTCCCAGCCGATGTGACGCTGCCTTGGCAGCGTAGTTCAAACTTTGTTATTTTTATGTGTTCTGAGCTTAGTAGTGTTTCATGATCATCGCTTATCATATTTGCAAAAAAAATTTGCCGAGGGTGTGATCATTTTTGGCTTATTTTGAGTGGCTTATGGATGAAAAGCATTGTTGGCATTGATGTGATGCCATAGAAAAACATTTCAGGAACTCTTCATATGATAGTTATTCATGATGCTTATTTAGCATAATTAAATTTAAAAAAATTAAAAATTATAAAAAATATGTTAGCCCATTACATATAATATAAACAAATATGGGAATAAAAGAACCGGCAAAAAACTCAACAAAAAACCAAAAATTCAGAAAAAGACAAAATTTACAAATAGTGAAAAATAAACTAGAAGCTAAAAACTGAAGCCGAAATGATCACCACAACTTCACGTGATAAACCACCCACGCAGCTCTGCCTTCTGTTGTCCTTCGCGTGATGGTTAAGACACCAATGCCTTCTGATGTTTCCTCGTTGGGAAGCGCCTCTGCTCTTGACATTGCCTTCACGGGAACCTGCTGAGAGAGACACACCGCACGAACACAGCAGATCGATATTTTCTCCGGAAGAACAAAGCACTTTCACTCTTCCTTTTTCTTTATTTATTCTCCCTCCTCAACTAAAACTAATTACACAGATACTCTTTTATTTAGAGCAAATACATATTTATATAACACAAACTCTACGTATCTAGAAGGGATAACAAACCAACTCTAATATCCATAACAAATACATACTAAATACAAAATAAACTCTACAAAATAAACCGACCTTACTAAAAAGAAGATCAATTCTATCACTCGCTTCGCACTCGGTCCTCTAGGACACGACCCGCCTTGGCGCCGACCCCGCCCTCATTCACCCAACGTCGCCACCGGCCCACCGGCAACCTCCCCTATCGCTGCATGCCCCCAGCCTTAGGTTTGGCCAACTCATAGTTTCAGCTGCCCATTCCACAGGGACGTACTCATCATCTTCAGCGGAGATAGCAATCTGACTGTTGTTGCTCAGGCTTCTGTAAGGCCGTCATCATTGCCTCACGGGGGCAGCCATCCCCGTTGATTTGCACCTTTGAAGGCCCTCGCCCTCCTCACAATTATCAAGCTCACAACGCTCACCACAAGTTTGTTGAAATGCCGCCCCACGTCTGACAGAAGGATATTGTAGGGGGAGTGCGCTATGTATTCTTTAGCTTGGCATGAACTCCAGTAGACTATTGGCTCCACATCTCTGTCTGCTCCCAACTCCCAAGACAATGAGCGAAGCAATAGATTCTCTGCGTGAGGGGTGGAACAACGTCCTCCCATTCTTTGAATGACAAGGGTTTTTAGGCCCTGCTTGTTTCGGTTTCAGATTCTGGTTTATTTTTCACTATTCATAAATCTCATCTTTTTCTGAACCTTTGGCTTTTTTAAAGCTTTTTTGTTGGTTCTTTTTTTTTTCACATATTCGTTTGCGTTGTCCGTGATAACCTAGCATATTTTTCTATTTTTAAAAATTTTAAATTTAATTACGCTAAATAAGTTATCTTCAACTATAGTAAAATTTCAGCTACTACAATATAATTTCAATCATAAATCACAGCTTTTCAGCCATCCTCGTTGTCTTTGTTTGGGAGGAGGACTTCTCCCAGTGGTGCCCCCGTGCCCATTTAATGCGCACTCTACTCCGTTTGCTTCGGCTTCCATCGGACCCTCCTTATTTGGTCCTGGTGTGGCAGATGCTAAAAGTCGAGGAATTGCGTAGTGTCTGTGTCTCATGGCATGCCATTTTCAGCGCACATGTTGTTCAAGTGATTTGTGAAATTAAACTTCCAAGCCTAGGATTTGTGTGCAGGTTCTCCTGGATTTTGCAGGTGACGATGGCAGCGTTTCAGGTATGGTGGTACCAACCACTAGGTCCACCTATCGAGGGTGTCTCGTAAGATTCGGCACACCCATCTTCTTCAAATGTGGAGATGACTGTAGCTATGCCAAATTCTCAGTAGAGCGCTAGGGTGCAAAGTGTGTTGATCACAACTATTGCTTTCTCCGAAAACAAATGGGATAGATTTTCAGCATATTGCTTTCTCCGAAAACAAATGGGATAGATTTTCTGCTGTCTTTTCAAAACGGCTTATTATGATAGCTTTTTCGAAGTGTTTTATTGGTATTTTGTTTGTTTGTATAAACACTCGTGTTAGGACAAAAACCGTGAATCAAAACTATAAACTATCAGCCACAGTTGAAAAGAATCTAATGTGTTAGACACGGCCTTAGCCCCTGTGGATGAGGAGCATATCTCATGAACTCCATCAGCAAGGTCTGGAATGCTCCCTTCTTCTGAGGATCCTACAGCAGACCTTGTGCTTTTGGTTGCTTGTGGGCAGCAATCGACCACGCTGTCGGCTTCTTTTCTAAACTTGGAGACACTACTCCCAGGGTGTCGTTGAGCTTGAGCCAGCTTCCAAAGGTTTGTTGGAGGCTAATTCAGTTACGAAAAAGTTGGTAAAAAGATTGAATTTTTTTACAGTATATTATACTAGTAGTAGAAAGATGGTAGTATAAATAAAATCCGACCGTTAATTTATAAGGGTATTGTATACTTTTGTTTTTCAACCTGTTTTGTTGGAAGAATATTTTGAACTATGTCGTATGAATATCCATCAATGCCATGGCTCTTAACCAGGCAGTTCGGCATCACCACCGCGTCGTTCGACGTGCTCTTCTTCCTCACCATCTTTTCGAACGGAAGAAGGTATGTTTGTTGCTACTGCGTAGTTGCGATGTGCCACACAAATGCTGTTCATTTTCTGGAGCAACGTATGTTAAAAACAAAATTCTTCTCCATCGTTTTCCCCCTATGCGTACGTGTAGCCAACAATGGGATGCTGATCAAGTGGAGGGATGTGGTCATCTGCCAGTTCTCGCCGGATCCAATGGTGGTGCTGGACACCCTCTCGACGCTCGTCGTCGTGTGCTGCGCGGGGATCGGAGCCTTGTCCGTCTTCTTTCCCTACAATGGCAAGTCCATCCAAAGGTAGGCCCTCCTCGACTGAACTGTGATCAGTGACATTTGTTTCATTTACAATTTTACTCATTTGGATATTCTAATGCTAGTAGTGTGGGTAGTAGTATAATTAAATTCTAACTAATCTGAATTATTGAATCACAAAGATTAGATAGCTCATATTTATTTTAACTACCATAAAAGAGCTCAAAAGATTACCTTACAAAACTTTCCGCGAAGGAGTTTGTCATGGCCGGCAAGACACAACAATACATGCAGCAGCCATGTTGCATCCAGATTAGATAAGTTAGTTGCATTGTTAGTAGAGATAAGTACCTTCTGTTTATTCGCAAGCCAGGAAGCAGCAGCACGGCACACGGCCGGCACAACCGTGACTTGGTACGCAGGAGTTAGTTCAGCAGATAAGTTAGTTTGGCATTTACTATCTAGTCTGTTAGGCACTTAATTAGATATCTCCTTCAGAGATAATCATGTTAGAGCAAGTACAACAATGGCAAGCTTAGTCAGCATTTTTGCTGATGTGGAGGAGAGAGAGAGAGGAGAGCTTGGCTCTCATGCAGCAACAAGCTGGGAACCTATGCGGTGGTGGGTCCAGATAATAAATGTATGTGAGGAGTAGGAAAGAGAATGTGAGACATGGTACCACATAATAATAAAAATCTTTTGTAGACAAATAGAAGACAGATTATTGTATAACTTGGCTCTTATAACTTGGCTTATAGCCAAACACTTGGCTCTATTATTGGACTTGCTCTTAGGGGCATCAACTTTGGGCTGCCGTATCTACTCTTTGAGTCTAGGTTTTCTAGCAGCTACCCAGGAAGATCAGTTGCAAAGTACTATAGACAAATATACATCAAATCCGTTTATGCTTTAAACATAGATGCCGAACTTTTATAATAAAAGAGTACGGCTTAGAAACCGAGTTTACATCATTAAGGGCATCCAAGCCCAATGTTTATATTACAACACAAAAGATTTTTCAAATTAACCACATACATACTTGAGCATAGATGAGACCTAAAACCAATAGTCATCACCTTCTAGGGAGTCATCGAAGTTTCCCTCAAAAGGTTCCTCGATATCTTCCCAAGTTTCTTTTGTTGATGATTTAACAAGTATGAGTACAACTATACTCAACAAGTTATATATGAATATCTAATTAACTACTTGCTAGTATGTCAATAGAGTGAGGTATGAAGGTTTTATCATTATGATTATATATGCTTGTTTATTTGTAAATATTTCTAGACTTGAAATGCAATACACTAACTTATTAAGAGAAAAAGGGTTTAATTAACTCGTTAATCATCTTAAAATCATTCTAATCCTACTTATGCCTTGTTGCTAGATTCACCTATTAAAAACAATTTCATTTACTAGAAGCACCGCGTATCTGAATACCATATGTCTTACTCTGCAGAGTTGCCCAGTTTAACCCATAAGATTTCTCAAACTTATAATGTCATGCAATAGACACATAACATGATAGTGTGCAGCTGAGTTAAGATAACAAAGTCGTTTACTGCTCTATTCGTTCTAACTTCTACTTAGTAGACTTAAAACCATTCAACCTTTATCAGAAATCTATTGGCCAGTGCGAAAGTTGCAGCCCGACGTTGGAGTAGATATACTGTTGTGAAGAATGGCAAGTGACATTACCATCCAACTTTCATTTCACCCCTTTCTCATGGGCTATCCTAAAACTCTAGGTTTGCTCTGTAGATATTCGATCGAATCGATCAGTGTGTTAGACTAGGTTTGACAAGCCAAACTTATGGTTGAGCGAGATTTGTGTCCTTTACTTAGCATAAGAGTCTAGTCCTTACTTTCCACAGACGAGACTATCTTTCAAATACCACATGCATTACATCACAATACCACCAGAATGATACCAAAGCCTCAATCCTAAGATGAGGTCATGGGCTCCAATCATCTAATGACTTCCTATTAAGTAGCCTCAACCCTTAGTATCATTTTAAAAATCTCCCGGCGCGAAGCCAAATTATTTTTTGTAGTTCAAGTAAATCATGTTAGTTGTCCAACATATTATTAGCTATCTATAAAGTGAATAATTACCAAAGTTATCAAGGTGAATATTGTTGGACCCCGGACGTTGAATACCCATAATTCTCGTCTGTGTACCATACTAGTTCTATGATAAGTGGCTAGTACACGCAATCACAATATTGAAATCATATCCATACACATTGCATACATTTAATTTATAATAAAATGGTCAAATACATAAGTGATGTGTAGCAAATTTACAACATAAGGACTGACCGGTCAAATAAATATAAGTATCAAAGGGATTGTAGCGGAAGACAAGTAAATAAACCAAAAACATCTAGTGGTATGCTATCCATACCCCACAGGCAACTGACAAGGATTAGGCCCTAGAATGACTCATCGTTGTACCTTTCGGTACTGGGAGCAAAGCATGAGTCTTCGAGCATAATTTGTTCCTCATTCTCTGAACAACAATTTAAGCAAGATTGAGTACATTACGTACTCAGCAAGACATATAATGTATCACAACATTATGTGTATATATGCAAGGCTAACAAAGGATAAGACTCTATGCTACAAGTTATTTTTAGACCTGTTGCAAGTTTGCATTTGCAATATCGATAAGCAATAATTTGCAACAAAAATTTAAAGAGCAATTAATATGTAATGCAATAACAATTATATAACTTTAATAAAAGTAAATCACAACCCTCCTAGGCTGCAAACCATGAACAAATTTCAGCTATAGACATAACTCATACGTCATAACATACCACCCCATCATTTCTAACGAAATAGTTTTGTCAAAAATAAAAACTAGACCCATTGTGACTGCACCAAGTATGCTCATGACCACGAACACAATTATTTAAATAGTTTTACACTTTTGAGAGGTTATATTGATTTACCCATATGAGATAATCAACTATTTTGTCAGCAACTAGACGCTTCCTTAGGCGTGAGATAAAGTGATTATCATATAGCCTTTACATCACCTAGACCTAACCTTGCACCATTCCAACTAATGACAAACCTTCACTTTAAAGGATACCCTCCCTTTATTGAGACATTCACTGTTGTATTGGCAAGCTTTGGTCTCAACACCTTACTGAAGGAGCCTCTACGAGCATCCTACCCAATATGCTTTCGCTAATTCGGGCTACCAAAATGCAAGACTAGTACTAGAAAACTTAGCTAAAGATAGGGCCCATATAGCAAATGCTCTCACTACTTCGGGCTACCAAAATGCAAGGCTAGTACCTCCTCATATCTACATGCGAGACCACACTCTCATATCTTTCAGTTTATCATATAACTCGCCCACATCAAAAGCTTGATTTTTCATTTTATTTTTATACAAACTAACAAAGGTTCCTCCTCTAGTCCAACATATTAAAATTTCCCATTTCCATGTGCAGGTTTTTCTGAATCTTCAATCTTAGTGAAAACTAGTGCGTGGTTAAACATCTAGACAATATACATGAATGTAATTACCCAAATTGATATTAGTTCCTGTCTAAACTATGTCCTAAAGGCTACAACAGTAAGGGTATCAATATCATAAGAAGAATTAATGCACACAAGCGGGAATAACTATCATATCCACAAATATAGCAATTTTATCCAAACATACATATATATAATATTCTTTGCAAACAACATACTGTTGTGGTTATAGACCAAACAGAGAGAGAGAATGGTAGTGGAGAGTAAGGTGAGCAATGCCCTGGGACTTCCCCATGGCCTGGATGATATATATTCACATGAGGGGCATTTCGCAGTTATGACCCTACACCCAAGTATCTCTTAGGGGCACTTATGTCATTACATATGTCCCATTTTAGGCCTTACAACCTTCAAATAGGCCGGCTGGGCTTAGGTGGGGGCCACCCCTACAACAGGAGCCTCTCATGGTGAATGGCTTCACAGGCCGAAGCCATGTTGCCGAGTCACTTGGCCCCCTCCGTCCCTGTGGCCTGTGACCTTAATCCTGAGCGGGACGTAGCACTACTTGGTGGCACGGACCGAGAGTCGAAGGTACTGCCGAAGACATCTCCCGGTGGTGAGGTTTGCGCTTTCCGCGGAGCTGGCCCATGAAGACACAGCTGAGTTGGCGTCGGGCCTCGGCCGCGGACACGCAGGCGAAGCTGGGTGCAGAGTCGTCCATCGAGTCCGAGGCCAAACCGGGGACGATCGCGCCGAGGTGGGCTCTGGCTCGCGGCTCAAGGGAGGGGTGTTTTAATGACGCCGAGAGTTATGCCGGTGGCTGGCGTGCGACGGGACATGAGCAGCACGTGCTACGCTGTCGTGGGCGCACGCTAGAGGTGTTGCGCTCCTTCCCAGGGGGGTGCGGCGCATGGCATCGCGTGACTGGCGCGTCGTGCGCACGCGCCATCATGATGCTTGACCTCCCTCCGGTTGACCTTGCATCGGTTGCTATTCTGTCGGTTGAACTTCCATCGGTTATGCTTCCACCGGTTGAGCTTCGTCGGCTGTGCTTCCACCGGTTGAGCTTCCATCGGTTGCGCTTCCCCGCGAGGGTGGGGGGGCGTACGAGTATATATGTATGTGTTGCCTTCCCCGCAGGGTCGCCCTTCCCATCTTTAGCGACTTGCCGCAGCGGTTTGTACTACGGCCAGGATGATCCTTGTTTTAAAAATAGGCCCCCCTTTGTTCCTCTACCTTCTCTAATAACGCTGTTTGACGGCAGAACGAGTGTTAACCATGTGAGCAGAGAAGGCTGATGAATGTTGTGGTTACAGACCAAACAGAGAGAGAGAGTGTAGTAGTGGGGAGTTGAGTAAATGAATGGCTTCCTCCTTCTCCCCGTGGCCTATGCCACACATATATATCCAAATGCGGAGTGTTTGTACAGTTATACCCTTACACATAGTATTCCCCTCGGGGGCTCTTATGTCATTACACATGTCCTATTTCGGACCTAACAGGCCTACTGGGCTTAGGTGGGGGCCACCCCTACAACAGGAGCCTCTCATGGTGAAGGGCTTCACGGGCCGAAGCCATGCCGCTGAGTCCTTTGGCCCCCTCCGTCCCATCGGACTGTGATGCTTGATGACTCGGATAGTCCGCCCGTCCGCTCATGCTTGCGCGAGGGCTGTCTTCGGGTCCCGAAGCTGGCGCGACCTTGAGGCTGAAGGCACCGGGAAGGCCGAAGGCTTCGACAGGGCCGAGGTCCGGGCGTGCCCTACTTCGCACTCCGGATATTTGTGGGCGAAGTTGAACTTGGTCGGCTGCCCTTGGCAGCCGAGTCTCGGGAAATGCTTCGCGCGATGTGGCGCTAGCCCGGGGAGATGGTTGCCTGGTCCGGGAGTGCACTTTAATGACGCCTGGAATCGCGCCGCTTTGTCGTGGTAGGTGGGCACGGCTGTTCCGCCTGCCCTGCACTGGATGTGGGCACGTGGCCAGCTGTAATTGGAGCGTCGTGGGATGCCAGCGTTCCCACGACCACGGCCGTTCGCCTGTTCCCCAGGAAAAGTGGCCACGCGGCAGAGTGTATCGGCGCATTGGCGCCGAGCGCCACCTACCGCCGCCATCATGGTTTCCAGCTTGCACCGCCGATCGTGGGTAGCTGAACCGCTTTGATTCGCTGCTCGATCTTCGCTCGCAGGGAGACGGGGCTTTATAAACCGCCCCTGTGGGCATGCAGTCGTTCCCCTTGGCTGCTTGATTGCTTGTGCGTTCCTTCTTTTTCTTCTTGCGCCTCCTGCCGCTATTCTCGCCTCCGCGCCTGCCCGCCGCTGTGGGAGAGAGGGATGGCTGCACGCGATGACCTCCCAGCTAACAGGGGTGCCGCCCTTGACGACCCTGCGCGTCACCTTAGCGAGAGCGCCTCGTCGAGCCAGCGCTGCCTGACGCCACCACCGGCGGAGTACCGCCTGGTTCCGCGCGATAGGAAGCAAACTACCCATCGCTGGGACGCCGTGAAAAGGTCCAAAGGTCGCTGCTCCCGTGTGCTGGGGTGGAGCTGCGTCACGTAAGAGACCCTCTAAACCCTTCTTCGGGAGAAGAAGCTGGAGGAGCGTGCGTGGCTCGCCGCCCGGCCCGACTAAACGGAGCCTAACCCGAGAGTCGGAGGCGATCGCTTCGTGGCATTCTTCGACGCCAGTTCGAATCCTCGCGACACACTTTGTTCGCGGCGATGCGAGCGCACGGGTTGAGTCGGCGCGACCGACTCGACCGCGTCGCTCGTTGGCCATCTTTACGTGGGCCATGCGGACGGAGGGTACCGCCCTCGCGCCGAGTTGTTCGTCATCCGCACGACGCACGGTGCCAACCGAGGAGAGTGGAAGGGGGCTTACTCGAACTTCGGCAGCGTGGACTTCGTGCTAAGGCCGAGTGTCGCGACTGCTTCCCGCGTTGGCTACGCTGGAAAAGTGGAGTCCGGCCGACACGACGGTGGTTCTACTACACCGTGACGAGCACGAGCGCCTCCGAGCCATGGAGAGCCGATATCATTCGATCGCCGTCAATGTGACGCCGGCCTAGCGACGCAGCAAAGCAGCGTGGAGACTTGCGGGTCGCACTCGGTTCAACATGCGTGACTCGCCGAGGAGTTCACCATGTACGGATATCTCCGCTTTCTTGTAATCGGAAGTACGAGTGGCGAGGCCCGACCGGAAGGACGGCATCCACCCGGGGTGTTCGCTCATAGGCCCTCCGCGCTCGTAAGTATCCCTGCGATATGCCAAGTACCACGTGGGTGGTTGCAGGCCCTTAGGTATGACACTCCACTTGTGCGTGCAGTGTGCCGGTTAGAAGATGTGGAGCGCGCAGTGGCTGCGATGCTTGAGCCATACACGGCGAAGGAGCACAAGGCCCGTGAATCGCGACTTCCTTGGCGGCAAGGGCGGATTAATCAGTGTGCGAGGTTTTGGGAATCCTCGCCCGAGCGCCCAAGGCTCGCGAATCGCCGAAGCGGGCGACGGTGGTGGCGCCATCCTCGGTTGCCGGGTCGAGTCGAGGCCATCGCCTTAGTTCGCCGGGTCGTGCCGCCGCCGAGAACGTGAGGATGGGGACGAGACGGGCTGGGCTCGGATCGACTGCTCGGGGCGTAACTCCGACGAGGCCAGATGTGGTGGCAAGGCGATGAGCGCGCCGCCATTCTTGAAGATGACGCCGTCACCTCCAGCGATAACCGCAGCGTTGTCATCGACGACGGCTTCGCGCCGCCAAGGTAGCCACGAGGCTTCACCTACAACTCCAAGGCAAACGGCCTCGTGCAATCGCCGCCATCTTCTAGGGGCCGGTTCAGCGTGGCGGGTCCAGTGATCGCGGCCACGACGGCAGCGGGATGCTTCGAGCCGGGAGGGTTGTCGCCTCGTGCCGCCGAGGCGCCATGACCTGTGGAGGCGCGGTAGAGGGCACTGGAGGTAGGCGTAGTTCATTTTCCTCGCGCGACTTCGCGAAACTCTCCCCGATTTGCTCACTTATTTCGTCGACACCAAAGCAGACAGGTCTCCTGTGCGAGGGCAAGAATCGAGCAATGGGGCCTCGCGATGTCGCCGCCGGTTGAGCGGGACCGTGTGTGTGTGCCGCCGCGGAATGCGCTGGGCGGGGCTCTAGGGATCGACGTCTCGACTTCGCACTCGGTAGGAGACACTTCACGCTGGAGCGAGGTGGTAGAGTATGCCGGCAGCCGCCTAGATCGACAGCGCCATCCTCCTGGGCGACCTCTTGGCGCGCGCTGGGTGCCTCGGAGATGAGGGTAATGGTCTTTGTTCTCGCTGCATATCCCTTGCTTATCCGATAGGTAACCTTTGTTGTTACACTGTAGACGCTGCAATTGGCAAAGCCCTCGAAGAGACTCTCGCGCGAGCGAGGGCACCGAGGACCACTGCGCATCGCGACGACACCAACGCCGCCAAGGACGAGCTCATTCGGGTGCTGATGGCGGAGCGGGACGAGGCTATTGACGACGCGCAGCTAGTGGGCACGAACGCGAAGAACGCGGCACTCGCCGCACACCACGCAATGGAGGAGGCTCAGCGCGTTGCGGCGGAGGAGCAGACCGCCCTTCTTCAGCGAATCTCCGCACTAGAGGCGGAAAAGGAACATCTTGCTGCCTTCGTTCGGAGAAGACGCTATCCGGGACAACGCGCGCGCCCGCATGGAATACGATGGAGTCTTTGGAGCAGCCCTCCGTGGGCTTTTGCGGCACGCGGAGGACGCCGCCATGGCCGCCAAGACCGATGGAGACGCTTGGCGAACCGAGGAGGGCTCGAGCGCCGCTCTCCCGCGCCAAGGCTTTCGGCACCCATCGCGCTACACGAGTGCTGGGCTTGCCCTCGCCTTGCTGCGCGTCGGTTGGTGCGAGCATGTCAATGAGCTGGCGAACCCTCAGCTCAACTTGCCTACCTAGCCCGGGGTGATATCTGATGCCCTTCGTGCCGCCGAGCCCGCGACCCGAAACTTCCATGACCGAATTTGGAATTATATCGGGGAGGGCGCCACCGCGGTTGCTTTACGGCGGACGCTGCGGAACGAGGGTGATATGCATCATTTTTGTTGTAAACTTTTATATCATTTTCCTGTGATTAGTAATGCAAACTGCCTTAAATTCATGAATTATATAAATTTTGCCTCTTGTTTGGACTTTTTACATGGTTATGCAACTTCCTTGCAGGTCGGCGCGAAATAGGCGCAAAAATCCACAGAATCAGCAGTGGGGAGGAGTTAGGATTAGAAATCAGTGCAAAGAGAGGGACCAATCTGCAAATACACAGCAAACCCTAACCGCACCCTCACTGGAAACCCTAAGCCGCCGAACTATATATTCTCCAGCTGCCTCTTCATTGGGGAAGGAGGGAGTCACCACATCCCAAACCCTAGCCGCAAGCCTTCATCCTCAGTTCGCCTCCCATCACCCTCAGACCTCCACCCGAAAAACCGAGTTCTTCCCATCCCCCTCAATATAACCAGCCACCACCCATCCTCACCGATCTCCAACACCCTGCCGCCCCACTCATCCTCCCCTTCAGATCCACCGCCAATCTCCACCAAGCACCAGCATCTCTTCACTCCACCGCCGCGACCATCTCCATTTGCGCCGCCATCTACCCAGCCATTCCACTCCATCGCCCCCCAGCCAGATCCCCATTTATCGCCCATCCGCCCCTTTCCCAGGCACCACCGAAGCCACCACCTCTCCTCCTTCGATCTCCAAGAACCCTAATCGCATCTCCCCTTTAACCCTAGCCATTCACCGGCCTTTCCTCCACCAGAACCGAGCTTCAACACCCCATCTGCTCGCCAGCTAGCTTCCTAAATCCACACGCCTGGAAACTCCACAAGGCAGTCGTCCCTCTCCCTCCACTGCTGATCCTCTTATTGCCGACCAGATCTACACCAGCAACCTTCTCCTTAGGCCGGATCTACTTCATCCTCGGTCGGATCTGCTGCTCAAGTGTCGGACCTCCTCCGTTTCAACTGGATCTGCAACGCCTGCTACGTCTACGGCCGGATCTGCATCTTCTACAACGGGAGTTCAAGGAGTGGCTTCTTTGGTCGGATCTGCACCGCAACCTCTACACGCCACCTCTTGGTTTCCGCACCACCGCTTCCCTCGCCGCATCCTCTACAAACATTCCACTTCGCTAAGATCCGCTAGTTCATCGTTGTTTCATTTCCGATCTGAATCTTATGTATTTTGATGGCTTGCTTGGATGTATGGATGTTAGATCTATGCTATGCATGTGTTTTCTCAGACGGATCTGGTTAATAGAAGTGTTTGACTAGTTATTGATATCGTTGTGATGTTAGTACATTAGATCTGTGATGTGCACGCGATTTATTTTGCGGATCTGGATGTGCTTGTCTTGTTCCTGCTTTGCCTGAGATGCTCATGTATTGGATATGTTAAATGCATGTGCTATATATATTTCGGATCTGGGACTTTGCTTTTCATTGTTCTTGCGCAAGTAAGATGACTATTTAGATTATATCTTCATGCTTAGATTTATGATTCTTGCTTGATAGTTGTTAATTACTCTTAAGTCTGATGCTTTAGCCTGTAGGTATCTTTGTTATTTTGCCACTGATATCATCTTTTATGCTAGAGTCTTTTGTTTAGAGTTGTTATTGTGCATGTAGTTTTGTTAATTTCTGTTAGATTAGATTTCATGCTTTTTAATGTCATTCTTAAGTTAGGTTTATTTCCTTATTCCTGCAGTAGTAAAGCTTGCGTGATTGCTACTTGTCTTGATCATTTTACTAGAAGTAGTCTGTATGTTTGCTTGATGGGAAGGGCTGAGATGGTAGTATTAGCGCTTGTTCCCTCTCGTTAGTCCCTTGAGCCTGCTTCTTAACTCTGATCTTTCTCTCCCCGTTTCTTTTGTTAGCCCGTTCCTCTGTCTTGCTTGCATCACTTCCTAGCGCCCTCTGATTCTTCTCTCAGTATAGCGATTTCTCAGTCCCTTGCTTCATTTCTCTTTCTCCCTGTCTGACTTCTAGCCATCTTTCTTCTCTTTTCTTATCTAGTTTCCTTCTCACCACTCATCTTCTTCTGTCATTTAGTCTACTCCCTAGTCTGTTCTTCTCTCTTCTTGACAGTCTCCTTGCGCCTCCTTCATTCCTCCGATTTCTCTCTCTTCCTCTTAGCCCCATTCTTCTGTCTAGTTAGCATCCCTCTAGATCTTTGTTCTTCTAAGTAGCTGTCTGAGAGACCATGTGGTCGTGATCCCATGAGAGTGATGAGTAATTGACAAAGGTTTAGGATAGTCGAGTTTGGATTGTGTGGTCGGACCATGTCGTTGCAGGGTGCAATGTGCTAGGTCGGACTTTGGTCAAACTTGGCCGTATGGGTTTAGGACGCCTATTCTTGGTTTCGACAGGTTTGGACTTCATCTGTGGTAAGTGTGATGGTATTTATGCTTTCATGTATCGAGCGGTGCTATTTGACGTGTTTCTTGTCCGTGTGATCGCAGGACGCCGAGTGGAGTCGTGGTGAGACACGGTGGACCGGACTAGGCGCAGTGGCGCCGAGGTCGAACGGCGGGATGTGTCAAGACGATGTGGACTCGAGGTGGTTGCGCAGGCGTGCGAGACAAGGAGCGCGAAGCTTCGGAAGGTGCAGAGGGGCGAACAGAATTTTGCAAGGTCGCACAAGCGGAGCGGGCTCCGTTGAAATAGCGCGAAGCGGGCGAGACCCGTTAGCCATGGGCTATAAAAGGAATGGAGGGGCTGCATGCCCACTTGAGCACTTGTGATAGAATTAGGGTTTTAGAGTCAAAAGAGGCTTTAGGAAGGTTGTTTCCTTTAGCTCTTTAGTTGGTGTGAGTTGGTGGTAGAGGCAGAGTGTAAGGAACCAGATTTTACAATCCAGATTCCTCTGTGATTTTTCTGCACTATTTCTGGATCAGAGATAGTGCTCACGCATATGAATGATTATCAAAATACATATCATGCGGAAGCGTAAATATAATAGTAGACTTACTCATGGGCTGATTAGGCCGAAATCATTAAATTGCAGCAATGGAGAACGGCTACACAGTGTGGACCTTCAGACATGCCCACAAAGCACCAACCGGAGGTTCGCGACCTAGCCCTTGACATCTTCATCTTCTCGACCAGCTTGTCCAATCTTGTGGCCGAGGCGAGGTAATTTGATTCCTGATCTGAATTTTGTCGCAAAGCGAGCGTGAGCACTCCACCCCGTGCTCGCGAGCCAATACACGTAATGCAATTAAATAGTATGCATGGCTTAACAAAGGAGAGGCTCGGGTTATTTTCATTTGCCAAAATCGCTTTAGTAGCATTATTACCCTTGCTCAATTAAAGTGTTATAGTTGCTACCTAACTCCACACTACAATGGCCAAAATTGACCTAATCCACAGAAAATGCACTTTCTTTAATGATCACTGCCTAAAACTCCAAACAACAAGTGTCATCATTTATTTAATCCACCGATCATACTTTGTATTATGAATTACTAATAATCCAATTCTCACATTACTACTCATCACTCCTCACCTCTGAATTCTAATGATTCTCTAACATAATTACTTTCAAATCCACCAAATCATTCGTATTCAATCCTTTTCGTCATTGATTCAAAACCATAATCCAATAATCAATCTCATTTTCCATTATCTATCACTAGCTAATCCACAAATATACCTCCACCTAAAATTCAATTTACCAAGATTATAATCCACTAATTGTTATGAATCCTCCAATCTTCTCGTAAATTCAATTCATCCTCTAGTAATTGATCATCTCCTATTAATTCCCATTATCACCAATATCTTCCAAGAATTTATATTAATCTCTAGTGTAGTAACCCAGCAATTTACCTTTGCACTCCCTAATTCTCCAAAATCATTGAGTATACATTCACCAAGAATAGCATTGACCAAGTATACGATTCACTATTATATATATCCACCAAGAATATCGCTAATCAAGAATTATACTCCCATACTTGTATTATTTTTCCAAATTCCTGAAAATTCAATTAGATCATTTATCTAACCTATCTATTCAACAAGACCCCACTAATTTATTTCTCCCAGAACCCACACTATCCTTTCTTATTCATGATCGACCTGAATCCACCAATACCTTTAAGTACATGCTACAAACATCCATCTCCTTTACCCACAACCCTGTTTATTCCACCCATATTTTAGGTTGTAAGATTAGTAATGCCACCATTCAAAATACAATACATAAAATTTCCTAAGACCTAGCAGCTTTGGAACAAAACATAATGTTCAAGGAATATTAACATGAATTTCCATACATATGGCATCACACCATATGCCTAATATCACCATAATTTTTCCATATATACGGCATCACACCGTATAACATCTTTCAGCGTTATAGCCGCTTAACTTACCATCAGGCGACACCAGACAACTCAAATCAGGCTTTCATGCCCTCCATTTTTCCATCCCACCCACAAAACATTTTGAAATAGAACTATCTCGAGTAAGTTCCCATGTCCGCCTTGACCGTGGGCACGGCTATTCGAATAGTTTTGACTCGCAGAGTTGGTACACTTTACCCACAAGAGACAGTTTACCTGTTGTCCCACACGATTCCTTAGCCGTGCGGTTGAGCAAACCATCACAAGAACTGCTCAGTACTCGCCTTCCATCATCTCATCTCATGGGAAATCGCCCACTGCGGTGGGTCCCATAAGTGTGCGGGATGTCCCCTTCAACGCCCAGCAGCTGGATACTTCACCTTGCTAGCACGCCACGGCGGGACTTCACCCTCCGCGGGTGTCCCATTCAAGCCGTCACACGCATACCGCTGCACTACTTCACTCTCCCACTCATGATGATGACTTTCGTGGTCCAGTAAATTTACTAAGCCAAGTTGTATTTCTGACTTGTGGTTGTACTTGTTTTACACAGAGGTCATGACAAGATTCAGTCCTTAGTGGTATCTCGGCGGTTCTACCACAAACCACACTCGTGCACCCTGCACCATACCCCAACCATCCGCCCAGATAAATAAGCAATTTGAGGTTTTGGAAATACAAAATAATCATATCCAACATACACCACCATTACCACCATGACGCCCAACCAATTTTTCTCAGATTGTGTGATGCTTGGCGCTCTCGCGCCATGAGTACCTAAACAATACTAAGCATGGCATATATTTAGAGACTTATTTTTGAAATGTTACTATTATAATTTTGCTAGGCGACAAGGTTCACACATTCAAACATTCCAAAGGAGGGGTAATATTATTCAAGTAAAGAATGGGCACATAACTAGAATATTAAATTAAACATGTATTTGCATATAAAATGACAAAGATGCAATTTGTTAATTTAAAACAAAGTAATTTGCAGAAAATGTAGGTTCAACATGATCAAAGTATTGACTCGCTTTGCGCGTTTATCGCATGGTTTGAGCTCACTCAAAGCTATATCATTTGACGGTCTTGAGCTTCGTGTCTTTATCTTCACCTTGATCTTGATCTCGCTGATTCAATGATTCTTCTGGCTCCAGTTTCTAACTACGCGATAAGCGGCGAATCGAAATAAAAGCAAATAACTCAAGAGATCCAAATAAACCCAATTGAATTTGATTAATTTTTGTATTTATCAAGGAAGTTCCATGAGTTAGGTTAAACCTATGATTCGTGTACGAGTTTTAGCTGAGCTTTGTTTTTGTCGAGTGGTAATCTTCTGGCATACGTTATATATATAGCGTTGTATATAATTTTTAGGTTACCGAATAAATATTAAAGTCTGTTTTATAGCATTTTAGGGTTCAACATTTTATGTATCCTCAGAATTACTAGGCTTAGTTTAACTTGAACTAGGATCTCTTTGTACGGTCGTAGCTTGCTATATTCAACCATGCTAGATATTATTATTTACTAAATCTAACGTTGAGATTTAATTCTGGCACCATTATCATTTTGTCTACACTTTTGTTATTATTATTTTAATTATTAAGCTTAGCTTTAGTTTTTAGTTTAAAAGTATTCGTCTAGCGAGCTTGCCATACGGGTTCACATATTAATATAGCTACTTAATTAAATCTACCAAGGAGCTTTGTTTAACAACAAAGATGTTAAATGTCGTAGCACATGTTTTAGTTATCATTATTTATGGTAATATCTTACTTAAAGCCTTGCTCTTATGTTTAAATACACTATCAAGTTTATTTCATATAACTTTCGCTTGGATATCTTCTTAATGGGAATCTTTATTAAATTTAAGCATTCAGCCAAAACCATCTTTTAATAATATCTTTCATTCATAAGTATATCTAAAAATAATAAAGGCACATTAATTACTCATACATGATAATTAATCTATTATTAAATCTTAAATAATATTATTTATGCCTAAATTAAATTTACTGGTTTCCATGAACAATTTCTGATTTTCCTTAGCTTTTCCTTAATTGAAATGATTAACAAAAACAAAATACAAAAAGGAAAGAAGAAATGCGCCAAGAGGGAATCGAGCTCGGGACCTGCGTGGTGGGGAGTGGCTGGGCTGACCAACTGGGCGGCGGCCCACTCGCGATCTGAGGGGGAGACCAAATCTAAAGAAGAAAGTCACGGCCTGGGCAGCACAGAGGAGCTTGGGCGGCGTCGCCGGCGGGAAGCGGCCTGGGAGGCGGTGGCGATGGCCAAAACAGAAAGCCACGCCGGAGAGGAAGCCCCGGGAGGTGGCGGCTCCGGCCAGGGGGCGCTGTGGCGGGCCGGCAGCGAGCACGGGCGGCGGCGCCGAGGAGCTCTCGTGGACAGCTCGTTGTGGGGGACGAGGGCACAAGGCGGCATCGGGGATAGCCTCAGCGGTGACCGGGGAAGCTCCAGGCGCCGGTAATTGGGTTGAGGCTTGACGAATCGCCGGGGAGATCGTGCACCGGATTTGGGGAAGACGGTGGTCACCGGCGGTCTACGGTACACGAGAGTTCAATTACATCGGATGCGAGCGAGAGGGGGATGTGGCGATCTCAGGGAAGGGATTGGCATGGTTCGGGGCCCACCGGTGGTGCCGCGGCGACGCGCCATGGGGAGCATGGCGAGGCGGCGTGAACTCGAGAAAAGGGGCAAGAAGTCAATGGGGAAGGGGAGGGAGTAACTCGGGGAGAAATGTAGCGGTGGCTGCCATTTATAGCGCGAGAGGGGCGCGCAGCACGGGAGGCGTAGTCGGCGAGGACCGGGGCGGTGGGGTGGATATCCGCCGAGCAAGGACCGTGGCGCTGGCTCGCACGGAGGCGCGTGCGAGTGCAGAGCAGAGGCGAGCGGCGAGCGGCGACGGACGGAGCGGGCGCGCGAGGGGACGGGTCGAGCGGCTCGGGAGCAGCGCAGCAGAGCACGCGCAAGAACGAAAAGAGGAGAAGGAAGGAGAAGCGAAGGTGCGGGAGACGGGCAGGGCGCGGGGCTCGGGATTTCGCGACTTGACCACTCCATGCATGCGCTGCAGCTTTGCCGCGCAGAGCGTAGAGCACGTAGGAGAGGGAGGAGGCGACGCGGACGGAGTTCCACCACAAGAAATGATGGGCGAGGAAGAAGGAGGTAAGAGAAAAGGAGGCGGCGCCGCGGCGTAAGGAAAAGAGAGGCGCGTGCGCGAGGCGCGGGTCCGCAGCGAGAAAGGTGGCGGGGTGGGAGCGGGCCCACGGCGTAGCGGCAGAGGAGAGGGGACGCGAGTGGAGCGGCCGTCGCGGGAAAGAACGGGAGAAGGGGGTTGGGCCAATTGATGGCCACCTGACCTCCTTTTTTTTGTTGATGTGTGGTATATTTATGCATAGGCGTGTGTGTATATATATACGCACATGTATATATACATTGGTTTATTTCTATTATTTTTTATAGGTATATTTATTTATTTTATTTATATGTATTCCTACACATTATATACATCTTTATTTATTTGCCCATTCATTTTATATACATGTATATATTTCCTTCATGCCTATTTTCTTTTATAATTACATTTTATGCCTTACTCATCCTTCTAGGTCTTTATGTGCATACTTGTATAGGTTCTATTTATTTGTGTTTCCCCCATCTTTTATTAACTCAGATTTCTCTCCCCTTATACTGGATTATCTTTTCAGATTCGAATTTAAAATTTTGAGTTTGCTTTATTTGCATATTCCCATGTATAGCATTACTAATATTGATTTTGTTTTTGTTCTTTCTTGAACTTCTTTAACTTTTGGGATCTCAATCAAAATTTAAGAACAGCACAAAAAAAATCCAAACTCAAGTAGAATATTTAACAAAAATAACTCAATGGCAATATATCTCTCAAAAAAAATTCCAGGATGTTACAAATCTACCCCCCTTAAAAAGAATCTCACCCAGAGATTCCGTGAGAGCAGAAAGAATGGAGGTGAGTCATATTGGCTAGCAATGGGTTTTCGGTGTTGCTCGACGATAGTTCCTTAGCTCCATAGAGAGATGAAAATCTGCACAATAGGGGTTAACACTTGGAGAAGTCAAAAAGAGAAGGGGGATACCTTATTCTCCTGGATAGGTCGGAGATTTCCAACTATTTGCTCTTTGACATTGTTGTCTCCACGTCACCGTAGAATGGAGTAGTTGCATCACCTATTGGACATATGATTGCAGAATTTCATACTGGTAGGTGGGTAGCAATGGTCTATGTCCTAGGAAGTAGACGGCCTTAGGAATGCAGAAGTACTTTAGGTGGGGGTCTTTTACTTCTACCGGGACCCTATTCTTAGTCTTTGGCTTCGTCAAGCATGACGTTTTTTTGCTAAAGGTACGTCTTGTAGTCCTAATCACCATAAGATTTTGGTCTTGCGAATCTCCTCAGATCGTCCGATTAGCTCTAAGCCTGTGTCGTTGTAGTTCCAAGGATGTTCATCGTAGTAGTTCTTTGGCAGTTCTGTCTCTTGGTACTACCCCCCTTAAATAAATGATGATTGTCATTCTCCATCCAGTGTACTCTAGCTGTCTTGGTCCGCACTAGATTTAAGGAGTAATTCGTAGGGCAAGGGTCTTGTCCTTTGCAAAGAAATCAGGTGATCTTACTCAGTGGGCTCTCTCCTGGCGAGTGGCCTTCTTTGCAGTAATATTGTTTTCCTTAAATATTGGAAGGTTGTGAAGTCTTTGCTTCTTCTTGATTGCCCTGGTTTTGGGTTACTTGTCATCTCGTTCCTTTGGATCCGATGGGGTTTTCAGCAAAAGGTGAGAAGGAGTAGCATGAGGTAAGGATAGAATTGCGGGGATAAAGTAATCTAAACCCATTCTAAATTTTAAAAGAGCACACCCGAGAGGTGGGTGGCACACAAATCTTGCAAGTTCTTTTAAAACAATCTTTTCTGTGGATCACAAATATGACCTTTGGGGCAAGAAGGCAAAGGCACAAGGTCCAACGAAAATCTTGCGACAATACAACGTCTACTCTGAGAAGCACACATATGGGGCATAGGGTTTATCTCGCATAGTTCGCTTAAAACGAAACCATCTTATCTTCATGGATATCTTCAACGCTCCTAACCTTAAAATTGGAGTAGGGGTGCGAGAGGGGATCAAAATTTTCCTTTTGTATTAGAGATAGAGAAGGAAAGTATTTGGGGTAATTTGTGTTATGGATTTGAATTCGAGATAAGAGAGCTCTAGAAGTAAAAATGGCTAAGGCAACGTTTGGATGAGAAAGAATCATCTAAGAGAGATAAGAATGAGCAGTATAACTTATATCTTAGGAAATAGTATTTTAAAGAATTATTTCTAGTCAGGAAACTAACAACCAGGCTAACTGGGTCACGACCTGCAGTCGATATGCTCTGATACCATCCCTGTAAGGAACCAGATTTTACAATCCAGATTCCTCTGTGATTTTTCTGCACTATTCCCTGGATCAGTAGATAGTGCTCACAGTTACAGTAATGATTATCAAAATACATATCATGCGGAAGCGTAAATATAATAGTAGACTTACTCATGGGCCGATTAGGCCGAAATCATTAAATTGCAGCAGCGGGAGAACGAAGCACACAGGTGGGACCTTCAGGACATGCCCACAGCGACCAAGCGGAGGTTCGCGACCTAGCCCTTGACATCTTCATCTTCTCGACCAGCTTGTCCAATCTTGTGGTGAGGCGAGGTAATTTGATTCTGAATCTGAATTTTGTCGCAAAAGCGAGCGTGAGCACTCCGACCCCGTGCTCCGCGAGCCAATACACAGAATGCAATTAAATAGTATGCATGGCTTAACAAAGGAGAGGCTCGGGTTATTTTCATTTGCCAAAATCGCCTTTAGTAGCATTATTACCCTTGCTCAATTAAAGTGTTATAGTTGCTACCTAACTCCACACTACAATGGCCAAAATTGACCTAATCCACAGAAAATGCACTTTCTTTAATGACTGCTGTCTAAAACTCCAAACAACAAGTGTCATCATTTATTTAATCCACCGATCATACTTTGTATTATGAATTACTAATAATCCGATCTGTCATTACTACTCATCACTCCTCTCCTCTGAATTCTAATGATTCTCTAACATAATTACTTTCAAATCCACCAAATCATTCGTATTCAATCCTTTTCGCCATTGATTCAAAACCATAATCCAATAATCAATCTCATTTTCCATTATCTATCACTAGCTAATCCACAAATATACCTCCACCAGAAAATTCAATTTACCAAGATTATAATCCACTAATTGTTATGAATCCTCCAATCTTCTCGAAATTCAATTCATCCTCTAGTAATTGATCATCTCCTATTAATTCCCATTATCACCAATATCTTCCAAGAATTTATATTAATCTCTAGTGTAGTAACTCAAGCAATTTACCTTTGCACTCCCTAATTCTCCAAAATCATTGAGTATACATTCACCAAGAATAGCATTGACCAAGTATACGATTCACTATTATATATATCCACCAAGAATATCGCTAATCAAGAATTATACTCCCATACTTGTATTATTTTTCCAAATTCCTGAAAATTCAATTAGATCATTTATCTAACCTATCTATTCAACAAGACCCCACTAATTTATTTCTCCCAGAACCCACACTATCCTTTCTTATTCATGATCGACCTGAATCCACCAATACCTTTAAGTACATGCTACAAACATCCATCTCCTTTACCCACAACCCTGTTTATTCCACCCATATTTTAGGTTGTAAGATTAGTAATGCCACCATTCAAAATACAATACATAAAATTTCCTAAGACCTAGCGACTTTGGAACAAAACATAATGTTCAAGGAATATTAACATGAATTTCCATACATATGGCATCACACCATATGCCTAATATCACCATAATTTTTCCATATATACGGCATCACACCGTATAACATCTTTCAGCGTTATAGCCGCTTAACTTACCATGGGCGACACCGGGACAACTCAAATCGTGGCTTTCCGCTGCCCTCCATTTTTCCATCCCACCCACAAAACATTTTGAAATAGAACTATCTCGAGTAAGTTCCCATGTCCGCCCTTGACCGTGGGCACGGCTATTCGAATAGTTTTGACTCTGCAGAGTTGGTACACTTTACCCACAAGAGACGGTTTACCGTTGCCCACACGATTCCTTAGCCGTGCGGTTGAGCAAACCATCACAAGAACTGTTCAAAGTACCTCGCCTTCCATCATCTCATCTCATGGGAAGCGCCCTTGCGGTGGGTCCCATAAGTGTGCGGGATGTCCCCTTCGAACGCCAGCACTGGATACTTCACCTTGCTAGCACGCCACGGCGGGACTTCACCCTCCGCTGGTGTCCCATTCAAGCCGTCACACGACATACCGCTTGCACTACTTCACTCTCCCACTCATGATGATGACTTTCGTGGTCCGGTAAATTTACTAAGCCAAGTTGTATTTTACAGACTTGTGGTTGTACTTGTTTTACAGGAGGTCATGACAAGATTCAGTCCTTAGTGGTATCAGGCGGTTCTACCACAAACCACACTCGTGCACCTGCACCATACCCCGAACCATCCGCCTGAGATAAATAAGCAATTTGAGGTTTTGGAAATACAAAATAATCATATCCAACATACACCGTCATTACCACCATGACGCCCAACCAATTTTCTCGATGAAAAGTGATGCTTGGGCGCTCTCGCGCCCATGAGTACCTAAACAATACTAAGCATGGCATATATTTAGAGACTTATTTTTGAAATGTTACTATTATAATTTTGCTAGGGCGACAAGGTTCACACATTCAAACATTCCAAAGGAGGGGTAATATTATTCGAAGTAAAGAATGGGCACATAACTAGAATATTAAATTAAACATGTATTTGCATATAAAATGACAGCATGCAATTTGTTAATTTAAAACAAAGTAATTTGCAGAAAATGTAGGTTCAACATGATCAAAGTATTGACTACTTTGCGCTGTTTATCATGGTTTGAGCTCACTCAAAGCTATATCATTTGACGGTCTTGAGCTTCAGGTCTTTATCTTCACCTTGATCTTGATCTCGCTTGATTCAATGATTCTTCGGGGCTCCAGTTTCTAACTACGCGATAAGCGATCGAATCGAAATAAAGCAAATAACTCAAGAGATCCAAATAAACCCAATTGAACTTGATTAATTTTTGTATTTATCAAGGAAGTTCCATGAGTTAGGTTAAACCTATGATTCGATGTATGAGTTTTAGCTGAGCTTTGTTTTTGTCAGTGGTAATCTTGGGGCATACGTTATATATATAGCAGTGTATATAATTTTTAGGTTACCGAATAAATATTAAAGTCTGTTTTATAGCATTTTAGGGTTCAACATTTTATGTATCCTCGTGTAATTACTAGGCTTAGTTTAACTTGAACTAGGATCTCTTTGTGCGGTAGTAGCTTGCTATATTCAACCATGCTAGATATTATTATTTACTAAATCTAACGTTGAGATTTAATTGTCTGGCACCATTATCATTTTGTCTACACTTTTGTTATTATTATTTTAATTATTAAGCTTAGCTTTAGTTTTTAGTTTAAAAGTATTCGTCTAGCAGAGCTTGCCATACGGGTTCACATATTAATATAGCTACTTAATTAAATCTACCAAGGAGCTTTGTTTAACAACAGTATGTTAAATGTCAGGGCACATGTTTTAGTTATCATTATTTATGGTAATATCTTACTTAAAGCCTTGCTCTTATGTTTAAATACACTATCAAGTTTATTTCATATAACTTTCGTTTGGATATCTTCTTAATGGGAATCTTTATTAAATTTAAGCATTCAGCCAAAACCATCTTTTAATAATATCTTTCATTCATAAGTATATCTAAAAATAATAAAGGCACATTAATTACTCATACATGATAATTAATCTATTATTAAATCTTAAATAATATTATTTATGCCTAAATTAAATTTACTGGTTTCCATGAACAATTTCTGATTTTCCTTAGCTTTTCCTTAATTGAAATGATTAACAAAACAAAATACAAAAAGGAAAGAAGAAATGCGCCAAGAGGGAATCGAGCTCGGGACTGCGTGGTGGGAGTGGTGGTGACCTAGCCCAGGCGGCGGCGCCCACTCGCGATCTGAGGGGGAGACCAAATCTAAAGAAGAAAGTCACGGCCTGGGCAGCACAGAGGAGCTTGGGCGGCGTCGCCGGCCGGAAGCGGCCTGGGAGGCGGTGGCGATGGCCAAAGCAAGCCAGCGGAGAGGAAGCCCGGAGGTGGCGGCTCCGGCCGGGGCGCTGTGGCGGGCCGGCGGCGAGCACGGCGGCGGCGCCGAGGAGCTCGTGGACAGCTCGTTGTGGGGGCGAGGCACAAGGCGGCATCGAGGATAGCCTCGGCGGTGACCGGGAAGCTCCAGCGCCGTAATTGGGTTGAGGCTTGACGAACCGCCGGGAGATCGTGCACGATTTGGGAAGACGGTGGTCACCGCGGTCTACGGTACACGAGAGTTCAATTACATCGGATGCGGCGAGAGGGGATGTGGCGATCTCGGGGAAGGGATTGGCATGGTTCGGGGCCCACCGGGTGGTCTCGCTGGCGGCGGCGCCATGGGGAGCATGGCGAGGCGGTGAACTCAGGAAAAGGGCAAGAAGTCAATGGGAAGGGAGGAGTAACTCGGGAGAAATGTAAAGCGGTGGCTGCCATTTATAGCGCGAGGCGCGCGGCAGCACGGGAGGCGAGTCGGCGAGGACCAGGCGGTGGGTGGATATCCGCCGAGCAAGGACCGGTGGCGGCCCAGGCTCGGCGGAGGCGTCACGAGTGCGAGCGAGGGCGACGGCGGCGGCGACGGACTGAGCCGGGCGCGCGGAGGGGACGGGTCGGCGGCTCGGGAGCGGCGCAGCAGAGCACAGCGCAAGAACGTAAAAAGAGGAGAAGGAAGGAGAAGCGAAGGTGCGGGGAGGCGGGCGGCGCGGGGCTCGGGATTTCGCGACTTGCCACTCCATGCATGCGCTGCAGCTTTGCGCCCGCAGAGCGAGAGCACGAAGGAGAGGGAGGAGGCGCGCGGGCGGAGTTCCACCACAAGAAATGATGGGCGGAGGAAGAAGGAGGTAAGAGAAAAGGAGGGGCGCCGCGGCAGTAAGGAAAGAGAGGCGTGCGGGCGAGGCGCGGGTCCGCAGCGAGAGAAAGGTGGCGGGAGTGGGAGCGGGCCACGGCGTAGCGGCAGGAGAGAGGACGCGAGTGGGCGGCTGGCCGCGCGGGAAAGAACGGGAGAAGGGGTTGGGCGAATTGATGGCGGCGACCTCCTTTTTTTTTTTTTTTTTGTTGATGTGTGGTATATTTATGCATAGGCGTGTACAGGTATATATATACGCACATGTATATATACATTGGTTTATTTCTATTATTTTTTTATAGGTATATTTATTTATTTTATTTATATGTATTCCTACACATTATATACATCTTTATTTATTTGCCCATTCATTTTATATACATGTATATATTTCCTTCATGCCTATTTTCTTTTATAATTACATTTTATGCCTTACTCATCCTTCTAGGTCTTTATGTGCATACTTGTATAGGTTCTATTTATTTGTGTTTCCCCCATCTTTTATTAACTCAGATTTCTCTCCTTATCTTTGGATTATCTTTTCAGATTCGAATTTAAAATTTTGAGTTTGCTTTATTTGCATATTCCCATGTATAGCATTACTAATATTGATTTTGTTTTTGTTCTTTCTTGAACTTCTTTAACTTTTGGGATCTCAATCAAAATTTAAGAACAGCACAAAAAAAATCCAAACTCAAGTAGAATATTTAACAAAAATAACTCAATGGCAATATATCTCTCAAAATAAAATTTCAGGATGTTACACAGAGTGTGCTCCCTCTGTGTCTCTACGATGGTTTCTATGTGAGTCTCCTCTCTCTGTGTGTTCTTCCTCCCAAGAAGTGGTGAGATTCTTGGTGTTCTTGAGGATTGAGAGGGAGATGAGGGATTGAGAGATTGTAATCACTCCTTTAGTCCTAATGTCCATGCGTATCGGGACTCCTCTGTATTCCATTTGATCCAATGAATGAAAATCTGAAGTTTCTCTGTTCGTGCTCCTGTTCTGTTCTTCGTTGCCTTCTTGAGTGATTTTTGGATTTTCGTCTTTTCGAGTTCTTGCTTGTTGGGAAGGCCCAAAATGGGTTGCTCTATGATGGGTTAGTGCCACAAGATCATTTGATCGATTTCCCGAAGAGCAAACTTGGTTTAATTCTCATATTTCAGTTTTGGCCTTCCTCTGTTCATAAACTCAGTTTCTAGGGTTTGGAGCTGCTCTTGATTCCCTTGTTGAGATGGCTTGAAATTTGGTATGGAGAGTCCAGAGGCTATTAATTAGCTACCCTCAAAATTTCATAGCCAAAGGATCAACGGTTGGGGAGTAATTTGATTTTTGGCTCGGGTTGTGCAAAAATTCAGATTTTTACCCATAATCTGAAATTCTTACTTCTTGGTTTGATTCTCTTGTTTCCCAAGGTCCCCTTACTATTTAGTTTGTTGTAGTAAGGCCTTGGATCAAAAAGATTGAGAGCAAACCTTCTTTTTAGCCAAAAATCTGAAGTCTCAAAGTTCCAACTGAAAATCCTGTTTGCTGATTTTCTCGAGAAGGTACTACCGCTCCTCGAGAGGTACTACCGCTCGAGGTACTACCGCTCCTCGAGAGGTACTACCGCTCAGAGGTACTACCGCTCATCCTAAGCGGTACTACGGTTTTGTTCGGACGATCGATCGTGAAGAAGCGTTCGGACAAGTCCGATCGTCGTCGCGGTACTACCGCTCCTCGAGAGGTACTACCGCTCCTCAAGAGGTACTACCTCGGAGGTACTACCGCTGCGTCTGTGGTACTACGCGGCTGATCAGACTTGCTATGAATTTATTTTTCTTGGCTTTTTCTTTCTGGATCTGGTTTTTCCTTGTTGCCTTGACTTCCAGTAGTGCATATCTTCTATCTTCATAGCTTTCATAGCTATAGGAGAAGAAGTATAAGTGTGGGTACTTGAGGGGCGATTTTAATTTTTGAGAGCGCCATTCACCCCCCTCTGTCGCCATTTCGGTCCTACACTGTCTCTTCCCCTTTTAGTTTTCCTTTCTTTCTCAAACCCCCCCTTTCCTCCTTCAGTCTGTAGAGCTGAATTAGTCTTGTCTCCTCCCTTTTCTCTTCTAATCTAGTCTCGATTTTCTTTTGCCCTATCTTTTCTTGCTGATCTTTCCTTCCCTTCTTTCTTCTGTCTTCTTTCTTTTCCTCTAAAGTTCTTTCCTCTAGCTTTCTTCTCTAGCCCCCTACAGTAGTACACGCTTTCTCTCCCTCTTTTCTTAAATTCGTAGTTCTTCCAGTAGTGATCTCTTCTTCTGCTCTCTTCCCCTTTCTCTCAATAGATTTATTTCTTAGTTTCTCTGTTCTTATCCTCTTCTCCTATCCTCCCTCTTTAGTTCAAAGCACCATAGCTCTTCTTTTCTCCCTCATTCTCTCTTTTGCAGTTCTGATTTCCAGCCTTTAGGTTGTATAGATTTTGTAGTTAGTTTCAAATTCCCTGTTCGTGCGACTTAGCTTTGGTTAAGGGTTGTGTCTCCAGTAATCTAGTCCCTGTGGAGAACACGACATTCGCTGCTATCTTGGCGGCAGCCCGTTCACTTGCGGGTGTGCAGTTTTGCACGATCAAGAATTTGGCGCCGTTGCCGGGGACTAGATATTGGTGATTCACACTAGACCATAAACTTAGTCATTTCTTTAGTTTTCTTCCCTTCCTTTTAGACTTGAATTCTCAGCTTATGCTCAGGAGTGGAGATCATTCATTGGCTCCTTTTGATCCTGAGATTGAGTGGACATTTCATAGGCTGAAAAGAGAGAATCAACTCCCCCATCAAGAAGAAATGGGTGATCAGAATCCCCAGCCTCTTCTTCGTGACCTTTGGATTCCTAGAGACCAAGGTATAGCCCCTGTAATTGTCCAACCTGCCATTCAAGCAAACAATTTCGAGCTCAAACCTGCATTAATCACCATGGTCCAGCAGACCAGATTTGGAGGTTCTCCCACTAAGGATCCCAATGAACACATTCGCACCTTCTTAGAATATTGCAACACTTTGAAGTGCAATGGAGTCACAATTGATGCAATTAGGCTCTCATTGTTCCCTTTCTCTCTTAGAGATGGTGCTAAGACTTGGTTGCATTCTCACCTTTGCATCTTAAGGACACATGGGAACACCTCTGCGCAGGCCTTTTTGAGAGGTATTTTCCTCCCTCCAAGGCAGCGAGAAATCGTGACCAGATTACTAGGTTTACACAATCGAGGGTGAGAGTTTGTATGATGCTTGGCAAGGTATCAAACCACGCTTAGGATGTGTCCTCACCATGGCCTAGAAAGATGGTGGTGTTGCAGATTTTTACAAAGGTCTAACACACCACACAAGAGCCTTTGTAGATTCTGCGGGAGGAGGCATAATGAACAAAACTCTTGATGAAGCTTTCAGCTTGATTGAGAGTATGTCCTCCCACCACTTTCAATGGTCTAGTGAGAGCTTCTGCTCCTCCACGCCCTGGTATCTATGAGGTGAGCTCTCATGATGCTTTATCTGCACAGGTTCAGGTTCTCACCGTCAAATGGCTCAGCTCATGCCCTCATCTTCAGCCCATATAGCCTTTGGATGTCGATTTGTGGATCTCAAGGGCATACTCCACTGAGTGCCCTTTAACTTCCACAGTTGAATCATCCAAGTCAACTATGCTCAGTCAAATGGACCTTATTCTCAAGCCTATAACCCAGGTTGGCGTCATCCAAACTTGTCTTACAAGAACACCAATCCTAGTGTGTCATCTTTCCCTGTGGGAACATCAGCTCAAGGTTTTAGGCAGCAGCAAGCGCCTTCTCATGCTTCATATCAGCAGTCAATGATGCATGCTCCCAACCAAAATTCTTCCACTTCTCAGTCAGATCAGTTAACCAGAATAGAACAGCTCCTTGCATCACATGTAGCAAAGATGGAAGCTCAATATAATGATGCAAAGACTCAATTGACTGATTTGGCTAGTCGTGTGGAGAGTTTGCAAGCATCTGAGCTTCATCCGGCACACAGGAGACTTCTGCACACACTGAGGTCAATCCTCGTGGCCATTGTGGAGCAATCACTACTAGGAGTGGTAAAACCACATTTGAACCTCTCCTTCCAACACCACCCTTGTATGTGCCCCCTGTCTTTAGGTCTGTCCAGCAAGCTAATGTTGGTGATATGCCCTAGAGGCAACATGGAGATGTTGAATATATCACATACTATGTTTATGATACATTGCTTTGTTCCTTGAAATAGACATTATCATTATTGATCAATGAGTATGTGACTTATTCATGAGACTCTTAATGCCAAAATGTTGCTATTTCTAAATGATCACGATCATATATCATATGAGGAACAAATATGATTCAAAGATCGACATATGTATTGATTGATGATCATGTCTCATGGATCATGGTATGGAGATACCAAATCAATAATATGGACATGTGTTAGTGAACATATGTTGGATAGACCGCCATGAGACAACTGCAGAGATTCCATGTGTCATTAGTTGGTCTCAAGTAGTGTTTATGTAGAATCCTTAGACTTGAGATCATCATGGTTCCCAACATGCGTAGTAGCCTATTTTGGGACTACTAACCACTACTCAAATGGCGGGTAGTCATAAAAGTAGTCTTCGGGTTTGCTATGAAACATGTAGTGGGATGTGAATGATCAAGATAGAATTTGCCCCTCCTTATGGGAGAGATATCTCAGGCCTCGATGTAATGGATTATGAAAGTGCATGGCCATGCCAATGTGATTGAGAGTCAATCACAAGTTTATAATCCATCACGGAATCGAGAGAGTGATTGAGCTATTAAGAGGATGACATGAGGTCTCGCCTTGAGCTTAATCTATATCGTGAGGCAAAGGGATTCGTACATGAGAACATTACAGTCACCGATATGATCTTTACGTATACTTTGGGGTTAATATGTCTTGCTAGAGGCCGCTATTAACGGGGTGACCGGAAAGGTGTTTAGAGTCGCGACCAAGTATACGTGAACCTCTGGTCGCACACTTAATGGGTTGGAACACTAATTGAATGTGATTCGGATGTGGGCTCAATTCGGATAGAGATCGGATAGACTCCTATTGGGCCTCGGTCCACGAGGCCCAAGTGAAGGTCTATATATTTGGAGCGGGGCTGAGGATACACGCATATGTTCCTCCCGAACAAAACCCTAGCCGCCACCTCCCGAGGCAAACCCTAGCCGCTCGCGAGTCTTTGGTACACTCGCGATCGGAGTTCCACCCGGGCGTGTGGATACGGTGGAGGCGCTGCTCGTTGCGGCGTTGATCGGCATCAACAAACTACAGATTGGATCTGCTCGTGGTGTGGTTGATCGCGTGGAGAGCGATCTGTTGGGACGATCGGCTACTTCCACTACTACCTCGGCGCGCGTGGTTGGATCGGCTTCTCCAACTCTTCTTCATTGCTTGCTGCGTCTAGTGGTAACGATCTATGATCCCTTCTTAGCATGATGTCTGGTGTGCGCGGTAGAAATTTTTATTTTTCGCTATAAGTAGCCTCTGCGCGTTCCTTCAGCTAAACCTAACTCACAGCAGCAGAATCTGCACCAACCTAGCTCCACTGCACCAGAACCAGCACATGATATCCCCTCATCATCCACTACAGCAGCTGTCCCTTCCACAAAACCCAAATTGCCATTCCCTGAGCGGTTAGAAAAGTCAAATGAGGACAAGCAGTTTGCTAAGTTCCTAGAGATGATGAAGGATGTTAAGATTACAATTCCCATTCTTGATGCTGTCCTACATGTGCCTATGTATGCCAAATTCTTCAAGGAGATGTTTACCAAGAAGAGGAGTATGGATGAGCTTGAGGTGGTCACTCTAACTAAGGAGTGTAGTGCAATCATCCGAATAAGCTACCTCCTAAGTTAGATGACCACTGTAACTTGCATTCCATGCATTTTAGGCTCCAAGAACTTTAGAGCTCTTTGTGACTTAGGCTCAAGTGTTAGCGTCCTCCCATTATCAGTTTGACGCGCTCCTTTGGGCGATCTGCAGCCATGACCATGAAATTGCAGTTGGTGATCGCTTTATATCGTCACCAGTGGTATTTTAGTGGGCGTTCTGTGGTAGTTGGTACCTTTGCCTTCCTGTAGACTTTGTTGTCCTAGAGATGGAGGATAGAAGTGAACTGTCATTCTTGGGAGACCATTTCTTGCTCTCTGCAGTGCTGTCATAGATGTCAAGGATGCTAAGCTCACTCTCCAATTTGGTCAAGAGAAGCTAGCATTTGATATGAGGCACCCCACTCATCTTCCTCACTGTCCAGATCAGTGTTTCACACTTGATGTGGTTGACAAATGTGTGGTTGAGACATATGAAAATGTTGAGGAGGTGGCATCAATTGAGGATGAGTGCACTGCTGTAGATTCTCATCATGTGGCACTCATTGATGCTCCTGTAGAACCTTCTCAAGTTCTAGACCTTAGACAGCCCCCAGCCCCAAAGATAGAGCTAAAACCACTTCCAAAACATCTAAGATATGAATTCTTAGGACCAGATCAGACCTGTCCTGTTATTGTAAGTGCCCATTTGACACCTTTAGAGACTGATCAACTTCTTGAGATCCTTCGTAAATATCGAGCTGTCATTGGATACTCGATAGATGATATGAAGGGCATTGATCCAGCTACCTGCATGCATCGCATTCACCTTGAGGATGATGCTAAGCCAACACGTGAGCACCAACGTAGGCTTAATCCTCATTTGCAGGAGGTTGTCAAGAAAGAAATTCTTAAGCTTCTTGGTGCCAACATCATCTATCCCATCTCAGATAGTCAGTGGGTCAGTCCCATTCATGTTGTGCCTAAGAAAGGAGGCATGACAGTGGTTGCCAATGAAAAAGGTGATTTGATTCCCACAAGAACAACCACGGGTGGCACATGTGTGCGACTATAGAAAACTCAACAAGGCCACTGCATGAGACCATTTCCCTTTGCCTTTCATTGATCAAATGCTAGAGAGACGGCCCGTCATTCTTATTTTTGTTATCTTGATGGATATTCAGGTTTCTTGCAGATTCCTATACATCCATCGATTCAGGAAAAAGACCACTTTCACTTGCCCCTATGGGACTTTTGCTTACCGTGAGGCTGCCATTTGGGCTTTGTAATGCCCGGGGACTTTCCAGCGATGTGTCATGTCCATTTTCACTGATCGATTGAGAAAATCATGGAGATTTTCATGGATGATTTCACTTGTCTATAGGGGGACCTTTGAGAGCTGTTTGGCCAATCTTGAAACCATCCTTCAGTATTGTCTTGAGTCAAATCTGGTTCTTAATTGGGAAAAATGTCACTTTACGGTTAGAGAGAGGATAGTCCTTGGTCATTTAGTGTCTTCTAGAGGGATTGAGGTGGATAGAGCAAAAGTTGAGGTGATTGAGCGCCTGCCACCTCCTGTTAATGTGAAGGGTGTTCACAGTTTTTTGGGACATGTTGGTTTTTACCGCAGATTCATTAAGGATTTTTATAAAATTGCTCGTCCTCTCACTCATCTTTTGGGCTGTGATGTTCCTTTTGTTTTTGATGAGGCTTGCATGGATGCATTTAGTAAGATCAAGTCTGCTCTCATTTCTGCACCTATTGTGCAGCCTCCTGATTGGGATTTGCCTTTTGAGTTAATGTGTGATGCTAGTGACTTTGCTGTGGGGGCTGTTTTGGGGCAGCGGCATGACAAGGCCTTGCATGTCATTTACTATGCTAGCAGGACTTTAGATGACACTCAAATTAATTACACAACCACTGAAAAAGAAGCGCTAGCTGTAGTATTTGCCTTTGACAAGTTTAGATCCTACCTAGTTGGCTCAAAATGCATAGTGTACCACAGATCATGCAGCCATAAGGTATCTTTTGAGTAAAAGGATGCTAAACCTCGCCTCATTCGTTGGATTCTTTTGCTGCAAGAGTTTGATGTGGAAATTAGAGATAAAAAGAATTTGAGAACTTAGTGGTGACCATCTATCTAGGCCCCATTCGATTCAGCTTCTATACTTCCTATTGAAGACTCTCTTCCTGGAGACCAACTTTTAGAAGTTTCACTTGTTCAGTCTCAAACCCCTTGGTATGCATATATAGTTAATTACTTGGTCTGCAACACTATACCTCCTGATCTCTCCTATCAGCAGCGTAGGAAATTCACACATGAGGCACGTAAACACTATACCATCTGTCGCGCGTATTTTATGATGTGCTGTGTTGCGCTTGCCCGGTCTCCGTCAAGGAGATCCACGGACAATTGGCGCTCCTCGTCTGGTGCTTGGACGAGGACCCGCCACGAGCCAGCCTTTATTTCTTCAGGTGTGACCGCCTCATCACCGAAGAGGAGCTTGAAAGGCATGAACCCTGTTGGGCGTGTGACCATTGTGTGGAGGGACCAGAGGACACTATGGAGCTCGCTCAGCCACTTCCCCTTTGGTAACCCGACGAGGCGCTTCTTGATTGCGGCGGAGATGGCGCCGTTTGCCCGCTCCACTGCCCCGTTGGACTGTGGGTGTCCGACCGAGGCGAAACGGAGGGTGATACTGTTGTGAGGTGGCCCCACCTAAGCCAAAGAGGCTGTTAGAGGAATATAAGGTTCGAAATGGGACATGTGTAATGACATAAGAGCCCCAGGGGAATACTCACTGTAAGGGTACAAGCTGCATAAGCACTCCCCATGTGAATATATATATGTGGCATAGGCCACGGGGAGAAGCGAGAGGCCATTCATTTACTCAACTCTCCACTACTACTCTCTCTCTGTTTGGTGCAGAATCACACAGATTGGCGCCCGTCAGTGGGAGGACAAGAGCAAGCCTCGGTTCGAGGAGGATGGCACCAAAGAAAGCTTCACGATCGCGGCGAAGAAGAAGAAGGCGAGGCGGCGAAGTCGCGTCGGCGACGAGGGCCGGCCAAGCACCGCGGTATGGCGATGGTGTAGGTGCGACGAGGACCCGCCATCGCGCGACGACCAACCCCACCATTGACACGACGACCAACCCCGCTTATCGACGCGACGACCCACCTGTCACCGACGCGATGACCGATCCCACCAAAGATCGCCGACGGCCAACCCCGCGGCGACAACGCGCGCGCGCGCGCAGGCACGCGGCCGTGGTCACCACCATGCGGCGGCACCGCCAAGCGCACCGATGGCCCAGCCACGCCGCGTAGAGGCGGTCCTGCCTGGCGGCCTCGCGCGTTTGGCGGAGCTAACGGACCTCGCGAGCCGTCCGGGATATGCGAGGCTCGGGCCAACACCCCTCGTGGCATTGAACCGCCCCGAAAGGGCGGATAGCCGTGACGCCCCACGTCTAGCCGCGCCCACTACTGCGCGTGAGCCAGATCCCCGCTTTGCGGGCCTCGGCGGCGCCATGGCCTGAAGATTTCAAGTTCCCGAGCGTCATCGAGGCCTACAAAGGCGACTCCGACCCGCGAGAGTTCGTGCGCGTATACGAGACCGCAGGCGGAGACGACACCACGAAGGCAAAAGGGCTCCCCCTCGCGCTACAAGGGGTGGCGCTGTCCTGGTTCTTCATCATTGAACCACAGTCCATCTACGCGTGGGAACAGGTCCGCAACCGACTCTACAACAACTTCCAGGGAAACTACGTCGAGCGTGTCGATGCGGACCAGCTCTTCGCAGTCAAGCAAAAACCTGAGGAAAGGCTCCGGGACTACTTCAAGCACTTCGCGAAAGTGTGCTACCAAGCCAAGGACGTCAACAAAACAACGGTCATCAACGCGGCAATACAAGGCCTCCGACCGGGGCCAATGGTCGAGTACAACACGCGCAAGCCCATTAAGACGGTCGGAAACTCTTGACAAGATGGAGGAGTATGCGAGGCGGAGGAGGCGCGCGGAGCGACACGGTGATGACTCAGACTCAACAAGGCGGAAGGCTCGGTCAAGAGCGAACTTCGCCAAGCAGGGCTCTTCAAAAGGCAAGCGTAAGCAAGAGCAACCGAAGGGCGCCTCCTAACGCAAGGACCCCCAACACAATGACCAGCCAGCGACAGCCCAAGCGCGACCAGCGTAAGTCCAGAAATCTCGTTACATTTTCGACGCCGGGCGGCTCGAAGACAAGCGCCTCCGCATGTCGCAGGCGCAGAGGCACCGAGGCCGAGGGCGGGGCGTGGTGAGGTCGAGGCGACCGGTCGAGACGACCGGCCGGACTGCGAAAACGGTGACCAGCACCGCGAGCGGTGGTGCGAAATCACGGCCGGGCAACCACGACACGCGTGCTTGTGCCACCATCGCAGCGCTACGGCGAGCGTTGCGAGGACAAAACCGGATGCGCGCGTGCGTTGCCAGGCTCACGTCCAACACCCCTAGGACCAAGGAGCACGGCCCGAAGGCTTCTGCGAATCCGGCGCATATACACGGCAACCTCGGGAAGGCCTCCTACGATTACAAGCCGGAGGGAGCCAGTAGCGAGATTATCAATGTCATCTCGGAGGCTCCTCATTGGAGTTCGCCCGGCAAGACAATGGAAGGCTTACGCGCGAGAGGCACCACGTCGCGGCATACCGGCGTGGCGCCGCGAACGGGCGCAACATGAAGTTATATTCACGCCCGCCGACACCAGGGCGTGGGTTCCACCAAGATCCTTTGGTCGTCCGGGTCCTCGTGGCGGGTGCGACGTCCGGCGCGTCTAGTCGATGGAGGAAGCTCCGCAAACATCCTCTTCCGCTGCGGCCTCGACCAAATGGGGATCCTCGAGCCGATTGGGCCCTTCGGGCATCCCGCGCAAGGATTTGGAGGGCGCCTTTGCGCGCCTTGGGCCGATATGCCTCCAAGCCTCCTTTGGCCAAAACGACAACGTCGGGGCGGGCGCCATCTTCGACGTGGTGACATTGTATACCCCTACAGCGCCATAATAGGGCGGCTGCTCCTAAACACCCTCGGGGCAATCCCACATCACGGTTTCCTGTGCATGAAGCTCCCTAGGCCGTGGGCCATCATCACCATTCATGGCGACCAGGACATGGCCCGGCGCATAGAGCTTGGCGCCAGAGGCCCATGCCACGCGGCTCGCCAAGGCACCTAAGCCGGGAAGGCGAATGCGGAGCCCTCGGGCACGCCCCGAGAGTGTCCCGCGCTCCACGCGTGCAAGGTTGCCCCGACAGCAGCGGCTCGTCAGCAATCGCCCCATCCTCCTAGCGGTTAGTGGTTGGTATTCCTCCCCCTTCTTTTGTAAGTGCTCACCCGCGCAAACGGGAATTTAATAAAGTTCACCATTTGCACAAATTTCTGTTCTTTGAAACAAAGACACGCGTTCGCGCGCACACTCCCCGTCAAAGATACGGGCATGAGTATAAACAAAGACACGCGTTCGCTCGCGCACTCCCCATCAAAGATACGGGCATGAGTATAAACAAAGACACGCGTTCGCGCGCGCACTCCCCGTCAAAGATACGGGCATGAGTATAAACAAAGACACGCGTTCGCGCCCGCACTCCCTGTCAAAGATACGGGCATGAGTATAAACAAAGACACGCATTCGCGCGCGCACTCCCCGTCAAAGATACGGGCATGAGTATAAACAAAGACAGCGTTGCGCGTGCGCTCTCCGTCAAAGATACAGGCATGAGTATAAACAAAGGCGGCGGAGGACGCCTCCGCACGCACTCTACGGAGTATAAATAAGACGTAGCGTCGAGGTTCGCCTCCACACGCAATTTCACCACCCGCAACGCGCGGAGGCTCGCCTCCGCGCGTAGTCTACGGACTCTAAACTAAGACATAGCGTCGAGGTCCGCCTTTGCACATACTCTACGTAGTATAAATAAGACGTAGCGTCGAGGTTCGCCTCGCACGCAATTTCACGCTGCAACGCGCGGAGGCTCACCTCGCAGCGCGATCTGAACTCTAAAATAAGACGAAGCGTCGAGGTCCACCTCGCACGCACTCTCCGGAGTATAAAGAAGACGCAGATGCTATCCTGCGCACTCACGGAGTATAAACAAAGCATAAACACCGCGCACGCGCGGCGTCGCCCGATGCGTACTCTTGAGTATAAATAGGGCGTGGATGCCAATCCCACGCACTCCCCGGAGTATAAAGAACGCGTGGACGCTGTGTCCGCGCACCCTTCGGAGTATCAACAAGGCGTGGGCATTGGCCCCCACGTACTTGAGAGCACGGCTTACCCAGTTAATTACGGCGGGCAAAGTGCAACACGGGGCCCCTCCCGCGTGCCGGCAAAATACCAAGCGGCGTTCAGAGGTGGGTCCGCGAGCACACCCGCGAGTGAGAAACACCTGAGTGGTCCCGCGAGCACACACCGCGAGTGAGAAACACCGAGGCTGGTCCTGCGAGCACACCCATGAGCGAAGCACGGAGGCATTCGCTGCCACCACCTCGAAGGATAGGGACGAGCGCTCGTGCGTTCGCCGACCGAGCGCCAGCTCATTGCCACCACCTCAAAGGTAGGGGCGGGCGCGCGCGCATCTACGACCTGGCGCCCGGCTCGCGCCACCACCTCGGTAGGGGCGGGCGCTCGCGCGTCTGCCGACCAGGCGCCGGCTCGCGCCACCACCTCGGTAGGGGCGAGGCTCGCGCGCGTCTGCCGACTGGCAGCGCGCTCACGCGCCACGGTCGGTGGGTAGGGGACGGCGCTCACACGTCTGCCCGACTAGGCGCGGCTCGCTGCCACCACCTCGGCGGTAGGGGGCGAGGCGCTCGCGCGTCTGCGCCGACTAGGCGCCGCGGCTCGCGCCACCACCCTCGGGTAGGGGCGAGCGCGCGCGTCGCCGACTAGGCACCAGCCCGCTGCCACCGCCGAAGGTAGGGGCGGGCGCTCGTGGCGTCGCCGACAGGCGCCGGCTCCGCGCCACCACTTCGAGGGGTAGGGCGAGCGCCGCGACGTCTGCCGACTGGCGCCCTACCTACCGATCACTGCCTGCCGCAGGTGCAGCTCATCAGCGTGCAGGCGTGTACAAACCCTCGAGCTTACCATGGGACAATGTGGCGGAGGGTGGCGATGTGCCGCAAGATCTGGTCAAGGCGTTCTTTGTATTCGCTAAGCGCACAAAGGCGCCTGAACAACCCCGGCACACAAAGTCGCTAGTCGGCGCAGCTCATCATAACATGCGCCCGCACGCCCGTGCCGAGGTCCCACTCGAAGGCGCCCGACTACGCCAGAAATCCAGCGCTTCCTCGGCTCTTTGCCAGCGAAGACGCCGTCGGGTCGTGGTCGGTCGAGATCGCACCACGGTGGAGTAACTACTCGGGACAAGGGGGGGAATCGAGCAGTGGAAAACAACTCCGTATTTTGCAAACACAAAACAAAGAAGACAACGGGGCTTGATTTAACGCACCTGACACACGACAACCTCCTATCACACACAGGGATCCACGGTGTCCTCGAGCCGCGGCACCATCGCCGACACTGCTGGGGACCTGCGTCCGAAACCGCCAAGGTTCCCCTCGCCGTACAAGTTGTTCGTAGCTCGACTATGGCTGCGGCCTCGCCACGATATTCCCATATCCGCTCATGGAAGAACCTCACGCGCGGCGTCAGCCGCCGCGGCGCCGAACATTACGCCGCCCCCCGTGGGCATCTCCAGTCGGGGATCGGCTAACCTCGCAACGTGCTCACAACCGCGGTGTCGCAGGAGCGCGCACGTCAGACATGACGCCACGTATGCGCAGTGGCTACCGAAGATCACCGCGGTGCCACGTGCAACGCCGGCCGCCTCTCAAATCCACCGGAGCGACCACAGCAGGTCCTCGGGCCCGAAGGAGCGCGCCGGCACTTCGGCAACAAGCCCCTTGAGAGTGTCTTCTAGGGCCAACATAGCGTCCCAGGCGGCTGCCGAAGCATCGCCCAAGGCTTGATCTCGCTCCGCGAGAACTCGATCCCACTCCGCGAGAGAGGCATCAAGCTCGCTATTTCTCCCCTCTAGAGCGGCGATTTGTTGTACAAGGCCATCCCGCTCTGCAGCAGCCTCTTGCCGCACCGCTTCGCGCCGGGCCGCGCCGCGCAACCAACCCATCGGTGTGCGTCTTCATCTGCGGCGCACTCGACTCCGAAGCGTGTCACGAGCATCTGGGCGGATCGCCCTTCCGCAGCTCCTGCGGCTCTTCTCGGCGCCCGCAGCCTACCGTGTCGCTGCTCCTCGTGGGCGTAAGCGCTGCGGGGCCTGCCCGGCCACGAGTGTCTGCGCGACGCGGGTTAGCAAACCCCGACACCTCAATGCATCTCAGAGGTGCCCCGACACTGTAGTGCGCAACACCGCTGTCCGATCTTCGAGGCGCGTCCTCGCAATCCCGCGCCATGCCCTCGAGTATCCGCGGAGGGACGAAGTCCGCCGGGCTTGGCGGTGCGGCACTGTGTCGCCCGACAGGACCCCGCGCTCAAGGGCGGTTCCTCCTCGGGATAAGTGTCGGCGCAAAGGGGAATTACACATATCACGAGGCATTAAAAACAAAAGAAAAATCGAAGGAGTTCCATCATAACCTGCCTACCGGTCGCGGGGCGAGAGGCTTCGCGGAGACGTCTCCCTAGCCGCGGCCGAAAATGCTTCCACGTCGGCCCAGGCGACGGCGCTGTCTCGGAAGGCCGGGGGACCACCGAGTCAGGACCTAGCGCCAACCGAGCCTGCGCCACTATCACCGTGGCCCAAGGGGCTGGGAGGGTGCGGGGCGGAGGGACCTCCATGCTCGAAGCAGGGTCCCACAAGCTCCCAACACCGGTCGCCACAACGAACCCCCGTGAAGTCCGCGGAAGGAGGGCTAGCGCAGCGCGCGCCGGCAGGCGGAAGATACCGCCGCGCTACCCGCCACGAAGGGCCCCTCCGCTGCGACATCCGCTAAAGGGTCTCCACGGCTACGACGATAGGGTCGGGGACTTCACCCCATGACTTCGCGGGTTACCCCGCTGCGGAAACACCCCTGCCCGTGGGCGACTGCCGGCCTCACCGCGCGAAGTTAGCAAAGGCGGCGCTCCACACACTCCCGCGGAGGACAGCCCCGCCAAAGCCATGCTCGGAAATGAGGGCTCCGCACCGGTGTCGCCAGCCGGCACCACCACCTCGGCAACGGTCGCAGGCAACGGGGCCTTCGCGGAACGCCCTCCGCTGCCGGTGCCCCCGCCCTCAGTCTCCGCGCCCTCCAAATCTGAATCGGCATACCTCGCTGAACTCGACCCCGGGCTCACCGCGCCGGCAAGAGCAGCGGCAACCGCCGTACGGGCCGTGGTCGCAGCACTCCGGGTCCTTTTGCAGGACGGCGCCTTCGTCTTCGCAGCACCATCATCCTCGTGCTGCTGGTCCGGAGGGGGGCGATCCGGCACAGGAAGCCCTAAGGCCTCACACCGCACGGTTTATCCGCCCCAATCCGACCTCGCTGATCGTGGCTGCACGCGTTGCCGTGCTCTCTAGGTGTATGGCCGAGGAACACATACAATTGAAGAGGAAGATATGGTTGAGACTTACGAGGCGATCGGCACGGGCACGCGAGCAAGCGGATCGCGAACGACGTTGTCATCCGGCGTTCAACGGTGAAGCGCCAACCATGGGACAGCGGCGTTGCACCAAGCATCATAAACTCCTCGGCAAGGTCGCGCATATTGAAGCGGGCGGCGACCCCCACAAGTCTCCGCGCTCTCAGCCTATCTTCCTGGTAAAACGCTAAGTCGGGGGTGGTCTCGAATGTAATCGGCCCGCCTATGCATTCAAGGCCGCTGCCGCTCGTCACATGATGGTAGAACCACCGCCTCGCCCAGTTGACCTTCCACTTCCCTCGGGTCGCGTTCGCAGGGAAGAGCTTCCCACATGACGCCCGCAGGAGGAAGTTGACGCGCCAAACCGACAACGCATCGTCCTTCCGCTCCTTCGGTTGGCACGGGCCTCATGCGAGATCTGCGAACAAGAAGCGCGGGCCAACACCCCTCGCGCGCGGGCCCAGCAGGTACGGCGAGGCGAGCCACGCGTTCGGGGTCAGTGTGACGGCTCAGCAAGGTCCGCGGCACCGCCCGACAATTGCTGCGGATGGAATCGAAAGCGAGCGAAGTAGGCAATGAAGGCGATTGCCTCCGGCTTCCCGAGAACACGGCTCCGTTCGTCATCGGTGGGCAACCGCTGGCGTGGTGATCCGATAGCTTCCCATCTCGCAGGCGGCGGCGGATGGTGTCGCCGTCACGAGCGTGCGGCCCAACTCCCCGGAGTACGGACCACGACTCTTCTTCGCCGCCCACCATTTGTCCCGCCGCCGCGATCGCGCTCCTCGGCGTGTATTTCACCTCGAGGCGAGGACCGCTGCGGATGGTGTAGCCGCCGCCCCGCACGCTGTCACAAGTCACCATTAGCACCCACGGGAACTTCGGCGGCGGAAAAGGAGCGCGCGAGCGGCGAGCGGCGCGAAGAGCTGCGTGAACAACGTAAGCGCGAGGAGGCATGGGTACAATACCACGGGGTTCTTAAGGACCTCGCCTCCTACCTAAGCACAAGCGACGAGCGGCAGCGCAACCGCCGCCCCCGCGTGGCCGGGCATCGCGGTGGTCCACGTATGCATGCATGCGCCGTGGTGTGCGAATCTGTCACCACGTGAAGCGTCGCTAGCGTCCCGCCGCGTGTCGGTCCGCGCAACCAAAAAACGCAGGTTGCGCGACCCGGTATAGCCTTCGGCTCGACCCTGGTCGCACCTGTCCGAAGGGACAACCGTAAGTCTGCGCCGTAGGCGCCACCGAGGATCGACGAGCAGCGCAATCGCTCGCAGTCGGTGGCGCGTGTTGGGAGGGGGCAGCCAGCGGGCGGCACGCCTACAACGCCGCGCCACGTGCCCCGCCCCTCTGAGGAAGGAACTTGACCGCGGGCGACCCATTGGCACACCAATCGCTACCTGCCGCGTGTTCATCCAGAATGGACAAGCGCGTACGGATACAGCAGCCCGACTGTGTTAGTCCGGGAGTTGGCGCGATTCCCAGAGCCATTAAAGCGCACTACCAGGGGCGCCCACAACAGCCAGCTCCGCTGCAAGCACTTCGAAGGATAGGGGACGGAGCGCTCGCGCGTCTCCTTCGAATAGGCACCAGCTCCGCTGCCACCACCTCTAAGGGTAGGGGACGGAGCGCTCGCACGTCTCGCCGACCAGGCGTCGGCTCGCTGGCACCACGCCGAGGGGTAGGGGCGGGCGCTCGCGCGTCTACTTCAACTCAGGCGCCCGGCTCGCGCCACCACCTCGGTAGGTAGGACGGAGCACTCGCGCGTCACCGACTGGCGCCGGCTCGCCGCCACCACCTCGAAGCGGTAGGGGCGAGCGCTTCGCTCGTCTACCGCCGACCAGGCGCCGGCCCGCTGCCACCACTCGAAGGATGGGGACAAGCGCCACGCTGTGTACTTCCGACTAGGCGCGGCTCGGCGCCACGCACCGCCAAGATCCCTGGACCACCTTGCAAACGCCCGCGACGGTCAAACGTTGCAGCGTCGTGCCGTCATGATGCTCCAAGATCCGCGTCGGGAGAAGGAGCGTCTGGGATCCAGCGGGGCCCCTGACTCAGCCCCATGCGTCGGAGGCCTAGCTCCCCCTCGGTAGGACGTTCCGGCCGAAGCAGAAGGTGGAGGCGAGCGGGCACCGGTCTACCCACAATGCACTCAACCGCCAACCCTGAGCCGTGGGGTACAGGCCGGCCTTTCGGCCCCTAGCTCCCACGAATCAGAGGTCACGCGACGTCCCAGCTTTGTGGCAGGTTTTGACACGTTCTTGTAAACAGAAAAGCTTCAGTACATCAACATCCACGATGGTAACGCCGTGGCGCAATCGAGAGCGCAGAGAGACTCAAGCATTTACGTCTCACGAGCTGGTCAAGCCTTGCCATTTCCATACGAAAGCACGGGCGCGCGCAGACCTGTGGGCGTCCAAGACTTCTACAATGAGCCGTAACGTATTCCCATAAGTGAGGCCGTCTATTGTTCATCGGCACTCGCGATATTAGCGTCCAGATGCAATCATCAAGCGCGGATGAACAAGGTTGGCCCGCATGTGAGAAGATAACGCGCATGGTATAAGATGAGTAACTAGGGGTGAGCAAAGAACAGCCGCGATGCCGCGATTATACCGTGCTCACCCGGCGAGGAGTTGCCGGTGGCGGAAGGTCAACCGACGGCATGCCAATCGACAGATCGCGATCGATGGGTACCCGGCGGTTCAACTGCCCGTGATGGACAAGCACAACCGCTCACGGCCAGCGAGGCGCACGCCGGTAGGCGGGCCGACGCCGCAATAGCCCCCGCAATAGCCCCCACCGTGTGCCCCTTTTACGGGAAGGCGAGCGGCGCGATTGCGCAACCGCTAACTGACACCCACGCGCCAATCATGGCCCACCACGTGTACACCCGACGGGAAAGCAAATCGCCACTGGCGGCCTGCCCTGCCCGGCCAGGTAGGCGCGATTCAAGGCCATTAAAGCGCACCACCGAGACCGCGAGTCGCACCCACCTCACGCCCGAAATGCCATGGGCGCGAGGTCCGCTCCGCTCAACCCGGCCCGCCGCGCGAGGAACTCGCGGCGAACATGGCGGGCCACTGTGCCACCCGCCAAGGCGGGCTCGGCCGATCTCGGCCGGCCGGCGACCTTCGGCCCCGAAGGCAGCCTCGAGCCAGCCACTGTTGGGCCCTGTTAGCAAGGGAGGCCTCACCAGCCTACCCAGCGCTATGCTCGCGGGCGAGCGCACACCACACCGAGTAGTAAGGCCGTCGGATGTTGGGAAAGCTCACAGCCGCGAGGACGGAAGGGCCAAAGGGCTCGGCAACATGGCCGGCCGTGAAGCCCTTCACCATGAGAGGCTCTGTTGTAGGGGTGGCCCCACCTAAGCCCAGCAGGCTGTTAGAGGAATATAAGGCCCAAATGGGACATGTGTAATGACATAAGAGCCCCCGAGAGGAATACTCACCTGTAAGGGTACAACTGTACAAGCACTCCCCATGTGAATATATATATGTGGCATAGGCCATGGGGAGAAGGCAGAGGCCATTCATTTACTCAACTCTACACTACTACTCTCTCTCTCTGTTTGGTCTGTAACCACAACAATGCCCATGTTGCCACAGAATTCTTTGAATGGGGCTGCATCGAACTGCAGGCCGTTGTCGACGGTGATCTCCCTGGGCACGTCGAATCGACATATGATGTTCTCGCGGAGGAAGCGCTACAGGGGCTGCGAGGTAATCTTGGCGAGCTACGCCTCCGCCACACGGAGAAGTACTCCAGCAACGCGATGAATCACAGGTCTCTCGGGGCCACGGGAGCGGTCCCACAACATCGATGCCCCACCTGCTTAAATGCCATACAGGGGTATGGGATGGAGGCTTGTCGGGGCCTGTGGATAGCCCTTCCCATCCATTGGCAACTTTGACAACGGCACACGAGATCCACAGGCATCCACGACAGCTGTTGGCCAATAAAAACCCCAATCGAATGCCTTGCCCACGAGACCTTGGTTGGAGTGCGAGCCACGAGACCGCATGAATTTCGCGAGGAGGCTTTCCTTCTTCGCGCGGGAGGCACCGCAGGCGGCGCGACCCCCTTCTTGTAGGCGCCCCATCGAGCACAGGAAGGACCTAGCGCGTTGTTGCAAACGCCGGAGCTCGGAGGGTCATCCGTTCGCGATGCCTTGCGGCGAGAAGAGGCTCCCGCGATCCACCTGCTGGTGATTCGGTGGGCAGAGTCGCATCCCGATTATCTGTCTTTGTGGTCGCCGTTGGCAGGGTTTCGTAAAATGCCCCTTCGGGAATTGGGAGCTGTTGATTGGCAGCCTTGGCCAGGACGTCAACTTGTTCATTGTCCGCTCGAGGGATGGCCTTCACCGTGACACCCAAAAAGTGCCGCTCCTTCGCTCGGACGGCTGCTAGGTACTTGGCTAGCTCCAGGTCCTTGGCTTGGTATGACTTGTCCACATGGCCCGCCACTAGCAGGAATCGATGCGGACGAGGACTCGCTTGCTCCCATCGCTTGAGCTTCCAGAGGCGAAGAGTAACGCCTCGTATTCGATCGTGTTGTTCGTGGCGGGAACGCTAGGCGCGCCGAGTATAATAGGCGCTGTCCCTCTAGGTGGTGATGACGGCGCCCACCCCTGCGCCTGCAACATCGTACGCTCCGTCGGTGTTGAGTGTCCACCGGTCTTCGACACGGAGGGCGGCTGAGTGGGGTCCATTCCATGAGGAAGTCCGCGAACTTGAGACTTGATCACCGTCGAGAGGCGTATGTTATGGAGAAGCGGGGCCAGCTCGCGCCCATTTACCAATTCACCCGTGGACTCCTTGTTGTGCAGCATCTCTACGGAGGGAACGATGATGGCACCGTTATCAGTGCGCCAGAAGTAATGCCGGAGTTTTCTTGAGGCCATGACCAGCAGCGTAAGCAAGCTTCTCGAGCTCGGTATATCGCGTCTTGGCGCTGGAGGGCTTCAAAATGAAGTACATCGCGGCCGGAGCGCCCTCTTCGGGACGAGGACGGCGCCGACCGCCGTGCGAGGCGGCGAGGTAAGTGGGAGGGAGCCTCGGTGCTGGGGCCACGAGTGGAAGGGTTGCGGTGTTTCTTGAGGTCGTCGAAGGCCATTGCGCGATCGTCGTCCCAATGAAATCCATCGCAACCGCGGAGGGTCTTGAAAAATGGTAAGCCCCTCTCCGCCGCTCTGGAGAGGAAACGGCTCAAGGCTGCCATGCGGCCTGCCAGCCTCTGGACCTCCCACGTCGTCTTGGGAGGTTCCATGCCCAGGATAGCGTCAACCTTGTCGGGATTCGCTTGGATGCCTCGCCCAGATACGAGGAAGCCCAATAGCTTGCCCGCCTGTTGAGAGACCATGTGGTCGTGACTCCTTGTGAATGATGAGTAATTGACAAAGGTTTAGGATAGTCGAGTTTGGATTGTGTGGTCGGACCATGTCGTTGCGTGGTACAACGGGCTCGGTCGGACTTGGTCAAACTTGGTCGTATGGGATTAGGTTGCATATTCCAATGATTCGACAGGTTTGGACTTTGTCATGAGTAAGTATGATGTGCTTATGTTATTTACGCTTTCATGTATCGAGCGGTGCTATGTGACGTGTTTCTTGTCTTTGTGACTGCAGGACGTCGAGGCGGAGTCGTGGTGAGACACGAGGTGACCGGACTAGACACAGGGAGGTGTCGAGGTCAGAACGGTCGGATGTGTTGAAGACGGCGGAGATTCGCTGTGGTTGTGAGTCGTGGACGACAAGGAGCGCGAAAGCTTCCCGGAAGGTGCACGAGGGGCGAATCGGTAAATTCGCAAGGTTGCACAAGCGGGAGCGGCTCCGTTGGAGTTAGCGGGCGTAACGGGGTGGAGACCCGTTAGCCAAGCACTATAAATAGGTGGAGGGGGCTGCATGGCTCCTCATGGCTTTGGGAGAGAGTTAGGGTTTGCTAGAGTCAAAAGAGGCTTTGTGAGTTTGTTTTGGCTTTAGGCTTTAGTGGTTGGAGAGTTGGTGTGGGCAGCAGAGAGTGTCTCCCACGATCATCTCCTCTCTCTGTGTGTGTGTTCATCCCCCACCAAGCATGTAGTGTGGGTGTGTTCTTGAGTTGGGGAGAGGGAGAGGATGGATTGAGTGGCTTGTAATCATTCCTCTTGTATCAATCATGTATCTCCTTTCCTCGCTATCAATATGAGATGGTGGAGTTTGAGATTGATTCAGTTCTTGTCACTCTGTTCATGTTTTTCTCTTCGATGCTCCTCTCTGTTGATTTCTTGACTTTCTTGGTTTCTTGTTCTTTTTACTGGGAAGGCCCAAAATGGGTTGCTCTATGTTGGGATGATACCTCAAGATCATTTGATCAAGTTTCCCAAGAGCAAACTTCATTTTAATTTCAGTTTTCGGTTTTGAGCCTTCCCTGTTCATGTTTTGCATTTCTAGGGTTTGGTGCTGTTCTTGATTCCCTTGTTAAGATGGCTTGAAATTTGGTATGGAGAGTTCAGAGGCTATTAATTAGCTACCCTCAAAATTTCATAGCCAAAGGATCAACGGTTGGGGAGTTATTTGGTTTTTGGCTCGGTTCTTGCAAGATTTCAGATTTTTACCCAAATCTAAAATTCTTGTTTCTTGGAGTGGTTTTCTTGAAATTGGCTCTTGGCTTAGTCTTCTGGGAGTGTTCCCTAGCTATCCTCAAAGTTTCCCAAGCTAAGAATCCAAGAATCATTGCGAATCTCTCAGTTTTAAGAAATTCCTGTTTGCTGTTTTTTCTCGAGAGGTACTACCACTCCTGGAGCGGTACTACCGCTCAAAGGTACTACCGCTCGGACCAGCGGTACTACCGCTCGACCAAGCGGTACTACCGCTTGAGGCCAGAATTTTCCCGTTTTGATTTTTTCTCGCTTGCTGGTCTCTGTATTTGTGTTTTTCCTGCTGCTGGGTGTCTTGTGAGCACTGGTCTTCTACCTTCATAGCTCCCATAGCTATTGGAGAAGAAGATACGTGTTGGGGGCGATTTTTAGAAAGCGACATTCACCCCCCTCTGTCGCCATTTCGGTCCAACAATTGGTATCAGAGCCGGTTAGCTCTAATTCATAGATCTTAACTGGTCTCAAGAGCCATGACGACGGACAAGTACTCGACCAAGCCGCCCGTGTTTGATGGCATCGATTACCCCTTCTGGAAGAGCCGAATGGAGACATACATCCAGGCTCAGGGGTATGCTATCTGGCGCAAGGTCAAGGTCCGGTTTGAGGTTCCTGCCGATGAGAACATCAATGCCGGGAATATGGCTGATGTTGAGGCAAATGCTAAGGCAAGGAACATCATTATCCAGGGCCTGAGCCGTAGTGAGTTTGACCGCATCTCTCATCTTTCGTCCGCCTTCGATATTTGGGAGACCCTCAACGCTTACCATGAGGGCACCACCCAAATAAAGACGGCGCGACAGGACCAGTTCAAGCGTGATTACAACAAGTTTGAAATGCACACTGGCGAGTCCCTTGATGAGTGCTTTGCACGCTTTCACAAGATCTTGAGCAACCTCCGAGCGGTCGGTCTCACATACCCCGACTCGGACAACGCTCATCAGATGCTCATCGCACTTGATCTCGCGGGTTTGGGAGATGAAGGTGACTACCATCAAGGACACCACCGATTTATCGACTTTGGCGCTTGACGCCACTGTACTCGCGCCTCAAGACGCACGAGATTGACATTGTCTCTCGTAAGTCAAAATCGCGATCGATGGCACTAGTCACCGATCCCACTTCGGCCGGTCGTTCTTCCGAGTCTTCTTGTGGTTTCTCCTGGTCGCTCTACGTGACATAAGCGATGATCGATTAGAGCGACTGCGGATGATCACCGCCCTCCTTGCTCGAAGATTCTCCCATGCTTACAAGGGGAGGAGGGGCGAGAGAGGCGGAGGCGGATCTCGCTTCGAGTGTGGTGGCCCCAACCACATTCGGCAAAGCGCCCTAAACGGAGAAGGGCAAGAACGACTACGGCGGTTCGGGCAAGATCGACTACACCGACAAGAACCGCAACAAGAAGCCTCCGGTTCAGACAGCGGGAAAGAAGAAGTTCCGCAACCGGGAAGGCAAAAAGCTCTTCCACCGCGTCCTTACGCGATTCGGCGACCTCGACCTCGGCGAGGTGGAGGGATGGAGCGACGACGACGGACGGGTGACCAAGAGTGCAAGGATGGCGGCGACGACTTCTCTGGCATGTGCTTCATGGCCCTTGAGGGCGAGATCAGCGACAGCGAGCTCTACTCTGACTCCGACGAGGTATGTCCCTCCTATGACCAACTTAATGAAGCTTTCCTTAAGCTAGGAGGATTTCATGCTAGATCTAGAGCTAGGTGTAGCGAGTTGGAGAAGGAAGTAGATAGACTGTCACGAGAGCTTACTTCACTTACATCTGCTCCCTCCCATGACAAATGTGATACATGCTGTGCCTTGCTTGATGGCATGGAGAAATTAAGGACTTCTCATGATAGTGTGTCCTCCGAGCTTGATATTGTTAAGGTGGAGAATGTTAGTCTACTTATCGAGTTAGAGTTGAGTAGGATGGTGTTACCCTACTTACTACCGATGAGACTACTTCTCCACCTCATGTGAGGTTAAGGACATTCTCGCTAGAGGACCTTATGCCATGCTCCTTGATGCCCGAGTCTTGTGAAACTTGCTATAACTCGAAGATGAATTTAAAGCGGGCGGATCATAAAATTGCTTGAACTACAAGCTTCTTTATTGAGCGATTGATTCATGCTTGAACTGTCCTAAGTTAATCGCTGAACTTGAAGTCGTCTCCAAGCGGTTTCAAGATGTGATTGATCATGATAGGAAGTTGGCTCAGTTTGCTTCTAAGGACCCTGTTAGCTCACCATGCATTAATTGTAACAAACGAAAATCTGACTTGATTGCATTGGATGAAAAATGTGTGAAGCTAACTAAGGACCTTCTAGAGAAGCAACCTTCTGCTTGTATTGTCTGTGCTGAGAAGGGGGAGAAGCCCTAGGGTAAGGTGGAGACGTCTAGGAACGTAAACCAACTGGCTAGTAGTAGGATTGTTCCCTCACAGTCGGCTGTGCGTGCACAAGCCATTCTCTCCTCTACTGTTGGTTCTTCTTCTGCTCCCTTACCTTCTGCTGTCTCCTCTTCCCCCTGCTCTTCTTGCACCTCTCTCTTTCGAGAGTGTCAGTATCTTATGAACACTCTCGAGAGATTTGTAGGTGGCAAGAAGAAACTTAATCTTATTCTAGACCAATCCAAGATTTGCAAGTTCAATCAAGGTCTAGGATATGATTTCTATGAGGATATGAGGAAGCATCCACCGCTATTCTCCACCCATCTTAGGAGGTTTGATCGAGGTTGAGCCCGGTCGACGAGGTGAAATTCAAATCGTGGGCTTTGTCAAGGGATCTCTGACAAAGAAGGTGATTCCACCGTTGCTTCGGCCTCTCGTAAGCCTCTTCGTGCTACTTCCACCTCTCGTAAGGTGAAGTACCACCGCACCTTCTGTCGGAAGGATGGGCACTCGATCGAGAGATGCTTGAGCGTGCCAAGATCGCGCTGAGAGACCGTGTTGAGTCTCTTAGGGTATTGTGGTCAGCCCGGATCTCCGAGTGCACCTAAGACCAACACGAGGTCTAGGTTTGCTCATTGCGGAGTTTGGGCAGCATAGAGGACTTGGTTTTTACGAAGTTTCGCTTTTCCATCCTCATGTCGCTCTAATCGTGTCTTCCGCCGCGTCCGAGGGTAGATCTCGGTTTCCCGTCGAGATAGTGTCACATCCCAAAAATTTGGCTTTTGAAAAATTTAAATTCAAATAAATTATTTTAAGTTAATTGGATTTTACTTGGCTTTTATTTGCCTTTTGGATTTTACGGAATTTAAAACTATTTTTAGAGCTTAAAAGTAATTCAAAATATGAAAATTAAATATCAACAGTAGTTGGAAATAATTTTATTTAGTCCAAAATATGTCCAGAGCTTCGTGAATTTTTCCGAATTTTTGGAGGTATTTTCATATTTTCTCGAGGCCTAAATAATTTTCTAGCCTTTTCTCAAATTAGAAATCAAATTCTGAAAAAAATAAAAATCTCCCTCTCCTCCGGTGACGCGTGGACGGCCCAGACCGCCACATCGCCGCTCGGCCTAATCCAGCCGCACCTCCTCTCCCGCGCCGGCCGGCCGAGCGCCCCGCCTTCCTCCTCCTCCGCCGACGCTGCGGACGGCTCGGATGAGCCGAGTCCCGTGCCGCCATCCACCGCCCGCCCCACCTTTCTCGCTCGCTGACCCGCGGACTCGCCGTCTGCCACAGACGCTCGCGCTCGCTGCCACCCGGCCCGCTTTGTCGGATCCGCTTCCCGCGAATCGCCCCTTCCTTTCTCTTCCTTCCTTTCCTTTTTCGCCGGCCGATCGAGATCGCGCGGATCCGCCTTGCCTTCCTGCCTCTCCCGGTTTGGAATCTCGAGCCGCTGGAAGCAATCCCAACGCCCGCGCCCTTCCTTCTCGGCCTCCCTCCTTTCCTTTCCCTCGCCTCCCTTCCTTTTTTCCGGCCGACCACCCCTGGCGAGCAATTGCCTCGCCGCTCGCCCCTCACCCTATAATGCTCCCATCGGCTTCGCCTTCTCCCGCACCGCATCCCAAGCAAGACTCCACCGCAGCCCCGAGCCTCTAGAGCCCGATCACCGTGCCACTCCTCCTCGAGCTCCGCCCAACTCGCGAGAAGCTCGCCGCCTCATCATCCGAGGCCGTCGCCGCCTCCCCGAAGCTTCCTCACGCCGACGGTCCTCCCGACCCCTCGCCGCCTCCCGTCACCGAGCGCCGCCAGACGGAGCTCCCGAGCCGCTGCGTCGCCGCCACCTCGCCGCCGCCGCTCTCGTTCGTCCCCAAGCCGCCGCGACCCTTCCAACCAACCCCCTCGCTAGGATTACATTCTACGCGTCACCCGCACCTCGGCCTCCCTCGCCGCCGCGCCGTCGCCTCCGATCATCTGCCGCCGACGCCTGGTACCCCTCAAGAGGGTTACCTACCCTTATTGGGTAGGCAACGCCTCGCTCCACAGCTAGCGGCGCTCACTCGTAACTCCCTCTGCGCGTTGAGCCTCGGTTCAGCGCGGAGGTTGAGTTTTTCGTTTAATTTCCGCCGACAAGTGGGTCCCACCGTCGCCACGGCCACGGCCGCTGCGGCCATCGCCGCTGGGTCCCACCCCTGCGGCTTTGGACTCGACAAGTGGGCCAAGACCGGTGGGTCCCACGTGTCGAGGTTGACTCATTGGGCTCACTCTGTCGATGGGTCCCACATGTCGATGACCGGTGGTTACTGTTCAATGGGCCCCACTGCCGCCTCTCGAAATTAAAATAAAAGATTAAAATTTAATTCTCTAGTGGGTCCCACTGTCCGAAATTTCGAATTTCTCGATTTATTCAAATCTGAGATTTTCAAATGAGCATAACTTTCTCATTTTAACTCCAATTCCAACTATTCAAATTTCTAAATTCATCTAAACTCATAATCTATTCAATTATGGCCTCTGTTGAATTTTTGGATTTTATTTGAATTTTCTTTTGTATTTATTTGTTTTGTTGCTTCGTCTTTCCTCGCAGAGATTCCAACGTTGTCGATTTATCCTCTTCACAAGCAGCAAGAAGACCCGAAACCCTGCAAGAAGGCAAGTCTCCTTTGATCATCTTGAGCCTATGCTTTTGAAATGTTTTAAAGTATTTTAAATGTTATGCATTGCTATTTACATAAAATGATAATTCAAATCTTAAGGTAGTAGTTAATCCAACCTTGTTATGCCCTCCATTGGAATTGATTGTCATGTACCCTTGTCACCATAGAATTTCCTTTGTCTCCTTAATGAGAATATTATAATTACTTGTTGATGTAGTATGGTAGGATAATGCTTAGTCATGCTATCTAATAACCTTGGGAAATCTTGAAAATGGGAAATTATGATTTATTATTAAATCCTTGTGTTTGAAAGTGAAGTGGCAATTGGAGTTGTCACTTTGTGATTTTAAAATAAAATAAAAATGTGAAAGTTGGTTTAGATTAGGGTGGATGGTGTTTGGGTTGGTGCAGAAGCACGAGAACTTGATAAGTGTATGTTCCACCTAGTCAATTAAGGACCGACGCTTGTGTTTGTCCAAACCGAGCATTAACCGTATAACCACAAGTCTATATGGGTACGACTCAGCTAACTAACCTATAAAGGTGTAGTTTAGATATCACCCGATGGTGTATTGAGTGCCAGGCGTGCATTGGTTACTCATAGTGAGGACAGAGTTCTCAGACTCATATGGCGCAAGAGGGGCTTCAGATTGGCGGATTTAACCCTTCTGCGGTGAAACCTCGGCGGGTGGTCTCTAGCTATACTTGGAGTAGGTGAAAGGCTTTGTGATATTTTATCGGGTCTCATGCCAAAGGAAGCATGTTGACTATTAAGATAATTTATCTCTTGTGGGTAAAGTTGTAAACCTCTGCGAGTGTAAAACTATTCGAATAGCCGTGCCCACGATCAAGGGCGGGCAAGGAATGCATTCACATGGTAGATTTCTGGTTTTGTTTTAAAATCAAAAGTTTTGTATTCCGAGGGTGGAGGGAACTCTCGGAAGGGAATCCTGGCGGATGGAGCCAGAGAGGGTGGATGGAACCCGCAGTTTAAAACTTGACCAATGGTAATTGGTTAGCTAGTGTTAGTAGTTGGAACCTTCACTAGAAAGTTAGTCTGTTAAAACATTTACTTCATTAAAGTGATGCCTTCGAAAATAATTAGTAGTAATGGAGATTTTAAATATTGCTTTGTGCAAAAGAACCATATGGCCTTCCTTTGTTAAGCCTTGCATCTATGCATTTTTCCCAAGACTTGCGGAGTACTTTATGTACTCACATGCTACATTTAAAAATAAAATCTCGAGAGGAAGTTGAAGCTCAAGAAGGTGACTCGACTCTTGCATCGCTTGTGGCGGTGATGGATTCTTCCCGAGGACTAGGTCGCGCTTCCCTACCAATTGCCCGTGGCGAATTGATGGGTCGCCCTCAGTTTTAATTGCTTCCGCTGTGTTTGATTGTGCGAGGTCTTAAACCTCCTTGTAATAATGAGACCGGTGGTGAGTGATTTTATTTATTGTAATAAATCGTTGATGGTGATGTTTTCCATTACTTTTGCTTGTGTGCACTAGCTTTGATGCGGGACTAGTGCTTTGTAATACACGTAGGGTCCGGTTCGGAAATCCGGGTCCCAGAGATGGTATCGAGCCAATTTGATAGTAGGACGTGACCTAGATTAGGAATGGCAAACCATAAGGACTTATATTTATAAAAAGAGTATATTAAAAATGTGTAAGCTTCTTTGCTTCTACTCTCTTCCTACTTAGAATCTCGCTCTTGTCTCCAACTCCATTTGTTAAAACTTTTACTAATCTTTTCTTTCACTCAACTTTGTAGATGGTGGTTCATCCTCCGCTGCCAGTGGGACTACTACTCACATGGAGAGGATTTGGAGCATTCGCTAGCCTTCTCCAACCGATGCAAGAACCGAGTACCGCCACCGCCCATCTTGTGGGACGGAAGACGGATCTCGGATCGAGACTCTTGGACGATGGAGGTATTCTGTATGCACGGGAAGAGGAATTCAAGTCCCACACCTACCCCATCAGCACCCTCGGTCCCATTGCTTCGATCTTTGTCAGACGCAAGACGCCCGCCATTGACGAAGTTGTGCCACTGCACAAAGATGCAGTACATCGCCCCTTTTGCTTCTTCATCAACCTCGCCAGACAGAGGTATCCAGATCCTTTGATATTCCAATGACGATCTCGATGTCACATCAGTGCAGCTCACCTGTGCGATGGCGCTACTTATGCTAGAGCTCGGGAGGAGATTGGACAACGGATGCTTCTCACCTCCGGCTACAAGATTCGGACACACTTCGCGCACAGCTTCTCCAGAGCTGTGCGGTGAGTTTGAGCTGGGACGTCTTAGGCCGCAGCTAACTACACGCTGCGTCTTCACCCGGTTGACTACACGCCATCTTCTCGGCACGGCCGTCATCCCCAACAACCGGCACGGCTCGACTCTCGGGACTCGCGTCGGGATGACAAAGACGCAAGAAGGTGCGACGCCCCGATCCGCCACTGTCATTACTCTCAAGAAGCGCAAGCCTTCTCCTTCCCGTTCTCGGCCGATCGCCTCGGCCGAATCGCGTGCCTCGGCCGAGTGTGACTGCTCACGCCATCACGTGAGAGAGCGCCAGAAGACCGGAGGAGGATCCGTAAGAGGACCGGAAGAAGACCACGAGGCGCATCTTTGGAAAGGATTAGTAGTCTTTTGAGTCCGTAGTACCCAAATAAAATGTCCGCGTCCTTAGAACGCTTATTGTTATGTTTTGGTGTGCTAGATGGACTGCACTGTGCCTATGTGCACTTGTGGTACAGCCATCCTTGGAGTTATCTTGATTTTAATAAAAGTTTTTCCTAAGTGGTTGCTAGTTCTTTCTTGTGTGTTGGCTTGGGATGTGGTTTAGTTCCCTAATCTCTTACCTTGCTATTTCCTCTTACCTTACGCTAACCTAAACCGCTCAGATGGTGAACACGAGGAGCAACCACGGCGGCAACCGTGACGCCAACAACCACCGGAGGACAACATTCCACCACCTCCCGCTCAGCCCCCAACTTGGAGCAATGATGGCTATGCAACTGCGATTACTTCAAGCTCGCCCGAGAACCAAGTGCAAACCGACCAAACAGCACCCAACCTGTGCACCCGGTCTAGATTGGGAAATTCATGAGGACAAGGCCTCCCACTTTTGCTGGATCGGTGGATCCCTTGGAGGTGATGATTGGATCAAGGATGTGGAAAGAAAATTGGTCCTAGCTCAGTGCAACGATAATGAAAAGGTGTTGTACGCTGCTCATCACCAAGGGAATGGTCGCCAACCGTGGGAAAACTACCGCCGCCCATCAAAATGCACAAGCCATCACTTGGGAGGAGTTTGTGAAGCTTTTCAAGATCGCCCATATCCCTCACCGATAATGGAAATGAAGAAGAGAGAATTCTACCAAGCTGCAGTGGAAACCTCAAGTGTTTAAGAGCACTCAACAAGTTCACCCAACCGTCTGTATGCACCAAGAGGTCACCCTGAGGCGACCAAGATTTGGAGGTTCACGCAGGACTTGACCCCAACCTCAAGGTGCAGCTGGTGTCCAATGACTTCCCAACCTTCCAAAGACCTAGTGAACAAGGCTTTGTCCAAGAAGATGCTCGGCGCCCATTGTATTTAAAATCGGAAGAGGAAGTTTCAAGCCCAGCAAGGAGCAAGCAGCTCTCGATTCCGCCCCAACGCGCTCACTTTCACAAGCTCTCGAGTCAAGCGTGCCGAGGACTCCTTTTCGTGACCCCGCCCAAATCCACAAACTCCCGGGCAAACAATGGTGGCCAACCCCGCAGAACAAGACTTCAGCAGCAGGAGTGCGGTGCTTTAATCGCAAGAACATGGGGCACTATGCCAAAGAATCGCCTCGTAAACGCCCAAAGAATGACTCAGCTGCTTTCAACTGGGACTACACCAAAGAAGAGCTCCGATCGCAGTCAAGGCCGTGGGGCACCACAAACCCCAAGGACTCCACAAGTGGTGAGCAGAGGGCATCTCAACCATGTGACCGCGGAGCGGCCTCAGATGCACCCGACGTAGTTCGGTAAGTTTCTTGTCAACTCGAGAATTGCATCAAGATTATTTGATTCTGAGCTTCGCATTCTTTTGTGTCAAAAGATGTGGTTGAAAGGTATAATTGGGATGTGAGTAAACTACAGAACCCCATGCTAGTCCAGTCCTCGAAAGGAAATGAGGACTAACACAGTTTGCCTTGACGCAACTGTGAATATAAATGGAGTTAAGTTCTTAGCAAATCTTATTATAATAGACTCCAAGGGTTTAGATGTAATACTTGGAATGGATTGGTTAACCAAGTATAAAGGGCGATAGATTGTGCTTTGATCGAGTGTTACAATCACTAACTCGATGGGATTCAAGTAGGTATAAGTCAAACTCCCTACCCAGAGCGGTGTAGTTTGAGCAGGTAAAGGAGTGACTCTGGAAAAAGTACCTATAGTGAGTGAGTACCCAGATGTATTCCCGAAGATTTGCCGGAATGCCTTGCACAGGAAGTAGAGTTTGTCATCAACCTAGTACAGAATACTCAATTCCAAGAGACCTTATCGGATGTCCGCAAATGATTTGGCGGAAGTTAAGAAACAAATTGAAGAGCTGCAGGATAAAGGATTTGTAAGGCCAAGCTCGTCACCTTGGGAGCACCAAGATCGCTAGTAAAGAAGAAAGATGGTAGTCTTCGCATGTGTGTGGACTATCGATCATTGAATGATGTGACTATTAAGAACAAGTACCCTTTACCAGAATAGATGATCTGTTTGATCGGTTGAAAGGATCATGTGTATTCTCTAAGATTGACCTTCGATCGTGATATCACCAATTGAAGTTAAGACCAGAGGACATACCCAAGACCGCATTTGCCACCGTTATGGATTGTATGAGTATACGATGATGTCTTTCGGTCTAACCAATGCCCCAAAGATACTTCATGAATCGATGAATAAGGTGTTCATGGAATATTTGGATAAGTTTGTGGTTGTATTCATAGATGATATTTTGATATATTCCAAGAATGAGGAAGAACATGCTGAACATTTGAGGATAGTTTTGGAAAAGCTCCAGAAAATCAGTTGTCGCCAAGTTCGATAAGTGTGAGTTTTGTTGAAGAAAGTAGCTTTCTTGGGCCATGTGATTTCGGCGGGAGGAGTATCCGTAGACCCGGAAAAAGTTAATGATGTGCTCAATTGGACACAACCAAAGTCAGTATCCGAGATCAGGAGTTTTCTTGGATTGGCTGGATACTATCGTCGATTTATTGAAGGTTTCTCCAAGCTCGCAAGACCTCTCACCCAGTTGCTGAAGAAGGAAAAGAAGTTTGAATGGAGTAAACCATGTGAGGATAGTTTCCAAGAGTTGAAGAAAAGGTTAACTACGCACCGGTGTTGACGCTTAGGACATTAGGAAGGATTTTGAAGTCTTCTGCGATGCGTCAAGGCAAGGACTAGGCTGTGTACTGATGCAGGAAAGAAAGGTAGTAGCATATGCCTCAAGGCAGCTGCGACCCCATGAAGGAAATTACCCAACTCATGATTTAGAGCTACATTGCGTAGTGCATGCACTGAAAATATGGAGGCATTACTTGATTGGCAACCGTTGTGAAATTTACGGATCACAAGAGTTTGAAATATATATTCACTCAACCCGATCTCAACATGAGGCAAAGGAGATGGCTTGAGTTAATAAAGGATTATGATATTGGAATACATTATCACCCAGAAAGGCTAATGTGGTAGCAGATGCCTTGAGCAGAAAGAGTTATTGTGCCAAGCTATGGATTAAGGACAAGTATGCCTACCCTTCAAGAAGAGTTCCAACGGCTCAACCTAGAAGTAGTGGAGGAAGGATTTCTAGCCACTTTGGAAGTTCAACCAACCTTAGAAGATCAAATCAGAGTACTCAAAAGGAGGACAAGTATGTCCAGAGATCAAGGATAATATGAAGAAAGGAAAAGCTTCGGATTTTCAGAGGATGAAAAAGGTACCCTTTGGTTTGGGAAAAGAATTATTGTACAAAAGAAAGAGGTAAAGGAGTTAATATTGAAGGAAGCCCATGAATCGATATTCAATTCATCCTGGAGCACCAAGATGTACCAAGATCTCAAGGGAAGGTATTGGTGGTCAAGTATGAAACGAAATTGCAGAATACGAGCCTTGTGCGATGTATGCCAACGGATTAAAGCTGAACACGAGAGACTGCGGGACTTCGCAGACCATTGCGGATCCTCGAGTGGAAATGGGAAGAAATTGGTATGGATTTTATAAGCTGGATTACCAAGAACCAAAACAGGTACGATTCAATTTGGGTTATAGTGGATCGCTTGACAAAAGTCGCCCATTTCATTCCAGTAAAGACCACATACTCCGGGGATAGACTTGCAGAGTTGTACATGTCAAGAATTGTGTGCTTGCATGGGATCCCAAAGAAGATTGTGTCGATCGAGGAACCCAGTTCACTTGAGATTTTGGCAAAACTACATGAACTTTTGGGCACAAACTTAAACTTGATGCACCTTATCATCCATGCAGACAGATGGTCAAGCGAAAGAGTAAATCAAACTCGAAGACATGTTGAGAGCTTGTGTCTTGGCAAACAAGAGTAATTGGGATCGAGTTTGCCCTATGCGAGTTCTCCTACAACAATAGTTATCAATCCAGCTTTGCAAATGTCTCCTTCAAGCCCTATACGGCGGGAAGTGTAGGACTCCATTGTATTGGAAGGAAACAGGAGAAGGACAAGTGTTTGGACCAGATGTGCTGAAGCAAGCGAGAAGAACAAGTTCGTCTAATCCAGATGATTAAAAACAGCACAAACAGACGAGAAAAGTTATGCACAATCGACGTAGAAGCTTAGAATTGCGTGCACAGGGATCATGTTTATTTGAAGGTGTCACCTCTCAAAGGAATGAGACGTTTTGGAGTCGATGGAAAGCTAGCTCCCGATTCATCTGACCTTTTCTGTTGTGGCGAAACGAGAGAAGTGGCTTACCAGTTGGAGCTTCCACCTCGGTGTCAAAGGTGCATGACGCCTTCCATGTGTCTCACTAAGAAAGTGTCTCGAGTTCCGTAAGAGCAGATGCCTCTAGATGAAATAAACGTGAAGGAGGACCTCACCTATCCGAGTATCCAGTCAAGGAATTGAGGAAGCAGAGCGCGCTGCACGCGCGACAAGGTTATCAAGTTCGTAAAGTGCGATGGAGTAACCATTCAGAATCGGAAGCAACTTGGGAGCGTGAAGAGGATCTAAAGAAGAGTTCCCGACCTTTTCCTAGCTCCATCCGAATCTCTGGTCGAGATTCTTTCTAAGGGGGTAGGTTTGTCACATCCCAAAAATTTGGCTTTTGAAAAATTTAAATTCAAATAAATTATTTTAAGTTAATTGATTTTACTTGGCTTTTATTTGCCTTTCTGGATTTTCGAATTTAAAAACTATTTTTAGAGCTTAAAAGTAATTCAAAATATGAAAATTAAATATCAACAGTAGTTGGAAATAATTTTATTTAGTCCAAAATATGTCCAGAGCTTGTGAATTTTTCTGGAATTTTGGAGGTATTTTCATATTTTTTCGAGGCCTAAATAATTTTCTAGCCTTTTCAAATTAGAAATCAAATTCTGAAAAAATAAAAATCTCCCCTCTCCCTCCGGTAGACGCGTGGGCGGCCCAGACCGCCACACGCCGCCGCCTAATCCGGCCGCACCTCCCTCTCCTCCGCCGGGCCCGGCCCGCCCAGCCTTCGCTCCTCCTCCGCGCTCGACGCGTGGGCGGCTCGGATGAGCCGAGTCCCCGTGCTGGCCATCCACCGCCCGCCCCACCTTTCTCTCGCCTCGCGACTGCGCACCGCTGCTCCGTCACCACACGCGCCCCGCTCGCCGCCACCCCGGCCCGCCTGTCGGATCCGTCTCCCGCGGAATCGCCCCTTCCTTTCTCTTCCCCTCTTTCCTTTTTCGCCGGCCATCGAGACCGCGCGGATCCGCCTTGCCTTCCCCTCTCTCCCGGTTTGGAATCCTCGAGGCCTGCGGAAGCAAATCCCCAACGCCGCGCCTCCTTCCTTCTCGCCTCCCCTCTTTCCTTTCCTCGCCTCCCCTTCCTTTTTTCCGGCCGACCACCCCGGCGAGCAATTGCCTTGCCCCGCTCCCCTCACCCCTATAAATGCCCCCATCGGCCGCCTTCTCCCGCACCGCATCCCAGCGACTCCACCGCAGCCTCCCGAGCCCTCTAGAGCCCGATCACCGTGCCACTCCTCCTCGAGCTCCGCCCAACTCCCGCGAGCTTTCCTCGCCGCCTCGGTCATCCCGAGCCCGTCGTCGCCTCCCGAAGCTTCCTCACGCCCGACGGTCCTCCCGACCCTCGCCGCCTCTCGCCACCGAGCGCCGCGCGACGGAGCTCCCGAGCCGTCGCCGCCGCCACCTCGCCGCCGGCCGTCTCGTTCGTCCCCAAGCCGCGACCTTCCAACCGAACCCTCCGCGCAGATTACATTCTACGCGTCACCCGCACCTCCGCCTCCTCGCCGCCGCGCTGCCGCCCCGATCATCTCTGCCGGACGCCAAGGTACCTCAAGAGGTTACCTACCCTTATTGGGTAGGCAACGCCTCCCGCTCCCAGCTAGCGGCGCTCTCGTAACTCCTGCGGCGTTCGAGCCTCCGCTCAGCGCGGAGGTTGAGTTTTTCGCTTAATTTCCGGGCCGACAAGTGGGTCCCACCCGTCGCACGGCCGCCGCCTGTGCCATGCCGCTGGGTCCCACCCTCCGTGCTTTGGACTCGACAAGTGGGCTCGAAGACCGTGGGTCCCACGTGTCGAGGTTGACTCATTGGGCTCATCTGTCGATGGGTCCCACATGTCGATGACCGCCTGGTTACTGCTCGATGAGCCCCACCTGCCGCTTCTCTCAGAATTAAAATAAAAGATTAAAATTTAATTCTCTAGTGGGTCCCACTGTCAGAAATTTCCGAATTTCTCGATTTATTCAAATCTGAGATTTTCAAATGAGCATAACTTTCTCATTTTAACTCCAATTCCAGCCATTCAAATTTCTAAATTCATCTAAAATCATAATCTATTCAATTATGGCCTCTGTTGAATTTTTGGATTTTATTTGAATTTTCTTTTGTATTTATTTGTTTTGTTGCTTCGTCTTTCCTCGCGTAGATTCCAACGTTGTCGCGATCCTCTTCACAAAGAGCAAGAAGACCCGAAACCTCGCAAGAAGGCAAGTCTCCTTTGATCATCTTGAGCCTATGCTTTCGAAATGTTTTAAAGTATTTTAAATGTTATGCATTGCTATTTACATAAAATGATAATTCAAATCTTAAGGTAGTAGTTAATCCAACCTTGTTATGCCCTCCATTGGAATTGATTGTCATGTACCCTTGTCACCATAGAATTTCCTTTGTCTCCTTAATGAGAATATTATAATTACTTGTTGATGTAGTATGGTAGGATAATGCTTAGTCATGCTATCTAATAACCTTGGGAAATCTTGAAAATGGGAAATTATGATTTATTATTAAATCCTTGTGTTTGAAAGTGAAGTGGCAATTGGAGTTGTCACTGTGATTTTAAAATAAAATAAAATGTGAAAGTTGGTTTAGATTAGGTGGATGGCTGTTTGGGTTGGTGCAGTAAGCACAGAACTTGATAAGTGTATGTTCCACCCTAGTCAATTAAGGACCGACGCTTGTGTTTGTCCAAACCGAGCATTAACCGTATAACCACAAGTCTATATGGGTACGACCTAGCTAACTAACCTATAAAGGTGTAGTTTAGATATCACGAGTGGTGTATTGAGTGCCAGGCGTCTGGTTACTCATAGTGAGGGACAGGTTATCTGTACTCATATGGCGCAAGAGGGCTTCAGATTGGCGGATTTAACCCTTCGCGGTGAAACCTCGTGGGTGGTCTCTAGCTATACTTGGAGTAGGTGAAAGGCTTTGTGATATTTTATCCGGGTCTCATGCCAAAGGAAGCATGTTGACTATTAAGATAATTTATCTCTTGTGGGTAAAGTTGTACAACCTCTGCAGAGTGTAAAACTATTCGAATAGCCGTGCCTACGATCAAGGGCGGGCAAGGAATGCATTCACATGGTAGATTTCTGGTTTTGTTTTAAAATCAAAGTTTTGTATTCCGAGGTGGAGGGAACTCTCGGAAGGAATCTGGCGGATGGAGCAGAGAGGGTGGATGGAACCATGAGTTTAAAACTTGACCAATGGTAATTGGTTAGCTAGTGTTGGTAGTTGGAACCTTCACTAGAAAGTTAATTTCTAAAACATTTACTTCATTAAAGTGATGCCTTCGAAAATAATTAGTAGTAATGGAGATTTTAAATATTGCTTTGTGCAAAAGAACCATATGGCCTTCCTTTGTTAAGCCTTGCATCTATGCATTTTTCCCAAGACTTGCGGAGTACTTTATGTACTCACATGCTACATTTAAAAATAAAATCTCAGAGGAAGTTGAAGCTCAAGAAGGTGACTACGACTCATCGCTTAGCTTGTGGCGGTGATGGATTCTTCCCGAGGACTAGGTCGCGCTTCCTCATCAATTGCCCGTGGCGAATTGATGGGTCGCCTCAGTTTTAATTGCTTCCGCTGTGTTTGATTGTGCGAGGTCTTAAACCTCCTTGTAATAATGAGACCGGTGGTCGGTACTTTATTTATTGTAATAAATCGTTGATGGTGATGTTTTCCATTCTGTTTGATCTGTGTGCACTAGCTTTGATCGGGACTAGTGCTGTAATACATGAGGGTCCGGGTTGGAAACCGGTCCCGGCGAGATAGCTACCCGCGGCGTGATCAGCGTGTTGTCGGTGTTCCGACTCGCTCTCCCTTAGCAGTCGAACCCCGCAACAGCTTCAGGTCTGCTCACAGACCTTCTGCTTCTTTGAGTCACAGAGAGCGTAGGGTAGATAGAGGTCAGTCGTGTTTGACTACTTTATCTGCTCCACGTGTTACTCAGTATTGGGTGCCAAAATCACTCTTGATTTATCCCAGTACTGAGACTTTACTCTCTCGTTGACTCAGGTTCGTCGGGCAGGGAAGGGAAAGGTTTGGCTTGTAGACTCCGGGTGTTCACGACACATGACCGGAGACTCCCGTTGGTTCTCCTCCCTAGCTCGCGCTCCAGGTGATGAGACGATCACCTTCGGAGATGCTTCATCTGGGCGCGTCATCGCCAAAGGTATAGTGCGTGTGAATGATTCTTTCATTTTGAAAGATGTTGCCTTGGTGAGTAAGCTGCAGTATAATTTGCTTTCAGTCTCTCAGCTTACCGATGACGGTTTCGAGGTGAGCTTTAAGAAAAACAATTGCAAAATTCTTGATTCTTCGGGTAGTCTGGTTTGCGGGATTTCTCGTTATGGGAGGATCTTTCGTGCTGATTTTTCTGAGTCTTCTAGTGATCCTCTCAAGTGTTTAGTTGCTTCTGAGTCCCGCGACCTCTCTTTCTGGCATAGGAGACTTGGTCATATTTGATTTGACCATTTGACCCAAGTTAGCGGCCACGATCTCATTTGTGGTCTGCCGAAACTCAAGATGGTCAAAGATCTTGTTTGCTCTCTATGCGAGACGGGCAAGATGGTTGCCGCTTCTCATCCTCGGTCACGATTACATTATGACCGATGACCGGGACAGCTGCTCCCACATGGACACAGCTTGGACCACTCGAGTGCGATCGGCAGGAGGGAAGTGGTATGTTCTTGTTGTGGTCGATGACTTCTCGAGGTATTCTTGGGTGTTTTTCTTAGCCTCGTAGGATGAGATATTTTCACATTTCTCGAGGTCTTTTCAAGAGGCTTTCAGAGCTCCTGTGTGCTTTACGAGCGATCCGCGTGACAATGGCACGGAGTTCAAGAATTCCTACTTTGAGAGTTTCTGTGGTGAGGCAGTGTAGAGCACCGTTCTCTTCTCCATACGCCCTCAAGCAGAATGGCATTGTGGAGAGGAAGAACCGTACCTTGGTCGAGATGGCCAGGACGATGCTGGATGAGTACTCTACACCGCGGAAGTTTTGGGCTGAGGCTATAGCCACCGCGTGCCATATCTCAAATCGAGTTTTTCTTCGGGCACACTTGCACCGCACTTCTTATGAGCTGAGATATGGGCGAAAGCCCAGTGTATCTCATTTTCGTGTGTTTGGTTGCAAGTGCTTTATTTTAAAGTTCGGGAACCTAGATAAGTTCGAGTCACGCTCTTGTGATGGGATCTTTCTAGGCTACTCGCCTTCTTCGCGGGCTTATAGGGTCTGGAACTGCGAGTCTAGTAAAATAGTAGAGACCTGTGAGGTGACCTTCGACGAGGCCAGTCCGGGGACTAGGCTTGATATCTCAGGTTCTTTAGAGCAGTCCGAGACCATCTTCGTGGATGACGAGGACGATGGAGACGATGGTTGTCTACCTGATCCAGTCCCTCATCCACCCCTTGAGATGCCTTCTTCCACGGCACCTCGAGGTGATCAGCCCATGCCTACCGCTTCCTCCGGAGCCAGTGGCTCTGTTCCTGCCTCGTCTGCACACGAGGTAGAGGCCACTTCTTCATCTCATCCAGGACCTCCTAGACATATCCGGAAAGCTCATCCTTCAGAGCAGATCATTGGAGACCTTTTCAAGCGTGTTACCCGCTCAAAATCTGGCTTATCTCAATTCTGTCTCCATTCTGCTTTCATTGCCTCCTTTGAGCCCAAAGATGTTTCTCATGCTTTCTCTGACGAGTCTTGGGTCAATGCCATGCATGAGGAGCTAGAGAACTTTGAGAGAAACAAGGTCTGGTCGCTTGTCGAGCCCCCGCGAGGTCACAATATCATTGGGACTAAGTGGGTGTTCAAGAACAAGCAGAGCGAGGATGGAGTGGTTATTCAAAATAAGGCTACACCGTAGCTCGGGGTTCTCCGTGTTGAGGGCACGGATTTGAAGTGACCTTTGCCCCCGTAGCTAGACTTGAGGCCATTAGAATCTCGCTAGCTTTGCGACTTCTAAGGGTTTCAAGCTTTACCAGATGGACGTTAAGAGTGCCTTCCTTAATGGATTCATTGAGGAAGAAGTCTATGTCGAACTGACCTCCAGTTTGAAAACCCCAAATACCCTAACCATGTCTTCAAGCTTTCCAAAGCTTTGTATGGACTTAAGCAGGCCCCTAGAGCTTGGTATGAGAGGCTTAAGTCCTATCTTCTGAGCCATGGTTTTGAGGTGGGTAGAGTAGATAAGACCTTGTTCATTCGCCGTCATGGCAATGACTTTCTGCTCGTCCAAATCTATGTCAATGACATCATCTTTGGCGGCTCCTCACATGCTCTCGTTTCCCAGTTTTCGGATGTCATGAGCTCCGAATTTGAGATGAGCATGATGGGCGAGTTAAGCTTCTTCCTTGGCTTCCAAATCAAGTGACACTGGAGGGTACCTTCTTGCATCGGGGCAAGTACACTCGAGACCTCTGAGCGCTCGATATGAGTGATGGTGTCGGTGTCCACTCCGATGGCTACCTCGGCTTCACTCGACCTGCATGAGGATGGCGAGCCGCTTGATCGAGAAGGAGTATAGGAGTATGATCGGCTCCCTCTTATACCTCACTGCCTCGAGACCGGACATACACTTCTCCGTGTGTCTTTGTGCTCGGTTTCAGGCTTCTCCTCGAGTATCTTACCGCCAGGCGGTGAAACGCATTCTTCGGTACCTTCGAGCTACCATTGACTATGGTATTTGGTACTCTTCCTGTCTTTCCTTGAGAGCCTTCTCGGATGCAGACTTTGCCGGCTGTAGGATAGATAGGAAGAGCACTTCAGGCACCTGCCAGTTCATTGGCACTTCTCTAGTTTCATGGTCTTCGAGGAAGCAGTCCGGTGTTGCGCAGTCCATCGCAGAGGCTGAGTACGTTGCTGCAGCTAGTTGCTGTAGTCAGGTGCTTTGGATGGCTTCGACCCTGCGGGACTTTGGGTTAGTCATAGATAGTGTTCCACTCTTTTGTGTTAACACTTCTGTGATTAATATTGCTAAGAACCCAATGCAGCATTCTCGGACCAAGCATATCGATATTCGCTATCACTTTCTTAGAGACCATGTAGAGAAGGGTGACATAGTGCTCCAGTTTGTGGAGAGTGACCACCAGTTGGCTGACATCTTCACCAAGCCATTGGATAGTTCGAGGTTTTCAGCTCTGCGGGGAGAGCTTGGGGTGGTTTGTCCTTATGGACTGTAGTGAGGGGGAGTTTGTGCTTTACTGCTTTATAATATTGATTATGCTCTTACTTCCTTCTGTTGCATTGCATTCGGGTGCATTGGGTTTAGTCCTTCTAGCATAGATCAGAGTGCTTCGCTTGTCTAACTGTTTAGACTTCTCCTCTCATCTTGTGACCTAGGGTCCTGCTCTATTAGCCGCTTCTCTTCTCTCACTAGGTTGAGCCCACTCACTGCTTTTAGGTTCTAGCAAGGGTCGGGCCACTCTTGAGTAGACAGGGTACGTGTTTGCTCCCTAGTGAGGTAGATTACCGGTCTATTAGTCCTAGAGTCATATGGGGTAGATGAGAGTCAGTCTGAGCTATAGTTGCATCTATATCTTTTCTATGCTTTAAGGACTGCCTGTTTGGTTTTCTTTGCCAGCTTCTCGATCTTATTGCTTGGGTTCAGGGGGAGTTCATTTGGGAGCTTCTAGAGCTTAATCTTGACATAACTCAACTTGAACTAAAAGTTGCATCTCATGTTAAGGGGAAGTTGGATTTTCTGCATTTTTCAGCATCTAGCATTGTAATATAACTGCATTGAGCCTTGATTATTATCCTGTTATGACATGCTTACATTGCTTTACACCTTGCCATGACTTATGCGTTATTTGCTAGATTTATCATGACTTCATATGTGTAGACTAGCTTTTGCCATGATAAGTTAATTAAAATTGCTCAACTTAAACTAAAACTTGTCATGCTCACATTTGAGTCTAGTCTTTCTTGAGCTATCCTTTTATGATTCATGCCATGTCAAATAGGCTAAGTAGAGCATTGAATCTATATTGAGCCTTAGATTGAGCTATTCTAGTCTCTTAATGATGCATGAGTTAGTACAACTTGTTAAAATGCAAAAAGACCTCTTTTGTGCGAAAAAACTGATCTCACCAATTCTCTCCTATGAGACGGCTTGCCATTGCACTTGGCATGAACTTAGGGAAAGTTTTGGATGACCTAGACTATCTTCTTAAACTTCCTGCTGCTGGGTGTCTTGTGAGCACTGGTCTTCTACCTTCATAGCTCCCATAGCTATTGGAGAAGAAGATACGTGTTGGGGGCGATTTTTAGAAAGCGACATTCACCCCCCCTCTGTCGCCATTTCGGTGCAACACCTGTACACCGAAGACACATTTGTCTGGGTTGAGCTTGATGCCCGCCTTCCGGAGGTTGTCAAAATTCTCCTGAAGATCCCGGCCGTGGGAGGCGAGCTGCCGGGTTTTTACGACCACGTCATCCACGTAGGCCTCCACATTTCTCCCTAGCTGGACGGCCAGGGCCAACGCGACAAGGCGGGTGAAAGTTGTGCCCGCGTTCTTCAAGCCGAAGGGCATCCTTACGAAGCAGAAGGTCCCCACCGGCGTAATGAAGCTGGTTTTCTCCTCGTCATCCTTGGCCATGTAGACCTGGTGGTAGCCGGAGTAGGCGTCCAAGAAGCTCATGAGCTCGCATCCGGCGGTTGCATCGACCAGTTGATCTATGCGCGGTAAGGGGTAATCGTCCTTCGGGCATGCCTTGTTGAGGGCGGTGAAGTCGATGCACATGTGCCAAGCTCCGCTGGCCTTTTTAACCAACACCGGATTGGTGAGCCAGTCCGGATGTTGAACCTCGCAGATAACCCCCGCTCGAAGGAGCTTCGCCACCTCCACCTTAGCCGCTTGCTGCCGGTCCGTGGACATACGGTGAAGTTTCTGCTTGACGGGCTTGGCGTCAGGGTGGATCGCGAGGTTATGTTCGATGAGGGCGCGGTCCACTCCTTTGATATCTTCCGGGGACCATGCGAAAATGTCTATGTTGGCCTGGAGGACTCGGAGCAAGTCCTGCTCTACTTCCGGAGGGAGGCCTTCGCCTATGGATACGAACTGCCCCTCCGCTTGGAGCGGCACCCTCTTCACCCCGCCCTCCGGGTGGGGCTTAGGTGTCCAACCCGGAGCAGATGGCTTATCTGCTTGGTATTTGTCGACGAGGGTGTGCACCTTGCGGTGCAAGCGTCCAGCTTCGGTTTCGATGCCCTGAGCCATGTCCTGATCGCCGAAGATGGTGATGATGCCCCGCCGTCCTGGGAGCTTCATGCATAGGAATGCGTAATGTGGGATGGCTTCGAAGGAGTTGATGGCGGACCGGCCCAGTATGGCATTGTACGGATATGAGACATCCGCAACGTCGAAGATGACATCTTCGGTCCTGGCGTTGTCGGCCTGGCCCAAGGAGACTTGGAGGCGAACCTGACCCAGAGCCTTCAGAGGCTGCCCTCCGAGGCCCTGAAGGGGGGCTTCTGAAGCTTTTAACAGACTCTGAGGTATTCCCATACGATCAAGGGCCTCCGCGAACAAAATGTTGGCGGAGCTCCCTCCGTCGATGAGGATGTGCCTGACGTCGCAACCTGCAATGTCGGCCTGGATGACCAAGGGATCTTGATGGGGGAATTCTACACCCTGGGCATCGGCTGACGTGAAGGTGATGCTGCAAGGGGACGCCCGGCGAGGTAGTTGTGCCGAGGAAGTGCTCGACGAAGAGCCTCCATCGATGACATTAATGCCACGGCATTGGGTCTCTCCGGGGGACCCAGCACGGGAGGGACCGCCTTGCCTATGTTGTACGCGGGCTGTTACGGGGGTCGATGTCTTCGAAGCCCGTACATGGGCCACCGCCTGTCGTAATGGCGCAACTTTGGTGCATGCCCGCGTGAAATGGCCCCCGTAGCCGTGTACCTCGCACCATCTACCGTATTGTAGGATTTCCTGCTCTGCACGCGGCTTGGCATCGCCGCCTCCTTCGCGCCCCCCTGCAACGCGCGAGGTTGACACGGCCCCCTGGGGAATGCCCTACGCAGCCAGGATATGGCGGGCCTTTTGGGGTCTCCGCCGGTTATGCCGGGGCTTACGCCTGTCGCCTGGTGAGGTTTGGTGCCCCCCATCGTCGACGGGCTCACGAGTGTTACCTACGGACACTTGCTTGTGGTCCGTCCTCGGGTTGTCTCTTGTGCTGCTGCTTTGTGACAAGCCCTCCGCTTGCCCGGCGTCGGAGCCATTGTCGCTGCGCCTCCATACGTCCTCCTCGGCTCGGGCGTACGCTTCCACTTTGTCGAAGAGCTCTGCCTCTGACTTGAGTGGCTTCCGCGCGTTATATTCGGCGAGTGGTCCCAGGCGGAGACCTTGTGTTGCTGCGTTGATGACGGTTGTTTCGTTGACGTCCTTGACCTAGCAGCGCACTTTCGCGGCGCTGAAGTAATCCGAGCAGCCTTCGTCGAGTTTTTGCTTGACTGGAAGAGCTGGTCCGCATCGACACGCTTCGACGTAGTTTCCGGGAAGTTGTTGTAGAGTTGACCGCGGATCTGTTCCCATGCGTAGATGGACGTGGTGCAATGGAGAAGAACCGGGACGGCGCCATACCTTGTAACGCGAGAGGGAGTCCTCTTGCCTTCGTGGTGTCGTCTCCGCCGGTGCCGAGAGCGGTCTCGTACACGCGCCGCACGGCCTCGCGGGTCGGAGTCGCCATATAGGCCCCGATGGACGCTCGGGAACTTGAAGCCCTTGGGCCAAGCACTTGCTTTATGCTTCGCGGAGAACGGGACTCGGATCTATTCGCGCGATGGGGCGCGACTAGGCGAAGGGGTTCGGACGCCACCGCCGGGGTTGGCTCGAGCCTCTTGCATGTGCCGCACAGCCGCGAAGGTCTGTTAGCTCTCGCTGAAATCGCCAAGGGCCGCCAACAGGCAGCCTCCACCGCGGCGTGGTGGGGCCCTCGATGCGCTTGGCGGCGCTACGTGCGGCGGTGACCACAGCCTTATGCGCCCGCCAGCTGCCGCCGTGTTTCCACGGAGGGCCCGAGCCGGCGGCGAGTTCGCATCGCGGCCGGGCCGTTCACCGCTTCGCGACTGGGTGGAAAACGGATGCGCTGCGTTGCCATCGCCGGGGTTGGTCGTCGGGGTGGTCTTTGGTGGGGTTGGTTGTCGCGTCGGTGGCGGGTCGGGCGTTGCGTCGATGGTGGGTTCAGTTGTCGCACTGCACCACCGCTCGTACACTGTGGCGCTAGAGCGGCCCCGTGATCGACGCGAGACCTTTGCTTCCGCCTTCTTCTTCGCCGCCGACGGTGAAGCTTTCCTTGGTGCCATCCTCCTTCAGACTTGGAGGTTTGCTCTTGTCCTCCCCACGGACGGCGCCAACTGTTGTGGTTAGAGACCAAACAGAGAGAGAGAGTGTAGTAGTGGGGAGTTGAGTAAATGAATGGCTTCCTCCTTCTCCCCGTGGCCTATGCCACACATATATATCCAAATGCGGAGTGTTTGTAAAGTTATACCCTTACACATGAGTATTCCTGAGAGCTCTTATGTCATTACACATGTCCTATTTGGACCTACGGGACTCTCTGGCTTAGGTGGGGCCACCCCTACAAAGGGAGGCTTGTTTTTGATTTTTGCCGAAAGTTATCGTGAACCCCGATCACGCTAGCTGATCGCGGGGGAGGGCGGACGGTTGGATTTTTGCCAGCTGGCGCCTCCCGATCACGAATGCGCGAGGGGGCTTTATGTACTCCTTTGGCATCAGGCCAACGTGCTCCCTCATTTGCCCCGGTCGGAGCTGGTCCGTGAAGACGAAACCGAGTGTGCACCCGGCGTCGCTCTGTAGTCATGTAGGCGAAGCGTGACGGGCATTTGGCTGCGGAGTCGGAGTTGCTGGTAGAGCCTTCTCGTGGGGTCAAGGCCGAGGTCAAAGTTGGAGTCGAAGCGACTGGTTGGTGGCTTGCCGACATGGCATTGATGTCCCTGTGAATCGCACCGACCCTTGGCACAATGGAAAGTGGGCCACGCCGCGCGACCGCACAACCGTAGTTATGCGTTTATTCCCGAGGGGACAGACGCGTGGCGGGACACGATTGGCACGTCGTGCGCTGTCAGACTGTCGCACGGCCGCAACCGCGCGCTCCGTCGGACGAGCCTGACGCGTGGCAGCGCGGGATTGGCTCGTCGTGCGCCACAACCGCGATCATGTGCGTGAGTGGTTGCGCCACCTCGTCTTCCACCGTTACGCTTCCGATCGTGGGGGAGGCGAGTGGTTCGGCCTTCGTCAGTTGCACTTACCGGCGGTGTGGGAGGTGAAGGGGCTTTATATACCCCTTTTTGCACCGCACCGGCATTCTGCTTCACATAGCTTCTGCCCCCTTGATCTTTGGCGCTCCGTGTTGTCGCCCCCTTTGTTGTCGCACCGTACTTGTCACCGTCTAGCTCCCGAGAACAATGGCCCGTGGCGAGGAACGTGCGCATCGGGCTGGCGGTAGCGCCTCATCCCGGCGATCGCCGCCGATCAAGGTGGAATACGTGCTAGAAGGGTGCGAGCCATCTCTGGTGGACAAGTGGTGGGTGGCTGCGGAGAAGATAGGGTCCTTGCTCCTGTGTCTTGGGCCCAACTCTCGCAACGGAGGAGACGATCCAAACTCTGCTGTGGGAGGGGAAGCTGTCGGACCGCCGAAAGGTGCGCCTACCTGCCGGCGACGAGACGGAACCATGCCCAGAGAAGTTGGAGGCACTCGTCTTTGTTGCGTACTTTGACATCGGCCTTCGGATTCCAGCGACCCTGATCACCGGCAACATCTTGCGGACCTTCAGGCTGGAGCTAGCACAATTGACTCCTAACGCAATAGCCCGCCTAGCTGTTTACAGCTGGGCACTGTGGGGCATGTTGGCCTAGCTCCTTGCTATTTGCGTTCCTCCATGACGCACGATGCTAGCCGAAAAGGCTGGAAGGAGGGGTGTTCTCCAACTTCGGTAGCGTCAACTTCATTCTGTGGCCCCAGTGTTCGCAGATCTTCCCTGCCAATTCTACCCTGGCGAAGTGGGAGACAAACTGGATGAAGCGGTGGTTCTACCTCCGCGTGGCGAGTGGGAGCGGCCTCGAGTGCACGAACCGACTAATATCGTTCAACAGCTCGCCGGGCGTGGTGATCGACGACGAGCACAGGCGGAGGGCCCGAAGACTCATGGGGATCACTCTTCGGTTCAACATGCACAACCTCGCTGAGGAGTTCGTCATGTATGGCGTGACACCACTTGCCGATGGGTGGCGCCTCCCGTCTGGAGGCCTCCGGCGCGATAGTGTTCGGCCGTCCGTATCGTCGCTGCTGAGACCCTCCAATCCTCGTAAGTTTTTGGATAGGATTTTTTTACTCCGCCTCATCTTTCCCTGTAGGGCTTAGCCTGGGAGATGCGGAGCGCATAGTGGTCGTGTTCTTCGAACCGTATGTGGCCAAGGAACATGAATTGCGCATAATCGCAACCGAGGCGGTGAAGTTAGGGCGGATAAATAGGGTGTGCGACGCCCTGGGCATTCCCGTGCCAGAGCGCGCCATTCCCAATCCTGGCCGGGCTCGCCGCCGCGACGATGATGGCAAGGGGAAGAGGTCACCCTCCCGGCCGAGGGCCCGGTCCCCCACAGCCATATCCCACTCGGCCACCGCTCACGTCGGTTCTACCGGATCTAAGGAGGCGACGGCCACCGCCTCTGACTCGATGAAGTATGCCAATTCAGAGCTTGAGGCAAACATGGAGGAGGCGGCTCCAGGCGAGGAGTCTTTGGGTAGCCCCAAGGGCCAAGGGAGCGGCGGGGACAACCGGGAGGGCGAAGCGTCGTCACCCGTGCGAGTTGCCGAGGTAGAGGAATCCTTGCCCAGGTCTCCGAAAGTGAAGCGGCCACAGACACAGCCGGCCCCGCCTCTGGAGAGGGGGTTCGCTGTAGCGGGCGGGATTAGGGCCCTCGTGGAGTCTGATTCTGACACAGAGGTCCCCCGACCCGGGGAGCCGACGTGCTCAGGCGACATCGGTACGCTGGCGGTTCATGCCGAGGCCGAGGTGACACCCAGCGGACCCCGTCGATTGTCAACGAAGGTAAGCTTGACTTCCTTTGTACCGATTCGTGGGGGCCTCCCTAGAGCTCTCTGACCAGTACCTTCTGTTAGCAGAATCGTGGTCTCCCGGTCTTGAACCATCCTCGAGGGGCGAGACGTCCCGTGAATAGCGTCGACAGTCAGCGCCCTTGATATTGTCAGCGCAGAGGCCACACGGCCAAGCTTGGAGGACTTCGTTCCCCGGCCGGAGATGCTGCGGGCGTGGCGAGGGACCGCAAATAGTACGGTCGCCAGCTTGGATCACCAGGTGCTGCTAATGTGCGGGTCGGAGCTCCTGGGAGGCGCGCTAGAAGCCTCGGAGATAAGGGTGAGTGTTTGGTTTTGATGATGTGTTTCATCGTTTGAAAATTTGCTAACAACTGTGTTGTGCACTGTAAGCGGCCCACGCCCATGAGCGGGGGGCGCTAGAGGACCGGCTGCAGGCTGCCGAAGAGGTCGTGCGCGCCACTGATGAGGCCCATTCCGTCAAGGACGATCGTATCCGGCTCTTCGAGACGGAGGGAGCGAAAGCGATTTCAGATGCCCGGGCGCTCGCGACAGAGGCACAGCGCGCGGCCGTCAAGGAGCGTGACGGTTTTCTCGGTAGATTGCTATGTTGTAGGAGGAGAAAGGCCGCCTCATCGCGTCACTTGGGGAGAAGGATTGAGCGCTGGGTGATGCCTCGGTGGTGGCGTGGGACGCCATGCTGGCTCTAGAAGGTGCCCTCGAAGACCTCTCTGCTGATGTGCCGCCTCGCGCCTCTGGTCCCGAAGACCTACCGCGGACACTTCGACGAATCAGGGAGGCCTCCAACCTCACTCTCAGTCGCCACCAAGTCGTTCGGGAACCACTGCTCCTTCGTGACCTCGCGCATAGCCTTTGGGCTGTTTCAACACCGAGGCTGCCAGCATGTCGACGAGCTGGATGACCCCCAGCTGGAGATGCTGGCCGGAGCCGGGGTGATGTCGGGCGCCATGCGCGCCGCTTGCCGCGCTGCCCGGGCCTTTCATGAGCAGATCTGGGAGTACATCGGGGAGGCTGCGGCGAAGGTAGTGCTGCGGTGGTCCCTACGTGGTGAAGGGAGCTTGGGCCGATGGATCGACGAGGTTCCATGGCGCGACGAGGGCGGCGGCGCCGGCGCAAACCCACAGGTGTGAAGCTGGGGTCGTAGTGTGCAAGCATTCGCATTGTACGCACTTTTTATTTTCTTCTTTTTTGTAAGCTGGCGGCTGACGGCCGCCCGCCTTTTACTGAATAAAGTGAAAATTGTCCTCGTGTCTGATCACTTGTGCTGTTTTGCCCCAGGCAGCTGCTTGATAGGGACCGGTTGCTAGTCTTGGACGTTGTGACCCGACGGCGTCTTCGGCATTGGGGGTGGGCCGAGGACTCGTTGAACTTTTGGGCAGCTCGGGCTTCAGCGAGCGAGACCTCGACATGGGAGTATATTAAGGTGGAGCCGGATGAGCAGGCATCCTAAGCTCTCGAGTACGCCCGCGCACCTTAGCTCTTCGCAAATGTAGTTGCCGACTGCTCGTGTAAATATTCTTTTACGAATGTAATAAAGGCTTGGGTCGGAGTACATGCCCTAGTCGCTTTTCATGATCGCGCTGGACCTGTGGGTGTCCCGTAGGGAGTCGTAGGACTCTGCGGCGGCCGCGAAGTTGACGCCCGCCACGGTAGCCGCTCAAGCACTCCGTTGGCGCCCGAGCGCTCCGTCGCCTACCCTTCAAGTGACGGTAGCGAAGCTGGCGCCTAGTAGAAGCAGCAGCTCGAGCACTCCATCCCCTACCCTTCGAAGTGGCGGCAGCGGAGCTGGCGCCTAGTAGAAGTAGATACTCGAGCGCTCCATCCCCTACCCTTCAAAGTGGCGGCAGCGGGGCTGGCGCCTATTAGAAGTAAACACTCGAGCGCTCCGTCCCCTACCCTTCGAAGTGGCGGCAGCGGGGCTGGCGCCTATTAGAAGTAGATGCTCGAGCGCTCCGTCCCCTATCCTTCAAAGTGGCGGCAGCGGAGCTGGCGCCTAGTAGTAGACGCTCGAGCGCTCCGTCCCCTACCCTTCAAAGTGGCGGCAGCGGGGTTGGCGCCTATTAGAAGTAGACGGTGCGCTCGTCTCTTGGTGCCTTTTGGCTGTGCTCCCGACGCGCAGAGGTAGCCTCCGTTGCGTCTTATTTATACGCCATGGAGTGCGCATGAAGGGGAGCCTCCACTGCGTCTTGTTTATACTACGTAGAGTGCGCACGGAGGAAAACCTCGGCACGTCTTATTTATACTCCTTAGAGTGCACGCAGGGGCGTCCCCCCGCGTGTCTTTATTTATACTCACAGAGAGTGCACGCGTAAGTGCGTGTCTTTGTTTATACTCACGGAGAGTGCGCGCGTAAACGCGTGTCCTTGTTTATACTCACAAAGAGTGCGCGCGTAAACGCGTGTCTTTGTTTATACTCATGGAGAGTGCACGCGTAAATGCGTGTCTTATTCATAATGAGACAGGATTCGCAAACGGTGGACTTTATTGATGTCCCGTTTGCGCGGGTTAGCGATTACAAAGGACAAGATACTAACCACAGACCGCTCGAGGACAAGGATGGTGATGACCACTATTGCTGCCGTGTTGGCGTAGCGCAAGTGGGGAGCCTCTGGTGCTAATCCACCGTCTTGCGCCGATGCCTCCGCTCCCTCGGCTTGGCCTTCGCCGATGGGCATGCATTGTCCGCCTTCGTGCGGGGGCGCCCTCTTGACTTAGCCCTGCGTCCGGGGCTTGGCGTTGGTCCAGGGGTCCGAGTGCCGAGATCTATGCGCCAGGCGAGGTCCTGATCACCGAAGGTGGTGATGATACCTTGCGGGCCCGGGAGCTTCATGCATAGGAAGCCATGGTGTGGTACCGCCCCGAAGGAGTTGAGAGTGGGGCGCCCCACTATGGCGTTGTATGGGTATGGGACGTCGACGACGTCGAAAATGACGTCTTCGCTCCTTGGGTTACTGCCCTGGCCAAAGGAGACCTGCAGGCTTATTTGGCCCAATGCCTTTAGTGGCTGACCCCCGAAGCCTTACAATGGGACTCCCGAGGGGCCCAAACGACTCCGGGGGATCCCCATTTGGTCGAAGGCAGCCACGAACAAGATGTTCGCAGAGCTGCCTCCATCAACCAGAACGCGTTTGACATCGCATCCTGCGATGGCGGCCTGGATGACCAGGGGATCTTGGTAAGGGAACTCCACGCCCTTAGCGTCAGCGGGCGTGAAGGCGATTTCGTGCCGCGCCCACTCCGGCGGTGCCTGCGCCAGGTACGCCGCCACATGGTGCAGCCTCCACGTGTAAGCCTTCTGTTGCCGCGCCGAGGCGAAATCCAGCGACGAACCCCTGGAGATGACGTTTATGATGCGGCGCTAGATTCCCTCCAGGGCCTGAGCTCGCATGGGGCCTTTTTGGGGCTGCTGCACGTGAGCCTGAATTCGCAGGGGCCCGCTTGAGGCTGCTACACATGAGCGACGACAGGCGGCCCCGCCTCCAGTGCCCTATCCCTGGCCACGCTTTGGTGAAGTGCCGCAATGGCAGTGCACGCCCGCGTGTGGTGGTTACCTCGACCGTGCACCTCGCACCATCCGCCATAGAACTGGTCTTCTTGATCTGCGCGTGGTCTATCGTCATGACCCCTACCACGTCCTCGCCCCCGGCCTCGGCGGCCTCGCCCATGACTAGCGGGGGTACTGTCTTCAGAGCCGCCCTCGATGTCGTGGACATAGCGGGTCCTCAGGGACTTACGTTGGCTACGCTGGACCTATCACCGGTGGGTCCTTATGCTTAGCATCCTTGTGCTCCGGGGCGTCCTTCGATGAGTCTTGCTTGCGCTTGCTCTTCGAGAAGCCCTCCTTCTTCGAGGAGTCTTCGCTCTTGGATGAGTACTCTCCTTGATTGGTGTCGGAGTCATCACCTTTGCGCCTCCGCGCATCCTCCTCTGCCCTGGCATACTCTTCCATCTTAACAAAGAGCTTCGCGACCATCTTGATTGGCTTACACGCATTGTATTCGGCCAACGGCGAGGCCTTGTACTGCTGTATTGATGATGGTTGTCTCGTTGACGTCCTTGACCTAGCAGCGGACCTTAGCGAAGTGCTTGAAGTATTCTCGGAGTTTCTCCGAGGGTTTCTGCTTGACGGTGAAGAGCTGATCCGCGTCAACACACTCGACGTAGTTTCCCTGGAAGTTGTTGTAGAGGCGGTCGCGGATCTGCTCCCACACGTAAATGGAGTTTAGCTCTATGGTGAAAAACCAAGAAAGCGCCACTCCCTGCAACGCGAGGGGGAGACCCTTCACATTCGTGGTGTCGTCTCTACCTGCAGTTTCGATAGCAGTCTCGTACACACACGAACTCCCGAGGGTCCGTGTCGCCCTTGTATGGCTCGATGGCGCTGGGGAACTTGAAGTCCTCCGGCCACGCTGATTGCTGCAGGCCCGTGGAGAGGGGGACTTTGGGTCCACGTGCCGCAGCGGGACGCGACTGGAGGTAGGGCGTCGCGGTTGTCCGCCCGCTCCGACGTGGGCTCCGGCATGACCACCGATGGGACTTGTTGGCTCCGAGCCTCTTGTATATCCGCACAGCTCCGCGGAGGTCTTGTAACTCCCTCTGGAGTGTGTATGGCCGTCAGTAGAGCACTCTGCACCGTTACCGCGGTCGCATCGGTCAGCGCAACGGGTTGCACCGTCGAGTTGGCCTCGACCACAGCTTGCGCTCCAAAGCTACCCGGGGCGCCCGCGCGGCGGGCTTCGGAGTCGATGACGGGGTCGACGCTGCCGCCTGAGCCACCTGGCGCTCCCGTGTCGGACGTAGGGGCCGTGCCAGCGTGGGTGACGGCTTCACCGCTCCCGACAACCTGATCGGTGCTGCCGGTGCCGACCGTCGCGCCAGCGTTGGGGTCGACCATCGCGCCACGGGTGTTGGCGTTAGCAGCTACAGCATTGGCAGTGACGCCGCACCCGCGACCGCCGACACCGAGGCTCTGGTGTTGACGCGCGCCTCCGTCGTGCTCCTCTTGGACGGAGCCTTTTTTGGTGTCATCGTTCTTGAGCTTGCTCTTGTCCTCCCCACGGACAGTGCCAACTGTTGTAGTTATAGACCAAACAGAGAGAGAGAATGGTAGTGGAGAGTAAGGTGAGCAATGCCCTGGGACTTCCCCATGGCCTGGATGATATATATATTCACATGAGGGGCATTTTACAGTTATGACCCTACACCCAAGTATCTCTTAGGGGCACTTATGTCATTACATATGTCCCATTTCGGGCCTTACAACCTTCAAATAGGCCGGCTGGACTTCAGTGGGGGCCACCCCTACAACACATACAATTATTGAAATAATTGGATCAATATGCTCAAAGGGAGTGCTTGCCTTGCTGTGGTTACTCAGAGTGTTGCTTATGAATGTTCTTGTAGATTTTCGGTGCAAGGGTTTTTAATCGGTAAAGCCAAATAAGTACAAATAAGAGCCAAATAAATTTAAATAGAGACCAAATTCAAATATTTCTACATATTCAAAAAGAGCATGATTTTATAAAAATTTAGAGAAAAATCGCTAAATTTGGTGTAACATCCCAAATTCCAAGGAATGCAAAAATGAGAGAAATTTTAAAAATTTTGCATGCATCTTATTTTGTTGGCTTTTGTTGGAGTTCTTTGGAAAATAATATGAAAACATAAATTTTGGAAATGAAATGCATTTGATGGAATTCAATTTGAATATGAAAAGATGATCCTAAAATGGCATGGGAGAATTCATAGTAGAAATCAATTCAAAAACTCAAAAATAAGTTCATGGCACTATAAATTAAACTTAAAAAATAAGTTCATGTTCCAAAAATTACTCAAATCAAAATAATGCTTGTTACATAAAATAGAGACCTTCGAAGAATTTTTGAGAGAAATATAATTTTGGAAAAATTATACCATGATCTACACTATTCCATGAGCCTCCATAATAATTATGATAGTTTTTGAGCCCATTTATCATATTTAAAATTTTTTTAAAAGTCTCAGCCGAGCAAATACACCTTCTTCTCTTTATAAGTTCTGCTTCCCATTATGCAAAAAGCATTTTTTTAGAACCCGTCTTCTCTCCGGCACTAGTTGTTCTTCCTCCTTGGTAAGACCCTAGCCGATTCCTTGCTCTCCGAGCATCTCCACCTAGCAAGCTAGCTAATCTGACTATGCTTTTGACCTGTCTTTCACCACAGTGAGCCATCGCTACCACCGCTGCTTCTTGTCATCCATCCACTCCAGTGCTTCCCCGACACCACAAACCCCCTCGGTAGACTCTTGTTAGTCCCTATATGCTAGCGCGCACGTTTGATTTGGGAATTCACCATCATTGTCTAGCTTTCATCATAGCCGTTCATGGCGTTGCCACATAAGCATGGTGCCAGCATAGCCCCGGAGACCATAGGTCCCATGCTTGCCTTGTAGCATTGCTTAGCCTGCCATCACCTAATTAACCTCTCTTCACTCCCTCAGCCACACCGTAGTTCACCTGAGACACCCCGTCGCCTCTCGCCATCTCATTGCCACATCCGTACACCATTTTGGTTGCCATTGCTGCCCAGAGGTGTGCAATAACACAGTCGTTCCATTTTACCCATGTCAAAGCTACCCGCCTACCTACCTCACCATTGGCGAGCTCGCTAGTAAGCTCGGTTGAGCCAAGCTTCATTGTTCCCCTCTCTCTATGATAAGTGGGACCCACATGTAAGAAGGATTAGTTTAGCACTAATGACACATTCAAAGTTAGTGAATGTATGATAGGATGAGGACATCACTAGTGCACACATGCAGGAACCAACTAGTGTGCTAGGTCCAATGACATGAGCCCATGTACGTCATCTTGGGCAATAGGTGAATTCATTTTTTGGACAAAATAATTATTTAATTTCATGGTTTCTCCTATGCTCATCAGAGTATTGACCTCGTCCATCGCCAGAGGCCTCCTCGCCATAACCATGAGAGGTCACAGTGTGTGAGTGGTTGAGAGCATCCTCAGTCCTTCTTCTGGGAGAATGAGCAATATCTGAAGGGAGAGCAAAGACCTCTTGGATATGATCTCCATTTGCGTCCGATGCCTCCTGGATTGAGGAGTAGTCGAATGACAGTGCCTCACGATATGGAGTAAGCCCCTCCAAAAAGGGGAATTCTGGCTTATAATCGTCTCCAATCGGAGTTGAACCCTATGAAAGTATGGACAAACTTGTAGGGAGCCCACCCACATTCTCTGTGGAGACAACCGAAAGGTGACGATCACCAGTTGTTGATGGAGCCTCAGAATGGTGGATTCTCATACTTGCTAAACCAGATTGGACAATCACTGACAGACTCAAACATTTAGAGGTGAATCCCTCATCATGTTCTGGATCTGCCTTAGTGCAGTCCTATTTGTGGTCGGATTGACCCTTGCCCTCTAGGGAACCTAGTTCTTCCATTGAGCGTAATGTTATGGGGGACAAGGATCCCTCTGCAACCTTATCTGTGGTATGATCTCTAGGATCTGGTAAGAAATCTCTAGAGGCAGCATCTCCACCAGATGGAAGAATACTCTGCTCATAGTTATAGTAGGCATCCATGTCAAGGTCTACGTATTTAGCTAGGTTGAACCAATTCTCCTCATTCCACTCTCCTGCCATGAGTTTATCAGAAAGAAGAGTGTTTGTTGACGAGGAGCTACCAGAGTTTGGATGTTCCCCACAGATGGTGCAACATCAGCATTTTAATACTAATCTTCTATATTATTATTTGGTTCAGGGCCTAATGCGGCGCATGATAAAATCCTTCACCACATGCCAACAGGTAAGCCCCTTATCCTTTAAGTCTTTTATGGCTTGAATGTAGGGGCTATCCAATTGATGTCCTTGGGAACTGAATCCCAGGAAGGATTCTTCTCTGTAGCCTTCCCCACAAAAGAAAAGGTTGTCTTCACTGGTCGTTTCCCAGTAGAACCACTTCTTCTTCCATCCTGACCATGATGACCAAGTGAACATCTAGATGTATTCGTTCATCTTGCTATCATGAGCTTCAAACCATAGCTCCCAGTGATCCCAATTTGCCTGCTCATTTCATAGTATTGGAAGAGCTCCAAATCTGGAGGAATCCCCAAATAAGCCTCACACATGTACACGAACATACTTAACATTGTGATGGAATTGGGAACAAGATTCACCAACTCCACTCCAAAGTTCTTGAGTATGAGTGTAAGGGATGAGCAGGTAATTTGAGGCCACACTCACTGTAGGCTTGAAATATCGGAATTTGTCTGATTTCCCCTGACGGCCAATGTTGTCCAGTAGCTTCAATCTACTTCACAAATTGACTTTGAGGGATATTTTCAGAAGTGACCAAGGCCTTCATCTTAGTAGCATCCCTCTCTGACATCGCCCAAATAGAAGAGGTTTTGGCCATTTTCGCTAGGAAGTTGGTTTGGATTTGGACGAAATCAAAGGAAGGAGATGATTTGGTTGGCGGCAGAAAACTCGAACAACAGTGGAACAGAAGGGGAAAGTAAGAATCCTAAGGTTACCCGTGGTAAGTTTTATAGCCACATGATTAAGTTAAAGATCTCAGGAACTCAACAGCTACCACCTCTTTGCGAACTACTCCAATAGACAGATCGGTGATAGTCGATTGGAATTCTTAAATTTGTTTGTTCGAAACCAGCGTGTCTTTACAACTCAAGAAAAATTACCTTCTTAACCAAGTCCACTTCTGGTCAAATAAAATTGAAAAACCTTTGCTTTCGATCTTCACTGGTCTACGACCTCTTTTTCTCAAATAAGTTATTTTCACTTGAAGTCGGGGGGCTAGATGATGAGGATATAATAATTATTAATTTATTATTTATCTATAAATAGTATTATTGCATCATTCTGCTCCTTAAGTATACCCCTTATATTCGTAAGGGAGAGACCTAACCATTTGATCGTGAACCTTTCCATGACCACTCTATAGTTGAGAGCCTTTCCACAACTGTTTCACAATCATAAGTCTTTCTACGAGCATGACGTGGTCATAAACTATTCTACGACCACCCTGTGGTCATGAACTCTTTTACGACTAGCCTGACTTGACCAGCTTGTCAACGACAACCTACTACATTGTGGGTCTGCCTGACAAGGTAGTTAACATATGCAGTTGTTCTCTAAAATAATCGCTCATAACTTTTTCCTACCTTTAGCGACAACTAGCTGTCGGCGAGGAGGTATCACGTCACTGACAATAACCTCCGTTAGATAGTTTATCATCTGATACGTTGAGACATCTCTTGGCATGGAGCAATTGGTCCTCTTCATACTCTATATAAAGGTTAAAGTTAGGAAGAAGGGGGTGGCGGCGATAGAGGATCAAGAAGCACAAGACATCAAGCATTAGTCTTTCTCTTGATTGTAATCACTATGCTCAATATAGCCACATAGGAGTAGGATTGTTATTGTCTTTAGAGAAGGCCTGAACCTGTATAAAATTCCGTGTCTTTCTCTGTATGGTCAGGTGCTCGAGAGATCCCCCAAACCAAATAATCATACGTAAGATCAATTTTAAAACATGAACAATAATAATGAACTACTATGGGATCAACATGATAAAAAAACATGCGACTTGTCTTCCTACACATAGCCTTCGACTGGGTGTACTTCTTCTATGTCTTGATTAGCTCTTTTGGTGATTTGTTCAATAAATTCACTTGCTATTACAAAGAAAAGAAATCAAATAAGTCTAGCTTGAAAGAAAGCAAGCTGGGAACAAAATAAAATAGAAAGATCCAAAAAACTTTAAACATAGGAGTGTTTGGATGGTTTGGGTCTAAATGGTGCTTGGATGGGTCAAATGGTGTTTAAAATGTGTTAGGCGGGCTCGAAATAGTCAAAATAAGTATAAATAGCCTTAATGGATTCTAGGTAAATAGTAATGGGTCGGGTGAACCGTACTAGGTTGGCACTATTCCTAGTGGATCAGATTTGGTGAATTGTAATAGGTTTGGGCTAACCCAAATGGGCTGTATAGTAATGAGCTGCTAGGAAATAGTATTGGGCTAGGTTGTGAACATTGTTAGGCTTGCTTAATGTGGGCTGGCCCAATTGGTCGACTGGGCCAAGAGATCACTCAGGCTAACTTTACCAGCCCACCTTGGAGGCCCAAGAGGCTTGGGGCCCAGCTCTCTCTAGAAATATGGGCTATCCCAGTTGGCTGACTGGGCCAAGAGATGGCTCGGGCTGACTTTGCCAGCCCACCTTGGCGGCCCAACAGGCATGGGGCCCAAATCCCTCTAGAACAAGCTGAAGCTCGCTCTACACCAACTGAGACAGAGGAAATGATGGCGGCACGGAATTAGGTGACGACGATGGCAGACGATGGTGAGTAGGAGTGTGGAATGCATCAACACAATGCGAGCAACCCATTTTGGGCACACGCATTGGTGGAGATGGCATGGGGACGGTTGGTGATGGCGGTGTTTAGCTAGAACAGGGCACAGAACAACACATCTATAGCAAGGCTTCAGCCAAATTGAGAATGGTTTAAGCATCTAGGAGATGAGGAGACTAGGAGAGTCTAGCAGCGGCGATGGCTTAGCTTGGGATGGCATGAGGAGTTCTGGGGATGGTGACCATGGGTGGCGGAGCGGTGGCGCACAACAATGGCGAGCTAGGGGTGGCGAGGTTTGCTGAAAAGCTAGGGATGCTTCGTGGTGTTGAGGTGATGCTAATGTTGTGGCTAATTGGGTTAGAGAGGAGGTAGCAGTGAGAAATTGAATTCTAGCTCACCAAAGAAGAGTTGGGCATCGACGGCAAGGCTTGGCCAGAGAGGAAGATGAAAGGATTGCAGTTGCTGCTAAGCTTGGCTATATAGCCAAAAAAAGGCGGTGGTGCCATGAGCAGTGCGGTGGTATGCTCGTCGCATGGACGGTGGCATGGATAGATGAGCTACTTTTGTGTTGTTGTGGCAGAGCTGGCGGTTGCGCTGGTGAGCAGCAACATTGCAATGTGTGTCAAGCAGCTAGCGGTGAGAGATGGCAGCGTCTCGGGTCGACGGTGGAGCTGCACGGTGCTTGGTCAGTGGCATTAAAGGCAGGGTATGGGTGGTCGGCAAGGTGGCGCGGACTCGATGCAGCTTTTGACGTGGTTGCTTGCGATGTGCGGGTGAGGCGACGCTGGTGAGGGTGAACGGCTTCTCAGTGTGCAGTAGAGGAAACATGGGCAACAACGTTGTGGCAAGAGGGTGCTTTAGCAAATGGAAAGCGAATTTTCCGAAAAGGAAAGTGGAATTTGGCTGGAGTTTTCGGATTTGGTAAAAATTAAAATTCAAACAAAATTTAAATAAATTCAAAAATTTTAAATTTTTAGGGCTGTTTCACTACTCTCAACTCTCTACCCCAGCTACCATCTCCCAAAATCATCCCATAACGGAGTTCACGCCTAGCTTCGAGAGCAAAAGAAAGACGACTACCCCAGCTACCATCACTGGATGCGAGGTGACAATGACGTGGAGACGAAGATGCCATAGATAGATGTGTAGTCTCTCAAAGGGACAACGCCAGGAAGTGGTAATCAACACCATCACGTCCCTGCTCTTCGTGGTGTCCTTCTCTCTCTCTACTGATGAGATAATTTCGAGAATTTTTATTTTTTATCTATAAATTATTATGGGATTTTCGATATATCTAAAGTGAAGAAAGTATCTTAAATATTACCAATTATTTGCGCGCGCACAGATATATACACACACATATACATATATATACATACATACATACATATATATATACATACATATATATATACATACATACATATATATACATACATATATATACATATATATATACATACATATATATATATACATATATATATATATATATGTAACATACATACATACATACATATATATATATATATACATATACATATATATACATATATATATAGGGAGTATATCTAGTGCTAAAGGTCTATTCAGTGCTAAAGTGCTAAAACTTTTATAGAGCCATCTGATCTAGGGAATGTAAAACGACATCTATAAATTAGACTCTGCCAACGTACGTGATGGCGAGTAGCCTATGACGAACAAATTGACGTCCATGTCTCGTTGTGCCAGTCCGCCGGATATGTAAATTTTCCGGTCCTTCTCACAGCTTTGGAACATTGGCCTGCTTTGCAACCAACGTTAATTCCGATTAGATGTTTCCTTAAGTCCGAACTAATGGCATTGGGGGCAACGCTACGTAGAAGCTAATCTAAACAACCAATCATCATCCATTCGGGAATATCCAACATGCATGGCTACATATAAGGCTCTTACGGGAGCTAGCCTCTGTGCACTACTTGATTTGCTCCATCTGCACTCTTCTTCTGCCTGCTTTTTCTTCCTGTAGAACCATATAGACAACAGAGAGAGGGTGAATGATATCTTCAAATTCTCCCCAAGTATTTATTTAACCTTTTTTTTATAGCTACAGAGCTATAAAGATTAGTGTTGAAATCCTACTTGAAAACCAGAGCAACAGAGAAGACATAGTAGAGAACTGATTGTGGTCGGAGACCATCAACGAGGTCGAAATACGACAATATAGTCAAACTCTGACATCGTGGTCGAAAGCAGACAGCGTGGTCGTAAACTCGACAACGTGGTCGAAAGCCGACAACATGGTCGGAGATCATCGTAGTCGATAACCACCGAGACCAGAACCAATGTGATTGAAAATGGTTGCAGTCGAAACTGACGTGGTTGTAAACAACATGATCGAATGCCAACAAGTGGTCGAATAATCAACGTTGTCCTAACCAGTCGGCAGCGTGGTCGTAACCAACGTGGTCGTAAGCCAACTAGTGGTCGACAACCAACGTGGTTGTAACCAATGAGTGGTCGAATAACCAACATGGATGAAACTGGTCTGCAACCAAAATGATCAACGTGGTCGTAACCAATGTAGTCATAAGCCAACAGGTGGTCGAACAACCAACGAGGTCAAAGGCCAACGAATGATCTATGACCAGTGAGATCGATTCAGCTCAAAAACCAACCAAAGAGAATGAGGATCCGTGTGCGACCGGAAATCCCATGCAGTAAGAGAAAGTGAAGCAGTCCGAGAAGTGAACGTGGTTGAAGCCGGTGCGATACAGTCTGGAACTTGACCGTGGTCGAAATCAACGTAGTCGTAAAGCTGATCGACGTTCCAAATAGAGACTGCACCGACTACCCACTGCTTCAGTTTAGATTCAATAGAAGAATGCCAAGAAACGAAAACTCTGAACGAGGTCGAGCGACAACACAGTGCGAAGCAACTGAAAGACTAAACGTAGTCGAAAACAACGTGCTTTAGTCTAGAACTCCACCATGGTCGAAATCAACGTGATCGTAAAACCGATCGAGTCCCAAAGAGTGATTTCACTGACTTCGACTACTTCAAATCAGACTCAATAGAATAATGAGAATAGATCAAATGGTCTGAACGAGGTCAAAATGAAAAGCGATACGGTCGAAGACTTGATCGTGGTCAAATCTGGAGGTGGTCTTAATAGCAAAGGAAGGACAGAGGAAAGCAGAGAGCGCATGACCGCCAAATCCAAACTCCACAAAACTTTTGACTAAGAGATCAATTGACCATGAAACTTTGTATACAACATAATTAAGATTTCAAGGGGTTGCTATAATCTTTAATTGAAAACTTAGCAACCAGATTGAGAGCTTTACGAGATTTCACCGAGCGCACACAAGAACCCAAACCATGAAATCGAAAGGACAATCAGACTATGCCCGTGCGAATAGAATAGCCAAGATGACTTTGAGCATGCTCCCACAGCACACAGCAAGTCAGATCGTCAATAAAACCGGAAAAAACATTCTCTCAGATCAAGACGGGAAAGAGACAACCAAAGAACAGAAGAACAAGAACAATAGAGGAAAAACCAAATCGAAGCCAACTCAATCAGATAAAGACTACATTAGCAGTAGATGAAAACTTGATGTATTGCTTTGATGATTGGTTTCACAGCCACTCCCCTTGGGAGGACCAATCTCTAACCCTAGAGCCAATATCCACTCTCTAACCTAACAACTATGGAGGGAGGAAGAGCTAGCCACCACCAGACCTACTCACAGTCTGCCCCAAGCCTCAACTAACTCTTGCCTCCTCTTCCCTTTTTACAGGCTCACAAACGAACCCTATACCTAATGAATCTAACCATTAGTCCAAACCGGGGATAACCCGTTAACCCCACCTAACATCGGGTTTTACTCACGCATGCTTCTCAAAGCAGCTTACATGTGGCCCCAATGACTTGTCGTCAAGCATCTCAAGCGTCTGAATCCCACCGAACCATCCTCGCTTGTAAACGACCCAAGTCACTTGGCGCACCACGTGCTTCTCCTCGCGCATGATGGCACCCATCATCCTTGACCGTCTGGACCTCGATTCCTCCTAAGCCTAGTCTTGGTGCACCTCACCATTGCCCGTCATGTCCACCTTCGGTAGATCCCGCTCTGGTTCCTCGTCGTCCCGGCTTACAATTACCTCACCAGCCTCGATCATCTTCGGTGTCTCCTTAACCGTTCTGGACCTCAACACCTCCCTGTGCCTAGTCCCGGTCCTTCTATGCCTGACCATGACCTAGCTCCGAAGTCCTGCAACCAGCACCAACAAGCAAACCATCACGTATCACCGCACCATACACAAAGATCATCCATTAGCACAAACAAAATGTATGCACTCAAAATATTGATTCTAATCCTAGAACCAAGCAGTAACCTTATGTGCACAAAGCAACAAACACCCTGGTCAACCCTGATCAAAATACCAATAATTCCAATCAACAAACTCAGCACAAGTACTCGAATGTTCAAGAGATGAGGTATTCGAAGCCCAAAAGGTCCTACTAGTAGTCTACGACCACACACAAAACCACTATGACCATCGAGACCACAAGCTATGACTATCGATCACAAGAGGCAGAGCGCTGCAACCACTACACAGATCGCTATGACCACTGCACACATCGACTACAACTATTGATCACGACCAGCAGAGGCTATGACCATCGATCACGACGAGAGAGCTACGAGTATCGATCACAACCAGCAGAAACTACGACCATCGATCACGACCAGGCAGAGCTACGACTATCGATCACGACCAGCAGAAGCTACGTCCATCGATCACGACCAGGCAGAGCTACGACTATCGATCACGACCAGCAGAAGCTACGACTGTCGATCACGACCAGCAGAAGCTACGACTATCGACCAGCAGAAACTACAACCACCAAGTCGTAGGAGCACCTATCGACCACAAAATTGTAACAACTTCTGCTGACCCCCAAGTCGTAAGATCTTCTGCCGATCACCAAGTCGTAAGATCTTCTGTCGACTACCAAGTCGTAAGATCTTCTGTCGACTACCCGTAAGATCTTCTGCTGATCACCAAGTCGTAAGATCTTCTGTCGACCACCAATTCATAAATTTTTCTATCGACCACCAAGTCGTAAAAGCTCCCGTCGACCACAAAGTCGTAAAAGCTCCTACCGACCACAAAGTCGTAAAGCCCCGTCGACCACAAAGTCGAACAACAGAAGACGAGAGCGTACAACAGAAGTCATGAGCGTACAATAGAGGTCGTAGAGGGCAAACCTCTGCACAAACCTCAAAAACCAAACTCAACCTCTACATAAGCTCTAATGCAAAGATCAATTACTCATCACAACCATCGGATGACCTCCACATAGCCTCACACTCCCCCACCTTGCCAACTCCTACCACAGCAGATACACTCGTGGGTCTAGGCAATACGTTGTCCGGTCAACCGACCATGCAGAGGTCTCGACGGCGCCGGCAACCTGCTCTTCCATCCCTTCCGGTGCAGTACATGCATGCATGATCACGTCCTCTTAATACAAAGTCTAAAACGTTGTTGCGCGTACGTACTAACTCTTGGTTGTTGTAAAACTTTCGCAGGAGTGAGCTACGGCAAGAAGCTGCCTCTAGTGCACCGGCTGAGCCCATGCTCCGATCCTCCGAATGCCGCAGGGAAACAGAGCCAGCCGTCGTCGGTGGACATCTTCCACCGCGATGATCGCCGCGTGCCAATGGCGAGTAGTCTATGACGAATAACATGACGTCCATGTCTCGTTGTGCCAGTCCGCCGGCTATGTAAATTTCCCGGTCCCTTCTCACAGCTTTGGAACATTGGCCTGCTTTACAACCAACGTTAATTCCGATTAGATGTTTCCTTAAGCCCGAACTAATGCCTTTGGGGGCAACGCTACGTAGAAGCTAATCTAAACAACGAATCATCCTCCATCGGAGAATATCCAACATGCATGGCTACCTATAAGAAGGCTCTTACGAGAGCTAGCCTCTGTGCACTACTTGATTTGCTCTATCTGCACGTAGTTAAAGCATGGCTCCAGGGCCAAGCATTGCCTCAATTCTCTTCTTCTGCCTGCTTCTTCTTCCCCACCTTTCCAACTCCTACCACACCAGATACACTCGTGGGTCAAGGCAATACGTTGTCCGGTCAACCGATCATGCAGAGGCCTCGACGGCGCCGGCAACCTGCTCGTCCATCCCTTCCGGTGCAGCACATGCATGCATGATCACGTCATCTTAATACAAAGTCTATTGCACGTACGTACTAACTCTTAATTGTAAAACTTCTGCAGGAGTGAGCTACGGCAAGAAGTTGCCACTAGTGCACCGGCTGAGCCCATGCTCCCCTCTGAATGCCGCAGGGAAACAGAGCCAGCCGTCGTCGGTGGACATCTTCCGCCGCGATGCTCGCCGCGTCCGCTCCCTGCTTGCGACCGTCCGGTCCGGTAGTTTCTCTGATGCCGCGGCCCCTGCCCCAGCTCCAACATCAGGCGTGACGATGCCCACCAACGGCACCACAGTCCCCACGGCGCCCGGTGTGCAGGATTACACCGTCCTCGTCAGCTACGGCACACCGGCGCAGCAATTCCCTGTGGCCTTGGACACAGGCCTTGGCATCTCGCTGCTCCAATGCAAGCCGTGCCTTCCAGGGATTTCTTGCGACCCGGCGTTCGACCCCGCGCAGTCCTCCACATTCACCCATGTCCCGTGCGGCTCACCGGACTGCCGGAGCAACTGCTCAGGTTCCACATGTCCGTTGTCACTGCTTTCCTTGAGGGGGCGCCGTCGTACGGGACGTTATCACGCTCACGCCATCGGCCAGCGTCCACGACTTCACATTCGGGTGCGTGGAATCTGGCCTTTCCAACGTCAGGCCCGCCGTGGGGTTGCTCGACCTCAGCCGGGACAGCCGCTCCCTGGCGTCGCGTCTCTCCTCGTCTGCCGGCGGCGACGGCACGCCCGCCTTCTCCTACTGCCTGCCACTGTCCACGAGCTCCCACGGCTTCCTCTCCATCGGCGCCAACCAGCCTCAAAACCCCGGTGATCGGGTGACGTACGCTCCCCTGGTGGAGAACCCGGCCTTGCCGAGCTACTTCATCGAGCTCGTCGGGATGAGCCTCGGCGGGAAGGACCTCCCGATCCTACCGACCGCGCCCATCGCCAACAGCACGATTTTGGACGTGGTGACCTCGTTCACCTTCTTGAACCCAGCCATCTACACGGTACTCCGCGACGCGTTCCGAAGGGAGATGTCACAGTACCCCACGGCGCCGCCGTTCAACCACCTCGACACGTGCTACAACTTCACCGGGCTGAACGAGATAATTATACCACTTGTCGGGCTCAAGTTCGGAAATGGAGAGCGCCTTGTTCTTGATGGGGAGCAGATGATGTACTTCTCCGAGCCCAATAATCCCTTCTCCGTTGCGTGCCTCGGGTTCGCCGCCATGCCGGTCCTTGGTTCTCCATATTCTGTTATTGGGACCTTGGCGCAGACGTCGACGGAGGTGGTGTACGACGTGGGCGGAGGAAAGGTTGGGTTCATCCAAGGAAGCTGCTAATTACTGGACCGGTGTTAGCGAATATTTTATTTTCGAAGGGTGAGTTCATAAACATTTGATGCGTGCATGCATATGGATGAAGGCATGATAGCTTGATTAAATGGCACGCAGCGTTGCGTTTCTTCCTTTTTACTACCTGCATGTTTGCGCGTCCATGCACGTGCGCAGTAATAAGACTGTTGAGTCGTTTGGATTAAAGTATGGAGAGTTGATATGTAGAGGTAGCCGAGCTACCTTGTGATCCTCGATCGATGAGAGTTATACTCCCTATGGGACAGTCAAAATCGTTATAATACAAGTGTTTGAAGCAGAAATATTTCTCACATCTCCGCTCTAGATTTGTTCACTTCAAAGTTATATTAGCTAGTAGATTTGTCTCAAAAAATATTTTTCTATAGGCCATTACATTTTGATAAATTTCTAACAAATAATTTAAAAAGGTTGGGGAGGTATATTAATTGAAGACTGTGTTAATGTCCAAAATATTAAATAAAAATGGAGTTAGTAACTTACTAGTATAGATTTATTTTCATGGGACATCACTTGACTGATGATGCACTAAGTGCTCATCCTGCGTACATATAGTTGTTGCGAACATAAACAAGGGTAATATGCTACAATCCTAAATAACAATAATTTGGATAAAAGGAAACCAAGGTTCTTATGAATTATGATGCATTAAGTGCTCATCCTGCGTACATATAGGTGTTGCGAACATAAACCAGGGTAATATGCTACAATCCTAAATAACAATAATTTGGATAAAAGGAAACCAACGGTTTTTATGTTGGCGAGTAGAGATATTCCCTTTTTTTACTCGATGTTTTTTTCTAGTCTCCGAGATACGTTTTGACCGCTACTTTTGTAACTTTACATTATAATGTACTAATAGAATTATAATATTATAAAGTATTTCTAACAATAAATTTAGTAATATAGTTTTATATAGCTAATTTAGATAATTTTAAATCTATTGATGATCAAACTTACGCATCATTTTAGGACGTCAACTAAAAAAGAGGCGTAGGAGTAACTTGTATGTGCATGCATGTCCTCCCTCCCAGCTTATGAAAAATAATTTGGCGAACAGACCGGCGTAAACAATTGCAAAGAATGGGTGCCGATGTGGCAGAACAGCCTTGTGAGCATGTCGTCTCAGGGCCTGTTTTACACGAAACACAGACGTGAGCCAGTAAAGTCATTATTCACAAACTTTAGGACCAAAGTACCTATTTAGCCAAACTTGATCGACTAACTAGTCCATTGACCCAAAGAAACGAGAGGGAATTAATTATTTGCCCTATCTTACATGTGGATTTGGCAACGTGGGACTAAGTTCCCGGTAATAGCCCAAATGCCCTATAGTTTTTGAGTCAATTGGCGATTTGTCCTTCTGGACATTTTTACCCCAGCCTTCTTCCCCCTTCTTCGTCTTCCTCATCCTCTCTTTTTTTTCCATTGTCCTTCTGGGCATGGCTAACCCGAGTGAGCTCCCCACACCAACACTGCCCTTCACCCTCCCGGACCTCCTGGTCCACCACCGGCACCCCTGATTGGGGTCGGTGACTATCAAGGATGCAAGGGGGAGACTCAATGAGAGTTACACATTAGGGACCGTACAAATCTATGGCATATGGGTGGTGAGTATTACAAGTGGCCTCTTCCCAATTACAAGAGGTTCTATTTATAGAGTAGATGGGAAAAACCTAAAGTTACATTTTTGCTCTTATATCTTAGCTTCGCCGAGGGGTACTTTCGTCTATCATGTTAAGTGGGCCCGCTAAATCTGATATTCACGACTCTACGGGGAGACAGCGCATGAATACCTTGGACCTCGTCCGGGGTAGATCCACCGATGTGTCACCCCTCACCGAGGTTGGTTCCACGACCTTGTCCGGGGTGGATTCCCTAATGCATTACACCTCGCCGAGGTTGGTCCCCAAACCATCTCTAGGGTGGATCCTTGTCTAGGGTAGATCCCTTGGTGTCACCCCTCGCTAAGGTTGGTCCCCAAACCCCATCTATGATGGATCCTCGCCGAGTTGGACATCATTCGGGGTGGATTCCCCGAAGTGTCACTCATCACTGAGGTTGGGGCCCAGACCCTATCTATGGTGGAACTCCCGATGCATTACACCTCACCAAGGTTGGTCCTCGGACCTTGTACTAGGTGGATCCTCGTCGAGTTAGGCCTCGTGTAGTGTAGATCCCCCGACGTGTCACGCCTTGCTGAAATTATCGTGGCACACTTTGGCGAGCCTTGCCTTGCCGAAGTTATTGTCGGCCCAAGGTAGCGTAGGGACCCTCCCATAACAGTAGCCCCTTGCCAATCCGAGTGGTCATCAACCGCTCGCCCAGGCCAGCACATCAACATGTAAAAGGGGTTGGCGCATGGCCTTGGGTCAACAATTCCATTGGTAACTTGTGATGCACTCCACAACACATTAAAATACTTATTCCTAGCATCAATTATAGACGATAGGTCATGCATGCACCCCCATGTTGGGTTTGCTTGGTATTTATCGAATGGCAACTACTCTGCTAGGTCAGTTTTAGGTCATGTCAGGGAGTTCACTATCGCACAACAGGGCTTGGGGTCACGGAAAGCTATGGACTTGAGCATCAACCACCTAGATGCCGAAGTTACATGGAGGCACTTAGCTAGGACCTAGCCAAAAGAAGTACCTCATGAAGTGAGCAGTTCTTGACTCATGGCCTTTGAGAGATGAAGGTATACACAGGAGTGCCAAGCTTAACTTGTCTAGGCGTGGCCGAGGCTTAGCCATTGAAGAGTGATAGAACTCGAGGTACAAAAGGTTGACTTATGTGAACACATGGAAATATGTCTGACTTGTTAGTCGAAGACGCGTGGTGCTCTTAGGTGACCGGGCTGCTGTGTGAACTTGTCAAGATGGGTGTGGATGTACTGCTAGTCTGAGGTGCAATGGAGCTTTAAGGCGTGTGAGGCTGATGGGGGTGTATGTGTCAATATATACAAGCTCGATGGATGGTGCTGAGTTGGACAACCTATCGAAATGTGATCAATCATTGTACGCCAACACACCAAGATGTTCAAGGTTTGTTTGTGTGTGCCTAGGACCAACTTGATGAGGCTTGGCCCTCAAGGTGAGAGGATATACGCTAGGTCATTGTCTACTCAACTTGTCGAGGCATGGCACTAGAAGCTAGAAGGACTACCACATGCTCAGCTTCATGGAGGCATGGCCTATGAAGCAAGGAATGCTTGATGTGAAGCTACATTTTGTTGTGGGAATGCCATCAAGGCTAATCACACCGCACCAAGGCAATGTGTTGGTGTGTGCTGAGGTGAAGCCATCAATCCAACAGGAGCACTTAATTGAGGAGATGCCAATATATCGATCTGGGCTTGGTCAAGAAAATGCCTTGTACGTCGAGTCGTATCATACGGAGTTGAAACAATTGAGGAGTGTTGTCCGTCACTAGGCAAACTAACCTGACAACTAGAGGAGTGCGATGGGGCATGAAGCACTAGAGGCTGATGGGTTGCATGTGAGGCAAGAAGGCATGCACCGAAGAGCCTATTGATCGACTCACCGAGGGATCGCCAGGGTGTGAGTGGGTGTGCATCAAAGTGTTGGATACTTGACTCGCCTGAGGCATGACCTTGCGGGGTGTTCTCGACTCACCAAAGAATGGCCAACAACACAAGGAGGCATACACCAAAGCACAAGGTACTCGACTTGCTGAAAGGAGGCGTACACTAGAACGTGAGGTGCTAAACTCATTAACGTGTGGCCTACAATGTGACGAGTTGTACAATGGAATGTGAGTAGTTCGACTCGACAAAACAAGTAGTGGTGCATCGAAACACATCAACAAGCATGGTGCTGGGCTCATCTAGGCATTGATTACAAGGCAAGAAGTACTCAACAAACTGGGGCATGGCCTTTGATGGAAGGAGCTGATTTGGTTATCATTTGTTGTGGCTTGATTTTCAACATAAGAAGGAACTTTTGGGTAACATGCCCATTGTTTAGCCTCCGATCTTTCATGAAAGTATTTTTCTAATTTGTTCATCGGTTCATCTTAGGAGGTTTGTTGTTACCCTATATTCCATCAAAATACTTAGTGCTCAAAATGAGGCTCAAGAGCACTTTGTGGTTGTGGAGAGGCCAAAATATCACCATCTCTCATATGAAAAATCTAGCACTTGTGACAAGGCTCGTGAGCGCATCACAGATGGGGTGAGAACATAACATCTCTGTCTCCATTTGAAGAAGAGCCTGAAACATGTCCACTATCAGATTTTGAACAACTGTATTGGATCCCAATTGAACTCAGACCAAGACTTTTAGCTAGAAGACCCTTTGAAGAGCAAGCCTATCCTCTTGAAGAAGCCGTATAGTCAAATTGGCCGAAAGAGTAACATGATGTCACTGTGCTAAAGACCAATGAGAAGTGGAAATTCAGCATGTACGACACTGAGAGATTATGCAAGTCAAGTGCGGATTCAAAGTGCCAACACTAGCTCAATTGTTTGTTGTCAAGGAGATTCTTGGCCCTGTCATATTGGACCCCTAGGTCCAACCGGTTTCTACTACCTAGGCCACAGGACCAATGGGATAGGCACCTAAACCCATGGGCTGCACTTATGTAAGCCCCTTTAAGCAACAACCTTATATGTGATATTGGGCCTTCTCCCCCAAAAGACTAGTCCAACGAGTGGAGGCTCCCTCACACTTATAAGTTGTGCTTCTTCCTTTTCCACAACCCATGTGGGACTAAACCCAACCCAACAGTCTCCCCCTCCCATGTTGGTTATGCATTCCTGCAACTAGGAGGTCCTCCAAGGAGAGGTTAGGTGCCTGGGCTCTGATACTACTTGTGAGATCGGACCCCCTAGGTTCAACCGGGTTTTTACTGCCCGGGCCACAGGGCCAAGTGGGTTGGGCACCTAAGCCCATAGGCTGTACTTCTGCAAGCCCATTTAAGCAACAACCTTATAAGTGGTATTGAGCCTTCTCCCCCCAAAAGACTAGTCCAATGAGTGGAGGCTCCCTCACACGTATAAGTTGTGATTCTTCCTTTCCTACAAACCATTTGGGACTAAAGCCAACCCAAGAAATCCAGTTGAAGATTCTCTCCGGTATGGCAAATATCTATGAGTTTGCATGATTAGAGCTATGGAGACTAAAGAGTAATGAGCCACTGCAACACCATATACCAAGCTTCACCATAAGCCAAAAGTTGATGAACTCCACTTGTAATATGGGATATGATAACATAACCACAAGAAAGCTTTCTTTGCGTGAAGACGAGGATGAGATAATTCCTTTGTCAAAATTTGGATCGTTTGTTGGAGGATGGACGTATGATGAACCATCTGTATCAAAAGACATGGAAGAAGAAGCTTCAGAAGATAGTCGAGCTAACAATCAGTGGACCGTCTTGAGACAAAGGTGATGCTTGATGAATTCTATAGACGTAGAGGAGTGTGCAAAGTGACAAGTCCCTTCATTGGGGAGCAAACAATTGGACACCCATACATTCCATGCACTATACAAGGTACAATCATTGAAAATCTCTTTGTGATATGGGATCTGATGTAAGTATTCTCCCACAACATACTTTTCATAACATATTTTCGAAATAGGATTTAGTACCTGGTTCTTGGCTTTTTTTACTTTAGTAGATTGATCAACCAGAAAGCCTCTAGATCTTTTTGAGAATATGCTAGTAATCATAGGGAGACATACTGTGCATAGTCATTTCCTTGTTCTAGATCTGTTGAATTGTGCTAATGATCGAATAATTCAATGAAGACCCTTCTTAATGAAAACCAAGGCAAACATTGATATAGGAGAAAGGAAAGTCATCATGAAACTAGGGGATGACATAATTGAATTTGAATTCATTGATCATCCTACACCCCCATGGAAACTGAAAGAGGATGATGTGCATATAGAATTTGCTTATTCCACTAAACGTTAGACCATGTGGATGGTTGTGATTAAAGTCCTGATGAATAATTGACATTTGGTTTGTTTTGAAATTTGTGTTTGCGAAAGTTTTGGTCGATCGTAGTCAAAGGTTTTGGTTTGCTCCAAGTGGTTTCAGTCGGTTCCGAGTGGTTTTAGTTGCTTCGAGTGGTTTTGGTCTGCTACGAGTGGTTTCAGTCATGTACAGGTGGTTTTCATCTACTTTGAGTTGTTTTGGTCTGTTTCGAGTAGTTTTGAACCAGTTCGATTGGGTCTGAGTTGCATCGAGCGGTTTTCAAGTAGCAACGGAGTATTAGACGGTGTCTGGCTAGCATTGGCGCATTGGACGGCTTTCGAGTGCCATCGGAACATCAGACGACACTTGATTGGCATCGAAGGATCGCACAATTGGCTTCGACCTTAAAGAGTAATGGCCCAGCTGATGTTATTGACCACTTAGAGTCGTTTACGACCACGCATCCAACTTCGATGACGACGGACTTTGACCACTACGGCTTTCGACCATGGTAGTACGAGCACTACAGCATGACTACAAAAGAACGACCACATCTATTTTCAACTACGCCTGGCTTCGACCACGGAAACTAGACTACAGCATTTCGACCACGATTGTCTTCAACCACGTCTGGCTTCGACCATGTTTGACTTTGACCATGCCTAGCTTCGACCATGTGCGTCTTCAACCACAATAGAATGACCACTAAAGGTAATCGTAGCTATAGTACTTTTTCATAGTCATAGACTTTACTAGTCGTTCTTATAGTCATAGACTTTGTACTCGATACTTGTAGACTTTGTGATCAATAGTCGTAGACTTTGTGGTCATTGGTCATAGACTTCACAGACTACTACCGTACTCATAGACTTCATGGTCTACAATAGACCACGCGATCGGTAGTCGAAGGCTTTGTGATCGGTTGCCATAGGCTTCATGGTCGGTACTCGAAGACTTCTTTATTGGTACGAGTGCTTCACTTCTTGTGATCTTTGAGTACTTCGAATACTCATGTTATATCAGTGGGATGGCTGGCTGGTGCTTGGTGGTTAGGTGGTCATGGTACTCAGTAGTCGGAAGGACTCGATGGTCGGTAATCGGTTGTCATAGGTGTTGCCATCGGTTGTCGGAGACTTGTGGTATGTGATCAGTACTTGGTAGTCAGTACTCGATGTCTCTGGTTGGTAGCGATGCTTGTTATTCCTGAGTGTTCTGAGCGGAGCGATGGTATTTCCTGAGTACTTGTGGTTTTCAAGAACTGCATGAGCTAATAGTCGTAATAAGTGATTTGAGGTATATTTCTGGATAGCGATGGAGTTTGTGGTCGTGGACGAACTGGTTGGTATTGATGGATGGTTAAGAGTATGGTTTGCATGTTTGTGCTGATGTCGGTCAAGTTGTTGAGAATTGTACCGGTGGAAAACATTTCTTTGGTCTTCGATGTGCAGGTGGGCGTGGAGGCGATCATGGTCGGTGACAAGGAGAATGGACTAGGATGAGGGAGTCTAAGGTCTAGGCGATCGAGGATGTCACGTGAGGTGGTCGGGCTCATGCTGGAGCACATGGAGATCAAAGGTGGTGATTCGTGGAGAAGCTACGGGCAATGCGGTCCAGGAGGCTATGGTTTGTGAGGTTATAAAAGCAGGAGATGTTATGGGTTAAAGGAGTGATGTTTTAGGAGAGGGATTTCAAGGATAAAGCCTGTGTCGATTTGTGAGAGCTATCGTCGAGAAGGCTTTTAGTGGTGCTTGTGAGTGCACTTTGTAAATCCACAAAAATCCAGCAATAAAATCATCTGAGTCAATCTAGTTTGTGATTCGTTGAAGGTTGCTGGTGATTGCAATTGGGCTGAAGTGTATGACGACGTGCAAGGGTCATCGAAGTAGTTGAATGGTGTGGTTGTTCGAGTGATCAAAAATTATCATCGATTGTCAGTAGACTATAAAAAGTGGCGAAAATCATTCATGCCCTCTGATTTCGGCATACGATCCTACAAGTGGTATCAGAGCAGGTTGCGATGAAATTAGAGAGGTATGTGAATCGTCCTCCCATGCTAGATGATACTTATTTCACTTTTTGGAAGTGTCATATGCAAGCCTATATTGAAGCTCAAGGTAATGATGTCTTGAAAATATTTTCTCAACCTTATGATGTTCTTGCTGATGTTACGACCGAAAATAAAACTGATGTAGATTTGAATGCTCATGCTCATAACTTGCTCTTTCAAGGAATTTCTCACAAAGAATTTGATCATGTAGCTCATATTACTTCTGCTCACCTAATCTGGAAAACTCTTTGCGATTACCATGAAGGAAGGAGTAAGATTAAGAAAATGAGTAAGAACCTTTATCAAAAAGTATACTCGGATTTTGCCATGAAATCTGGTGAATCTATTGATGAGTTTTTGCTTGTTTTGAGAAGATTTTGAGTAACTTTGCATGGAGTTAATGTTATACCCGCTGTGGAGATAATGCTACAAAAAATTTTGAGGTCTTTAGGTCCAAAGTGGTTAATTGTCGTCACGACTATTAATCAAACAGTTGATCTAGATACCCTTACCATGGATGATCTGTACTGTAGATTGAAAACATATGAGATGGAAGCTTTGCCATCTACGACTGATAAATCTTCATCATTAGCACTTGTGACTAACCGCATGCAAGCTGCTTCGTCAAGTACTTTATCTTCTATTTTTGTGTCTACTTTGACATTCTTTTCAGAGGAATAGTTTGAGCAGCTACCTAAAGAAGACCTGGTGCTGATCTCCTCATTTTCATACAAGGCACTTAACAACAAGAGGATGAGAAAGGGAGGTGGCACTTTAGGTTCAATCAGGTGCTTCAAGTGTGGCAACTCAGGCCACACTCAGATGGACTGCCCCAAGCACAAAGGGAAAAAGGAGGACAAGAACAATCATCGTCGACTATCCAAAAATAACACTAAGGGTCAATCTTTTTATCGGAAAGTGGCTGAGAAGGTTCTATCAGCAATCAAGCACCTTGACCTGAGTGATGGTGACTTTGAGAGCTGCAATGATGAAAACCACGATGAAGATGATGGCAAAGGCAAGAAGAAAAGCACTGAAGACTTCACGGGCATGTGTTTCATGGCAAATAGCAAAAACAACAACGATAGCTATAGCGATCCCATTGAGCTAAGACCGTCATACAATGAGCTTAAAGAAGGTCTAGTTAAACATGCAATTGAACTAAAAAAGACTAAAAAGAAAGTAAAAGAAAACAAATTTTATAGTTGAAAGCTTGAATTCTAAGATTAGTAGACTTAGAGCATCTATTTCTAAAGATGATTCTTGTGAAGCTTGCCAAGTCTTACAATCTGAGTCGGAAACTGCCAGATATGTTAATGCAACTAACATGGTTCAACTTAGAGATATAACTAATAAATTTGATGAGTTAAGATTAGCACATGATTCTGGTGAAGAAAAACTAAGACTTGCTAATAAGGAAATTGAAAAGCTCAAGTCTAATTCTTTTAAAGCTTGTTCTATGTGTTATTTGTTGTAAACTAGACTTACTTCACAGAAGTCAATTCAACAAATACTTTATCATGAGACTTTTCTTGCTCTAATTGTCCAAAGCTTAACACTGAAATATAAGCTTTGACTAGACAATTTAATGATTTTGCTAAAAAAGAGAAGTTGGCTCAGTGTAGTGCCTCTAAAGATCTTGCATATGAATCTATTAAATGCTCATCGTGTTCTGCTCTGGCTAAAGAAAATGAATATCTTAAGAACATCTTAGAAAGATTTTCTTTTAGCAAAAAGAATTTGACTATGATTCAAGATCAATCAAAAACAAGTGTGAAAAAATATAGTCTAGGATTTAACTTTGTTGAGCATGCCAAGAATAATACTCCTAAGGTGTTAGGCTTCTTGAATCAGGAAAGATAGAAATAAAATATGAACCAAAACAAACTGTGTTTAAATCTACTGGTATAGCAAAAGATCCCTCTACCAAACTGAGTGTTGTTAAGTCATCAGATACTACTTCTCATCAAGTCAAGTATCAATTCACTCATTGTAGTAAAGATGGTCATCTGGTTTAGTTTGTTTTAGAAAAGCAAAGAAAGAAAAGAAGGATAGAATGAGGAAGTATTTTCGGCCAGTTGCTCCCCGTAGTCAAACAAGTGAGGCTGACGTTCGACCAGTTCTCTCTTGTAGTCGAACCAGCATGGTTGAACAAGATCTTCGACCAGTTGTCTTTTGTGGTCAAAACAGCGTGGTCAGATGTAGAGACCCGAATATGCAAATCCGGACTCTCCTGTGTATTCTGCACTAGTCCAGGATCACGCTAGTGCACACAGTATAAACAAAGATGAAATATCGAACATATCACGATTCACTAAGAAAAGACTCAAATATTATTAATAATCATCATAGTACGACCTTATGGTCAAGCTTACAATAGACTAGCCCGAAGGGCTTAACACAAACTAGCAGCGGAAAATCCAAAAGAAAGTGCAACAGCCAATCGACATGCCCACAGGCTATCGAGTGGAGAACGAAGCCTAATCCGCGAAGACGTCGAAGTACTCTCCTTCTGGAACCTCCTGCTGGTAGCACTCCTCTTCCTCAACTGAGCAACATAGGCGTAAGCCGTGAGTACATTGGTACTCACAAGCCGTTTGTAACAAATGATGCAAGATAGTATGCAAAGCTTACCAATGGAAGGTATGAAGGGTTAATTTGCATAAACAGCATTTGGAATTATCATAAATAGATTGAAGGCGAATTGAAGTAAAACAATAAATAATAATCAAAGGAATTGAAGTAACCACTTATGAATCTCCCATCCATAAGCTAAACCAACCACTTATGGACCTCCCATCCACAAGTTAAACCAACAATGAAATAACCATCCACCGACCAACTACAAATTTTCCAAGAATAACTATACCTCGTGTGAAATCACCGAGCATTGTCCATGACCGAGGACACGGCTATTCGAATAGTTTTACACTCGCAGAGGTTGCACAATCTGTACCCACACGATGTGATAATCCTCACGTTAAAGATAATCACAACAAAGCCTTTACAATGTTCAATTCCAACCCAATCCCGCCCGCTAGGTTTCGCATCACACCCCTTGCGCCTCATGGAAATCAGCAACCATGTTCATCCCAGCGAGATTGAAATTGAAACATCCCAAATTAATCAGCCAGGTCTGTCCCATACCAGACATGTGGTTTGCACGGTAAGACTCAGATCAATGGCGCACAAAGTTAAGTCCTTAAGTGTTCTCGGGCGAGACTACCACATCCCACGAAGTGCTCCAACACTTCCCCCTTTACTGCACGATCACTCGCCCGAGTGAAAACCAATTTTGTATAACCACTGCCGATGACGCACCAACGTCACGGCACAAAATTTTATAACGGTGGCACCAACCACGATTCATTATGGCACCAACCACAATTCAATATCTCATTAAGTCAAATTAATTAATCACATGTGATGATGAACCCTTTCGCAAGAATAAGCAAGGCTAAGCATTCTAATCGTACCAACCCAATGTGACAATTAACATAGCATTACTAATTAAATTCCCAACCTAAGGTGACAATGGCATCAAGGTATTCCAAAATATCAAGGAGGAAATAACCAATTGGGACGATAACTACCAATACAAGGGTTTGGATAAAAATAGCGATGCAAGATAATTTAAAACAAAATAATTAAATAATAGATTGCAAACTGGGTTCAACATGATCAAAGGACACGACTTTCCTTGGCCTTGCTCAGTTAGGAATTCTTGATCTTCGAATTCTGCTTCAGCTCCTTCGAACGTGTGATCTAACGAGAGAGAAAACGAGACGAACACAAAAATAAATTCAAATAAAACCCAAATAAACTTCAAAAACTGCAAAACCAGAACCAAAATATAGAGCTCAATTTTAGATGAATTTAGGAAGAAGAATCGGGTCAATCGGAGTTCGGATGAAGGAGAACGAGCGATCTAAAGTTTGCCGGGACGAGAAAATGCTGGAAATTCACAGATGTTACTGTTCATCCGAGAACAGTACTTTTGGCGAGAAGGCTAGCGCTGGCGAGAGGAGGCATGGGAGATGAATCTAACTAGCAAAATAGATTGTTAGAGACCTAAGGCATATATAGGAACTGACGGCACGCCAAACGGAGCACGGTGACGGCACGGCTACAACGACATGGGTAGGAGAGAGGAATAAAATCCGGGCATAGGACATGGAGAAGTAGGGTGAGCACGGGCTAGAACGCGCTTGGCGGCTAGAAAATTATCGGCTCGGCCAGAAACCCACCGAGACGACGCAATCGACGCTTGAACGACGCGGGAAGGAAAAAGGAAAACTTAATATCTTGGTGCTCGGTGAACGAAATCTAAAACCACTTGGAGGGTAGCTACCTGGGATGGTTTGGCACGAAGTGACGCGAATGGATTGGTGAAAACATCACCGGGTAGATGGGGGACACGAGATGCCATTGGCGGCCATGGCGAGGTCCGAGGTGAAAATTTGTGGAGGCTTTTCGGGAAACGGAAGTGAGCACGGCGAGAACGTGACGAGGCAAATCTAAGAAAAATTACGGCAAGGGCTAAAGCTTACCGGAGGCGACGAATCGACGTCGGGAAGCGCTCTTGACCTAGATTGAGGAAAACTCGATTCCGGGAGATTGGCTGCACCAAAACCAAATTAACTTGGCAAGAAGGTAGATGGGACATGAAGGCACAATGTGACGCGAAAGGATCACGGAGAAACTCACCGAATAGCTCAAGACACGACGAGCAAATTCGGGACCGGAGGGGCTCGGTGCCGACGACGTCCTGAGCATTGAGGGGACTTGGCACGGCTTGTGATGGGTTTAGAGGAGCCAAGGGGTCGTATTTATAGGCTTGGAAGAGGTAGAAACCGACTCCAATTCGTGGATTTCGGTTTAGAGTCCGTTTCAGAAAATTGGAGATAAAAGGCAAACGGATGAACGAAACGGAAAGAGACCAGTTGGGATGGATTCTTTGCGTGATTTGGCACAACTTTCCTTTTGGGAAGACATTGAGATAAGGTCCGGATTTGAAGTAGGAAAAGGAAGGAAATATGCACGTACAGAGAACGGGATCGATCGAAGCTCTGAGGTTGAAGATGAACCAGCTGCTGACACGTGTCACGTACTGTTCATCCTCTCTCTCTCTTTTTTTTTTGGAAATTTCAAATTGAGCTCAAAAAAACTCCGAAAAAACCCAGAAAATACAGAAAAATTCCTTGTGACACAAGGAACACAAATAAAATATTTTTGGCAAATATTAATTTTTAATTTAATCATATTAAATCTTTTTAATTAATGAAAATTCTAATTAAGCTTTAATTAATTTCAGAAAAATCCAAATGGTGAATTTTATTTTAAAAGCTTCAAAAAGGCTCGGAAAATCAGGATGTTACATCAGATCAATATTTCGACCACCATTTCAAAGGTGCTCAGATTGGTTTTGACAAGTGGCTCCTACTCACTCAAACTGGTTGGTGGTCAGACCGGCTTTTCAATGACGGTCTGATGGAAATATGTCAAATGCTTCACTTAAATCTTTACCAGTGCATGCTTTTTCTCCTATTTGTCGAGTATCTCAGTACTGGATACCTAAATCTTTATTTTGTAACCCTAGTACTAAGATACTGATGATTGTTCGTGCTCTGTAGGCTCGTTGCAAGAGGAAGGAGAACATATGGTCCATTGACTCCGGTTGCACTTGTCATATGACCAGAGACTCACGATAATTCTCCTTCCTCACTCATGCCCCTGGTGATGAGAAGATGATTTTTGGGGACAACTCTCAAGGATGAATTCTTGCTAAGGGCATCATGCGCATCAACAACAAGTTCATCCTAAAAGACGTCGCACTCGTCAGTAAGTTGAGCTATAACCGGCTTTTCATTTCATAGTTGGTAGATGATAATCTTGAGATGTACTTGAAAAGGCATTCATGCTGCATCTTAGATTCATCTAATGACATTGTATGCAAAATTAGTCAAGTTGGTCATTTATTTAAGGGTGATTTCTCGTATTCAGCATCTTCTAATCTTAGGTGCCTTATTTCTTCATATTCTAAAGAATTATTCTTCTGGCACCATAGATTAGATCATATTGGCTTTGATCATCTCGATAGGCTCAGTAATATGAATTTGGTTAGAGGAATTCCTAGTCTTAAGATTGATAAGTCAATGGATCTAATCTGTTCACCGTGTCGGCATGGTAACATGGTCTCATCATCACATCCCCTACTCACTATTGTCATGACCAACTCCCCTGGTCAATTGTTGCATATGGACACAGTAGGTCCTTCTAGGGTTTAGTCGGTTAGAGGTAAATAGTATGTTCTCGTTATTGTCGATGATTTCTCTAAATACTCTTGGGTCTACTTTATGGCATCTAAGGATGAAGCCTTCGGTCATTTTCGAGAACTAGATCTTATACATGCAAATGAACATCTAGGAGCACTTAGAGCATTTAGGAGTGATAATAGAACTGAATTCAAGAACTCATCATTTGCTTCCTTTTATGCTAAAAAGGGTTTAGATCATCAATTCTCATCGGCTCGAGTGCCTCAACAGAACAGTATAGTCCAACGCAAGAATAAAACCCTGGTCGAAATGGCTAGAACTATGTTAGATGAACATATGACTCCTAGGAAGTATTGGGCAAAAGCTATTTTGACTGCTTGTTACATTTCAAATAGAGTATTCTTGTGTGCTAAACTGCATAAGACCTCCTACGAGCTTTGGTTTGGTCGGTCTCCTAGTGTTTCTCATCTGAGGGTGTTTGGTTGTCATTGTTTCATACTTAAACATGGTAATCTTGATAAATTTGAATCTAGATCCATAGATAGCATCCTTTTGGATATGTTGTTCACACTTGGGGTTACCGTGTAGTCAACTTAGAAACTAACAAAATTGTTGAGACATGTGAGGTCACTTTTGATGAGGCTAGTCCAGGAACTAGACTGGACAATGCAAGTATACAGGTCTCTAATGTACTCGAGGATATCTTCTACGATTCTAACAATGACAACAGAGAGTTTTCGAGTCACACTACGACACCTACGACCACTTCCACGAATATTCCTTCTGAGGTTACTCTTACGACCACTCATGAGGTAGAGACCACTATGACCACTACGTCCTTGTTGACTTCATCTACGACCACTCCAGCGACCACCTCATAGGCACCTCTACATATTCAACGAAGACGTCCCTCTAAATAAGTGATCGGTGAGTTAAACGAGAGAGTTCTCGCAGCAGGTATAACTCCAATGCCTCATATGCTCATTTTGCCGTTGTCTCGTCTTTTAAACCCCAAGATGTAAATCACACCTTATCTGATGAGTCTTGGATTAATGCTATGCATGAGGAATTAGAAAACTTTGAGTGTACCAAAGTCTGGTCTTTGGTTTCATCTCCTCATGGTCATAATATTATTGGAATAAAATGGGTCTTTAAGAACAAACCAAGTGAGGGTGGTGTTGTTGTTTGAAATAAAACTAGACTTGTGGCTCAAGGTTTCACCCAGCTAGAAGGTCTTGACTTTGGTGAAACTTTTGCTTCTGTTTCTCAATTAGAAGCCAATAGAATCTTGTTAGCACTTGCTGCTTCAAAAGGCTTTAGACTATATCAAATGGATGTAAAAAGTACTTTTCTTAATACCTATATTGAGGAGAAAGTTTATGTTAGACAACTACCTGGATTTGAGAATCCTAAGTTTTCTGATCATGTCTACAAATTGTCCAAAGCTCTTTATGGTCTAAAACAAGCACCCAGAGCATGGTGTGATAGACTTAAATCATATTTGCTAAAAAATAACTTCCAAATGGGCAAGGTAGATAAGATTTTGTTTACTCTTAAGTATGGTAATGATATTTTACTCATACAAATATATGTGGATGATATCATCTTTAGTGGTTCCTCTCATGCTCTTGTTTTTAAGTTTTCAGATACTGTGAGTAAGGAATTCGAGATGAGCATGATGGGAGAGCTCACATTCTTCCTTGGCATTTAAATCAAGCAATCAAAGTTGGGTACTTTTGTATATCAAACTAAGTACACCAAAGATCTACTGCATCGCTTTGACATGGGGACAATCAAACCAATTTCCACACCCATTGGATCTATGACTATGTTGGATCCTGACAAAGATGGAGAGCTTGTTGATCAAAAAGAATATAGAAGCATGATTGACTCTCTTATGTATATCACTGCTTTAAGGCCAGACATACACTTTGCTGTATGTTGTGCGCTCGCTTTTAAGTCTCCCCACGTGCTTCACATCGTCATGCCGTAAAGAGAATTTTCAGGTATCTCCAGTCAACTTTGGAATTTTGATTATGGTGCTCTTCTTCCTCATGTTTACCCTTAGAGCTTATTTAGATGCTGATTTTGGAGGGTGTAGAATTGATAGGAAGAGTACTTCTGGCACATGTCTCTTTTTAGGCACATCTCTTGTTTCATGAGCTTCTAGGAAACAGGTGTCTGTTGCACTTTCCACTGCTGAGGATGAATATGTAGCTGCTACTTCATGTTGCTCTTAGTTGCTTTGGATGGCATCTACTCTTAAGGATTTTGGCTTAAAATTAGATAGTGTTCCACTTTTCTGTGACAACACTAGTGCGATTAGTATTGCTAAAAATCTTGTGCAACATTCAAGAACAAAACACATTGATATTCGCTGTCATTTTCTTAGAGACCATGTGGAAAAGGAAGATGTTGTCTTGCACTTCATTGATTCTGATTCTCAAATTGTTGATATTTTTACCAAACCACTTGATTCTTCTCGCTTTGCACGGTTGCAAAGTGAGTTAGATGTGTTGCATCCTATGTGATTATTCTGAGGGGGAGCTTGTTGTTTGAAGTGGTGTCAAAATATTTGTTTGTTATATCTATAATATAATTCATCAAGTCCAAGCCTTGAAATGAAATGAGTAGAAGAGCTTTCTTTATCATATTTACTCACATAATATGTATCCTTGATCACGATTGGTTATAATTAATTTGCTACGATTGAAAAAAAGCATGACATGGTAGAACACTTTGACTGGATTGATTATAGATGATACTTTGTGATGTTCATCTAAAAGGATTAGCATGATTGTGAATCTTATTTTAAATCTTGGCTATGTGATTCGTATGTTTCATATCACAATCTTTTTATTTTCACTCAATTAGCATGTTACATAAAAAAGGGGTACAAAAAGTGCACAAATATAAAGATGTATACTTCGAGCTTGCCATGGTCAAACAAAAGAAAAAGCATAAAAATTGTGCAAGGGAAAAGAAGTATGCTTCAAGTATGCCACCGTTAAAAAATGCTTCAAGTATGTTATCATGAAAAAAAGTATGCTACAAGCATGCCATATGCCTAAGATTCGAGTGTGGAGCAATAGGTTGCTATATGAGACTACTAGCTCCCTGTTTCATTCTCTCGTGGCTCCTTCTTAGAATTATTCTCTCTCTGAATTTCCTGATGACTACATTGCCAAAGGGAGAGAAATTAGAAGAGGGGAGAATTTTAAAAATATGAAGTTGAGGGGGAGTTTTCGAGTTGTTTGCTATTGCTGAGGTCTGTAGTTTATTTTGAAACTTTCTTTTCGTAAATTTTCTTTTTCCTTTAAAACTCAATTCATTCGAGTGTTTTTTGAGGTGTTGTTAATGTATTCATCAAGGGGGAGATTGTTAAACCATGTGGATGGTCGTGATTAAAATGATGATGAAAAATTGACATTTGGTTTGTTTTGGAATTTGTATTTGTGAAAGTTTTGGTCGATCACAGTCAAAGGTTTTGGTCTGCTCCAAGTAGTTTCAGTTGGTTTCAAGTGGTTTTAGTTGCTCCAAGTGGTTTTGGTCTGCTACTAGTGGTTTCGGTCACGAACGAGTGGTTTTCATCTGCTCCAAGTAGTTTTAGTCAATTTCGAGCAGTTTCGAACTAGTCTGATTGGGTATGAGTTGTATCAGACTGTTTTCAAGTAGCAACGGAGTATCGGACGGTGTCCGACTAGCATTGGTACATCGGACGGCTTTCCAGTGCCATCGGAACATCGGACAACACTTGATTGGCATCGGAGGATCACACGGCTGGCTTCGACCTCAAAGAGTGATGGCCTAGCGGATGTTTTCAACCACTTAGAGTTGTTTACGACCACATCCAACTTCGACGATGATAGACTTTGACCACAGTGGCTTTCGACCACGGCAATACGAGCACCATAGCATGACTACGTAAGAACGACCACATCTATTTTTGACTACACCTAGCTCGACCACGGCAACTCGACTACGGCATTCCAACCATGACTAACTTCGACCACGTCCGGCTTCGACCACGTTCGACTTTGACCATGACAGAATGACCACTAAAGGTTATCATAGCTACAATACTTTTTCATGGTTGTAGACTTTACTGGTCGTACTCGATAGTCATAGACTTTGTACTTGATAGTCGTAGACTTTGCGATTGATAGTCATAGACTTTGTGGTCGATGATCGTAGACTTCACAGACTGTTGTTGTACTCGTAGACTTTGCAGTCTGCGATCATTGTCTTTGGTTTTTTGGTCGGTTATTGTAGACCACGCGATCGGTATTCAAAGGCTTTGCGATCGGTTGCCATAGGCTTCACATTCGATATTCGTAGACTTTTTTGTCGGTACGAGTGCTTCACTTCTTATGATCTTTGAGTACTTCGAATACTCATGTTAAACCAGTGGGATGACTGGTTGGTGCTTCGTGGTTAGGTGGTACTCGGTAGACGAAAGGACTCGGTACTCCATAGTCGGTGATCGGTTGTTGTAGGTGTTACAATCGGTTGTCGGAGACTTGTTGTATGTGATCGGACTCAGTAGTCGGTACTCGATGTCTCTAGTCAGTAGCGATGTTTGTTATTCCTAAGTGTTTTGATCGGAACGATGGTATTTCTTGAGTACTTGTGGTTTTCAAGTACTGCATGAGCTAGCGGTCGTAATAAATGATTTGTGGCATATTTCTGGATAGCGATGGAGTTTGTGGTCATGGACGAACTAGATGGTATTGATGGTCGGTTAAGAGTGTGGTTGCGTGTGTGTGCTAATGTTGGTCAAGTTGTGGAGAACTTGTGCCGGTGGAAAATATTTCTTTGGTCTTTGATGTGCAGGTGGGCGTGGAGCTGATCATGGTCAGTGACGAGGAGGATGGACTAGGACGAGGGAGTCTGAGGTCCAGATGATCGAGGATATTACGCGAGGTGGTCGGGCTCATGCTAGAACACATGAAGATCAAAGATGGTGATTTGTGGAGAAGCTATGGGCAGTGCGGTCCAGGTAGCTTCGACAGAGAGATTGTTGATACGTAGTGAAGATATGGAAGGTGCGTTCTGAAGGCTTCAATACGTTGTGATGGTGTGTGGTGAAGTTACAGAAGGTGTTGTTCTAGAGGCTTCGTCGCGTGATAAGATTGGAGCCTTACAGATAGAGTCTGTAGTTTGGAAGAAGAAGAGTTTGAACAAAACCCGCGTTTGGAAGGGTTTCGGGTCCCTTGTTTTTCAGTAGAGATAAGATTTTGAGTCCGTGTTTGAGGTAGACATGGTTTGTAGTGTTAACCTATGAAAGCAAGAGAGGTTATGGGTTAAAGGAGAGAGGTTTTAGGAGAGGGCTTTTGAGGAAAAAGTCTGTGTCAATTTGTGAAAGATTTCATCGAGAAGGCTTTCAGGGGTACTTATGAGGGTACTTTGTAAATCCACTAAAATCCAGCACTAAAAATCATCTTGACTCAATCTAGTTCATGATTCGTTGAAGATTGTTGGTGATTGCTATTGGGCTGAAGTGTACAACCACATGCAAGAGTGATCGAAGCAGTCGAATAGTGTGGTTATTTGACTGAAGTGTACGACAACGTTGCTATTGCCATCAACTATTAGGAGACTCTAAAAAGTGATTGAAATCATTCACCTCTCTGATTTTGGCATACGATCCTACATGAAAATTTTCAAGGATCAACTACAAAACATTTTTAGAGGATACTACTTTTGCTGATGAAGAGGTGAAAACAAGCATAACCATGGATGAACCTCAACCTCCAATCGATCCTCCTGATGACCTTTCTATTGGAGGAACTTCTTCAGAGAGCTCTATTCTGCTTATAGAGCTAGGACCACCCCTCTAAATTACAGGTACACGCCCTCATTCATTGCAACTAGCTCCATCTTGATCATGAATTTTTTGCTACAGTGCCCCTATGACGTTTTTTTGCAACTTTGACCAAGGGTGAGCATTTTTCGCGTCTCTGGCCCTGCCCCAGCGCGGATTATGCGGCATCCACCGCATGGAAGGGCTCACCGAAACTCTGCGTTCCCCCACCGCGGGATATCCCAACGTTAAAACGGCCGGCCGCACAAGCTTCTTGTACCACCTAAAGAAACATACCAAGTACCAAGAACACATGGGTTATCTCCTCAAGGCTCTCGCAATGCGCCATCCATCCTACGCCACATGAAGAGAAGAGAAGTGAATCGTATCCGGCACTCAAGTAGATATACATAGTACTACATGACCGCGTCCGTTTCTTTAAGGAATAAAGGGCCTGTTTGATGTGGCTGCGGCTTATAGATTTTAGTTGAAAATATTGAATTTTAGCTGTTTACGACAGAGATTACATAGAGATACTCGCTTGCGATTTTGGTTAATACAGATATTGGGCTTTTAACGTGTACTACAATTAACTTGTAGACCCCGTCTTGAAAAAATAATTTGTTTAAAAGTTAGGTACTGTAGCAAAAGTCAAAAGCCATTTTTAGAACCCGTAAAAGCAAGGCTAATAATACAACCTTCAGCTGGCTATATGGACACTTATAGCCCACTTATCAGCCCATTCATATAGTAGTTTACAGCCAGCTGAAGGCTGTATGACCCACCCCTTTCTCTCACAAAGTTTCTTGGTTCTTGTGCTTCAGCTGGCTGTAAACTTACAACCCACCTCTCTTCTCTCTCCTACTCTCTCTCCTCCACCTCAGCATACAGCCTACTAACAACCTCTTATTATACTTGCTCTAAAGAACATGGCCAAAGATTGTCCAGTCCAATGGTCCAATTCTTTAATGTGATGTCTGACTTATTCACCGACCACAGATTAGAGCAAATCCAATAATGGTCTTATAGCCAAGCTAATCAGTATTTTTTTTGATATGGAGGAGAGAAGAGAGGAGAGAGATGAGAGCTTGGCCCTCATGCAAGCAACAAGCTGGGCAGGGGAGCATATGCAGTGGTAGGCTCAGATAATAAATGTATTTGAGGAGGAATAGGAAAGAGAATGTGAGACATGGTACCACATAATAATAAAAAACCTTTTGTAGATAAATAGAAAGACAAATTATTGTATAACTTGGCTCTTATAACTTAACTTATAGCTAAACACTACTCTATTATTGGACTTGCTCTATGACCTCCACGTGACTATATAGCTAGTACTAGCTATTACCATTGCGGACGCCCTTATAGCCAAACACTGCTCTATTATTGGACTTGCTCTATGAATCCGTGCTCCCCGACCGCAGCTCTCAGCGGGCTCCATAATTTCACGCGCGTTCGCCGGGGGAGCCAAAAGCCGTGCTTTTGAGCATTGATTCATGCCCTCTGACCGCGAAAACTGCCACGCGTTGATCATCTCAAGGATTTTAGTCCTATCACTAGTATGAATAAAATTTTGCAGTCAAGAGGGGGCCAATTGTGCAAAAAAACAATTCCAGGTGTTAGATTTAATCTTGACTTAAGAGTCCTAGTCATAAATTGAGTTCGTTTTCGGGTGTAATTCGAGTTGAAGTAGTGTCCAATTCGAAGTCCTAATGCGTGTGTTAGTAGGAGTTATAGGCATATAAATTGAGAGGCTTGTAACCAGTTTATGCATTGCAATATTTGCAAGAAATAAAGAGTAGAATTCAAGGGTTAGATTTGTAACAATTGGTATCAGAGCTAGTAGATTAGAGCTTGAGAGATCGAGAGAAAACCTTGAGTTCTTCCGCTGCTATCTCCAGGGGATGATCTTTACTCCGGGGGGCAGCCACCGTTGCGCGCCACCACTGCAAAGAAGAAAGGAGACCGAGGCAGATCACGAAAGGTAAGAAAAAAGAGTGCAGCAAGCAAGTGCCAAAGAGAGAAATAAATTCTTTGAAGCCATTGGACAGAAGCGTAGCAGGAGAGAGAAAGTCCTTTCCTGTGCCAACACGGAGAGAAAAACTACAAGCCAGCTCTTTTTCTCGGTCAAAAAAAAAAAAGAGCACGCATCTCAAGGATAGCAAGCCAAAATAGCAGGTGCATATCCGTCCGTTCCAGCGCATCACTCAAAGGAAAAAGCGAAATTTTTTCTCAGTCAACGCTTAGCAGGGAAAGAAGTCGAGTCCTTTTTTCATGCGGCGTGTCCGTGCATGCAATTCTCAGTCGGATGCGAAGCCGAAGCGATTTTGGTTTTTCGTTCTATCCGTCCGCGCAAAGGAAAAGCCAATGTCGTCTCGGAATCAGAGGCAGTCAGTAGCACAATAAAAGCTGGTCCAGGGAGAGCAAAATAATTCACCCAAACGCAGAGAGCAGCAAGAGCGCAAGTCTAAGCAAGAGTAAAATTCAAGGAAAAAAAAAGAAAAACAGTAATTTTTTCCTTCCATTTCTCTCCGTCCAAGAGCCTTCAAAGTAGCCGGAGTTTTTTGATCCGTGCCCAAGATCATGTCACGTGATTCGGGAAGCGATCTCGACGGCAACGAGGCATCATCCGGTGCGATGGCGAAGGAGAGTTCCGCTATCTCGCTGCATTATCCGATGCTCACGGAGAGCAATTATGCAGCATGGGCAATCAAGATGAAGGTTTACATGAAGGCTCAAGGTGTCTGGGATGCGATCGAGAACAGCAACGTCGATATGCGCAAAGATCAGATGGCATTGGCGGCCATCTATCAGGGCATCCCAGAAGAGACGCTCTTCCTACTGGCCGAAAAGGAGACGGCCAAAGCCGCGTGGGAGGCGTTGAAAGCGATGCATCTTGGCGCAGATCGTGTGAAGGAAGCAAAGGTACAAACGCTCAAGACCGAGTTCGAGGTGCTACGTATGAAGGAAACGGAGTCGATCAATGACTTCGCCGTCCGGTTGACGGTCATCGTCAACAAGATACGGGCCCTTGGCGAGAAGGTGAAAGAGTTGTATGTGGTGAAGAAATTCCTTCGTGCTATTCCCTCACAGTTTCTCCCGATTGCTTCAGTCATAGAGCAATTTGGAGACCTAAAGGCAATGACCATGGAGGAGGTCATCGGTCGTCTTAAGGCGTATGAGGAACGCATCCATGACACTAGCAACAAAGGTGAAGGACAGCTCTTGTTGACTCGCGCTGAGTGGGAGGCACAATCATCGAAGCGTGAAGGCAAGAACACTTCCAGAGGTGATGGCCAAAGCCATAAAGGTCGGAGGTTTGATAAGGCAAAAGTGAGGTGTTATAACTGTAATGATTATGGACACTTTGCTTTAGAATACCAAAAGCCGAAGACGAAGAAAGCGTTTGTTGCCGAAGCGCTCAGCGAAGATGAAGTACTCTGATGATAAGTTAAGTCAGGGACGTTTGAGATGTGTCGCCGTCCAAACTCAAACAAGATGGAAAGAAGTTAGAAAGTCAAGATTAAAGGGGAGATTGTTAGATTTAATCTTGACTTAAGAGTCCTAGTCGTAAATTGAGTTCGTTTTCGGGTGTAATTCGAGTTGAAGTAGTGTCCAATTTGAAGTCCTAATGCGTGTGTTAGTAGGAGTTATAGGCATATAAATTGAGAGGCTTGTAGCCAGTTTATGCATTGCAATATTTGTGAGAAATAAAGAGTAGAATTCAAGGGTTAGATTTGTAACACCAGGGATGCCATATTTGTAAAAAAAAACACCATGGGGTCACTGTAGCAAAAAAATTCCATGATCATCACTCTATTAGCTTTTCTATGGAGCCCTCGGACTAGAATTAGTAATATTGTTGATCATCTTAAGGAATTTAGTCCTAATATTGAGAATCATCATAGGCTATAGAATTTCAAGAGGGATGTGATTAGTGAGATAGTGCTTAGAATTGTTGTTGACATTTTGCTGCCTCGTGAAACTTTGATGAAAAAGATGGCATGCACGTTACCAAGTAGGGATTATAGAATTGACCACTCTTTCCTAATCTTTTATAAAAAAAAACCCTGTTAAACGAGCATTGATGCTTTTGTCTATCATAAATGTTCCAAATCTCGCTTGCTGAGCATTTGGTCATGCTCATGACCTTAAACGAGCACTTGTCGAGTGGCAACCCAATTTGCCTAAGCTTAATTTTATGATTATGGCACCTCTTCTTTTTGTTTTCGAGAGGAGCTGTGTTAGTTGGACAAGTTTGGTTATAAAATTTTGCCATTTCGAACTTAGAGGAAACAATGGTGAGCTTCTAAGCTACATTGGAAGTAGTCCTATGTACGCCATTAACCTATATATCTAAGGTAGCATTTAGTTTTTTTTGGTGCAGCAAACCCTTTCACCCTGTAGGAACATTTTAGGGAGACGACTGATAATGTTAAACTGAGCAACCTATGGGTGAGCCCCTACGGTTCAATCAAGTAAACCACATTTCTCCCTTTGTTTTATGTCCTTTACATTGTGAATAATGCAAAATTTGAGTGTAGGGGTGGTGTAGTTTACATGATAAGCTCCATTTATGTGAAATGCAAAATTTTAGTGCAGTGGAAGTGATGAAAGTTGAGTTTATTTTCACCAGTGCTATTATTTTTTATTTAAGATGTTCATTATCTGGTCGAAAGTTGATGATGTTATCTTGAAAATTCTCGTCGTGAATCTCTTGTATTAGTGGCGGTCTGACAGTTGGAGTTGGATGCCTTAACCCATAATCATTGATTAATTAAATAGAATTTTGTAGCTTTCTTTGCGGATTGTTCGTTAGTAAATGTAGTTATATATGATGAAAAGCCCCTTGATTAAGGTGCAGTACCCTTTGATGAAGAATCATTGCATTATTTTTTATCCTAACACAACCAGAAAGTACATATAGGGCATTTCAAATCTCCACATAGCTATCTATTAATTTGGTTAGCTTTGACAAGTTTGTATCCACGTGAAAGTAAGAAATCTTAGAAGCCGGCCATCCTTTTTATGTATCTTCTACCAATTGCTAGGCTTTGTTATTCAACATTACTGATCCTACCTTGGGTTTGAGCAAAATTCTCTAGATATTGCCATTGCACTATTTTGATCATTCAGCCTGGTTATCTTCTTAAAAAAATCCTTGCACCAGTCATGTTGGGAATAAAAGGATAAAGTAGTGGATTATTTCTAAAGTTTCATCTTCCAAAAATTTAAAAAAAAAAGATAAAAGATAAAAATAAATAAAAGCAGGATGAGTTGAGGGAACATGAAGGCTAAGCACCCATGTGATATCAGAGAAAGTGCAACGGATCAAATTATTAGTTGGCTGACAAACGTGCTTAATTCTACAAAGTGCATTCATCTTGGCTTGAAATTTTGTCTTCCTCCTTGTGCAATCTGATAACAGGGACTTTGAAGCATCTAGCACCCCACAAAATGATTTTGGTAATTAATGATGACAATGTTTAAATGGACAAACATGTATCTTAAGATGACAGAAAGATTTAGTCCCAGATTTTGATGACGTCATTAAAAAGCATGCAAAGATAACTAAAGATTGACATAGATCAAGTAAATTTTGGCGTATATGTTAGAAACTGGCCCATTTAATTATGGGCTATTTTCTTAATTCCAAAGCATGCATGGTTTAGTACCATATTGCTAAGGCAAGGTGGGGAAGACCAATTTATAAGGTGGAGTCATCACCACTCCTTGAATATGGATAGAGATGGTATGAGGAAGGTTCTGTCTAGTCACACACGCGCGCACACGCGCACACGTATTCGCGTATTTTCGTGTGAAAATCGCGTGTGTCGTGCCGTGACGTGGCGCGCCACTTGGCAGACCAAGTCTGTCTTTATTTTACTAAACTCTGCACCACTCTCTCTCTGTTTGAATGAGATTCAAACATTTGAATGAGACAGTTACAAGTGAATTAACACTGCTAAATTTGTGATTTCATGAGGAAGTTACCAGTGCATAATTCTGTTTAAAACATAGCAGTTACTAGTGAGTAACTGCAGCGCCCTTAAAAGGGCCTTGAGACGTCTAGGAAAAAAGGAGAGAATTTTGCACCTCCATTCTTCCTCTACTTTTTGCTCTGTTGTGCTGTTGTGCTGTGCTTTCTGAACCTTGTTGACCATTCTTCCCAGCGTACACCAGGAAGGAGGGAGAGCGGCTATCTCCGAATTGTTGCCGCAGAGAGTACCTGCACGGGGCGGCAATAAGGTTTCTGGGCAGCGCATCTGCGCGACCGCTCACTGCACTGCGTCATCTGTGTTCTGCACTGTGTCAAGCACTGCACTGCGTCAAGCCTGCACGGCTTCCTGTTCTTCATCAGGCTAACAAGTAAGCCGTTCGTGCGCACGATCGACTTTGTTACTGTTTTGTTTTGTTTGTGTATGTTCTGAAGTATGATGAGTAGCTTGCTGTTAGTTGTGAGTTTTGCATCATTAGTTTATTATTTTTTATCTCCTAATAAAACTTGGAATTAAAATATTGCCCATATTTGTAACAATCCAGAAATATTATTGTGAATTTTGTTGCAATACAGCAATGGCTAGTGCTTCTGATGCGATGAAACCTGAGAGGTTTTCTGGTCAGAACTTTCGTAGATGGCAGACTAGAGTCAAGTTTTGGCTCATGTCTTTGGGGCTGTGGTGGGTTATCCACCCATAGTATCCATTTACGATTGAGCAGTACATGCAGTTTGAGACTGCAAACAATACTGCCCTTGGCTGCATTCTGACTGTTCTGACAGATCAGCTCTATGATGTGTACATGGACCACAAGTCCGCCACAGAGTTGTGGGATGCACTAGAGCTCAAATATGCAGAGGCAGAGGCAGGTCGCTAGCTCTACATATGTGAGCAATTTTTTGACTTTAGCATGGATGAGGCTAAGTCCATAGTGGGACAAGCTCATGACCTCCAGCTACTAATTGGTGAGATTGCGCACCTGGGCTGTGTGTTGCCTCCAAAGTTTGTGGCTGTGGGTATTGTTGCTAAACTCTCTGCCTCTTGGCGGGATTTTGCTACTAGCTTGAAACATAAGAGGGAAGAGATTTATGTTGAGGACCTCATTGCAGCCCTCGATGTGGAAGAAAAAGCAAGAGCGAAAGATGCACCTAGCACATCTGGCCAGAACAATGCAAACATCATACAGAAAAAAATTGTTGCTAAGAAGTACAAATCCAACAAACCGAACAAGACAACTAGCTTTAAGAAAAAAACCGAGAAAAAGGATTTGAAGGACATCACCTGCTTTGTGTGCGGAAAAGATGGTCATATGGTGAAGGACTGTCGATTCCGCAAGATCAGAGATGGTGAACAGCTTAAGAAGAAGGCTGTTAACGTGACCATAGGCGAGGCCTCGACTTTAGGAGGGTATGGTAATTCACCTGTTGTTTTTTCAGCTTGTCAATCCACTGATTGGTGGGTTGATACTGGAGCTAATGTTCATGTATGTTATGATATTTCCTTGTTTTCTTCTTATCAGGCAGTAGGGGCTTCCTTCGTCCTAATGGGAAATGGGTAGCATGCTTCTGTTCTTGGTGTTGGCACAGTGGATCTGAAGCTTACTTCAGAGAAGATTGTCCACTTGAAGAACACGCAGCATGCTCCTACAATAAAGAAGAACCTCGCTAGTGGTTCTCTCCTATGCAGGGATGGTTATAAGCTAGCTTTTGAGTCAAATAAAATTGTAATGTCTAAGTTCGGAAAATTTGTTGGTAAAGGCTATGAGAGCGGAGGCTTGTTCCGCCTAAGTATTTTAGAGTCTTGTTATAATCTGAATATTGCAACTGGTTTAAATAAATGTGAGACAAATATTTGGCATTCTCGTTTCTGTCATATTGGTTTTGATAGTATTGCTAGAATGTCCAGATTATATTTAATTCCAAAATGTGAAATTGTCAAAGGATCAAAGTGTCAGTCATGTGTGCAAGCAAACCAACCTCGAAAACTCTTTAAGGGATTAGAGGATGAAAAGAACTTGGCACCTTTAGATCTTATTCATTCAGATTTGTGTGAAATGAATGGATTATTGATAAAAGGAGGCAAAAGATATTTTCTAACTTTTATTGATGATGCAACATGCTACTGCTATGTGTATTTGCTGAAAACTAAGGATGAAGCTTTAAACTACTTTAAAACTTATAAGGCCGAGGTTGAGAACCAACTAGAGAAGAAAATAAAAAGATTAAGGTCTGATCGTGGAGGAGAGTATGTCTCTCATGAATTCTCCCAATTTTGTTCTGAGCATGGAATAGTCCATGAATTTACACCACCATATTCACCCTAATCAAACGGGGTAGCTGAGAGGAAAACCGGACATAACAGATTTGGTTAATGCCATGTTAGAGAGTGCCGGTATGCCTAAGGCATGGTGGGGGAAGCTATTCTAATAGTAATTTTCGTCCTAAACAGAGTAATCACTAAAAAGAGTGAGATTACTCCGTATGAGGGATGGAAGGTGAGAAAACCTAATGTTAATTTTCTGCGAACTTGGGGGTGTTTGGCAAAAGTCAATATACCATTGCAGAAAAAGAGAAAACTTAGACAAAAAACAGTCGATTGTATTTTTCTAGGACATGCTCAAAATAGCACGGCCTATAGATTTTTAGTAGTTAAATCAGAAACTCCTGAGATTATTGCTAATACAATAATGGAGTTTAGAGATGCTTCATTCTTTGAGAATATCTTTCCTATGAGAATAGCAGGTAGTACTTCACGAACAGAGAATGTTCAAACTGATAATATTGAAAGTGAGAATTATCAAGCTTCTGAACTTTCCACCATTTCTGAACCAATATGTGATATCCTTGAGGAGGATAACAATCTAGTCGCAGAAACTCCTCGTAGGAGCAAGAGACAAAGGGTTGAGAAAACCTTTGGTGACGACTTTATTGTATACCTCGTGGATGATGTGCCAAAGACTCTTTCTGAGGCTTATGCATCTCCTGATGCTGAGTATTGGAAAGAGGCAGTCCATAGCGAGATGGACTCTATCATGGCTAATGGGACTTGGGAGATCACAGATCGTCCTATCGGGTGTAAAACTATAGGATGTAAGTGGATATTTAAAAAGAAACTAAGGCCTGATGGAACTATTGAGAAGTACAAGGCAAGGCTTGTGGCCAAGGGTTACACCCAGAGACAGGGAGAAGATTTCTTTGATACCTATTCTCCTGTCGCCAGACTAACTACCATCAAAGTGCTCCTTGCGTTAGCATCTTCCTATGGTATACATGTTCATCAAATGGGCGTGAAGATAGCTTTCCTTAATGGAGAGTTGGAGGAAGAAATCTATATGGATCAACCTGATGGTTTTGTGATTTCTGGACAGGAAAATAAAGTATGCAGATTATTGAAATCTTTGTATGGCCTAAAACAAGCACTATATGCAGCTTGCCTGCTGTTATACTGGTATATTAATAGTACTTTAGCACAATATCTTTGTCATATGTTTACTTGTTGCTTTGGAATTGGTGGGGGATTGTTAGAAATTGTTCCATTTAATTATGGGCTATTTCCTTAATTCCGAAGCATGCATGGTTTAGTACCATATTGCTAAGGCAAGGTGGGGAAGACCGATTTATAAGGTGGAGTCCTCACCACTCCTTGAATATGGATAGAGATGGTATGAGGAAGGTTCTGTCTAGTCACACACACACGCACGTGCGCACACGTATTCGCATATTTTCGCGTGAAAATCGCGTGACTTGTGACTTGCGACGCGCGACCGTGCCGTGACGTGACGTGGCATGCCACTTGGTAGACCAAGTCTATCTTTATTTTGCTAAACTCTGCACCACTCTCTCTCTCTCTCTCTCTGTTTGAATAAGATTCAAATATTTGAATGAGGCAGTTACAAGTGAATTAACACTGCTTAATTTGTGATTTCATGAGGAAGTTACCAGTGCATAATTCTGTTTAAAACGTAGCAGTTACTAGTGAGTAACTGCAGCGCCCTTAAAAGGGCCTGGAGACGTCTAGGAAAAAAGGAGAGAATTTTGCACCTTCATTCTTCCTCTACTTTTTGCTCTGTTGTGCTGTTGCTGTGCTTTCTGGACCTCGTCGACCTTTCTTCCCGGCGTGCACCTGGAAGAAGGGAGAGCGGCTATCTCCGAACCGTTGCCACAGAGAGTACCTGCACGGGGCGGCAATAAGGTTTCTAGGCAGCGCATCTGCGCGATCGCTCACTGCACTGTGTCAAGCACTGCACTGCGTCAAGCTGCGCGGCTTCCTGTTCTTCATCAGTCTAACAAGTAAGTCGTTCGTGCGCACGTTCGACTTTGTTACTGTTTTGTTTTACTTGTGTGTGTTTGAAGTATGATGAGTAGCTTGCTGTTAGTTGTGTGTTTTGCTAGTTTATTATTTTTGTCTCCTAATAAAGCTTAGAATTAAAATATTGCCCACATTTGTAACAGTATATTGTAGCTTAAGGACCTTTTTTTATAGATTTTATTGGTCTCGGTGTTTGATGAAAAAGATTGGTTGATAGAATAGATGCCTCAATATAAAGAGGGATCATGGGTAGTAGTTTGAAGATTGTGTTGTGCCACTTTGATCAATTATGGTTCATGTATGCATTTGGATATTCTTTTTGGAACCCTCTCTGATTTTCATTTGAAATTTGTATCGGTGGTAGTATGACTGCGTCGGTACTACCATCCGTTACATGCTGGTACATTATTTCCAAAGAGGTGCATTCCTAATCTTACCTTGGAATGGTACTACTGTAGTTGTTGGCCGGTAGTACTGCAGCGGTATGACCACACTTGGTGTCTAGTACTGTAGAATGCAGTATGACCGCACTTTAGTTGGCGGTAGGTAATTTCTAGAGAAGCGCATTTTTACAGTATTTTCTCTCCTTTGGAAAATGGTACTACCGCAGCTGAGGTACGGTACTACCACAAAATTGGTACTATCAGGCATGTGAGTGTGGTACTATAATATTTAGTTTAACGGCTAGTTTCTATGTATTTAATGAACCTTAAGTAGCCATTGAACAGTTGGTGTGGTAATGCCAGCTATTACAAGATGGTAGTACCGCATCCCCTAATTTTTGAGGATTTTGATCCCAACAGTCATCCTAGTGAGTGGAGGTTATAAATACCTCTCCACCACTAGCAAGCAAGCCTTCTTGGACCTCATTGAATGCACTTGAGCACTTGCCACTCTCTCTTTAACTCATTTGCTCCATTTTCACATTTTGAGGATGTTGAGAGCATTCCTGTGCATTGCATCATCTCGGTGATATTATGGCTCTAAAAAACCTTCAAGCAAGTGTCATTAGCTTATTACCCTTAGTGGTTGTTGACACCTAGATAGATTGGACTAGGTTCTATGGTGATCTCTTCGAAGAACATTATGAAGAGATCCAGCACGGTTGTGAAAGGTTAGAGTTAACCTTCCGAAGCAGGAAAGAGCTACCATATATAGTAGATTGAGGAAAAGCTTAAGATTATGTGAGGAGCAGGCTTGATTCGTCCAAACTCTCTCAACATGGATTAAGGGAAACCAGAAAGTCTTCGAGACCATGGGAGAATATCACGTGTCATCTTGTGGTTTAATCCTCTTGCCTTTACTTTCTGCACTTACATTTCTAACAATTACTTGATTGTCTTGTTTAGCTAGGATTGTATATTGCCTAGACATAGGTTTGTGGTGCCTTAGTAAGACATAGGGAATTTAGGCCTTTACTTGTGTAAAACATTTTCAATTAGCTCATGCTTGCTATAAAATTGTGTTTTAGCCAAAAGAATTTAAAAACCTCCTATTTACCCCATCTAGTCGGTTATCATTGATCCTACAGACTTCATCTATGCTCTGGATCACTCTTTGCCACTTGTGCCACCTTCTAAAGCATGTGTTGATCATCACCATGCGTTCTAGTGGCCTTTTCTTATAGGACTCCTAAAAATTTAGGATGAATCCTCATATGACTTTGCAATATCTAGGTTTTCAAATGAGCATTTACCCTACCAAACTCCACATATAAGCCTAATTTGTAGAAGTAGAGAAAGCCATTGGATTTGGTGAAAATAATCTGAGCGAATGAGAGAGATTCTTTGTTGAATAAGGGTTGTGGTAAATCTTGATTTTTGGGTAGTAATTTTAGATGCATGAAAAACTCTGGTGAATGATTTGAGAATGAACAACTTGCAAGGTTAGTTTGATAATTAACTTGTGGTGGAAGGGTTAAAATTCTCTAGGTTGTTTATTCCACATTCATAATTGTAGGATTCTTGAATATGTTTCATTGGGATTCAACTGATTCAACTCAAAGACATTGATTTCTGTATAGTTCAAAATCATATTTTGGTCATTGGTTAACTTAAATTTCAATGCTAATCCCTATCTTTGAGGTAAAATTTGCTCGAGGATGCGCAAAATGCTAAGTGTGGGCGAGTTGTTGGTGCTCAATTTGTATACTTTTCTAGTCTCATTTATCATCATTTTATGCGATAATCTATGTTCAATTGTGCCATTTGACAACTAACCCTAATGATTCCTGAAGATGTTGGATATTTTAGTGATGTGTAGGGAATATGCTAAAACAAATCATATTTAGCTAAAGAGAGTTGACAAGAAGCTTCCTAGAAAACGTGCCAAAAATAAACTTCATCAAATGACAAATTGGTGGTCACCATAATGTTCGCCTTGTCAAAATGATCAAGATCCATAGATTATTTGTCGAAACCAAAGGTTAGATACAAAAGTTATGAAGCCTAGAAGCTGTCAGAGCCCAACCTATCAGGCTCTTGCGATGCTTAGTGTATGGCCTACACCGCCTGGCACTTAGGGCCCTGAGACCCTTTTCAGCCCAAATTGAAACCCAAGGACAAAGTGCATCCCGACACTAGCCCAGCTTGGCCCGACACACATTCTAGAAGGTTTGAGAGCTGACTTTGAGTTGGTGGAGAGTCTAGCACTGACCCGCACTCTCCTTGCACCACCCGACGCTTGCTACCTCTCCTCACCGTTTTGACTTTTACTCTTCCCGAGGGGTCTCTATATAAGGAGGAGGCCTTGCCATGTAGAGACTATTGAAGAAATCCATTGGAACTGCAACATTAGGGTTAGCCATCTAAAGAAGTCATCGAGAGTGCAGAGCCATGCGACCCGAGCACCACCAAACTCTGCCCTAGCATGGCCCCATGCTTCCTCTGCACCACCCCACACTGCCACCTTGGTTCTTCCCTACATCTTCTCTTTGACTCTCCTCCATTGGTAACCATGTGTAACTCCGACCTTCATATGGAGTAGTCATCTTTTCTTCTCCTAGGTGTGGGGATCTTGATGTAACGTAAGGCATATGGATCATCTATTATTTTAGTATTTTTTATATGGTTGTGTCTTCTTGATATTATGCATCTCCTTAACTGGAAATTAGGAGATCTTGATTATCAATCATTTAGTCGTAAATGTGAGAATGGTGTTTAGATATATTAGACTGACCTATATCAAATAGTGCAAGACTTGTCGGTGGTGATTAAGGTGGTGGACCTATGACAAGGGAGAGGGGTGAAAAGGCCAGTATAGAATTGTAGGGTGAGCCATCATAGTATAAATAAGTGCTAATTGCTTTTAGATCGATTTAGTCCTAAGTTACAGTAAGTGAACCTAACCTAGGAGATGATATCTTATATTGATTAAACCTAGTTTCTCTCATTGTAATTTTGATAGAACTGGTTTAGTTATTTTCATCATTTCTTATTCACTACTTTAGTTATTGGTAATTTATTCTAAGTAGTAAATCTATTTGACACTTCTATGTGGATTTTGATACCTTGGAATACTCCTTGGTGAAAAGCTACAGACAACTTGTGCGCTGGTGGATAACAAATTTGTGCGTGTATCTTGCGTCAATAGCCATGTAGCCTAACCCACCTTAGATCTGCTAGCCTAATCCTGGTCTTCTCACCATTTACCGTCAATATTTTCCAAGCCACCTGCAGATACAAAAGACTAAGCAACCATATGTAAGCACATGCTCCATACATGGCTTATGCTAGTCAAGACATGCATCATGCAGGGTGGGTTCTTTTTGGCTTATACGTGGCTTATGCTCGTACTGTCTATAGTAACTAGCTTTTAAACGGTGTGTTTTTTCAAGACGGAGTCAATAGAAAGATTGTCGTAAAAAGTGTACTGTGTTTAGCTGTATCGGCTAAAATCACATGCAACTATTTTTCTATGATTACTACCTCTTGCGAATAGCCAGAATTTAAATATTTATGCCATAAGCTATCAGCCCAAGAGAACCCACCCATAAACACCAACCCGACACACTTAGAACCAACTATGCATACCACTATCAAACTTTTCTCTCAGCCCTATTCTTAGTGCCCTGACAGACTATCGTACTTCATTCTTGACCTTTCTACTAGCCTATGCACCATAAGTTATCTTCTCCATGTAAAGTCTGACTTAATGGTCCATCTTAACCTAGACCATCTGACTTGCATTTCACCACAAGCAACCTTCCCTGTGTAGAGTTTGTTTTGATAGTCCAACTCAACTTGGATCTTCCATGCAAGCTCCACAAAACAAACTCCCCAAACACAACAATGGGTTGTCTAGTATTCATCACCTTTTGAACACCTAGGATGAGCTCTACATGGTCTTACACATTGTTATGATAAAAATCATGTTAATGCTTTGGTTTCACATGTTGGATACCAGGATTCCTTCATGCTTGGGTTCAAGTTGTCAGGAAGATTGTTGTGCACAAGAAGTTCTATATTTTGGTGTAATTTGTTGTATTGTTGTATTAGAAATACTACAGTGTCTAAAAAACACTATACAGTGAACTTCTATCAGGTTGTGATGAAGTAGAGAAAGAAAAAGTGTTGAATGAACCAATCCTACTTTATATTGCAGAAAATTAGGGGCCTGTTTGGAATGTAAGAATTTCACATGAATTTTACAGAAATTTCATAGGTCTCAATTCACTTTGCCCAAGAATAGAAAATTTTTCCCGTGTTCTAAACGGGGCGTAATTGTGGTGGACTACAATGGTCTATCATTCCTTGCTAAGAATGATAATATGATATGTGCCAAGGAAATGACTATAAAGCACCCAGGTCTCCTTAATCTTATAGAGCACCACTTCTTTTTCTTTTATGGAATAACCTTACAAACTTTTATATTCTAATCATGACATTTACCACTAAATTATGTTATGCAACTCAAAATATTAAAAAATTGAACCAAAAAGTAAAAGTTATCATGTACTTTTTTTATATAAATTGCCAAACCAAGTCATATAAGTTATCACAAATTATACACTAAGTTGCTATGGATATTTTAACAAATTACCACCATATGTTTGAGATTACCATCACTTTATGAATTTCAAAAAGATCAAAGTTACCATCATTCAAACCCTAATTTATTAGACATTACCACGCTAAGCTCAAAGTTACAATAAGTTCTATGAACATGAAAAGTTCAAAGCTTATGGTCAGTTGCACTTAAGTTGCCATCTATAAATTTAACAAATTACCATCAACTGACTTCTAAGTTACCATCTACGTTTTCAAAAAATTATCACACCCAAAAATTACCATTAGATGCACCTTAAGTTACCATCTGCATTAAAGAGATTACCACTCAAAAAGTAACACTTCTATCTAGCTTTCAACATATCCAATATTAATCTTGTTTTGTTGATCTCGTCATGTAGAATTAAAAATTGCAAGGATTACAAGTTGGAAGTACTGTTTAAAAGGCATGACTATTTAAGTTTCTTTGGTTAAATTAAAAAAGAATGTTCTATTGAGTACTACAAAGATTAAGGAGTCTCTATAAAAAAAGTAGGGTAATTCCTGTCCAACAACTTGAATTGTGAATATGGGATGCGGCCCACATGTGAGCTAGAATCCCGAATGGGCGATGCCGAGTAGCTGAGATGCCATCCAACGAATAAAACGCGACGTGCATTAATACTATCATGCGCCTAGACGTACGATAGATTTCTTGTCATGCTAAATGACATACTTATCATAAAATCTACTAATCAAAAACTTTTAGAAAGTTTTTGCGTACATATATTGTTTCTCCCAAAAATTGTCATCGTACTAGATCTATTTTACATTATAGTCCATACTACAAGCCAACCACTATGCTGTAGTCTACCCAAAAGAAAAAAAAGAAAATTCTATTGAAGCTCCCTGAACTTGTAGCGTCGTGCCACTTTACCTTCTGAACTTCCATTTTACTTTCTCAGCCAATCTGAACTTGTAGATTGTGCCATTTTGCCCCCCTCCCCCGAACTTGTATTTTACTTTTTCTGCCCCTGAACATATAGGGTTGTAACAATTTACCTTCTGAACTTGTATTTTACTTTCTCAGCACCCTGAACTTGCATCTGTTTGAACCGCAAGTCCATTGGACCATTTGCTAAAGAAAACGGTGAGCTAGCATAGCACATGGCTGATGTCGTAGGGTCGGACTCGATCATGTGGGTACTGTGTTGAGTCAGCACAGTGCCCTCTTCTCCCTTGCAACGTGGCACAGTGGGGGATGGAGGGTGCAGGGCAACAACGGGTTGTCACGGTGGGCTCCAATGATATCATGCACGTGGCGTGTTTCCGGGGCCTACGAAGCCGTGCACGGAAGGAGGAGCAGCTCGAGGAGGCACCATGGGGACTACGGGGATGACATCGGTGAGGTCGCTGACGATGAGGAAGACTATAAATTAACGTCCAAGCATGCCATCCTAACACGTTTGCCACTCCTTCCACCTTTTACACCCTGCCACAATGCAACTGTACCCCTTCCTCGTCCCCAATCCAACGAACATCCGCTATTGCTCCAAACCATGATGTTAAATCTCCTAAATTTGTTGTTAATTCAGTTCATCTTCCAAAATTGACTACGTCACTACCTTCCTTACTTCATTACGATCCTATTAGTGCCACTCCCATCACCGAAGCTCATTGGATGGGCTACCGGCGTTGAGTTGCGCCACCTCTCCTCTCTTGGCGCCCGAGTAACCACCATCCCTATCATCCTCGCGCTAAGCCATCCGCATTACAACATATGCCACATCATACTGAAGTCGAAACCCATCTCCTTCAGTCGCCCCTCAAGCCATAGAGCATCGCCGCTGTGCTCCTCCCCATTGCCATACATGATGTCGCCTCGTATCCTCCATCCCCTACTATGGCGCACTGTAAGGGAGAAGAGGGCACTGTGCCCACACGATTGAGCCTAATCCTACAGCATCAATCGTGCACTATACCAGATCAGCGTCCAATAGACGGTCAAATAGATGCAAGTTTAAGGGGCTGAGCAAATAGATGCAAGTTTAAGGGGCTGAGAAAATAAAATGCAAGTTCAAAGATAAAGTGGTATAACCCTACAAGTTCAGGGGCTGAGAAAATAAAATACAAATTTAGAATGTAAAGTAGTATAACCCAAAAAAAAAAACTACTAAGCTTTCGTGCAGCATTGAGCCAACGGCCAACACCCATGCATCGGTTGCATCGTGCTGTTCTTGTAGGCATCGCGGCAATGAACATACGTACATCACGATGGAACATCCAGATTTTTAATTTTTCCCAACAAGCTTAAGGTCGGCTGCTCCAAAGTTCACAGGCTTGCAAGCAACGCATATTTAAGGAGCCAATCACTTGGCCTAATTCAGCAGCGCGAGCCAAACCGGCCGGTACGTACGTTGCAGTAGTAGCGAAATGGCGTCCGCCGAACGGTTGCTCGTGTGTTTGCTCGCGCTCTGCCTTGTGTGCTGCGGTTCCGTCGCAGCTTCGCCGCGCTACCTCTCCGTCAGCCTCGACGAGCTGCCCGGTTCCAAGGCTCAAGTCGACTGCCCTCCCTTGACGTCCCCAGGTATGTATGGATTTTGCGTCTGAAATTACCATGCAAGTTAGTGTCTGGACCTGAGCATTTCTCATGTTGGCCGGCCAATGGCCATCCTCGGCCTGACTCTTTTACAGCAAATCGGTCGGACAGGGCCACACAAAAATGGATATAGGCCAAGTTCTTTTCCTCCTTTTTTTTGGACTAGCTAAGTACTCTCCCGCGATTAGACGAGGTGCTCATTCCATCGTGGATCATGATTTCACAAATCTCCATATATGATCGGACGCCTTTGAGGGTCATCCTCATGCAGAGATCGTCCCATAAAAGTTCTCCTTGTGGAGATCGTCCCATAAAAGTTCTCCTTGTTTTGGACTATTCATACTCTAGGGTATGACTTTGACGATTTGACCAATGATTTCTCTTATAGTATATTGTTATGGTTATCGGCCACACAGTAAATAGGGGCTATAGAAAACCACTAAAGATTATCGAGAGCCTTGCAAAGTAAAGATGAGTAAATGAACTATAGCCTTGCAAAGTAAGGATGAGTAAATGAACTATCCTTGCCCTCTCACTCCTTTTCTGAGGCTACATGTACATCAGTACATAGCCTTAAGGCTGGATTATAAGAACACCCCTATTATAGCTCATCACCATGCTAAGAGTATAAATATCTTTTTACATGTTTAATGGGCTTCTTGGCTCATTAGGTCGAATGGGTGCCACTCCCACAACATATATGGTCCAGTATAAGTCAAAAATATATATATTGGAAAATTAATATTATGATGAATCTACTTTGTACGACAAATCTTGACAGTATTTTGAATACTATGGTTAAACGTACGTAAGAATTAATGTCAACCGTAGGATAATTTAGTGGTGTCTCCTTGCCTCTATGCTGATGCCCTAACCAGAGTTTGACTCTCACTTATCACAGGTTATGTGTGTTATTTGTGTGGATTTCCTACTAATACTTTCCGGGTTTTGAACCTGTAGCCTTGTGGCTTGTGGGTTGAAGCCTTAAGAAGTTAGAGCAAGTCCAATAATAGAGTCAAGTGTTTGGCTATAAGCCAAGTTATAAGAGCCAAGTTATACAATAATCTGTCTTCTATTTGTCTACAAAATATTTTTTTATTATTATGTGGTACCATGTCTCACATTCTCTTTCCTACTCCTTCTCACATACATTTATTATCTGACCCACCACTGCATAGGCTCCCGTGTGCAGCTTGTTGCTTGCATGAGAGCCAAGCTCTCCTCTCTCTCCTCTCTTCTCTCCTCCACATCAGCAAAAATACTGACTAGTTTGGCTATAAGACCATTGTTGTACTTGCTCTTAAGATGATTGCGATAGTCACGTTTTCGACCGTCTAAGAAATTAAGAATTAATCATTGACCAGACGTGTCCGGAATTAATTTGTGGCATGCATCACCATTTTCCAATGCATTGTTTACCTACATTGATCAGTGAGGCATATACATGTAGCATGTGTAGTTTAACTTTTTTTTAAGGCAATGTGTAGTGCAACTGGCCACTTCTTTTCCTTGACTTCACGTAATTAACTGTCCCAACTACATGCAAATGACGCGCAGTCGCAACTTCTGGCAACAAGATCACGATCCCCGCAGGGTGCGGCTGTTGGCCACGGTGCGGCGCGGCCGACTCGACGGGGCGCGACATCCATCACCACGACAGAGCCCGGCTGAGCACCCTCCTCAAGAGATCGCTGTTCCGCTCAGCCGTCTCGTTCGCTCCATCCGCGCCACCAGCCGCACCGCCCATTCCAGCGGAGGCGCCGTCAGCGACCATCCCGGACCGCTCAGGGACGTACCTAGACACGCTGGAGTTCGTCGTCGTCGTCGGCTTCGGCACGCCAGTCCAGCCATCCGCCGTGATATTCGACACCGGCAGCGACCTATCGTGGATCCAGTGCCTGCCGTGCTCCGGCCACTGTTACCCGCAGCACGACCCGCTCTTCGACCCGACCAAGTCCGCCACCTACGCCGCCGTGCCCTGTGGCCATCCGCAGTGCTCGGCCGCCGGCGGCAGGTGCAACGGCACCACCTGCCTTTACTCCGTCGAATATGGCGACGGCTCGTCGACATCTGGCGTCCTCTCCCACGAGACGTTGACACTCACCTCCTCACGCAAGCTCTCCGGCTTCACGTTCGGATGCGGCCAGCGCAACCTCGGCACGTTCGGCGAGGTCGACGGGCTGCTCGGCCTTGGCCGTGGAGAACTCTCATTACCCTCGCAAGCCGCTCCGTCGTTAGGCGGCACCTTCTCGTACTGCCTGCCGTCTTACAACAACACTCCCGGGTACCTCAACATCGGCTCGACGCCGGTCTCCAGCAAGGTCCAGTATACGGCGATGATACAGAAGCCGAAGTACCCGTCCTTCTACTTTGTCGAGCTCGTCTCCATCGACATCGGTGGTTACATCCTGCCGGTGCCAGCGTCCGTGTTCACGAGCTCGGGCACCCTCCTCGACTCCGGCACGATCCTCACCTACCTCCCTGCGCAGGCCTACACCGCGCTACGCGACCGGTTCAAGTTCACCATGCAAGGATACAAGCCGGCGCCGCCGTACGAAATCCTGGACACGTGCTACGACTTCGCCGGCCAGAACGTCATCGTCATACCGGCGGTGTCGCTCAAGTTTAGCGACGGCGCCGTGTTCGACCTCGACTTCTTCGGGATAATGACCTTCCCAGAGCCGACCATTGGGTGCCTCGCGTTCGTGGCGAGGCCCGCGATGATGCCGTTCTCCATCATTGGCAACACGCAGCAGCGGTCGGCCGAGGTGATCTACGACGTTACCGCACAGAAGGTCGGATTTGTCCCGGCCAGTTGCTGATTATTAAACCCAGGTTGCTGAACGAGTGAAGAGTATGACGGAAATATTATCCGTAATGTGATTTTTGGTTTTTGGAATAATTGAGAGGCATTTAATAGCCCTAAGTAATATATGTTTGTACTGAATAATTGGCACTTTGATTGAGTTGAATTTGAATTTTATAATAGTTTCAGAAAATTCAGATTTACTATCAGTATTCTCGGTCGGACCGGTCAGCGGGACTGGTGGAACCGCTGGGAGGATGTAGATGTTGGAAATATGCCTTAGAGGCAATCATAAAGATGATTATATTTCGTTATGTTCATGATTTATTGGATAATATGTTATCTTGTTTCTTGAATAATATCGTCAATATTTATTAGCATGTATGTGATTCGATTGTGAAACTCTATATTTTTGCGATGATTATTCTTAAACGATTCCTAGTCGAAAACATATGAGTGTACATATGAATAAATTAACATATGTATTGGTTGATAACAATATTTTACAGATCATAGATATGGAGATATTAAAACAATAATATGGACACATGTTAGCGAACATGGAGTTGCATCGACCAACCATGAGACACATAAAACGTAGTATTCTTAGATGTCAATAGTTGGTCTCATTTACAATTCGTATGATATGTCCTTAGACTTGATATCGTCGCACGTACTCGAGATACATAATGGCTAACTTAGGGGTTTCCAAACGCTACTCCATAACTGGGTAATTATAAATGTAGCTTTCAAGTTTTCTCATGATAAATGCATCAAGGTATGATCGATCAAGATAGGATTTGCCCCTCCATACAATGAAAGAGATATCTCTAAGCCTCTTGAGTAATTGGATTCCAAAAATACATGGCCATGCTACTCGAGGTTAAATAGTTAACTGTAATTAGGAAATTACAGTCACGTGATCAAGAAAAAGTGGCCAAGCTAACAAACAAGGATGGCACATACTCGTCTTGAGCTTGACCGATATCATGAGGCAAAGGGAAATGCATATAAGTTTTGTTGAGGTTTGTCCAATATGATCTTTACGTATACTTGAGAGTCGACGTGTCTTGCTAGGGCCCCTACCAATTAGTGGACGAGTAGGAGTACTCGGGCCATATCCAAGTGTCCATGAACCTATAGGGTCGCATGCTTAAAGGGCTAGGATATAATTCGGATGGTGATCTGAATTCATGTAGGCAACAAGTTCCTAATGGGCCTCAAGTTCAAGGCGCATCATGGATGCCTATATATAGAGGGGGTGGCATAGGGTTTGCAAAGAGAATTCGGAATTTCTAAAACCCTAGTTGTCACACTTTCTTCATGTAATACCATGCAGCCGGTGCTAGCACTCCAACGTGTGGTGTTCCTACCCCATACATGTGGATACCTTAGAGGTGTTGATGCGAAGCTTTAGCACTAGAGCGATTCGCAACCTATGACGATCACAAGGAGCTGGAGGAGGAGACATGCGGCTAGTACGACTACCACCACACCAAAATGATACATCAACTCTACTTCCACTATGAATCTATGCGTCTAGTTGTAATCCCTTCATCTATTACTAGTGAAAGTTTCTTATTTATGCGGTAGATTTTGGAAATTGTGCTTGCATAGACTACCCTTTCGCAACAGTGGTATTAGAGCCATCCTGTCTAGTTTTATATTTGAATTATATGCATATGGTGATATGTGGGAGCTGATAGGACCAAGGTGACTAGGATAATAACTTGGTGCGTTAGATAGAATGTGATTCTATGCATATTTATTTTGCATGATTGTTGTGAATAGTATGGCCTATTATGCATGTGAATGATGTATGAGATGCATATATGTATGTACTGTTCATGTCCTATGTGTCATGCTTATTGCAACTCAAGGCTATCTATATTTGTATAACGATCTGTGTGTCAACTTGTGATGCTTCGTCACTCCTTGTAATTGTTACTAGTATGTGCTATTGAGTAATGGCTTAGTAGGAGTACTAGGAGGTTTTGGCCACTTAGAGACAGCGAACAGGAAGCACGGCAATAGAGATCACCATGTGGAAGGGCCATACTATATCTCGATACAATATGATTGTCAGTGAATGGCTTTACTTTTCTATTCATTTATTTCTATGGATGTTATTTAATTGCCCCGAATGCTTTTAACATGGTAGAAATAAAATTCCCTCACATAATATTAAGCTAAATTGATGCCCTCCCAATTAGCTGCATCATCCAAAGCCATGTATTTTACTGGTAGGTCCTGCTATAGCAGAGTGCCATTAATTTTCCTTGACCAAATGGATTTGTGTCAGACACTCACACACAAAGCATTGGTTTAACTTGACAAGTTCATCATAACGGTTATGGACATTGGGGCATAGGGTTGGGTGCCAGAGCATAGAGATGCTACCCAACAACAAGAGTTATATAGAGATATAATTAGTAAAGGGTTGTTTACCAAATTCAGTAATCTTCTAGCAGTGATGCCAAAGCTCACTAGTAAATAAGTTGATTGTGGGTCTTGAATCACTAAATGTCATTAGAGGGATATGGTATTTAATGGGAATGTCTTTATTAAATTGTTTAATAGAAGTTACTTTTCTTGAACATATGTTATAGTTTTGCAAATTTTATGTTGTAGATCATGGTACCATCTGTTGTACCTACGTCCAGTTTTGCTTTACGTTTGATACTTGATAAAGAAAAACTAAATGGAACAAATTTTACGAATTAGTCCCACAACCTAAGAATTGTTCTTACGCAAGATAAAAAAAGAAACATATTCTAAAGGAACTAATTCCAGAAGTGTCTGCTGAAAATGCTACTGCTACTCTTAAAAATGCCTATAAAAGGCAAGTGATTAGTCCCTTAATGTTAGCTGTCTCATGCTTGCTGGCATGAACTCAGACCTTCAGATGTAGTTTTAGAACATAGAGGCCTACGATATGATCATGGCGCTCAAAGGCATGTTTAAGACACAAGCAAGAACAGAGAGATATGAGATCTAGAAGAAATTGTTTGGGCGTAAGCTAGCTGAGGGCAATCCGGTGAGCCCCCATGTGATCAAGATGGTTGGTTACACACAGAGGTTAACTTAATTTTCCACTTGGCCAAGAGTTGGCTTCTGACTTGATTCTTACTTTGCTTCCTGCAAGCTATGGGCAATTCATTCTGAATTTCCGTATGAATGGCTTAGGCAAGAATCTCACCGAGCTGTATATGATGCCCAAGACTTTAGAGGATAGCATTTAGAAAAGCTATAGCCATGTGATGATGGTGCAAAAGACTACCAACTTTAAAAAGAAGAAGTATAAGGCTTTGGGCAAAACTCAAGATGTGATATCTAGGATCAAATCTGAGCTTCAAAAGCTTAAGATTGGCGTTGCACCTGATACTATTTGCTACCATTACTAAAGCACTAGACATTGGAAGACAAACTACAAGAAATACTTGGCAGAACTGGAAAAGAGGAAGGGAAGTAAGACTTCTACTTCATGTATAAATGTTATAGAAACAAATCTCACTACTTCTCATATTAGTTCTTAGGTATTTGATACTGGATCGGTTGCTCATATTTGTAATTCAGTACAGGGGCTGATAAGGTGTAGAAACTTAGCAAGAGGTGAGGTTGATCTTCACGTGGGCAATGAAGCAAGAGTTACTGCGTTGGTTGTTGGCATGTTACCATTATCTTTACCCTTAGGATTAGTTTTGAAATTAAATGATTGTTATTATGTTGTTGCCTTAAGCAAAAATATTATTTGAGCTTATGTTTGGGTGCAGGAGGTCATGAGTTCAGAATAAAGAACAATTGTTGTTCAATTTATTTGAATGACATGCTTTACGATCGTGCTCCATTAATGAATGGATTATATATTTTAAATCCTGAGTATGTGTCTGTCTATAACATTAATGCTAAAAGACTTTGGCCTTATGATTTGAATCCCACTATATTTGGCATTGTCATTTGGGTCACATAAATGAGAAGCACATGGTAAAGCTCCATAAAGATGGTCTTCTAAACTCATTTGATTTTGAATCATTTGAAACATGTGAGTCCTGTTTACTCGGCAAAATAACTAAGGCACCTTTCACTGGTCTAGATGAGAGGGCAAATGACTTGTTGGCCTTAATACATTCGGATGTATATGGATCAATGAGCTTAATGGCTAGAGGTGATTTTTAGTACTTCATAACTTTTACTGATGACTTAATAAGGCATAAGTCTGAATCCTTTAAAGAGTTTAAGGAATTTTAGAGTGTGGTACACAATCAACTTGGTAAGACAATTGAACCCTACGATCAGATCGTGGAGGTAAATATTTGAGCCATGAGTTTGGTGATCATCTAAAGCAATGTGGAATTGTTCTGTAGCTAACTCCATTGGGAACGCCTCAATGGAATGGGGGTGTCTGAACGACGGAATTGAACCTTGTTAGACTTAGTTCAGTCCATGATGAGTCAATCTGATCTGCTATTGTCTTTTTAGGGTTACGCTCTAGAAACTGCTGCTTTCACTTTAAATAGGCTACCATTTAAATCAATGGACAAGACACCATACGAGATGTGAACTGGGAAGAGTACTAGTTTGTCTTTTCTCAAAATATGGGGATGTGAAGTATATATAAAACATTTGATGCCTGACAAGCTCACACCTAAATTTGATAAATGCTTCTTCGTGAGGCATCTTAAGAAAACTAAAGGATATTGCTTTTATAAAAGGGATGAGAACAAGTGTTTATTGCCTAAATTGGTGTCTTTTTGGAGAAATAGTTTATCTCAAAAGGAGTAAGTTGGAGCATGGTGAGATTCAAAGAAATTCGAGAGCCATCAGAAAATATTTCAACTCCTACTGAACCTCTATAGAGTGTACAAGTTGTTGCAAAACCTGTGGAAGAGGCACAAGCCCCATGAAGATCTGAAAGGCCATGTCAATTGCCGATTAGGTATCGACATAACATTTTACTATTAGACAATGATGAGCCTAAGACCTATGAGGTGACGATGATTGGCCCAGACTCTAAGAAATGGCTTGGAGCTATGAGATCCAAAAGTCAATCCATGTATGATAATCAAGTTGGAACTTGGTTGATCTGCTTGATGGTGTAAAAATCATTGAGTGCAAGTGGGTTTTTAAAGAAAAAAATAGACATAGCTGGAAATGTTCATATCCATAAGGCATGATTAGTGGCGAAGTGTTTCAAACAAATTCAAGGTATTGACTATGATGAAACCTTCTCGCCCGTCATTATTCTTAAGTCTGTCTAGATCTTTCTAACTATTGTCTTTCTAACTATTGTTGTATATTTGATTATGAGATATGGCAAATGAATGTCAAAATGGCTTTTCTAAATGGAAACCTAAGTGAGATGTGTACATAACATAACATGAGGGTTTTGTTGATCTCCAAAATGCTAGTAAGATATGTATGCTTCAGATATCTATTTATAGGTTGAAGCAAGTATCTCGGAGTTGGATTATACGTTTTGATGAGGTGGTCAAAAGGTTTGGTTTCCTTAAGAACAAACAAGAACCTTGTGTTTACATAAAGGTTAGTGGGAGCACAATTGTAATTCTAATCTTATATGTAGATGAAATATTATTGATTGGGAATGACATTCCTATGTTGGAATCCGTTAAGGCCTCATTGAAAAATAGTTCTTCTATGAAGGCCCTAGGAGAGGCAGCATATATCTTAGGGATAAAGATCTATAGTGATAGATCAAGAATGCTAATTGGATTAAGACAAAGTACTTATATTGATAAGGTGTTGAAATAGTTCAACATGTAAAATGCCAAGAAGGGGTTTTTGCCTATGTCAAATGGCATAAGCCTTAGCAAGAGTTGGTGTCCTTTGACAACTAAAAAGCGAGACCATATGAATGGTATTACATATGCTTCAACTATTAGATCTATCATGCATGCCTTGATATGTACTCGACCAGATGTATCGTATGCTCTAAGTGTTACAAGTAGATACCAAGCTGATTTCGATGAAGATCACTAGACAGCTATGAAAAATATTCTTAAGTACTTGAGAAGGACTAACGATGTGTTCCTAGTTTATTGCGGTGATGAAGAGCATGTTGTAAATGGTTACACTGATGTAAGCTTCCAAATCAACAAAGATGATTATCGTTCACAATCTGGTTTTATATTCACTTTGAATGGAGGAGCGGTGAGCTAGAAACGTAGGCCGCGTAGGCTGCGTCTTACAGTCGTCTGCCTGTGGGAAGGCTGTCGGGCTTCGCTATTTATCATCTTGTTTCGCTGTTATTTCCTTTATTTGTGTTATCAGGGATCTTAATGTAAGACTTTGCCTTAAGGTTGTACTCTTTAATTTAATATTGTTGGTCATTTGTGCTTGATATGTATCTTTGTTATACTATGTGCACTAGCTATTCCTGGACTAGTGCGATTTACACAGAGAATTTCGGAGTTATTGCTCCGGGATCTGACAGTTTGTTGCGTAAGGGTGAAGTCATAGTTATTCTTGAGTAGGAATCAAGGTATATTACATTGTTCTACTTTGGTGCAATGACTATAAGGATCTAGTGCCACCTACTCATGTATGTCGCCATAGTCATTAAATCTAAGTTCGTGTTCCATATAAAGTACAAATGAAATTTGTATAGCAACTAGTGAAGCACTTACCCCTAGTTATAGGGCGCAAGTATGTAGTCTTTGCTGCCCTGAGCAAGCAATCCCATCGATATGTAATTCTCGACATAGAACGCGCCTTAGGTGATGCATTACTCAAAGTTCAACTATGGGTCAAGGAAACCCACTAGTTCTCATGATCACTAGGCTTCTTGCATCATGTATCGGTATTACATGAATGTAGAACTTGATTGTACACACAATATCCAACATCGTAGAAGTGAGGCATCGAGAGCGTCGAGGTTGAATAGTTGGAATAATTCATCGAAGCCCATGACGAAGAAGCCTAAATCATGGAGGAAATGCCTCTTTATGTATCTGATAATGAATCCAGTAGGCTGGCTTGTCCTTCGCTCATTGGTCCTTCTCTCGTTGGTCCTCCATATGTACCAGGCATGCAAACTCGCGTAACCCATTCCACGGCGGGGAAATAGTGTGTCGGGGACCAATGGCTTTTCGATGGAGAATGTTCAGGGCTTGCGAGGTGCCTTAATCTTTTTTTATTTGGCTTTAGTGCCTCGCCTATGATACATCTTCTTAGGAGACAACTAGGCACGCTTTTCTTATTTCTTCGGTGTCGTCTCCACCTGAGCCTATACAGTGGCCTTTTGAAGTGAAGGTTGAGGTGGATCATCGAGAGTTCTATTGGGTAGGCATGGTTGTGTGGAGATCACAGCACCATAGGGTCCAGGGAGATGTCCCTCTTAGGCCATTGGACAAAGGTGTGAATGGCATCCACTAGTGTTATGATGTTTTCGTTTGAAAGCTTCTCCAGTGGGACGACCATGAAATGGATATGTGCCATGTTCACCTAGACCTTGGTGTAACCCTGCACCAGCTGGGCACCATGCAGCACTATCCCTTCCTGGCATAGAAACGCCATCCCCCGCCCAACCTCAATAGGAATGGACCCAACCAGCCTCACTTGGAGCTTACAGGGCATGGGCCTGGGCTCCTACAAATGATACATAATTAGCTAAGGCATTCTACAGGTCTAATTTTGGAGTATTTCGGATACATACATTACTTGGATTTTGTCGATCGAAAGTCAAGCATCGCTTTGGTTAGATTGGTGTGTAGATGAGCATCTACTCTAACGATGATGTAGACTCACCTTTGGCTAATTTAATTCACTGGACAGATAAGCCTGTGGCTCTTTCCATTGTGCAAGCAAGATTGGTTAGCTCACTTTTTTGTGTGTTATATATTCACTTATGCAACTTTCTTGATTGCCTCAACATCAAGCAAGTTTGATTAATTTAGTTATTTTTGTTTTTTTGTACTAAATCAGCACCTAGTTCATTACTCTTGATGGAGAGGGAGGATCCACCTTCTTATATTTCTTTTTCTATTTATTTTTCCATCTAGGACTAGAACCATATACTTGGTAATAATAAGAACCGCACGTTATGGCAAAAAAAAGTTTGATTCCAAGGGAGAAGAAGCGGCAGAAATTAGAATAGAAATATTATTTGATTCATCGATCTTCAAAAAAAAAGATAAGAAGCAAAGTTCCCCCTTAAGTTTGAGTGAAAAAAATGAAAATGCGAGAAAAATTGCAATCCTACCACGTAATAGTGCATCTACATGCCTTAATCAATGTTGTTTTTTGTCCGGAAGACCTAGAGCTAACTATCGAGACTTTGGACTATCTAGACACATACTTTGAAAAATTGTTTATGCATGTTTGTTACCGAGTGCAACAAGACCCAGATGGTAAGGATAAAATACCCTTTCGTATTTGTATGGATTTCTGGAATTGATGATCGTAAAAGAGCCCTCTTTACCATTCTGTATAAATGGACTATTCTATTTGTATAGGTATGGTAGAGGGGCGTATCCAACCCCCTTTTATCCGCTAGTTCCCTACTCTTTAGTTAAGAGGATAAAGCTATTTGGTAGTTCACAAGGCTCATAACCTTGGGGTTACGGGTTTGATTCCTACTACCCGCTCCATATTCCTTCTTTATGATATATGCATTATCCATTTGTATATGGATTTGTTTTTTCTTTCCTAAAAGAGTTTCAATCCAAGAGTTTTTTATTAGAATGAGAGAAAAAAATGAAAAGAAAGTGATGCACACTAGCCCGGGAGAGCCAATGCACCCATTTGCCCGATCTCATGGCGTAGGATTAAGAACGGTACTTTGGGGAAATTTGTAACCCAATGACGAGGAAGCCAACCGTAGCCTGCTATCCAAGACAATCGTTAGTCCACAAATCTAAATACTAACTCACACAACTACACTCGATGGGGTAGAAGCACAAGCTAGATGCAATTCGCGGGGAATCACAAGAACTCGGTAAACAAGAACACTCTCATTGTTCTTAATAAAATCAATCTCCAAAAGAAAAGCCCTCCCTACGGAAAGGAGTACCCTCGTAGCTGGGTATGAACATAAGTCACCACGTTGGAAGGTGGAAGGCCAACTGGTTGAAGCATTCAAGGAGTCTTCTCAAATTCTCGTGCGTCTGCTCAACTTCTGCGCAGTCTTTAGTAAAACAGCAATAATTCTCTCCTCGGAAGTCCAAAAGACGAACCGTTTGTTGGAGGTGAAAATAGACTTGATTATATTTCCATCCATATAGTATATGCACAGTAAAACGTGACAGGTTGATGCGCAAGACTTCAAAGAGTCTTCAGTTTTCGCACAGCATTTATCAGCATGTGCAGCTGGTACTAAAATGACCATACCTTTCTTTACACAACTCCAAATGATGCACGGTTTGAAACGTAGGAAAATAGACTAGACAAGCCATCCATTGGTCTAATGTATGCTGGTTGGAAACATTATAATTCATGCAGATAATGATTGCAAAACTCGTTGGTTTTCTGGACCTCCCTGTTCCTCTCCAATGCACCTGAGTTTAATCAAAGAAGAAGAGGTGGGGGGGCATGACCAAGTCACAAGAATCTGAAATGTAGCTTAGGTTAGCATTTACCTGATCATGTATTTACTTAGCACGTCTTCTCGTGATTGGTCCTTGATATTGTTGGTCCTTGAGAATATCTTGGTCGCAGAGATGATCATCTTCAGTGTGGTTATTGAAGGTTGGGATGTCCTCATCAAAAGAAGAAAATATGAAAGAAAAGTGTCCATTGTCTAATGGATAGGATAGAGGTCTTCTAAACCTTTGGTATAGGTTCAAATCCTATAGGATGCAATCTTATTTCTATCTATTCTTTAAATATCTCTAGCCAACCTTTCATAGAGTGGCTTCCACAATAACTGGGGCAGCCTCAACTGGCTGAGCACTTGCTCTAGCCATTCCTCCAAATGTGATAGCTTCCCAGAAAATTCTGCATGAATCTTCTCTTTTACGCGCCTTCCTGGAATTCGGCGGTCGTCTTCATGCCCACAAAGGCGTCCCATATATACAGATGGAGGAAATGATATCTAATGAATGATAACCCATCCTTGTTCATGTACTTCATGACAAGCGTGATATTGAAGTTCTTCCACACCTTGCCCACCGCTAGGAACACCTGTCATCATACGAGGCCCTAGACTTCTTCTCCGATCTCGATGGACCTTGAGACTTCCTCCTAAAACTGCTCTTTCCCTTCAGTCGTCAAAGACTTCCAGCTTGGTGTGGTGATAGGGACTCGTTGCATTGCAACTATGTCACAAGTGGTCCGGAATGTAGCTGTCGCTTTCTTAGAATGTAGAGGGACCCCAACTGGCCTCGACCCTCTCACTTAGTTGCTCCTTTAGTCTGGTCATCAGACGCATTCGGCGAAACTGAGATCGAAAGCTGTGTGGACACCAACTTGCTTAGTTTCTATCTATGAAGCATTCAAATTGCATTTCGTATAGGGTATATAAAATACAAATTGAATATCATAGATGAAATTTTATTGCCTCTGGTGTTGGCAGCACTCTGTTATCACTTGTACCTTGTATACTTGGCCCTTGGCCCATTGGAAACAGATAAGAAGTCCAATTTAGCAGGTTTAATGGCAATTAAGACAAAACTTACTGAGAGACCATGTGGAGGTGTCCCCATGTTTGTGATGAGTAATTGACTCGTGTTCTTGAAAGTTTGAGTTTGATTTTGTTGGTTCGCGGAAAGTCGGTGCTTGGCGCAGTCTAGTTAGGTTGGACTTGGTCGAACGCGGTCAGACGTGCTTAGGACGTTTGTTCTTTTTCTCGATCGGTCATTCAGGCTATTTCGTTCTTGAGTATGTTTCACTAATGCAATTGTTGTTTATACTGTTTCGAGCGGTGCTATGTGATGGTTTCTTTTCTGTGATGGCTGTAGGACTTTGAGGCGAGTTCATGGTGAGGCGTGGGAGGATCGAGACTAGGCACAGGAGGTGTTGAGGTCCTGACAGTCGGAAACACCGAAGATGATCGAGGCTGGTGCGGTGGTTGCAAGCCGGGGAGACAAGGAACCGGAGCTGGAGCTGTCAGAGGTGGACATGACGGGAAACGGTGAGGTGGACCGGGACTAGGCTCAGGTGGAGCTGAGGTCCAAACGGTTAGGATGCCGGGTGCGGTTATGCAAGGACAGGAAGCTTCCGGGAAGGTGCACCAGGGGTATTTTGGTAAAATGCACAAGGCTGCAAAATGGAAGTGGATTCGGTTGAAGATAATGGGTTGGAGACCCGTTAGTGGATAGCTGTAGAGAGGTTAGGGTTTGGACGGCTCAAATCCTGGTTCCCTCTCTTTTCTCATGTGAATGGGTGTTGTCTCTTTTGTGTATGAGTTTCGGAGTGGAAGGTAGCAACCACTTCTTAATTTTCTCATTGTGGCTGTGAGCTTGGAGTCTTACGAGCAGCTGGTGTGTGTTCTATGGTCAAGGGTGTTGAGTTCTTGCGTGTGAGCCTGGTGGCCAGGGTGTGTTCTCTTCTTTTTGTGTGTTGCCCAGGATGGAGAATGGGTAGGAGTTGGCTATAGAAAAACTCATGTAATCATTCATCTCTTCGATTCATTATGAGAAGGATTGAGTTTGAGCTATTCCTGATTTCTGTGCTTTGTCTCTATTCTCTTGTTCTCAGTTCTTCCTTGCTCCTCTTGCTTTTGAATTGATTCATTCTTCAAGAAGATGCAAATTGACTATCTCTGGACTGGGAATCTTCACAAAACTCTTTTGCTAGCTCATTCCTAAGAGCAAGGATCCAAAATAGAGGTTTTCCATTCAAAGAATGCCTTCGCTGCACTTCCTCTGTTTCCAGAAAATCTAGGGTTTATTGTTCTCAGTAGGCAGAGCATCTTTGTTCTTGTTGTCTCGGCAAGAAATTTGTGCAAGACTTGTGTTTCTCTTGGTCAGGGATTGAATCCCTGCTGGGTCCAAAAGTCTCATCTTCAAAAGATGTGGGAATCAAAAGCTTTTGGAGTTTGTCTCTCCTGCTGTGCTCCTCTCAACAAATTCAGTATTCACTATTTCCTCTTGTTGTTCGTCTACATTTTCTTCTCATTAATGTCTATTTGCTGTTTAAAATGAAATTCTGTTTAATCGAGCTGAGAAGAGTGGCAAACATTGAATCAATTTTCTGTTTTCAGATTTCCCTCAGTACTTACTGTTGCTGCCATTCTCAGTTCGTTCTCTGTATTTTTAGTGCACTGTATTTTCAGCAGTGTGTGCATCTTCTTTGGCCGATTTCCCTGCTGCTTCTTGTTTCGGCTGTGAGGCAGTAATTGTTAAGTCCATTATCAATTGGCTTGCTCCTTCTGTTTTTAGGCTGTTTTTAGTTCTTGCTGCTCTCGGGTGTAACACTGCAGGCTGTCCAGTCAAAATTCTACAGTTTCAGTTTTCTGCATTCAGTCCACTGCCTGAAAGTTTTTGGCCAGTAGCAAACTTTGTGTGTAGTCGGTTTCGTCTGTGTTCCCAGCTCTGTCCAGTTTTTTGTTTTAGTCACTCTTTTCAGTTTTGGCAGCATAGCAGTGTTTACTGTTTTAGTTTGTTTCAGGCAGCAGTCTGCAGTTTTTGGCCAGGTGTTCTCTGCAGTTTGTAGTCTCCGATTCTTGGTCAAAAATTCAGATTTCCTGCTGCTTTCCCGCTCCTTCTTCTCGGCAAAACACGGCAATTACTGTGCTGTCCATTATTTTCAGTTGTCTCAGTTCTTCTACTACAGTTTCTCTTTTCAGTATTCTTTAGTTTTGTGTATTTCAGTCAGATTATGAAGTCTGTTTTTTAGTCGGTTAGCTACAGTCTGTTTTCAACCTTGTGGATTGATCATCTTCATTCACTTAGGTGCAGTCAAACAAATTGGTTCCTCTGTTTTGGTTCGGCTAAGGTCTTTCCGGTTTAACAGGTCTAGCTTGCTTTTCAATCGAGAAATCTGCTTCTCTGTTTTATGATCTTTTCTTTGGTTCCGGTAACACTCAAACTTCTTGCTGAGTAGCTTTGTGGCCAAGTCTAGTTTTCCAGTGAGCACTCAAATTTCTTGCTTCATAACTTTTATAGCTACCGGAGAAGAAAATTGCGAGAATACTTCGGGGCGATTTTTAAAGGCACCATTCACCCCCCCTCTGTTGCCGTTTTCGATCCTACAATTGGTATCAGAGCCGATTAGCTCTTCTCGATAGATCTTAGCTGGTCTGTGAGCCATGGCGACAGATAAGTATTCTACCAAACCCCCGATCTTCGATGGGATCGACTATCCCTTCTGGAAGAGTCGAATGGAGACCTACATTCAGGCTCAGGGCTATGCTATCTAGAGGAAGGTCTGAACGCGATATGTTGTTCCTGCTGATGAGAACATCAATGTGGCGAATATGCCCGATGTTGAGGCGAATGCAAAGGCAAGGAACATCATAATCCAAGGTTTGAGCCGAAGCGAGTTCGGTCGCATTTCTCATCTTACGTCGGCCTACGACATTTAGGTGACCCTCGATGCCTACCATGAGGGCATCACCCAAATCAAGAGCAGTACGACAGGACTAGTACAAGCGAGATTACAACAAGTTTGAAATGCTCGCTGGAGAGTCCCTTGGTGAGTGTTTTGTGAGGTTTCACAAGATCTTGAGCAACCTCCGAGCGGTCGGTCTCACATACCCCGACTCGGACAACGCTTGTCAAATGCTTTCAGCTTTGGATTTGCGTGTTTGGGAGATGAAGGTGACCACCATCAAGGACACGATAAATCTTTCGACTTTGACTCTTGGTGTGTTGTATTCATGCCTCAAGACTCACGAGATTGACATTGTCTCTCATAAGTCGAAGTCACAGTCGATGGCTTTGGTCACTGATCCCAGTCCTGCCTCTGGATCTTCTTCTGACATTGTTTCTGGTTTCTTTCTTGCTGCTCTGTGTGAAATTGATGATGATCATCTAGAGCAGCTCCTAGAAAACCAAGTAGCTCTCTTAGCCAGAAAATTTTCTCATGCATACAAGAGGGTGAGGGACAGAAAGAGAGGAGGGCCCGTGATTTGCTTCGAGTGCGATGGCCCCAACCACATTCGGGCTAGCTGCCCCAAGCTGCAAAAGGGCAAGAACGACTACGGCGGTTCGAGTAAGAACGACTACACCAACAAGAACCGCAACAGGAAGCCCCAAGGCAAAGAGAAGAAGTACTGCAACCTTGGCAAAGCCAAGAAGCTCTTCCACCGCGTCCTCACCACCTTCGACGACATGAACTCCAGTGACTTGGAAGGGTGGAGTGACGACGATGGCAAAGATGATCAAGACAAGGATGACAAGGACAGCGACGACTTCATCGGCATGTGCTTCATGGCCCATGAGGGCGACGTTAATGACAGCGAGCTCTACTCTGACTCCGATGAGGTATATCCCTCCTATGACCAGGTCAATGATGCTTTTCTCAAACTAGAAAAATTTCATGCTAGATCTAGAGCTAGGTGTAGTGAGTTGAAGAAGGAAGTAGAGAGATTGTCATGGGAGTTTACTTCACTTATATCTGCTCCCTCCCATGACGAATGTGGTGTATGCTCTTCTTTGCTTGGAGATATGGAGAAGCTAAGGACCTCTCATGATAGTGTAACTTTTGAGCTAGATTTGCTTAAGGTGGAGAATGTTAGTCTGTTAGCTGAATTAAAGATGACTAGGACTGTACTCTTTCATCTACTACTGTTGTGACTACTTCTTACACCTCATGTGAGGTTAAGGACAATGCTTTTAGAGGTCTTTACACTATGCTTCTTGATCTGCCTGAAAATTGTGAAAGTTGTAACAACTTAAAGATTAATCTAAAGAAGGCAAATAATAAAATTGCTGAATTGCATGCTTCTTTGCTTGAGCCCATTGTTTCTTGCACCAATTGTTCTAAACTGACTGCTGCTCTTTCATCTACTATTATTGAAACTACTTCTTGCACCTTATGTGAGAATAAGGATAATGCTTTTAGAGATCTTTATACTATGCTTCTCGATCTGCCTGAGACATGTGAAAATTGCAATAACTTAAAAATGAACTTAAAGAAGGCAGATCATAAAATTGCTGAATTGCATGCTTCCTTGCTTGAGCATATTGTGTCTTGCACCAACTGTCCCAAATTAACTGCTGAACAGGAATCTGTCTCAAAACAGTTTTAAGAAATGATTGACCACAATAACAGATTGGCTCATTATGCGACTAAGGACCCTTTTAGCTCACCATGCAATAGTTGTGAAAAGCTAAAACTTGAACTCATTGCTTTGGATGATAAATGTGTGAAGCTAACTAAGGACCTACTAGAGAAGCCACAATCCTGTTGTGATGCTTGTGCTGTTGTGGAGAAGAAGCCTAAGGGTATGGTAGAGACACCTAGCGACGAGGACCACACGGCTAGAAGTAGGACTGTCCCTCCTGTTCCTTGCGAAGACCTCAATATTGAGGCGGCTATGCGTGCACATGCCATTCCTCATTCTGCTGTTGGTTCTTCTCCCTTACCTTCTACTGTCTCTTCTTCCCCCTGCTCTTCTTGCACCTCTCTCTTTCAGGAGTGTCAGTATCTTATGAACACTCTTGAGAGGTTTGTTGGAGGTAAGAAGAAGCTGAATCTTATTCTAGACCAATCCAAGATTTGTAAATTCAATCAAGGTCTAGGATATGATTTTCTTGAGAATGTTATGAAGCATCCACCTGCTGTTCTTAGACCCATAGCAGCAGGTGTGATTGAGGTCAAGCCCAGAACTAGGAAAGTTGAGTTCAAATCGCGGGCTTTGTCCAAGGGATCTCTGACAGTAAGGTGAAGCCCCATCATGCTACTTCTACCTCTCAGAAGGTGAAATATCATCGTACCTTCTGTCAGAAGGATGGACACGTGATCGAAAGATGCTTCAGGCGCGCCAAGATTGCGCAGAGAGACCGTGTTCAGGTTCTTAGGCGTATTCAGGGTCAGCCCCAGACCTTGAGTGCACCTAAGACCAACACAAGGTCTAGAGTTGATCGTGTTGATGTTTTTGGGCAGCATCGATGACTTGGTTTTTCTGAGTTTTCTGATTTTCGTCCTCGATTTGCCTCTGGTCGTGATATCCGCCGTCCTAAGGGTAGATCTCGTTTCCCCCGTCGAGATAGCTACCCGCGGCGAGATCAGCATGTTGCCGGTGTTCTGACTCGCTCTTCCATAGCAGTCGGACCCAGCAACAGCTTCAGGTCTGCTCATAGACCTTCTGGTTTTCTGAGCGGCGGAGAGCGTAGGGTAGTTAGAAGTCAGTCGTGTGTGACTACTTCATCTGCTCGTCGTGTGACTCAGTATTAGGTGCCAAAATCTCTTTTGATTTATCCCAGTACTGAGCCATCCCTCTCTTGTTGACTCGGTTCGCCGGGCAGGGAAGGGAGAGGTTTGACTTGTAGTCTTCGGCTGTTCTCGACACATGACCGGAGACTCCTGTTGGTTCTCTTCCCTAGTCCATGCTCCAGGTGATGAGATGATCACCTTCGGAGATGCCTCTTCTGGGCGCGTCATCGCCAAAGGTACTATCCGTGTCAATGATTCTTTCATTTTAAAAGATGTTGCCTTAGTGAGTAAGCTGCAGTACAATTTGCTTTCAGTTTCCCAGCTTACCGATGACGGTTCGAGGTGAGCTTTAAGAAAAATGCTTGCAAAATTTTTGATTCTTTGGGGAGTCTGGTTTGCGGGATTTCTAGATATGGGGGATCTTTCGTGCTGATTTTGTTGAGTCTTCTGGTGATCCTCTCTAGTGTTTAGTTGCTTCTGAGTCCCGTGACCTTACTTTTTGGCATAGGAGACTTGGTCATATTGGATTTGACCATTTGACTCGAGTTAGCAGCCATGATCTCATTCGTGGTCTGCCTAAACTCAAGATGGTCAAAGATCTAGTTTGCGCTCCTTGCCAGCACGACAAGATGGTTGCCGCTTCTCATCCTCCGGTCACGGTGACTATGACCGATGCACCAGGACAACTGCTCCATATGGACACAGTTGGACCAGCTAGAGTACAGTCAGCAGGAGGGAAGTGGTACGTTCTTGTCGTGGTCGATGACTTCTCGAGATACTCTTGGGTGTTTTTCTTAGCCTCGAAAGATGAGATATTTACCCATTTTTCGGGTCTTTTTAGTAGGCTTTCTGTTGAGCTCCTGGGTGCCTTACGAGCAATCTACAGTGACAATGCACGGAGTTTAAGAATTCCTACTTAGAGAGGTTTTGCGATGAGACAGGTGTAGAGCATCAGTTTTCTTCTCCGCACGTCCCACAACAAAATGGCGTTGTGGAGAGGAAGAACCGTACCTTGGTCGAGATGGCCAGGATGATGCTTGATGAATATTCTACACCTAGGAAGTTTTGGGCTGAGGCGATAGCCACGCTTGCCATGTTTCAAATAGAGTTTTTCTAAGGGCACACTTGCATCGCACTTCTTATGAGTTGAGATATGGGCGAAAGCCCAGTGTCTCTCATTTTCATGTGTTTGGTTGTAAGTGTTTCATTATGAAGTCTGGGAACCTAGATAAGTTCGAGTCATGATCTTGTGATGGTATCTTTCTAGGTTACTCGACTTCATCGCGAGCGTATAGGGTTTGGAACTGCGAGTCTAGTAAAATGGTAGAAACCTGTGAGGTGACTTTCGATAAGGCCAGTCCGGGGACTAGGCCCGATATCTCAGGTTCAGTAGAGCAGTCCGAGCCCATCTTTGTGGACGATGAGGAGGATGGAGATGAGGATCGTCTACCCGATCCAGTTCCTCCTCCCCTTAAGGTACCTGCTTATTCCACTGCACCTTGAGGAGATCAGCCCATGCCTTCCACATCTTTTGGAGCTAGTGGCTCTGTTTCTACCTCATCAGCTCATGAGGTAGAGACCACTTCTTCTCATCCAGGACCTCCCCGTCATATTCAAAAAGATCATCCTTCAGAGCAGATGATTGGAGATCGCTTTGAGCATGTCACACGCTCAAAGTCTGGCATGTCTCACCTCTGTTTTCACTCTACCTTCGTTGCTTCTTTCAAGCCCAAGGATGTTAGTCATGCTCTTTCTGATGAGTCTTGGGTCAATGCCATACATGAGGAGTTGGAAAAGTTTGAAAGAAACAAGGTCTGGTCGCTTGTTGAGCCCCCTAGAGGTCATAATGTCATAGGTATCAAGTGGGTGTTCAAAAAAAGCAGAGTGAGGATGGGGTAGTCATTCGAAACAAGGCTAGATTGGTATCTCAGAGTTTCTCCTAGGTTGAGGGTTTAGATTTTGAGGAGACCTTTGCCCCTGTAGCTAGGCTAGAGGCCATTAGGATCTTGCTTGCATTCGCAGCATCTAAGGGCTTTAAGCTTTACCAGATGGATGTCAAGAGTGCCTTCCTCAATGGGTTTATTGAGGAAGAGGTTTATGTTAGGCAGCCTCCAGGTTTCGAGAACCGTAAATACCCAAACCATGTCTACAAACTTTCCAAAGCCTTGTATGGACTTAAGCAAGCCCCTAGAGTTTGATATAATAGGCTTTAAGTCCTATCTGTTGAGTCATGGGTTTGAGATGGGTCAAGTTGACAAGACCTTGTTCATTTGTAGGCATAGCACTGACCTTTTACTCGTCCAGATTTATGTGGATGATATCATCTTTGGTGGCTTCTCTCATGCTCTTGTTTCACAGTTCTCTGATGTCATGAGCACAGAGTTTGAGATGAGCATGATGGGCGAGTTGACCTTCTTCCTTGGCTTCCAGATCAAGCAGACTCGGGAGGGTACTTTCTTGCATCAAGGTAAGTACACACGAGACCTCCTGAGACGCTTTGACATGAGTGATGGCAATCCGGTGTCAACTCCAATGGCATTATCAGCTTCACTTGATCCAGATGAGGATGGCGAGCCAGTTGATCAAAAAGAGTACAGAAGCATAATTGGCTCCATCTTATACCTCACTGCCTCGAGATCAGACATACACTTCTCTGTGTGTCTATGTGCTCGATTTCAGGCGTCTCCCCGCGTATCTCACCGCCAGGCGATGAAGTGCATCCTTCGATACCTTCGAGCTACCATTGACTATGGTATCTGGTACTCTTTCTTGTCCTGTCTTTTCCTTAGAGCTTACTCGGACGCAGACTTTGCTGGCTGTAGGATAGATAGGAAGAGCACTTCTGGCACTTGCCAATTCATTGACACTTCTCTTGTTTCTTGGTCTTCTAGAAGCGATCCGGTGTTACTGATCCATCACGAGGAGAGAAACGTTGTTGCTTTGCTAGTTGCTACTGACCAGTACTTTGGATGGCCGACCACTGGGACTTTGGGTTAGTTATAGACAATATTCCACTCTTTTGTGATAACACTTCTGCTATTAACATTGCTAAGAACCCAGTGCAGCACTCCCGGACCAAGCACATTGATATCAGATATCACTTCCTTAGAGACCATGTGGAGAATGGTGACATAGTACTCCAGTTTGTGGAGAGTGACCACCAGTTGGTGAATATCTTTACCAAGCCTTTGGATAGCTCTACATTTTCAGCCTTGCAGGGAGAGCTTGGGGTGGTCTGTCCTTATGGATTGTTGTGAGGGGGAGCTTTGTACTTCATGTTTTATCCTGTCTATTATGCTCTTGCTCTTTTTGTTGCATTGCATGTAGGTGCATTTGGGTTAGTTCTTCTAGTATAGATTAGAGTGGTTATCTTGTCTAGTTTCTTAGATTTCTTTCTCTCATCTTGTGATTCTAGAATGCTACTTATTAACTGTTTCTCTTCTCACTAGGTTGAGCTCACTCACTTCTTATAGGTTCTAGCAAGGGTTGGGCCACCCTTGGGTAGACAGGGAACGTGTTTACTCCTTAGTGTGTTAGATGGCCAGCTGATAATCCTAGAGTCATATGGGATTGATGAGAGTCAGTCGAAGCTATAGTATCCTCTATATCTTTTCTATGCTTTAAGGACTGCCTTTTCTGTTTTTCTTCCCAGCTTTTCGTTTTTATTGCTTTGGTTCAGGGGGAGTTTATTTGGGATTTGCTAGATCTTAATGTTGACATAACTCAACTTGAATTAAAAGTGCATCTATTGTTGAGGGGGAGTTGGATTTTCTTTCATCTCAGCATTCTGCATTGTAATATACCTACATGGAGCCTTGATTATTATCCTTATATGACATAAATCAACTGCTTTACATCTTGCCATGATCTGTGCTTATCTGCTAGATTTATCATGACTTTATATGTGTAATCTTTGCCACGATAGGTTGATTAACAATGCACAACTTGAATTAAATCATGTCATATTAGCTCTTGAGATCAGTCTGTCTCTAGTTATCCTTTTATGATTCATGCCATGTCAAATAGGCTAAGTTGAGTCTTGAATATCTATTGAGCTTTAGATTGAGCTATGCTAGTTCTTTTATGAAGCATGAGTTATTATTATTAACTTCTTGTTCTTGAACTAAATTCAGCAAAAGCAAAAGGATCTCTTTTGTGCGAAAGAACTGATCTCACCAATTCTTTCTCATGAGACTACTTGCCATTGCACTAGGCATGAACTCAGAGGGAGTTTTGGATGACAAAAATCATCTCCTTAAGCTTCGAGCTTGGAGTAGTCGCATAAGGCTTGAGATCTAGCACATGACTAAACAAAAATTTGGTTGGAAACAACCATGAGATTTTATAAGGAAAAACATGTCAATTATGCTAAATTTACTTAATTACAAAAGGACCAAGTAGTACTTGAACAAATGATTCATTCTTGAGCTTGTAGCACTCTAAATTGACTCAATTCTAGTTTCTTGGCTCCGCTTAGATTATTGACATGGCTTGCATCATCTTTGGATGCCTTTAGCTAGACTATAATCTTGAATGACTTGACATGCTAAGCAATTCATCTAAATTTCAGATTGTGACTGTTGTAGGGGTGGCCCCCACCTAAACCCAGCAGGCCTGGTAGGAGGTTATAAGGCCCAGAATAGGCCATGTGTAATGACATAAGTGCCCCTGGAAGGGATAACCAGATGTAAGGGTATAACTGTAAAAGCACTCCTCATGTGTACATATATATGGATACAGGCCATGGGAGAGGCGAGGCCATTACTCATCTCCCTCACTCTCCACTACCATCTCTCTCTGTTTGATGCAGTAACCACAACAGTTGGCGCCGTCCGTGGGGAGGGCAGGAGCAAGCTGAAGTTCGAAGGAGGATAGCACGAAAAGGCCGTCGCCGACGGCGAAGGGAAGAAAGCGGTCGGGCGGGCGTCGCGTGAGTACGGGGCCGGCGCCGGCTGCCGCGCGGCACGGGTGGCGACGCGGCACGGCGGTCGAGGGCGTTGGCGCTCGCGCTGCGCGCCGACCCGCCACCGGCGCTGCGGCGGCCGACCCCATCAGCGCGCTGTAACGCCGACCCGTCATCGGCGCTGCGATGACCAACCCCGTCGCCGGCGCTGCGACGACCAACCCCATCACCGGCACTGCGGCGACCGACCCCGCCCACGCGACAGCAACCAACCTCGCCGCCTTCGCCGCGACGCTCGCCGGTAGCGCGGACCGGGCAGTTGGAGGTAGCCACAATGGAGCGACCGGCAGCTCGGGAGCTCGCGGCGGTCGTCCCGTGCCGACCGTCCGGCTGGCGGGCGGCGGCCCCCGCGCGGCGGTGAAGCGCCTGCGGCGGCACTCAAGCGTTCAGCAGAGCTAGGGGATCTTCGCGGGCTGTCCGAGACATACAAGAGGCTCGAGCCAGCAGGCCGCACCAGTGGTCGTGCCAGAGCCCACGCCGGAAAGGGCGGACAGCCGCGGCGCCCCACATCCGGTGTGCCTGCTGCGGCGCGTCGATCGAGTCCCGCTCTCGGCGGGACTAGCGGCGGCGTGGCCGAAGACTTCAAGTTCCCGGTGTCGCCGAGCCTACAAAGCGACACGGACCCCCGCGAGTTCGTGCACATGTACAAAATCGCAATCGAGGCCGCGGGCGGAGATGACACCACAAAGGCGAAGGGGCTCCCCTCGCGTTGCAGGGAGTGGCTCTCTCCGGTTTTTACCATAGAGCGAACTTCAACTTCTGGCGTGGGAGCAGATCGCGACCGCCTTCACAACAACTTTCAAGGAAATTATGTCGGCGGGTCGACGCGGACCAGCTCTTCGCGTGAAGCGAAACCCGGAAGCTCGGGACTACTTCAAACATTTCGCGAAGATCGTTGTCAAGTCAAAGACGTTAACGAAACCACCGTGGTTACGCAGCTATCTGAGGCCTTCGCGGGCCCGATGGCGAGTATAACGCACGGAAGCCAATCAAGGCGATGGCGAAGCTCTTTGACAAAATGGAGAATACGCCGAGCGGAAGAGGGCGCCGGCGGCGACAAGCGGCGACTCGACACCAACCGGGCGGTGCCTCGGCAAAAGCGAAGATCCGCCGAAGGGCGGTTCTTGAAGGAAAATATGGCGAGTCGTCGAGGGCGCGCGCGACCGCGAGGGCGCCCGCACAAGGAGTCGTCCGATAGGCCCAAGCGTGGCAGAAGTCGCGGCGGTGTACATCCTCGACATCGGCGGTTCCGACGGCGCCCCGCATGCCGGGCGGTCGGGGCACCGAGGCGAGCGCGGCGTGACCGGGGCGCGACGATAAAGGCCGTGGAAATTACGACGACCAACACGGGGCTGTGGTGTGCGATCCACGGTCGTGGCAACCACGACACCCGCGTGCACCTCTATCGCGGCGCCCGCGAGCGTCACGAGGGCAGAACACGGAAGCATGCCCACCCGTGGTGGCCCGTACAACACCCATCTGAAGCCCCATGCACATTCGAGCACAAGGGCGCAGCCCCATGAGGTCCTCTGCGGATTCGTGCCCACGTGCGGCCGCCTTAGGAGGGCTTTCGCGGCTACGAGCTCCGAGGCCACGCGCCCGAAGGATTATCAACGTCATCTCCGGAGGCTCCTCGTTGGAGTTTGCCTCGGCACGGCAATGGAAGGCCTACGTGCGGAGGCTACACCATGTGGCGGCATATCCAGCACGAACACCGCCGGGTGGGCACGGCATGAGTCACGTTCACCCCGCCGTCACGTAAGGCGTGGAGCTTCCCACCACGACCCACAGTCGTCCGAGTCGTTATAGCGGGATGCGGCGTGGGGCGTGCCACGGTTGATGGCGGCGATTCCGCAAACATTACATTCACGGCGGCCTTGACGGATGGGGATCCCCGAAGTCGCCTCGGCCCATCGGGAGTCCCGCTACAAGGCCGGAGGACAACCTCTCGGGCGCTCGGTCAAATATGCTGCGGTCTCCTTCGCCGGGCGACAATGAAAGGGTCGAAGAGCGCCACATTGGGCGTCGTCGACCTCCCATACCCATACAATGCCATATTGGGCGTCAATCCTCAACTCCTTGGCGGTACGCATCACGGCTATTTATGCATGAAGCTCCCGGGCGCGAGCCATCATCACCGTTAGGCGACGGAGACATGGCGGCGCATCGAGCACGGCACGGATGTCCCGTCGCGGCGGGCAGCGGCACACCTAGGATCGGCACCGCCGTGCGAAGGCCCACGGCGCCATCCGGGGGCAACTCCGTAAGCCCTGCCGATAGTGCAACTACTATGTAATAAAGTTCCGTTTGTCACCAACATATTACCGTTGTGCAAAAATACGCGGTGAGCACACGCGGAGGCCTCGCCTACGCGTGTGCTCCTGCAGTATAAACCAAAGACGCACGTTCGCGTGTGCACTCTCGTGGCGAGTGCGGGCATGAGTATAAATCAAATCGCGCGTTCGCGTGTGCACTCTCCGTAGCGAGTGCGGGTATGAGTATAAACCAAAGACGCGCGTTCGCGTGTGCACTCTCGTAGCGAGGTGCGGGTATGAGTATAAACCAAAGACGCGCGTTCGCGTGTGCACTCTCCGTCAAAGACACGGGCATGAGTATAAGCGAAGAGCGCACATTTGCGTGTGCACTCTCCGTCAAAGACACGGGCATGAGTATAAGCGAAGCGCGCGTTCGTGTGTGCACTCTCCGTCGAAGACACGGGCATGAGTATAAACAAAGGCGTGTGGGGGCGCCTCGCACGCACTCTACGGAGTATAAATAAGACGCGGATGTTCTCCTGCGCACTCACGAGTATAAACAAGACGCGAACCGCGCGCACGCCGGGACCGTCCTTGTGCGTACTCTCGAGTATAAAAATAACGTGGATGTCGACCCACGCACTCTACGGAGTATAAATAAGACGCAGATGTTCTCCCTGCGCACTCTACTGAGTATAAACAAGACGCGAACCCCGCGCACGCTAGGGACTTCGTCCTTGTGCGTACTCCCCGGAGTATAAATCAGACGTGGACGCCGATCCCACGTGAATCTTGCGCGGCTGCCAATCGCGCACCTCAGCGCGTTGAGGCTCGCCTTCGCACATCACGGGAGAAGTGCGCGGGGTACTATGAAACCAATTCCGGAGTTCCAGTACCGGCGTTGCGCGCGAGCTAGCCCCAGCGTCGGCGCGCACGTGGAATATGCGATACACCAGAGGCTGCCCCCACCTCAGGTTGGGGGGACGAAGGTCCGCCTTCACACACGCCAGTCCATGAGACTTTAAACAGGTCGTAGTGCGGAGGCCCGCCTTCGCACGCGCCAGTCCACGAGACTTTAAACAGTCGCGATGCGAGGAGGTCCGCTTTGCGCGCCGATCCACGAGACTTTAAGCAGTCGTCGTGCGGAGGTCCGCCGCGCGCGCCGATCTGGACTCTAAGCAGTCGTAGCGCGAGGTCGCCGTGCACGCCGATCCACAAGACTTTAAGCAGGTCGTCGTGCGGAGGTCGCGCCGCGCGCGCGCGATCTGAACTCTAAATAGGTCGTGATGCGGAGGTCCGCCGCGCGTGCGATCCACGGACTCTAAGCAGTCGTGATGCGGAGGTCCGCCGCACACGCCGATCCACGAGACTTTAAGCAGTGCGTAGTGCGGAGTGCGCGCCGTGCGCGCTAGTCTACGGACTCTAAACAGGTCATAGTGTGGAGGTCCGCCTTCGCACACGCCAGTCCACGAGACTTTAAATAGGTCGTAGTGCGGAGGTCCGCCTTCGTACACGCCAGTCCACGAGACTTTAAATAGGTCATAGTGCGGAGGTCCGCCTTCGCACGCGCTAGTCTACGGACTCTAAACAGGTCGTAGTGCAGAGGTCCGCCTTCGCACACGCCAGTCCACGAGACTTTAAAGAGGTCATCGTGCGGAGGTCCGCCTTTGCACGCACCAGCCAACGGACTTTCAGTAGGTCGTAGTGTCAACAACTGCCTCCGCACGCGCTAGCTCCACGGAGTACTCAACGCGCGCGACCCCGGCGCGCTCGGCACCGGCGGCGGCGGGAGGCGGCGCTTCGCGCAGTTCACACTAACAGCGAACTTGGAGTGTAGAGATCTCGGCTCCGCACAGCACGACCGCGCATGTCCTAATTATCAGGAGATCTATATATCGGGAAAATCTTTCAAGTACAGAAGCCCGCCAACATCCCTGCCGCTCTAAGTAGCTATTCGGCAGGCTCGTCCTTAACACGCGATAAGGACGGGGTTCCGCCGGAAGAAAGTCAGCCGCCCAAAAGTCCAGCGACTCTTGACCCCTTCGCGTCGTCGAAGCGTCGCCGGCTTCGCTAGGTCGGCCGCAAGAAGTCGGCCCCAGCAAGGAAGCTGCCTGGGACATAGGCGAAAGTCAGAATTTATGAAGCAAACGCGTACTTCATTCACAAAAAGAGGGGGCATTACAATGCACGCCTACACCTAGGCACCACGGTGTCACACCTGCGAGTTCCCGGCGCCTTCGGAGGCCTCAGCGCCGCCCCCGTCGCGTCGAGCGACCCCGTCCAGGAATTGGCCGAGGCTCCCCTCCCTGTAAAGTGACTTCCGAAGTTCGACCCGCGCAGCGTCTGCCCCGACGTAATCCCAGATCCGTTCGTAGAAGGGCTTGATGGCGCGGCGAGCGGAGCAGACGGCACCGGACATTACTCTGGCCCCTCCGGGCATCTCCAGCTGGGGTCCTCTAGCCCGGCGATATGCGTGCAACCGCGGTGCTGCAGGAGCGCGCACACCAGGCATGCCGATGTGTATGCGCAGTGGTTGCCGAAGGTCGTCGCAGCGCCGCGCGCGACGTTGGCGGCATCTCCGACCCAGCGGAGGGTCCGAGACAGCTCCTCTGGGCCAAAGGTGCGATCCGGCACCTTAGCTACCAGCCCTTGGAGATGGCTCTCCAGCGCTTGCATGGCGTCCCACGCAATCACCGAGGTGTCGCCAAACGTCTTGTTACGCTCCGCTAGAGTCAAGGCGAGCTCGCCTTTTCCTTTTCTAGCAAGGCGACCTGTTGCAGGAGCCCATCCCGCTCCGCCGCAAACTCCTGCTGCGCAGCCTCCGCGGCCGACTCCTGCGCCGACGCAGCAAGTCCCTCGACATGCGCCTTCGCTTCGGCGCACTCCGCTTCCAGCTGGCGGATGCGGGCATCCTGGGCAGAACGGGCTCCCGAGGCTTCGTGTAGCTCCTCCTCGGCGGCCCGCAGCCTATCCTCAAGCGCCCTTTGGGCACGAGTATAGGCCGTTTGCAGGGCCTGCCCCAGCACAAGTGTCTGCAGAATGGAAAGACTTAGCAAGCTCAACCGGCCCAGGCGTTGTCGTATGAGTACTTACCCTCACCCGGACACCTCGGCGTCCCGGCGCCCGCCCGTAGGCTGCGGCGCTTCGGTCGGCGGCGCAGCGCGTCATCCACAATCCCGCGCCACGCCCTCGGCGTCTCGGGAGGCACGAAGTCCACGGGGCTCACACGCGCGAGGTCCGTGTTCCGCTAAGCGCTCCTCCTCGGAATGGCGACGCGCAAGCGAGGATGCGGTGAGCACCGCAAGGCATAAAAGAATACACGGGATAAGCTAAGTCACCCTACCCGGTATCGGGAGCGCCGAGGACCCGCCCCTATTCCCGAGCGGGCTGCGGTGGCGTAAGCCCGCGAAAGCATGATCCCGCAGCGGCGAAGCCTCGCGTTCGGGCGGCACGCGGCCGTTCTGCGCGCGGCGGCGTGGCGGGCGAGAGGGCACATGCGCGGTCTTCGGCATCGCGCCGAGTCCCACAAGCCGATGCCCGTCGCCACGGCGAATCCTGCGGCGTCGGTGGAGCTCGGCGTACACACGCCGCTTAGCGGCGGCAGCAACGACACCGCCCAGCGATCTGCCGGAGGCCCCGCGGCTGCAGCACCCAGGGGTGAAGGTTTCCTCGACTTCTGCTGCTGCTGTCGGTGAAGGCAGCACGGCTCCGTGCGCCCCCACGGAGGGCGTCTCCGGCACCACAGCGGCCACGGTCGAAGGCTCCACCTCAGCATCGTCGGTCCACACGGATTCTGTCTCGGCGACCGCGGCGGGTGGCGAGACTTCCCCTCTCCGGCTGCTCACGGCAAGCCCGCCGTCCAAGGCATTCGCCGAAGATCCCTCGCCTCCGGCGTCCGCGCCATCCAAGCCTGAATCGGCATACTTCGCCGAATCCGACTCCGCGTCTGCCGTGCCCTCGGGAGCGCTAGCAATAGCAGTAGCAGCTGCAGCACCAAGCACGGCAGACGCCCCGCTTCGGCCCCTCTTCTGAGACAGCGCCTTCTTCCTCGTTGCACTATCGTTCGGAGCGGCACGGTCCGGCACGGCAAGGCCCAGGGCCTCGCACACGCGGTTTATTCGCCCCAGCCCCACCTCGGCGGTAGCAGACGCGCGCTGCTCATGCTCCTGCGGTATCGGCCCGGGAATCTGCGCGCGGCTGCTCCGCCTCCTCCAAGCGAATCCCTGAAGCAAAAGAGATAACATTAGCATATAACGCATTTCGCACGAACAAAGGAGAGACACGGTCAAAGCTTACGAAGACCGAGGGCGCGGCGACAAGCGGTCGGCGGTGAAGCGTTAGGCACAGGCGTTCGGGTTACCCGAATTTTTCGGGTCGGGTAGTTCGGGTAATGAAAACTGCTACCCGATATTAGCCCCAAAAAAACACTACCCGCAATTTGGTGCAGATAGTCGGGTTCAGGTTTGGGTATACCCGATATACCCAAATTTACAGAAAACCAGCTAATTTCCTGACAATTCGGGTAATTTACAGACAATTCGGGTAATTTACAGACAATTTCCCGACAATTCGGGTAATTTACAGACAATTCGGGTAATTCGGGTAGTTCGGGTACCGGGGGATATTACCCGAACTACCCAAACTAATTCGGTGTCGAATCGCTATCGAATTTGGGATCGGTACCTCGGGTTGGGTATTTGGGTTGGTCGGGTAATTCGAATGCGGGTAAGCGGGTAGCGGGTATTTTGCGGGCCTACGAAGCGTTGTCGTCTCGATGCTTCGCGGCAAGGCGCGCGATCGCGAGCAAGCGGCGCCACGCCGTACATCACGTACTCTTCGGCGAGGTTGCGCATGTTGAAGCGGGCCGCCACGCCTACGAGCCGCCGGGCCCTCCGCCTGTCCTCATCGTCGAGCGTCCGGCCGGGCGAGGGCTTGAACGCGATCGGTCGGCCCGTGCATTCAAGACCGCTCCCGCTCTCCACACGGTGGTAGAACCACCGCTTCATCGATGAGACTCCACTTCCGCGAGTGGAGTTCGCGAGGAAGAGCTTGTTGTAAGTTGACCGAAGAATGAAGGTGACGCCGCGGCTTCGGCGGCATCCGTCCTTCCGCTCCTTGGTGGCGCACGTGCCTCGTGTAGGTAGGCGAACACGGCACTTGGGCCAGCATGCTCCAGCGCAAGGCCCAGCGCACACCGCGAGCCGGGCCACGGCGTTGAGTCGATTGTGCGGCTCGGCCGAGTCGCGGCATGTCACCCACGATCGCCGCCACCGGGATGCGGAGCCCCGCGTCCAAAAAGGCGACGAATACGAGCGCCTCCAACCTCTCGAGGCGCGGTTCTGTCTAATCGGCGGCGGGCAATCGTACCGCCTGGCGCTCGGACAGCTTCCCCGCGTGCAGCAGTGCTTGGATTGTCTTCTCGGTCACGAGCGAGGGGCCTAACTCGCCGGAGAACGCGCCTTCCTTCTCCGCCACCAGCCACTGCTTGTCCGCCATCGCCGGGTCGCGTTCTTTGAGCGCGTATTTCACCTCTAGCGGCGAAGACCGCCGGCGGATGCCGCAGACACCACCCGCCTGACCACGCTTGCCATCAAATGCCATTGCTTCTCCTGGAAGGAGTATAGCGGCGAAGAATACTGCGGGAGTATGGAAAGCGATGCAAGCAAGAAGGGGGCGTACAACTGCGGGAATGCGGTCACGAGGGCTACTTCAAGCCACCTCGCCCCAATACCGAAGCGTCGCGATGGTCCGCATACGGGACACGACCGCAGTCGTGCAAAGGCCCGTCCTGCACAATCCCCCATAACCAAAGGCGAAGGGCCACGACCACAGCGCCAAGGACTGTCACAGCACGACGCTCTCTAGCCGCCATTAAAGGCGCACTAATGGGCCATGGGATCACAACAGCTTCGACGCTGCGCCATTCATCGCCCGCCCCGTGTCCCCCTTCCCTAGGGAAGAGGTCAGCAGCCGCGAGCACGCAACCGTCCACATCCCGCCGCGTACCAGTTATAAGCCGCCGCGTGCCCTGTACATGCCGTGGTGGGCTGCACGCTACGGCAACCTAACCCTGGCAGACCGGGGGCCGGCGTGATTCCAGGATCCTTTACAGCGCAGGACCGCATCGTGAGATCTCAATCACCGCATGCGTGGTGGTGTTCGCGATGCGAGGTCGCCAGCTCCGCTGCCACACGTTCGAAGGGTAGGGGATGGAGCGCGCGCGTCTGCGCCGGCTGGCGCCCGGCTCGCGCCACCCGTTCGAAGGTAGGGGCGGGCGTGTGCGTCTGCCGGCTGGCGCCGGCTCGCGCCACCCGTTGAAGGGTAGGGGCGGAGCGCGCGCGTCCGCCGGCTGGCGCCCGGCCCCGCGCCACCGTTCGAAGGGTAGGGGCGGAGCGCGCGTCTACTTCAGCTAGGCGCCAGCTCGCGCCACCCGTTCAAAGTGCGGGGCGGGCGCGCGTCTCTGCCGGCTAGGCTCAGCTCCGCGCCACCCATTCGAAGGTAGGGGCGGGCGCGCGCGTCTACGCCGGCTGGCGCCGGCTCGCTGCCACCCGTTCGAGGATGGAGCGCGCGCATCTGCCGGCTAGATGCCAGCTCGCGCCACTCGTTCGAAGGTAGGGGCGGGCGCGCGTCTACCGGCTGGCGCCCGGCTCGCGCCACCCGTTCGAGGGCGAAGCACGCGCATCTGCCGGCTAGATGCCGGCTCGCGCCACTCGTTGAAGGTAGGGGCGAACGCGCGCGTCTCGCCGGCTAGGTGCCGGCTCGCGCCACCCGTTCGGGGTAGCGGGCGGAGCACACGCGTCTACTCGACTTGGCGCCATTTACGCTGCGTCGGCGTCGGCGGCTTGATACCGGCGGATCCCGCTTTGCGAGGTACTTTGCGCCGCCTCGACCTGCGGCGGGAATAACGGCAAGCGCCTTGGGCCAAGCAACCTCGGCGGCAGCCTCGACATGACCTAAACCATCGAGGATTCAGGCCTCGGGCTCTTGGTACATCAATGTTCGCCAGCGATGGCCCGATTGGCACGATCGCGGACGCAGATCACCTCAAGCATATCGTCTCACGAGCGAGTCAAACCTTGCCATCTTCATACGAGGCGCGTGTGCGCGTAGGAGGCCGTCTTCGCGATTGCCACACCAGCTGGCGCGGCCTCGGCCTGGACCTTGACCGAGAAGCGGACCCCGCGCGCGAGCGGCAAAGCGAGGTCATGTCTCGCAAAGTGCGCCTCGTTCTCCTTAACGGGCCACCTACGATTGCATCAGCATTTTCAAAGTGATGCGGGCGGGCTCCATCGGGAACACCGATGAAGGTAGGTGCATTAAGGAGAACAGGCAAACTCTGCCGTCGTGTGCGCGAAGCGCAGCGCGAGGCGGGAAGCACGGTGGCTACCGATAACCGACGCGACCAAGCTCCCAAGAAAAATGGACCTCCATCAGTACATCAACATTCCCCAAGCCGCTCAGCGTCGCTAGGGAATGTTGATGCTCGGAAGGGGCCCATTTTAGGGGAGCAGCTTCTATCAAAATACATGCGGGAACAACGCCGCACTGCGCCGTATATATACCCCATCAGCGGGAGCCAACCGGCGGAAGTCAATCGGCGGAGTCCAACCGGCGAAGTCCAACGCGGAAGTCCATCGTTACATTAATGGTCACGACACCTCAAGGCCCGCACCGCGCCAAGCACGCGCACCACGTGGACAGCGGAAGAACGGCGTCGCGTGCGTCCCTTATCACTTAAGGCATATGCGGCGGCTCGGGCCCCCTACGCTTACGTGCGCGCCGCGCCCGACGCGCGCCGACTAGGCACCAACTCCGCTGCCACCGTTCGAAGGTAGGGGCGGGCGCGCGCGTCTGCGCCGGCCTAGGCGCCGGCCCCGCGCCACCGTTCGAAGGGTAGGGGCGGGCGCGCGCGTCGCCGGCTACGCCGCGGCCCTAGTCAAGTTCGAAAAAGTTCACGAGCCACGAGGACGGAGGGCCAAAGGACTCGGCAACATGGCCCGGCCTGTGAAGCCCTTCTCCATGAGAGGCTCTGTTGTAGGGGTGGCCCCCAGCTAAACCCAGCAGGCCTAGTAGGAGGTTACAAAGCCCAGAATAGGCCATGTGTAATGACATAAGTGCCCCTGGAAGGGATGACTAGATGTAAGGGTATAACTGTAAAAGCACTCCTCATGTGTACATATATATGGATACAGGCCATGGGAAGAGGCGAGGCCATTACTCATCTCCCTCACTCTCCACTACCATCTCTCTCTGTTTGGTCTGCAACCACAATAGTGACTTATTTGGTTCAGCTTGTCTCTACATATCTTGTCATGATCTTGCTAGGATTCGTTTGTGTTATGGCTTGGTATAATACTCAAAAGGTCATTTTGGATAATCTTCATGGCTCTAATTGCTTAGATTACATAAAATTGAACCATTTTATACATATCCTTACATATTTTCCTCCATGCATCTTGATGACTCTATTGCCAAAAGGGGGAGAATATTGGAGAAAAAACCATTTCAAGGAAACAACTTGGAGTTTTTGAGGAAAACTTGCTCTTTCTATTTTTGCTCCTTCTGTCAACATGGTCTTGAGTCTCTTTGTTCGTCTTTCAGACCATGTTTGACTTTCAAAACAAACTCAATTTTATGCTTTTTCTGTGTTTGTCAATATACTCATCAAGGGGGAGATTGAGAGACCAAGTGGAGGTGTCCCCATGTTTGTGATGAGGAATTGACTCGTGTTCTAGAAAGTTTGAGTTTGATTTGGTTGGTTCGCGGCAAGTCGGTGCTTGGCGCAGTCTAGTTCAGTTGGATTTGGTTGAACACGGTCAGACGTGCTTAGGACGTTTGTTCTTTTTATCGATCGATCGCTCGGGCTATTTCGTGTTTGAGTATGTTTAACTAATGCAATTGTTGTCTATACTGTTTCGAGCGGTGTTATGTGATGGTTTCTTGTCGACTTTGAGGCGAGTTCATGGTGAGGCGTGGGAGGACCGGGACTAGGCACAGGAGGTGTTGAGGTCCAGACGGTCGGAAACACCGAAGATGATCAAGGCTGGTGAGGTGGTTGCAAGCCGGGGAGACAAGGAACCGGAGCTGGAGCTGTCGGTGGTGGACACGACGGGCAACGGCGAGGTGGACCGGGACTAGGCTCAGGGAGGAGCTGAGGTCCAGACGGTCAAGATGTCGGGTGCGGTCGTGCAAGGACAGGAAGCTTCCGGGAAGGTGCATGAAGTATTGGAAATGGCGACAGAGGGGGGGTGAATGGGGCCCTTTAAAAATTACCCCGAATATCCACACGATTTTTCAACTCTCCGATAGCTATGTAAGTTATGAAGAAAGATGAGAGCTCACTTGAAAACACACAACAGATTGCAATCCAACTAAGGAGGCAGAAAGGCCAATTTGAAAAGAGAACAAATGCTTTACTGGAACTGACAAAGAACAGTCAAAAAGCTTTCACCAAAGCTTAGCATTTGCTTCTACTCTGACAGATCTTAGCAAATTAAGAAAGGCCTCAAAAGCTTGTACAAAATAGGGAGTTAATGCATTCTAAAAGGCAGCAACAATAAAAGAAACAAGAAACACCCATCTGACCCTCTCAAACAGTGATCAACTTCACTGCTAAAGATAGTCAAAAAGAGACAAGGAGACACTTGGTTGAAATAACTGAAGGCAGGAGACTTGCTTCAATTGATATTAGAAGGTGATGCTCAAAAGCAAAGCCCAAAAGAAATTTCTGTTGCCTGTCCACTGGTGCACTCTCGGCAAAGAGCAGTATCAAGAGTATATGGCCGAATTAATTGCAGCATGATGGCAGGATGCAGCATCCACAAAGTAGCAGCCGAGAGACACAGACTACTAGTTGAAAAATACCAAAACTGCAGTCCAAAGATGTTCTATTAAACTGGCCAAAACTAATCCAAAGACATAGCTAAAAAAATTTGAATGGGCAGCCGAAAACACACATGGATTCTAACCGAGAGAAGAGAAGTTTAACATGAAACCTTAAACCAAAGTTTAAGCTGGCCGAAGAAATTAGAGGATCATTGACTGCCGACAGAAACCGCAATCACAAAGATAAAGCAAGAACTGAAAGGAAAAGTATACTAAAAAGGGTAAGCAGCGGGTGGCCTGAAGGAAATAAAGCACAACCGAAATCTTGGCCGTATACTACCAAAATATCAGACTGCTACCCAAAAGAAGAGCACGGCAGAAATAAAACAAAATAAAGAGAACTGAAACTACATACTGTTGACTGAGAGCTGTTGTCTTTCTCAAGACATATGATTTGTGCTCTAATCCAAACAGCTAAATAGCTCCAGAAACAAAACACAGACTACTCGGCAAGAAATAATAGATCATAGCAGGTGATGGTTTCAGGCAGATCATGCATAAGGCTGAAACTATTTCTTCAAAGATCAACAGTGAAACCTCAACTCATAAGAACAACAGAGAACAAAGAAAAAAGAGCCGAAGTAATCAACAACCGAAAGAAAGACTCAAAGAGAAGATAGATACTCAGACCAACTCAAACAAAGCCTTTCATATTGAAATTTAAACAAAGACATGAAAGCTTACAAAAGGTTGTTCACAGCCATTTCTAGATCAAGAACACACACCAAAGGAAAGCTCTAAAAACCCTTACCCACACTCTCTCTCAATCTCACACTACCTAAGTCCCCATACATGCTTGAAAATCAAGAACTCATAGCACATACGCACAGGAGACAAGCTCACAGCATGCTGCCCTCTCCTCACCTACTCCTCAACTAATAAAGCACAAAGCAAAGACAAGCTCCCAAAGCGATCAACTCCTCTCACAAGTCATACATGCACCAGGAGATCCCTCTCCTATTTATAGCCTTTGCTTAATGGGTTTCTTCCTCGCTTTACCCGCTAAACCAAAAACCAAATCCGCTTCCTTATACAGCTTTGCGCTTTTACTGAAACGCCCCTCCTGCATCTTCCAGGAAGCTTCCTCATTCCTTGCTGTCCAAGCCTAGCAACCACCTCGAGTCCTCGCCGTCTTCGACACATCCCGACCGCTCCGACCTCAGCACCACCTGCGCCTAGTCCGGTCATCCCGTGCCTCGCCACGACATCGCCTCAAAGTCCTGCAGCCATCACAGACAAGAAACAAATCACATAGCATCGCTTGACATAATGTAATAAACAATAGTATTAAGAGAAATCTTAAGCATGAAAAAGCCCAAACCTGTAGAATCAAAAGAATAATCAACCTAAGCACTTCAACCAAGTTTGACCAAGTCCGACCGAAGTTGATTGCACCGCGCAACGACATTGCGCGAAGCACGAAAACCAAACTCGACTTTCCTAAAACAGATTTAGGAGTAATCACTATGGCGACACACATGACTAGGTCTCACTAGATTTTGATTGTGATTGTACCAAAGTGGAGCAAAATAATATACCTTGATTCCCTACTTAGGGGCAACCATGACTTCAGTCGTGTGCAAGAAGTAATTAACAGGTAAACTCATTTCCTCCATACATAACTCTACTGTAATCTTTCCTTCGTTTGCAATGGTTGAGGCTAACTTTTTTGAAATCACGTAGGTCGTTTACCGCTTATGTTGCCCTAGGAGGGAGACATAACGAGTCCAGTGACACGCTTCGACACAACACGCAATTTCCGGTACCTGCTACAACACAACAATCTTATATCACATTTTGTTATAATGCTTCTAGAATTGACAATACCTATGTATGTAATTCTATATATTTTGCAGTGCCACCAGCAGCTACAGGGCAACGTATGTGGATTCTACGTTTGCCTCCATATGAAGGAAATCACGGACATTAAGATGAATGATCTAGAGGTTTGTTAACCTTCCAATAATTATTAATGTCTGATTTCATATATGTATATATATACCCACACATGCTAATTAATGACTTAACATTGCTCCTAGCGACAGCAGGTGGACTTTGATGAAAGTGTATATGATCTTGACAATCTCGTTGAAATTCATGGCAACATCTCCCAATTCTTACTAGTAGAGGTCATAAAGAAGAATGGAGAGTTCCATCCCCGCAATGGTAATAATTAGATGTTGAAACATTGGATTCAATTGTACAAATCACTCAATTGTGTTTAATCAAACAATTCATTCAATTTAATTCATTTGTAAGAACTATGTAACGATTGTCATGATATATATATATATATATATATATATATATATATATATATATATATATATATGTGTGTGTGTGTGTGTGTGTGTGTGTGTGTGTGTGTGTGTGTGTGTGTGATCTGCTGATGTTGTTTCTCCATGGTCCTAGCTCCTCTGCATCTGCCCTTTTTCCATTTGTGTATAATGCGGCAAGTAGGCACTGTTCATCACCCAAAAAAATCGCTGCCGACATGGCCGCCATCCCGATCTTTGTTGTTGCGCCTTCCCAGTCGTTCTTCCCGCTGCCATGCCAGTGCACTTGGTCACAGACCGTACACACTCTCATTAATGCCATAACCTTCACCTGGTCAAGTGTAGTAGCTAGAGATGGCAATTATGCCTGTTTACCCACGTACCCATGGGTAAATACCCTAATGGAGCTGGGTATGAGATATTTTTTGTCCATGGGTATGAAAAATGGGGGGAACTCTCTACCCATCGGGTAGACGGGTACGGGTATGGGTAAGCCCTACCTGTACACGTCTCACCTGTTTACCCGCGACCTATATACTAACAAGTGGACCAACACACTTAGCACTACCAAAGTTAGAAACCCTAGTCCCAGTCAGCCAGTCCAGTCCTATCCCCACTCTGCACTCCTAATTCCCAGCTGCTGCCACCAAAAATCTCCCTAGTCCCAGTCGTCTACCCTCCTAGTGTCCCAGTCCAAGCTGTCTTACCTCTGCATCTTCCTCCCAAGCTCCCCACCCGACTACCGCACTTTGCTGGCCCCTCCACCCACCCTGCCATCGCAAGCCCGCCCCTTGCCCCCACTCGGCTGCCCCTTACCCCACCCTACCACCGCTCCTCCTCACCACCAAATCCAGATCCCAGCAGCTGATTGACGCCTCCCATCCTCCTCCCTGCTGCCGCCCCTCCTCACAGCCGCCTGCAAATCCAGATCCTGGCCATCGACTGTCACCCCCATCCTCCTCCCGGCCACCGTCCCTCCTCATGGCTGCCTGCAGATCCAAATCCCGACCGCCAACCGTCGCATCCATCCTCCTCCCAGCCACCGCCCCTCCTCACGGCTGCCTACAGATCCAGATCCCGCCGTCGCCGCCATCCTCCTCCCGGCCGTCGCCCCTCCTCACTGCCACCTGCAGATCCAAATCCCAGCTGTCGACCTTTGCCCCATCCTCCTCCCGGCCACCGCCCCTCCTCACGACAGGTAAACCTACTCCCTCTTGAAAATTCATATTCGTGCCGCAACCGTTCGAGGCAGCGGACCACGGTGGGCGCGGGCATGGACGAAAACCTAGAGATGGCAGGGACACCGCCGAGGCAGAGGCAGCGCGGAGCCAGGGAGCAGCACGCGACGCCCGCGGGGGTGTCGCCTAGGAATGCACAGCGGGCGAGGCAAAGGTTGGAGAACGAGATCGAGGCAGAGGAGGATGCCACGAGGAGGGCACGCAGGAGGAAGTTCACAAGGATGGCGTCGAAGTTGCACTGGTGGACAACGTGGCAGTGGCGGCGGAGAAGGAGGAGGACATGAGCTTGGCTTTAATTCTGGCTTGTATCGATGCTGCTACTCACGGTGAGTGAAAATAATCTCTTGTTGGTTCTTGTTAATTACTAGTTTGAAAAAATCACTGCGCTGAATCACTGTGTTTGAAGAAATTACTTTATTAAGGACATATATATTTGATGTGAATGTGATGTGTGTATGTATTTGTGAATGTGAATGTGTTGGGCGAGCACTACCCATGCCTATCGCGCCCAATTGCCATCCCTAGTCATAGTCGCCTCTCCCCACCACTGTCATCCCCTCTGCTCTCTCAGCTCTCTCACAGCTGACCTGACACACCATGACGCATTTTGACCACCACAATGCCATGCCGAGGAAACACCAAATATCTGCACCGCCAGCCACGCTGTGCTCTCCCATGCCTTCCCGATCCCTACCACATGCTGTCACCGCCTTAGCTCAGCCCCTGTGCCGAACCGCCATGCCACCCACTCTCAATTGGTCCAATGACATCTACTGCGGTGATCACCGGAGACCCCAAAGTAAGCCATATTCAAATCCCATTAATTAGTCGATTATATTCTAATTGCATTCGCTCGTAGCGTCCTTATACTCCTAGAAACACCACGAAAGCATTGCCATAGCTCCCCAAGCTCCCTTCTCCTCTGTCACTAAAAATCGCTGCCCGACCATGAGACCTCGCTGTGGATAGCCCATGTGGAGCTGGCCACATGCGAGTGATGAGTAATTGACATTGGTTTAGGTTAGTCGAGTTTGATTTGAGTGGTTCGGAGTCGAGTCGTTACGTGACTCAATCGGGCTCGGTCGGACTTGGTCAAACTTTGTCGTATGGTTTTAGGATGCATATTCCGATGATTCCACAAGTTTGGACTTCATCATGAGTAAGTATGATATGATTTACGCTTTCATGTATCGAGCGGTGCTATTTGATGTGTTTCTTGTCTGTGTGACTGCAGGACGTCAAGGTGGAGCCGTGGTGAGACACGAGGTGATCTGACTAGACACAGGGAGGTGTCGAGGTCAGAACGGTCGGATGTGTCGAAGACGGTGTAGATTCGATGTGGTTGCGAGTCGTGGACGACAAGGAGCGCGGAAGCTTCCCGGAAGGTGCAGGAGGGGCGAATCGGAAATTTCGCAAGGCTGCACAAGCGGGAGCGGGCTCCGTTGGATTTAGCGGGCGTAACGGGGTGGAGACCCGTTAGCCGAGGGCTATATATATGAGGTGGTCGCTGCATGTCCACTTGAACACTTCAAGAGATTTTAGGGTTTCCTTTAGTCAAAATAGGCTTTAGAGTTTGCTTTGGCTTTAGGCTTTAGTTGTTGTGAGTTGTTGGAGGAGGCAGAGTTGTGTTCCCTCTGTGTCCCCTTCGATGGTTTCTTGAGAGTCTGAGTGTGTCCCTTCTTCTCCAATCATGTAGTGTGGAGTTCTTGAGATGGAGAGGGAGATGAGTGATTGAGAGTCTTGTAATCAATCTTCTTGCTCTAATGTTCAGGCGTATGGGGACTCCTCTGTAATCCACTCTTGATTTGAAATGGAAATCTGAAGTTTATTTTCTCTGATTGTGCTCTGTTCAGTTCTTCCTTCGTTACTCTCTGGAATGGATTTCTGAGTTTTTGGATTTCTTGTTGTTTGTTGCTTGGGAGTGTCAAAATGGGTTGCTCTAGGTTGGGATATTGCCTCAAGATCATTTGATCGAATTCCCAAGAGCAAATTTCATTTTAATCTCAGATTTGCATTTTTGGCTTCCCCTATTCTTCATTTTTCTTTCTAGGTTTTTGTGACATTTCTTGATTCCCTTTGCTAGATGGTTTGAAATATGGGATGGAAAGTCCAGAGACTTGTTATTAGCTTCTCCCAAAATTTCATAGCCAAAGGATCAGTGAAGAGATGGTAATTTGGATTTTGTGCTTTCCCTGTTCAGGTTACTTGCAATTCTAGGGTTTGGTTCATTCCTGTGATTCCCTCTTTGAAATGGCTTGAAATTTGATACTTTGAGTCCAGAGGCTATTAATTAGCTATTCTAAAAGTTTCATGAGCAATCGTTCAAAGATCGGAGAGGAATTTGAGTTTTGATTCAGTTCTTGCAATAGGCTCAGTTTTTGTCATTCCCTGAATTTCTAGCTCTTCAGTTCAATTCTTTGTTTTTTCAAAGGTACTAGGGTATTTGGAACATGTTCTTGATCTTGTGATCTGAGGAGAATAGGTTTTTAGCATCAATCCCTTCGGTTGAAGTGATTTTCAGTATTCAGTCTTTTAGTGCAGTTTTTGGACAGCATTGTGTTTGTTGTTTACTGCAGTGCCGACAGCATTTTGGGGCCTCAAATTCCATTCGGCAGCTACAGCAAATATTGGCCTTTATTTGCAGATCGGACTGCAGCATTAAAACTGCATCTTAACTCCACTCGGCCAGCACATTGATTGGCTCTATGAATCAAGCATATTCTCTGTTTATGCAGCAGCCTGTTCTGTGTTTCGGCTAGGAGTTCTTGCTGCCCTCTTTTTTTTTCTGTGCTCTTGTACTATTTTTGGAAGTCTTCTCTCCAGCCAAACCGAATGGTTCCTTCTCTGAACTACAGTAGTTCCTGTGCAACCTTTAGTTGGACTTTCAAATGGAGTGTTTTTAGTTTTTGATGACTAGTAAAATTTGCAGTAATCTGAAACTAGTAGGCTATATATATATATATATATATATATATATATATATATATATATATATATATATATATATATATATATATATATATATATATATATATATATATATATATATATATATATATATATATATATATATATATATATATATATATCATTTTGGCTGCATCTGATGAGCTCCTTGTCTCAGTTGTCTATTTTCAGGTTTTTGCAAGCCTTGGCCATTTCCCTTCTCTTTATGCCTTTTAGTGATCTTTTCTCAGGCTAGTTTTATCTCTTCTCTTCCTGTGAGCTTTGAGGCTTATGATTTCTTAGCCTTTGTCTATCTTAGTTTTAGGAATCCTGTTTTGTTTTTGGTTAGCAGTAGTTTTTCGTGTGGACTTCTTGGGGGCTATCTTTAAAAGATCAACATTCACGCCCCCTCTGTTGCCATTTCGGTCCAACAATTGGTATCAGAGCTAGTTAGCTCTAATTCATAGATCTTAACCGGTCTCAAGAGCCATGGCGATGGAAAAGTACTCGACCAAGCCGCCCGTTTTCGATGGCATTGATTACCCCTTCTGGAAGAGCCGAATGGAGACATACATCCAGGCCCAAGGGTTTGCCATCTGGCAGAAGGTCAAGGTACGATTTGTTGTTCCTACCGATGAGAACATCAATGCCGGGAACATGGCTGATGTTGAGGCGAATGCAAAGGCAAGGAACATCATCATCCAGGGTTTGAGTCGTAGCGAGTTTGACCGCGTATCTCATCTTTCGTCTGCCTTCGATATCTGGGAGACCCTCGATGCATACCATGAGGGCACCACCCAGATTAAGATGGTGTGACAAGACCAGTTCAAGCGGGATAATAACAAATTTGAGATGCTTGCTGGTGAGTCTTTGGATGAGTGTTTTGCGTGTTTTCACAAGATCTTGAGCAACCTCCGAGCGGTCGGTCTCACATACCCCGACTCGGATAACGCTCGTCAGATGCTCGCTGCACTTGACCTTCGCGTTTGGGAGATGAAGATGACTACCATCAAGGACACCACGGAACTCTCGACTTTGACGCTTGACGCGCTGTACTCGCACCTCAAGGCGCACGAGATTGACATTGTCTCGTAATTCGAAGTCTCGATCGATGGCTTTAGTCACCGATCCCACCTTGGCTTGGTCACTCTTACGATTCGCTGCGGCTTCTCCCATGCTGCTCTGTGTGGCGTGGCGATGATCGATTAGAGCGGCTCGAGGATGAGCAAGCGGCCCTCCTAGCTCGGAAGTTTTCCCATGCTTACAAGAGGAGGAGGGATAGAAGGAGGAGGACCTGTGATTTGCTTCAGTATGGTGGCCCCAACCACATTGGGCAAAGCGCCTAAAGCGGAGAAGGGCAAAGTTGACTCGGCGGTTCGGGCAAAACGACTACACCGACAAGAACCGCAACAAGAAGACTCAGCACACCCTCAAGGCAAGAAGAAGTTCGCGACCGGGAAGGCCAGAAGCTGTTTCACCACGTCCTCACGCTTCGGCGACCTCGACCTCAGCAAGGTGGAGGGATGGAGCGGCGACGCGGGACGGGTGATCAAGACCCCAAGAGCGGCGATGACTTCTCGGCAATGGCCTCCCAAGAGCGGCGATCGACTCGAGCGAGGTATGCCCCACCTCGACCAGCTCAATCATGCTTTTCTTAAGCTAGGTGGATTTCATGCTAGAGCTAGGGCTAGGTGTACTGAGTTAGAGAAGGAAGTAGATAGATTGTCACTAGAGATTATTGCTCTTACATCTGCTCCTCCTAGTGATGATTGTGATACATGCTCTGATTTGTTGGATGATTTGGAGAAGTTAAGGACCTCGCATGATAGTTTGTCCTCCGAGCTTTATATTGTTAAGGTGGAGAATCTCAGTCTCTTGACTGAACTAGAAATGAGTAGGCTTGCTTCTACTTCATGTACTCCTGTTGAGACTGTTGCCTGCACCTCATGTGAGGATAAGGACAATGCGTTTAGAGGTCTTTACACCATGCTGTTAGATCTGCCCGAGTCTTGTGAAAACTGCAATAACTTGAAGATGAACCTAAAACGGGCAGATCATAAAATATCTGAGTTGTATTCTTGGTTGCTTGAGCCAGCTGCTTCATGTTCTAACTGTCCAAAATTAACTGCTGAACTTGAATCTGTTTCCAAGCAGTTTCAAGAAATGATTGACCACAATAAGAAACTGGCTAATTATGCTTCTAAGGACCCTGTTAGCTCACCATGCAAAAATTGTGAAAAACTAAAAATTGACTTGATTGCATTGGAAGAGAAATGTGTGAAGCTAACTAAGGACTTACTAGAGAAGCAACCATCAGATTATAATGTGATTGCTGAGAAGGGGATGGAGCCCAAGGGTAAGGTTGAGACGCTTAGCGACGTAAACCAACCGGCTAGTAGTAGGACTGTCCCTTCAGGGTCGGCTGTGCGTGCACAGGCCATTCTCTCCTCTACTGTTGGTTCTTCTTCTGCTCCCTTACCCTCTGCTGTTCCCTCTTCTCCCTGCTCTTCTTGCACCTCTCTCTTTCGGGAGTGTCAGTACCTTATGAACACTCTTGAGGGGTTTGTAGGAGGTAAGAAGAAGCTTAATCTTATTCTAGACCAGTCCAAGATTTGCATATTTAATCAGGGTCTAGGATATGATTGTTATAAGGACATGAGGAAGCATCCACCTGCCGTGCTCAGACCCATAGCACCAGGTGTGATCAAGACCGAGCCCAGATCTGATGAGGTCAAATTCAAATCAGCGGGTTTTGTCCAAGGGATCTCTGACAGCAAGGTGATACCACCTACTACTTCGGCCTCTCAGAAGCCGAAGCCCACTCGTGCTACTCCCACCTCTCAGAAGGTGAAGTACCACTGCACCTTATGTCAGAAGGATGGACACACGGTCGATCGATGCTTCAGGCACGCCAGGATTGCGTGTAGAGACCGTGCTGAGGCACTTAGGCGTGTTCAGGGTCAGCCCCAGACCTTGGGTGCACCTAAGACCAGCATGGGGTCTAGGTTTGTTTCTGATGGGTTTAGGCAGCATCGAGGACTTGGTTTTTCTGAGTCTTCTGTTTTTCATCCTCATGCTGCTCTTGGTCGTGACTTCCGCGTCCTGAGGGTAGATCTCGTTTCCCCCGTCGAGATGGCTACCCGCGGTGTGTTCAGCATGTTGCCCGTGCTTCGACTCGCTCGCCTATAGCAGTCGGACCCAGCAACAGCTTCAGGCCTACACGTAGACCTTCTCGGTTCTTGAGTGACAGAGAGCGTAGGGTAGATAGAGGTCAGTCGTGCTTGACTACTTCATCTGCTCGACGTGTTGTTCAATATTGGGTGCCAAAATCACTCTTGATTTACCCCAGTACTGAGACTTTACTCTCTGTTTGATTCAGGCTCGCCGGGCTGGGAAGGGAGAGGTTTGGCTTGTAGACTCCGGGTGTTCTCGACACATGACCGAAGACTCACGTTGGTTCTCTTCCCTAGCCCGTGCTCCAGGTGATGAGACGATCACCTTCGGAGATGCTTCATCTGGGCGCATCATCGCCAAAGGTAAAGTGTGCGTTAATGATTCGTTTCTTTTGAGAGATGTTGCCTTGGTTAGTAAGCTGCGTTATAATTTGCTTTCAGTTTCTCAGCTTACCGATGACGGTTATGAGGTGAGCTTTAAGAAAAACGCTTGCAAAATTCTTGATTCTTCGGGTAGTCTGGTTTGCGGGATTTCACGTTATGGGAGGATCTTTCGTGCTGATTTTTCTGAGTTTTCTGGTGATCCTCTCCGGTGTTTGGTTACTTCGGAGTCTCGCGATTTGACTTTCTGGCATAGGAGACTTGGTCATATCGGATTTGACCATTTGACCCGAGTTAGCGGCCACGATCTCATTCGTGGTTTGCCGAAACTCAAATTGGTTAAAGATCTTGTTTGCGCTCCATGCCGGCATGGCAAGATGGTTGCCGCTTCACACCCTCCGGTCACAGTTACCATGACCGATGCACCGGGACAGCTGCTCCACATGGACACCGTTGGGCCGGCTCGAGTGCGATCGGCGGGAGGAAGTGGTGCGTCCTTGTCGTGGTCGATGACTATTCGAGGTTCTCTTGGGTGTTTTTCTTAGCCTCGAAGGATGAGGCGTTTACCCATTTCCGAGGTCTTTTGATGAGGCTTTCGCCGAGCTCCCGGTGCCTTACGAGCAATCCCGGTGACAATGGCACGGAGTTCAAGAATTCCTACTTTGAGAGGTTTTTGATGAGGCAGTGTAGAGCACGGTTCTCTTCTCCGCACGTCCACAATGAGAATGGCGTCGTGGAAAGGGCGAACCGTACCTTGGTCGAGATGGCGGGGCGATACTTGATGAGTACTCTACACGCGGAAGTTACGGGCTGAGGCTATAGCTACCGCTTGCCATGTTTCTTATCGAGTTTTTCTTCGGGCACACTTGCACCGCACTTCTTATCGCTGAGATATGGGCGAAAGCCCAGTGTCTCTCATTTTCGTGTGTTTGGTTGCAAGTGCTTTATTCTGAAGTCCGGGAACCTAGATAAGTTCGAGTCACGTTCTTGTGATGGTATCTTTCTAGGTTACTCGTCTTCTTCGCGGGCTTATCGGGTTTGGAACTGCGAGTCTAGCAAATCGGTAGAGACCTGTGAGGTGACCTTCGATGAGGCCAGTCCGGGGACTAGGCCCGATATCTCAGATTCTTTAGAGCAGTCCGAGCCCATCTTCGTGGATAACGAGGACGATGGAGACGATGGTTGTCTACCTGATCCAGTCCCTCATCCACCCCTTGAGATGCCTTCTTCCACGGCACCTCGAGGTGGATGACGAGGACGATGGAGATGAGGGTTGTCTACCCGATCCAGTCTCTCATCCACCCCTTGAGGTGCCTTCTTCCACTACACCTCGAGGCGATCAGCCCATGCCTTCTGCCTCTTCTGGAGCTAGTGGCTCTGTTCCTACCTCGTCGACTCACGAGGTAGATGCCACTTCTTCATCTCATCCTAGACCTCCTAGACACATTCAAAAAGACCATCCTTCTGAGCAGATTATTGGAGACTTGTTTGAGCGAGTCACTCATTCAAAATCTGGCATGTCTCAATTCTATCTCCATTCTGCCTTTGTTGCTTCTTTCGAGCCCAAAGATGTTTCTCATGCTCTTTCAGACGAGTCTTGGGTCAATGCCATGCATCAGGAGCTAGAAAACGTTGAGAGAAACAAGGTCTGGTCGCTTGTCGAGCCCCCGCGAGGTCACAATGTTATTGGGACTAAGTGGGTGTTCAAGAACAAGCAGAGCGAGGATGGAGTGGTTATTCGAAACAAGGCTAGACTGGTAGCTCATGGGTTCTCCCAGGTTGAGGGTCTGGATTTCGAGGAGACCTTTGCCCCTATAGCTAGACTTGAGGCCATTAGAATTCTGCTTGCTTTCGCAGCTTCTAAGGGTTTCAAGGTTTACCAGATGGACGTCAAGAGTGCCTTCCTTAATGGGTTCATTAAGGAAGAACTCTATGTGAGACAGCCTCCTGGTTTCGAAAACTCCAAATACCCAAACCATGTCTTCAAGCTTTCTAAATCTTTGTATGGACTTAAGCAGGCCCCTAGAGCTTGGTATGAGAGGCTTAAGTCCTACCTGTTGAGTCATGGTTTTGAGATGGGTCAAGTTGACAAGACCTTGTTCATCCGCCGACATGGCACAGATCTCCTGCTCGTCCAGATTTATGTGGATGACATCATCTTTGGCGGCTCCTCGCATGCTCTCATTTCCCAGTTTTCCGATGTCATGAGCTCGGAGTTTGAGATGAGCATGATGGGCGAGTTGAGTTTCTTCCTTGGCTTCCAAATTAAGCAGACTCGGGAGGGTACTTTCTTGCATCAAGGCAAGTACACTCGAGACCTCCTGAAGTGCTTCAATATGAGTGATGGTAAGCCAGTGTCCACTCCGATGGCTACCTCAGCTACACTCAACCCAGATGAGGATGGCGAGCCAGTTGATCAGAAGGAGTATAGGAGTATGATCGGCTCCCTCTTGTACCTCACTGCCTCGAGACCAGACATACACTTCTCCGTGTGTCTTTGTGCTCGGTTTCAGGCTTCTCCTCGCGTATCTCACCGCCAGGCGGTGAAACGCATTCTTCGATACCTTCGAGCTACCATTGACTATGGTATCTGGTACTCTTCCTCTTCCTGTCTTTCCTTGAGAGCCTTCTCGGATGTAGACTTTGCCGGCTGTAGGATAGATAGGAAGAGCACTTCTGGCACCTGCCAATTTATTGGCACTTCTCTAGTTTCCTGGTCTTCTAGGAACCAGTCCAGAGTTGCACAGTCCACTTCAGAGGCCGAGTACGTTGCTGCAGCCAGGTGCTTTGGATGGTCTCGACTCTGCGGGACTTTGGGTTAGTTATCGACAGTGTTCCACTCTTTTGTGATAACACTTCTGCGATTAACATTGCTAAGAACCCAGTGCAGCACTCTCGGACCAAGCACATTGATATCCGATATCACTTCCTTAGAGACCATGTAGAGAAGGGTGATATAGTGCTTCAGTTTGTGGAGAGTGACCACCAGTTGGCTGACATCTTCACCAAGCCTTTGGATAGTTCGAGGTTTTCAGCTCTGCGGGGAGAGTTTGGGGTGGTTTGTCCTTATGGGCTGTTGTGAGGGGGAGTTTGTGCTTTACTGCTTTATTATATTAATTATGCTCTTACTCCATTCTGTTGCATTGCATTCGGGGTGCATTGGGTTAGTCCTTCCAGTATAGGTTAGAGTGTTTCTCTAGTCTAGTGTTTAGACGTCTTTCTCTCATCTTGTGATCTAGGGTTCTGCTCTGTTAGCCGCTTCTCTCTTCTCACTAGGTTGAGCCCACTCACTACTTTTAGGTTCTAGCAAGGGTCAGGCCACCCTTGGGTAGACAAGGTACGTGTTTGCTCCTTAGTGAGATTGATTACCGGACTAATAGTCCTAGAGTCATATGGGGTAGATGAGAGTCAGTCTGAGCCATAGTTGCTTCTATATCTTATCTATGCTTTAAGGACTGCCTGCTTGCTGTTTTCTTTGCCAGCTTCTCGATTTTATTGCTTTGGTTCAGGGGGAGTTCATTTGGGAGCTTCTAGAGCTTAATCTTGACATAACTCACTTGAACTAAAAAGTTGCATTTCCTGTTGAGGGGAAGCTGGATTTTCTGCATTTTTAGCATTTCTGCATTGTAATATAACTACATTGAGCCTTGATTATTATCCTGTTATGACATGTTTACAATGCTTTACACCTTGCCATGATTTGTGCTTATTTGCTAGATTTATCATGACTTCATATGTGTAGACTAGCTTTTACCATGATAAGTTAATTAAAATTGCTCAACTTGAATTAAAACTTGTCATGCTAGCATTTGAGTCTAGTCTGTCTTTAGTTATCCTTGTATGATTTATGCCATGTCAAATAGGCTGAGTTGAGTCTTGAATCTTTGTTGAGCCTTAGATTGAGCTATTTTAGTCTCTTGATGCAGCATGAGTTAGTACAACATGTTTAAAAAGCAAAAAGATCTCTTTTGCGCGAAAAAACTGATCTCACCAATTCTTTCACATGAGACAGCTTGCCATTGCACTAGGCATGAATTCAGGGGGAGTTTTGGATGACCTAGACTATCTTCTTAAGCTTCTTGCTTGGAGTAGTCGCGTAAGGCTTGAGATCTAGCACATGATAAAACAAAAAAAACTGGTTGGCATCAATCATGAGATTTCTAAAGAAAAACTTATCATTTGTGCTCAATTTGCTAAAATGACAAAGATTACAAGTACTTAAACAAATATTTCACTCTTGAGCTTGTAGCACTCTATTTTGCCTCAATACTAGCTTCTTGGTTCCGCTTAGCTTATTGACATGGTTTGCATCATCCTTGGATACCTCTAGCTAGACTTTGATCATGGATGACTTGACATACTCACAAATTGCACTAAATTTCAGATTGCCATCTATTTGGTTTAGCTGGTATATATATATCTTGTCATGATCTAGATAGCATTCTATTGAGTTATGGCTTGATGTAATACATTACGATCATTTTGGATAATTCTCATGGCTCTAAATGCTTCAATAAACAAACTTCAGCCATTTTCATCCATTGACATGTCATATTCTCTATTTTGCATCCTTGATGTGTTTATTGTCAAAAGGGGGAGAATAGTGGTAGAAAAAGCTAGCTTGGGATCATATTTGAGCTTTGGAGAACAGTTTGCTCTTTTAGTTGTTGCTCTAGTGGTCCTTCTGTCGACATGGTCATTAGTTCCATTTTTTCTCTTTGGACCATGTTGGATTCTTCAAACTCAAACTCAACTTTGCGCTTTTTCTGGGTTTGTCAATATACTCATCAAGGGGGAGATTGATGGACCATGTGGAGTTGGCCACGTGTGAGTGATGAGTAATTGACATTAGTTTAGGTTAGTCGAGTTTGGTTTGAGTGGTTGGTCAGTCGTTGCGTGGCCAATCGGGCTCGATCGGACTTAGTCAAACTTTGTCGTATGGTTTTAGAATGCATATTAGATGATTCGACAGTTTGGACTTCATCATGAGTAAGTATGATGTGATTTACGCTTTCATGTATCGGCGGTGCTATTTGGCGTGTTTCTTGTGCGTGTATTGCGGGGCGTCGAGGTAGAGTCGTGGTGAGACACGAGGTGACTGACTAGACACGGGAGGTGTCGAGATCGAGCGATCGGATGTGTCGAAGGCGGTGGAGATTCGATGTGGTTGCGAGTCGTGGGCGACAAGGAGCGCGAAGCTTCCGGAAGGTGCGGGAGGCGAATCGGAAATTTCGCAAGGCTGCACAAGCGGGAGCGGGCTCCGTTGGATTTAGCGGGCGTAGCGGGTGGAGACCCGTTAGCGAGGAGCTATATATATGAGGTGGTCGCTGCATGTCCACTTGAACACTTCAAGAGATTTTAGGGTTTCTTTTAGTCAAAATAGGCTTTAGAGTTTGCTTTGGTTTTAGGCTTTAGTTGTTGTGAGTTGTTGGAGGAGGCAGAGTTGTGTTCCCTCTGTGTCCCCTTCGATGGTTTCTTGAGAGTCTGAGTGTGTCCCTTCTTCTTCAATCATGTAGTGTGGAGTTCTTGAGATGGAGAGGGAGATGAGTGATTGAGAGTCTTGTAATCAATCTTCTTGCTCTAATGTCCAGGCGTATGGGGACTCCTCTGTAATCCACTCTTGATTTGAAATGGAAATCTGAAGTTTATTTTCTTTGATTGTGCTCTGTTCAGTTCTTCCTTCGTTACTCTCTGGAATGGATTTCTGAGTTTTTGGATTTCTTGTTGTTTGTTGCTTGGGAGTGTCAAAATGGGTTGCTCTAGGTTGGGATATTGCCTCAAGATCATTTGATCGAATTCCCAAGAGCAAATTTCATTTTAATCTTAGATTTGCATTTTTTGCTTCCCCTGTTCTTCATTTTTCTTTCTAGGTTTTTGTGACATTTCTTGATTCCCTTTGCTAGATGGTTTGAAATTTGGGATGGAAAGTCCAGAGACTTGTTATTAGCTTCTTCCAAAATTTCATAGCCAAAGGATCAGTGAAGAGATGGTAATTTGGATTTTGTGCTTTCCCTGTTCAGGTTACTTGCAATTCTAGGGTTTGGTTCATTCCTGTGATTCCCTCTTTGAAATGGCTTGAAATTTGATACTTTGAGTCCAGAGGCTATTAATTAGCTATTCTAAAAGTTTCATGAGCAATTGTTCAAAGATCGGAGAGGAATTTGAGTTTTGATTCAGTTCTTGCAATAGGCTCAGTTTTTGTCATTCCCTGAATTTCTAGCTCTTCAGTTCAATTCTTTGTTTTTTCAAAGGTCCTAGGGTATTTGGAAAATGTTCTTGATCTTGTGATCTCAGGAGAATAGGTTTTTAGCATCAATCCCTTCGGTTGAAGTGATTTTCAGTATTCAGTCTTTTAGTGCAGTTTTTGGACAGCATTGTGTTTGTTGTTTACTGCAGTGCCGACAGCATTTTGGGGCCTCAAATTCCATTCGGCAGCTACAGCAAATATTGGCCTTTATTTGCAGATCGGACTGCAGCATTAAAACTGCATCTTAACTCCACTCGGCCAGCACATTGATTGGCTCTAGGAATCAAGCATATTCTCTGTTTATGCAGCAGCCTGTTCTTTGTTTCGGCTAGGAGTTCTTGCTGCCCTCTTTTTTTTCTGTGCTCTTGTACTATTTTTGGAAGTCTTCTCTCCAGCCAAACCGAATGGTTCCTTCTCTGAACTACAGTAGTTCCTGTGCAGCCTTTAGTTGGACTTTCAAATGCCTTTTAGTGATCTTTTCTCAGGCTAGTTTTATCTCTTCTCTTCCTGTGAGCTTTGAGGCTTGTGATTTCTTAGCCTTTGTCTATCTTAGTTTTAGGAATCCTGTTTTGTTTTTGGTTAGCAGTAGTTTTTCGTGTGGACTCCTTGGGGGCTATCTTAAAAAGATCGACATTCACCCCCCCCCCTCTGTCGCCATTTCGGTCCAACATGAATCACTGTGTTTGAAGAAATTACTTTATTAAGGACATATATATTTGATGTGAATGTGATGTGTGTATGTATTTGTGAATGTGAATGTGTTGGTCCGCTGCCTCGAACGGTTCACGGTGGGCGCGGGCATGGACAAAAACCTAGAGATGGCAGGGACACCGCCGAGGCAGAGGTAGCGCGGAGCCAGGGAGCAGCACGCGGCGCCCGCAGGGGTGTCGCCTAGGAATGCGCAGCAGGCAAGGAAAAGGTTGGAGAACGAGATCGAGGCAGAGGAGGATGCCACGAGGAGGGCGCGCAGGAGGAAGTTCACGAGGATGGCGCCGAAGTTGCACTGGACATGGCAGTGGCGGCGGAGAAGGAGGAGGACATGAGCTTGGCTTTAATTCTGGCTTGTATCGATGCTGCTACTCACGGTGAGTGAAAATAATCTCTTGTTGGTTCTTGTTAATTACTAGTTTGAAAAAATCACTGCGCTGAATCACTGTGTTTGAAGAAATTACTTTATTAAGGACATATATATTTGATGTGAATGTGATGTGTGTATGTATTTGTGAATGTGAATGTGTTGGGCGAGCACTACCCATGCCTATCGCGCCCAATTGCCATCCCTAGTCATAGTCGCCTCTCCCCACCACTGTCATCCCCTCTGCTCTCTCAGCTCTCTCACAGCTGACCTGACACACCATGACGCATTTTGACCACCACAATGCCATGCCGAGGAAACACCAAATATCTGCACCGCCAGCCACGCTGTGCTCTCCCATGCCTTCCCGATCCCTACCACATGCTGTCGCCGCCTTAGCTCAGCCCCTGTGCCGAACCGCCATGCCACCCACTCTCAATTGGTCCAATGACATCTACACTGCCGGTGATCACCCAGAGACCCCAAAGTAAGCCATATTCAAATCCCATTAATTAGTCGATTATATTCTAATTGCATTCGCTCGTAGCGTCCTTATACTCCTAGAAACACCACGAAAGCATTGCCATAGCTCCCCAAGCTCCCTTCTCCTCTGTCACTAAAAATCGCTGCCCGACCATGAGACCTCGCTGTGGATAGCCCAACACAACAAACCTCGACTCAAGCCGTCACTCCCCTGAACTTCCTCTAACCCCAGGGATGCTCAAAACCCTAATGCTATTGTTCTCTTAGCCACCATTACCCCTATGCCATTCAAGAGTCCCGAGAAAGGAAAACCTTACCTCCAGCGCTTGCATGACTTTCAGCCACTCCTAAGACCAAAAATGGCATCCTCGTAGCATAGGAACTCACACATGGTCGGCAATTGTTGTTTTTGACCAGAAATCCTATAACCGCTACTTGCCCTGGAACCTCCGACCGCTCCTCCACTTGGAATCACTGACTTCTTTGTAATCGAAAGAGACTTCGTCCGTATCATTTCAAGTCCTGAGCAACACAGCTCGAACGTCGTCTGATGTTCTTAAACTACTCGAACATCGTCCGATGCTCCTAAGTCGCTCGACCGTCATCTGATGCTCTCAAGCCACTCGTTCCCCGTCCTATGCTCGTAAGCCACTCGATCGCCGTCCGATGCTCTTAAGCTACTCGATCGTCATATGATCTCTGCAACTACTCGGTCACCGTCTGATCTCCATAGCTACTCGGACGCCGTCTGATCTCCATTGACTTCACACTCGAAGTTGAACCTCAACCGTTCACTCGACTTTGTAGTTGTACCCAAAACCACCGGAGTACTCGAGGCTCCTCTATTCTCCGAGTACGGTGGCGATAACCCGATAATGATTAAACCCACTATGAACAGTAAAACCCATGATAAATAGTATCTAAAACCCATTACTGTTCACAAAACCCTAAAACACATATACACTTCCTTTTCGATCGTTTCAAGCCCATCTACCTATTTCTTAGCTCCGTTTCCCCATGCCAGGCTTTTACAAACCCTAACCAATTTTATTTGATTTTTGGATTTTATTTCTTTATTTTCTTTCTTTCTTATTCCTAGTTCAATCCTCCAAGCATGGAATTGAATTGTTTCTTTTGCTCTGCATGTCACAAAACAACATCCAAGAAGGAGATTTTCAAGGACAAGCACAAGACTCTGAAGAATATGAATTGGTAGAATATTTTGAACAGCAAGGCAAGTCACATGCTTTTGATCATATTGAACCTACATTCCTCTAATTATTTATTTACCAGTATTTTCATTACGTTATTTATGCATTGTTATTTCTTGTACAATAAAAGTTTAGAATGGCATGATATTAGTTATGTCCTACCATAGAAAAAAGCCCTGTTTAATTTCATGGCCATATTCACCTTAATAAGACTTAGTAACACTAAATATATTACTTAAATAATCATGGTAGACTAGGAACTTACTGTTTTATATTGCTCAGAGACTTGGTATTTTTCCTGTGGAGTTTTAAAAGTGCTTCAGTGAGAAAGTAAGGACAACTTTATGCTGAGCAAAGGACATAGTGATCGCTCAACCACAAGCTTTGACTCATCAAACCTAATCTAGTAGCTGCTCAAATCAATTGAATCTATACAGGAGTAAAGGAGGGAGAGTTAGTATGGGAGGGGGTAAAACCATACCTAACAACGGTAGGTTCCTCTCAGGACAGACAAAAGTGTTCCGACCTGGCCAGTGGATACCCGGGTCTGAGTTGATAATCTATTGGGTAGAGGCTATATAAAGAGATGAGCAGTGAAACAATCTTGTTTTCTTCACTTAGTCATGAGGGTTAAGCAATCTTGTGGGTAAAGTTGAGCAACTCTGTAGAGTCATTCATAAATAGTATTCGAATACACCATGGTTCCGGTAAATGAAGCTGTGTTTAATGGGTGATTGCAACAACAAAATATAAGTAGATTTGGAGATGATTTTGAAATGTTGAAGTTTGATAATCAAGATGTTGAAACCCCAAATTCCTTAAAAGTTACTATTCTTTTGTGTTTAAAAATGTTTACAAATAAAACTGCATCCACATAAGGTGATAAAACCCATATATCCCCATCTCTCGAAAATTCTGGCAAGTAGTTAATTAGCATTTTTCCTCATGTGACTTGTTGAGTACGGTTGATTATACTCATGTTTGATAAAATCATAAGCAGAAGGTGCTTGCCAAGAAAATGACGAAATCTATGAAGATGACGTTGAGGGATACTACGGCGTAGATGATATCTGGTGTTAGGATTTACTCTACTCTCAGGCACGCCTATGAAGTTCTTTTGTATTGTAATATAAATTTGGGCCATGAGCCTCGCTATGTAAAACCTGACTAGTAAACCTAAATTTTGTAATAAAATTTAGCTTTTATATATAAGCTTGTGATGGCAATAATATATACTCATCTACAGTATTTGCAGCTAAATAGTCCTTAGTAGCTGTGAGGGAAATCTAACGACACAAGAAATAGGCGTTACAACTTTCACGTTGCTGTACCCGGAGAAGTTTTAGCACATCTCGAGGTGGCCCAACGGCGGCGCGAGCGGATATGCCGCTACGAGGCTTCGGAACGACACTCGGAGCGCCACATAGGCCATCTCAGGGAGCGCCATAATTATTGTGCCCGTGTCTGTGATCGTGCCTTCCAAGAACACCGCCGGTGGTATGTCCAGCAGCTGTCCACCGACGCTGATGCTGGTGAGCATCATCTGGTAGCTAGGATGATGGCTGCTCTTCTAATTGGTGCCACGGCGTGAGCAGGAAGCCCGATGTGTTGTCTGGTGCCCCAAGGGCGAGGAATCGGGTGGAGCTCCCTATCGGCGGGAGGCAATATGAGAATGCGCCGCCATGTTCCACAGATATCTGCTAGCGACCAACGGCGACTATGCCATCGTACTTGTCGAGTGGGCCCTCCTGGTTGTGGCCATAGCCAAAGTCTAGGGAGTTCCTAGTGTCCAGACATCCCATCTGGGTGTTAACTCCGTACAGTCGGTCATAATAGTTTATATTATCTATGCAACATTTTCGGTCATATATACAATAAAAAAATGATAACAATATCAATGTTGCACATATAAAATTAAAATGTTATACATATAAAATTAAAATGTTATATACATGATCGAGAAATATTGCATAGATCACTTGCGAATGGAACTGCCAAGATTGCGAGACAAAATAACCTTGGCGTTTTCCTTTTCTGTGGGAACCGGAGTTACCGGACATGTTCTATGTTTTGACTTTTGTCTTGTCGCCATATTTGTGCACAGGTTACCTCTTTGTGCTGCCAAACAGAGGTGAAAAATGGATACGAATTATTCATATTATTTTATTACTGTATTTGATAGGATACGAATATGGTATAGAATTTTTTCATCCAATTAATAATTTCTCTTCTATTCGTATTTGTAACATCCTGATTTTCATAGCTTTTTTGAAGTTTTCAAAATAAAATTCACCATGTGGATTTTTCTGGAATTAATTAAAGTTTAATTGAAATTTTTATTAATTAAAAAGATTTAATATGATCCTTTCGCGTCACATTGTGCCATCATATGTCATCTACCTTCTTGCCAAGTTAATTTGGTTTTGGTGCAGCAAATCTCCCGGAATCGAGTTTTCCCCAATCTAGGTCAAGAGCGCTTCTCGACATCGATTCGTCGCCTCGTTCTACGCCGTGCTCACTTCCTTTTCCCCAAAAAGCCTCCACAAATTTTTGCCCCCGATACCTCGCCATGGCCGCCAATGGCATCCCGTGTCCCCATCTATCCGGTGGTGTTTTCCCCAATCCGTTCGCGTCACATTATGCCAAACCATCTCAGGTAGCTACCCTCCAAATGGTTTTATATTTCATTCACCGAGCACCAAGATATTAAGTTTTTCCTTTTTTTCTTCCCGACGTCGTTCAAACGTCGATTGCGCCGTCTCCGATGGGTTTCTGGCCGAGCCGACAATTTTCCTAGCTTCGCCAAGCCACGTTCTAGCTCGTGCTCACCCTACTTCTCCATGTCCTGTGCCCGAATTTTATTTCTCTCTCCTACTCATGTCGTTGTTGCCGCCCGTGCCGTCACCGTGCTTCGTTTAGCGTGCCGTCACTTCCTATATATGCCTTGGGTCCCTAGCAATCCATTTTGCTAGTTAGATTCATCTCCCATGCCTCCTCTCACCGGCGCTAGCCTCCGTTCCAAAAATTCAGCTCTCGGGTGAATAGTAACCTCTGGTATTTTTCCAGTATTTTCTCGCCCCGGCAAACTTTAGATCACTCGTTCTCCTTCGTCTTAGCTCCGATTGATCCGATTTTTTTTCCTAAATTCATATAAAATTGAGCTCTACCTTTTGGTTCTGGTTTTGCAGTTTTTAGAGTTCATTTGAATTTTATTTGAATTTATTTTTGTGTTTCATTTTGCTTTCTCTCTCGTTAGATCACGCATTCGAAGGAGCTGAAGCAAGAGTTGAAGATCAAGAATTCCTAACTGAGCAAGGCCAAGGCAAGTCGTGTACTTTGATCATGTTGAACCTAGTTTTCAAATCTATTATGTATTATTTTGTTTTAAATTATCATGCATCGCTATTTTATTATCAAACCCTTGTATTGGTAGCTATTGTCTAATTTGATTATTCCTCCTTGATAAATTGAATACCATGATTCCATTGTTACCATAGGATGGGTAATTATTTAGTGATACAATATTAGTGGTCACATGGGGTATACGTTTAATTTGCTTAGCCATACTTATTGCTAGTACGTTGGGTCTATCATCACATGTGTTAATTAATCTTGACTTAATGATATATTGGAACGTGGTGGTCAACCATAATTATAAAATTTGTGTGCCATGACATGGGTAGTGTCATTGGTGTTAGTTATACAAAATTGGTTTTCACCTGGGTGAATGATCGTGCAGTAAAGGGGGTGCAGGTTGCACATGGAATGTGGATACTTCGCCTAGGTAAATCTAAGGACTTAACTTTGTGCGTCATTGATGTGAGGCTTACCATACAACCACATATCTAGTATGGGATAGACATAGCTGATTAACTTACGATAGTCTAATTTAGGTGCCATCAGTGGAAAGTGGGTGCCAGGGATTTACTGTACTCATATGGCGCAAGAGGGGGCTTCGGACTGGGTAGATTTAACCCTTCTGCGGTGAAACCTCAGCGGGTGGTGTCTAGCTAGACTAGAGTGAGGTAAATGCTTTGTGATATTTTATCTGTGTCTCATGCCGAAGGAAGCGTGGTGACTATTAAGATAATCTATCTCTTGGGGCTAAAGTTGTGCAACCTCTGCAGAGTGTAAAACTATTTGAATAGCCGTGTCCTCGGTCATGGACAAAGCTCGGTGATTTCACACGAGGGGTAGAGTTTTCATAAAATCTTGGTTGGGTTAAGTGAATGGGTAGTTCACTGGTGGTTCATTATGTGAATCTTGATTCGTTGGTGATTCATTGAAGTGAATGGCCAGTTTACTTATGGTTGGTCTCAATTCCTTCGATTAATTACTTATTATCATTTTCTAAAGTTCGCTTTTCAATCTATTTATTATATTTACTTTAAATTGTTGCTTTATGCAAAATTAACATTTCAGCCATCCTTTGGTAAGCCTTGCATACTATATTGCATTCTTTGTTACAAACGACTTGCTGAGTACTCTATGTACTCACGGCTTCATCCATATTTGCTCAGTTGAGGAAGAAGAACCGGTCCAGCAGGAGGTACCTGGAGGAGGATACTCCGACGACTTCGCGGATTAGGACTTCGCTCCCTAGTCAATTGCCTGTGGGCATGTCGAATAGTTACTACGCTTATTTCTGGTTTTTCCGCTGCTAGCTTCTTTAAGCCTTTCAGGCTATTAATTGTAAGCTTGGCCATAAGGTCGTACTCTGATAAATATTAGTAATATTTGAGTCTTTTCCTAGTAAATCGTGATATGGTCGATATTTCATCTTTGTTTGTACTGTGTGCACTAGCGTGATCCTGGACTAGTGCAGAATACATAGGAGAGTCCGGATTTGCATATTCGGGTCTCTACAGTATTTGTATTCTAATTTGCATAAAAATATAGATATGAATATGGTATGGACTTTTACCATCCGAAATATTATTTTATCCGGACTATTCGTATCTATATTCATATTTGTCGAAGCAATATACATATTGAGCACTATTCGATTGCCAAATGTGCATATCCGTGGGTGCAGCGGCATTGCTCAGGTTTCAGAATGCCCGTCTGTAGTATCGTTGTTGTTCAGACTGGAGAATTTGAGTGCGTAACCCAGCTCGATCCAGATGCAGTTTACGGGTCAGCGTCTCAAGGAACCTCCCGTCAGCCTGGTTTGTTAAGAACTAAGAACAGACAGCTCAACTCCCTTAACGGGTTGAGTTTTCAATTTGGTGGACCCGGTATAAACAGCCTACCGCAGCCCAACTGAAAAACAACACAACATGTCAACATATCAAAACCAACTTACGAAGTGGATCAAAAATTCAAAAATCGCGTTAATTATGACCTCAATTTGGAGTGCTCATAGGTGTTTGCTAAAAATGTTGTTGATCTCTAACCCGATATCAACAAAATTCCCAGCCGTCAATTTGTAAATTCAACCATCGTTGGCATCCTGTGCATAAGTTTCAGCTCTGGTCAGCGAGCTTTGTTTTCAACAGTTGTCGAGTCACCGTTAAGAGTTTTTATCGTTCATCGGGCTCCCTAACCATATAATTAGTGTTTCGCAATTGAGCGGCGGTGGTGCAGGGTCTGTAGGGGCACTGGTGACCGCAAGTGGTGAGTTCGGTGTGGCGGGGGTGTAGCCGCCGTAAGATTTCCCCACAGCAACATCACGTCCTACAGAGGGTATAAAGGTAAGGTACACGGTAGAGGTGTGCTAATCGATTTGATCAAAATCGGCATAGAGACGTAAACCAGCGAGGTTGCCAATTGTAAGAAATTTGGACGAAAGTTGATTCTAAATGATATGTCGATGTAAAGCAATAAATATTGAACAAAAACAATTCTAACCGATAAAGATTAATATATCAATGCGAAGCAATATTGATCTATTGCGGAATTATAAATGTAGAATTTTGCTGACTAAATAGTATAGGTAAATTTTAGACTGTGGAAGACGATGTCTCAGAGAAGCTCCGTTATTGTCTCATCTGCGTACGGGATTCTGGAAGCCCTTCGATCTTCTCATCTGGTCCGTGCACGGCAAGGAAACGGCTTCAGCTCTAACTCCGTGTGATTCATACCTTTTTTTTTAATCTTTAATGTCCTTTCTTCTCTCCGTCCACGAATCTATGCAATCTTTCCGTCCACGATAGTTCTGGACCCTTGCCTTGCATGCATATCGGCATTGCTTAATGCTTGATGATGTATCACGCACATGCATGCACGTATTGAAGTCCAATGGAGGCATAAGAAGTACTAGTTCATCGCCAATCTTCTCGGCCTCGTTTCTTCTCCATCCGTACTCAGAATCAGACGATAACATACCACTGCGAACAGCTTGTCGAGTTCCAACACCAATTGGCTTGCCAATTATCCACTTGCTATTAGCCTCGTCTCAGGATCTCATCTGTCACTCTAAAATTGTCAAATTTAGGAGGCAACACATGCCCCCTTATTTAGGAATAACTGACCTCAACCAGACATCGGCAACCATCTAACCCGTTGGCGAGTAACTAGTCACTAGCTGCGAAAGCACGGCGACACGTCGCGCTAGCTACCGTATGGACTGAAATAAAAGAGACGATAACTCATGAGGAGTTTCTTAAAAAAATTGAGGACGCATGCGTAATTTCGGAAAAATCAAAGGTCTTTTTCGTAAAAAATCGAGGACATGTAAGGACCTATACGTAACTAAAAAAGGATCTATACGTAATTTTAGAAAACCGCAGGGTGCTATCCAACAAAGGATACGCAATTTCGGTGAAGTGAAGGGTTCTTTCCGAAAAAAACCTGACAATGACCTATTTGCGAGAACGGAGGAGCTTTACGTAATTTTAAAAATATAGGGACTTTTTCGTAAAAAAAGCTGACGTGGCACGGCTCCCAGCCGGGGAATCCCCCGGCTAATATAGGTATTACGCCACTGTCAAAGCCACTACGTGTATCACTGCAAGTCACATAACGCCCATAAATTAAATAGGCCTTGATAATATTCGACAAGAATGATGTTGCAATAGAGCTGATTTATTTTGATCATGAGGAAAAAATATGTTGCCTCACTTTCTGAATCGACGCGCTTGTTTGACCAAATATCACAGAGTATAAACACTAATTGCTCCTGACCTGATATAAATAATCCGGCCGTATGTATAATTATGAGACAGCATTAGGCCAGAATTACTTTGATCGGTCACACTTCAGGAACATATGATTTTTTTATTCTATTGATGACTCATATTAAGACTTTATTCATTCCGACTTCAATTTTTAGCTTTCAGCTTTCAGAAGCCAGAATTATAAGCGTTGGCTTCTTAATTTAGGTTTTTTTTTTTTTGGGTTTTTCTTTTTTTTCTTTACATTGTCTATGAAGATATAATAGCGTTTTTTATACTTTTCTTTAATTAAATAACTGAGAAGAAGTTAATCAACGTATAATATAATTTTATCTAAAAGTAAGAAACTGCTAAAAGAAACCCGGAATGGACACGCCTAAAGCTTGCAAAAAAAACTCCATGGCACTTGTACGGATATTCGCGGGGCATAAAGCCAGGACTAACACAAGAATAATGATTGCTCGCTTTGTACTGACACGTAGATTGCACTAAAGCATCCACGAAATAGCAGTGGCGTTCGTAATGCACAAGAAACCGGAACAGCGCCGGTTCCGCACGTGTTGCAGATGACACGTAACTCGAATGAACCGGCATGTCTGCCGATTCTATTCACGCACTCGGCGATCGATCTGATTGCGCACACGCACTTAATGTGCGAATTTCGAAAATCGGCGGGTACGCCGATTCTATTGGCACATTAATTTGCGTCTGCGACAGATGAATCGAAGGCACCGGTACGTATGCCGATTCGGCTGGTACATCAATCTGGGCAACCGGCAGGTATGTCGATTGTGCGCTGATTTGTACGCGCGACGTATCGATAGGCCCTTATATATGGACATATTTCTCTAAGCGCAGACTTCAAGCAGGTGACGATCCCATTATTCGGATCGGCCATCGACTCACGATCTCGTTGTTGAATATCATGATACATATTTGTAGATGAGTATTCAACTTGAGGTGGAGTTATCTTTGAAGCACCGTATCCATTGTTGAAGTTGTTGTAAATGATCATCATGAGTTGATGAAGATGGTGTCCCATCAGATGTGCCAAGAGTATGGTGCCATCAGGAGATTTTCGGACAGTAGCACCAAGTCACTACGGATGGTGCAAAGGTCAAACACATGATGAACTAAGACATGTTAACTGATTTAGCCAAAATCAGTAAGGAGATATGAACTGATGGGAATCACTAGTTTTAAGATAACTTGGACGAAAGTCAATCCTAAATGACACATCGATGCGAAGCAAATATCGAATAGAAATAATTCTTAGATAGGCGTAAACCAATAAAGATCAACACGTCAACATGAAGCAATATTAATCATGATCAAATTACAAAAAGTACGATTCTACTGGCTAAATATTACTCATAAGTTACAGGAAAAGTAAAGATATATAATAGATAAATTTGCGTGGAGATTTATACTCGAGAGTATCACCGGTCGACGGCATCGTCATCCTCTCTAGCGACAGCGAACATTGGTGGCAGCGGCAGGTGGATTGGGGCACAGGTTCACCCGTTTAAGGTTCCGATTCACTCGTGCTCCGTGGGCTTAAAGGGAGACCGAGGTGATGGTAGACTGGTGATGGGCGATGGCAGCACCGCCGCCAGACGCGGGCGAATAGGAGGGTGGTGGACGGTGGAGGGTGATGGGATCGAAGTCGTTAAGAGGCGGTGGGAGGAGGTGGCGAATCCACTAGTGGTAGCCCTCGGAGACGAGGAAGAGGACGGCGGTGGTGGCATCTTGTCGGAGAGGAGAAAAAGGCGGGGACGGCGGTGGCTGGGGGAGGTGTGGCAGAGAAGGAGGAGGCGGGTGGCGGGCCAGTGGGCAGGGGCATAGGGTTGAAGGTGGGAGCCGTGGCGGCGGCTGGAGGGAGTAGGTGAGGGTAGGGTTTGGGTTGAGACATTGAATTATATAGTAGGTGGAGGAGAGGATAAGGATGGTTGGATCTAGATCTAAAGGCTAGAAAGAGTGACTGAGATTTTAGAAAGAAAAAAAAACAAGCGATTGATGAATAGACAGCCCCCAAAACGGTATTCCGTGGTTCACAACTGCGCACTGCAGGAACACCGTGCGTGCTTCAGAAGAACAGTGCTAAATGGTATATTGTTCCCCCGAAATCTATTTGACAATGTTTGGTATCCATATTCCATTTGATATACCAACTTAGCATATTAGTACTCAAATAGTGGTTCTGGAAGGGGGGAAACTCAAGCAGCGGCGCTCATTCGCAGTTTCGCACTTATCTAAGTTAAGGTTTTGCTTCAGGGATAAACTAATGTCTGATTATTATCAATGGATAATGAAATCCTGCGCTAATCGAAATATGGACGCAAGAATCTCACACCATCTGTGCACATCGAAGTCAAGCTGGAACTTTGTATAGCTTTTGGTATCATTTTGAGATCACCCTGCAATTTTGAGATCACCCTGATCAAGCTGCAATTTTGTTAGCGAAAGAACAATCCGAAAGAGAAACGTTCAGCTAGAGGGATGTCATTATCTGACAAGGACAGAATATCGTCGGCAGCACGGTTCAGTTACTCCCTGAATACCTGAGCTTCAGATGGATAACACGTGAAACGTGTCTGCTGACTGCTGAGAGCTAGTTTTGGGCGTCCATACAACCGAGAGGTTTGCAGTAATGCAGTTTCTATATATGCAGGTAACTTGCCCTGTTACGCTGAAGGACAAAAAAATCAGGGGCTACGATTGTTATGAAAGAACTAGAGACCACCATTTTAATCAGTAGTTTCTTGAGCCCGTGACCTCTTCATGTTAGTGGGAGCCATGAACAAATGTATGTCTTATCTGTTCCAGTACTGGAATCTTCTACTTCTGCATCCTACGCACACGAAATCTTCAGACTTCAGCTGATAAAAACAGCTACCCCCTAACTCTTCCTCAAAAAAAAACAACTACCCCCTACAGACGGAGGTGTACATTTGGCAGCCCAGAGAGACGAAGCATCCACAAATATGGCTGTTGGAGTTGAATCACACAACTTCTGTCTATGTCTCACTAGGGAATCACTCCCTCACTTGGTGTTTTTCACAAACACTCGCTAGCCTTTTTCTTCACTGGTGGACATGAAAACAGGTGCTGGACAAACACACACAGAGTTGATCTGTTGACGCAGGCCACCCAGCCCTCATCATTTTTGTTTCATATATAAACTCAAACATGCAAGAGGATAACAACCAGCAGACCCATTCCGCCGTGACTCACGTCATGATCCTGAACTAATCAACGTGCAAAAACCATGCATGCAAGTCAGGATCCAGCCTCAATCTCGCATCGTGGCCCTTTGACCCGGACTAGCAGGACACCATGCATGTTAGAAATCTGAGGTTCTGAAGGTGAATCAGCTATTGTATTCAACCTGGACTCTGAAGATCAGGAAAGGAATAGGTTTCCTTCTCAATCCCCTGTTCGGTTTCCCTGCGCATATTGTACACGTTCCGAAAATATGAGTTGTGTCCGTCTCGGTTTACTGGGAAACTGATCCGACTCTTAAGCAATGTAATCTCCTCTTGTAATCTCAATCCATGTACCCTGTGACATATAAATTAACATGAAGGGATCGGTGGAGATCCTTGCGGCAAATATCTGATTTTCTAACTTGGTATCAGAGCCACCATGTCTTCTCTTCCAGATGCTAACGCCAACGCCATAGTTGCATCTTCGGCCCCGCCGCCACAGATCAATTTCAGCAGTTTGATCACCGTCAAACTCAACAGAGGGAATTTCCTCCTCTGGAAGGCCCAGGTTGATTGTGTTCTTCACGGTCAACAGCTGTATAGCCATGTCGATGGAACCGTTCCTGCGCCACCAGAGAAGATCGTGCAAGGAACAGGCACAAATGCCATTGAAGTCATGAATCCTGAGTATACTCGGTGGTTCATCCAAGACAAACTTGTTCTAAGTGGACTCCTTGCAAGCATGACAGAAGAAATCCTTGGTCAAGTGATACTCTTGACCACAGCAGCACAGGTTTGGCAGACATTAAACACTATGTTTGCATCTCAAAATCAAGCAAGGGTGACTCAAGTTCGAATCCAACTAGTCACCATGAAGAAGAGAGATCTTTCTGCAGCGATGTATTTTCAGAAGATGAAGGCACTAGGGGATGTGATGACTTCCATTGGCCAGCCTCTCAGCGATGGCGAGATGGTTGCCTATATTTTGGCTGGGCTTGGATCCGACTACAATCCACTCATCACTGCTCTTAATGTGCGCCCCACGCAGATTACTCTAACTGATCTGTATTCACATCTTCTGAGCTATGAAGCACAGCTTGAAAAAGAAGCGGATGAAGTGCAGAGTTATGGCTCCTCGGCAAACAATGCATCACGCATGAATCGTGGGCGTGGCTATGGACGAGGCCGTGGACGACGAGGATCAACACGCAACAATGGAAATCGGAACACAAAGCAAGACAATGACAAACGGGTTTGTCAGATTTGCCATAAGGTTGGACATGAAGCATTCCGATGCTGGTATCGGTATGATGAAAACTACACAGAACAAACAAATCATGTTGGATCATCTGCCATAACTGGAGGATATAATGTTGATACAACTGGTATGCTGATTCCGGAGCCACGGATCATCTTACGAGCGATCTAGAGCACATGACCGTGCAGGAGCGCTACGGTGGAAAAGATCAAGTCCAGATTGCTAACGGCACAGGTTTACAAATTTCGCATGTTGGTCAATCTTTTATCTATGGCTCAAAACCACTAGCTCTTAAAAATGTCCTACATGTTCCAAAGTTAGACAAACATCTTTTATCTATTCATAAACTTACCAAAGACAACAATGCTTATGTTGAATTTTACCTGGATTCTTTCTATGTTAAGGATCAAACATAGAAGGAAGTTCTTCTGGAAGGTAGAAGCAAAGGAGGTCTTTATCCCATCCCAATTAAGAATCCTTCTGTGCTGCGACATGGCCTCTCGGTTGCGAAAGCGTCCATGGATCAATGGCATAGAAGATTAGGGCATCCCTCAGCATCTATAGTTAAGTCGGTTCTAGAATCAAACAAAATAGATTTTCTTCAGAATAAAGAGTCCAGTATATGTAATGCTTGTCAACAAGCAAAATCGCATAAGCTTCCTTTTCATAATTTAGATCATGTTTCAACCGCTCCTCTTGAGCTTGTGCATTCAGATGTGTGGAGGCCAGCTCTTTTATCTGTTGGAGGGTATAAGTATTATGTCAGTTTTGTGGATGATTTCACCAAGTTTTGTTGGGTTTATCTCTTCAAACAAAAGTCAGATGTTGAGCAAATGTTCTACAAGTTTCAAAAACTGGTTGAAAGGCAGCTAGATACCAAAATTCGCAACATTCAAACAGATTGGGGTGGCGAGTATCATAAACTAAATAGATATTTCCAAGATATAGGAGTTAATCATCGAGTGTCATGTCCACACACATCACAACAAAATGGTACAGCCGAACAAAAACATCGCCACCTTGTCGAAACAGCACTTGCTTTGCTAGCTCAAGGTTGTTTGCCATTACGTTTTTGGGATGAAGCAATTCTTACAGCCTGTTATCTTATAAATAGAATGCCTAGTCGAACAATTGACAATCAAACTCCATTATTTCGTCTCTTACACATCGAGCCAGATTACAAGTTTTTGAAAACAATGGGGTGTGCATGTTGGCCCCATCTCCGAGCTTACAACTCTCACAAGCTGAATTTTCGATCAAAACAATGTGTGTTCATTGGTTATAGCAGTATGCATAAGGGTTACAAATGTTTAGATAGAGCAACCGGTCGTATTTATGTCTCAAGAGATGTTATTTTTGATGAAATTGTGTTTCCATTTGCCCATTCTACTGACAACAAACCGTCTCAGCCTCCTTCTTATACTATTGCATCAGTTTTTCCTATGCTTGAGCCACAGATACAAGATGATCACATACGGAATATTGCTTCATCTTTGACTAATTCAGATGAGGCCGATGCAGTCTCTGGTTTTGATGCAGGGGGAGATACTACACCACTGTCTTCATCGACAGGAGCATCACAGCCATCGACAACAGCAGAAGATGAGTCACCATCGCCTGCAGCTGTAGATTCAACGGCTACGGATATTGCTAGCTCTCAGGAGACAGACCCAAACCTGACAAATCAAGTCCCAGAATCGGTTGATCACCGAATTAAAACCCGCCTGCAAGCTGGGATTGTCAAGCCAATTGTTCGAACAGATGGTACTATTCCCTATCCTTTGCCGAAGAGAAGAAGAAGTGCAGGTTTGGCTGCTATACCACATGAACCAGCATCCTTACAAGAAGCACTCTCAGATTCCGGGTGGCAAGCTGCTATGCAGACAGAATATGATGCATTGTGCCAGAATAAAACTTGGATTATGGTTCCTAGGCCTCAAGGACAAAATGTGGTTGGCTGTCGCTGGGTTTACAAAGTGAAGCAGAAAGCTGATGGCACGGTTGATCGCCTCAAGGCACGTCTTGTAGCTAAAGGATACACACAGCAATATGGAATAGATTACTCAGATACCTTCAGTCCAGTTGTCAAACCAGCCACGGTACGTTTAGTGTTATCCATTGCAGTATCAAATGGGTGGAGCCTGCGACAGGTTGGATGTGCAAAATGCTTTCTTGCACGGTAATTTAGATGAAGAAGTATATATGGAACAGTCGCCGGGTTATGAAGATAAGTCTCAGCCCCAACATGTTTGTCGGTTACAAAAAGCGTTATATGGCCTTAAACAAGCGCCGAGGGCGTGGTATTCAAAACTGCGTGACAAATTGCAGCAGCTAGGTTTTGAGGCATCCAAAGGTGACATCTCCTTGTTTATCTTTCAAAAACAGGGAATAACTATATATGTACTGGTGTATGTGGACGACATAATCATTGCCAGCTCAAGCAGCCGAGCTGTGGAAAATCTGCTGCAAGAATTAACTGCTAACTTTGCAGTTAAAGATCTTGGGGAGCTCAGTTATTTTCTGGGATTAGAAGCTGCTCAAACCAGAGATGGATTAACCTTAAGTCAATACAAGTATGCTAGTGATTTGCTAAAACGTATGAATATGGCAGAATGCAAACCAGTATCAACACCTATGGTAGCTGGTGAAAAATTGTCGAAGGCACAAGGCCGGCTTCTAAAAGGAGATGAAGTGTTCAAGTACCGAAGCGCTGTAGGAGCATTGCAGTACCTTACACTTACTAGACCCGATCTCTCCTATTCAGTTAATCAAGTCTGTCGATTCCTACAAGAACCTACGAACATACATCTTGAAGCAGTGAAAAGAATTCTAAGGTACATCAAAGGGATTGTCAACACAAGTCTGTTGTTCCGGAGGTCTGCAGTATCTCGCTTGAGTGTATTCACAGATGCAGATTGGGGAGGAGACTCAGATGATCGAAGATCAACAGGAGGTTATGCAGTATTTCTTGGTGACAATCTAATTTCGTGGAGTTCTAGAAAGCAACCAACTGTATCACGTTCAAGCACTGAGGCAGAATATAAAGCCCTTGCAAATGGCACAGCTGAAGTTTTTTGGTTGCAGTCCATGTTAAAAGAATTGAGGATACCCTTGAGTCAAAAACCGATACTTTGGTGTGATAATTTAGGAGCAACATACCTAAGTGCTAATCCGGTTTTTCATGCTCGAACAAAGCACATTGAAATAGATTTTCATTTCGTAAGAGAAAAGGTTGCATCAGGGGAACTGGAGGTCAGGTTTATTGCTTCAAAAGATCAAATCGCAGATGTCTTCACAAAGGCTGTACATAAACACAATCTGCAGAAGTTGTATCACAATCTCAATCTTGTGGCAGGTTGAGATTGAGGGGGAGTGTTAGAAATCTGAGGTTCTGAAGGTGAATCAGCTATTGTATTCAACCTGGACTCTGAAGATCAGGAAAGGAATAGGTTTCCTTCCCAATCCCCTGTTCGGTTTCCCTGCGCATACTGTACACGTTCCGAAAATATGAGTTGTGTCCGTCTCGGTTTACTGGGAAACTGATCCGACTCTTAAGCAATGTAATCTCTGTGACATATAAATTAACATGAAGGGATTGGTGGAGATCCTTGCGGCAAATATCTAGCATACACCTCCTACTTTAACTAGCCAGCATGCACATCTCATGCAGCTCATGTTGCATGTCTCAGATATTTGGCGCCTCCGATCCGGCCGCTTCGCACGGCTCGATCCACACGACTCGACAGCTACCATGTTTATGCGCTTCCCACGCATCGCCGTGACACTTCTCTTGGCACCACACACTGCAGTAATGCAACTTCCTATGCTAGTACATATTCTTGACTACATGCACACGAATAAAATAAACATGCATATGCACTAATGACAAGATTATAGCTAACAATGGCAACAAAATGCAAGACCAAAGGTAGTACATTGAACTAGTCCTATTCCCACAAAATGGAAAGGGCCAAGGTAGTTTTGTCTCGCTTAGTTGGCAGCTCCATTCGCAAGTGATGGACCAAGTCCAGAGATCATCGTAATATTAGTCATGAATCCGAACCCATCCCTTATAATCCATGTACACGGAACGAAGCTCCCATGTCTGCTCCTACGCAGTTATTGTTCCATTGCTATGGAAGCTGCAGGTGTTCAGCAACGCAAGTTTGGCGTGTTGCCAACTGCGCCCTTGATGTTTAACTACACGATGGATAATTACGGCAAACTAGCGAGGTGGCCCACACAGATAAGCAGCGTAATTTTTAGAGTATATTTAATTAATTTAGCGGTACATACATGATGGATTATAAAAGAACTATATGTGAAAAATAAAATATTACAGATTACATGAAAGAATTTAAATATTAGAATTTTTAGAACATTATTAATTCAATTTAATTTTCATATTTTATAGAATTGATTTCATTTATAATATTAACGTATAGTAGAATACGTAAAAACAAAGAATATAGATCGTATCTTTGTGAGGAAATAGTTGGCGATCATTTATAGACAGATGTTGCTTGTAGTCAAGCCAACTTTATCTTCTTTTTTAAAAAGATATACTTATTAAATATATTAAGTTTCTAAATATGTGTGTTTTTAACTCTTGATTCATTAGGGCATCTCTAATTGCAGAGACAATAATTGTACTCACTATCCATCAAAACAATGTCCTATCAATGTTAGAGGCAATGTCACTGACTATATATAAATCATTAAACGCTGGCACACACATCCGTGTTACGTTGTTTCTTGTGCCAATGTTCGCAAGAGATGATTTAGGTTATCTCTTGAGTTACCTGTCTCCTATGTAATAAAAATTCCATGTAACAAGTATTGATGTCCCACTACTGTACATAACTTTAAATCGTATAGATGTCTATCTTTTTTTTTAGTGCGCACTATGTTTAAGATAGACACTTGACAACCTAAAATATTCACATAATACAACTTTGGTTCTTTTCTCCCTCATACTGTTTTGGTTAAACCAAGCCTCGCTACGTGCTAGTTACCTATCAAATTCCACAGTGGTTGAATGGCATGTGGACCATATCTTTCACCTGGCTTTATTTCCCAAGCTATGAGGCCACGATGGCGTGGGTCCATGATGCTCGCTTCGTGCGATAGCAACTAATGTTGCACAAGATGGTGAAGTCTAATGACGGCCTACATATGAGATCACATGCACAGCGGCAGTGGGATAAGGTGTGACAACGTTGTGCAACCTTTGCAGTGGGGTGGCAAAGCTGCCACGACAACAAATCGACAACTGGAATGCAATGTACCATATATGTCTTAGATATATATGCATAGTTTACCTCTTTACAGTGGCAGTAGATGCATGGTGTATAGGGCTGAAAAATCTACTCGAAGCTCGTGAGTCGGTTTGGCTCGTAACGAGCTCGAGTCGGTTCGATTTGGGCTCATGAAATTTCAAGCCATGCCGAGTGACCATCCAGCTTGTGCAAAAAACGAGCCGAGCTCGAGTTGGCTTGTGAGCAGCTCGCAAGCCTAAAATAGCTCGGCCCACGAAGGCCCAGAACAGCCTAACCCTACACTACACATGCGGACATGCCCCTTCTTAATTCTTCCCCAATCCCCTTCCTTCCCCACGCGTGAGGCTGTTGTCCTTCCCCAATCCCCTTCCTTCCCCATGCGCGTGGCCGCCATCCTTCCTCAATCCCCATCCTCCTCGACCCCTTCCTTCCTGATCCACCACGCCGCCACACAGATCCTTCCCGATCCTATTCCTTCCCCATGCGCGCGGCCGCCGTCCTTCCCCAATTCCCATCCTCCCCAACCCCCTTCCTTCCTGATCCACCACGCCGCCTCGCAGTTCCTTCCCAATCCTATTCCTTCCCCCACGCGCATGGCCGCCATCCTTCCTCAATCCCCATCCAACCCGAACCTCTTCCTTCCCGATTTACCATGCTGCCCCGCAGATCCTCCCTGATCCTTCTCCATCCGCTGCGCTGCCATGCTACTCACCCCGTCCGTCACACCGCCGTGCCCCTTCCAACCCTTCCATCCGCTGCAACCTCCTCCAACTGATGTGCATGGCCTCCAACGGAGCATGGAGTCACGTGCTCGAGGGAAGAGGGCAGCCGACTTTGGGGCCTCTGCCTTGGCAATAGCGGGTGAGCGTGCAACCAGTGGACACCTCCTCAGCTCCCAGCTGCTTCCTGAACTCGCTGAACCAGCAGTCTCGGTGAGTGTAGTGTAAATGTAGATGTAGACAATAGAATGGGCAACAGAGTTGGTGTAACCTCCTCTTTAGCTATGGGTACAAGCAGCTCATTATCATCAGTCTTATCTCAGTTTTAGTCATTCTTGCATTCCACTTCTATCGAGACTTCAAAGTCAGAGTTGCTCATCTACCTAGATGAAGTGAATGAGAGTTTAGATAACAAGGACTTCAAATTGCTTGCATGGTGGAATTTGAATGCACATAGATTTCCAGTTGTGTCGAACACAGCTAAGAATTTCTTGACTGTATCAACTAGCAGTGTATCTTCACAATCAACTTTTAGTGCTAGAGGTAGAGTACTAGATGACTATCAGATCTGTTCTTTACGTCCAGCTATGGTTCAACATTTGGTGTGTGCCTCAAGCTAGATAAGAGGTGCACATGATGATATAAGACCTCCTATAGTTGTGGTAGATTCTTTTGTACTACAATATTTGTCTATTTTGTTTTTGCATATGTCATAGCTAATTTGAATATTATGCATCTTTTCAAGAAGAAGATGAAGAGGATAATGTTCAAACCATTCCTTTCCTAAAAGCATCGTAGAGAGCAACTAGTGAGTGGTAATGCTTCCAGCCAATCTTATTCTATTCTTTCGGTTTCCTCAGTTGTTGCATTAGCTTTTATATTTGTTCATTTTGTGAAGTTGAAGAAACACTCAATTTGTTGAAATATGTCTGTCTCAAAACACTGGAGACAAGATATCACCTATCCAATAAATATGATTGTTACATCACCTCTGTGAAAAGCGATGATGTATACTCCAATCTTACTGACTGAAAGAGATTACTTACATGCAGTCCACTGGATGCAGTCCGTTGGATATTCTCTGTGCTATGGTTCAATATTTATGCATGCAGTCCGCTGGAGATGCATACTCCAATCTTGCTAACTGAAAGTGATCACTTGCATCAGAAGTGTATGCAAAAAAATTAGGAGGATGGTAACATATGGTAGCTAACAGGGGCTTTCCAGGGGACAAGTGGCGCTTTTTTGAATTTTGAGGCTTGTATATTTGTATGGACTTGGTTTGGATCCTGCTCAGCTTTTTTGGCGCTTCCTACTCAGCTTTGAGCCTTTTAGTTCATCTTGGAGCCTTTTCTGATCCTGCAGCCTATAGGTATATTCAAGTATTAGGAATGTATTGTATGAAGGAAAAACAGATGGTTTATGGAATGTACAAATGTCATGCAAGGGCATGGTACCCTTATTCTCTTCTTCTCTTGCTCTTTCTCCTGGCGATCAATAATCAGAAAAATTATCATGCATCCTCCGCGATGTATGCCGCGGCGGCTGCATTAATGCCGTAAGTGCTCGCCATTGCTCGCGAGTCGACTCGAGTCGTATTTCAAGTCAAGCCGAGCCTCTCTCCTAGCTCATTTCTAAAACAAGCCAAGCCGAGCCGAGCCTCCTGTTCACCTGAGCTGAAATGAGCTTAGCTCGAACTGGCTCGGCTCGACTCATTTCCACCCTAATAGGGTATAGCGGCATCCTCAATATTTTTGCACAAAAATCCAGTATATACCCCCTTAATACACAAAGTACACCCTACAACCAACACAACAATCAGTAGCTCCCAATGCACATCTTTTGGCCCAACAAGTCAAGCCCAATAGCCAACACAACAACTGATAATTCCCAGCGCTAGATAGTGAATTGATCCCCTCAGCCCAACCGCCCACCCAATGAACCAAATTCTCCAATCGACCAAATCCCTATCTTCTAGTTTCACTATTCAAGCTTGTGCAGCTGTGCCCTAGCTAGCAGCCGCCCGCCTATCCCGCCAATCCACCACCCACGCCACACCTCGTCTTCTCCCCGAGCACCTCACCCTTGCTCCCTCTTAGCCACCTCATCCTTGCTCCCTCCCAACCGCCTCGTCTTCTCCATAGCAGCATAAGGCCATGCAACGTGCCCCCGGGCCCCTGTGCGGTGTTGTGCAGTGGCGACAGTCTTCCTCTCCCCAGTGCACAACGGTGATGCAAGTGGCAACGGAGGGGGCTTGGTGCCTAGGGAGAGGGAGTGGCCAAGGTCCTTCAATGAGAAGACACGAGCGGCGTGACGTCATGTACCCGTGACATGAGACACCATGGTGCATGTCTGCATGGTCCGGGAATTATAATTCCATTGCACTACTCATCAATTAGTGCAAAATAACTTTTTATTTTCCTTTTGTTTTTGTTTGACAACAACTACAACACCGCACCGTGCAAGTTCGTGAATGTGCATGGATGGCATGAATTTGATTTTATCTCAATTTAGGTTTCAAATTCATTTACAAATCAAATATCTAATTATCCTTATTGTCATGGATTTATTTTTAGTTTTAGGCTAGAATCCGTATAAAAAACTAATTTCTATTTTTTTTTAATTATTATTCTGAATTTTAGTTTTTTAGGGATTCACTTTGGAATTTTGATGGAAATTAAATTGCTAATTTTTATTTTTATTTTTATTCCAAATTTTAGTTAATTTGGTTTGTATGAAATCTTTCTTTTAATTTTCTAATTTTTATTTAATTATTATTCCAAATTTTAGTTATCTATGGATGTTAATTTGAAAGTCGTATGGAAATCAAATTGCTATTTTTTTCTTTATTTTTGTCCCAATTTCTCCTAGATCGCTTGGATGCATAGATCACTTGAGTTTGATTCTATCTCAACTAAGTTTTCAAATTCATTTACAAACCAAATGTCTAATTATCCTTTAATATTCACTCCAAATTTGCATGTTTTTTTAATCAAAATTACTGTGTTTTGCTTTGTAGTTTTAAACTGGAATTCATATGAAAAACCAATTTCTATTTGCTTTTAATTACTATTCAAAATTAAAGTTTTAGGTTTACTTTATAATTTGTATGGAAATTAATTTGACATTTTTAATCTAGATTTTATTTAATATGGATTGTACTTGACATAAACTATTTCTTTTAATTTGCTAATTTTTATTAAATTACTATTATGAATTTTAGTTATTTATGGATGTTACTTTGAAAGTCGGAAGGAAATCAAATTGCTAATTTTTACTATTTGTTATTTTCGAATTTTTCTTAATTTAGATTGTACTTAACATTGACTTTATTTTAATTTGAGCCATTATAACTTGAGTCTATCAGATAGATGGCTAAATATTTCTCTCAATGTATAATTAGATATTTCTCTCAGTGTGTAGATATGTTTGTATATCTATAAGCCAACTATGAAATCTTTGCCTTTAAACTTAGAACCTACCAAATTAAGGGCCAGATATTTTACATTTTTATGAGAATTTCTAGTATATTTTTTATTATTGGCAATTCTAAAAGATCTATTATACTTTTAGTATATAATATATAGATATTTACATTTACAGAGAATCGTTATATACACAAGAACATTAGTAATATGCCCGGTTGTATCCGATCATGTTTTTCTTTAGAGATATACCCTGTTATATTTATGAACTTTCGAATCACACGTTAGTTTTTTCAACCAGCCATTGGGACCTTTTGGGCCCTCTGTAGTTCTGTTAGCCCGAGGAACACGGCCTCTTTGCAACTTAGCAGGCCTATGTTCTGGCAGGCCTGACTTAAACTCAGGCTGTCCATATTTTAATTGAGGTTCCCATCTTGGCGTATGCTACTTCCATGGACATATTGTAGAACTATCTCAGGTGGTGTAGCCGTGTAAATATGATTTCACCCAGGGATCAAAATCATGGTGCCCACGTTTACCGTTTACGACTCGAAAAAATTTGATGTTGACGCCAACGTAACTCACTGTGTGTACCACTGGAAATCTCGGAAAAAGGTCAAAACATTTGGAACCAAATTTTGAATTCAAATTCGATAACCAGCTTAAAATCTCAGAAACCGGCTGAAAATTTTCCGATGACTGGCTTGAATTCAAATTTGGCCATTTTTTGGCTGGTGCGCTTGGTAACCGGATTGTAAGCCTGTGGGTAAGTGTATACCAGGCCTTAGTAATTCTTTTAGCCTGTGGGTAAGTGTGTACCACAGGCCTCAGTAATTCTTTTAGGCGTGTGCTACTGGACGCACTCTCGCATATATATGTTCCGAATTAACGTCCCTCATGCTTGGCCGATGAGGCGATCGATGACGTGCGAAAGCTAAAGGATCATGGTCAGCCTACCGGCCATTGCTGCGGAGAACATGCATCTTTCGTAACATGCACGTACAGCACGCCACGCACGTACTTTTATATATGCCTCGCCCAAGAATTCCTCCTCATCACAGAGATATTCTAACATGCAGCCAGCCCAAATCATTGGCCAAGCACATGGGATGCAATTCCCCTTGACGCATATTATGCCCTCTCTCAATTATAACCCAAAACGGATAATTGCATGCCTTCATTCGCTTCCCCTGAAGGTAGCTCAGAGAAGAGAGAGATGATACATAGATACACGTCACGTTACAACGGCGCGCTCATTGACTGACCCTGGCGCCGTTTCTAGCTAGTTTCTTTCCCCTTTTTTTGTGGTCTAGACTTGTTCTTCTGTAGCCGCGCGTCACAGTCAAATTCGATGCCTCGATGCATATGTATGTATGTGCATTCGTTAATGGAGGCGACTTGTATACTACTTGAATTGAGATGGAAGTTAGCACATGGCTGTCTACAGAGAAACAGGTTGTCAGAATGAAACGTACCCAAGTCTGCGTAGCCGGCGCCTGTATAAATAGAGTAGGGAGTTGCAAGGACATGCCCATCCAACCATTCCATCCTATATCACTTAAACCAGTGTAGCAAAACATTCTTGCTGTAGAGCCACATAATTAAGGATTTGGTTAATTGTTTAAGCTCGACCGATCGATGGCGATCAGGTCTCGTGTAGCGCTGCTGCTCCCTCTGGCGCTGCTGGTTCTCGCAGCTGGGTCGGCAGTGGCTCAGCTGGAGATCGGCTTCTACAGCAAGGCGTGCCCGAACGTCGAGGCGATCGTCCGCGAGGAGATGGTGAAGATCATCTCGGCCGCTCCCAGCCTCGCCGGCCCGCTCCTCAGGCTCCATTTCCACGACTGCTTCGTCAGGGTGAGCCGTGGCGTCACGAGCTTAAGCATACGTACTTTCTATAGAGGGATGCTTCCCTTGATCATCGTGTACTTAGAGAAACATGTGCATGCAACGAAAAAATGCAGGGTTGTGACGCCTCTGTCCTGCTCAATTCCACCGAGGGCAGCATGGCGGAGAAGGACGCCAAGCCGAACAAGAGCCTGCGAGGATTCGGCTCCGTTGAGCGGGTGAAGGCCAAGCTCGAGGCCGCCTGCCCCAACACCGTCTCATGCGCTGACGTCCTCGCCCTCATGGCCCGCGACGCCGTCTTTCTGGCCAAGGGCCCCTCCTGGCCGGTCGCGCTGGGCAGGAGAGACGGCAACGTGTCCAGCGCCACGGAGGCAGAGGCGAGCAACCACTACCAGCTGCCTCCGTCGTTCGGCGACATCCCGCTGCTCACCCAGATATTCGCCTCCAAGGGCCTCGACCTCAAGGACCTCGTCGTCCTCTCCGGCGCCCACACCCTCGGCACGGCGCACTGCCCGTCGTACGCCGAGCGGCTCTACAACTTCACCGGCAAGAACGGCCCTTACGGCGTCGACCCGTCCCTCGACAGCGAGTACGCCGACAAGCTGAAGATGAAGTGCAAGACCGTCGACGACCAGAGCATGCTGACAGAGATGGACCCAGGGAGCTACAAGACCTTCGACACCAGCTACTACCGCAACGTCGCCAAGCGGAGGGGGCTCTTCCAGTCGGACGCCGCGCTCCTCACCAACGCCACCACTATGGAGTACGTCCAGCGCATCGCCACGGGCAGGTTCGACGACGTCTTCTTCAAGGATTTCAGAGAATCCGTGATCAAGATGGGCAACGTCGGCGTGCTCACCGGGGTTGAGGGAGAGATCAGGAAGAAGTGCTACATCGTCAACTAGAGTAGCTACTAGCTAGCTAAAGCTTACGTCGATTCTCAATTGTAACCGCATGATATGGTGTATGTCTTACTCACTCCGTCAACAAATATAAGTTATTTTTTATTTTTTTACGGTCTTCAATGTAAAACTTTGATTATAATTTATAAAAGTATCCAGTATCATCCGGATATTTTTTCTAACTATCATCTAAATTTGTGACCCTTGGATTAGAGATCAAGGACTCCTTGTTTTTGAAAGAAGATATTTTTTTAAGAGGGAGGGGGAAGAATTCATGGCCATTAGATCTCTAATCCAACAGTTCTAAATTTGGATGATATTTAGGAAGAAAACATCCAGATGATGTTTAACAAAACTCATAATTTATTCTCATAATAAACTAACAAAATAAAAAAAAATATGTTACAAAAGAATTTTGCAAGACAAAATTTATTTTTATGTAATTAATCTATATACTTTAACATATATTAATGGTTAAAACTTAAAAAGCTTGATCCCACGGAACATTATTCAGTACATTAGTTCTTCTCAGTACTTTTTCCTATAGTCATGTTATGCATTGTCAAATGGGAAACAACAAACAAGACTACTGATTAATATCCAAGTCAGTACCCAAATCTATATATACATGTCTATATATCTAGGTAAAGAAATAATGCACTTGAAACCGTTCCATCAAGCAACAATTGACGTTGCATATTGGGATGCAGTTGAAGGCATGCACAACCCCTTTTTTTTCTAGAATTCATCAAAATATCCATTTTCCTACCAAGCAAACATCTACTAAGGCTCTAGCAATATTGTCAATTGTCATTATGAAGGCTCTATTCTTGAGTCTTGACACTGTGAAGCTGCAAATTTTAATTAAGCAAACGTACAAACATTGTAGTATAATCTTAGCCGAGTATATATGGCCTCAAATTAATACGACGACAACTCTCAATTTCAGAACTTAGCTAGAGCAACCTCAGCAATCAGCTGCAAGTCCCATGTTGGTTCACAGTAAGAAGGCAAGTTCATTGGTTTTTGGAAAAATATTTGGACTCGTTCACAGCGGCAGTTGTAGGATGGGGTTCCTGTAGTCTACGTTACTACGTATATATGATCAGTCCGATTTGGCTTGCTTAATGTGCATTCTGTTCAGTTCAGTTGTACTTTCCCTGCAACTGCATGCTGCTCCAATTAGGAAAAAACTTTCGGTTTGCAAAAAAATTCGGAGGGCAACAAAAGAGGCAAAAAGAACAAATTAAATCTCATCATTTCGGTTAAAAATTTGGACAAAATATTCAAATCATTTGAATTTTGACGAAATTTAGCCAAAATTTGGATAAATTTTAAATGAGAACAAATTTGACCCGAATTCAACCAATGCTTTTCCTTTCAAAGGGTACCGAAAGGGATGAAATTAGCGAAATTTCAAATGTTGAACCCTGGCTACCATCACTGGATATGTCGGATAACCATAACCCCTTGAAACCGAACGGCGCGCGAACGTGGAGAGACGACAATTGATCCTTTCAGCTCTGCAACACAGGCAACGCGGAACGAGATGTCTCACCCGTGGCTTGACAGTTGATATGGTGTCGCTGCCTTGTTAATGATGCAAAGTAGTTCTCGCCCGTGAAGACTCATCACATGAGCGGATGAGGCGCGCGTACGTTGACTGACTCGGATATTTTGTCCCAGTCAAATTAATCAGAGCTCTCCCCGTAACACCTTGCCAGTCGTTGGCCGCAGCAACATGCATGCCGCGGCCGCGGCTCAACCCGCATGCAATGTTAGAGAATCCCAGCATGATTATAATGATCTAAATAATAAGAGCAATTGTATCAAGGGTTCATGGAGGTAGCGCTTCCTAAGTATATCTTCCTCAGACACATCATCGTATAAGAGAATCTATTATCTTGCTTACGTGCACACTGAACTGCACGTCATGCTCGCAATTGAGGATTTACTGTGTTGAGGATTTACTGTGTTACTATGATTTATCACTAGACCAACGCTTTAATCTTTATGGCTATGCCAAACTCCTCAAATAGATTACCTCCAAAAACAGATCTTACCTATGGAGCATCGGGGGCCATTAAGTCCTAGTATCAAAGAAAGATAGACAAACACTAATTGCAAAAATTATTACACAAGTAAATGTGATAGTTAGATCGTCCCCTTAATCTCTACCACTACACGGCTACCTACACCCCTAGCCTTTATAGGATTACTCACAAATTCTTATGGTGACTAAGACAAATAGATAAAGATACGAAAACAAAGGAGGATGGAAAATGGATGAACAATGGTGAAAATGGTGTTCTGGATGTGGTGGCTCTCCTTGGTCGAGGTGGAAAATGGATATAAATTATCTGTATTATCTGGTAACAATATTTGATAGGATACAAATACATTATAGATTTTCTCATCCGATTAACAATTTCTCTCCTATTCATATTCATATTTGAATTCTCATAAAAAATATGAATGCCAATATGGTATGGACTTTTACCATCCAAATGTTATTTTATCCGGATTATTCATATTGTACTCATATTCAATGAAGCAATATACATATTTTTATTACAATAAGACTAATTAGTTAAACAAGTTTTTTAATTGAATGTGAATCTGTGTCTCTTTAGGTGAATTAAATGAATTAGAATGATTAAGCGTGATTGTACAAAGATAAAATGTCATTAATATCTTCATACTACACAAATTACGAGGATATTTAGATTCGACCGAATTAAGTAGACATTCAATTCGAATTCGTATTCATTACAATATTCAATTTGTATTCGTATATTCGAATTCATATTCATTTACAAAATATGAATACGAATATGGTAAAGGCACTATTCTATTAGTATTCGATCGTTTCCATCCTTACTCCTTGGTGTCCTCTTGTGTGCCTCTCCTTTTGTAGATGCAATATGGCTTCATTAAATAGCTAGTCTCTAGGGTTGCAACACTGTGAAGGGGTTGTCACAAATGTAACTCAAATAGTGAGAAAGGACATCGTCACAAGAAGCATATAGTTATGGTGACTATATAATTCATCATTTTATTAAATATAATTACGGTGATTTAGTGGTAACAGATATTAATAAAATGTGGGGAAATTCCACTGTCACTAGAAGCAAAGTGATGAAGCCATTGTCACTATTTTAAATCTATTTGTGGCAATGCATTGACTGGACCTTGCGAAGGAGATAATTATCTCAATTTGTAGGATCGGATATGGCAACAGAGGGGGGTGAATGGTGCCTCTTTTAAAAATCGCCCCTCAAGTATTCACCGAAAAGACTCCCTTCTCCGATAGCTACAGAGCTATGAAGAGGGCATCAAATGCTCACTGGAACCTCAACCATGCAGAAGAGAAAGCGAGACAACTAAAGGAGTGAAAGAACGAAAATCAAACCAGAGACCAACAGCAAGGGCGGTCTGACCACAATGCATCGGGCGGTCTGACCACAATGCATCGGGCGGTCTGACCGCTTGCCTTATGCCGGTCAGACCGCTAGGGTTGGCGGTCAGACCGCCATGGGTGATCCGGTCTAACCGCCATAAGTGCAGTGCGCGGCCCTGGTTGAGCGAGGGCAAAAGTCGATGCGGCATCGATGAAAAGCGTAATTCTCGCTCTCGGTGAGTTCAAGGAAATTAGAACAATGCTTATGTTCTCCTTAGCCCAAAAGATCAAGAACACAGTCTAAACACCATTGGACCTCTGAAAACCAAAGAATTCATCAAGAGAGCTAGGAATTGAGATTTGAGCACAATTCTGAAAATAAGTTGAGAATGAAGCTGATTTTCAGATTTCTCATCAATTGCTAATTCTTTGCTCGAGAAACTTTGCATTTGAACTGGAGATGAACTCAGGACTTTAAAGCATAAACCTCAACCCAACTTGAGAAGGGAAATCAAAGGAATCAACCTTCCCCTGACATGAAACCCTAGAAAAGTGAAGAATAGAGGAAGTTGAGTGTTGGTTTCAGAAATCACAGAGAACATTAAATCTTCCTTTTGCTCTTGGGAATGGAATGGCCAAATGGCCTTGTGTATATTCCCATCACAGAGCCACAAAAACTCCCAAGACAAATCAACCCAAGAATCAAAATCAGACTAGAGGGAAACAAAATGCTGACTTAACACAGAACCAAAAGTGAACCAATCCATCTCAATCATAGAGATTCTAATATTGATACAAAGAGAGGAATGATTACACAAGGGTTACAACTACTCTCTACGTCCCCATATGCAGTTTGGAACAAGAGTAATCACAACATGCTTGAGAACATCACGCAGGAGCTCAAGTCATACACACAGACTCTCCTGCTCAACTCACTCTATTGAGTTCTCTCTACAGAATACATACTGTAGCTGCCTTCCTCTCCTCTTTTTGAAGGCAAGACCTCACCCCCATATGGAAAATCAAGAAGTGTCATACCATGCCCACTCCCTTGCTCCATACACACAAGAGGCAATAGGTCAACAACCAGATTTTGGAGAGAAATCCACTCACTCCACTCATTTGCTTGAGTCAATTTACCAAATTGCCCCTCAAGCACCTTCCCGGAAGCTTCCGCATCCGGCACCTTGACCGTCTGGACCTCGACTCCTCCCTGAGTCTAGTCCGGCCCGCCATTGTCGACCGGCATCTGGTATGCGAACCTCAGCTCCTCCACGAGCCTAGTCGATCCTCTCGCCGCTTGCCGTCGTGTCCACCGACACCGGCCGAGACCTCGACTCCACGAGTCTAGTCACAGTGCTGTTCGTCGCGCACGACCGCAACCGACCTCCAACCGTCTGGACCTCCGACTCCTCCCTAAGCCTAGTCCCGGTTCTCTCGTCGTCACCCGTCGTATCCATCACCGGTAGCTCCAACTCCGGTTCCTCGTCTCCCGACTCGCAACCACCTCACCAGCCTCGATCATCTTCGGCATCACCGACCGTCTGAACCTCAACACCTCCTGTGCCTAGTCCCGGTCCTCCTCATCTCACCATGACCTAGCTCCGAAGTCCTATAGTCACACAGACAAGCAAACCGTCATATAGCACCGCACGAAACAACATATCAACAATAGCGTAAGTAAAAGGTACTCAACCCTAGAATACCCAAAACAAACTCAAACTCACTAAACCAACCGTCAATTACTCATCACAAATATGGGGATACCTCCACATGGTCTCTCACAATCGAACTTGACATTGATCATGTGGCAGAAGGAAAGGTATTGGGAGGACCAATGGCGGAGGTGGATGTAATGGCAGCAGTGGTGGCGGTGAACGTACAATTGGTCATCATCTAAATAAGAGAAGAGGAAGGCTCTGATACCATGTGAGAAAATAGTACACAAAGATTTTGGAGTTCCACACTTCCAATCGAGCACAATGAATGATTGAGTATATATCAAATTGTCGTGTTGTCAGACAACAAGGATTGATAATAGTTGGTGTACAACAAAACATGAAGGCTAGGAAAATCAGGGATACAGGGGTGCTTGATGATATCCAGAAGTGTGAGGATCGCGGTACCCTCTTCTTGTCTAAAACCAAAATGGATAAGAGGAGGATAGAGAAATTTAGATGGATGCTTGGTTTACAAGGAGTGTGTTGTAGGGCTGCCACTAGGTACCCATTACCTTTGCCCAAACCCATATCGACACAAACGTGTAGGATATGGGTAAAAAATAAAATACCCATTTAGATTTGGGTATGGAAAGGGTAATACCCTTTTACCTGTGTTTACCCATAGTCCCATACCCATTCAAGCTTTGAGATAGGAATGGGCTTGGATTACCCCTACCAATAGGAATGGGCTTAGATTACCCCTACCAAGTTTTAGCTTCCTATAAGAACATATAGGGCCCACTTATGTATATGGGTCCACCAATTTGCACAATGTAGCTCCCTTACAAGCAAAATCATCTCAAATAAATTTTAGTTAATTTCATGAAACATTTTATGGTGTGAACGGAAAATTAAATTTTCAAATACTGAAGTTTTACGAAATCTTCTTATAAAATCATGTGGGGCCATCTATGCGCCTAGGCCCGTCAACTTGCACAAAGTAGCTCTACTACACATATAACCATCTCCAACAAAATTTAGTTGATTTCATAAAAATTTTATGGTGTGAATATGATATTAAAATTTCAAATACCGAAGTTTTACGAAAGCTTCTTATAAAAGAATACAAGGCCCACCTATGCGCCTAGGCCCACTAACTTGCACAAAATAGCTCCACTACATGTAGAATCATTTCAAAAAAAATTTATTCGATTTTGTGAAATTTTTATGGAGTGAACATGATGTTGAAATTTTAATTATTGAATTTTTACAAAATTTTCCTTCACATGCCTCTTTCACTTAAACCTCTCTATCTCCTTCTACTTTACCTACTGGATTGTCCATACCCATTTCTATTTTGGTATAGATAATATCACTTCAAATAAGTATGAATAAAATTGGATATAGATTTGGGTTATTCATACCTTCCCTAGTGGCAACCCTAGTATTGTGCTGGCCAAAGTGGGGAAGCAAGGGGTTTGGCTTTATTTTGGAAGCATCGTGTAGATGTAAACTTATCAGCAATGTTAAATCAATATATCAAAGTGGAGATTAAGGAGCACTACTACAAAAAAAAGCATAATATTAGACGACGCATCATAGACGGTTCTCCAAAATCATCAGTGTTAAATACAAGCACAGACGATATTAGTTTAGAGACCATTTGTGTTGCTACCAGAGCCAAAAACCATCTGTGAAGAGATAATATCACAAATAGTCTGTGATATTGCCAAAAACCGTTTGTGATAATGAAGTTATCACAGATGGTTTGTATTAAAAATCGTCTGTGATAATTCCACTATATTAATTGTGCATAGACGCGTCGACCCTCTATCTTAAATTCTAGATCTAGCTGCTGCTTTGAGCTGGAGGCAGGGGCTTTGAGGCGGCTATTTGGTGAAAGGTGACTATTTGGCAAGAGTGATTGTAGATCCATTCATTTCTTGACTACCTATGGTTAGTAATTAATTTGTTTCTAATTGCATTATAATTTAGCTCTATAGCTTTTGATGAAAGAAGAATTTAAGATGGTTTAAATCAAGCTAGCTTGATCCAGAGAGAAGTTTATAAACCATAGGTTGTTTATTAACCATAGATTTAGATCTAGAGAGAAGTTTATTTACGTCTAGCATGGTTTAGGATTTAGTCAGTTCATTGTTTATTTCTACTTAATTTAATTTAATTAATTATTCTTGCTAAACTGTTAATTATATGCGTAACGTAGGACCGAAGCTGGATGTACGCTGGAAACCGTGCGAGTGAAGAGTATATTAATGGCGTGTCTACTTTCACAAGAGCTACCAAGAAAGATATGTTGGATAAGGGGATGTAATATATGTATTGTCCATGCATTGGCTGCGATAATTTAAAAATGTTTAAGAACCGAGCGCAAAATGAAGCATATTTTATTCGAAGGGGTTCCAAAAAGAGGTATACATGTTGAACCAGTCATGGTGAAGAGAAGATTATACAGGAATATAGTAATAATGATATCGCCAACGAAGTCAATAATATGCTGCCGGCTGATGTCGATTATGGTTCTGATTTGGATGCTTCGTGATGCGAAAGGGAACTATGATGAGAGAGAGTATGTTAAATTCTACGGCTTAATGATGGACTCAGACAAACCTTTGTTCACATACTGCAAGTCAAAATACACGAGGTTGTTAGCTATGCTTGAACTGCTGAAATTGAAGGCAAGCAATGGTTAGTCCGACAAGAGTTTCACGGCACTGTTAGGTCTTTTAGCGGACATACTTCTGGAGGGAAATGAGTTACCCAAAACCACGTACAAAGCTAAGAAGGTTCTTTGTCCATTAGAAATTGAAGTAGAAAGAATACATACATGTCTGAACTACTGTATCCTCTACCGTAAAAAGTATGCAAACATGCATATATGTCTGGTGTGCAACGCCTCCCGATACAGGCTTAAGAATCAATCAGATGAAGGCGAGAGAATAGAGGTGAAGAGGGGACCTCCTTCTAAGGTGGTATGGTATCTTCCTGTAATTCCCCATTTGAAACAATTTTTTGTGAATCCAAAGGGGGCAAAACTGCTACGTTGGCACTCGGAGGAGCGTAAGAATGATGGAATGTTGAGACAGCTTACTGGTTCCACCCAGTGGAGAAACATCGATAAGAGGTTTGTAGACTTCAGTGCAGAACTGAGGAATATAATGTTCTAATTGAGTATAGATGGAATGAATCATTTCGGTAATATGAACAGCTGGCATAGTACTTGGCCCATGACTCTATACATGTACAACGTTCTTCCTTGGTTGTATATGAAATAAAAGTATATTTTGTTGTCGATACTTATCCAATGACCAAAGCAAACTGGGAATGATATTGATGTGTACCTAGCACCGTTGGTGGAAGATCTAAAAATACTGTGGATCGAAGGGTACAGGTATAGGATACATACAAACAAGAGAACTTCACTTTACGCTCATTGTTGTTTTGCACTATAAACGATTATCTTGCCCTTGCTAACCTATCGGGCCAGAGTACAAAAGGGGTCAAAGCTTATACCCATTGCTTAGATGATACCGAGAGTGTGTGGCTGAAGCACTCACACAAAATCGTGTACATGTGTCACCGTAGATTCCTTTGGAGGGCTCACCCATTCCACAAGATGAAAAAACAATTTGACAGAGAGAAGTAGGATAGTTTAGCTCCAAAGCATTTAAACGGAAAAGAGATCTATGATATGGTTAAGGATTAAGATGTTGTGCTCGAAAAGAGGCGTAAATCAACGACCTGTGAAAAGAACATTTGGAAGAAGAGATCAATATTTTGGGACTTACCTTATTGGGAGCATCTAGAAATTCACCACTGCATCTATGTCATGCATGTAGAGAAGAACGTATGTGATAGCTTGATTAGTCTCTTACTGAATATTCGTGACAAAACAAAGGATGGTGTTAACGCATGACCTGACAAAGACTGATAAAGGACGAACTTACCTTCCCCTACTTGTTACACTCTATCCAAGACTAAGAGAACTGAACTGTGCCAGTGCTTGTATGGTGTAAAAGTTCCGTCTGGTTACTCCGTCAACATGAAGAAACTTGTTTGGATGGAAGATTTGAAGTTAGTTGGTATGAAGTCACATGATTTTCATGTGCTGATGACACTGATGCTCTCTATTACAATTAGAAATATTTTACTGATCAAGGTTTGAGAGACAATCATAAGGCTGTGTTATTTCTTTAACACAATTGCTCAGAAGGTCATCGATTCTGAAAGACTAGATGCTTTACAAGATGAGGTGGTGATGACTCTATATCATCTTAAGATGTATTTTCCTCCATCATTTTTTGATATCATGGTCCATCTCGTTGTTCATATTGTGCTGGAGATAAAAATATGTGGGCCCATGTTCCTACGTAGCATATACCCGTTCGAGAGGTTTATGGGAATTCTCAAGTTCTATATACGGAATCAATCTCGGTTGGAGGGCAGCATTGTCAAAGATTATGCAAATGAAGAGGTCATTGAGTTCTGTGTCAATTACATGGCTTAGATTGAATCGATAGGTGTACCTCGATCTCGGCATGATGGAAGGCTCAAGGGTATCGGGACCATCGGAAGAAAAGTAATAACTCCAGATATGGATGCGTATGATCAAGCCCATTTCATAGTCTTGCAACACATGACTGAAGTGTCCCCATATATCGATCAACACAAGGACGTGCTTTGGCAACAGAATCCAAAGCGGTCGGATGTTTGGATCATGAGACAACACAACAGTCAGTTCAACTAATGGTTGAAGGAGCGACTCACTAGGAGCTCAACAAGTGATATGTTGACATGATTAGCAAAAGGGCCAATATTTACAGTTGTGATATGGCAAGGATATGACATAAATGGGTACACATTCTATACGCAGACTAAGGATGTAAAGAGTACTAACTAGAACAGTGGTGTCTGCATAGATGCATTCAGTATCGATGGGTTGAGGAACTCCTACTTTGGGTTCATAGAGGAGATTTGAGAGCTCGACTACATATTTTCAAGATCCCCTTATTTCGGTGCCATTGGGTCCATCTCCCACAGGTGAAGGTTGACAAGTATGGTGTCACTACTGTTGATCTAAAACGTGTTAGATACAAAGACGAACCATTCGTACTATCTAACCAAGTTGTTCAAGTTTTCTATGTAACTGACCAGGCAAATAAGAAGCGTCACATAGTTCTTCATGGAAAAACATAGATTGTCGGAGTTGAGAATGTAGTGGATGAGGAAGAATACAATCAATTTGATGAGTTGCCTCCTTTTGAAAAATGGCATAAGGATCGAGGAAGAACTACATGATGAAACTAGCTACATACGCGTCAATCATCATGAAGGGCTAAGTTTTAAAGGAAATAAGCAAGTGGAATGATGAATGAAATGTTTATGCGTCATATGTTCTGCATTTGCGTTTATATATGTGTATGATAATGTGTGATATATATGTGAATTTGGATATATGTATATAAGAATGTGTGATATATATATATATATATATATATATATATATCTGTGTGTGTGTGTGTGTGTGAATTTATATTTATGTATATGAGAATGTGTGATAGCTATGAGGATCATCACATATGGTTTTTATTTAGAATCGTTTGTGATGATTACTATCACAGACCGTTCTATTTGATAATCGTCTATGATAATTAATTATCACAGATGTTCTTATTTAGAACCATATGTGATAATATCTATCACAAACGGTTTTGAAATAGAACTGTCTGTGATTATTCCCCTATATATATTGCGCTCTAGGGTTTTTACCACTGTACTAACACTACACCCAAGCTCTCCTCCTCCCCCAAGCACACCGCCTCCTCAAGCATGCCACCTCCCCCGAGCTCTCCTCCTCCCCCGAGCACGCCCCCCCTCGAGCGCGTTGCCTCCCCGAGCGCGCCTCCTCCCTGAGCACTCCTCCCCGAGCATGTCACCTCCCCAAGCACATTGCCCCCCTAGCTCTCCTCCTCCCCGAGCGCACTGCCTCCCCGACCACGTCGCCTCCTTGAGCGTGCCACCTCCCCAAGTGCGCCTCCTCCCCCGAGCACACCGCCTCCCCTGAGCACACCGCCTCCCTGTCCTGCACAATGAGTTTTACTTTATGTTCTAGATTGTGGCTTTTTGATTGCTCAATGAGGAAATTTGTCAAGATTAAAATCTTAGTGACAATGTAGGATTATTCTGCTAGTTTGGATTCACATTTGCTAGTTGTATACTTGTGTGCAGCTGGTAGCTTTGTCAATAGTCTCTTGGTTGGTATGGCTTACTACTGTCCTTTGGCTTTATCGAATATATGTTGGTTCTGCATGCTCTTGACATTAATACTACACTAAGGTAATATTCAATTAGATAATCTAGCATAATTTTTGAGGAATTGTCACTGTGATCATTGAAATATTAATAAGAATGGAAGAAGGCCAAGTTTAGAACTTGTGCAACTCCGCACCTGAGAGCAAAAATATACTTCTTAATCTGTACATTATGCAGATCGTTAATGCCTAGTTTTATGTACTATTCAGCATATTGTCGTATGTTAATGACCTGAATAGTTTATATGTTTTGAGAGATAATACATATATATTCATGTCATTTTCATATTGCTCAATTCTATTATCTTTTGAAGATGTCATCCACTCATTCTTTGACATCGTCACCGGATGCCTGTGATGCACCGTCCTCTGAAAAATCCTGAAAAGGAAGAGGACTATCGAAAAAGCCTGAGGGCCGATTTACCATTATGGAGTTCAATCCATCTGGGATCTCGCTCAATCCTCGCCGAGCAGTGTCTGCATTCCAAAGAATAGTTGGAATAGTTGCACGGGAAAAAATTGAAATCATGTTTGATTCATGGAAGAAGGTGACCGGAGCTCGGAAAAGTGAGCCACTGACAGAAGTTTTTCGATCATTTGGGATCCCGGAAGAACAGCAGGTATCCATGCGATGACATGCGTTACTAGCGGCGTGCAAAGTGTGGAAGAACTTCAAGATCCTACTTGTCAAGCAATACGTGGAGAAGGATCTAACGCCCTTTCACAAGTACCCATTCTTGGAACCGCAATGGCAAAAGTTTGTGCAGATGAAGACGACAGATAATTTTAGAAGTGAAAGTGCGGTGCATATGGCCCTTTAGGCAACAAACACTCATCCACACAGACTCGACACCGCTAGGTATGCGGGTAAAATCCCGTAATGGAGGAAGGAGGACGAGCAAGCAACCTTGCAGGACACTGCCCCACCATTTGCCGGGATCCCTGATGAGCGTGCCCGAAACTAGATAAGAGCAAGGTCATCTACTGTGTTGTCGAGGGCCATCTCCTTTTGAAACCATGTAGACGAGGAAGTGTCCCACTGCTTGGTAAGATATCGAACTAGCTAGCTAGTTTGTAATTACTCCATAACTTCATAGGAAGTGAAATGACATGTCAGGCTCTTATAGGAGGCGCTGAGTGTAGAATCCTCTAAAGGTTCATTCCACGTAGTTAGGGAGAGAGATATACTCTCTGCAGCCTTGGGAAACAAAGAGCACCAGGTTGCACGAGAGGCCTTGGTCTTTATGTTTCTTGGAAACATGGTTTCTCAAAGGATTCAAAAGCGTACCGGAGTAGGAAGAGAGCCAAAGCCAAGCGCGAGGCATAGCTACGAGAGGACATTACGACATCCCTTAGAGATGAGACGCAAAGGTATGTCAGAGATCAGATGGTAAGATACAACATCTCAGAAAAATCAAAAGGAAGCCCTCGTCGCTCCTGTGCTAGGCAGCCCCCAACCATCGGAGTAGCTGCGCATCCAACCCTACCTTGGAGAGCAATCACTGATTTCCTATTGATGACATCCTAATAATAATAATTATCTCTGGAATGCTTGATCTACTAATAGGAATATTGGGGTTGCTAATTTTGTATCTTTATGTAGGTGGCTACGAAGTGCAAGTTCTAAGTGAGATATACCTCTATTGCCCTGTGAGCTACTTGGGGACAAGCGTATCCGTCCGGGCTTGGGGCCTTGGTGCACGGTGTATCACTAGTGCCAAGTTTCGTAAAAGTGGATGTGGACGGTGTTCATGCCAATTGTGAGGTCATCCCACTGCAGATGCCCCCAAACGACGAGGTCGTGACTCTAGGGCAAGCAATTGGAACATTCATCCAGTGGTCCAAGAGAGACATCTGCCTGAAGGCTCCTGCACCGGTGTCAAGTCCACTCGAGTTATCTGCACCAGTGCCAATTCCACAGGAGCGATCGCACCAAAGCTACCTGCATCTGTGCCAAGTCCACTGGGGCTATCTGTACTAGAGCTACCTGGACAGACACAGCAAGGGCACCATGCATCTACATCGCATGCCTGGTCAACTATTGTGAAGTTGACCTACAGCCAAGGCGACTAGAGCAAAACAAAGAAGACCAATGATGAGATTTCCTACTTGTCGTTGGCCCGAAAATTCGTGGTAGGCGAGCCATTCGTCATCTCGAAAGAGTGCTTCCTAACCCTAGGACTGTCTTGCCAAAGATTGCATGCATGGTACATGGACACAGGCCAACAAGTTGAAGGAACAATGGCACTCGGGTTTCACCGTCAAGTTCAAGCCAGATCATTTTCAACACAATATTTATGATTGTGTCTTCACGGTGACTTTTGAGGACCTACGCCTTCGACGTGTCACTCATTCGATGTTGGACACTTTAAGTGTGTACAATCACGGTCTACATTCATATAATACCAATAAATATCATATAAAACTCATTGCTTTTGTGTGTGTGTATGTATTGATACATGGTGACTAAATCTAGAGTAACAAAATCACTAATTAGTTTTCTCGACCACGCTTGGTTTTCATAGATATCATCAACGAAGATGCATCATTCATCAAGAATTACATCACGAAGATATTAGAGGCTTACCACAACAAGAAATTCATACTTATACCCTACAACTAGGGGTAAGTGCTACACTAGTGGCTATACTTGTTGATTTGTACTTTATAAGCAATACGAACATAGGTTTAATGACCATGACATACATGTGTAGGTTCCACCAGATTTCAATTGTAATTATACCAAAACGGAACAAGATAATATATCTTGATTCCCTAAAGAGGACCAAAACCGACTTCACAGTTGTCTAACAATTAATCGACATGTAAACACATTTCCTCCATAGATAACTCTATTGTACTTAATGACTAAGGCTATCTTTTTGGAATCACGTAGGTCGTTCGCCATGTACGTTGCAAAGGTACAGAAATCCAAAACGATGGACGCCATATGACACGATCTACATTTCTCGCTATTCACTTGTACACATTAATCCTATATAACACTTCGTAGTAATGTCTGTCGAACTAACAAATTCTATTTTTACAGTGCTACCAGTAGTTGCCGGGCAACACCTGTGGATTCTATGTTTGCCACAACATGCAACTACTCATCAATTCCGCGAAGATCAATATTTATCGTCATCAATCTTGCGATAATTATTTCATACTTAGCAATTTACATATGTATGCACGACATTGATCTTCTCACCGACAGGTTGTGTTCATCGCTTCAACTCCATTGGAACAGCCCGATCTCTCAGAGATACGAGGACAGTGTGCATACTTCTTATGGTCTAAAGTCATAAAAGAAGATGGGGAATTCCACAATGTATCACTACGATAAGATTTGAGCTTAATTATTCATGTGTACATGTATTTGTTCATGGATAGACAATTTATTTTATTTTAGTTAATTAAGTTGTGAAATGGATGTTCTTCTTTCTGAAATAAATGAATGTGAATTGGATGTGTTGATATGTTTGTTTTAGATGGCATGGCTAGCATTTCCTGAGGCTAGCCAACTAATAGAAATATATTTCTGAATAGAAAAGAATATTACAGACGGTTTCAACTATGAACCATCTGTGATATTAAAATACAATCAATTTGTTGAGTTGCCTCCTTTTGAAAATGGCATAAGGGTCGAGAAAGAATAACATGATGAAACTAGCTACATACGCGTCGATCATCATGAAGGGCTAAGTTTTAAAGGAAATAAGCAAGTGAAATGATGAATGAAATATTTATATGTCATATGTTCTGTACTTACATTTATATATGTGTATGAGAATGTGTGATATTTATGTGAATTTGCATATATGTATATAAAAATGTGTGATATATATGTGAATTTGCATTTATGTATATGAGAATGTGTGATAGCTATGAGGATCATCACATACGGTTTTTATTTAAAACTGTTTGTAATGATTACTATCACATCACAGATGGTTTTTATTAGAACCGTATATGATAATATTTATCACAAACGATTTTGAAATAGAACCGTCTATGATTATTCCCCTATATATATTACGCTCTAGGGTTTTCACAATTGTACTAACACTACACCCGAGCTCTCCTCCTCAAGCACACCGCCTCCCCGAGCACCCCCCCAGCACGCCACTTCCCCCTAGCACTCCTCTCCAACACGCCTCCCCGAGCACGTCGCCTCCCCCGAGCTCTCCTCCTCTCCCGAGCGCACTGTCTCCCCGAACACGTCACCTCCCTGAGCGTGTGCCTCTCCGAGTGCGCCTCCTCCCCCGAGCACTCCTCGCAAAGCATGTCGCCTCCCCGAGCACGCTGCCTCCCCGAGCATGTCGCCTCCCCCGAGCACTCCTCGCAAAGCATGTCGCCTCCCCGAGCACGCTGCCTCCCCGAGCATGTCGCCTCCCCCGAGCACGCCGCCTCCCTGTGCCACACAATGAGTTTTACTTTATGTTCTACATTCATAGTTGAAACCTTCTGCAATAAATCTACGTCATAGACTGTTTCAACTACAAATCATCTGTGATAGTCGACTATCACAGATAATTTATAGTTGAAACCGTTTATGAAATACTGCATCACAAATGATTCAAAAGCCGTCTGCGATAATTTTATATTATTACTGATCCATAAATTCATATGTCTCACGAAACCATCTATGATAGTGTTTTTGAACCGTCTGTAATAACTCATTTTGTAGTAGTGGAGGAGGAAGATGATTCAATATGGAGATTGACCGGAATTTATGGCGAACCATAAACTGGAAATATAGAGCTTACTTGGAGAGCTTCGAGAACTGTGAAAATTCATGCTTCGGCGCCATGGATGTGGTTTTGGTGATTTTTAATGATATATTTTACCAGCATGAGAAACAGAGGGGAAGCGGTTCGGCCACAGGTCTATATGTATCAGTTCAGAGAAGGCTCTGGAGGATTGTGGTCTTGCTGACCTTGTCTACACCAGAGATCATCACACCTAAGAGTAGTAGTAGCCATCCGAGCAATAAGTACATCCAGAAACGTCATGACGCTAGCCAGTAATTATCCGAGGACTTTTGAGCCGCGACCGAGTCTATAATCCGTACTTGCTTAATTTGGTCGTGTCAAGCTTTCTGTCGCAGTATTAAATTCAGATGGATGACATGCCCACACGGTGTATACACTGCATTTTACGAGCGAGATGTAGACTGTAAGGGTCCACCATCTCCCTCACTCTACATCTCGCTGGGGCCCACGCACCGCACGTACGGCACACGCGACTCGCGAGTGCGGGTTCTACGAGCGTCACACGTACGTGAACGTGAACCAAGAGTTTGTAGTCCAAGTCAACCACACCCCACGTGCCGTGCGTGCTCCGGCTTGCACTAATCTTAAAACGGGAGTGATTTTCCACCGAGAGACTTGCACCACTGTTGCCACCCTCTGATCCCGTCAGCGCCAGAACATCTTGCCGCTGGCCCCTTACAGTCCACGCAAAAAGGAAAAGGAAAGAACACCATCTCTATACCTTGCGACGCTTTCCTTGGGCCTAGCGATACTCTTGTCCATTCGAAAAAGGTTTGCAATTGCCCCGGCCCATCAAAGCCGAAGCCCAACTGAGCCCATCAACGGCCCACACCGAAAGTAGCAGGCTAGCTACCGCCGTATCTCCCTCGCCGTCCCACTGGCCACTGCCGCGCGCCGCGCAGCGCACGCCGTTCGCCTCGACTTAACAATCTGCAGCGCGCGTCTGCGCGGGAGCCCGACTGGCCGGGCCCGCGCGCGAAACCCTCTCCGGAACGTGGGCCCCCGATGGCGTTCCGAGGACGCGGAAGGGGCCGCGGGAGGGGAGGGTTCGGGTCCGGGCTCGAGCACCCCCGGCACTGCCATGCACGCGCCGCGCGAGGGCTGCCCGGTCAGTCCCCTCGGCTCTCCGCCCACGCTAATCGCCGCGCTCGTGGTGTGAAATTGGTCTTCCTTTGGAAATTAAATTACTGTGCTCAGGATTCATTCGTTGGGTACAGGAGATCACCCTGCCGGAGATGACGTGCGCCAAGACGACCGACGAGGAGAAGGCTCTGATACAGTCCACCCTGAAATTCGACGAGTCCTGGAGGCCTCTAGCTTGATCAAAAGTCAAAACTTTGCCTAGAATCTGTAGCTTAGGCTATCAGCAATTAAGCACTTGTTAAGTTGTTGAAGGAAGCGACTTTTGCTTCTTTCAAGTAGTTGGTCAAGGAATTGGGTACAGCGGTATCGTAGTGAAGGTGCTTTTTAATTTTTACTAGCTTGATGGAAATGATTGCCTACATTACTGCGCGGCCTTCTATTATGGTTTCAAATATCCATTGCTCTTCTTTGACGAGCTGCAAAAGCTGGATTCTCAGGCTTTATTCCATTGGTGTACAAACACTGATAATGAATCCCTGAATCCCGATTTTCCCATTTATGGAGAACCTATCTTTTATCCGGTTTAGTACGAGGTTGGCATGGGGCAATTTAAATCGGCATTGTGGTATTTGTTGTCTCATTAGCAATTTCATATTATAATGGTTGCAACTCTTTGGATTATGACCTACATATAAAGAATGAGATACTAAGAGCGTCTCCAGCAGGGCCCTTATTTGAGCCCCAAAAACTAAATTTGAGGACTTGAGACAAAAACAGAGGTCCAGCAAGGCCCCTACTAGAGCCCTCAAATTTGAGGGGCCCCTCAAATCCCCCCTCCAGCCCTCATTCCTGGGGGGTCTGGAGGGAGCCCCTATTTTTCTGTTTTGACGGTTTTCACTCGCGGGCATCGACAGTTCCGCGCCACCGCCCGCCTTCGCCCGGTTCCGCGCCGCGCCGCCCGCGCGGTTCCTCTTCCCTTCGACGGCCTGCCCGCCCGAGATCTCGCCACCGCCGGCAGCCCGCCTGCCGGCCTCGTCTTCCGCTCCCGCTCCTCCGTCGACTCTAGGGCGGCGGTGGAGGAGAAAGAAGCGCCGGTGGCGAAGGGTGGGGAAAGAAGGGAGGTGTCGCGAGCATGAGCAAGGTGGTAGAAGCTCACCGAGCTACGGGCGGCCGGAAGGAGGCTGGGTTGAGCGGCGGCGAGCACGGGCAGCAGCGCGGGAGGCGACCATGGCGGGAGCTCGCGTGGCGGAGGGCGTCGGCCGCGGTGGGGAGGCTGCAGGGTGCGGTGCGGCTCCCACCGAGCGGAATCGGTCCGGGTCGGCCGATGGGAGGCGGCGGTGAAGCGCGGCGGCCGGCCGGGGTTGAAGGTGGGCGGCGTCGTCGAAGAGGCGAGAGGTCGGAGGAGTGGGTGGCCGGCGGGGCGCGGCGAGAGGGGAGGCGTGAGAGCGCGGCGAGAGGAGGGCCCGGCGGGAGGCGTGGAGAGCGCGGAGCGTGGCGGAGAGGGCGTGGAGAGCGCGGCGAGAGAGGAGGCCCGAGCGGAGGCGGGGCGGCGAGGCGAGGCGCGCGGCTGCGGCGGGCGTGGGGCGGGTGGGCTGAGAGGAGAGGTGGCGCGGGTGGAGAGAGGAGGAGGCGCGGTGGGCGAGCGGAGAGCGCGGGTGGAGGAGAGGAGGGTAGAGAAATTTGAGAATGACGAGTGGGCTCTACATGTCATTCTCAGTTGGAATGAATTTGAGGGCTCTGATTTGAGGGCTTCTGCTGGAGTTCAACTCAAAAAACAGGGTCCTCAAAAGTAGGGGGAGCCCTCAAATCAAAAGTAGGGGCTCTGATTTGAGAGCTCCTGCTGGAGATGCTCTAATAGAAACAATTTTGCAGACCCAATTCAACATCTTTAAGCATCCTTTGCTTTGGCGTCCTGTTTTTGCATCAGTAGTGTTTTCTACTTTATTTCTAATATAATTTTGATTAATTATTTTCAGATTTTATATCTTATCAGAGAATGAAGATAAAGAGATTGAAAGATTATCTGATAGGAAACGTAAGACACAAGCCATGTGAAGCTCTTGCATCATATCTCAAACTAACTCCTGCAAATTTCCTTGCTGAACTGGTACAAGGTATTCTTGAATATATTGGTGTACATAAAAATTTATTATCTGCTATTTGGTTATAGCACAATAGCCAATAGGCCCTTCATATTCTGTTCCTTTCAGGTTCTAGACGAGGGCAACTAAGCAACAAGAAACTTCGGTGGGATAGACTCAGGTAATCAGGTTTGCTGGATTTCGCAATACAAAAGGATACTTCTTTTTTTCATTTGCTTCTTCTTTTAATGGAACTTAAGTGAACTTATTTGCAGCATTCTATTGTTATTTCTATTAGTATCAATATAACTTGAGTGAACACTCATGTGTTGTAGACATTATTTAGCCATATATTGACATCATTGTTGGAATAATGAGCCTTGGCCCATTCTTTTGTCAATAATTTCGAGGAAAATTCCAAAGACCCACTTATTGATGTGGCATACAGGACATTTTAGTACCATATTGCTAGGTAAGGTGGAGAGATACCACCTTATAAGATGGAGCATATCTAGCCTTGGAGAAGCAAGAAAAAGAACAACAAGACATGTGAGCTCGCTCGCCTTGTTGGGCCATAGCTTCGTGGCCGCGCGACGTGCGCGTGAATGGTGTGCTATTTCAGGTTCGGCCGTGTGTCTAGATGTAGTTTTCTTTTGCAATTTTATTTCTGCCATGCACTTTTGTCAGGATGGAAGGAGACATTTAAAAATGCTCTAATCGCATGGCATTAATTACGATTAATGCACCTTCCATTTCTGAAAGGTGGGTCTAGACGTAGTTTTCTTTTGCAATTTTATTTCTGCCGTGCACTTTTGTCAGGATGGAAGGAGATGTTTAAAAATGCTCTAATCATACTGCATTAATTATGATTAATGCACCTTCCATTTCTGAAAGATATGATTGAGGCTTCCTTCTAAACTCTATAAGAGGGGAACTCTGGCTATTCTTCTCCGCAACGAATTTGAGTGAGAGTAGAATTCCTTCGCCACTGCGATGTTACCGGCTACTCCGTTCCTTCACCGGCGTGCACCGGTCTTAGGGAGAGCAGGTCTTCAAAGCCATCGTCCTTGTGATCCTGTACGGGAGAGGGCGAATTAGGTTTTTGGGAAGCAACTCGTGCGACTGCTCACCATTCTCTGCGTCGACTGCTTTTGCATCTTCTCAGCAACGATCTCATTTTCTTCACCACAACGCTATTCATTTCGCTTCGGTAAAATCTAGTAGTCCGTAGTTTTCTTTAATTGTCGATATGAATATATATTTTTCGTTATTCATAATACTTACCTTACTAATTCATAGTTATGAAAGACATATGTGTACGATCTAATTTATGCTTTTACCCATATTTAGTACTTATGCTGTTCTTTTAGTTATGATTTATTTGTAGAATTATTTAATCACTAAAGTGCTAAATATTCTAACAATCATAGATGGATCTCACTTTCTTGTCTAACATATGAGCAGGCATTTGAAGTATTTGAGAAGCTTGAGGAGAAGCACAAGGCAATATCTTCTTCTCTATCCTTCAGTTTTCAAATTCTTTTTTACCCTTCTATCCAAGTATCCAGAATCCATCTGGAGATCATCTTCGCATTGTAGTCATATTATTACTTGTTTAAAATCTGAGGTTCTGTTTCACATCAACAAGCTAGTGAGCTACTGTGCTTAATGCTTTTGCCAACCTGTTAATATGAGAAGCATGCAGCTTCGTTTTCTGCCCATTTTTTGTTATGTCTTTTTTACCATGTTAATAGAGTTTTGGTAGTTGCAGGATGGAGACAAGAAGGCGGACAAGAAAGCGGACAAGAAAGGTGGTGATGAGGATGAACGGGAAGAGGAAGTAGAAAAGGATGAAAATACATGTGATAATTATAATCAGGTACTTACCTTGGAACTTATTGGTTGGGTTTTTACAAGGTTCACCAAGACGCTAGGCGCTAATTGGGTGGTAGACCGGCGCCTAGCGCCTAATTGCCATCTAGACAGGCTAGGTGGGAGGCTGGCACCTAGCGTCTAGGTGCCACCTAGGCGGCTGCCTTGGGGAACTATGGGTTTTTATGAGGTAAATCGAAAGGTTTTAGATGGTTTGTGGTTTCGGCAAAATTGTATGATGTATATTCATTCCGATGAGCCAACATTGAGTGGATAAAATAGCTATATGCATCATTTTTTTTGGCCTCATAATTATCTTGTATATACCACTGTGATACCTTGACTTTCACTTGTAGAATACCGAGTTTGATGACGATGATGATGACTGGAACCAAGAGGAACAAGCGCGTAAGTAACCATTTGACTTTCTATTCATTTAACTGCTAATTTATTTCTAAATTAAACTCCTGTTCATTTGTACGGCTTTGTAAAGAAAAAATTCTTTTCTGTGACAGATGAAGATTACTACGATTAAGGAGTAGTAACTAGTTAGGTAATTAGAGATAAATCTTTCCCCTGCTCTTTCTTGTCAAGATGTCATATGCTATATCAAAAACTCAGGCCAATTAGAATTCTGAAATATCATGTTGCTAATGTTTCTATTGCACTGTGCAAGCAGTGATTAATATGCAATGAAATGTGCTTCGTTTGTCAGGTTTGTGTTAACCTCCAAGAATACAACTTGGTCCAGATTTTTTTATTTCACATACAAAGGAAAAGAAATTTATGTAACTCCATAGTCATGAATGCACTCATTTTTATTTCACATACAAATAAGGAAACGGAATTTATGGTCATATTGAATATACATACTGTGCTCGGGCTGTAACACCCCGGCTTCTCAAAAACTCAGAATATCACTCACAACTAACTACACTACCAATTTTAATCAATAAACAAATATTATCAACAACTAAGCTTCAAGATTAACATTCGACATAACATTTATCATAAATTTCAGTAACACTATAAACCATAAACTGAGCTTAATATAAACCAACAATAATCAAGATGAATCACAGTCAAGTTTAAATTAACTAAAGTATCAAGCAGTAATATTATGAACATGAAGACTAAGGAATCCATAAATTTTCTAATCAGTGCTATGGAAACTAATAAATTGTTTATGTCCATAAATGATAGGTTGCTAGGTGAAATGAAGAGCTACATGTATATAATAATACATGTTCTACATCCAGCCATGCATGTTGCCTTCAACATTCACCTAAAAACAGCAAATAAGAAAGAGTGAGTCCACAACTCAACAAGTACAGAACAAAATAATAAACGAGGCATCATTTTATTAACAATTGCTCGTCTTTTTTCATACAGGGACTTCATTGCCCATATCTTACATATGGGGATCTCATCCACTCTCATGGGTCACATCGTATCATCATGAATGCTCAATATACAATGCAATGATTAATATCTTTCCTCATTAATAATTGATATAATCATCATTACTCATAATCATCATCGTCAATTAATCATAAATATGTGAGTAATATAAAACAGGCATAATCATATGAATATTCATGGCAAGTATTCATTTAAAGAAATAACCATTCCAAACACTCGAATATCATTCTACCATGCAACCTTTCTAGTTGCGATGACTAGAATGATGTGAAGGTGATAAACACCTGAAGCTACTCCTCCTACAATAAACATTCAATCTTAATACCAGCTATTGCAATACAACATAACTCTTAATCGACAATGCTCCTACACACTTCCTAAATCTACCATTTTCCCTGTTTACTAGACATACCCACTTGCTGTCTCAGTACTAAAAATATCATAACTATCAGATCCCACCTTATTAAATAGCAAACCATACCAGTTCTGGAATCTATACAAAATTTCCTATATTTTTTTAGTTGGTCAAAAGTTCATATTAAATCATATAAATCCCCCTTTTAACTCATAAGACAGATCTGTCATCTTCTGAACAACAAACTTAATAATTTTATATCTTTTAATTTACATGTGCAAATATATTAAATAATGACATTTTAAAAACATACAAAAAAACTTATCTACCACTTTCTAGTTATTCCTAAAATTTAATTCTGGCATTAATTATTCAAATTAATATTTTCCCACGACTGCGTTTAGCAGCGACCCAGTATTGGACAGCAGCCTCCCAAAATTCATATCTTCTATTCTATTTATCTAAAAAAAAAGTTGTGTTCTTGGATTTTCTACTAAACTTATAAAATTACCTACAATTTTCATGTTGACCAAATTCCCTGATTAGTTTATTTACTATTTTTAATCTAAAGGTTAACACATGCCACCGAAATACGATAAATTCAGCAGAAAATTTCATATTTCACAATCTACTCATCTGATCGACAAGAATAAAAATTCTATTGTAAACTATCAAAATTATTTAAAATTTTCTAATAGGCAAAATTCCTATATTATACCTATACAATATCTGCAAAAACAATATAACAATACAACAGACCAAATCAATCTACTAATATCTCTCCCTAATGGAAAACACAAAACCTCTCTCTATTATGGATTTTTAATCCCTAAATAAAGTTACAAATCAGAGTGAAAACCAGATGTTACCATAAGGTGAAAACCCAGATCTGGATCCCTTCCTCCTAAAATTTTCCTCCTCATTCAGCCCCTGGTTGGTGCATTGCTGACCGCGCTAAATTCGGTCAAGCAGCCGAGATGAGTCCGAATTTTTTGTACGAATAATCTATTTTTATTCGAAATAACAAAAACATACCCATGGCAATATTTTTTTTACAGAAATAGACTCCAGTCGCCCCCCCCCCCGGTTGGCGACTAGAGCCATCGCCCAATGGCCAGGCGACAGAGTTCCAGTCACCCGACCATTAGGCAACTAGAACCAGTTGCCCGACCATTGGGCGACTGAAACCAATCGCCCAGCCAAGGGGCAACTACTTGTGGAATCGCCCGCCCAGAGGGCGACTGCAAGCTACTCTTGTGAATTTTGTAGATTATAACTGAAAGATAATCTGCTGAATTTGTAATAAAAGTTTATGGTCATTGTATGTTGGTGTGTAAAAAAATTTGTGAAATTTTTTTAAGAACGATTGATCTTAGAATGATCGGTAAGTACGATGGTAAGTGATAGTGTGATGTTACTGGGAATTCGTATACGGAGGAAAACTGGTATGTTAATATTGTTAGATGATTTGCTATGTGAATAATTGAATACGAAAAGATAAGGAAATAAACTTGTCTGAATTTAAATAGACTTCATAGTACAGTTGGGAGTAATATGCCGTGTACTTTTTGATTACATGCATAACATGTAGCATCATGTGCGACTAACCTATCCAACTGCTCGTACGACCTACTGTGTAGACCGGGGCTATTTTTCCTTCCTTACCAGCTCGGCGTTGAACTCCTCAGCGACCTATTATGCCTTGGTCACATTTCCCTCTTTCTCTCGCACTCCCTCTCGCAAAGCCTCCCGCTCTCTACATGTGCACACCTCGAGATAAGCTTTCGTCTCGCATTGTATATGCAGGGTTTGCTCGTTCTTACGGCACTCCTCCTCCCGGATCTCCAATGACCTTGTGACATTCCACTCCTCGAAGTTGAGAGCCCACTGGTCCTCTGGGTGGATATCAAGATCGGTCCATTTGCGGTAACCACATAGGGGTTTCAGGGACTGTGAATACAGGGGAGAGGTTGTTAGTGTGTATTGCGAAGGAGAAAAGATAGGGGAAAACGGTGCACCTGGTCCCTATCGGCCGCCGATAGGTTGCGGTGTCTAGACGGCTGTCAGGATAGTTGTTGGAATAATTTGCGCAACCCCAGTAATTCATACTTAGGCTGAGGTGGTGTTTAGACTTGAAAAACTTGCATGTGTTCCGGCACCAACAAAGGGGGCATTTCCCCCTCGGGTGAGAATTGCGGCGAACGCTCGGTAGGAATATTCGGAATGGGGTTGTTGCTATGGGACGTGTTATTGTGGGGAGCTGATCTTGTAGCACACTGGACTTGTTCTGCTCAGGCTTTTCTCTTGGTAAAAACTAGTTTATAATTGAAAGCATCAAAGACGGCGGGTATGCATATATAGCAACCTCCCGAGCGTGTTTTTCAGCCAACAGTCCATTTGGCAACACAAGCATACGACATGAGCAACATTGTTGCACAAGACCTAGTCTTGTTGGATGAGAAGTTGTCATTTGTCTGATCCCCTTGTTCCTTATCGAGTGGTGATTGAAGGAGTCCAAGGATCTTCACACCATTAGTTGATAAAGCCGGGCTCATCCACTGCACACGACGCACCACAAAGCATTGCTCACATAGTTTTCCATGGCTTCTGCATTCCTACTGTGCCTGCTCGTGTGCAGTTACTGTTCCATTGCCCTTGCAGGCGAAGAGCACAGATTCGTGACTGTATCAACCCGCTCCCTCGGGTCAGACGCTGAATGCTCTGCTTCTACATCAACAGGTATGACACAAAACTTGAAACACCAACTCCACCACCAAATTCCATTGCTAATATTCGTTGTGATGCGCGCCGCTTTGCAGTGGCTCCACATGCGAACGGCGCCTCCTTGCCACTGGCGCACCGGCACGGCCCGTGCGCGCCCGTGAAAACCGAAGACAAGCCGTCTTTCGCCGAAACTGTCCGGCGAGATCGGAGCCGCGCCAACTACATTGTGAGCAAGGCTCTGGGGCGCACGGTGAGGGCGCCGTCCGACGACAGCGTGAGCACCCCGACGTACCTGGGCAGCTCCGTCGACTCGCTGCAGTACGTAGTCACGGTGGGCTTAGGCACGCCCGCCGTCCAGCAGACCGTCCTCATCGACACCGGCAGCGACTTGTCGTGGGTGCAGTGCAGGCCGTGCAACTCCAGCTCGTGCTACCCCCAGAAGGACCTCTTGTTTGATCCCAGTACTTCTTCCACTTACGCTCCTGTTCCATGTGGCACTGAAGCGTGCAGGAACCTTACGGTTGATTTTTATGGCAATGGCTGCACGAACAGCTCCAGTTCCTCCCTATGTTCGTTCGGAATCATCTACGGGAACCGCGCGACGACGACGGGGGTGTACAGCACGGAGACGCTAACGCTCAAGCCTGGCGTTGTCGTTAAGAACTTCAGCTTCGGATGCGGTCACAACCAGCATGGTCCGTACGACAAGTTCGACGGCCTCCTTGGGCTCGGCGGCGCGCCGGAGTCACTCGTGTCGCAGACGTCTTCAGTTTACGGCGGCGCCTTCTCCTACTGCCTACCGCCGGTAAGCAGCAGCACCGGGTTCCTCACCCTCGGCGCGCCGACCAACACGTCGAGTTTCGTGTTCACGCCAATGCGGCGTCTCTCGTCGACGTTTTACGTTGTGGCGCTCACCGGCATCATCGTGGGCGGGCGACAGCTCGACATACCGTCATCGGTGTTCTCGAGCGGCATGATTATAGACTCCGGCACGATCGTCACGGGGCTCCCGGCGACGGCCTACTCGGCCCTGCGCTCCGCGTTCCGGGCCGCAATGGGGGCGTACCCGCTCGCGCCGCCGGTGGGGCACCTTGACACGTGCTACAACTTCACCGGGTATAGCAACGTGACCGTGCCGAGTGTCGCCCTGACATTTAGCGGCGGCGCGACGATCGACCTTGACGTGCCGACGGGGATCCTCTCCGAAGGCTGCCTCGCGTTCGTGGGGTCGAGTTCGGACAACGTCATCGGGGTCCTTGGCAATGTGAACCAGCGGTCGTTCGAGGTGTTGTACGATGTCTCCGGGTGGAACGTCGGGTTCCGTGCTGGAGCATGCTGAGCTTCTTCTTGCACTTTAAACCTGTTAAATGAAGTTCCCAGGAATTGCTTCTCCCGAGTTAAAATGAAAAGCAAGTGTGTCCTTTTAAATACGTACGATCAAACTACTTTAGCTGTGATCAATATATCTTTAGAATATTTAAATCGAATATATAAAAATAAGGAGTGTCTATACAATATTTGACTGTTTTTGAGGATAAAATTAGTCAGAATTAGAGCCGTTAGATGGAGATCCAACGTCTTAGATCGTTTTTTTGAGGGGGTAATTTTTTTGGAGGGGGGCATGTATGGGTGGATCCGTTGGATGGAGATCTAACGCTCAGATCAATCTGATTATTTTTATCCTCAAAAATAGTCGAATGTTGTATAGACATTCCTATAAAAATAATACGAACGAATTTGTCTCGAAAAACAATTTCTTAATATTAGTTTTATTAGATTTGTACAGATATCACCATTCGTTGGAATAGAAGTGAGTGGCTGCCTTTGGGGTGGCAAAACAGCGGCAGTGGCGCCACCTGCAGCTACCGCAGGAGACGGCAGTGGCACAATGGCCGTGCCAGTAGGGGTATAAAACGGATATGACTTATACATGTTATTTAACTGATATATTCGATACGATATAAATATAAATATAGTTGAGATTTTTCCATTTGATTAACAAATTTTCTTTATTTGTATTTATATTTGCATAAAAAATACTAATATGAATATGGTAAAGACTTTTGTGATCCAAAATGTTTTTTTTCCACACTATTTGTATCCATATTCAAATTTGATAAATCAATATACATATTTTTACTATACAGTGCCTAATTATTTGGACCTATGAGTGGTCGAAATCTACGTGGTTAATGATCAAAGCGTGATCGAAAATCAACGTGGTCGACAACCAGAGAGTAGTCGAAAACTAATATGGTCAATGATCAAAGCATGATCCAAAACCAACGTGGTCGACAACCAGAGTGTGGTCGATAACCAATGTGGTCGATGACCAAAGAGTGGTCGAAAACCAGTAGCTGTAGTACTACTGTTGCTATAGCAAAAACAGGGGAAACATAGATTTCAGCACAACCGCGAGATTACAAATTCACGTAACTTTTGATTGGGAGATCCAAAGCCGTGAAACTTTGTACGCACATTTTTTAGGGTCTCAGGAAGCTATTCCCTTCCTAGATTGAAAAATCCATGACAAAGATGAGACATTTTTGCAGATTGAGTGCGCGGACACCAACCGAGATAAAGAAACCAAATCGATGATCAGTTCTTGCTTATGAGTAAAAGATAGCCAAGATGGCTTTGAGCACATTCTCACATGTCACAACAAACAAAATCACTGAAGAAATTAACCCAAAAACTCTCGGATCAAGATGGAGTTGAGAGAAGAGAGGAAAAACCAACTTAACATAGAGCAAAATCAATCAGACATAAAGATAGACATAAGGAAGATCAAAGATTGATATATTGCCACTTGAGAGGGAGGTTTTATAGCCACTCCCTTTTGGAGGACAAAGAGCACACCAAGTGCTCCACTCTCAAACCCTAACCCTAAAAGCAAGAGAGCCCATGAGATGGGTTTGATGGGTTAACCTTACATGTCTCCATCCCAACCTCTCTTTATAGGTGGGCAACTAGGTACGTACACCCCTTCATGGATCCTATCAACTATTATAATAGGGTAAACCACGGGTTTTACTCTCACAAGTTCACTTATGCATACTTTTCAAAGCGCATAAATGTGCAAGGCTAAATCCTTAGCCTTGATTCAACTAGCTCCACCTTGACCTAAACTGCTCTCCAATGCATCAACCATGCGCAGTGGTTTTAATCCAAGATGGTTTTTAGTATTTTAGTCAAACTATCAAAATATCCTTACTTGACGCGGTCATCACCAAGCACTGCAAGCAATCGCCATGCTTGCCACGTATAGATGCACTACTAGCTTGTCATATGTTGCCAAGTCTTTCTCATCCCGGTTCCATCGAACCACAGCTTACATGGCCCGTGCAAGCCACATGGCACCATACCGTCATTCGAACTCGCCTTCAACATTTTCCAGCTTTCTCATGCCATGTTTGAGCTCACCATCTCACTCGGTATCCTTGTTCGTTCTGGACCTCAACTCCTCCATGAGTCTAGCCCCGATTTTTGCTGTTAACCACAGTTGATTCCAAGCGACCCTGCACATCCAAAAACAAATAAATCATTTCTAGGCACAAGTTCTTAACAACATGACCTATATTAGCCAAGACATGCATCATACAACCTTAATCTAATGACATAGGTCTTTCCTATTCAACCCATGACTCAAATTCCAAGATTTCCAAACAACAGCATCAGATCACCCAGTGAGATTGGTCTGACCTCCATCCACAGGTCAGTCAGACTGCTGGCTACAAGTACTCGGGTACTCGAGGAATACATGAAATGAGGCACTCGAAGCCAACAAGTACCAACCATGAAGCCTACAACCACCGCAACAAAAGCTAAGTCTACGTCTGCCGACCACAAAGGCTTTCAGCTACCGATCACCGACTAGGCATTGAAGCTACGACCATTGACCAGCCAGTAAGCTATGACCATCAAGTATCGAGACCTCTCGACTAATGAGTACCGAGTCCTCTCGACTACAGAGTACCTTCCGACTAGCTCTTCGGACTACTCAGCATAAGGTCGTTTAGACGGCCCAACTATAGATCGAGGTCCACGAATTTGACTACTGTCAGTGGTCGAGGCCCATCGGTCAGACCGTCAATACAGATCAGTCAGACCACTTAACCTGAAGATTTCAACAAACAGTCCAAACAAAATGCACTCTTTACAAATTCGAATAACCACTCCACGAAATTTACAATGGTTCATTACAACAGTATCCTGGACCTTCTCATATGGTCCTTTAATCTCTCCCTTGATGAACCCATTAGCAATTTTCAAAAATGCAAATTTGAGTTGGTTTTAGAAAAAGAAAGAGGAATTTTGCAAAGAGAGCTCCAAATAGTCAAAAGAGGATTGTGAAGAACTGAAGATGAGAATTTGAAACAGAAATGGATAGAAGTTGCTGAAACTGATAGTTTTGCACAAAAACTTTATATCCACCCAAAAGTATCAGGAAATCTCACTCTAGGTCCATATGAGCAATTGCTCAATTTGACCTTAGTCATGGTGAGAGGGTTTTTGCACAAAAACTTCAAATCATGTGTATTTTTACCGATCTTTCTCCCTTTTGACAATGGAATCATCAAGATGTATGGAACAAAATAGAGCATGAATTGAAGTGGGTGCAATTTATGCATTTCTAACATTATGAGCCATAAAAATTATTTAAAGTAACTTTCCAAGTATTACACCAAGCCATAAAAATTGAAGGTGCTGTCTAGATCATGTCAAAACATGTATAGCTAAGCTAAAGCCACATAAGCAATGATCTGAAATTAAATAGATTGTTAACATATCTAGGTGCTCAAGTTCATAATTTAGCCAAGAGTAACAAAAAATGAGCCAGGCCATGTCAATATGCTAAATGAATCTAAGAAGCTACCATTGAGTCAATTTAGAGTGTTACAAGTTCAAAAATGGAATATTTTGTTCAAACACCTGATATTACTTGCAATTTAAGCAAATTTAGCACATTTGAGAAATTTTGAATTAACTTTTGGTTTTAGCTGAGCTTCAACTATTTTTCACAAAAAATTTGTTTCTTCAGCCATGTGCTAGATCTCAAGCCTTATACGACCATTCCAAGCAAAAATTTAAGGAAGTGATCTTGGTCATCCAAAACTCCCTCTGAGTTCATACCTAGTGCAATAGCAAGCCATCTCATGATAATAGTCAAGACTTTATGTATTTATATTACAATGTACAATGCTAAATTTAAATGCATTATGATGCAGAAAAAGGAATTCCAGCTCAAAAAGATCTCAAATGAACTCCCCCTAAATAATGAGCAAGAGACAAGAAGCTTGGGAAAACAAAGAACTGGCAGTCCTTAAAGCATAGACAAGATAGAGAGATCACTGTGTCTTAGACTTGCTCTCATCTACCCCATATGATTCTAGGACTATTAGTTGGCCATCTAAACTCAGGGGAGTAAACATGTTCCCTGTCTACCCAAGGGGGGCCCAACTCCTGCTAGACCTAAAAAAAGCGAGTGAACTCAACCTAGTGAGTAGAGAAGCAACTAATAAACATCATCCTAGAATCACAAGATGAGAGGAAGAAGTCAACCAGCTAAGAATGAAAACCATTCTAGTATATGCTAGAAAGACTAACCAAAATGCACCCAATAAACAAAGTGCAACAGAATGAAATGTACATATAATACAAAAAGTACATGATGTTCCCCCTTAGATTATACCATAAGGACAGACCACCCAAGCTCTCCCTGTAAGGCTATGAACCTCAAGCTATCTAAAGTCTTCATGAAAATGTCAGCCAATTGGTGATTACTCTCTACAAACTGAAGCACTATGTCACACTTCTCCACATGGTCTCTACGAAAATGATATCAGATATCTATGTGCTTTTTCCTAGAGTGCTGCATTGAGTTCTTGGCAATGTTAATGGTAGAAGTATTATCACAGAAAAGAGGAAAACTATCTATGGCTAACCCAAAGTTCTGCAAGGTTGAAACTATCTAAAGTACCTGACTACAGTAGCTAGTGGCTGCAACATGCTCGGCCTCTGTGGTGGACTGTGCAACACTGGACTACTTCTTAGAAGACCAATAGATAAGAAAAGTGCCAATGAATTGGCAAGTGCCATAAATGCTTTTTCCTATCTATCCTACAGCCAACAAAGTCTACGTTGGAGTAAGCTCTAAGAGACAGACAGGAGGCATAAGAGTTCCAGATACCATAGTCTAGAGTAGTTTGAAAGTACCTGAAGATGTGCTTCATCGCCTAACAGTGAGAGACGAGGGGAGAAGCTTGAAATCGAGTGCATAGACACATAGCGAAGTGTATGTTCGGCCTTGAAACAGTGAGGTACAAGAGGAAGCCAATCATACTTCGGTACTCCTTTTGATCTACAGGCTCGCTATCCTCATCAGGTTCAAGTGTAGTCAAGGTCACCATCAAAGTTGACACTGGTTTGCCATCACTCATGTCGAAGCATCTTAGGAGGTCTCGAGTGTACTTGCCTTGATGCAAGAAGATACCCTCCTGAGTCTGCTTGATCTGGAAGCCGAGAAAGAAGCTCAACTTGCCCATCATGCTCATCCCAACTCTATGCTCATGACATCAGAAAACTGGGAAACAAGAGCATGAAAGGAGCCACCAAAGATAATGTCATCCACATAAATTTGAACGAGCAGAAGATCATTTCCATACCTACGAATGAACAAGGTCTTATCTACCTTACCCACCTCAAACTCATGACTCAACATATAGGACTTAAGCCTCTCATACCAAGCTCTAGGGGCTTGCTTAAATCCATACAAGGCTTTGAAAAGCTCAAAGACATGGTTTGGATATTTGGAGTTCTCGAAACCTAGAGGTTTTCAAACATAGACTTCTTTCTCAATATACCCATTGAGGAAGACACTCTTCACATCCATCTGGTATAGCTTGAAGCCCTTAGACGTTGCAAAGGCAAATAGAATCCTAATCCTCTAGCCTAGCTATAGCAGCGAAGGTCTCCACAAAATCTAAATCCTCAACCTGGAAGATACCCTGAGCAACCAGTCTAGCTTTGTTTTGAATGACTACCCCATCCTCATACTGCTTGTTCTTAAAGACCCACTTGGTTTCTATGACATTATGACCACTAGGGGACTCAACAAGCGACCAAACCTTATTCCTCTTAAAATTATCTAACTCCTGATACACGGTATTGACCCAAGACTCATCATATAATGCATGACAAATATCCATGTGTTCGAAAGTGGTGACAAAGGTAGAGTATAGACAGAAGTGAGATAAACCAGACTTTTAGTGCGTGACACGCTTAAGAAGATCTCCTATGATTTGATCAGGAGCATGTTAACGCTGAATATGTCAGGGAGTTCTTGGATGAGAAGAAGAAGTGGCATCTACCTCATAAGCTATGGAGGTAGGAGCAGAGCCACAAGATCTAGAAGAGCTAGAAGCTAGTGGTTGATCTCCCTTAGGCGCAGTGGTAGAAACATGCACCTCAGGGGTAGATGGGACTAGATTAGGTAAAGAACCTCCATCTCTATCATCCTCATCATCTACAAAGATGGTCTCGGACTACATAATTGGACCTGAGATGTTGGGCCTAGTGACAGGACTAGTCTCATCGAAAGTAACTTCATAGGTCTCTATAATCCTATTAGTCTCGCAGTTCCAGACCCTATAACCTCCGAAGTAACCCAGAAAAATGCCATCAGATGAGCGAGACTCAAACTTATCTTGGTTCTTAGATTTTAGAATTAAACATTTGCAAATGAAAACATGAAAATGTGAGACACTAGGCTTTCGCCCATACTTCAACACATAAGAAGTGTGATGCAAGTGCGCCCTCAGAAAAGCTCTGTTTGAAACATGACATGCGGTGGCTATAGCCTCAGCTCAAAACTTCCTAGGTGTAGCATACTCATCTAACATCATCCTGACCATCTCGACCAAGGTACGATTCTTTCTCTCCACAATGCTATTTTGCTAAGAGACGTATGGAGACGAGAACTAATACTCTACACTTGTCTCATCACAGAAGCCCTCAAAGTAGTAGTTCTTGAACTTCATGCTATTTTCACTGCAAATAACTCGTAAGACACCTGGGAGCTCAACAGACAACCTATTGAACAAACCACAAAAATGGCTGAAGGTCTCATCCTTTGAGGGTAAGAAAAACACTCAAGAGAACCTCAAGAAGTCATCAACCACAATAAGAATGCACCACTTTCCCACCCCGTTGAGTGCACTCTAGCTGGACCAATAGTGTCCATATGAAGAAGTTATCCTGGTGCATCAGTTATAGTCACAGTGACTGGGGATGAGAAGCGGCAACTATCTTGCCATGCCGGCAAGGAGCACAAACTAAGTTTTTGACCATCTTGAGCTTAGGTAGACCACGAACGAGATCGTGGCCACTCACTTTAATCAAATGATTAAAGCCAATGTGATCAAGTCTATTATGCCAAAAGGAGAGATCACAGGACTCAGAAGCAACTAAGCACCTGAGAGAATTACTAGAAGACTCGGCAAAATCAGCACAAAAAATCCTCCCAAATCTAGATATCCCACAAACTAGACTTTCCGAAGAATCAAGAATTTTGCAAGCATTTGTCATAAAGCTTACCTCAAAATCATCATTGGTAAGCTGAGAAGCAGAGAGTAAATTATAACACAACTTACTCACTAAGGCAACATCCTTAAGAATGTAGGAATCATTAATACGCACAGTACCTTTACCGATGACTCTAACTGGCGAAGCGTCTCCAAAGGTGATCGTCTCATCACTGGAGCTTGGACTAGGGAAGAGAATCAATGGGAGTCTTCGGTCATGTGAGAGAACAACCGGAGTCAACAAGCCAAATCTCTTCCTTTCTAGCTCGACGAACCTGATTCAGTGAGAAGAAAATATCGGTGGCTTAGTACTGTAGTAAATAAGAGTAGATCTAGGAACCCAGTGTTAAGTCATACAACGAGTAGTAGGTCTAGTCACAGAAACAGAAGACTGACCTTTAGCTACTCTATGCACTCCACCTCTCACAGAACCAGATGGTCCAGAAATAGACCTCAAGCTCTGCTAGGTCCGACTACTATAGAAGAGCAAGTCTGACCAAAAGCAGTATGCTAATCACGCTACGGATAGCCACCTCAACAAAGAAAATGAGGTCTATCATCAGGACGGTGGAAACCTTGACTAAAAGAAACTTGTGGACTAAAACCAGAAGAAACCTGAAAACCAAGTCCTTGACGCTACCTAAAACTAGACAAATCAGGAAAACTACCTACAACTCTAGAAACTCATATTGATCTTAGGAGCACTTTGAGTCTGGGCTGACTTGAATACCCCTAAGAGCGCGAATATAGTCTCTACATGCAATCTTGGCATGCCTGAAGCAGAACTTAACCACATGTTCATCCTATTGACAGAAGGTGCAATGATACTTTGCCTTCTAAGAGGTCGAATAGTAGGTGGCACAACCTTTCTATCAGAAATCTCTTGGACAAAGCCCGTAGACTTAAACACTATTTTATTAGGCTCAGGCTCAACCTCAATCATGCCTGCAGCTACAACTCTAACAACATCAGGTAGATATTTCCTCACATCCTCTAAGAAGTCATATCCTAGACCTTGATTAAACTTGTAAATCTTGGATTTGTCCAAGATAAGATTGAGTATTTTCTTACCTCCAACAAATTTTTAAGAGTGTTCATGAGGTACTCACACTCCCAAAAAAGAGAAGCACATGAAGAACATAGAGAAGAAGAAGATGAAGAACCAGAAGGTGAAGATCGAATAGCATGTGCATATCTCTCCTTGTGCATGGCCGCCTCAATGTTGAGGGCTTCGCAAGACACATATGGGGTATACCTAATCCTAGCCATCTGGGCCTCGTAACTCTTCTTAAAAGTCTTCTACATTTCCTCCATTTTCTTCCCAACTTCAGCACAGAACAAGCAATCAAATTATGGCTTCTCTAATATATCCTTAGTTAGCTTTACACATTTTTCATCCAAATCAATCAATTTACATTTTAGTTTCTTTACAATTATTACATGGTGAGCTAACAGGTGCCTTAGAAAAATATTGAGCCATTATCTTATTATGATCACACATGTCCTGAAATTGCTTAGAAATAGATTCAAGTTCGGCAGTTAATTTAGGATAGTTTGCATAAGAAGCAATAGGCTCCATCAAAGCAACATGCATTTCAGCAATTTTATTATTTGCCTTTTTTAAGTTAATTTTCAAGTTGGTATAACTATCGTAGATTTCAGGCAGATCAAGGAGCATGGTATATAAACCTCTAAAAGTAGTGTCTTTATTCTCACATGACATGTAGAAAGTAGTCTCAACAGAATCTTACTGAGAAGGAACAACTCTAGCCACTTCTAATTCAGCTAATAGACTAACATTCTCCACCTTAAGTAAATCTAGCTCAGAAATCACACTATCATGCGAGGTCCTTAGTTTCTCCATGTCTCCAACAAGGAAGCATATACATCATAATCATCATGGGAGGGAGCAGATCTAAGTGAAATAAGCTCCCGTGACAATCTCTCTACCTCCTTCTCTAATTCGCCACATCTAGTCTTAGACCTAGCATAAAACTTCCTTAACTTGAGAAAAATATCATTAAGCTTTTCGTAGGATGGACATACCTCATCAGAGTCACTGTAGAGATCATCATCGCTGATGTCGTTCTCGTCAGCCATGAAGCACATCCCAGTGAAGTCGTCACCGTCCTTGGTGTCCTTCTATGGATCATCCTTGTCATCGTCGCCGCTCCACCCCTCCATGTTGCTAAAGTCAAAGTTGTCAAAGGCGGTGAGGACGCAGTGGAAGAGCTTCTTGGCCTTGCTGAAGTTGCGGTACTTCTTATCCTTGCCTTGATCATGAGCTGGTGGTTTATTGTTGTAGTTCATGCTGATGTAGTCGTTCTTGCTCACATCGTCGTAGTCGTTCTTGCCCTTCTCTAGCTTGGGGTAGTTTGCTCGAATGTGGTTGGGGCCACCACACTCAAAACAAATCATCGGATCTCCTATCTTCCTCTCTCTAACCCTCTTGTATGCATGTGAGAACTTTCTGGCTAGGAGGGCTAGGTCACTATCTAGAAACTACATGAACTGGTCATTGCTCATCTCATACAAAGCAGCCAAAGAGAATCCAGAAGCACCATCAGAAGATGCTCCAGAGGCAGAAGTCGGATCAGTGACCATGGCTATCGACTATGACTTCGTATTGTGAGAGATGATGTTGATCTCATGAGTCTTGAGGTATGAGTACAATATGTCAAGAGTCAAGGTCGATATATTAGTCGTGTTCTTGATGATGGTCACTTTCATCTCCCAAACACTGAGGTCCAAGGCAGAAAGCATCTGACGAGCATTGTCTAAGTCTGAGTATGTGAGACCAATAGCTCAGAGGTTATTTAGAATTTTGTGAAATCTGCAAAAGCATTCATCCAAAGACTCACCAGCAAGCATCTCAAATTTATTGTATTCTTGCTTGTATTGGTCCTGTCAGACAGTCTTGATTTGGGTGGTGCCCTCATGGTATGCATCGAGGGTCACCCAGACGTCGTATGTCGACGTGAGATGAGAGATACGATCAAACTTGCTTTGGCTCAGACCTTGAATGATTATGTTCCTTGCCTTAGCATTTGCCTCTATATCTGGCGTATTCATAGCAGTGATGTGCTCATCGGCAGGAACAACAAATCTGGCCTTAACCTTTCTCCAAATTGCATAGCCTTGAGCCTGTATGTAAGACTCCATCCTACTCTTCTAAAAGGGATGGTTGACCCCATCGAAGAGAGGCGGCTTGGTGGAATATTTGTCTGCTGCCATGGCTCTAAACACCAGTTAAGATATATGAAAAGAGCTAACTGAGCTTTGATACCACCTGTAGGACTAGATAGGCAATAGAGGGAGTGAATGGTGTCTTAAAATTCCCCCCCAAGTATTCACTTATTCTTTGCTCCGATAGCTACAATACTATGAAGATTTGGATAGAAACCCTACTCAAAATCTGGAGAAACAAGGAGCCGAGGCACTGTGCAAAATCAGCAGGTGCGGTACTACCACTGTTGTTTCTGTGGTACTATCACAACTGGTTGGAAGACTAAGTGGTCAAAAAATGACTCGAGTGGTCGATGACCAGCGAACGGTCGAAAACCAACGTAGTCAAAAACCAATGTGGTTGAAAGCCAACGTGGTGAAAAAACCAGCATGGTTGAGGACCAATGAGTGGTCGAAAACCAACACGGTCGAATGCCAACATGGTCGAAAAACCAACATAGTCGAAGACTAATGAGTGGTTGAAAACAACGCGATCGAAGACCAATGTGGTCGAAAACTAACGTAGTCAACAACCAGAGAGTAGTCAAAAACCAACGTGGTTGATGACCAAAGCATGGCTGAAAATCAACGTGGTCGACAACCAGAGCGTGGTCGATGACTAAAGAGTAGTCAAAACCAAGGTGGTCAAAAGCCAGTAGCGCAATACTACCATTGCTACAACAAAAACAGGGGATGTAACTTTCGATTGGGAGATCCAAAAGCCGTGAGACTTTGTACGCACATTTCTTAGGGTCTTAGACGCTATTCCCTTCCTGGATAAAAAAAATCCTTGACAAAGATGAGATCTTTTTGCAGATTGAGTGCGCGGACACCACTAGCTTGCCACGTGTCACCAATTTTCTCCCATTGCGGTTCCACCGAACCACGGCTCACATGGCCCGTGCAAGCCACATGGCGCCATCCCGCTGTTTAAACTCGCTTTCAATATTTTCTGCCTTTCTCGTGCCATGCCTGAGCTCACCATCTCACTCAACATACTCAATCGTTCTAGACCTTAACTTCTACATGAGCCTAGACCCGATCATCGTTATTGACCACAGTTGACTCCAAGCGACCTTGCACATCCAAGACATTGAAATCATTTCAAACCATAAGTTCTTCATAACTTGACCTACATTAGCCAAGACATGCATCATACAACTTTAATCTAATAACCCAGGTCTTTAGTATTCAACCCATGACTCAAACTCCAAGATTTCCAAATAACAGCTTCAGATCACCTAGTAAGATTGGTTTGACCGCCATCCATAGGCCGATCGGACTACTGGCCACAAGTACTCGGGTACTCAAGGAATACAAGAAATGAGGCACTCGAAACCAATGAGTACTGACCATAAAGCTACAACCACTACAACAAATTGCTAAGTCTATGACTACCGACCACAAAGGCTTTCAGCTATCGATCACAGACTAGGCATTGAAGCTACGACCATCGACCAGCTAGAGAAGCTATGACCATAGACTAGCCAGTGAGCTATGACCATCAAATACTGAGACCTCTTGACTACTGAATACCGAGTCCTCTCGACTATACAGTACCTTCCGACTAGCTCTTCGGACTACTCAGCATAAGGCCATTCGAACCGCCCAACTACAGATCGAGGTCCACGACTATGACTACTATCAGGGGTTGAAGCCTACCGGTCGGACTACCAATACAGAGCGGTCAGACCATCAATACAAAGCGGTTAGACCGTTTAACCTGAAGATTTTAGCAAACAACCCAAACAAAATGTAGTTTTTGCAAATTCAAATAACTACTCCGTGAAACTTGTAATGATTTATCATAACAGTATTCTGAACCTTCTCACATGATCCTTCAAATACTTTAATTTACTTCGATTTTTTATCCTTCTTTGCACGTGTGTTTGTTTGAGCCATTGGGCTTCAATCTTCATATACACCGGCAAAGTGGCATGCAGTCGGATTAATTGTTTGCCTTCTTTGTTTCCTATTAATTAATCCATGTGCTAGATGAAAGACATTAATTAAGACTGTCTTCATCTGGTACGTGTAAGAACACAAGTAAAGAAGACAATGATCCGAATAGCTTTTGCATGGAATTTGTGGAACTATTCGAACTAAGGTATTCCCTTATGAAACGCTTTGATGTTTTCTTTTTTCTTCAATTAATATGAGACTTTATATCTTTTTTCCTATTCTCTGATTAATATAAGAATTCCTAACTTTTTTTTATCTCTTAGGATTAACATGGGCGGATGGGCCTCTGGTGGAGCCTTAGTATAGATAGATAGATAGATAGATATAAGGTTTGGGATCTCATTGCAAGGCACGGGCTCTGCTCTTACTAGATGCATATAATCTATCAAATTCATTTTGTATGCCTATTGTCCACCTCCTGGTTTTCAAAACTAGACAGTGGTATAAAAAGGACAAATATAATGTGAAACCAGCTAAGCATTGAAAATCCGCTAAAATCTTGTTTGGAGTTTCTAAAAAATATTATTTTTTAAAAAAAAATAAAATACCAGATGTATGGGGAGGCATTTCTGTATTTTGTAAAATTTTTCACTGAATCGTGCAGAATTATCTTTTCCATACGTTGCAAATGTGATTAATGTTGGATCTTGAAACTGTGCATGGTATAATAGAACATGCCCTCCCTACAACTGGTAATTATTTCTTAAATTTTTTTGGAAAATTCCAAGCCTGCTTGTCATGAGTTTTCAAAATCAGTCGGTTTACACTAGATGTGTAAACTGTTTTAAACGAATTCACCCCACTAAACATCTATTGATCTATATCTGGGTAATGTAATGTCCCACATGTAAATATATAACTCTGCATCTCCCATTGAGCATAGAATATGAAACCAAAGATGGATGTGCTGCACACATGTCAATGCTCTGTGTATTTAGCAATTAGCATGAACATTTTATCTTGTGGAAGTTGTAGCCTACGCTCTTATACGAGTATAGAAAACCAAGTCGATGTGTGCGTGCCTCCATAACCATTAGTCGGTGCTTAATGATCGATGTCGAATTTTAAGCATCTCTCACTTTTGAGACACCCTCTAGCCATCTAGATGAAGCGGCTCTTGTTAATATGCATGTGAATGAATTCGGTTGTAACAGCTCGTCAAACTACATAATCTACATTGGTTGATGCATGCAAGCATGCGCTCTGATCGACAGCCCCACCATCCAAATTAAACAGGAACCACCCAATCCAACCCAACTCTATATATAGCAAACTAGCTAGGTAGCTCATCGGCGGAGGCCTGTCTCAGCCGGCTAGCGATCGAGGAGGTTGATCCATCAGATATGGAGGAAGACGCTGCCAAGTGCAACGACGAGGTGGCCAACGGCACCTACTTCATGGCCGGCCTGATGGCCGTCACCGGCATCATGGCCACCGTGCTCGCCCTCTCGGGCATCTTCCATTCCGCACTTCGACGCATGGGCCAGCCAAGCATCATCTCGCACATCCTGGTATGCTTCCGCTTTATGTGGTTGGTTCTTGGCTGCTCGGTTGCATGCTGTGCATTGCCTATTGGGAAATTCCATTCCGTTGTGCTTCTCAGGCCGGCGTGGTAGTCGGCCCGACGGTGCTTGGTCGCGCGGTGGACCTGCGGCGGCTGGGAATGCTAGACGCCGGCAGTGCGCTGAGCAGAACCATCTACTTTGTCCGCATCGTCTTCCTGTTCTTCATCGGCCTCGAGATGGACCTCCGCTACCTGCGCCACCACCTGCGCCGCTCCCTCACGCTCGCCTGCGGCGGCTCCGCCCTCTGCCTCTTCCTCGCGGCAGTCGCCGGGCCCTTCTTCTATGGCCTCCTCCACCCGGGGCAGGGCCCCTTCCAGCCCGACAAGCTGTACGCCTCCACCGCTCTCTTCATGCTCGTCATCACCAGCACCGCCTCTCCCGTCCTCATCCGCATCGTCACCGAGCTCAAGCTCACCGGCTCGGAGACTGGCCAACTCGCCATCGGCGCCGCCTTCGCCAATGACATGGCCAGCCTCACTGCCATCAGCATGATGGTCGCCGACCCGACCACCTACGGCAAGGATGTCAAGCCCTCACCGTCCGCCGCGGTGCCATCGGTGAAGCTGACCGCGTTCTTTGTGATGGCCCTGACGGGGTGGATCTCCGTGAGCGTGCCGGTGAAGATGGCCCGGCTGCTCAACAATCTCAAGCGGGGACGGAAGTACATCAGCAAGTACGAGTTGTGGGCCATGCTCATGGTCATTGTTGGCCTCTCGCTGCTCGAGGAGATCTTCGGCTACAGCGCCTCCATGACCGCCTTCCTCATTGGCCTCGCCATGCCCAGGGACGGCCCCACGGCTCGCACGCTCGTCGATCGCCTCACCTACCCTGTGCACCAGCTCATCATGCCCCTATGCTTCGGGGCCATCGGCGCCAGGCTCGACTTCGCTGAGATAGGTCGCTTCACTGCCAGCCAGCTCACCGTTGCCGTTGCCTTCACCACGGTGCTCAGCGCCGCCGGGAAGGTGGCCGGCACAGTCCTGGTCAGGCGGCTGCTCAGCATCTCGTCGCGGGAGGCTCTCGTTCTAGGCTTCCTGCTCAACGTCAAGGGCTACTCCGACATCCTCGCCATCAACTTTGGAGAAAAAATGGGGATATGGGGCGAGACAGCGCAGGTGGTGCTGCTCCTGTCGTCCATCATCAACACGTTCATGGCCGGGCCGGCGTCCGCGGCCATCGTTCGCCAGCAGCGCCGCGCCTTTCAGTACCGCTCGCACTGCCTCCAGGACCTCAAGGTTGACCATGAGCTCCGCGTCCTCGTCTGCGTCCACGGCGCCTGGGGCGTCCATGCTATGCTCACGATCGCCGAGCTCTCCAAGGGCACCGCACCGATAGCCGCCTACCTCCTCCACCTCGTCGAGCTCATGACCGCGCGCAAGTACGCCATCTCGCACCTCTACCACGACACCGACGCTGACAACGACGACGAGTGGGGATACGCCCGGGAGATCGACCAGGTGGCCGCCGCGGTCAACGCCTTCACCTATGACACTGTCATGCCGGTGCGCCAGATGACGGCCATCTCCAACCTCATCTCCATGGACGCCGACGTGTGCAATGGAGTCGAGGACGCGCGCGCCTCCCTCGTCATCATCCCTTTCCACAAGGAGCAGCGCTACGACGGCCGCATGGTGTGCCGCCGGGAGGGCCGCCGCCAGCTCAACCAGCGGATCTTGCAGAAAGCGCCATGCACTGTCGGGATCCTCGTCGAGCGCCGCGTCGCCAGCGTCACGGACGGGCAGCCGGCCAAGGCCGACATAATCAAAGTAGAGCCCGCGGAAGGCGAAGTGCACCACGTGGTGGCGGTGTTCCTTGGTGGGCCAGACGACAGGGAGGCGGTGGCGTACGCGACGCGGCTGGCAGCGCACCCGTCGGTGAGCGTGATGGTGTCGAGATTCCTTCCAGCGCGACCGGGCATGGATGGCAGCACTGTGAGCCGATTGCAGAGGCCGTCCAATTCAGGTGGTGACCTCGCCAAGATGGTGGTGGGCGAGGAGGACGAGGAGGCCGTGGCAGACGAGGAGTTCATGGCCGACTTCTACGCAAGGTTCGTGGTGCCGGGGCATGTGTCGTACACGGAGAGGTACGTGAGCAACGGGGCGGAGACGGTGAGTTCGCTGAGTTCCATGGTGGGGATGTACTCGCTGTTCGTAGTGGGAAAGGGCAGCGGGGCGTCGACGGCGATGACGAGCGGCATGGGTGACTGGGATGAGGAGTGTCCTGAGCTGGGCCCTATCGGAGAGCTCCTGGCCTCCGACGACTTCATGGGCTGCGGCTCGGTTCTGGTGCTTCAGCAGCACAGCGTGCACCACAATATGAGGAGATGGAAACATCTCCACGACCATCATCATATTGACATCCTCAGATGAGAATGACATATGCTGCATGTATACAGATAAAAAAGTAATGGTTAAAGTTATATATTAAAAATTACATTGATGTCTAAAATATTATATATTTACGAATAGAGCGAGTAATAAAATAGGAAAGTTCCTTGACATATGATATAAACTGATGCTACTTGGAAGCGTCTTGCATATCTTGTTGAACCACAATCATTAGCATTTAGTAGCGGAAACATATACATCAAGGCGGCCATTCTCAGTGGAGAGTTTCATGATGTTGTTTTCAAAACTGCCACATCATGTAAAATGAAATGAAACATGGATGAAACATCCATCCTCAATGCATAGTTTCATTCTATTGTTTAATAGACATTTAATTTCATGACTCATATAGAGTTGGTAATCGTGCCAAGAGAGTTTCATCTAGATGAAACTCACTTCTTCTCTCTTCTTAAAAATATTGCCATATCATCAAAAATGCCTATATAGCAGCCTATTAAATGCAAATGAAACTCCCACTGAGACTGGCCTCTAACCTCGTGGCCTCCTAGGCGATGGGCAGGAGAGAGAAACATAGCCGCCAGCAGGAGAGTAGATAGGGGTGCAATCAGATCGGATTCGAACGGATATTACTTAAACCGTATCCTAACCCATATTTTTTTTCCCGGATTCGAAATCGGATACGGTAAGACCGGATACGAATACGAATTCAGAATATTCGGAGTTTCGAATATGGTATCATCAGGTCGGATATATATCGGTTACGGATCAGAAACGGATAATATAAGCGGATATCAGTCCACGGCGCGTAATGGTGCAGCACATACAGGTGGGCTGAAACAGGTGCAAATCCAAATCTTTCCAAACACACAACGAACAAGGATATGCAACAGTACTTTTTACAAACTAAGTGAAGTACCCCAGAGAGCGAAACTGAATGAACCTTAGTCAGTTAGTTGATTGCAGCTTCCCAAGTTCAGAGCCTACTTCCGGCTGCCCTACCAGTTCATTACATTCCACTAATAAATCAGGTAAACAACAAAACAAAGGGAAGACACATAAGAATACATCTGCCAAGGTGAGAGTGTGAGATAATGCATCTAAATACTACCTCCACCGACAGAACGGATCTAGTTCCACTATGATTTTTGTATGCCTGATGGCTCATATCAACTCTGCAGGAAACCATCTCGGCCCACTCCTTTTATTTCTGGCACAAACAAGTGAACAACCGAATAAGATGTGAATAAATGATGAAGCCAATGGTAAGGCATTGTAAGTAACAGAGGTTTATAAATTAAAAACTGAGCAAGGAAAATAACTGCTTTCTATATCCTATATCAGGGAGCATGCCGAACTGGCTGTTTACGAAGGAAGCAACTGTACGTAGACTATATCTTTGAAATAACTTGCTAACTGGGTCTCTAGATCCGATATGGTACCCTCAAACATCTCTACAGGTCATCAACATATCTATGAACCGGATTGCAGGCCAGCTACCGGATAACATCAGCTCAATATTTCCAAGCTTGTCTGCTCTACAATTTTCTGACAATAACATTTCTGGAGACATACCGAGGTCATTATGCCACATCGATTCCATGGAATATTTAGACCTTTTGAACAACAAATTTTCTGGTGAACTACCTGCTTGCGTGTTCTGGTGAAGGCACACCCACACTTCCACTTTCGGATGCCATCAAAATTCACTGAGTATTCAAGAAACAAAATGAATAAATTTCAAGTAAAAAGGCCAACAAGTAATTCCTACAATTTCATGGAAACAATACTGAAACATGGCACTTTCAAACTGTTGGCAATACTGTTCCAAGAAATTAGATTGGCTGCATAGAACATACTACCACAGTACTACCAAACTAGACAGCAATTTCTAAGTACAAGAACGTCGCAAATTCTCCAATAACCAAAAGGCGTAGCCATTTATTGGGAGTAAAACATTGCAAAAGTTCCTAGAACGAACAAACACACCATTTATTACTTCTTATACGCCCAAAATCAGGAGGGTTCCGCAAACCATGAGACACTTCACTCATAAACAACCAAGCAAGTATAGATTGGCATGCCTAGAACAAAGAAGTTCGCGGATCTACTAATCTACACACAGGCGGCTAATGAACTCGGAGATCTAGCGCAAGCAACCACAGGGGAATCAAATCCAGACATCAGGTTGCAACCCCTGCTGCAACTAAGCCCAAAAGGAGCGGAGATGAGTGGAAACGTCGAGAAGGTTCTAGAATTGGGGGGTGGGGTGGGCGCGTGGGGAGTGGAAGGTACCTGACGCACGGGAGGAAGCGGGCTTGGCGGATGGATCGAAGACAGGGGGCGCACCAAAAGTAGGGGAGAGCTCACCGGATCTGGATGGCAGGATGGGGAGCACTGGCGCAGCCGAGGAGGAGGATGGGGAGCACCGGAGCAGCCGAGGAGGGAGGATGGGGATCACCGGAGCAGCCGAGGAGGGAGGATGGTAGGATGGGGATTGGGGAGCTGCCGCCTGCCAAGCAAGGGAGGGGAGGATGGATTGGGGATCTGGAGGCCTGGGAGAGTGGGAGCCTGGGAGGGGATGGATGGATTGGGGATCTGCGAGCCTGGAGCCTGGATGGAGTCCGCGGTCCGCCGAAGCCGAATGCCGGTTAGGGTTTCATAGCGTACTGCCTACTGGGTCCGGATATCCGGCCGGATATTTACCTGACTATCCGGATACCGACGCATTCGGTTGGATTTTTGCCGTACCGATTCCGGTACCGAATCCGACAGGGAATATCTGAATCCGTTCGGATTTTCCATTTCTTCCCGGTTTTGGTACAAGTCGAATTCGACATCGGATCGGTCGGGATTAACCCAACCCATTTGCACCCCTAAGAGTAGAGGTTGTTGAGTTAATCTTATTGTATAATTAGTTGTGACACATCAATAAGTTTGTCATGTGTCATGTTAGAGTTGTTTAGTTATGTGTTTTAGAGGCGTTGCATATATGCATGTGTGTGAATGACCGAGTGTTGTCATTTGTTGGTTAGTTGCCTTGCATGTGTGCACATCCGCATGGACTTAGCTAGGCATAATGAGTTAGTTTACATGTAGGGGTGTATGTGGGAATCAAGGCCACGTTACTGACCAAGTCATCTAGATAGCGGCGTGAATTAAGGAGGTAGTTGTTGCCTACCCTTGTATATTTATTTGTACTTGTTAGCTTCAGTAAGAGCGGAGCAAGAGAATAATAGAAAGACAACACACAGGTGCAACACAGGTGCAAAGCAGTTGCTGCGGTGGGAAAACTCTTCAGTGCGTTATTGCTCTTCCTCTCCAGTGTTTTTACCCTCTTGTGTTCATCTACTTGTGACTGTGTGTGTTTGAAGAAGTAAGCCATGAGTAAGTTCTTTTTAGGGTACTGGCCAATAATTGATATCAGAGCGAGATTCGGTAAGGGAGAAGCAAAGATGGTGTAGCCTAGTGGTACATTGAGGAGCGATGACAGCGGTGACATGGCATTGTCAAGGCTACGACAACGTCCAAGCTCCATGCCAGGTCACAGCCGATGGTGTGGCTTGGTGCTACGGCGATGGCACGCCAAAGATAAGGAATTATCGGAGTTTTAGTGAAGATGCATCCTCACGAATGGTGCCAACTGTTGACATTTTAGAGTCGATCTTACTTAATGATTTGTATGGGTTCTAGAGAACTCTTGAAGACCTTGTTACGATCACGTAAAGAGGAGACATAGGGATTTTTATACAGATTCTGGCCTTCTGTTGCAAGAATAACAACCCAACTTTCTGTGTGGTATTGCTCAATAAAATGGTTACAAAGGAGAAGGTAATGCAAAAAAGTCCTGCTCTACTGCTACTCTCCCGTGGATCTGTCCCTGATCCTCCCTTCTTCTCCCTGCTGTCCACCTTTATATAGCTTGCATGGTGGCAGCAGTTTCTCCACACCATAAGACGCCTTAATGTTTTGAGTGATAACCATCTGACGGGAGTTATTAGAGACATGATAACTCACTCATCATGTGGCTCACTAAAAATCCATTATTTTTTTGTAGAATGATAGCTAGGTAGCAACTCACTCAAAATCGGGTAGTAACTCATTGAAAAAATGCAGCAACTCAAACATTAAAGGAACTCACAACTTAAAAGGATATGAAAAACGGGGTATCAATTCATTGAAAATCAGATAGCGTGACTCACACCATCAAAACAAAAACTATGTAGCACCTAACCAATAAATGGGATAGCAACTCACAACTCGAAGGATATGCAAAACATATGAATATGTCTTGATTTGTCAGACTTATTAAAATGAAACCAATGATTCAAACGAAATAAAAATTATACTATCGGTCCAAGAGATATGATAATTTAAATTAACAACATGAACAAGTGTAAAAACATAACACCCACCTTGAGTGGTTGGGGTCACGTATGTGCTAAGAAAATACAAGAATTGTTTTGTTGTCACGTGATACTTTATAAAAATTGAACGACACTGGCCCTCTCCAGACTATGGCATGGTGCTCACACGTGGTAGCATGCATTGATGAGGACATGATCCCTATGGATACAACTATATTTGCTATACTTGTTATTCCAATTACAAGAGCTCCTATGCATTATTTAAATTATCAGGTGAGCTCGATTCAAAGAGGTTTTACTTTGTTTGATAAAGAACTTATGATATTACATAATGAGAGTCCATTGCATTTGTTGTCATGTATCAAGATTTATGATCAAGATCATGCAATACATAAGGCTATACATCTGTTAAAACCGAGGACGGTTTTCTATCAAGAAGGGGAGGATGATATGATCATGCCACAAACACATGCGACCATAACACCTAATATTAAGATTGAACTAAAGGTGAATTTATTTCTTCAGCTTCAACATATTTTAAATGAGAATATGATGCTGCGTAATAATGCAAATATATATTTGTGCAGCTTTACAAGAAGAATTGCATCAACACTACGAGCTCGTGGTTAGGGTCCACCTAAAGGGAAGCCAACTAGCATATCAATACCAAGTCGACATCTTTCCCAACACTTCCTCATGGTCACCACATCATTTTTGGTCCAAGTAAAGCAAGAGCTCAAGTTGGATATGTTTTGGAATCCAATTCGGCCTCCAGATCAATTTGGATTTAGCCTGATATGCCCAACTTCAAATGTGCACAGCTTTCAAATACGGAGTCTGTTTGAGGTCCATGAGTACTTGTTGGAAAGATTTTCTTGTCCTCTTTCTAACAGATCTAGTCTTACCTCCAAATTCCTTCTGTGCGCACTGTAATCATTAAAAGAAGGTATTACATCACCTGTTTGGGCCAAATTAGACCTTGTAATGCTTGGGACCAAGGGGAAGGTGCCCCCTCTCTTGGCTTGTACTATTCATGGGCGTACTGTTCACGTGAACAGTACCATGAATACTATCACCCCTTATTTTTTTAGTTTTACGCAGCTTTCCTTCCCCTATTTAAAGAGGCTACACCCTTCTAGTTTCCTTAGATTTCGTTTGCTTGATTTTTCCATTGTGAAAACTCTTGTTCTTCGCTTGTGTCGATTAGACCAACCGTAAAGAACCTCTGTGGAATCTCACCTTTTTTTAACTCAATTTATATATTTGCAATTCAGATTGCTTGTTATCTTGTTCTTGCGTGTTCTTCGGTTGCATGTAGGAATAGACCTTCGTAGTCAGGTTAACCGCGTTCTTGGCACGATTGATAACGACTTAGAGTGTGGTTTAGTGATTGTTTGGTGTCCTGGTCATGGCCGGTTAGAAGCATGCATCATCAAAGTCGTTCTCCTCAAAATCGAAGATATCATCATATCGGAAGATTGGGACCCCATTGCCTCATTAGATGGTATCAGAGCTTCAGGTTGACTGGTAAGAATTTCTTGTATCCCTAGTTACTAGATTGGTTTTTATTTCCTATAGAATAGAAAAAAAATTTGCCCCACAAAAAGAGTTAATTCCCGCTGTCCAAACCCTGTTGTGCCTTTCAAGCTATTACTTTTGGTTTGCTAAATTGAATTTGTGTCTGTTTTAGCATTGTCTAGTTGCTGGTCATATCTTTATTTCTATAAAAATCCAAACAAAACAAAATTCCCCAACCCAACCCCAATTCCAATTTGGCTAATCGTTTCCTTTCTCTGCAGCCGCGACTAAATGCCATAACTTTTTATTCCGAGATCCTTTCTAAGTGAAACCAATGCCATTAGATAGATAACTTCCTTATCCATCTGTCTCTAAAATTTTGATTCATTCCCATAAGGCAGTTAAACGATATCTGTGGTTAAATTTGACCCAAATTTCTGAATTGAATCTACAATAGTCTGCACTTGTATTTTTGTGAGAATTTTCAGTCGGTTTCCAGAACTTGGCCCCAAAACAAAAGTTGTAGAAAAATCCGTTAGGAAATGAAAAAAAGAATTATTGAAAAAAGGCAACTTAAAAGATGTTACGGCCAAAATACCAACGTGTTATCCATTGGACAGAAATCTTCAGTTTTGGGTCAATCATTGCGTTGTTCAATTCCAGATTGCATTCGATTGAATTATCTTATGTTTACCACTCCTATACATTGCTATCAACTTATTTTAGCCTTCTTCCATCTTTGGTTGATCAGCAACATAGGCTATGAGCAAGATACGAACTATAATTCAATTCTGTGCAACTTTTGAAATCAACCGGTTATTCTCCATTGCTACATATCGAGCCTTCCAAGCTACACCATACACTAACCGAGCAAATCATGTCAAACCGTCCCTTGTAATCGCTTTACTCATCACTTGAGTCAAGTTTATCAAGAACCAGCCATTAGTTGTACCACTTGTTTGCATAAGTAAGAACTTGTAAGAGCTTGATAAGAGTTTGAGAGATGTGTGACTTGTTAAGCTCCAAATCCTTGTAGTTGATAGTGATTTGTTTCCTTATTTTCTACTAACCTTGGCAGGTTCATGGGATGATTATGAGATAGATCCACATCTTCTTCGAGCCATTGAACGGGAGCTCAAGAAAATTCGTGAGGAAGATGTACGCTTGAGACAAGCTTCGTCACCACAAGAGGTATATGATTGTGATAGTACATCTGGTAAAACTAAAATCACTTTGCCATCCTTTACTGGTAAATTTGATCCTAATGTCTATATTGACTGGGAATAGCAATAAATAGAGAATTTGAATGTTATGATTGGTCTGATAGGCAAAAAAATTAGAGTTGTCACTAGTGTTTTTATTGATGATGCAATACTTTGGTGGAAGTATTTTGGTAGACACGGTCAAGTGCCTCAAATTGGAATGCATTAAAAAAACTTATGAGAGATGAATTTATTTCTAAAAACCATATTGATTATTTGCTAGCTAGATTGCAACGTTTAAAACAACAAAATAGAACTGTAAGGGAATATTATCATGAATTAAAAACTTGTTTATTGTGTTGTGGCTTAGAGGAACATGCTTAAGCTACAGAGAATAGATTCTTACGTGGGCTTAATAAAGAAATTCAGGACCTTCTTATTCACGAAGAATATAATTCTCTCTCTCATTTGTTTAAACCTGCTTTAAGGTTGAAAGTCATATTGAGGAGAAATTGAGAGTGCTTGATGATAAAAAAACATGAGAATAAACCCGTGTTTGTGTCTTTTTCTGTGACTAACAACTTGCAGATAGTTGAGAACCATACCGAAAAGGAGCATGAGCTGATTGAACCATCGACTCCATTGGTTGAGAATGAAGATGAGGAGATAGATGAACCTACATCATCTGAGGAGATCCAAAAATATAAAGAACATGGTGCTATCATCACTCACGGTAAGTATGCTTATGAAGAACTACAGTTATCCACTGTTCATGCTATTTTAGAGCAAAACTTAGTGAAAAACGATTTTCACACGCACATGTTTCAAGTAGAGAATTCATACTGCATTGACTTGAGTGCAACATGTCATAAAATAAATAAATTTCTTGCTGTTTTGAGTGATTCATGTGATGAATTTATCACATATAATGATCATGTGGCTTTCGTTAGATATAAAGAAGTTTTGACTAGAATTTCTCCTACTAATTCATTGTGTTACATCATGTTCGATCTACCTATGAAATTATCACATGCTATGGAGAAAGTTTTTAAACTCGCATGTTTGAAATCCTTATTTAGTGCCTACACCCCTACGTATAAGTTTAATTTGATTGGAGATTATGGTGTAGAAAATCAATTTCATGTATATCGAATAAGCATAACTTGCGATCACATGGATGAATTGAAGCTTGCTTTTTTGGACAACAATTCTTGTGTGCTGAATCTTGTTCAATATAAGAGGAAAGAAAAATTTAGTACTTATCCAATGTCTATGTGTTTATCTCTTTTTGTACCATCAAGTATGGACAATCTGAATAAAGATGATGAATTATGGAAGAATTTATAAATCTCTTCACCCTTACTAGATGAATTTGCTATTGCTCAATTGAAATCTGATTATATGGATGAGTTTTGTTTGATTCCAAAAGTTGTAGCTTTGCCCATATGTGCCACCACTGCAGGTTTACAACTTCAGATATTTGAATTGCATAAATGCTTCACTTATATTTGCAAAACTAGTTACAATAATTGCTGTGTGAGAAATTTTGATTTGCTCATTAACATATATGATTACTCTTGGGTTAATAATACAATGAGTTTGTATGATCGCTACTGTTTTATAACATTAATTGTGCAACGATGAAGAACTGTTAAAATGGATGATATATACATATACCATCCATACACCTTGGCTTCTTTGTAACCATATTTTCAGCTTAACAAAAGCCGAAGACAGCTTTGTTTTTAAGAAGGGGAGGATGATGAGGACATGGCCCCTATGGATACAACCATATTTGCTATGCTTGTTGTTCCAATTACAAGAGCTCCTACGCATCACTTAAATTATCAGGTGAGCTCGTTTCAAAGAGGTTTTACTTTGTTTGATAAAGAACTTATGATATTACATAATGAGAGTTCATTGCATTTGTTGTCATGTACCAAGATTTATGATAAAGATCATGCAACACGTGAGGCTACACATCTGGTAAAACCGATGATAGTTTTCTATCAAGAAGGGGACGATGATGTAACCATGCCACAAACACATACGACCATAGCACCCAATATTAAGATTGAACTAAAGGTGAATTTGTTTCTTCAGCTTTAACATATTTTAAATGAGAATATGATGCTACCTAATAATGAAAATGTATATTTGTGTAGCTATACAAGGAGGATTGCATCGACACTACGAGCTCGTGGTTGGGTCCACCTAAAGGGAAGCCAACCAGCATATCAAGACCAAGTCGACATCTTTCCCAACTCTTCCTCAAGGTCACAACGTCATTTTTGGTTCAAGTAAAGCAAGAGCTCAAGTTGGATACGTTTTGGAATCCAATTCGGCCTCCAGATCAATTCGGATTCAGCCTGATAGACCCAACTTCAAATGTACATAGCTTTCACATACGGAGTCCGTTTAAGGTCCACGAGTATTTATTGGAAAGCTTTTCTCGTCTTCTTTCCATCGGATCTATCCTCACCTCCAAATTCCTTCTGTGTACACCGTAATCATCAAAATAAAGTGCTATATCACCTATTTAGGCCAAATTGGGCTTTGTAATGCTTGGGCCCAAGGAAAAGGCGCCCCCTCTCTTGGCCCATACTATTCACGGCCATACTATTCACATGAACAGTACCATAAATAGTACCACTCCATATTTCTTAATTTTACGTGGCTTCCCCTCCCCTATTTAAGGAGGCCGCACCATTCTAGTTTCCTTGTATTTCGTTTTCTTAGTTTTTTCATTGTGAAAAACTTTTGTTCTTTGTTTGTGTCGACTAGACCAACCGTAAAGAATTTCTGTGGAATCCCACCTTTTGGAACTCAATTTATATATTTGCAATTCAGATTGCTTGTTATCTTGTTCTTGTGTGTTCTTCGGTTGCATGTAGGAATAGATCTCGTGGTCAGGTCAACCGCGTTCTTGGCACGGTTGATAATGACTTAAAGTATGGTTTAACGATTGCTTGGTGTTCTAATCGTGGCCAGTTAGAAGTCTGCATCGTTAAAGTCTTTCTCCTCCAAATCAAAGTTATCATCCTATCGGAAAATCGGGACCCTATTGCCTAATCATGCATTAACCAACAGACTAAGGTATTATTCAAAAGTGCTATGGGTTTCAGCTTTTTGTTGTGTCTTTTGGCTTTTGGTTGATTGCAAGAGAGATTGAGGGAGAAAGAAATACTCGTATTTAAAAGCCACTCCGTTCAAAACGGCTCCTGGAGGGACTCTATAAACGGGTTATAGAAACTACCTTAAGAAACTACTATATTTAACTTCTAGTTTTTAAAAGCCAGAAGCTGTTTAAAATGGACCTAAGTCTACCAAAGGTAGTTTTGTACTTTCTGTATAAGCCCACAAAACATCCTAGGTAAAGAAAGAAAACGTCAAGGGGTAGTTTTGGTATAATCCCACCAAACCTCCTAGGTTTAGAGATGAAACGGTTTCGGAACAATCTTGCCTCGTTCTTAATAACGGAGAGAGTAGTTTTAAGAGAAAAAAAAAAATCTAGGTGTAGGTTCATTTTTTACCAATCTAGTACATATATATTAGTAAAAAAGTATCTCAACTCTCACCGGTGTATGAATTTAGAGGAAGTTTGTGTGTAAAATGTATAAGATACAAACATGTAACATGGTCACTTAATTATACGAAATTATTCCCTACATTCGAAACATCAAGCAAATAAAAGGGAGAAATAATCCCCTTTCAACGCGTAAAATGATACTCACGCATCGATAACACTAATGAGTACATAAAAAACAGGTGACGCGCAATGATCCATTATTTGTTTAAAGAATGCTCCATTAATTCATAATTGATGATATCGAAGTCATCTCAATATCAAATAGTTTATTTGTATTGGTACCTTTACTTTAAATTATAGGGCATATAGTTTTCTCAACTCAAATTTATAATATAATGTATACATCACATTCTCACACATGTATTCATAAGTAAACACTCACTTATTCTCTCCCCCATTTTCAAGGTATTGACAGCAGGGTAGTATGGCCATTTTTCTCCTGTCTTTTTCCTTGATTTTCTAGCCTACGTACTTCTCGTACCCACTCAAGATATGCCTTAATACTTTCGATGGAGTAGTTCGCTGACCTGCATAAGAAGGTTTACAAGTGTTTCAAATTCCTAGAATAAAAGATTCTACACAGGCATAATAATTCAGAACACAACAGTATGTACTACATGCCCTAGCAAAGATAGGTATAGTAGGGCGAAATATATGTACCTCTGACCTCTTCCGTCAATCCGATCCCAATCTGCTGTCCCCACGTAACCCATGACCGGCAGTGCAAGACACAAGAGCAGTTCAAGCACAAAGAAAACCACCTGTTCTGTAGTATTACTCCATGGAAATTGAGACTTAACGGAAAGGGCCAGCAATAGCAGGCCGATGACGTTGCAGAACCACTGCAGGCACGCAGATATTGGCAATATCCAGATCAATCAATACGTAAGTAAGTAGAACACAACATTATGATCAGGGATCAAAATCAGGTCAGCAATGCACACGCTGAGAGTTGACGTCACACAATTAGTTTCATATAGGAATTGATTGATGTACATTTGGGGATCCTAGGGTTTAGATCTAGAGGGATCTATACGGGTTCGTGTGATACACGGAGAGAGAGAGAGCAGAGAGGGAGAGGTACTAACCGTCCGACGGCGTGGAGGAGGAGGTGGCCATGTCGGGTTCGTCGGTGGAGTCTGCGCGCACGGCAGCGACGGTCGGGAAGAGGTGCGGGCTCCTCGGTGGCGGCGCGCGCCGGCGGCGACCTCCTGGCGCGCGGCGTTGAACGGCGGTGGTACTTCCGTCGCCGCCGCCTCTTAGATCGGTTAGGGTTTGTTGGTGGGGAAGGTGGCGGCACGGTGAACCTCGTCGTGCGTGCCGCCCGGCCCCCACCTCTTTATTTATAGCGCTGGCGACAGGGCCCACCACCATAATAATGGCGCCCGATCGGCGCGAGCAGGTGCCATATGGCGTTGGGCCATATGGACGAGATCAATCTAACATTCTCCCCCTTGATCTCAATCTATACTTTATCTTTAATTACTTTTGACTTTACTCATTCCATCACAGATTAGTGCATAGAACATGTCTCATCGTCACGGTCAATCGCCGATAGATTCAACGATTAAGACACCTCTGTTTCAAAACGATTACTTTAATCTTTGGGCCATCTTTTAGTCCAGAATCATAGGCTTTCCTTAAACCCATGCCGCTACATGTTCTCTCGAACACGTTGGGTGGTAAGCCTTTGTAAGCGGATCCGCTAACATCTTTGCGGTACTTATGTGCTCAAGACTTATAATTTGATCCCGAACTTTATCTTTCACAACATAGTACTTTATGTCAATATGTTTGGCAGCACCACTTGACTTATTGTTGTGGGCATACGTTACTTCGGGTTCATTATCGCAGTACAACTTAAGTGGTCTATTGATGTCGTAACCACTTTTAAACCGGATGAACTTCTTTAGCCAGTTCACCTGCCCCGTAGCCTCATAACATGCTACAAACTCGGCATACATTGTGGACGATGTAGTGACGGTTTGTTTTGAGCTTTTCCACGATATAGCTCCTTTAGCGAGAGTGAATACATATCCGGATGTAGACTTTCTATCATCTCCCGCAAAATCGAATCAGATACCCCACTATATGGAGTGAATCGATCTTCGTATGTCATCATGAGGCCTTTTGTTCCTTGCAAATAACGCAAGACTTTCTTTATCAATTTCAATGTTCTATTCCGTGATTGCTCGAATCGCCAAATAACCCGGTAACAAATGCTAAGTCGTATGTGTGCACACTTGAGCATACTGTAAGCTTCCGACAGATGAAGCATATGGAACCGCTTTCATTTGATCGATCTCATACTGGTTCCTAGGGCATTGAAAATCCCCATATCTGTCGCCCTTGACTATAGGTGCAGGTGATGGACTACATTTATGCATACCAAATTTCTTTAAGACTTTCTCTATGTATGCCTTTTGTGACAGTCCCAATACCCTTTGTTTCTATCTCGTGAATTTCGATCCCTAGAACGAATGAAGCTTCACCAAGGTCTTTCATATCAAGTTTGAGGACAAAACTTCTTTGTTTCAGTAGTAGATTAACATCACTACTAGCTAGTAGGATATCATCCACATACAGGATTAGGAAGATAAACTTCCCATCTTTAAACTTTGCATAAACACGCTTGTCCTCAACATTCTCTTTAAACCCAAATTTTCTTATTAGATCACAAACTTCAAGTACCACTGTCTTGAAGCTTGCTTTAACCCATAAATCGATTTCTTTAGGCGGCATCCCATTCTTTCATTTCCTTCCATGACAAAACCTTTCGGTTGTGCCATGTAAACATTTTCCTCCAAATCCCCATTAAGAAATGCCGTCTTTACATCCATCGATAACTCTAAATCATAATGTGCTACTAATGCCATTATGATTCGAAGGAATCTTTACATGAGACTGGAGAAAATGTCTCATTGTAATCAATCCCTTCTCTTTGCGTAAAGCCTTTTGCCACAAGTCGCGCTTTATGTCTTTCTACATTCCCTTGGGAGTCATGTTTAGTCTTGTAGACCCATTTACTGACCCTCACTGCTTTTGGCTCCTTTAGGAATAATTTCCAAGTCACGACTTTATTAGTCTTCATGGACCTCATCTCCTCTTCCATGGCCTCAAGCCATTTTGAGGAATTTTCGCTTCTCATGGCTTCTTCAAATGAGGTGGGATCATCCTCCATTTGAAATTCCTCTGTATTATAAATCTGATAATCATCGTAAATAGTGATCTTCTTACTCTTTGAGACCTCCTGGGCCTCCTCATTTGGTACATCTATCGCTTGAGGTCTTTGTTGCTCCCCTCATCTGTGGCAATAGGTTCTATATGTTCCTGAAGAACAGGTTCTTCATTCTCATTCATTGTTACCACGGGAGGAACAATAACAGGTGCTGGCACCACGGTGTCTTGCACCGTCGGTGCAGCGACAGCAGGTAGTGTGAAGAATGGCTCTTGAATCATCGGAGTGGACACAAACACCCGCTTCTCTTCAAGATCAATCTCTCGAGCTACCATGCTCCCCCTCATCATTTCATCCTCTAAGAAGACAGCATGTCTCGTTTCTACAAACTTTGTATATCTGTCTGGACAGTAGAAACGATAACCTTTTGACTTTTCAGGGTAGCCAATGAAATGGCAACTCATCGCTTTGGGATCAAGTTTCCAAGGTTTGGGTTAAATACTTTAGCCTCAGCAGACTCCCACACACGTAAGTGGTTTAGTGAGGAACTCTTCCTGCCCACAACTCGCATGCGGTGTTTTGGGCACCGACTTACTAGGCACTCGTTGAGAATATGAATGGCGGTTTTCAACGCTCCATCCACAAACTCAATGGGAGTGTGGAGTAGCTCATCATACTGCACCATATCCATCGAGTGCAGTTGCGTCTTTCAGCTACTCCATTTTGCTTGAGGTTCGCCGGCATAGAATATGGGCCACTATTCCATTTTCCTGTAAAACCTCGCAAAGGTCCAGAACTTGTCCATATGGGGTATGTCGATCGTAGTACTCCCCACGATCAGATCGGACTATCTTAATCTTTAAATCGTGTTGGTTTTCAATTTCAGCCTTAAATATCTTGAATTTATCCAAGGCTTCATTTCTTTCTTTGATTGGATAAATATATCCATAACGGAGTAATCATCTGTGAATGTTATGAACGAGTCATATCCATCCACACTTTTACAGAAAAGGACCACAAATATCTGTGTGAATAATTTGTAGAACTCTGTGCTTCTTTTAGCGTCTTTTTAATTTTCTTTACATATTTTCCTTTAATGCATTCTCTGCATTGTTCTAAGTCCGAGAACTCTAATGGAGCAAGAATATCATTCTTTACTAGTCTTTCTATTCTCCCCTCGAAATATGGCCTAAACGACGGTGCCATAATTTCGACGACTCATCTAGAGTTCTCTTTCGCTTTCTGTTTACATTCGTGAGACGAGATTCAATCACTTTCTCGCACGCAACGTTCTCATTATCGCATACGACATTCACATCATCACACAATGATAACAAATAAAGCTCATTCTCGTAATATGGCAAGACCAACACATTCTTTATTAAACATTATTTCGCACTTGCCATTTCCAAAATTGCAATCATAACCATCTTTGTCCAAATTTGACACACTAATCAAATTCCTCCAGTAAAGAGGGTACAAAAGGACATCTCTAAGTAAAAGAGTGGAGCCATTAGCTAATTCTAATGAAAGATCGCCAACGGCTTCAACTTCAACTTCGACTCCATTTGCAACTTTAATGCATCTTTCTTTTCTTTGCGTAGTCCTCGTCGAACGGAATCCTCAGAATGAATTAGCAACATGAACAGTTGCTCCTGAGTCAATCCACCAATTGGATTTCGAATATTTCACATACAGGCATTCATTAATAAAGGTAATAATGTTCTCACCTTTCTTTGCCATTATCATCTTTAAATAATCAGGACAGTTCTTCTTGTAGTGTCCTGTCTTCTTGCTGATGAAGACACCGGTCTTTGTCTACAAGAAATTTATTCGTTGAGGTGATGTACAGAGGCTTTGCCCTTGTTCTTTGAGAAGGGGTTACTGTTGTAATTCTTTTTCTTGTTATCCTTCACATAGTTGATAGAACCACCATGTGAGGATTTGATTCTTTCCTCCTCTTGCACGCACATAGCTATGCATTTTTCCATGTCCCATTTCTCAGTCGCATATTATAGTTGACAACAAAAGTGTCAAACTCTTTTGGCAAAGAAGCAAAACCAAATGAATAAGGAACTCATCCTTGAGAGCCAAATCCATCGGTTTCAGCTTAGATGCCAAGTTGCTCATTCTAAGAATGTGCTCTCTTATGCCATTGCCACGCTGAATACCTCTCATTACAATTGCTTAATCACCTGTGTAGCATAAGTCTTTGAAGAGCCATGAACCGACTCTTTATTTTATCAAGGTATTCATGACAGTGAACACACTCTGCAATTGAGCCTGAATAGCGTGCTCAATTGTGTTCTTTATCACAACCATACATTTCTTGTTGGTGTGGTCCATTTCTTATGATCAAGATCATAAGACATCCGTAAGGGAGCATGATCCTTTGTCTTTTCGCCATGCGTGTCATCCTCATTCTGTTCCCTCACCGCGCCAGAGGCTCGGTGGGACGTCTTGTAGTGAGGACCCAGTCCACCTCAACCAAGATAAAAGCTAAATCTAACTTTTCTTCCACTCTCCATAATTATCACCTTTGAGAGTGGGGATTTCTCTAATACAACTCATTAAGTTGTATCCTCCTGAAAAATATTTCAAATACAAGTGAGAACGTAACATCAAAATCGTATGCCTTATTTCCAACGTTGGTCAAAAATACGACATACAATTTAAAACAATTCTATCATACATTAAATCTACATCACCGCTAAGGTGAATAGAAATAATGCATGAAACCAACATTAAAAATTTATAATACTGATATTAACAACGTTGGTCGAAAATAAAGATATCATAAATCTCAGGAATTTTAATCTATTTTTTCCAAAATTAAATTCTCCGTTGGTTCAATTTAATAATGAAAAACAATCAATATTAACTTTTGCGTGAAACTGTAATTATTCAAAAAAAAATTCATTATTCAGAAGCATCATAACTGTACTCTTTTAATCTCTGGAAATTTAACACGTTGGTGCAAAAATTTACAGAGATTTTGGTTCAAATTTCAATCAAATTCACTCATAAAAGCTTCTGAAAATCAATAAAAATTCATTTACTGTGCAATATGGCCATTTGGCCCATTCCTTCGCCATGCCCGCCTTGGCCATTTCACGCTTCGAGCGCTTGTATGCGCCCATGGCCTCCATCGGCCCATTAAAGGACGACCGTCCGATCCAATCGGACGGCCGAGCGCGCGGTGCGGGCGGGACAAAATCCCCCGCAACCCTAACCCTAGCCCCATTTCTCGCCAACTCCCTCCGAAAAACACGGCGCGGCGGCTCCCGGAGGCGATGGCGTTAGCCCGCCGCCCCAGCCGGAGCGCCGCCGCCGCGAAGCGGAGCGCGGTGGCACGCGCGTGGAGCAAGCGGCGCCGACGGCGCCTCCCGACGCTTCGGCCGGGCTGCGGCGTCACCTCGAGCGGCGGCCGGCTCCCATGGCGCGCGCTGGCGGCCGCGAGGCGGAAGGCGGCGCGCCGCCATGGCGTCGGCGGCGCTCCCGCGCGCAAGGGCGACGGCAGCGAGCGCGCCCGAAGCGCGAGCGCCCGACGGCGGCCGGAGCACGGCGCGACGGCCGGAGCGCGGCGCGACGACGGCGATGCCGACGGCGCCGCAACCCGCACGCCCCTTTCCTCTCTCTTTTCTTTTCTTTTTCCGATTTGCAGCCGATCGAGATTGGGGTTCAATTTGGGATTTCAATCAAGGCTCGATACCATTGATGTACATTTGGGGATCCTAGGTTTAGATCTAGAGGATCTATACGGGTTCGTGTGATACACGAGAGAGAGAGAGAGAGGAGAGGTACTAACCGTCCGACGGCGTGGAGGAGGAGGTGGCCATGTCGTTCGTCGGTGGAGTCTGCGCGACGGCAGCGACGGTCGGGAAGAGGTGCGGGCTCCTCGGTGGCGCTGGCGCGGCCGGCGGCGACCTCCTGGCGGCGGCGTTGAACGGCGGTGGTACTTCCCGTCGCTTCAGCGCCCCCCTCTTAGATCGGTTAGGGTTTGTTGGTGGGGAAGGTGGCGGCACGATGAACCTCGTCGTGCGTGCCGCCCGGCCCCCACCTCTTTATTTATAAGCGGCGCGACAGGGCCCACCACCATAATGGGTGGGCGCCCGATCGTAAGCGCGAGCAGGTGCCATATGGCCGTTGGGCCATATGGACGAGATCAATCTAACATTGATCTCTTTCTTATGAAATCTTTGCGTTCTAAACAGGCTAACATTGGCCTAGGTTTAAAAACCCAACTCGATCAAAGGTAAAGAAAAGACTGCCCTGAAAAAAGGTAAGGAAAAAAATAAAAAGAAACTAGAGAGAGAGATCGGTGGCTGTACTCTTAACGCGGTCTTCCAGGCAGGGGTAGAGTCGCCGGTGCCACTTGATGCGAGCGGGGTTGCATCGCCGACTTTCGCCGCCGCGGCCCGAGGCTGAGGCCGCCCTTCTTCTAGCAATCTGCACAGGAGATCTTGCTCCGCCGCCGCTGCCCGCGCTGGTGCGCCGTCTGTCTTCATCTAATCTAAACTAATAAAGCACCATTTAAAATTATTCTACACCCACCCAACAATTACCTGCTCCACAGTCATGACCTTAACTACATCCACACCACAATATGCACCCAGAATTACACCATCCTAAAAACGTCCGCACCAGATTAACTCTCCTCCATTCTCTCTCCTTACCCAACCATATCCGACGGTCATCCTTCAATGGATCTGCAGTACCCCTTCGCCCTCCCTCTCCAACTCCCACAATCCCCTGCCCTGCTCTCGCTCCTCCTCCCCGTCGCCGCTCTCTCCCTCTCCCGCTTCCCTCCTTCCCCTCTCGCAGCCGCTCGCGCGCAGGTTCGCCTCCTCCCGCGCCTCCCCCTCCTCCTTCGCTCCCTCCGCCTCCCCAGCCCTCCCCCTCCTCCCCCGCGCCTCCTCCGCTCCCTCCGCCTCCCCCACGCCTCCCCCTCCTCCCCCGCGCCTCCCCTCCCTCCGCCTCCCCTCCCTCCGCCTCCCCCCATCCTCCACCGCGCCTCCTCCTCCGCCTCCCCGTCCTCCACCGTGCCGCCGCTCCCATCTCCACCTCTCCCGCGCCTCCGCTCCCTCCGCTCCCCGTCCTCCCCCGCGCCGCCGCTCCTCACCTCCTCCTCCCACTCCGCACCGCCGCCGCTCCTCCTCCCCACCCCGCGCCGCCGCCGCCTCCTCCTCCCCCCACGCTGCGCCGCCGCCGCCTCCTCCTCCTCCCCACCCCACCCGGAAGGAAGGAGAAGACACACACACACCGCAGAGGCGAGACTCCACCCGGATCGAAGCCGCCGTCTCGAACTCCGGAGCCCACACCTGACGCCGGCCGGGCGCGGAGGCGGCCGACGCGAGCTCCCGCAGCGCAAGGCGGCGGATGGCGGGAGGATGGCGGGAGGCCGCGCCGCCGCGACGCGCGACGCCGCAGCGCCGCCCCGAGGAGGCGGTCATGGCGGCGACCCCTCGGCCCCGCGCCGCGCGTCGGTGGAGGAGGAGGTGAACCCTAACCCGAGCATCGGCGGCCGCTGCTCGGACTCGTGTCGGTGGAGCTCTCGATGGCGGCGACTACTATCACGCATGCCGCGGCGACGCCGACCTCGACCTCCACGCGCCCGAGGCCCAAGGCGCCATACGTCGGTGACAAGGTGAGGCGTCTCCATCTCCCCTCCCCTCGCAATCACCGAGATTTGTTCATGTGGTACATGGGTCCGAATCACACTCGGTGTTGCAGCACCGATGTTTCTAATCCGGCGTCACGATAGTTGTGGCCTTCACCTTTGGGTGTGGCAAGAGATCGACCACTGTCGACCCGATGAGGATGCGAATGTTGGTAGTGGCAATCGCTGTTAATGAAGTTTAGTTCCGTTGGTCAATTGACGTTTGGGATGCCTAAGGTAGCGTAAGGGATTGAAATTTGGATAAACAGGGAGCAATTACTCCTTATCGTGTTCTATTCTAGGATAAAAGGGGTTATCAGGTTCTCCTTAATCTCCACGTCTAGAATGATAGAGATAATTGGTTGAACAAGTTTGTTCCAATTTGTGGTTGTAGAATAGCCTTCAATAAGCTAGGGGCAACTCAGCACAGAAACTGGAGCACCATTTTTTGTTTGTGCTCAAGTGAGGTGAAATTTATCTCGAAGTGGGGCCACCGCACTGAGTTTCTACTAAAATGTGCTCTGTTTGAAGTTAAAAACATGTCAAGATATAAATCCATGTGAGGAATTGGAGAGCTACATCCTAACAGTTTCATATCAAATGAAAGAAGATATTGAGATTGAACTATGACTTACAGATTTAGGTCAATTAGTTCGATATCTCGAGTGTATGTGGTGGTACTGGTGAATTTCAAGCATCTTTTCTGTTTTTAGAGTTGTTTTAGATTAATCTGTAACTTTGTTACCCTGCTTTCATTTTGCCTTTCATACTAATTACTGTTGTTTCTACCAATTGATATACATGGTTGGTATCTTCTGAATCTTGCAGGAATCTTGCAGGAACCAATTTGAGCCAAAGTAAGAAATAGGGGAATGACACACAACACTTCGCCATAAACAACACAACACTTCGAAAAGAAAACCCGCGTGTGGATTCACCCTAAATCAATTTAGCATCATCTTTTCTTCCCTTTATTCCAAAGAAGGTACATCAATGGCACTTCGCCATAAAGCACATGTTGAAACATAGTGCATCGTTGAAATTTCCTTCCGATACTTTCGGCAGATTTAACATTGAGATTAGATTGATTATTGAATAAACAATGACATATTTGCGAACATACAACACTTTTGCTAAATTTAGTTCTCTGTGTTTTGGAGATTAGCTGTTTTCTGGAGTTGGAAACTATACTTGCAACATTTCTCTACATAAGGGCACTGAAGAATCTAATATTGTTATAACACACTTAAGGGAATGATCATATTTGTAAATAATGACATATTTGCGAATATACAGCACTTTTGCTAAATTTAGTTCTTTACCTTATTTTGTGAAGTTTGAATGAACATGCCTTTCAGTTTTAATTTTGAACTTACCTTTCAATTTTATGCTTGATATTGTGAAAAATAATCTTACATTTTTCAGATAGCAATGACCACTTTTGTATTTTCAATCAACAATTAGGATAGTAGCAAGTTCATTTCATATAAAAGAATTTCTTGGCCGATATTTGCATCATTGGCAGAAATGTTAGTTTCCTGTGGGTTCTTTTATTTAATTCTTATTTCAATATTGCTCATTCCAGTAGAAAAAAATACTATAGGTGGACAAACATTTTTCAAAGAACAATACATACTGCAGATTAACAATATTTTTTTTATGGTGTGATGGAGGCTAACACATGTTTCAATACTTTAAAGCCTTTCAGGGTATTTTTTTGGTCATGTGACAGATTGTCTCTCCTTGCAGACACAATCCTTTCAGGCTTATTGGTGTTGGATTGTTAGTCTGGACTATTGCAACAGCTGGTTGTGGGTGCTCATTTGATTTCTGGTCGATTACTATATGTCGCATTGCGGCGTCGATATTGCGGCGTCGATACTTTAAGATGATAATATGCATGATGGAATTTTATCTAAAACAATAATATGTATGATGGTTTCTGGGAGTGTGCACAATCTTGGGAGTGTGCACAATCCTTCTACAAAATAGCAATATTTTGCAAGTATGGTTTTGGGAATAGCTAATCGAAAGTGTTGTAAAAAGTTCGTCATTTTCAGTAAACTTTACTTTGGACATCTTTTGTGGTTTTTATTGTATTTAAGTGACCCCCTAATGTTGTTGCTCTTTTATTTGACACTTGACAGTCTCGAAAACAAAAGGTTGGGGAGAAGCCACTTCTGTCACTTTCAACCTTTGTACAGGTGATTTATCTTGTCAAAAGATAGCACAACATGTACTTTGTTGTTTATGCTCAACATGCACAGAAATTACATATATGAATTTTGTTGTTAAGCCACAAGTAGGATTTTTCTATTTGTATCGATTCCTTAGAAGAAGTGTTGCTCATCTGTTTTGTTGTCTTTATGACCTAATGATTTCTTTTCAGTTTTCTTGTACCTTTTGATTTATGTATAGCTCTATGCATTATATTGCTCTATTACCACTTTTTGGGTCATGGGCTCATGGCAACTAATCATTTGGTTCTTCAATAGCTGTCCTTCTAAAATTCATAATGAGAAGGAAATTCTCTATAATTCAGGTGAGAATGGGGCTGGCATTGCTGTTTTTTTTCTATATCTTCATAGAGGATAAATAATTAAATATTACCATCATGTGTTAAGGCTGTTTGTGCGGCTGTGCGCAGCTGAGAAGTTCTCTCATTAGGTGTTTTTTTATTAAAAATATTAATTTGTTTCATGGTGAATATATTAGATCTGTTTTCCATGTTTTATTGCTGCTAGAATTTTACACATCGTTAGGCAAATGACATATTTTTTTGTCATGGTTTTGTTTTCCTCCCCCTTGCTGACTATATTGTTCATGGCCTATGTAGTACTAATAATAAACCAATAGATAGCAATGATGGTTGATATTTTCAGATGCAATCCTGAATTTATTAAAAATGGACTATAATTATTTGTGCAACTTCAATAAAATCAAATCACCGGAAGAACTAGAGCATGGGGGGTATGTGTTCTGCAAATGCTGATTTCATTTGGTTGTTTTCATGTGCATCCCTGAAATGCATTTGGGCTGTCTTTAATTTGTACGTTGGGATTTAGGATAGGGAATAAAACACAGGACGATTTGATTTGGGCCTTAGTACCGTTGCCACAAGATCAAAGTGTGTGTTGTTCTTGTTCCTTTCTTTAATACATGTCTTCAGTTTTACTTACCATATGCACATGATAGACGCATGTTCTACCTTTATTTTGCTAAGGTCAGATTTCTAAAATGTTCTTTCCTAGAGGAGATTGTAAAAAGTAAAGCTCCTGTCTCACACACAGTCCTCTAATTTTCTGTGCTTCTCACTTTGCCTTTGTATACCATATTCTTCAACCTTCGTGAGTAGGGACAGTGCCTTCCTTCATACTTCTGTTCTTACTTATTTATATAAGCAAATAAAACATCAATGAAATGTGATTGCCTAATGCAACAATGTCTTCACTGTTGCTATGCTCATATTTTTTTTTCATGTTCTTTGGTACATACCATGAGCACTCGTACTTTCAAAGGTTTAAAACCTAGCAATGTTTTTGTTCAACAGTATAGCTCTGCTGTGCTGGCAGGTGTGCCGTTTTCTTGCTGCTGGTGTTTATGCTTCGCATGAGACAAAAGCTTCACGAATATTATTTGTGGAGTTATTATTGTAGCCAGTTCATTTTGGTTATAGGCTATTGCTTCTATAGATTACTCACTTTTTAAGTTTCTTTCTCTTGCACGCACAGGGAGACCATGCAACAGCATTGACCTCTTGGTGCTGATTTCGCCGTTTACGTGAGACTATTTTCATAACTTTACCATTCAGGTTGGCAAATCACTGTGTTTTTGTCTCATGTTGCACCCAAGATTCTGCACAGGTTAACAACCTATCTCATAGTTCTCGCTCAGATTATATGAATGCATCTTGACCTTTTGCCTGACACTAGATCATAAACATGTATGGATTTCTACATCTTTGTGCTATCAGTGTTCATAGGCCAGAATGTCTAGATCAATTGTGTAGTGTATTTCGGTTAAAGGTTCTCCTATGATGCCCAAAAATTGATCGAGTGGTGCTACTTAGATACTTTCGCTACCCAGTGGACAACATAATTATTGTCTTTTGTTCAGTGGTCAAGGCTAAATTTGACCAATCATGCTTGAATGCTCACACTGACGGTTGTTCTCAAATGTTGTTAATCTTCACGGGTGCAGTGGATGGCCATGATGGCAGAATGCATTTTCTTGAAGCCAAATTGTCTGCTGGATATGTGGTGAGCTCGTTACATCTAAACTCTCTCTATAGTACTAGATATAATTGCCCTTTTCTTACTTCCCATTCTTGTTCTAAGAAGTCATGCATTTTATGTATGACATTGTTGCCGTTGCCTTTAGATTGCTGCTGGATGATTTTAATGTGTAAGAATAATACATGGAAATGGAAAATATTATGCCATTTACAGCTGGCACTATCTGAACTTATTTGGATATGCCATATAATTTGTTCTATTTTCAAAGGTAGTAGCTGGTTCGTTGCCTATTTTCTTTATCCAGCCCTCTGTCCTTCAAGACTCAACAATACTTTCCTATTGAATTATCTATTTATGTTTCAAGAATTGGAGGATAGTGAAAACGGTTAGAGATGGCAACGGGTAAATACCCATCTTTCTTGCTTGTTTCGGGAGCTAAAATTGGGGGTGTTATTTGGCAAGGAATTGTGATATAGGGGAGATCGCCATGATGGTGAGTGGGATGTCTTTAGGAGCATTGTCATGGATGTTGAGGTATGTTTAGGCAAGCAGTTTTTACCAAATTCTATGTACCCAGTTATGGCGCTATTAGGTGCATTTGTTCTTTTCTTTAAGGGGGACCAGACAGGGTTTATGCTTGAATATCTTTACATACAATGCGAATATTTTTGTAAACTCTTTCTTTTATGTCCAAAGAAGTGATTGCACGTTTCATTAACATTGTCTAGAATTTAGTAGCATTTTACATTGGTTATTTATATGTTCTCTTCAGGTTCTTGTATATTTTTCTTGCATATGGTAGTTACTTTGTTCTGAGCTCATTCCTCCAGTTGCAACGAATTAGTATGTGATATACATATAACAATGCCTGTTCTTTTGTTTGAGCTTTGGAACACTCAAGCCACCCTAGCTAAGTAATCATGCCATCTTCAGACTTAAACATTGGTAGAGCCAAGGAGACTGCATGAGCTGACCATCATTGCCGTGTATGCTTCACCTTCTCTCTTTGTTGTTTTTTATGCCAAATTAGTTATGCATATCTTTATAATTCCCATTGTAGCGCATGTGTTAAGTTCACAATTTTACAAAAGAAGTTTCTGGGGAGGGAGTTCCAAATTGGGTGAAATTATATTATAGTAGATATAGTTTAAAATTTTCGGTAAGTATTAGAATTTTGATACGATTATCTATTTGGTGAAATATATATTGAGGGAGAACGAGCATTGAATCCAACTCAAGTTTGATGGAGCTTGTTATGGGCCGGTGACTCCACTTCCCAAACGGCTGCAGCAATATGCGAGAGATGGGCCGTCGATACTTATCAATTAGCAAATGGCGTATGCTTAATGATCGCATGACAGAAATGAAACAATGTACTACAAGGTGTGTAACTTCACGCACACATTCTCTAGGTGCAACTTTATTTCTATTGATCATGTGCATTCTCTCAAGAGCATTTGATATGCAGAATATGGACGATTTACTCACAATGTATGATATGCTACTTTGTTAACTTTGTTGTTACTGCAATCTCGAACATAGGTGCTTTTTCAAATTGGTTACCTTATTTTGCCTCATTTTGATAATTTAATAGGTCTTAATAGATAACATTGAGGAGTATGCACCTATTGTTTACACACCAACTGTTGGACGTGGTTGCCAAAACTACAGTGGTTTATTTAGACGGCCTCGGGGAATGTATTTTAGTGCGGAAGATCGTGGGAAATGATGTCCATGGTGTACAACCGCCAGCTGATCAGTATGTACTTGTTCTTGTCCACTTCTCGAATTGACCTTCAGTAGTTTATCTCTTCCATTGGCTTAAATGTATATTTCAGTTGGGCTAAGAGAGAATCTTGCTTTTGCCTTTTGAAGACCTCCTAGGAGAGAATCTTGCAGAGGAAAAGTTTTTACATTTTCAAATAAATAAAAGTGGTCAATCTTTTGCAGGTTGACATGATCGTGGTGACTGATGGAAGCAGGATATTGGGCCTGGGTGATCTGGGAGTGCAAGGTATTGGCATTGCTATTGGAAAGCTGGATTTATATGTTGCTGCTGCTGGAATAAATCCTCAGAGGGTATGTTTTGTGGTACCTTCTTCTCCATCTTCCATTTTTAAATGTACTGTACATTGGTGGACTATTTTATAATGCAAATATTAAGATTGTTAAGTGATGTAATGTTCTGATGATCGGAAACTGCAGTGTTCCTCTGTTTGTTCGGTGTTGTTTTATGTTGCAGGACTTAAATCAGCTAAACTAAGAAATTTCTCAATGAAGCACATTTTCTAAAGAGGTTAAAGATTATTAATGGAAACAATAATACAATATTTAACATCTACAGTGATTTTTATAGATAGGAAATAAAGTGTGTGTTACTTATCTGATAATGTGCCAGTTAGACCCTTTGCATCATAATTCAGGGAGATAAAAATAACTTCTAGAATTTTACCAGTTTTGGGTCATTTTTATACTGAATTAAGATGAAATATGTTTATCAAAAATAACTTCATGCGCCACTCCGACAAGCCCGGGGCGTTCCCTACCCGCGCCGAGCTCCTCGCCGCGGGCCGCGTCGACCTCGCCGCCGCCGTGGAGTCAAGCGGAGGGTGGCTCTCCCTCGGCTGGTCCTCTGATTCCCATGCGGGGCCGGCCTCATCTTACTCCTCTGACGTAACTGATCCTTTTACTCCTCTTGCCTATGTTTATGTTTCAATTTGGGTGTCAACTGGGTTGCTCCAGCAAAAGCTTACGCTTAGACTATGCAGACATTATATGTAAATTCTGCCATAGGTTTGGTAGATTTACTGTTTCTGTACTGACCAAAAAATTTTAATCTAGGATTTATTTATCTTGTGCTAGGTAATTTGTTAATCTATCATTCTTAACCAACAGTCTCTGAATGCCTAAGTCTGTAAGTGCTAGATGCACTCGTAACACGCCCCCGACGCTGCCTCCACCCCGCGATACCCGTCTCCACCCGAGCGCGCCCTCCGCGCCCAATCCCGCGCCTCTCACCCGGACGCAGGATTAGTCAAACGCAGGATTAGTCATCCATGAGACGGCACTGTTGGGAATCGGTCGTAGGCTTTTGAGCATTGTGTGTTGGGTGGTTCCGATCGGTCACGTATTTATGTGACAAAAATATTTAGTTATAAAATATATGAGACGTGGATCTTAATGAATTTGATTGTTCGTTTTATTTTTTACAAATTTTATCTTGTTTTGTATTTTACCGTAGCGTTAGCACGTGCTCTTCTCCAGGAAATTGGATGGCTTCCTTGTATACAGTTTCATGTGGTCGTGGAATGGCGTAAGATTCCCAGTGATCAACACTGTGAGCATATAATATTCTCTATGTATATTTTGTAGACTACATAGCAAATTAATAAGTTAACTTATTATCTGCCATGCACAGCGATCACATTCACTGAGGACGAATTTCTTGGTGGACATTTTGAAGAGCAGTGAAAATGAATGTAAAGACATTATCCCTGGAGAACTCCAAGACCTACTTAAGCAAATCAGAAATTAGATGGTTCAGGCGAGACTTGACTTATTATTGCCTTGTTATGCATTATAATTGGCCTAGGCTTGTAATTTCATGACCTGAACTTGCTGGTGATATACATGAGTGTTTTCCAGATTATATATATGGTGATATACAATTGCGTGAAACTTAAACTATGAAAAAAATATCGTCATTTGGTTGTTTTCATGTGCATCCCTGAAATGCCGTCTGTTTCCATTTAACTTGGTCATGAAATCATTAACATCCACCTGCATTTGTCTTGTACTCTTGCTTGTCAATCACTTCCACGATTCGGCATTCAGGTATATGAATTGCAGCCAAGCCGTCTGTGTTGTTGCAATTTTTTTTGTGATGTACATGTCGCTTCAATGCTTTGGTCACTTGTATTATGTATGGAGGAATAATTTTCATAGCATCTCTACATATGAAATTGTCGATTCTGGTTATTTTTTTAGTGCTCTAAATGTTCAAAGAATTTTGGCCAACATGTAGCAAGTCATCACGTTGGTGAATGGGTTCTTTTCGGTTATAGTTTATAGATTTTGGTTTTAGTGTGAGCGCTCGTATGAACGAATTAAAAACCGATGTGAGCCCATGTATGTGGTCAGAAGGGGCTTCGACCATGGTGAAACTCGTGCACCTTGGTCGGAAGTGGCTTCGACCACGACGAAAAGTGTTGTATGTAGTCGGGAAGGGCTTCGACCAGCGCGAAACTCGGTGCACATGGTCGGAAGTGACTTCGACCACGACGAAAAGTGTTGTATGTGGTCGGGAAGGTGTTTAAATCACGTGATAAACGGTCGTAGCTTCTGTTAACCGGTCGTATGGTCTCGCGAAGCGGTCGCAAGGCCTGGGAATCGGTCGTAGGCTTTTGAGCATTGCGTGTTGGGTGGTTCCGACCGGTCACGTATTTATGTGACATTCATTTTGTGACAAAAATATTTGGTTATACAATATATGAGACGCGGGGCGCGGCGAGGGCGGACGAGACGGACGCGGCGGACCGCGTCCGCGCTGCGCGGCGCGCGACGCGCGGCGTGGCGGGCGGGCGCGCGGCGGTGCGGACGAGGCGTGGCGGACCCGCGTCCACATGGTGCGGGCGCGCACGCAGTGACGCGCGGCGCGCGGCGGCGGCGACGCGACGGACCCGCCTCGCGCGGTGCGGGCGCGCGCGCGTGGACGCGCGGCGGCGGCGGCGCGGCGCGGCGGCGGGCGGGCGAGACGGACGCGGCGGACCCGCGTCCGCGTGGTGCGGGCGCGCACTTGGTGGACGCGGTGTGGCGGGAGGACGCGGCGCGGCGGCGGGACGAGACGCGGCGGACCCGCATCCACATGGTGCGGGGCGCGCACGCAGTGGACGCGGCGCGGCGGCGCGGTGCGGCGGGGAGGAACCCAATTATCCAAACAAAACATATATGGCCATTCAAAAATTGGCTTTGAAAGCAGGGTACAAAACATGTATGGCCATTCAAAAATTCGTTTGATTGATTTCGTGTGCATCCCTAAAATATCGCCGTGGCGTTAGCACGGACACTATACTAGTGGCAGGAAATTGGAGAGACCGTCGCGGATAGCAGCGTATATATGCAGGTGCTACGTGCGTGCCGGTAGGAGTTGTACGTACATTCGGTTCTTCTCCGCAGTTCAATGTAGTCCATCGAACGGTTAACATGATCTGAACTAGGGGTGAAAACGGGTCAGGTTAATCCCGACCGATCCGGCACCGAATCCGATTGGTACCGAATCCAACTAGTACCGAATCCGGAGAAAAAAATATGGGTTAGGATATGGTAACAGCAATATCCGTCCGAATCCGAATATCCGTCCGAATCTGATACATCTTCAAGTTTGATTTCAGGTTAGTGCTACTATTTGACGTTTCATTTTCTTTTGCAATGGTAAAATAAAATCTTCCACATCAGCTATTAAATAGTAACATCAAGTCAGTGCGTCCTACTCCATTTACTGCACTGTATGCATTCCTTACAAACAAGTAGGGGTGCAAACGAAATGGGTTAATCCCGACCGATCCGACACCGAATCCGATTGGTACCGAATCCGGAGAAAAAATATGGGTTAGGATATGGTAACAGCAATATCCGTCCGAATCCGACCCGTTTTCACCCCTAATCTGAACACCTTTGGTGTCTCTGAGTGGTGCACAATGGTGGTGCTAGGCAAAGTGAGCAAAGTAGTAATTTTGTAACACCCTAAAAAAACGAAGCTAACGAATTCTCTCTTCTATCCCTAATGCATGCAATTCTCTCTCCCGGATATCTCTCCCTACCATTACTCATTCTCTCTTTCCATCTATTCTTCTTCTCTCCCAGATACCTCTCCTCTATCTCTAATTTGCCTAACTTCCTCACATTTCCATCTTCTCTCTCTTCCTCTCAATCTCTCTCCCTCACGTATGTTTGCATGGGATGATGCTCTCAATCTCTCTCTCCCTCACGCATGGTGATGCGCGCCTGGGGGCGCCGGCGGCAGTAGCGTTGGCCGGCGGCGGCGTCATGCTCGCACACGAGCTCGCTCGCCAGACGCGACGCTCGCGCCACACGCGCGCGCGCCGCGCGCGACACGCACGCGATCGCCATGGAGGCCGGCGGCATGGTAACGGCGGCGCTGGGCCGGCGGCGAAGCGGCGGCATTGGACCGCGACGGCGGCGCCGCTGCCGCGCGACGCGCCTCGCCGCACGGCCGTGGATCGCCATGGAGGTCGGCGGCGGTGACGGCATGGAACAGCGGCGGCAGCCCGCATGACAGCGGCGGTCGGAGGCCGGTCGGCACTCGACGGCAGCGTCATGCTCGCACACGCACGTCTGCTCGTACGCATGCCCGCACGCATGAATGGGCCCAAATCGACGAGATAACCACAGCGCACCTGACGGGAGGGCCGACGAGGATGAGGGGCACAGTTGCGGCGTGAGAGGATTAGGACAATGGTGGCAAGTGAAAGTACGATTGTCCCTATCGGATGGATGGTTGGATGTGGTGGAGGTGTCAGCACCTCCCACACCTCCAGATGGACCGAACCACTGCTCAAGTTAAATACATACAGCTTCGTAATATATAGATGAAAGCACGAAAAGCCAACCTTTTTTTAGATAAAGGATATAAAATCCGGCCTCTATATCCACTTGGGATATATACAGCCAAAAATTACACGAGCACTTAGACTCAAAGCCTCAACACTGAGGATCACAACATCAACAAGAAAGAGAGCTAACAGACTATGAAACAGCTAGAAAGACTAAGCTTTAGAACTTCTTCTCCGTCCTTACTTTCAACCAAGCCCCTAATCTCCTCCAACTGAGCCACTCAAACTCCGGTCTACTTTGCGTGAAGATGAACCTCTGAGGCAACGTCTTCATAGAGGCGACGAGGGTCACCGACGCCGCCCGCCTCACCGAGACAAGGCTTTCACCTGAGGAACATAATACATGAGGGCTATGGAGTGCCGTGACAACCCTCCAGGAAGGGAAATGGCGTCCAAAGGCGTCATAGTTGTCAAGACCGGTAGGAACACCGGCAAGGCTTTCGCTAGCACCTCCACAGCAACCCATGCACTACCTTCACACAAAAAAGACCGCCACCAGCACACCGAGGTCCTGCTCGCCTCAAGGCCATGGCATAGCCACCCTTGAACTCCACGACGAACCGCTTCCCGCTCAAACAACGTCGCGCCATGGTTCCCTGGACAAACCCAGCAGCCATAGCTCCTGCCGCATCCCGGCCTTTGCCGCCAGCGTCGATCGGCCTCCTCCACCCGCCAAACGGCACGCTCCAGTGCGCCCACCCTCTCCGTCAGCTTGCTTTGCTCACACAGAGCCGGCCGACGCCTCGGCTCCTCACCTGCCGCCCGCATGCGGCCACCACGGAATCGCCGCCCGCATGCGGCAGCCGCCACTTGCCGGCCCTACCCTCAGCCACGCCCCGCACGGCGCTTGCCGCCGGTCTCGATTGCCGCCGAACCGCGCGCGGCGCCGCCACCACACCATGCCAATGGCCCAAAGCCACATTGACTTACCGTGAGCACGCCCAAAGCCGCCGCGACCGCGCGCCGTCCCACCACTCCCGGAGCGCGCCCGCCGCGCTTGCGCCGCCGGCTGCTGCCGACCGCCGCGCCCGAATAGCGCCGCTGCGGCTTTGGCTCCTCCGCCGCGCCCCGCATGGCACCCGCCACCGTTGGCCGCCACCGGCAGCAGCACGACACCGGATGCCTCCGCCGGCCCGCAGCCGCACGGCGTTGCCTCCGCCGGCCGACGCTCCCGCACCGCCTTCCAAGATCGCCACGGCCGCCGCTTACCCGAAGCAAGCCGCCCTCCCGAAGCGCGACCCGTGGCTACGCCCACCGAACCGAGCACGGGAAGAAAAGGCCCCTCCGTCGCCCTCCTTGAGTCCACCGGAGACCGGTGGCGTGCTCCGGCGACGGCGAGGAAGAGGGATCCGGACGGGGGGTGGGAGGTGAAGGGACGGGGGTGGGAGGTGAAGGGACCCCTTGGAAACCTCAGTGCATGCTAAGTCACGAAAAGCCAACGTGACCAATCTGACTTATTGCATCGTACCTGGAGACCCAACTGGAGTCTGAATTGTTCCCCGATTGAGTTGGGAGTCCGACTCCGTCCCCCTCTAGCTAATTTGCCATTACTAATTTGTTAGCCACACGAATCGTAGTCTCGTCATTTATGACCTTTAGGACGCGACTACATGCCGTGCGCATGTGCAATAGGCGCTAATTCGATTGAATCAGCAAGCTTTCATCGTGCTGCTGCCACCGGTGAGCTCTGACTCTGCTCCACTCTGGCAATTTCCCTAGCATCAAAGCGCTGCTACCAACCGCCGGTCAGAACTCGCTGCCGATTGCGCTCGAGGAGGTCTTCTACCTGGCTAAAGATTGTGCGGAGGTCTTCCCTTCCGAGGAGAGGCTGCAGCTCAGTGGATTTGGCCGAACCAAGGTATTTTTAGCAACTTTCTTCTCTAATGTTGCCGCAAGAGGTATTCGCTGTAGTTGACAACTTGACATTTTGATTTGTTGAATCAAAGTTTACTTTTTGATGCCGAAGGGATGCATATTTGTTGCAATGAGAAGATTGATGTACCATTTCAAATTTTATTGCAAATATGTTTTGTATTTGTTGCATCTAGAAGTTCAAGATGTTGTAGCATTTTATCGTAATTTTATAAACATGATTCGTTGCTTTTAAAATTTTTCAAGCATGTAAAGTTGTATGATAATAAGATATTCTCCTGTCACCTATTTAGCATGTATTTATTCCTATCCAAATTAGTTTGGATCTGTTGTAATCTCAGGGATAGCTAACCATAACTAGCAGATTTGTTTCGCATGCACATAGGCTTCTTATGGTTAGAATCTGCAGATTGTATTCTCTGTAAACAACTACTAATACCGGACAATAGATGAGCTACAGTGTGTGTGCTCTATTCCCCAATTCCTTTGTCTATCTTCTGTTTTGTTTTCTGTTTTAAGTTGTTGCGCCGTTCTGAAAAAGCGCACAATGGAAATCCTCTCTCATAAGCTCGGGCGCTAATCCTTCCCTATTACTGATTAGTTACTTTTGCCGAGCCGGCATGCCGCTAAAGCCTGCTAGCATCGTCTTGATCCCACCCCCTGTCTCTCCTCCCTGTTTCGTTCCCAACCTTGCGCCGCCAGGAAGGAAAGAAAAGGCTTTTCTCTACAGTACTTAGTGTTTCCTACTCCATTATTCCACAAAATAAGCTCAATATTTCAGAGATCTACAACCCCACGAGCATCTCCACCACCAAAAATCTCCAGATTTCTAGTCTATTAGGATTTCGACTCCAAAAAAGTGGTCAAGTTTCAACTCTAAACAACAACAGCAGCAGCAAAACCTTGATGAATTACATTGCATTACATCGACAGAAAAACATCTACCCCTTAACCCCTCGTCCCCAGAAACCTTGATGAGTTATAATTGCACTTGCTCGTTAATAGACACAGGAAACATCAAACTACAGTGGCCATGGAAAAAATTTGCATGTATGTCCGTCCAAAAAGACATAGTTGGTGACAACACCATCACACACATGTACGTAGTAACGTAGACACTCTGGGCCAGAAGTATGTGCAATCAAGTGTCCTGAGTGAAGTGCCACAGCTCCGTGACTCTAGCTATCAGCGCCTGTGCGACAACCCTGTTTTGATTAACAAAAACATGTTAATACTAACAGAGTGTTCGTGCTAAAACCACGGCGGTATTTTAGGGATGCACACGAAATCAACCAAACGAATTTTTGAATGACCATATATGTTTTGTTCCCTGCTTTCAAAGCCAATTTTTGAATGGCCATATATGTTTTGTTTGGATAATTGGGTTCCTCCCCGCCGCACCGCGCCGCCGCGCAGCGTCCACGGTAAAATACAAAACAAGATAAAATTTGTAAAAAAATAAAACGAACAATCAGATTCATTAAGATTCAATGGAACTTCTTCGCTTTAATTTGTATTCAATGGAACTCTCAGTTTACCAAGTACATGTCAGATGATAGACCTAGTCACCTAGACATGATCAAACCAAACTTAAGCCCAATGTGAAGGTTCATGCAACTCACTTTTGGTGCCAATACAAGCATCGACTTCAAAGTCAGTTCACGAAGAAAAGTAGAAGTATCAGAGAACCCAGTGGCAACATGAGGAAATACCTGCAAATACATTAGAGATATTTATCCTGTCAAGTGTCAACATTCCAGAAACACATATGCGGATGTCCATACAGAAACAGATCACATACTTGTTCATCAACTGTTTGAGCTGCCAATGACTCCCCAAACTGATGAAATACAGATAGTAGTGTGCCCGTGCTAACGTTACGGTAAAATACAAAACAAGATAAAATTTGTAAAAAATAAAACGAACAATCAGATTCATTAAGATTCACGTCTCATATATTGTATAACCAAACATAGAGAAAATGCCAAGAGATGATCATGCAACAGGCTAAGTTCCATTACCAATTCGACCACTCCATGCCATGTCACCGAGATGCATGAATAATTGTACAATCAGATCATCCAGACATACAACCAAGATGCCACATACCCATGGATTGCCAAGTAATATCAGCTGCGTAGCATCTTCATTTTTCATTCGTGAAGCATTGAATCAGATATCGTTCTACTCAAAAAATTGCCAATTGGCCATACTTGCCTGGTCCACAATTTGTACATACAGGGAAGTCTATATCAACCTTTTGCTAAGATATATTATGCATACTCATTTTCTAGAACTATATTCACTGCATGTTAAAGCATCTACAGGTTTCCATCTAAAAGATGTTATTGCACATATAAATCGCAGCTATCCGATTTTCTCCAAAGGAAAGGTAACCACCAAAGAGTGGCAAGACTACAACGTTTAATGATTAAGAAAGTAATCCGCCTGGAAGCATCAAACCTTTTATATCGTTTCTTAGAACCACATGGGCAGAGAGCGTTCCTACTTATCTGTCCACTCTTTGCCAGATTAGATCTTCCAACATCCAGTTTTTCCTTAGAGCCACAAATAAACACAAAAATGTAACAAGCAATACATACATCACAATAATCGGCTCAAGAACATACTCCTCATGTTTTTCCTTTCTTGAGAATATCCCAATTTTGTATGTTGAGCAGTGAAGAAGCCGCCGTCGGTGGAGTGGTGATGCGCCGGTGGCAGTTTGCCTTCCAATAAAATAAATGAGAGATAAAATAGCAGAAGAAGCCCATAAGGCAGAAAACATTTGGAACAAGCTCTGCTCCTCTGTTGTTCAGTTCAGAAAAGCTTGTATTCAAATGATAGTGCTTGTTGCATACCAGTTAAAGGAAGCCTCATTAAGAGATGCCAATGCGACTCCACCAACAATTGGAAGAAGTGATAGTACAACCCAAACAGTAGGTAACTGCCTCCCCATTCATGTATTGGAAGGCAAACACAGAGTTCTCTCAGATATGCATAAATATTACCGGTGTGAACTGTGAGCATTGTATAGGAAAATAAAAATCACCTCGCCAAGGAAAATTGCAGAGAGGAGAACTGAAAAGAATGGTTCCATAGCCTTGATGGTATGCGTAAATGACACTGCAACCTTCCCAAGGCTCATATTAGTGAAAAGATTGCCCATAGTGTGGACTATAGCTAGAGGAAGGATGGCTGCAAGCTGAAAAAAATGCAAGGCAACGGATGCTCTGTGTTAATACAATCCATCTAAACAACTAATAGTTGGTCACAGAATGTTAAAGATCTACCTGTGCACCAGAAATCTTTGGTCTCTTAAGAATACCAGTGATCCACATGAATAAAGCAAGGGTGGTACCAACAGCAAATTGAACTGTTGTAATGTTTATGGGGTATGGAAAAACCTTGAGAACCTGCAATGCATTGTAATAGCAAAAGAATGTCATGGTTTATCCTCGTAAATTGATATAATCATCTAGCTATTCTCGCAGAGAACAACTCAATGTAATCTACATTGCCTAGCCAAAAGAAGGAGCTAAGATAATAATCAACAAACATGTAAATGGAAAATCAGATTTGCTTTCTCAATAAAAACAAATATACGGTAAATTAGCGGCAAGATTCTCTAATCTCTACCAAATGTTGATACTGGAGTAAGGGCCGAGTAAACAAGCAGAATGAATGTGTAATTAAGAAATGGCCATTCAGGGGAGTAATGAGTATTAGGGTTAAGAAATGGTCCCTAAGCAAGGCTGATGACATAACAATATATAAGTTCGCATCCTGCTTCCAGATGCAGGAAATAAATATTTGGTTGACAACAAAGGTGCTAACATCCGCATCCCTACTTCTGACTCTTGAACAGAATTTTAAAAATCACTATTCCCGAACATCTTGGAAGAAAATCAAATACAAGATTGCATGACATCAAGATCCTCTCGTGTTCAAGTCAAATTTTGCAATATATGTAACAGAGTGCCACAAAATTATGGATAAATTCTCTCCGCGAAGAAGGTCTGGACCTTCTTGCCATCCTCCTCGGCGTTGGGCTCATCCAAAGTGAGGGACGTGAGGAAGCTGCAGGCGGAAACTACTCAAACAAATAAGGGCTCGTCGGGAGGGGAGGCGAGGCGACCGGAGTAAGGGGTGAAGGGGGGAGGAGGGTTAGCTTGCAAGCGCGAGTGATCGACTGACCTCTTGATGGAGCGGAAGAGGCCGGCGGCGGCGGGGCGGCGCATGCGGTCGAGGAAGTCGTAGAAGTCCACTCGCAACGCCGGCGACGTGGGGCTCTCCATTGCCTCGTCTGTTGAGGCGTCAGCGGCGCACGGGAGGATGCGATGAGGAGCGGCGGGTAGAGGTGACGGCGATGTCGACAGCCGGAGGTGGTGAGGTTGCGCCCCGGTGAATCTGGAGGAGATGAGGGGCGTCGGCGGTCGGAGTAGATGGCAAGGAGGAGAAGGGAGGCGGCCGGTGTAGAGGGCGGCGGCGGATGTGAAACGGCGCCTCTGTTGCTCCTTCCCAATCCGATCACGCTGCACCGCCGCCCGCCGCCGCCGCCAAGTCCCCGCCGCCGCCATAGTCCCGCTCCCGCCGCGCGCGATCTGGCTAGGGTTCGGTTTCACCGCCGCAAACCCGGATCGGGCACCGCAATCGGCCCCGACGGTCGCCTCCACCCGGCAGCCCGAAGTGGCCGCGCCCCGCGCCTGGAGCCGCCCTCCATCGCTCGGAGGAGGCGGGGGCGGGGGGGGGCGGAAGCGGACGGCGACGGGGATCTTCTCCATGGGCGGCGGCGGGGGGTGGGGCGGTCGGCGAATGCCTCGCTGATTCGGGGGGGGGGGGGAAGAAGAATTTGTGAAACCTTTTCGGGGGGAGGAGGCGACGGCGGAGCGGAGGGGTGGGGGGAGGAGGAGGAAGGAGAAGACGGCGGCGCGGGGTGGGGTGGGGAGGAGGAGGAGGAGGCGGTGGCGCAGGGGCGGGGAGGAGGACTCGGTGGGGAGGATAGCTGCGCGGAGAACGGAGGAGAGGATTTGGTGATGGCGCGGAGAACGTGGGAGGGGTTTCGGTGGGGAGGGGATTCAGTGGGGGAGAGGGTGCGGGAGGGGGGGGAGCGGAAGTGGCTATCGGAGGACTGCAGACAGCGGGACGCGGGAGGGTACTGCAGATCCATTAAAGGATGACCATCGGATATGGTTGGGTAAGGAGAGAGAATGGAGGAGAGTTAATCTGGTGCGCACGTTTTTATGATGGTGTATTTCTGGGTGCATATTGTGGTGTGGACGTAGTTAAGGTCATGACTGTGGAGCAGGTAATTGTTGGGTGGATGTAAAATAATTTGAACTGGTGCTTTATTAGTTTAGATAACAGAGGTTCGTAAAACAGAAAATGAAAAAAAAATGAAAAGATGCTGAGAATACAGCAGTATACCATAACCCAGGAGAAAATTTGGCCGCCCAACGCAGCACCCCCAAGTACAACGTAGACAACCCATGTCCATTCTCTGCCTACCAGATCACTTGGGGTCGGAGCAAGCAAATGATCGCCGTTTGATGCCGATGGCGGAACAGGTTGCACGGACATGAGGTATATTCCATACAGAACGAAGAGCGAGAAGCACATGAAAGAGAATCTTGCGACATGGCGTCCAAAGCCTTTCTCACATCTGTGCGTCCCAAATACTGCACAGGGCAAAGCGATGCTGCCCAGAACCCACACCGCACCAAATGCTGCTGATATACAGCTAAAGTACTCTCGCGGAAACCAAGGCCAGAACTGAAATAGGATAGCCAACCCGGTAACCAGCACACCACCAAACAACACAAGCTGTGTTTTGTCCCAGGCAGAGTCATCCTGCGTGTATTCAAGCAACTTGTTGAGAAAATGGTGTGGTTCCTAATTATGGTGTGGATGTAATCATGCTCACTGTAAAAGTACAAAATATAAAATATCACACTATAGTTATTATGCTTAAGCCATTGCTGTTATTTTAAGTTTCAATAAATGTGTCGGTTCTACTTGCAAAGATCCATAATTTTGTGGGCAAGGTGCAAACATTCTAATTTCCTGAGAATAACAAGCAAATTTATAGCTGTATGAAATATGAAGTACTCCACTGGAAAGTACCGAGTAATTCAGTATATTGGACAAAACTCATTCTTTTTTCTTTTCAGTTTCCTGGTGGGATGGTTTTGATGATGCGTTAATCCTGCTCCTTTTTGGAAGAAATAGTCCTATAGTAATTAACAATCATGATCTTGTAAAACCATTAATAATTATAATCTTCTAGCCTATTTCTCCTATATATATTCCGAATTAGCATGGACAGGAGACATCCACTGGACTCAACCATGGGCAGAACACATGGATCCGTGGGATGTTATACCATGTTGATTGAGTTTATTAATTTAGATACCAGTGCTGAAGTATCATAGGCACAAAACGCATTCTGAGGAATACAAAAGAATCTTCCTATCAAGTAGGCAAGTCACTCTTTGCATTATCTCATCTAAATAATCTATTAAGCTACTCCTATAAACAAAGGTAAACGCTGCAAAAACCTTGTTTTTTTAGTAGAACTAGTATTGATGTAGCCTTGTAATTGCGTGTTTATAAGTTGTCTTCTTGTTTTAAAAGGAGGTGAAGAAAAATAATTCACACCTTTTTAGGCACATGTTGTAGCAGTGCCTCCTCTAGCCTCTGCAAGTCGTCCTCGCGGTGCAGTGCCACCTCCTCCCACCTCTTTAGCGCATCCTCGGAGCGCCGCAGCTGTGCCGCCTTGTCTCGAATGGTCAGCTCCTCCTGGTGGTGATGGGCTCGCGAGGTCGTAAGCTCTTCAGAGAAGCAACATATAGTAGTCAGTAAACAGTGGATGAACGGTCTGTACATGTAGCTGGGGATATGCAGATTAATTAGTATGTAATTAATGGAAAAAAATCATAACTATAGGCGATGTACTATCAAATTGGTGCACGGAGAACTATTCCAAATCCACACAAACTCCGTTGAGCAACATAGCATTTGAAATCGCAGCACACAGGAATAAATAACTAGCATAGTAGCAATCGTAATTTGTGTTGCCATTAGATTTGATAACAGTAGCAATTTATTCACCTGTTGCTGGCAACATCAATTGACATTTTTACTATTTACTGATCAACAAAAACAGACCCTCCCTTAATTTGCCCCTTTGTCCCCACACGGAAGAACATATGCATATATTGATAGTCAAGCTTTATGTAAGAACAAGAAATAAATCTAAATCCATGCATGACCATCCACATCTGATGTGTTTAACCTCAAATAGGAGGCATCTTAGACCATCTGGTTTGAAGGTAATTAAACAGCAGTTTTAAATGGTTAACCTCCGGCCGTGATGCATATCCAAAGCACTTTTTGTAGAATAACCTGTGCATTAAATATGTCGTGTATGTTGAAAATCAATATCTGCTACAGATGAGGGATAGACAGATATGTTTGTTAATAGAGAGTGTAATTTCCAAAACAGTGTATAGCATGTATTTGTTTCCTTGTCGTATCATCCAAGGAACTGTAGCCTATCCGGCAACTGTAGCCCGTCCGGCATTGTAACTCTGCGCTATATAATCAAGGAGTGTAGCCCTGTTTGAGGCACGGTTGAATCATACTGGGTGGCCATGTAACAGGGAATGCAAAATTGAAATCGAAACTTAATTAGCAGAAAGTATAAGCATTCCAGTATCTAGATGTATATATGTCGTACAAACAGGCATGCACCTGCTCAAAGGGGGCATATATAAATCGAAAAGTTTCCTCTAATGCATGCAATATAAGTGTCGTTATCACGTGATTATAGGTGACCATATGTGCATAACAATGTACGTATATATCCATGAATAAACAAAAGAGGTGATCATGTGTCCAAACCAGACATGCTCTGCCCTTGCCTTTTGCTGCTTTGCTTCTGCACGAACTAATGACAATTGCATCCATCTAAGGAGTACACTGTACACATGCATGAACTCACGCAAAAACAAGTAAATTACACACACACACACACACACACACACACACACACACACACATATATATATATATATATATATATATATATATATATATATATATATATATATATATATATATATATATATATATATATATATATATATATATATATATATATATATATATATATATATATATATGTAAGTGCTAAAGCCCATTTGGGTGCTAACATGCTAAAATGCGCTCTGGAGCATTAGATCTACCCCCTACAGCCTAAATCTGCGAAGGTGGAAGCACCAGATTCTTACTTATACGTTTTGCGAAAAACCCCCCGCCTCCCGTTACTTTTTCCCCGCGCTCCCCGTCTGTTTTCCCCGACGCCTCGCCTCCCTCGTCTGCCGCTCACGCACGACGCCTCCGCCTAAGAACGGCGCGAGATCCGTTCTGGCAGTTCATGGTGTTTATTCTCCGCGCGAGAGATCACGATCGGATCGATCGCGCCGTCGCCGCCGTTCCGTGCATGCATGTTCAGGTACATTTGCGTGTGATTTATTGCTTGGATTGGATCCTGTTTAAATGCAATACGTTCTTGTAGAAATAAAAAAAAACCATAGCTTTACAACAATCTGTATGCATGCAATCTGTCCTTGTAGAAATAAAAAAAAACCATAGCTTTACAACAATCTGTAAATCTGTAGAAATAAACACAAGTGGCATGCACTACCTGAATTTTGGATCCAAAACTCCCATAATTATAGAAGTGTGTGCTGCTCGGGAGCATTGTAATGTAGAGAACATGGAAACCGTAGGACAGTACAAAATCTCAATAGTTAGTGATGGCTCAAATAAGGCCAGAGAGGTACGTTGTAACCTTACAACTAAAGATGCCAAATGCTCCTGCATGTTCTTTGAGTCATTTGGAATCCCTTGCCGCCATATTGTTCGTGTGTTGCAAAGTCCATCACTTAAGGAGCTACCAAGCCCATTTGTGTTGAAGAGGTGGACCAAAATGGTAACTAAGGAGGATGTCTTTGATGGAGAAGGCAATTTGTTACAAGAAAAACGAAGGAGTGCAATAGAAACAGCTAAAGACAAGTTGGCATCAGAAATACGTATGAACATGGAGGAATTAATTCACCATGCTAGAGGAACAGATGAGGGCTTAAAATTTCTTACTGATCGGTTTGTCAAATTTAGGGAAGAAGTGACTCCTCTGATTCCTGAGAATGTGGTAAGTAAGGGTGAAGAGATTGAAGCATTTGCATGTTGTCCCATCCCTAAGGAAGTCAACATAAAGCCACCAAACGATGTTAACTCCAAAGGTAGATGCAAGAGAATAAAGCCGGGGCAGAAGAAAAATGACAATGTTGAGAACAAAACAAAGGTGCCACGTTTGTGTAGGTCATGCAAGGAGATTGTGTACCATGATAGCCGTAATTGCCCTTTGAGGACGACAACACATTGACCACATTCTTAAGGTTGTACATCTTCTTAACAAAAATATTTGTCACATTTCCCTAACCCATATACTTTTTCTAATTTACATTTTCTAACCATGCAGTTTTCACTTCTATCCAAGTGTGCTCGCATTATTGCTTATGCTGGAATGCAAGGAAGCCGTGGAGAAGTCATCATTCTCAGCTGGAACTTTTGTTTCCATCGGTTATATATCCAATAGATGAATGTTTCCATTGTACTTAGGTTTTAAGACAAATTTGCTAAGAAGACATTGCAAACATTTTCTATTGTGTGCTTGCTTGAGACATTTTCTATTTCCATTGTGTGCTTTCTCAGTATCTATTTCCTTGTGTGCATCTATTTCCATTGTGTGCTTGTGTGCATTGTTCACAAAGGGTGGTATAGCAGTATGACTAGCGACATGCTGTGCAGACAGTTTCTCCCAGTTCTGTCACTTTTACAAAGGTTCTACACACACATTTTCCAAAGTTTCTCCCAATTCTGCAACTTCTACAAAGATTTCATTCAACAATCCCAGAATGTCTCAGGCTCACAGCCAAACCAGGTTTCATTCAACAAATTCATTCAAGCTCGGGGAACTGATACTGAATCTCAGTACACATTTGATTCTGGGCATACACAAACAATTCAGAAGAGCATACACAATCACAGTCCAGGTCCAGTATTCACAAACAATTCAGAAGAGCATACACAATATCGGGAAACAATTCAGAAGAGCATACACAAACAATCTCAGTACACAATTCAGAACAATTCGGTCAGAACAATTCAGAACAATCTCAGTCGGAGTCCGGCTCGGACGGCGTCGGCGCTTCGGGAGGCCGGCTCGGGCGTCGTCGGCGTGGAGCACACCGGCGGTAGGGCTCGGGAGGCCGGCTCGGACGGCGTCGGTGCTCGGAAGCACAATGGGGCGGCGGGCTCGTGGAGGCCGGCCGGACGGGCGGCGCGCGGGAAGGAGCTCGGGAGGAGGTCGCCGGAGCTCGGGAGGTGGTGGTGCTGCGGACGGAGGAGGCCGGCCGCCTTTCGCCTAACCTAGCGGACGGTGCGAGCGGTGCGCGCGGGAAGGAGCTCGGGGAGGAGGCCGTCTGAGCTCGGGAGGTGGTGGTGCTGCGGACGGAGGAGGCGGCGCCCCTTTCGCCTAACCTAACCCACGCACGGTGCGAATGGTGGGATACGGCCGCCGGCGGGTTTTGGTTTGTGGACGCGCGAGGGAGATGGGAGGCGGGGGGTCGCGCGAGGGAGATGGGAGGCGCGGGGGGAGTGGTGGGTGCGGTCGCCGGCGGCTTTTGGTTTCTGGTCGCGCGAGGGAGATGGGAGGCGGGGGGAAAACAGACGGGGAGCGCGGGGAAAAAGTGACGGGAGGCGGGGGGTTTTCGCAAAACGCATAAGTAGAATCTGGTGCTTCCACCTTCGCAGATCCAGGCCGTAGGGGTAGATCTAATGCTCCGAGAGCGTTTTAGCATGTTAGCACTCAAATGGGCTTTAGCACTAGATATGCTCCCATATATATATATATATATATATATATATATATATATATATATATATATATATATATATATATATATATATATATATATATATATGTATATGTATATATATATATAGGAGCATATCTAGTGCTAAAGCCTTATTCAGTGTTAAAGTGTTAAAGCTCACCAGATCTATCCGATCTGGCCCGTGCGGCTCAGATCAAGGAGGGTGGAAAACTCCCAACTCACTTAATCCATTTTTCACAAAACCCCCGTACAGATTTTTATTTTTATGAATGAACCCCTCATCCACTCCTCTCTCGCCTCCCTCCCCACAGATCGATTCGGCGCCGCTCCCTCTCCCTCTCGCCTCCCTCCCCGGCGGCGCCGCTCCCTCTCCCTTCGCCTCCCTCCCCGACGGCACCGCTCCCTCTCCCCTCCCTCCCCGGCGGCGCCGCTCCATCTCCCTCTCGCCTCCATCCGCGGTTGCAGCGCTACCACCAACGCACCGCCGTCGCCCGTTCTTGGCTGCCACTAGCTCCAGCTAGGGTTTGGGCCGTCGGCGCCACCTCCCTCCCCGGTCACTGGCGCCGCCCCGGTGCCTCCAACCCGGCCTCCTCCCCGCGCGTCGACGCCCTCCGAGGCGGCCTCCTCCCCGAGCTTCTTCCCCAAGCGCCGCCGCCCTTCGACCTGGTCTGCTCCTCGAGACCCGCCGCCCTCCGACCTGGTCTTCTCCCCAAGCGCCGCCTCGATCTTCCTTCGTCCACCTCCCCGATTCCCTGCAACCGTGCACCCCCAAATCCATCTAGGGTTTGTTGTAGGCGGCTGCGGCAACAGCGACGATGGTGGTATTATGGCTTCGTAGATAGTTCAATGTAGAATGTTTGATTGCAATTGTTAACATTGTTAACATCTGGTTGTTTTGGATTGCAAATTTCCAGAATGTATGGTTAATTGTTGTTGTGGAATGCAATGTTCTGGAATGCCAATTTCTGCTGGTGGTTTTGGATTACAAATTTCTAGAATGGAACGTTTGGCTACTTGTTCTAGAATTCAGGTGTGATTGCTATCAAAAAAATGTCAGATTTGTGTGTGTCATTGTAATGTCAGAGTTACAAGGGTGAGAGAGATGGAAATGAATACCTGATCAACCTTACTGACCCTCCTGGCCTGTCCTCACTGTGAATTAGATGGGCAGATGTTTCCTTGAGCTTCAAGTTGGTTGTGATGTTCAAGTCAGTTTAAGAGAGATTCAAATGTTACTTAATGAAGACATTTAGTTTACTGCAAAGAATTCATGTTATGGAGTAGCAACCAACCTCATTGTTAGTTCAGAATACCAAAGAAGAACCTTACAGGTTTGCAAAATGGGATGTGATTAAGTCCTCAGTTGGAGGATTCATTCTCTCATGTTTGCCGGTTTATAAATAGGATATTACAGTGGTGGTGGGTCCTTTTCTTTTCTTCTTATTTGCTCCAAGAATGTGATTTTTCATTATGAAAGACTTGGTAATAATAAATTTATTTTCTCACATCGAAAGTGTAAACTGAAATCAAGTGTGGGAACATCCTAAATTTGGAAACATGAACTTGTGCTCAAATGTGTGTGAAGTAAGTGCAGTAACAAAAGACATCACTTTTCATTTGCCACAACATTTTCAAGGTCAACATTTTCAAAAGACATCAGCACGGGATGTTGATGGATCTGCACAGCTTCCTCTGATCAAATAAGTTTGAACAGTTTCTAAAACCTGCAGTTAGATCACAACAAATGAGCAAAATTTGTAAAGCTCCACTGGCATATCTTTAGAAATTAGAACACAAAAGTACTTCTCATTTTCATTTGCCTGGACAACTGGACAAGAATGTCACAAGAATTGAGTTTCTAAAACCTACAGTTAGATCACAAAAATGTCTAAGGCTTTCACACACAAACAAATCATTCTCAGGTTGCAGAGCTTTCACACACAAACAAATCATTCACAAGAATTGAGTTTGTCTCAGCTTTCACAACCAACCAAAGCATGCTCAGTTTCACACCAAAGCATTCTCAGTTTCTTAGAATTTCACCGATCAATCTTGAATAATCAAAACAATTTCAAGCTCAGGGAATTGATCAATCGCAAATTAATTCAACAAATTCAATTATGCAATCAGAATCTCAGTACACATCCCTTTCACATACATGTTTTATCCACCACAAAAATTGGAGTAACACTACGAGTTTGATTCTGGGGTGGTGGTGCTCGGGAGGAGGCCGGCTCGGACGGCGTCGGCGCCGGGAGCGGATCAGTCGAGGGCGGCGGCGGGCTCAGGGAGGAAGCCAGCTCCGAGGTCATCGATGCTAGGGGAGCACATCGGGTGGGAGGGCGACACTCAGGGAGAAGACCAGGTCGGAGGGCGGCGGCGCTGAGGGCGGGCTTGGGAAGCTCGGGAGGAGCGCCTCGGAGGCGTCGACGCGCGGAGGAGGCGGGTTGGAGGCACCGGGGCGCCGGTGGACCGGGAGGAGGTGGTGCCGACGGCCCAAACCCTAGCTGGATCTAGTGGTAGCCAAGAACGGGAAACGGCGGTGCGTTGGTGGTAACGCTACAACCGCGGATGGAGGCGAGAGGGAGATGGAGCGGCGCCGCCGGGGAGGGAGGGGAGAGGGAGAGGGAGCGGCGGCGCCGGGGAGGGAGGCGAGAGGGAGATGGAGCGGCGCCGTTGGGCAGGGAAGCGAAGGGAGAGGGAGCGGCGCCGCCGGGGAGGGAGGCGAGAGAGGAGTGGATGAGGGGTTCATTCATAAAAATAAAAAACTGTACGGGGGTTTTGTGAAAAATGGATTAAGTGAGTTGGGAGCTTTCCACCCTCCTTGATTTGAGCCGCACGGGCTAGATCGGACGGATCTGGTGAGCTTTAACACTTTAGCACTGAATAAGGCTTTAGCACTAGATATGCTCCCTATATATATATATATATATAGTAAAAATATTGAGGACTATTAGGTGTCCAGACTCCTCAACCCAGAGCCGTCCGATCGCGCATGCACAGTGAGTCGTAGAAAAGACGATTAACGGGTTGGGCGGCTGAGACCCGTTGCTTCCCCAAAGTAGGAATCTCCATTACTCGGTCACGCCTCTTTCCCCAAATCGCGCGCGGTCGCGTCACCGGAGGCCAGCTCCGCCGTTCACAACACCGCGTCGCCTCCATGAAGAGGAGGCGACGGCCGGCAGTGGCGGCCCGGGAGGGTAGAGTCGACCCAAGGGTGGTGGCTGGAGAAGGTGGCGCCCAGGAGTTAGCGGCGGTGACCTCGGCGTTTGGATCCATGCTTTGAGAAACCATCGGGAGAGCGGATCCGGGAAGGTGGCGGCGTCCCAAAGGTGGCGGCCCAATAAGAGCTCAGATCAGCGAGTATGCGCCGATGACGCACGAAGATGGATCCGACCACAAGGAGGGCGGCGGCGGTCTCGCCTCAACCCGATTCACACCACCGCGGCGCCTCAGCCACCACAGCTTCCTACCGCCGCCACCCATATCGTTTGTCTTTCAACTATTTTATAATTTCGCGATTTTGTCGGTTTGTTTCTGAATTGAGGTCGATCCATGATTTATTCCCATATATACGAATGATGATTCTTGCCGGAAAGGAGGAAGATGATGCCGAGTTTACAAGACCACCATAGGCACCGCCACTACTGGAAACACGCCACCCATTTCCTTTGTACTCCTCTACCCATCTCATTAAGCTCCCAATCTCACGCCACTCTCCCTCTCTATCAATTTTGGACTTGGGAACTTTGGGTTTTTATCTTCAAATCAATGTTTCGACTCTAAAATTTGACCTATTTGAGGTGACATTTTTAGGGTTTGTTCAAAACCCCAAGTTCAGATGCAATTCTAGATGGTGGATGAAGTTACAAATTTTGTTTCGAATTGATTCATGTGTAAAAGTACTGACACTTGTGGTGTACAAGTACTCACACTCATGATGGATTGGATAGGCCATATTTGATCTAGTAAATCATGATTTGGGTTCTGATTGATTCACTAGTTTAAATGCTTATTTATTTCGTCAAGGGTGAGGGACTGAGTTTGTATTAAATTAGGAACAACTGTTCTCTATGAGAAGTAAATTTTGATTGGTAACACATGGCATTGTTTAGTGTAATCCAATGAATTGTGTATTATGGAATTGAACCTTTGTAATGAAATCTGTAGATAGTAGCTAGGAATACCTAGCTCTTTGAATCATTTTTTTAGATTTTCTTTAGTATTTGTCCGATTGGTTTTGATCCTTCGAGTTGGTATGTATGTCAACATCAAAATTTTCAGAATGCCAAGGCTACCACCAGCTGCAAGTGCATGAAGAACGAGCAGGCTATATTCTTCACTGTCTCCTGACTATGTTCTCATATGAAAATTTTTATTATTTGTTTTTTGTTTTGTTTGAATCTTGGTGTCATTGTAATGAGGGTGTGAACAATGTATATACTTTGCCATCACAGCCATTCCTTGTCGAACAATTGTGATTGTGGTTGTTTATTTGTTTATGGAGAATGTGTATGTGCGATTGCAGTAAAAGGGTATGTCAGGAAGCAAATTTTTTTGGTTGGGAAGCACCATATAGAGTTGATTGGTGTTTGACAGTGGCTTAGGTTCAATACTTAGAGTTGGTAAATTTGAACCGATGAAAATCACACTCTAATTCACCCACGTCATTCGTCTCCATCAAACATACAAGCGGGTAATTGTTATTTTAATTGTAAATTAGTCTATGGCTAATGAGTATGTGCAGATCGAGGAAATACTATGCCACAAATAAGCTGTTTGTTTCAGGGTGCAATAGTTCATTTAGTGCTTGCTTTTTTTCCTATGCGTCATACCCCATCCATGTATGTAATTTTATCTGAATTGTAATACTGAGATTGCTGCTTGAATTTTACAATTCATAATTAGTATACACATTTTGTTTTAATGATTATCCTGAAAAATGAAGTATAAGCCTTTTATCAAATATTGTTATTTTGATTGCAAATTAGTCTGTGCATAATGAGTATGTGCAGTTCGAGGAAATACCATGGCATAAAAACTCGTTTGTTATATATATATATATATATATATATATATATATATATATATATATATATATATATATATAGGAAAATTACATTAGGCACCAACATCCGATACACGTGTATGATTAATAATTTTTTGAGTTTGGGTATGAAAATATTTTATACCCTTGATATATTTATGGTAAGTAAGTTTTGAACTCAGTTCAAACTAGTTTGAACTACTTTTGAGTTCAATGTGACTACAGTGAGTATATACCATAAAAATAGTTCAAACTAATTAAACTGAAGTTGAATTTAATTTTTTTCGGAGTTTGACATCTCAAATATATTTTTTTATGGGTATATGAAGATACCCACATCAAACGTTGCGAATCTCAAAGCAAATCAACGGGTATTGAGTTTGACATCTCAAAGCAAATCTTTTGACAAATGGGTATGATGACGTGTTATGTACATAGATCATACCATCGCTATCGTCCCGATGATTCAAATTTTTAGTTACACTTGCCAGCTTAGGTAAATAATTGGTGCTTAAAAAATTATTAATCATACACGTGTATCGGATGTTGGTGCCTAGGCACCATGGTGCCTTATGTAATTTTCTACAAACTATATATATATATATATATATATATATATATATATATATATATATATATATATATATATATATATATATATATATATATATATATATATATATATATATATATATATATATATATATATATATATATATATATAACAAAATGAGTTTTTTTATGCCATGGTATTTCCTTGAACGCACATACTCATTATGCATAGACTAATTTGCAATCAAAATAACAATATTTGATAAAAGGCTTATACTTCATTTTTCAGATAAACATTAAAACAAAATGTGTATACTAATTATGAATTGTAAAATTCAAGCAGCAATCTCAGTATTACAATTCAGATAAAATTACATACATGGATGGGGTATGACGCATAGGAAAAAAAGCAAGCACTAAATGAACTATTGCACCCTGAAACAAACAGCTTATTTGTGGCATAGTATTTCCTCGATCTGCACATACTCATTAGCCATAGACTAATTTACAATTAAAATAACAATTACCCGCTTGTATGTTTGATGGAGACGAATGACGTGGGTGAATTAGAGTGTGATTTTCATCGGTTCAAATTTACCAACTCTAAGTATTGAACCTAAGCCACTGTCAAACACCAATCAACTCTATATGGTGCTTCCCAACCAAAAAAATTTGCTTCCTGACATACCCTTTTCTGCAACTGCACATACACATTCTCCATAAACAAATAAACAACCACAATCACAATTGTTCGACAAGGAATGGCTGTGATGGCAAAGTATATACATTGTTCACACCCTCATTACAATGACACCAAGATTCAAACAAAACAAAAAACAAATAATAAAAATTTTCATATGAGAACATAGTCGAGACGATGAAGAATATAGCTCGCTCGTTCTTCATGCACTTGCACTGTGGTAGCCTTGGCATTCTGAAAAATTTGATGTTGACATACATACCAACTCGAAGGATCAAAACCAATCGGACAAATACTAAAGAAAAATCTAAAAATGATTCAAAGAGCTAGGTATTCCTAGCTACTATCTCTGATTTCATTACAAAGGTTCAATTCCATAATACACAATTCATTGGATTACACTAAACAATGCCATGTGTTACCAATCAAAATTTACTTCTCATAGAGAACAGCTTGTTCCTAATTTAATACAAACTCAGTCCCTCACCCTTGACGAAATAAATAAGCATTTAAACTAGTGAATCAATCGAACCCAAATCATGATTTACTAGATCAAATATGGCCTATCCAATCCATCATGAGTGTGAGTACTTGTACACCACAAGTGTCAGATTTTTACACATGAATCAATTCGAAACAAAATTTGTAACTTCATCCACCATCTAGAATTGCATCTGAACTTGGGGTTTTGAACAAACCCTAAAAATGTCACCTCAAATAGGTCAAATTTTAGAGTCGAAACATTGATTTGAAGATAAAAACCCAAAGTTCCCAAGTCCAAAATTGATAGAGAGGGAGAGTGGCGTGAGATTGGGAGCTTAATGAGATGGGTAGAGGAGTACAAAGGAAATGGGTGGCGTGTTTCCAGTAGTGGCGGTGCCTATGGTGGTCTTGTAAACTCGGCATCATCTTCCTCCTTTCCGGCAAGAATCATCATTCCGTATATATGGGAATAAATCATGGATCGACCCTCAATTCAGGAAACAAACTGACAAAATCGCGAAATTATAAAATAGTTGAAAGACAAACGATATGGGTGGCGGCGGTAGGAAGCTGTGGTGGCTGAGGCGCCGCGGTGGTGTGAATCGGGTTGAGGCGAGACCGCCGCCGCCCTCCTTGTGGTCGGATCCATCTTCGGTCGTCATCGGCCGCATACTCGCCAGATCTGAGCTCTTATTGGGCCGCTGCCACCTTTGGGACGCCGCCACCTTCCCGGATCTGGCTCTCCCCGATGGTTTCTCAGCATGGATCCAAACGCCGAGGTCACCGCCGCTAACTCCTCGGGGCGCCACCTTCTCCAGCCACCACCCTTGGGTCGACTCTACCCTCCCGGGCCGCCACTATCGGCCGTCGCCTCCTCTTCATGGAGGCGACGCGGTGTTGTGAACGGCGGAGCTGGCCTCCGGTGACGCGACCGCGCGCGATTTGGGGAAGAGGCGAGATCGGGGAAAATGCGTGACCAAGTGACGGAGAATGAAATCGAAGCAACGGGAGAATGAGCGATTTGGGGAAAGAGGCGTGACCGAGTAATGGAGATTCCTACTTTGGGGAAGCAACGGGTCTCAGCCGCCCAACCCGTTAATCGTCTTTTCTACGACTCACTGTGCATGCGATCGATCAGGTTGAGGAGTCTCTGACACCTGGGTTGATATATATATATATATATATGGACACCTAATAGTCCTCAATATTTTTATATATATATATATATATATATATATATATATATATATATATATATATATATATATATATATATATATATATATATATATATATATATATATATATATATATAAAGAGCAGCATGAATGTCGTTATCACGTGATTATATCAATGTGATCATATGAGCATAACTATGTACGTGTATGGCCATGGACAGGCAAAAGAGGTGACCATGTGTCCAAATCAGATATGCTCTGCAGTCTGCATATTTGCTTTTCGCTGCTCTGCCCATGCATGTACTACTTACAACTTCATCCAAGGGTTAAACACGCATGAACTCATGTAAGCACAAGCAGATTAATCCATGTTTAAGGCGGCATCTATTAAATGAATTGACAAGTTTCCTGTTAAGACTACTCATGGACAGTATTCTGTAGCAGGGGATGCAGTATAAGATGCCATAGCAAGCTAGTAGTCAACCTCAGGATACTAAGGAAAGCAAAAAAAAATAGCACCACATGATTGGGGATATGCAGATGGCTCATGGAGTGTTCTTGACACTAAAACTGATTAATGGCAGAAACCATAACCACGCGACATACTACCAAATGTGCACGGAGAACTACTCCAAACCAACGTAAATCCATTGGCAACATAAGATGAAGTCGCAGCACACAATCAAGAAGAAATAACTCGCACAGAGCAAGTGATTAATGTGTTACCTGTGGATAGGGAAGGTGGAAGTGTGAGCTTAACCTAGGGCTTAAACATGAGCATTAGCCTTAACCCTAGATCTAAATCATGAACACCTAGGTCTTTAGGATTTAGAGGGGACTTACGGTCACCGATGAAAGTCATGAGCTGAACACCCGTGCCTGCGTGATGCAGGCGTGATGCAGTGGTCGGTGAAGGTCGGGGTGTCGCCGGGGTACGGAGAGTCGCCGGCGACGTCCTGCAGTGACGGTCGGTGACCTTCCCGTTGCTTAACAGCGCGCAATAGATCGGGCGTCTTAGGGTTGTACGGGGTTTTGGCTCTCACGAGGAACGACGTCGTATGGGAGAGGCCGGGACTCCGCCTTTTATCTTGCGCTGTTGCAACGGGGGACCGTAACCAAAACGGTTAGGCACCCCCGATCAGGGCGCGTGAACGTGGGGTGAGCCCACGTCTTCCTCATCCGGCCGTTTGGCCTAGATCAATATCTAACATTCTCCCCCTTGATCGTAGGGCTAAACATCATAAGCCCTCTCTCAATAAAAATTCACACCAAAGTAATGTGTCACAACAGTCAATTAAATACCACTGGACATCAGTACTTATAATGCTCCATTCTATATCGATTGGATAGCATAATACTTCATGGGAGTTGGTTACTTTATATGGTCCTCTTATTCCAGGATCATAGGCTCTCCAATAAACCCATGCCGGCAACATGATCACGAAAAATATTGGGTGGTAAGCTTTTTGTGAGCGGATCCGCAAGCATAAATTTAGTTCCAATATGCTCAACCTTAATTGTTTGATCCTGGACTCTATCTTTCACAACATGATACTTTATGTCAATGTGCTTGGCAGCCGCACTCGACTTGTTATTACTCGAATAGAAAATCTGCGGGTTGATTATCGCGCATGAATGAGTGGTCTAGAAATCTTTGTCTACCACTCTCAATCCGGGATAAAGTTCTTAAGCCATACAGCCTGCCCGGTAGCCTCATAATATGCCACAAATTCAGCCTGCATTGTCGACGATGCGATGGCGTTGCTTTACACTTTTCCATGAAATTGCTGCTCCGCGAGGGTGAAAATATAACCGATGTGGACTTCTTAGTGTCTTTACACCGCAAAATCAGCATCGAATAACCGACAACCTCAAGATTATCACTTTTTCTATATGTGAGCATGTGACCTTTAGTGCCTTGCATATAGCGTAGGACTTTCTTAACGGCTTTCCGTTGGTCCGGTCCCGGATTTGACTGATATCGCCAAGCATCCCGGTAACAAAAGCTAAATCGGGCGTGTACATACTTGAGCATACATAATACTTCCGACAATGAAGCGTAAGGTACTGACCTTCATCCGATCGATTCATAGTCATTCTTTGGGCATTGAAATTTCCCAAACTTATCGCCTTTAACAATAGGAGCAGGCGAGTCAGAGCATTTATGCATATTGTATCTCTTTAGTACTCTGTCAATGTATGCCTTTTGAGATAAACCCAATATTCCTTTGGACCTATCTCGGTGAATTTCAATACCAAAAACATAAGATGCTTCACCGAGATCCGTCATGTCAAAGTTGGATGAGAGAAATCTTTTAGTTTCCCGCAGCATGTCCACACTGCTACTGGCCAATAATATGTCGTCCACATAAAGAATTAAGAAGGTGTAATTACTCCCCCTGAACTTAACATATGTACAATTATCAACATCATTCTCCTTAAATCCAAAATTCCTTATGACTTCATCGAACTTAAGGTACCATTGCCTAGAAGCTTGCTTCATGCCATATATGGATTTCCTTAGCTTGCATCCCAAATGTTCCTCGCCTTCTACAACAAAACCTTCCGGTTGTGTCATGTAAACGTCCTCATACAAGTCTCCATTCAGGATTGCAGTCTTAACATCCATTTGGTGCAACTCTAAATCAAAATGTGCTATGAGCGCCATTATGATTCTAAAAGAATCTTTAGATGAGACAAGAGAAAAGGTTTCATTATAATCAATGCCTTCTCTTTGTGTAAACCCTTTCGCTACAAGTCTCGCTTTAAACCTTTCGATATTCCCTTTGGAGTCACGTTTGGTCTTGTAGACCCATTTGCAGCCTACTGTTTTGGCTCCATTAGGAATTTCTACTAAATCCCATACACCATTATCGCTCATAGACTTAATTTCATCTTTCATGGCATCTAGCCACTTAGATGAATCCTTACTCTTCATAGCTTCCTTATAAGAGCTAGGATCATCCACCTTCCCAAGATCATCTTCATTCAAGTAAACCTCATAATCACTTGGAATAGCAAATCTCCTCACTCGTTCTGATCTCCTGACATGTTCATTAGCAGGCTCATTAAGCTGTTCATTAACTGTGACAGAGGGCTGTGAAGGCTCATCGTTAGGTACTGCACTTGTATTTTCAGAGCCCTCAACAGAAGAAGTAGCCACAGAATTAACTAGAGATGCAACAGGAGTTGCAACTGCAGGATCAATTGTGGGCACAACCATTTGGGGCATGGGAAAATCAGTCTGTCGGATTAGCGGTGAAGCAACATAAATCCGCTTCTCCTCAAGATCAATTTTCCTAGGCTCCAAGTCACCACTGATGCCATCATTTTCCAAGAACACAGCGTGCCTTGTTTCTACAAATTTTGTGGTACGATCTGGACAATAGAATCGGTACCCTTTAGACTGCTGCAGTAGCTAATAAAATGGCAACTCACAGTCTTGGGATCTAATTTCCCAATATGTGGGTTAAATACTTTAGCTTCAGCTGCACAACCCCACACATGGAGGTAGTTCAAACTTGGTTTTCTCCCAGTCCATAATTCATAAGGTGTTTTATGTACTGATTTACTAGGAACCCGATTGAGTATGTGTGCAGCGGTCTTTAATGCTTCCATCCATAACTTTACAGGCAAAGTGGAGTAGCTCAACATACTTCGAACCATGTCCATAAGTTTGCGGTTCCTTCTTTCCGCCACTCCATTTTGCTAGGGGGTCACCGGGCATTGAGTACTGGGCGACTATACCATTTTCTTGTAGGAACCTAGCAAAAGGACCAGGAACCTGCCCATAAGTTGCGTGTCACCCATAATACTCTCCCCCACGATCCGAGCGCACTACTTTAATCTTTAGACTGTGCTGATTTTCAACTTCAACCTTAAATATCTTAAATTTATCAAGCGCTTCCGATCTCTCTTTAATAGGATAGATATAGCCATAACGTGAGTAATCATCGGTGAACGTAATAAAGGAATCATAACCATCCATCGATGTCACAGGGAAAGGGCCACATATGTCAGTATGAATTATTTCTAAAATCCCTGTGCTTCAAGTAGCACCTTTCTTTATTTGCTTTACATACTTGCCTTTGATACAATCAAGGCAATGATCATCCGAATCACTAAAGTCTAAAGGGTGGAGAATTTCTTCTTTAATGAGACGTTCAATTCTCCCCTTCGAAATGTGGCCCAAACGACAGTGCCACAATTTCGACGAAGTCTCATCAATTCGTTTTCGCTTCTTATTCACATCACATAAATTCATGGATATAGGAGAATCTTGCAGGGATAACATATAAAACTTGTCGTGTCGGATGGCACGACCAACATTATCATTATTAAAATAAATCAGACACTTTCCGTGTCCAAAATTACAAGAATATCCATCATTATTTAATAATGAAACAGAAATTAAGTTTCTTCTCATCGAGGGGACATAAAGAACATCATTAAGTTTTATTACAAAACCATTATTTAAAACTAAAGAAACTGTTCCAATAGCTTGAATTTCGGCTTCCATCCCATTAGCCACTCTTAGGCTTCTTTCCCCTCTGAGACTTCTCAATATATGGAATCCGTGCAAGGAATTCGTAACGTGCACAGAAGCACCAGAATCAATCCACCAAGAATTTATAGGAAAATCAGCATAAAATGCTTCATCAACAAAAGTAATTTCATAAGTACCTTTCTTGGCGAGCCATTTCAGCCATCCAGGACAATCATCTTTGAAATGGTCCTTCGACTCACAAAAGTAACACTCATCACTTTTCTTCTGTCCATTTGAGCTCCCAGGACCTGAAGCATTTTTAGGCGCCTTAGGATGTTGTGGGTGTTGTGGCTTCTGATAAGGGGAGTAGGCTTGCTCCTTCTTTCCCTTTCCTTTGTAGCCACCTCTATTTCTAGAGGGACCAGCTTTATTTGAAGAGCCGACTTGATTCACAAAATCAGTAGCCCCCTCAGCCTTGAGCCTTTCTTCCTCCTGAGAAACATTAGCGATCAACTCGCTCATTGTCCACTTGTCCTTAATGGTGTTATAGTTCACCTTGAAAGCTTCAAATTGCTTAGGAAGAGACATTATAATGTAATGGACAACAAAACCATCAGAAATTTTCATGTCCATTGTCTTAAGTCTGGCAGCAATGTTAATTATGGTCATAATGTGCTCACGGACATTTCTTGTACCATTGTACTTAGTGTTCATGAGCCTGTGCATCAGTGTGGTAGCATAAACCTTAGAGGACCCCTTAAAGTGATCCTCGATGGAGGACAAGTAATCCTTCACCTTTTCCTTTTCAGGGATTGCTCCCCTAATGGCCTCACTGATGGAGTTCTTCATCACAGCAAGTGAAACACGGTTAGACCGCTCCCACTTCTCAGCATTAGTTTTGTACTCCTTCATTTTGTCATCAAAATTATCTTCCCCTTACTTAGGAGCAACAGGCTCATCGAACCTGAACGCGTAGTCCAGATCCAAGAGCTGAAAAGTCGTCATAAGTGTAAACTTCCATTTCTGGAAGTTACTGCCGTTAAGTGGCTCAATAGAATTAACTTGAGCAGAAACAGAAGCAGATGAAATTTTTTTAAAATTTACATTAGGAAAACGCATAATCAATTTGCATGAAAATTAACCTTACGTTGGTATGATTAACAACATGCTCATAAGAATTTTTCGCATCACCGTTGGGCATTAACGAAAAATTTAACATAATTTATATCATGCAATTACAATTAACGTTGGTCAAAGAGTAATAGCATGAAAAATTGGACATAATAACAAAACATAATTGATAACATGTGTCACATCCCAAATTTTGGTTTTTTTTGAAAAATTTAAATTCAAATTAATTATTTTAAGGTAATTGGATTTTACTTGGCTTTTAATTGCCTTTCTGGATTTTTCTGGAATTTAAAAACTATTTTTAGAGTTTAAAAAGTAATTCAAAGTATGAAAATTAAATATCAACAATAGTTGGAAATAATTTTATTAAATCCAAAATATCTCCAGGAGCTTCTGTGAATTTTTCTGGAATTTTTGGAGGTATTTTCATATTTTTCTGAGGCCTAAATAATTTTCTAGTCTTTTAGAAAATCTAAATCAGAAATAAAATTCCCCTTCCCCTCCGACGACGCGTGGACGGCCCGGATCCGCCCACGTCGCGCTCGCCAATCCGAGCCACCTCCTCTCCTCGGCATCCGGCGGGCCCGCCGTCGTCGGCCGGCCGCCTTTCCTCCCCGCGCCCGACGCGTGGACGGCTCGGATGAGCCGAGTCTCCGCGCGGGCCATCCAGCCACCCGCTCTCACTCCCGCCCTCACCCCCACTGACCCGCGGGCCCCGCCCGTCAGCCACGCACGCCCTCTCTCCCGCTGCCACCCGGCCCCACTGCCGGATCCGTCGCCCCGCAGAGCGGCGCTTTCCTTTCTTCCTCCTCTTTCCTTTCGTCGGATCGCCGTGCGAGCCGAATCCGCCTTGCCTTCCCGCCTCTCCCGGTTTGGCAACCCCGAGCCCCGCGGAAGCGAATCCCCAACGCCGTGCGTTCCTTCCCTTCCGGCCCCTATTTCCTTTTTCCCCAAACTTTCCCGCCGCCCCGAGATCTCCGGCGAGCAATCCCGCGGCCGTGACCCTCCTCCGCCCTATAAAATCCCCTGGCCGCCTCCTCTCGCACCACGTCCCGAGCGCTCCACCTCCTTCCCGAGCCTGTAGCACCCAAAGACCGTGCGCTCTCTCCCGAGCTCGCCCAACTCCGGCGAGCCTTCGCGCCGCCTGGTGCGTCTCGAGCCCGCCGCCGCCACCTCGAGCTTCTCGCGCCCGGCGAACCTCCCGACACTCACCGCCCCTCCCGCCGCGGAGGCGCGGTCGCGTCGGAGGACCCGAGCCAGCTCCACCACCTCCTCGTCGCCGGCCTTCTCGCTGCGTCGGCGCGCCGCTGACCCTCCAATCGGACCCTCCGCACGAGATTACATATCACGCACCGCGAACCTCTCCGGCCTCCTGCCGCCGCCGACGACCTTGCCTCCGTTCACGGCTGCGGACCACCGAAGGTACCCCTCAAGAGGGTTACGCACTTATTGGGTAGGCAAAGCCTCCCGCTCACTTGGCTATCACCTCGCTCTTCCCTCCTCCTCGGCGGCTGCTCGAGCCCCCCTCCCCGCACGCGAGGTCGAGCCATTCTTTTAAAATCTCGCCGACAAGTGGGTCCCACCCGTCGGCCGCCACGGCTCGGCCATGCACGCGCTACCGGGCCCCACCTTCAGAGCCGGTCTCGACAAGTGGGCCCGAGTCCGAGGGTCCCACATGTCGAGGTTAAGTCGGTGGGCTCATTGTCCGGTGGGTCCCATGTCGCTGACCACCGGTGGTTACTGTTCGATGGCCCCACCTGTCGTCTCGAATAAAAATAGAAATTAAAATCTAATATTTAAGTGGGCCCACTGTCAGAAATTTGGGAATTTCTAGATTTATTCAAATCTGAGATTTTCAAATGAGCATAATTTTCTCCTTTAACTCCAAATTCAGCCATTCAAATTTCTAAATTCATCTAAAATCATAATCTATCCAACTATGGCCTCTGTTGAATTTCTGGATTTTATTGAATTTTCGTTTGTATTTATTTGCTTTGTTGCCTTATCTTTTCTCGCGTAGATTCCAACGTTGTCAACGAACCCTCTTCAAAGAAGAAGAAGACCAGAGACCCGCAAGAAGGCAAGTCTCCTTTGATCATCTTGAACCTATGATTTAAATGTTTTAATTATTTTAAATTATGTGCATTGCTATTTACATAAAGTCACTACTTCAAGTCTTTAGGAATTAGTTATTCCAACCTTATTATGCCCTCATTTGACTTTGATTGCCATGTACATTGTCACCCTAGAACTCCCTTTGTCTCAATAATGAGATTACTATTAATCTTTGTGAATATTAGAATGGTAGGTTAATGCTTAGTCTTGCTATGTAATAACTTTGGAAAATTTTGAAAATGGGAAATTATGATTTATTATTAAAACACGGTGTTTGAAAGTTAAGTGGCAATTGGAGTTGTCACCGTGAGTTTGAAATAAAATAAAAATGTGAAAGTTGGTTTAGATTAGGGTGGATGGTCGTTTGGGTTGGTGCAGTAAGCACGAGAACTTGTTAAGTGTATGTTCCACCCTAGTCATTAAGGACCGACGCTTGTGTTTGTCCAAAGCGAGCATTAACCGTACAACCACAAGTCTATATGGGTACGACCTAGGTGACTAACTTATGATAGTCTAGTTTAGCTGCCACCAATGGAAAGTGGATGCCGGATGGGATGGTTATTCACGTGAGGGACAGGATTTCTTGTACTCATATGGCGCAAGAGGACTTGATTGGGCGGATTTAACCTTCTGCGGTGAAACCTCATTGGGTGGTATCTAGCTAGATTAGAGTAAGGTAAAGGCTTTGTGATATTTTATCGGGTCTCATGCCAGGAAGCGTGTTGACTTTTAGGATAATTTATCTCTTGTGGGTAAAGTTGTACAACCTCTGCGAGTGTAAAATATTCGAATAGCCGTGCCCACGGTCAAGGGCGGCAAGGAATGCATTCACATGGTAGATTTCGGCTTTGTTTTAAAATCAAAAGTTTTGTATTCCGAGGGTGGAGGGAACTCTCGAAGGAATCTGGCGGATGGAGCCAGAGAGGGTGGATGGAACCGCAGCTTAAAAACTTGACCAATGGTAATTGGTTAGCTAGTGTTGGTAGTTGGAACCTTCACTAGAAAGTTAATTCGGTAAAAACATTTACTTCATTAAATTGATGCCTTCAAAATAATTAGTAGTAATGGAATTTAAAATATTGCTTTGTGCAAAAGAACCATATGGCCTTCCTTTGTCAAGCCTTGCATCTATGCATTTTCCCAAGACTTGCGAGTACTTTATGTACTCACATGCTACACTTAAAAATAAAATCTCGAGAGGAAGTTGAAGCTCAAGAAGGTGACTACGACTATCGCTTCGCTTGTGGCGCGATGGATTCTTTCGGAGGACTAGGTCGCTTCCTAGTCAATCGCTGTGGCATCTTGATGGGTCTACTTTAATTTCGCTTTGCTTCCGCTGTGTTTGATTGTGCGAGGTCTTGAAACCTCCAATGTAATAAGGTGACCGGTGGTCGATGACTCTTATTTATTGTAATAAATCGTTGATGGTGATGTTTCCCATTCTGTTCGACTGTGTGCACTAGCTTTGATCTGGGACTAGTGCTGTAATACACAGAGGGTCCGGGTTTGGTAATCCGGGGGCCCGACAACATGCAATTACAATTAACGCTGGTCCAAAAGTAATAGCATGTAAAATTAAACATAACCCTCCAATTGAATTTCTCGTTGGTTTCATTCAATTTGAGGCATAACATCACGCAGCGGAAAAGAGCATAATATTTTCAGCAGCTAAAGTAATATTTTCATGAGAGACATCAAATAATCATTATTAAACATTAGGCATTTCATAAATATATGAAATATACACTGAAAATAAAAACTCAACAGCCTGAAGTATATACCATAAATCAATTTCATGTATATATACCTAAATATATACATGAAATATATGCTGAAATACATGAGATATCCAAAATTCGGCCTAAGAAAAAAACTTAGCCCAAAACTTCCCCGCAGCCCCCTTTGGTGTGGGCCAAAAAAACACCCACGCGCGGCCCAGAAAATCCCGTGCAGCCCAGCATAACACGCGCGGCCCATAAAACAGCCTTACGCGCGTTCGTGGCTGGCCCAAAAAACTCATTGGCCCAAAAAAATGACCGTCCGATGCAATCGGACAGCCGAGAGCACATTGCGGCCTCGACAAAACCCCGCAACCCTAACCCTAACGCCAAAAACACCGCCTCCACCCGAAAAATTCGGATCTGAGCGGCGGCACCCGCATGGAGCGGCGGCGGGGCGAGGCGCACGGCGCAGCTGCGCGGTGGCGACGGCCACCAGCGCGACGCGAGAGGGATGGCGGCCTGCTCCCACGGGCGCGGCGGCCCAGCGGCGGGCTGCGGCGGCAGCGGCAGCGGCGGCCCGAAGCGGCGGCGCGGCGCGCGGCGGCCTCGAGCGAGCGCGGCAGAACGCAGCGTGCGCGCGCGCGCACGGAGGGCGGCGCAGCGGCGGCGGCGCGAAAGCGGCGGCAGCGCGCAAGACGAGGGCGCCCGAAGCGGGCGCGGCGGCGGCGATGAAAGCGGCGCCGCGCGGCTCCCATATGGAGGCGGCGGCGCACGGTAAGACCCGATTCCCCCCTTTTTTTGGTTCTTGATTTTGGGGGTTTAGGGTTCGAGAGGGCATGATATTGGGGATTTTCATTAGGGTTTGCAAAAGAAAATCATAATCCCCTCCTTCTAATTTCTCTACCAAGCCATTAAACTCTAGATTCAAGATCCAGTGTCCGTGAGGTGCTAACTAGGGTTCATGAGGATCATAGGGAAGCTCTGATACCAAATGTGAGCTTAACCTAGGGCTTAAACATGAGCATTAGCCTTAACCCTAGATCTAAATCATGAACACCTAGGGCTTTAGGATTTAGAGGGGACTTACGGTCACCGATGAAAGCCATGAGCTGAAGACCCGTGCATGCAGTGGTGGGTGAAGGTCGGGGTGTCGCCGGGGTACGGAGAGTCGCCGGCGACGTCCTGCAGTGACGGTCGGTGACCTTCCCGTTGCTTAATAGCGCGCAATAGATTGGCGTCTTAGGGTTGTACGGGGTTTTGGCTCTCACGAGGAACAACGTCGTACGGGAGAGGCCGGGACTTCGCCTTTTATCTTGCGTTGTTACAACGGGAGGACCGTAACCAAAACGGTTAGGCACCCCCGATCAGGGCGCGTGAACGTGGGGTGAGCCCACGCCTTCCTCATCCGGCCGTTTGGCCTAGATCAATATCTAACGGGAAGCTCCCAAGCGAGGACGTAGCGCCAGGAGACCGGCGGCGGCGGCACCAGCGCAGCAACCGGGTCGACCAGGTCGTAGGGCTCGTAGATGAACTCCACGACATTATGCGCGGGGACGTTGAGGCCGAAGAGGTACTGCTCCAGGAAGAAGTAGACCACATCGGGGTTCCTGGGGCTGACGAGCGCCATTGCCGGGACCTTCTCCGGCATCCCGATGGCCCTGTAGCTGTCGGTCGCCCAAATCTCGGCAAGGCTCGTCTTGTACTGTTGATTCCACGATGTTGAGCCGTCAGTACCGACGGCCAGCGTCCACGTGACCACCATTGTTTCTTCGCAAGGGTGGCCGCGGGCACGAGCGATCTCCACGTACCGCAGCTTGCCATTGCTCACCCTCACGCAGCGGTTGCTCGCGAGGTCTCGCAGCCACGGCTGCTCATCGAGAGCGATCGCCCCCGGGAGACCCTCGTAGCGCAGCACCGGGTGATCGTCGAAAGGATCGCAGTTGAGGAGACCCAACCGGAGATTGACCCTGTGACCCACCAGAGCTTTCCGTCTAGGGAGATCACGTCGTGGGTAGCCCACGAGCTGCGTCCCCACGCAGGGCAGGGCAGATCCTGCTCGACCCACGCGGGGGTGCCCGAGCGAAAGGTGAAGAGCCTGGCGCGGTTGGTGTCTGTGCCCTTGCCGACCTGGAGCTCGGCGATGATGTACTGGGCGCCGCCGCTGCCGGGGAGAGAGACGAGGCCGACGTTCCTAAGGTTGGAGATTCCGGGCATGGCGGTCTGGACGCGGTCGGGGACACGGATGGCGATGCCGGTGGGCGCGACGCGTCGGCCGGCGACGACCGGGAGGAAGTCGAGCACCATGACGAGGATGCCAGGGGGGTTGCGCTCGAAATCGAAGCCGACGAAGGGCCGACTGGTCACGAAGACGAGGAGGCCGGCGGGGTCGGCGGCGACGACGTATGGGTGCCTGTCATGCTCGCCGGGGTCGGGGTGGATCCTCGTGGGCACGGTGAGGCTGGAAACGCGCGGCGGAGCGGCGAACGACACGGAGATGTCGCGGGGGTCCTCCTCGTCGTCTTGCCACACGTGGGAGACGCGGTCCAGGATTACCCACGGTGGCGGCGGCGGCGCCGACGACGAAGACGACGCCATTTCGATCAATTCGGTGCGCTTCGGACAGAGCGAGAGGGAGAGAGAGAGATTATCAGTCTCAAAGAGAGCACTAACAAATGAACGAAAGCCATGATGATCAACAATGGACAATGGGTACTCATGCAGAATAATCATGGAATAGAGAGCTTTCCTAGCAATTTCTTGATCAAAGACATAGTTCTCTACAGTTACTTGCCCATGCTCAGAAGATCCATACCTCAAACTGGTTTGTACCTTTCCTTCTCTTTTCCGATAGATGCAAACCTTTAGATGTTCATGCAAATGTTTAGTGAGAGTCTTCCTCTTCGCTTGTGCATCATCGACATGTTCTTCAACTTGAGGTGCGGACTCGCATCCTACTTGCCGATCACGAGTATTGAGCCTTGAGAAGATGGCCCATGTTGGCTACTATTTCCCGGAGTTGCCATCTAAGAGTTAAACACAAATAATGAATGTTGGAATGGAATGGAATATTTAAGGTTTAAACACAAATAATGAATGTTGGAATGCAATGGAATATTTAAGGTAAATTGCAAATCACTAGGATAAATCACTAGAGTTGGAATGGAATATTTAGATGTTTAGAGAGTTGCCTATATATTTCAAATCGATACTTTTAGTTTCAAACGTGCTCACACAAGTGTAATTTGTCACCTAAGATGCAGAAGCAAGATGGAAAACACTCATTCATGTGCTAATGCCGATTGCTAAATCATTATTCTCGCAAAAAGATTTCAAGCCACAAAGCATTGGTACTGATTGCGGCGTTGGGGTTTTGAAGGATTTTGGCTTGCGTCACAAGATTGGATTCCTCCCCGTTCGAATCCTAGATAACTTTGCCGTGCTGCGGCGGCGTGGTGACTGGTGAGCGTTGATTAAACAAACGGAGCAAGAACGGAGACAGCAGTTAGGTGATCAGGTGACGGAACGGCTCTGGTCCACGTTACTGTTGCCGTTTCGGGCCGTGAGATGACGTATGGGTGGCCTGCAGACCATTGCAAAGAAACTAGATATGTGTAAATCAACCTCCAAAAAAATAGAAAGAATGAGAAAATGGCAGAGAAATAGAGTCCTCAGAATTTAAGAGAGGTTTAACGTTTTGCAAATGCATTTCACTCGTTAAGAGCATGGCTAATAATACAGCCTTCAACTGACTATATGGATACTTACAGCCCACTTATCAGCCCATTCATATAGTAGTTTACACCGGTGAAGGCTGTATGACCCACCCCTTTCTCTCACAAAGTTTCTTGGTTCTTATGCTTCAGCTGGCTGTAAACTTACAGCCCACCTCTCTTCTCTCTCCTCCTCTCTCTCCTCCACCTCACCATACAGCCTACTAACAGTCTCTTATTATACTTGCTCTAACACAGAGCCCGGCATGTGAATGAGTGATGTTCTAGAACCTTTTAATGCTTGGCGTCAACTACTACTCGTGCACACTTATAGGAATCCGAGCAACACTACCCAGTAGCGATGTTCTGTCTTTACTGTATTTTTGTAATTTTTGCCTAGTTATATATGAATTTGGAATGCATAGGAACATTCAATGTATGTTTGGTAAGTTTCTCATGTTAACTTTAACCTTAGAGATAACTTCTATTTTCGTCCCGACTTCGCCACTGTCACTAACAATTGTGCCGCCAGCGCGTCACATGCTACTATGCCTCCTTCGATATCGGGGACAATTCAAAAGAACCTTCCATGGAGGAAGAAAATTGGCGAGTCAGCAGCAAGGTCATTAGAGGAGCCGCAAATCCAATGGTGAAAAAACTTCAACTGAAACCCAAAATATTCTAATTGAGAGTTTGTATGCCAAATCCAGCTTTTCATCCTTATATTATAGTCAATCTACTCCAAAAAGGTGTTTATTTTGGTCTTTCTAGATATTATAGTTACACACCAAATAGTAAGAAGGAGGATTTCGGAGGTCCAAGAGGGTACCAGAGCCTAGAACTCAAGATAGGAGAAAGATGTAGAAGATATTCTGTGCAAAATCTAACAAGCATGTATTCCTTTTAATGTTGTCCCCTTCACATGGTGCCCTATATGTTATATTTATAGCTATGGGAAGAATGTTTATACAAGTGCCCTCCTTGGACCTTTCCTGATAGGGGCATACATATCTTTTTCTTGGCATACGCTATATGGGCCTGCCTTTGGATCACATATATATTTGGGCCTGCATATGGTGGCCAGTTGGGTTAAAGTAGGGCCACTTCCTCAACACTAGACATTCTAAAAATTGGCAAAAGTCATCGACCATTGAGAAGTAAGAGTCAGCTGACTTCCAAAAAAAGTTTGTTTAGTTATGTATAGTAATTCTTTTTTCTTTTACTAGGACCAATATTACTTTATAGAAATTTTTGCAAAATTGCCATAATGGGTTCATATATGTTGACATTACTTTTGCTGCAAAAGAACTAGCATATATTTCTGGATAAAATTCCTCGTATGCCACTAAGAGTTGCCTCGATCCCTTATATGCCACTGAAAAAATCATCCTTCCTTCCATGCTGCCGAGTTTCACCTCTCATCCCTTGTATACCACCATCGTCAACTCCATCTAGCCTAGCCACCATTAACCTCTTGAAAGTTGTTCGATTTTGGTCAAAATGTCCATCTCACCCTCACAAACATATGGCCCACATGTCATCTTCCTTGTCCTCTCCCTCCTATCTTTCTCATCGCTTTCCTCTCTCTCTCTCTCTAGCACACTGTCGAGCACATGCTCATGCGGCCCAGATGCCATCCACATCACCTGCATCTACCCAATAAGCTTGTCATGGCTTGCACATAGCATCGCAATCTTGAATCCACCTTGCCTTGCTCGCCTCACCAAACTTCCCTCCATCACTCCATGATGCTCACCTTGACGCTGGGCCTACGCTCGCCAAGTATACCACACCGGCACAACCCCCCCCCAACTGAGCTCTCGTAATGGGTCAACACTCCATCATGTTTGACCCCAAAGAAACAACCAGAGTCAACCTCCTACATCATGACACCCTGGTGATCTCTACCTCCATTGCTAAGTGTGAAGTAAGGCGTGTGTTCATAGACGGCTCTGAGGATATCATGTTCGCCTCCACGTTCGATTGGCTCAGAATCTCACGATCAGTCCTGTTGGATCCTGGCATCCAACTTCTTGGTTTAGATGATGCACCAGTCCCAGCTCTTGGTAGGATCAAGCTAATCATGGGGTTCAGGTCCAGGGGTGGCACCCAAAGTGAGAGCGTGGTCTTCGATGTCGTTGATATCCTGTATCAATACAACGTGATCCTAAGTAAAGCAGACCTTAGTCACTTTGGGGGCGGTGCCTCACCGTGTATATCCCTGCATAAAGCTTCCCGACCCTAAAAGGGTCATTACCATGTGTGATGACCAAGATCTTTCAAAAAGGATAGACAAAGACATCCAGCTGGCAATCCAATATGTGCACTCCATCACCCTAGAACTTGTGGGAGCTGAGCAAGGGTCTAGGCCCCTTCCTCCAGCGAGTCCCTAAGCCGATGCCCGATGGGGAGACTCAGGCTGAGCCCCTCTCAGAAGCCGATCCCACCAAGGCTGTGCTGCTTAGCGTGGACCTCAATCCAGCAACGGCGAAAGCCATATTGGCTACCTTGCAGGCAAACCACGTTATCTTCGCTTGAGGGACCAAAGACCTCCCTAGTGTACCAAGGGAGATCATCGAGCATTGGCTCTCTGTGAAGCCCGATGCCAAGCCTATCAAACAAAAGCTCTGAAAGATGACAGGCAAGCACCAAGCCGTAGTGAGGTAGGAGGTCAAGAAACTTTGGAACGCTGACATGATCCGGAAGATGATGCACCCTAAGTGGCTTGCCAACCCAGTTCTTGTTGAAAAGTCGAACGGGTGGTGGCACATGTGCATGGATTATACTAACCTGAACTGTGCATGTCCAAAGGACAACTTCCCACTCCCTAGGATCGATCAGCTAGTCAATGCCGCTTCAGAGTGTGAGCTTATGAGATCGGCCACAACGTGGAAGCCTATGTAGATGACATCACTGTCAAGAGTGTTCTTGATCAAGCGCACACTGTTGCCCTCGAAAAGACCTTTAACAACCTATGCCAGGTTGACATAAAGCTCAACTCGAAGAAGTGAGTCTTCGGAGTGCAAGCCAGGAAGCTACTAGGCTTCCTGGTATCAAAGCGTGGGATTGAGGCAAACCCCACAAAGATCCGAGCCATCCTCAACATGAAGCCTTCCCAAAATGTCAATGAGGTGTAAAAGTTGGCTGGCCAGTTGGCCGCATTGGGGTGATTCATCTCTCGCTCGACCAAGAGAGGGCTTCCCTTCTTTAAAATCCTACGAAGCTCTAGCACCTTCAAGTGGACCATCGAGAGTCCAGCAACCCTTGATGCCCTAAAGAACTACCTTGTGTCCCCCCGCTATTGCACAGCCCCAGGTAAGGAGAGGGCCTCCTCAATTATGTCACAGCAACTCCTATCGTGGTGAGTGCTATGCTAGTCTGAGAAGAAGAAAAGAATCAGCACCCCATATACTACATGTCAATAGCTTTGCAAGGGGCTAAGGTGAGGTATAGCGAACTGTAGAAGCTCACCTACACCATTCTCATGGCCTCGAGGAAACTCCAATACTACTTCCTAACGCACGACATCTGAATACTGTCATTATTCTCAATTGACAAAATGCTTCACAATAAGGAAGCGTCTGGGCGAGTGGGAAAGTGGGTTGCTGATCTAGCCCATTCTCAATCACCTTCATCTCCTGCATAGCAATCAAGTCCCAGGTGCTAGCGGACTTCATCGCAAAGTGGACCCCTGTGGAATTGCCCCTATCCACCCCACCAGCCGATCCTCTTTGGACAATATATGTGGATGGCTCTTAGTTCTCGGAAGGCAAGGGGGCTGGGGCGGTCCTATAATCCCAGTGGGACATGCACCTTCTACTCTGCCCACCTGGACCTCGAGGCCACGAATAACATCGCCGAGTATGAGGCTTTGCTACTCAGGTTGTGCAAGGCTTGAGCGTCGGGGCCAAGTGACTCCTTGTGAAAAGAGATTCCCAACTCATTGCTTATCATATTGACAAGAGCTACCAAGCTAAGGACCTAGCACTGGTAAAGCACCTAGCCCTTGTCCAGGACATGAAGAGGTACTTTAGTGGCATCACTATTTGGAGCATCCCACGTTCAGACAATCTTGAAGCAAACACCCTGGCCAAGGCCACCAACACACAAGCAGAGAGGCCGGTCAACACCTTCTATGAAGTCCTAGCAAAACTAACGGTAAAGGGGCTCCCAGAGGTATGTGCCATTGGGAAGCAAGATTGGAGGAATGCGATCAAGTATCTCATTGATGAGATTGTGCCCCCCAAACCCCATTGAGGCACGAAGGCTGATGAACTATGCAAAGGGCTTTGTTATTCTCAATGACACTCTCTACAAGCATGGCGGTTGCCAACTCTATCTCTGATGCATGTCCAAGGAGGAATGCGCCAACCTGGCTCGCGAGATACACTAGGAGCTCTACGGTTCCCATCTTGCACCGTACACCTTGGTCTTGAAAGCCTTCCGATAGGGATTCTGCTGGCCCACTGCCTTGCACATTACAGAATCCCTTGTTCGGACATGCACCGCCTGCCAGTGGATGGGGCATGACACGAACTCACTCGCGAATGACCTACAGCCATACCATCATCGTGGCTGCTCATGAGATGAGGGATAGAACTGGTCAGTCCCTTCAAGCCTTAGACAAGATAGTATAAGTTCACTGTGGTGGCCATCGACTACTTCTCCAAATGGATCGAGGTTGAGCCGCTGGCTAAGATAACTTCCGTGATAATCCAGAAGTTTGTGTGGAAGAACATTGTGTGCCGATTTAACATGCCGAGGCAGGTAACCATTGACAATGAGACTCAATTTGATGTTGCCTCCTTCCACAAGTTCTACGTAGGTCTGGGCATCAATCCCAGCTTCGCATTAGTCACCAACCCAAAGGCCAATGATGCAATGGAGAGGGCCAATGGCATCATCCTATCTAAGCTCTGCACTCGCTCTTTTGATCACCCAAAAGGTTTTTGGGTGGACAAGCTCCCAACATGCCTTGGTCAACACATACTTCGCTCAGTTAGGCTACAGGGTTCACCCTGTTCAAACTGCTATACAACGACAAGGCCATCACACTGGAGCAACAACGACAAGGCCATCACACTGGAGGAAATCAATATTTGCTCTCTCGAAACCATGACAACTCCAAATGATGATGGCCACTGAGCCTTGCTGGAGTTGACCGATACCATCCGCCAAGAATCAACCCTCAATATTGACCAGTGGTACCAAGTGGTAATGGCCAAGACATACAATAAGACCATCCGACTGCGGCCCGTCCAAAGTGGTGATCTCATCCTGAAAAAAAGGCCAACCCAGACCTCGATGGTAAGCTGAGCTCCAAGTGGGAAAGACTGTATGAAGTCATCCATGCCACCCGTCTGGGGTCATTTCGACTACAATCACTTGACGGCATCGAACACAAGCACAACTAGAATGCGGACAACCTCTGCAAGTATTACGTGTAAGTTATCGAGCCTACTATGACACCCTCATTACCATTTTTTTCATCGGGCCTATTATGACATCCCCACCCTTTCAATTATATATGCCTCTACTGCATGTTGGTTGGATGAAGTGTGCATTTGGTAAGCTGCGTGCTGAGATGAGCGAAATCACTCACCCTCTGGTGTCAAGTCTACGATAACTCGCCCTCCAGGGTCAAATCACCTAACACTCAACCTTTAGGGTTGAGTCCACGACAATTCACCCTCCAGGATAGAGTCACCTGACACTCACCCTCTAGGCTCAAGTCTGCAACAACTCGCCCTTTGAGGTCGAGTCACCTGACACTCACCCTCCAGAGTCGAGTCTATGACAACTCACCCTCCGAGGTCGAGTTGCCTGGCACTCACCCTCCGGGGTCGAGTCTACAATAACTCACCCTCCGGTGTCGAGTCGCCTTATACTTACTGTCTGGGGTCGAGTCTATGATAACTCGCCCTCCAGGGTCGAGTTTGTGACAACTCCCCCTCCAAGGTTGAGTCGCTTGACACACCCTCTAGGTCGAGTGGCAAGGAAGGCATTAGAGATTCGGTTCATATCATCACGAGATCAATTAGCTAATGGTCTCACCAAATCAATTGGAATACAACAATTGAAGATCTTATGACATAATCTCAACCTCACCGATTGTGATTGAGAGAGTGTTAAACAACTATGATAGTTATGTTTCCTCTATTGTTTATTATTTCTATTAGAGCTAATGTTCTCATTAGAGATAGTGTTTAGTATTCACACGAAAAGTGTTCCCACTCATGTACTTGTATAGTATTCACATTTATGTAAACATGGAATCAAGGAGTAAAAAGGTACAAAGAAATTGATTGACCGGAAGCTTTCATATTGCTATTTCATTCCAGACAATTTCATTCTATTACCTGAGCTCAAATATTTTCGTTAGCTTGCAAACAATAATATGGTAAAACCTTTTGCTACAATTTTAAATTTTAAACTTTTCGAACCAATTTTTTACCAGCTAGGGCCAATACAGCCGGTAACCAGAATTTTTTGTACGTATAATCTTTTTTTATTCAAAAATACAGATATATACCCGCGGGAAAAAATTTTTACAAAAATAGGCTCCAGTCGCTCAATGGGGGGCGATTGCAAACTTTCGCCCAACCAGGAAGCGACATTTGGTAAATATGGGAACCGTTGGGCGAATCATTTCTGTCGCCTGATCGTTGGGCGACTGAATTTCAGTCATTGTACGGTTGGGCGACTGCAATTGCAATCACCCAACGCCAGGGCGACAGCGGGGGGTGTTTTAAGACAGCACAGCCGGCCGCCGCCCACTACCTACCATTTTTTCCACTCATTCTGCGCACAGAGAAGAAACGAGAGAAGAAGAGAGAAGAAGAGGAGAGAAAGAAGGGGAAGAAAAGGAGGGGGAGAAGAGAAGGAGAGGACAGGGTAGGAGGAGGAGGTGAGAAAGGAAGGAGGAGTGGAAAATATTCCATCCATTTGGATCCAGGTTTTTTTTTTATTATGTTGTATGTGCACTATTATTTATATAAAATGTTGGTGTTAGTAGGAATTTTAGATGTGAAAATTTTAGTACAATTTTAGTATGAAAATATTAGTGTAAAAAAGTTTTAGTATACATTTTGTAGTATAGAAATTTTAGCACAATTTGTAGTATAGGAAGTTTAGTATTGTGCGATATTATTTGACATGTCGCAAAATTGAAACATATATGCAGGCCGACATCATCAATGGCCACTACATTGAGAGTGTATTACGGAGCTGGAACCATTCGTGAAGGTCCGAATGGTGTGGATTTGAGCGATTTTTCGCAAGTCACTCTCGTTCTTCCAGATGATGAGAATGCTGGAATGGCAGATGTGCAGCATTGGCTGACCTGGAGTTTTTCATTGGACCCCGAGGTGTGCAGCGTCATCGTGCAAGGGCTTTGGAGCCGGTCTCCCACGGACATCAGATGGGAATTGAAGACATTGGTGCGGTCTGCTTCGTGGAAGGGTTTTGTGCAAGGGTGCCGGCGCCATGGATACGAGTGTGTGTTGCTTGTGCAACCGTGCTCACTATAAGCAGCTGCATAAGCTCGTGCGTCCGCCCTTACTCTGGGAGGTGCTAGCAGCTCGGGCGGGCCACATGTTGGCGTTGATGAAGTTGCTCGTCATGAAGCCGATGCGGTACATGGAGGAGAGTTACAGCCGTCAAGCCATAGAGAGGCAACTGGGCAAGCCGATGAATGAGAGTATAATGAGTACATCATGCAGCAGATGGACTCTGATGACTAGAGGGCATGGGATGAAGAGGAAGCTGTAGAGGACGACGACGAGGACAGTTGCGATGAGGATGAAGTTCCTATCCCCGAGAATGGAACCAGTTTAATGCGGAGGGTGTTTCCGAATATGATGAACATGAATCACTATGGGAGTTACATGCTATGTTTGCTGACAAGGAAGCGCTGCAGGATGCCATCAAACTTTGGGGCCTTTCAATGCAGCGGACATTTCGCATCGTCAAATCAAGTCAGGAGCAGTACACTGTGAAGTGCGAGCAGCCTGGTTGTTCTTGAAGGGTACACGCACGTAGACCGAAGTATGAGACTCACTGGATTGTGTCCAAGGTTGAGCCACACTCCTGTATTCTAAACACTGTCTTGGCGAGGCATCGTAACCTGACCTCCGGATTTATAGCCAATTTGATGTATGAGGAGATAGTGGAGAAGAAAGACATGGCGGCCACGCATATTGTGGTAGCTATCGAGAATAAATTCAAGTATAAGATTAGCTACGCGAAGGCATGGCGTGCCAAGCAAAAGGCGTTGGAAAAATATTTTGGCACTTTCGAGGCGGCGTACGACAACCTTCCTCGTATGTTTAACGTCTTGCAGGAAAGGAACCCGGGCACGTATATCGCCGTGCACGACAAGCCGTCCATAAGTCCACTAGGATATGCGGTGTTGCAGAGAGCATTGTTTGCATTCGGTGCTAGCATCGAAGCATTCAGGCGCATGCTGCTAGTGATTTCAGTTGACGGGACCTTCTTGACAGGAAAATACAAGGGGCAGATCCTGACGGCCATAGGCGTTGATGGGAACAATCAAATATTGTCGTTGGCCATTGCATTTGTGGAGAGTGAGAATTATGAGAGATGGCTATGGTTTCTCAGACATGTGAGGGCTGGAGTTGTAGGCACTCGTCTTGGTGTGTGTGTAATCCATGATTGCCACGCCGGTATTATAAAGGCTATAAGAAAACTTCAGGAAGACCCCGAGGAGCCCTTTCCTTGGTCGGACATGAGGAACCGGTGGTGCAGTCGTCACTTAGGGGCAAACTTTTTCAAGTAATTCCCGAAACAATCTTTGATGAAGCTATTCAAGAGGCTGGCTAGGCAGAACCAGCAGAGGAAATTTGATGCTTTGTGGAGGTTGTTGGATGAGCACACCAGGAAGAACGTCGAAGAGAGGAGCAAGGGGCCGGTCACTTCTGGGGCGGCACAATCGCAATGCTTGCCAACAATCGATGAGCCTAACCCAAGTGGTGCAAGAAGGAGGAGCTCACGAAACATCAAGTGCTTCTCGCAGTGGATCGAGGGGGAACCATTGGAGAAGTGGTCGCTGTTGCACGACACGGATGGCGCAAGGTACGGAATAATGACAACTAATCTTGCCGAGGTCTACAATTGGGTTCTCAGGGGTCTCCGTTCTCAGCCCCTTGTCGCCATCGTGGAAGGTGTTCTTCACAGCACAATCCGCTACTTCAGGAAGAGGCACGCGAGTGCCACACTTCATGCCGGCAATCCCGGAGCCCTGTATTCCTCAAAAATTACGGCGTACATGGAGACGAAGGCACAAAAGGGTCAATTGCACACAGTGCAGGTCATGGGCAACAGGGAGCATCATTTTGAGGTGATACTTCGTGATAGAGCCGGATTTGGGACGGCTCGTTCACTTGTTACTCACGAGGTATGCCTTGGAGATCATGCAAATGAACCTAGTTGCACGTGCAATAAGCTTAAGTTGTTACACAAGCCATGCTCTCATGTCCTTGCTGCATGTGGGACCGTGGGCATGGATCCTTCGAACTTCATGTCCGAGTACTTCTTGAAGGAGAGGATACTGCAGGCTTGGTGTGGGGAGCTCCAGGGGTTCAGGGTGGTGGGAAACTTCGCCACTTGGACATTGCATCGAGGACCTAGGTTCCGGATGTTAACATGCTGAAGGGTGGAAAGGGTCGGCGACAAAGCTGACGTATTAGAAATGATATGGATGAATCACAAGCTGGAACACCGGATGCACGTTGTGGGCGATGTGGTCAGGAGGGGCACACAGCTAGACGATGCAATGCATGTCCTGATCAGTAGTTGTTGGAGACTACATCTAAATTTCATGTACCATTTGTAAAACTTGCACGTTACATCCCTTTTCTGTAAAGTAGTTGGTGTTGTGCTGGTAGATTAGTATTGCTCTGTTTACTTATTTACTAGATGTATTTGTTGTTCGTTAAAATGCGATACTTTTGTGGCTCGTGATAACAACTGCACGAAGATAACAACCAATCCATGACATGCTTAACAACATTGCACATTATTTCGATCGACACTCGTACATACTATGGTACAACCATACACCTCGTTGCCTATATGCCAAACGAGCCTCGTGGCACCCACATGGAGAATTGCTGAGGGGGACGCCTCGGACGGGTGGCCATCGTGGTAGTGACACACACATATGCAACTAGGGTTTGCACAGCAACATGTCGGATCGTACGAGCTTCCTATGTTGACAACCTCCTCGTTGCCCCTCTCGCGTTGCATCTGTAGGCGGAGGTCGTTGTTCCCCTCATTGAGAGTGTTGAGTCGCTCCTCCAATTCAAATATTCGATCCCACAATGTATCAACGTAGTTAACAATATACAGTTCATGAGGAGGGTCGATCCACCGGGTGAAGTCACATTTTGCCATCTGCGGAAAAAGTCGGTTAAGAAAGACTATGTAAGCAGTAACGAAAAATGTACTATTACTAATTTGTACCCCGGAGTGTGGGCATCGAAAGAAACGTCGCCCGCCATCGTAATGCCCTTCGATGACCTGAACGACCGCGTACTCATTGTGTCTGCATTTTGGCCAAACTGGTTGAGCACGCCTCCTGGGTATCAAGCGACAGTTAGGGCCGAAGTCCTCCCTCCTTTGCAAGAGAAGGTCTTCTTTAGGTGACCCCGCTCCGACTGGCCCCTCGGCGTCCGCCATAGTATATACTAGCACGACGGAGAAGGTACTTCTTCGGTCGATTAAGAGAACTTACTGCAATGGAGTATTGCATTTCGATTCATGGGGACGCACCTGTGCTCTTTATATAGAACGAGAGAACTTACTGCAATGGAGTATTGCTGAGATAACAAAAGAGGTCAGCTTTGCTCAGTGAGATGACAAAAGAGGCCAGCTTTGCTCAGTGAGATGACAACACAGGGCAGCTTTGCTCAGTGAGATGACAAAAGAGGCCAGCTTTGCTCAGTGAGATGACAACACGGGGCAGCTTTGCTTAGTGAGATGACAAAAAATGCCAGCTTTGCTCAGTGAGAGAACAACACAGCGCAGCTTTGCTCAGTGAGATGACAAAAGAGGTCAGCTTTGCTCAGTAAGAGGACAACACGGGGCAGCTTTGCTTAGTGAGATGACAAAAGAGGCCAGCTTTGCTCAGTGAGATGACAACACAAGGCGGCTTTGCTTAGTGAGATAACAAAAGAGGCCAGCTTTGCTCAGTGAGATGACAAAAGAGGCTAGCTTTGCTCAGTGAGAGTACAACACGGGGCAGCTTTGCTCAGTCACATGCCATGATGACACAGCCTTCAGCCATGACGATCTTGAGATCCACCCTACGGACCAATGGACCCTCGACTTCGAGGAGTGGAATGTCACATGGGAGAAGGAGTTGCTGGAGGAGGAGCGCCACAAGAACGAGCACACCCTGCGTATCCAACGCAAGACGCAAACTCATCTCGAAGCGTGCACGCGTAGAGAGCGGGAGGCTCGCGAGAGGGAGCGCGAGAGAAAGAGAAAAATTGCAGCTAAGGCAAAAGAGGCCGCGGAGAAGTTCAACGCCGAGCGCGCAAGGAAGGGAAAGTAGCCCCGATCCACACAGTAGGTCGTACGAGCAGTTGGGTGCGCTAATCGCATATCATGCTATATGTTATGCATGTTACTCCCAACTGTATTATGAAGTTTATTTCTATTCGGATAAGCGTATTATCTCGCATATCACGCCGGTATGCATTCAATGATTCAGATAGCAAGTCATTTAACAATATTAACATACCGGCTCTCTCCGTACACTAATTCTCAGTAACATCAAAATATTACTTACCACTGTAAGTATCGATCGTTCTACGGTCAATCGTTCTTAAAAAAAATTCTAAAATTTTTTATGCACCTACAACATATTGTAAACATAAACTTTTATTACAACTACAATAGATTTTTTTTCCCAGTTTAAAACTACAAAATTGACAAAACTCTAAAAAATCACGGGGGATTGAGTAAAGTCGCCCGCCTATCGGGCGACTGCGTTGTAAGTCGCCCATCCATTGGGCGACTGCATTCAAGTCGCTCAATAGGCAAGCGACTAGGGCTATAAAAAAAGCTCGCAAGCTATTCGAGTTCGGCTCGTTCTAGGCTCGATTCGAGCTCGATTCGAACTTTAAACGAGCCGAACTCGAGCTTGATCTCGAGCTCGCGAGCTTCACCGAGCCGAACTCGAATAGTTCGCGAATCCCGATTCGACCTTAAATAGTAATACATATTAATTCTTACCGAGCTTACTCGAGCCGAATTCGAGCTCGAGCTTATCTTATTATTGAAAATTAGTGTGTATTTGAATTATTTTGACTGCTATCGAGCTTACTAGAGCCAAGCTCGAACTTAAATTTTTCTTATTATTGAAAAATAGTGCATAATAAATTATTTTAATTGTTATCGAGCTTCAACGAGTCGAGCTCGAGCCTACTCGAGTTTAGGCCGAGCCGAGCTCGAGCCCAGGTTCAAGCTCGAACCCCAACTCGAGCTCGGCTCGAGCTTCTACCAAGCTCGAGCCTGGAAGGCCAAGCTCGCTCGAGCTCGGCTCGTTTACAGCCCTACAAGCGACTGATAGCAGTCGCCCGAGAGTACAACGACAGAAATTCTGTCGCCGTCTGATTGAGCGATTACCTTGAGTCGCCTCCCCATTGGGCGACTGGATCCTATTTTTGTAAAAAAATTTCCCGCATGTATATTTCTATATTTTCGAATAAAAAAAGATTATCCGTACAAAAAAATTCCCGTAACCGGCCGATTTTTTTCCTGCACGTGACTGCGTTGTCTCCGATGCATCAAATTTTGTTTGTACTACATGTCATGCAAAACCATCACGTATAATATAAAGAAGGTGCATTTAGCTGTTCGAACGATTAGTCAGCTGTTTTCGCCGTTTCACTTCTACTAAAATAGCTCTTGTTCAGTTCAAAAAAAAATAGCTCTTGTTCCATCATTGCTACGATTACTTGGTTTTTACGTTGTGTACCGATCCCCATTAGCATAAACTATAGGGTTAATATGGACGATGACCAATCAAGTTTTACAGGTCAACAAATTACCATAATCTTGGCTAATATATCGGCTTGAGTCAGTAATAATTACATTCATTATCAATTTTAAATATAAAAGAATATATTACGAAGAACATATAATCGTCCAGAAAACAAATAATCGAGGCAGCCTGTCAGCCCTGCTGCTGCATGGTTTGGTTCAGTTTTAGCCGATGTATTCACATATCAGGATTCAGAAAGCTGTGGGACAGGTACCACGCAGAATGGAGGGAAAAAATCCAAGCAGTTCGATACAAAAAACACACCTTGGCAGAAGAAGTCACAGAAGGCAATCAACTCAGCAAGGCATTCATGTCTATGAACAACAATTCCAGACAAAATTTGTGTGGCTGCCGTCAGATTTCTGGGGGCAGTTTGCAGCCGCGCAGAGTAATTTTGCCGGTGCTACAGTATTCTGATGCTTACAACACCCTGTATAGATTGAGTTGTATTTTCAGAGCCACAAATCTGTACATTTTAACAAGCACATGCTTAGCTTTTAGTCAAACTTTCCAGCGTAATTTCAGTTCATTTGAATTACACATGAAAAGTTCGATAAAAAGTGCATACATGTCTGTTAAAACGCACAATAGAAATGGTCAAAATGCTTGCACATACCATGATATTCTTGTACAGAAAATGCAACTTTCATTCTCAGAAATCTAAAACATCCCGAGAAATCTGACTAATTGGCAGTTGGCTCCTTTTATATCATATTGCAAATACATCCTAGGAGCTGTCCATCATGCTATCACTCCCAGTTGAGTTGATAGCACCAAAGTTATTGCTATCGGGAAGCTTCACTTCAGTAGTTCTTTCAGCTCCAAAAGTGAAATTACTAGGGAAGTTGTTTGGGCTGACGCGCTCAAATATGGATGCTGGAGCCTGCTGGTTAAAGGTAGGCACCTGGATGTCGCTTGACAGTTTTGGAAAACCAAATCCAAGTGAAGGGAACGAATCTGTTGGAGCAAAAGATTGAGCTGGCATGCCAACATTGGAACCAAAAAGCTTCTGCTCATACAAAATCAGCTGCTGCTGCGCCGCTGTAGAAAATAAGTCGATCACTTTTGTTTAGCCCATGAAGTTGTATTCTGAATTTCTGATTTGCTTCATACTTATTCATACTATTATTCTATTATCCAAATATGCTAGGGCAAGGTATGTAAGCTATCAGAAGTTTAAAAATGCAAGGTTTCATATTAGCTCACCTACTGACTTCATTTTGCATACTAGCTCAACTATTCACTGGTTGACGTGGCTGTTTCCTTTCCATGCTTTCATTAACTAGCAAACTGATAAGAGGTGGTAGCTTTACCTTGGCTGTAACAAAATCCTCTGAATATGAGCAATTTAGAATATATTTTGCCTCATTTCCCTCTCTATAGCATACCATGAAAATCCATGCTACTTGTTACCACGTTACTGTAAATCTGGTGTTTCCAATCAGGGTGTCCAGATTTCATTTCTCTTCCAATGCAGAAATAGGATTCGTATGAGATCAACTATTACAATAAATTTCATTTTGCATAGAATAGTCATGTGCAATTCAGTGTTTCTATTTTTCTTCTAGTTTGTGAGAATGAATCATCTTGAATATCAGCAAAAGTTTGTACAGGGTATAATGTTACCATCAGCCAGTTGCACTTGTGGTCTCCGTTCTTTCACCCATTGGAAACATTGTGCAAGTCTCCACCCTCTGGACTTCATCAAGAAGGCTATTACAAATGCCGCCGACCTGATAAATGTGTTTTAATAACATTAATCAAACCAGTCCCAGCAACATGACAATAATATGACTGCCAATGAGAATTCATATATATGTACACACCTACTTTTCCCTGACATGCAATGGACTAGAACACGTGCTTTATCCCTCTCGCATTGTTCTGAAGTTAAAAATAATAAAATTATTAGATATAGGATGGTCGACTGAGGACCAGATTAACCTATGTTCAGCGGGTTGAGAACCAGATAAACCTATGATCAAAGACAGACAGCAGCAGCAAAAATCATAGGGGTATCTATCTACAGAACATGGGTTTTAACAGTAATCATGAAAGCCATAGTATTACAATGGAAGATTCTGAGTGAATGTTATGCTAAAATATAATGAATGTCTGCCAAAGCAACAAATACCACCAAGCTTGCAGGATAGAACAACAGAAAATGTTGGAGGCTAAAATACTGGAAGGACAACAGCATGCATACCTAGAAACTGGATTGCATCATCAAACTGCAAACTTTTGTTGTCTTGAAGGCAGTGATAAGTGAATGAATTCCGGTAAAGGTTTTGGCATAAAGGTACAGTCTGCCAGGTAAAGAGACTTGTAAAATATCATTTCACTTTCAAATAGAACAAGAATATTTGCAAAGTTTCAGATGACATGTCTAAACAATAGAGGATCAGTCCAATGTCAGACAGACACTGGCTAGCTGGCCATTCTGTGCATAGTTGTCATTGACTCACTGGCACTGCAATAGCAAGCTTCATACCAGAAGATTGGCTTACTTCCAAATGTACTGTTCAGCAGCAGGAGCAAGCCTTAGTCACGCAATTACAGAGAAAAGGTTTATCAATAAATATAGAAGCATCCCTTTTGACTTAAATGGAAGAAATAGAATATCAAATTTTAGGTTCCTTTCCAATCAAATCTGCCCCACAAGCTCAGTTCTAACGGTGTTGTTCTCCATCTATCGCCGAATGGCAATGGCGATTTGGTGTCCTGAAACATCTAGTGCATCTTATCATCCATCGGAGTTCAGTCTTAATTGTTCATGTTGCCCAGTGGAAACTAACAGCTGGACCATAGGTATGACAGTTGACAGTTATACTTACACAGTGTAGCTCCAATTTTTAACTCTGCCAGATGGATAGCTAGCTCCAATTTTTAACTCTGCCAGATGGATAGCTAAACATCCGCTTTCTACCATCCCATATCCTAAGGTTGAAGACCACAAGAGTCTGGTCTATGCCAGCCTGTCTAGAGAAGAAAAAGATCACTAGTCATCGCTTGTTTCTAAGAAGACTGGGCGCAGGGCTCAATGGTGTTCGGCTGGTGATCAGTAGGGTGGACCCTAGTAACTAGGAATGTGGTACTCCTAGGGTGGTTTTGGGTTGCAGTACAGGGTACGAGCTTTTCTTCAAAAATTCCACAGCGAACCGGTACCTCATACTGCGAATCAACTTGTGGATTACTAATTTGATAAAAAAAAAGGCGGGGTGGGTATAGTGAATTTGGTAACTATGGGTCCGGATGTTGTGCTTTCCTGCATTCAATAAGGTTGGCCAGGAGCTCGAACCCAGGTGGGTTGGGAGGTTAAACAGCCTGCCCACCACTAAGCCACTGACCTATTTTCGTTTCGATATAATTTCACCTGTTAACATCTTTCAAGTGCTAAAGTGAGCTCGTCACCAACAATTTTTAAAAGCATGTTAGGCTATTTCTTTCCTGATATTTAATGTTTCTGAATGCAGAAGCTATTCACCAAAATGTTAACTCCAGTCAGTATCTCTAGTGCACCAGAAAACTAAATGAAACTGAGTCGCACAGATTCAAAATATTCAGCAAGCACCCCCAAACTAACAATGCATATGTGAGACTTGTTTATGCAAACAAACTAACAACTCAAGAAACCTTGTAAACATGCACACCCCAAACTTAATGTTACACCCAAATTTCGTGCAGCACACCTGCAAATAGACCCAGATTGTCCACAACAATTCAAGAAGAAACCAAAATAAGTTGTAAGATCTTGTCGCTTTTTCTTCTTTCCAAAAGTGGCCACATTGGTCCCTCCCAATAAATATAGAAGATCAAATGAGATAGTGTGCTTACAACTAGAAATCCTAGCGTGTGTATGCAAAGTAGTGATTCGTCCCCTCAGACATTCCTACTTATGTGAAAGCTTAGAACACTCCAGTCCACCAACTATAAAACCAACACCTAATAACCTCAAGCAACACAACGTATACCATGCCATCCAGGCATACACCTAATTCCACAAAAAGATTTCGAACATTCTATGAGCAGACAACATAGAAATATTGCAAAACATTTGCCACCCATCACCCTCAACAATCAGTACAACAGGATGCCAGAACTAGAAACTGGCAATATCAAAATACTCCCTATCTTATAGTCTCATTGATCACCGTCAATTTCTATTAAAAATTTACCAAAAGATTCATTACTATTTAAAATTCACCATCTACTTCTTGCCAAAATCCTAAAGCGCAAGTTCTCCTGCCTCTCCCGGCAAAAGGCCGACACATTACTGGTTCGACAACAAAATAGCCCACACAGACCCTAAAACCACGCTTCAGGTAATTCACAGGAAGCTACCGAACCCTAGAACTGCCCTTCCATCCCTACGCATGCAGACTAATTAACCCCTCTATTACTTACCAAAACAACCAGCGCCAAAAAGGCTAGCATTTATTTTAGCTCAGCACCAAACCCAAGAACCCAACCCGGCGCAATCAAACCTGATCGGATCGACCAGCGCATAACACGAAAGCATCGCATCCATGTACGCGAAAGCATACTAGCAAGCATACATTGAGGATGTGGGAGATGCCGATTGTCTTGAGGAGCTCGGAGCGGGAGGCGTTGTCGTAGCTGCCGAGGAAGAGGAACTCCTTGAGGATCTCCGACGGGAACGCCGAGTCCTGCCTCGGCGCCCCCGCCGCGGCCGCCGGCGGGCGGTGGCCGCACACCCCGCAGACCTCTCCCTGCTCGTACTTGTGGTAGTGGCCGCAGATCCCGCACGGGTTCTCCCGCTCTCGCTTCCTCATCTCCCCCACGCCGCCGCCGATCGAGAGGGTTCCTGCTCCGCCGGTGATCGAATCGGGGGTGGCTGGTAGCTCCACGGCTGCTCACGGAATCGGCGAGCTGGAATGGAAAGAGGCGTTTTTGTTTTTATTTTTATTATTACTATTATTATTTTGGAGATTTTTTTATGGATTTTTGGGATCGGATCGGTGGGCGGGCGCGGCGCCCACGGAAGCGGAGGGGACACGCGGAGGGGACACGTGGGAGGCGGGTCGGAGCGGGGTGGGGAACTGGAGATAGAGGAATCTGGATCGTTGGTGGGGGATCGACGGCGGAGATTGCGCCGGGCTGTCCGTAGGTCGGTGCGCGTGGGGGCGAGGGTGAGGTGGCACGTCGATTTGATGGAGACGTGTATCTTTCTATGAATCTTTTAGTATAATTCTCGCGTGACAAATGTACATACTTTTATATATATATATATATATATATATATATATATATATATATATATATATATATATATATATATATATATATATATATATATATATATGTGTGTGTGTGTGTGTGTGTGTGTGTTTATTTGTGGTTCGAGTTCTAAAAAGTCAACCGCGCCAATTCTAAATCGGTAAGTACAAAATGATGACTTGTATTTCTGTACAAGTTTGTTAATATGCATGTCATCATGACTACTATAGAGAGTTGACCATCATTCACAAGAGCAGATTAGCAGAAGGGTTGCGACGCTCCAAAAATCCAAAGTCAATTGAGATGAAAATTTACGCAGACCTTACTTAGAGTCTAAGAAACATATTCCATCAAATGATCACTTGAATCTTCATCAAAATTCAATATTTTCTTAAGAATAAGCAAAACTATACCAAAATAGGCAAAAAAAACCAAAACCTCATAATATGAATTACTCATGAGTAGATGATGGCTAAAATGACTTTAGATGTATTTTCACATATCACAGTAAGTAAAATCTTCCAAAGATTCGAATTAAAAATCTTGAGATCAAGAAACTTCAACATTAGATCAAAACCAAGTAAAATCAGACAACATCGAAATCCTACGAGACTTGGTGCATAGATAGATGAGATATGATCTCTATGAGTTATCTCCATTACTTATACGTCCTTAGACATAATAAGATCAAGAAAGGGAGAGAAAAGATCAAAACAATCAAGAATAAGAGTAAATCTACTAAAATAAAGAGACACCATGAGAGATAAACAAAATTAATATATTGCTATTTGAGAATAAAGCTTTTACAATCACTACACCAGGAGAACAATAGAGCATACTACTTGTCTAACCCTAACCTTAGAACACAAGGTTAGAATGAGAGATGGTTGGATGGTTAGTTTGCAAATCTCCATTCCAACCTGTTAAATACATAAGGTAACCAACCCACATATAGCCTTAATTGATAGTATGAGGTAACCAACTCATATCTAAACCTAATGGATACTATCCACTGACACGTCTTAAGGGAACCCATTAATCCCACACTGACACATCCTAGGGGAACCTATTAATCCCACACAATACTAATTTTATTTACACAATTCATATATGCTTTTCAAAGCACATAACGTCGAATCCACTAAATCAATAGCTTTTGATCTACTTGATCTTCTCATAATCTTCTTGACCTAAACAGCTTTACGTTGTGGTATTGAACCAACACAGTTTTCGATATTTAGCAAATTACCCAAATACCCTCGCCTTGACTTGGTTTTGATCTTCTATTCCAAGCAATCACCATGCTCATTACATATGGGTGCAACAAATGGCTTGTCATGTACCAGTAAATCTCTTTCATTTCAGTTCCACTGGACCACACCTCACTTAGACCGATCAAATCACTTTGCACAACTCATCACTCGAACCTTTCCTTCAACATTTCTAGTCTTTTTATAACATAGAGCTCAATCATCTCACTCTGTATCCTTGACCATTCTAAGCATCGACTCCTCCATGAGCGTAACTTTAATCTTCGTCGTTGACTCCAATGCTTCATGCACACCCAAAAACAAATAAATCATTTTCAGACATAAATTTTTCACAACCTGACCCACGTTAGCTAAAACATACTTCACACAACAATAATGCACTAGCCAAATATAATTCAATTCATCCAAAAACCAATTTTCTAAAATCACATAACCAAATTTTCTAAACCAGTTTGACCACCAAACAGAGACAAGTTAGACCGTTGAACTTAGAGCAAACAACTCGTTCTCAAAAATTGCAACTAGCAATAAAACTTGGATCATACCAACCAACAGTTTAACCACCATGATCATACCGCTCGACACAGTCTGACCGGCAATAAACCAACGATTAGACCGATTTGTCTGGTAACAAACCTAATAAAATACAAATTTTACAATATTCAAAATTTTATTCCATAAACTTTTCCAATGACTTACCATAATATTATCCTCGACTTTCTCACGTAGCCTCTCGGAAATCCAAAGGTTCAAAGTTACGTTGTGTTCGTACTTCGTTGGAGGCAATGATCAGGCAGAGGCACACCAAAGCCATTTCAACAACTTACATCTCCCAAACCGGTTAACAAATAATACTGACCAGCAAAGACTATTATACTACACCTCTGATCAGAAGTAGAAATAGTACGGCTGAGTGAACTAATCAAAAGGGAAACACCACTTACACCATAAGTAAACAATCCTGGCCAAGTGGCTGAAGGATGGACGCCATATAATTACTCCTCGCTACAAACACATTACATTATATTACCACAAAACAATAGAAAACATCAGAAAATGTCCCTTTTATCTAATATACCATATTAAGTTAAAGATCTTGCCATCATGGTGTACTCGGAACCGGATCGGTGCCAGAAATGTGGGGGGGTGCGTCTTCCTTAGCAGCTGCAGCTCCATTCCCCGGAGATGCTGTCTTCGCGGCGTCTCTCTTGCTATCCTTCCCTCCAGACCTGACAGCATGGCCCCCGTTCTGTTGACCACTGATTGATAGTCTTCTATTCGGCGGGGTGCCATTTGAGGCGCTGCCGTTGGACTTTGGGCCAGGTACCTTCTTTGCACTGACTGGTCTATTAGGGCTCACCCGTGATCCAAATGGCCCTTCATGATCAGTGTTCAGTTGCTGCTCGATGTAGCGTTTTTGTTCCTGGGATGTGGAAGCACCAGACAAGATGCAGAGTTAATATTATGGAATCAATGGTCAGAAGCATATGCCGCATATAGAAACAATCTAGGCACTCCATGAAGTGGCGATGTACTGTTCCAAGTTTCATCTTTTCCCTAGCTATGATTAAGTATCATAACACCATCCAATTGAATTGAACTGAGCGAACCGGCAATTGATGGCATAAATCAAACGTAACAGAGGAATGCAATTCTATGACCCAAATGCCAGTCGCAAAACACATTCAGAATGTTGTATCTTCAAAATACTGATATTGTAACTTCAAAATATTGAGGAACCAGTGGCTTCCAGATTTAAAGATCAAGTAGCACTTACCCGCATTCTTTTCTTCTCTTCTTCCCTTTCCTGCCTGAGCATAACATACTCGTCCAACATAGCTAGAAGAGATACACCATCGTACATGAAGGACAGACCACGATTCTCTTCCCATGCCCTGGTCTTGGCCACCAGAGTTTCAACAAGTGCTATAATGAAAGCGTTCATTACATTAGCAATGAATAGAATAAAATGTATGTCCAGCAGAATTTAAGTTACCTACTCTATAAATTTACCCAGGAATAACCGGCATAACCAAAAATAAGCCCCATGAACACAAATAAATCCTCCAAGGCATAAAATTATTCGCAGATAAAGCAACAGACATCTACTGTTGTCTTTCAAACAAGTACCTGGAATCTTGTTAACAAGAATACGAGCTTTTTCAGCACGTTTGAGATTCAGATGAGCACCTCGGCTTGAGTTATATCTGTTGTCATCCTGCAGAAAGATTTTTAGTTTGTGTGAGAAGCTATTTTAAAACCAGCACAGTTTGGTAATATCACCTAAATAATCACAGCATAGATGCAGCAGTACTTTTACTTTGCTAAAACCAATTATGAACATACCCGGTTATAATCTTCAAGCCAGCTTTCTTCCTCACACGCAGACATCCATCTTTCAACCTTATCTAATATTTCTTTTCTACTCAATGCTTCTTCCTTTGCTTTTGCTATCTGACCATCCATATCTGCAATCAGTTCTGATGGTTCTATGTTCCCTGCCTCAATCAGTGATAATATTTTCTCATGGGCAGCAGCTGTGTCTATTACTATGTGAGCACCGGCATAGATGTCTTCCAACTCAGTTTGCTTCTTGAAAGCTATTTCTGTCATCTTGCTGTATTTTAGCTGGTCTAGCCTTTGAACCTCTACCTCAGCCTGAACAATTTGGAAAGAAAAAGTCAAATACGGTGAAAGGAACAATTCATATCAGGCAGTAATCCTAGCAAATAATTTGCAATTTAATCTCACTTGTTCAATTAAATCAAGGGCAAGAGCTCCAGGTGCGGTGACTTCATCTACAGATGCTGATCTGTTGCAGGTGACATGATCAAACATGGCCCTTTCTTGCATGGGGGCATCCATGAGATCCCAAAGATCATAGAGTTGACCAGCAAGCTCTTGAAGCTGAGGATAGGAAGCCAGCCGTTGATGAGATTGTGCATGTAAAAATGGGGGTGCACTTCAGATTTTAAGAAGGATTAAAAGATGTGCCTTTACCTTGCTTAGCCTCAACTTTTTATCTTCATTAAGTGTGGCTACTGTCTTGTCAAGTTTTGACAATGTATTGTTGCTAATGCTCTTGCAGTAGTCAGCAATAGAGCCATCTAGACTGGGATGAACTTCGGTCACTGTGCTGAGAAAATCCATCCCCAAGACAGTACAGAGATCATGCACCATGCTTACATACTCGAGAATCTTCCCCAACCTATTGCTCTGCAAACCAATTATTCAATAAGAAAATTTTTGTTGGCCATGGGAAACCAATGATGAAGCTTGGTCAAGCATCATAACTAACATTAAGGTAACAGATAGACAAATACCTTCTCTTTCTCAAGCTCCTGGAGATGAGACCGAAAATCTTCAAGCCTCTCAAGTGTCAAATCGTCCTCATTGACTTGTGGTGTTGCTACCTGCTCACCCACCTCTGTGGTGCCAGCAATCTCACCACATATTTGATCAATTTGTGACTGTACATTAACAAATTCCCTCACTCTCTCATTTTTCTTCTTATTCAACTGCTCAAGTGTTGGCGCTATAGCAGCTAGCTGTTGCTTGATTGTCCCAGATGTCTTCTCAGGCTGCATGTATTGAGCAGTCTCGATTTTAATTCCAATAATAACAAAATCTAAAACACTTGGATGAGGTATCATCTGACTCCTGAGTTAGAACATCAAAATATCGTGCACAAGAACTTCAAGAGGAAAAGACTAGTGAGAATTGATAATTCAGAGAAATTTATAAATTGGTACCCTAGTTCCAGTAAGTAGGCATAACATTAATACGCTGTATCATGCATGTACACCTCAGGGCTACTCTAGGTTGAAATCAATCAATGGTTATTCGATGCACTGACAATATTCACTTACAGTTCTTGCTATAGCCTTTTCTCCAAGAGCAGAAAGAAGTCTGGCAAGCTCAATCTTTGAGTCATCCAGCGCCTGGATAAGGAGATCCCTAGAGTTCGTGGCCTGATCAACTTTCCTCTTGTAAACATCCAGGCACTCCTGATCTAGCTGGTACAGGACCTTGTCGCGGTCCTCCTCGCTCTCACCAACTTCATCCCATATCAACTACAATTGAAAAATTAAAGGAAAAAAAGGAAACATATCACCATCAACTGCACAAGTCGAAGCAAAAAAAAAACAAAATGTTGCAATTCGCAAAGCACAAATTAGAACAGCATACCTGCAGTTTCTGCAGCAAGGATCCGCACGTAATTTCGCCGGCCATTTCAGAACAGAGCAACCTGTAAGGAAGCAGCATCACTTGAGAAATTCTTGCATACCTAATTAAGAAGTCTAACAGGAAATGCACTTCCAAACTTGATGGCACTAACGGCATGCCTAGCAAGTAAGACAACAAAGCCGGCAATCTTTCATTTCTTGCTCCCTATGAATCATTAATAAACTTATCTCCAAATCAGACACTAATAATAATTAATCATAGAGCTAATGGCCATACTGACACTAGAATCACCCCATCATTAGCACTAATAATGACATCTCAACACCTAAGCTCTAGGGGGGATCCCACAGCTAAGATTTACCTTAAACCCACGGAAAATCACACCAAAACCCTCAAATCCCGCGCCAAGGTAAAATCCCTTAAAAACCGCATGCTCTTTGACCGCATTTGTCCGAGCAAAAAAGCAGCACGCATCCATCCAAAACATCGCGATCTGAGCACGTAGCTCTCAAAAATCGATCCCAAAAAAAACACACCTTTCCTTTTATCAGATCAATCGCCAACATCCGAACCAGAACCGGATCCCCGCTAAATCAACCTCCCCACCGCCCAAAACCCCCCGAAACCCACCACACCCCGCTAAACCCCCGCCCGCGCCACCGCCATTACGCGCCGCATCGCCAGATCTCCGCCTCCAGCACCCTCACCACAAATTCAACCGTGAAGAAGGACAACGAAAGCTGACCAAAGGCCCACCAGATCACGCGGGGACGAAGAGTCTCGAAGCGGGTGATCCGTGGGTTCAGCGCCCGACTCCTCGGGGTTCGTGGCCGGAGGAGCTCGCCGCCGCCGCCGAGAGGTGGCGAGTGGGGGTGGGAGTGGGTGGAGCAGAGGCTGGACTGGACTGGACTGGAAGGCTAGTAGTAGTAGTAGCTTGCTGCTGCTGCTGCCTCACGACAGGGCAGCGCAATTAATGGGGGCGGGTGCGCGCGTGGCCGCGCCGCTGGATGTGACCTGGTCTTGAGATCGGACGGCCGAGATCGGCCGTAACTCCCCGGGCGGTTTTTACCGCGGGTGTCGGTGAAAAAAAGTAGGAACTACTACGGGGGAAGGAATATAATCCGTTGGGCCCACATGGATGATTGGGAAACGGACGGAACGGGAGCTGTAATTCCCTGCGTTTAAAATTTTTTTGTTTGGTGCCTCGGGGAGTGCTAATTTAATGTTCCGTGTTCGCGTAGCAGAGCATGTAAAATGATATAAGCCAGTTATCTGTGAGACTTGGCTGTCATCGTTTTGGTTTCAGTTTTTACCTTCTGGTTTTTTACTATTTATAAATTTTATTTTTTTGAACTTTTGACTTTTTATTGAGCTTTTTTGCCGGTTTTTTCCTCATATTTGTTTGTATTATACGTAATGGGCTAACATATTTTTTAAATTTAATTATGCTAAATAAATCCATCATCATTCTGATGTTTTCTCACCATTCTGATGTTTTTCAGCCATAAGCCACCAAAAATAAGCCCAAATAATCACCACCTTTAGATAACATGGATAAAAAGAAGGAGGAGAGAGAAAAAACGATATCTACTGTATTTAATAGATAGTTTTATAGATAGCTTTTTACTTTATATATTATTATATAGATAACTCATTAAATGTATGATGCCACTATAGATACTATATAGACAATTTATTATATGATCTGTCTTTAGTCCTCTCTATAAATAATATAAATGTATATTACAGACAACTATCGTCTATGCTATTATACATGTTCGAGGCTTGTTTAATCCGGATTTGTTGTAGCATTGACCGGTCAAAGCTGTCCCGTTGTGTTCCGGCTGTCTGGATTTCCTCTCATGCGGTGGTGTTAAGGGTAGTACAATGGTTGACCAGTGGTTGTCTTAATACACCTCTATGTTATATAAATAAGACTATAGATAATTATAAAAATAAATTATCTACATAGTAGTATTTTTTTTCTCCTCTATATCATCTAAAATATTATATAGGATAGATTTACATATAGCTGACATGTATACCGTTACACATATCTGCGGCTCATAAAATAGGGCTCTGGTTTGGTCTCTGTCCTTTTTGGTATGTCTTTGTGACGACACTGTTGGCCATCGATGCCTGGGAGGACCATGCATTCAATGGAAAAATCTTTTGGAAATCTGATTCTTGCTGGCAAATGAAAAATGCGAGGTCCCTGCAAAATGGTCGCAGCGGGCATTGGTGTACTACCATATTAATTGGAGCGATCGTGTTTGTTTTTGTCGTACCTGTTATGGCTACCACACAACCGATTTTTCTTCCAAAGGCCTCTGCGCAATAATTTTGTTCCACCTGGAATATGTGTTTCGGTGTAATATTGTGTCTTAGTTAATGATTTAGATCGTGATTACCGTGGTATCATGATTCATGATGACATGATAAAAAAAAAAGTCTACAGCAAATAGTGAAAGCTATCATAGATGCTATGCTACAGTGCAGTGCTATTGAAAAGATTATGTAGAATACAATTTGAATAATAAAAAATTGTAACAAGAGTGTCAAGCAAAGTGCAACTAAAAAGTTGCAAATTTACAACACTTTCATGACATGTCCAACCTACAATCTTAAAATATAAATACATTATTTTCAAAAGTCTAAACATTTTACTTGATTTATTAGCATAAATAAAAAATAATTTTGAAGCTTCAAATTTTTAAAATCTGAATTCAATGTATAAATTTATTTTTGAACACTAGAAAGAAATTCTCATTTCTTGAAATAGAATATAAAATATAAAAGTATCTAAAATTTTAAGCTAGAATTCAAGTACCAAATACTTGAACTCAGATATCCTAAGATCAAGTTATCTTTTTATATTTTTTAAATAAAATTCTTTGTTTAATGGCCGCATTGAATTTTTTACTATTTTTGAACGTATGAAATATCTTGCTTTCAATTATTTGTGTAAAAACTAATTTTAGTTAGCTAAAAAAACTCTAACTATACAATTAGCATACCAAATAATTGTTCACAGCTTTAAATAATTACAAAATAAAGCATAGTGGCTGCTATTTCTGCTATTCCGTCGTTACTACTCTAGCGGTCCTCTGCTCAATCCAGCTTGAGCTTCTTACTTATTTTTTACTATTCTTAAATTTTGTCTTTTTCTGGCTTTTTGGTTTTTTTAGCTTTTCTGCCGGGTTTTTTCCCGTATTTGTTTGTATTGCCCATAATAGGCTAACATGTGTTTTTCTATTTTTAATTTTTTTAAATTTAGTTATGCCAAATAAGCCATCATCAACTACAATGTAATTTCAATCAGCTACAATGCAATTTCAGCCATAAGTCAGCTTATTTCAGCTCAACCGAACGGCACTATAGTTGTAATAGCATACATCTATACTATAGCTTAGCATCCCAAGTGCGAAAACGGCTATAGCCCACGATTTAAATCACTGGTCAGTACATGAGCTATTTCTGGCTTGGACAACAAGCAGCTTCTGCAAACCTTTTTGCGTTTGCTGACTTGATTGGCTCTTGTGGAGGCTAGTAAGTCAAATGGCATACATTAAGGTGATAGTGAAAGTGTACCTATTTAGGGTTAGCAATGTAAGCAATGTTAATGGCAAAACCGAGTACGTAAAGGAAGGCTTTTTAGCTTATAGGAAGGTGATGTGAAAATCAAGATGCTTAAGTGTTGTGTTAAGAATGCACAAGGAGCATGTTTGTGGAAAGGAGAGTGAAAGGAGTAGGTGGATGGCTATTTTCATTAACTAAATCAAAGTCTCCCTAAAAGAAGAAAAGTCTATCTTAGTATCACAAAAAAAATCTCTAGTGTAGTCGCGCATCACAAGTAATAAGCGGTGCAATATTCCATCTCATCACAGGTCAAGCGATGCATGCATAACCCTTGAAAGGTAACAAGTAGGTAGGGTAGGTTGGCCATTGGCTCAAACATAGCAAAGACAAAAACACAAATTGCACAAAAATTGTATATACGGAAATTGCACCCTTTTATTTGTATTTGTATTGTGTAAGTAAAGTATACCTTAAGTAGATGCAATGTCATACTACAAGGGAAAAAAGTTGGGACAAGTTTATATATATCCCATTGTTAGGTTTTGAAATTTTCTATTTACCGTTGATTTATCTCATGGATACGTGAATCTAGACCAACATTGAGTCTCAGAGAACAAGTGAGTTATACTCTTATAACTTTATCAAGGACATTGGTGTACTACTTACATTAAATGGTGCGATCGTGCTTGTTTTTCGTCATGTTGATCTATAGCTTGCTACTACTACTAAATAACCAATTTTTCTTCAAGTGGACTCAACTCAAAAAGTTTGTCCCACCTGGAATATGTCTTTCGGTGTAATATTATGTCATAGTACATGATTTTTTTTTCTTGCGTGGACGACAAACGGCTAGCTCTGCAAACTTTTGCATTGCTTGCTGGCTCTTGTGGAGGTTAGTAAGGCAAACGAGATCCATTAATAAGGTGATAGTGAGTGTGTACCTATAGGGCGCGTGGTGGTGTGCAATGTTAGCAATGTTAATAGCAAAGACTTAGAAGATGGTTTATTTGGAACAAAGAAAAAAGTGATGGAAAAATCAAGATACACCTACGTGTCCTGTTAAAAATGCTCACTAGTTGGAAGTGGAGTTGGAGGAGGTCAGCGGCTATTCTCTGCTCATTTGAGCTTCTGATTCTAGCTTCTAACTTTTTAATTTCATCTTTTTTTTGCCTTTTTAGCTTTTTGGAGGCTTTTTTTCTTATTTCTTTGCATTGTCCGTAATGATATAACTTTTTATTTTTTATTTTTAAAAAATTAATTACGTTGAAAAGCTACTGACAGTTACAGTGTATTTTCAGCCGCTGCAGTGCAAAAAACCCCATGGTCCTGAGCTTTTAAGTCTAAATAAGCACCACCTAAATCAAAAGGCTTTCTACAAGGGGGCAAGTGTAACGTCCCATTTTGGGCATGTAGAGTGTGGTTTGTTTGAAATTTTCAAATTCGGTTTGAATTCAAATGTGCTACTCAAATTTCCAAATTTCAAAGTTTGAAACCTCCTTGGGCTTGGCCCAGCCCATCCCCTCCTTTTCCTTTCCTTGGCCCAGCCTAGAAAACCCTCGACCTAGCCTGGATAGGCCCACGCCGCCTGAGCCACAACATGCACACCCAGACCGCGTCGAGCACACATCCGCACCATGCCATGCATGCCCAGCACCTGCGTTGCCTCAGCCATCACTCGACATTGTGCCACCCCGCCTTGCCTGCGTGTTCCAGGATCCCTGGCTTTGCGCCACAGCCATGTCATCCCATCCTGCTCTGCCACCCCCTTCACGCTCCAATGCCCAGCCGCCTTTTTCCCTCTTTCCTCGTTGCACCATCTCAACTCATTCCAACCCATCATGAGCCACACCGATCAGCCCGTGTGCCAGGATTATGCTCCCCTTGCTGCTGCACCTCCTCCTTGCTCCCATCGCATTGTTCTCCACTAGTGTCACCGCCATGGCTGCAGCGAGCCATCATGGCGCCAATGCCCACTTGGCCTCTCCTCCGCTATAAAGCCATGCATGGCCTTCCTTGCACCTCCACTCACACCTCCTCACCTCCAATCAAACCCAAGAGCCCCAAGCCTCTTTCATCCTCCTCTCTGGTTAGAGCGCCACCCCTAGCACTGTTGGAGCCCCGCTACATCATCCATTGATTAGCCATAGCTGGAGCACTACACTGACGTCCCAAAGACAACCCGAGCTTCCCTGAGCATTCCCTTCCTTTGCAGCGAGCCTTCCGTGGCAACCCCCTCTCTGTCGATAGCCCTCACCACACCTCCCCGAGCTCACCTTTGCTTCCGGTGAGTCACGAATAGTTGTGGTGCCATGCCCCTGCCTTCGCCGCCACCTAGGCTCTTGCGACCACCACACCCATCAAATTTAGGCAGCGCCAACTCACCTCTAGGTGCGGTATGGCACAGGCTCCCCATTTCCGACTTTGCTTCTAGTCACCAAGCTCTCCATCGCCGGTGAGGAGGTTCACCTCTTCTTGGTGAGGAAGAAGCCTTGTAGCGTTGTGGTTAACATTTAAAACACATGATTAAGATTAGTGTAATGATGATAGTACATTTTAATGCCTCTCTCTGACTCGTGGGCCATACTCACTTAATTAAACTCCTATTTGTATGATAAGTGGACCTATAGCTTTTAAAAACCTTTTAAATCGGTACTGTTTTTGACTTTAATCACTACGATACTCCTTCCAGTTCGACTGCTACGGTTCTCTTTTCGACTTCGACCACTACGGTACTCTTTTTGACTTCAACCACTACGATACTCTTTTCAACTTCGACTACCTTAGTTCTCTTTTCGACTTCAACTACTTTAGCTCTCTTTTTGACTTCGACTAGTATGGTACTCCTTCCGACTTGGATTACTACAGTTATTTTCTTTGACTTTGACCGCTATGGTACTATTTTCGACTTCAACCACCACAGTACTCTTTTTGACTTCGACTAATATAGTTCTCCTTCTAGATTCGACTGCTACAGTTCTCTTTTTGACTACACACACTCTCAGCGCTATAGTGCTCTTTTTTACTACGCTAAACAAGACACGGCTCGTCGCCAGTGAGGGACTCCTCGGCGGGTCGTGTGTGAGCAAAAATAGATCCGGGACCTCGGCCCACATGCCTAGGGGAAGTATCGAGGCCTAACTTAGATGATATGGTAGTTGGCGGCGAGGTCCTGCAACGGTAGAGGCAGGGGAATGGCACTATAGGGCTATGAGCTATTAGGGCTCGATTCAGTGCTAGGGGAGCTTCCATAGGGGAGGAGAAACTCACTGAAGATGATGACAACACTCAGGAAGGCGCAGAGTGGCTTGGTGATGGTGACCTCGTTGGCAGTGAAGGGGTCCATGTCGACAGCGAATTCCGACAATAATGGAGCTACAAAAGGGTGTACATGAGCTTGCTTATATGCATACAGATACATGGGTGAATGGGATTGAGGTATGACTCATCAAAGAAAGAGGAAGGCTTATGGCGGTATCCTAGCCTAAAATGAAGAAGAAAGCCTAGCCCAAGTGGTCCACTGTACAAAAGGTCAATCAAATGAGTAAAGGGCTTAAGAGAGAGGTAAGAAGCATTGTGACAGAGTCGGAGAGAAGAGAAGCTCACCGGAGTTGCTAGAGCATGGTGACGTGCTCGCCGGTGTTACGAACGACTTTGGTTTCTCGGTGTTTCAGTGAGCAAGATGCTTAAGAAATGAGCACAAGAGACCGAGGGGGCGAGTTGAAGAGCAAAGGCACAGTTGGGAGGCTTTGTAGGTACAGGATGGCTAAGGGCAAAGCGCGAGTTGTCACGAATGCAACCGAACGGTGTGGCTCAATTACTCACCGTGGAACGCGAGGCGCAGAAGAAGACAAGGGGGAAGAGATGCGTTGTGTTGAGGTGATGGGTAGGCAAGGGTTGGCAGCAATAGAGAGGAACAGTGGGTGCAACATCAAAAAAACTCACATTGGGTTTAGGGATAATCAGGCTTGAACTCTTATTTTTGCAATGTTAACCGTAGCCTACATAGGGAATCCATGGAGGGTCAACATTGAATTGACTAGTTTTCAAAATAGTCTTTTTTTTAGCTTAGCTCAATTCATGCATGGTTCCAGATAATCTACTTGGTTGGCAAAGAAAATAGTTAGAAATGCGTATGAATATACAACCTAGTTTTCAAAATAGTCTTTTTTTAGCTTAGCTCAATTCATGCATGGTTCGAGATAATCTAGCAAAGAAAATAGGAAGCTTCCAATCGCCGCACACCACCGCAGGGAAAGCCGCAGCGGCATGGTGGGAGAATTACTTGGCTGCTAGAGGCCAAGAGGATGCCACCACTGGGAACAACGCCGAAGCTATCCCTTGGTCAGAATTCAAGACCGCTTTCAAGGCAAATTTCGTCCGACAGGGGTGATGAGAATGAAGAGAAATGAATTTCGAACTTTGAAGCAAGGGAATTTGTCCATGAATGAATACCTTACCAAATTCACTCAACTGGCCCGTTATGCTCCTAAAGATGTGGAAGAGGAAGAGGAGAAAATTGATAGATTTTTTGAAGGGATGAATGAAGAACTACGAGTTCAGCTAATCGTCCAAGACTTCACCAGCTTCCACCAATTGGTGAACAAAGCTTTAATTTTAGAAAATGAAAGGAAAAATCTAGCGGCCAGCCATAAGCGGAAGTTGCCAGTCCAACGCCCCCAAGGAAGGTTTATCCAGAGGTTATTCAACAACCCCTCCTTCTCAAGGTTCAACCCATCCGGTGCTTCCGCGTCAGTTTCTCGGTCGGGTGGGAGTGCATCCCAAGTTCCGCGTGCAGGAGGTCAGTACAATCCAGCGGCTAATCTTAATTGTTATAGCTGCGGGGAAAAGGGACACTTTGCCTATAACTGCCCCAACAAGCAAAATGTTCTAGCCCGCAGTCAAGCACCAGCCCCTAGCAGAGGTCAACAGAGCTCTCAGGCCAGTAGGAATTCAGCCGTACCAAACCGTGGTCGGGTCAACCACATCACTGCTGAGGAAGCTCAAGAAGCCGTTGGAGTTCTTATGGGTACGTTCTCTGTCAAATCTATACCAGCACAAGTGTTATTTGATTCGGGAGCTTCTCATTCATTCATGTCAAAAGGGTATGCTGATAAATTGGGGTTACCTGCCTATCCTTTAAAGAAACCATTGGTGCTTAGTTCACCAGCTGGTCCAATTACTGTTACCTTAGTGTGCCCTGGGGTGGCAATTACTATGGAGAGATGGGACTTCTTAGCAGATCTAATAGTTTTACCCTCCCAAACTCTGGACATCATATTAGGGATGGATTGGCTAGCGAAATATGATGGAATCATAAGCTGTGCCACTAGGAAAGTCAAGCTTACCAAGTGCCCTGGGTTAACAATAGAAGTGAGGGTGGATCGCCCGTACCGATGGGGCCGGGCAATTTACTATTGTGAAGATGTATCATTAGAAGGGATGATAGTGGTACAAGATTACCCTGAGGTATTTCCTGAAGAACTACCAGGTATGCCACCCGACAGAGATTTGGAGTTTGTCATTAACCTAAAGCCCGGTGCTGCCCCCATCGCTAAGAGGCCCTACAGAATGACTGTGGACGAGTTAGAAGAGTTAAAGAAACAACTATATGAGTTACAAGGCAAAGGATTTATTAGGCCGAGTTCCTCACCTTGGGGATCTCCAGTAATCTTTGTGAAAAAGAAGGATGGTACAGACCGCATGTGTGTAGATTACCGGGCCTTAAATGAAGTGACCATCAAAAACAAGTACCCTCTGCCAAGAATTGATGATCTATTTGACCAGCTTGGAGGAGCCACCGTCTTCTCCAAAATTGACTTGAGGTCGGGTTACCATCAATTGAAGATCAGGCCTGAGGATATTCCAAAGACTGCTTTTACCACTAGATATGGGTTGTATGAATTTACAGTTATGTCTTTTGGGTTGACAAATGCCCCCGCCTATTTCATGAATCTCATGAATAAGGTCTTCATGGAATACCTAGATAAGTTCGTGGTGGTATTCATTGATGATATTCTCATCTACTCCAAGACCGCAGAAGAGCATGCTGAGCATTTGCGCTTAGTACTAGAGAAGTTGAAAGAGCACCACTCTATGCCAAGTTCAGCAAGTGCGAGTTTTGGTTGTCGGATATCAGCTTTCTAGGCCATATAGTGTCCGCTGGGGGAGTAGCAGTGGACCCATCGAAGATTGCCGCTGTAATGGAATGGCAATGACCCACGGCGTCACGGAAAGTTTCCTCGGATTGGCAGGATACTACCGCAGATTCATTGAGGGATTTTCTCGAGTTGCTAGGCCTCACACAGCTACTCAAGAAAGAGCACATGTTTGAGTGGACCAAGGTTTGCGAGGAAAGTTTTCAAGAACTAAAGAAGAGGTTAACCTCCACCCCAGTATTGATTCTGCCAGATGTACGCAAAGACTTTGAGATATATTGTGATGCTTCACGTCAAGGCCTTGGAAGTGTACTTATGCAAGAAGGCAAGGTGGTAGCTTATGCATCCAGGCAGCTTCGCCCTCATGAAGTCAATTACCCAACCCATGATTTGGAACTGGCTTCAGTAGTGCATGCATTGAAGATTTGGAGACACTACCTTATTGGGAATCATTGTGATATATACACTGATCACAAGAGCCTCAAGTACTTCTTCACGCAGTCTCATCTAAACCTGAGGCAGAGAAGATGGCTGGAGCTCATCAAAGATTACGACTTAAGTGTTCACTACCACCCCGGCAAGGCTAATGTGGTAGCTGACGCCTTGAGTCGTAAGGCATATTGCAACAACCTTATGGTTATGGAGCAGCAACCAGAGTTGTACAGAGAGATATTGGCGCTCCATTTAGAGATCGTGGATCAAGGCACTTTAGCGACCATGGAAATCAAAACAAGCATAGAAGAGATGATTATGGCTGCGCAACAAGAGGATCCAACCATTTTGAGGATAAAAAGATTGATGGAAGCAGGGAAGGCTCCCAGGATGACCGTTGATCATGAAGGTGCTCTACGATACGGGACACGTATCGTTGTGCCACATCAAAAAGATCTTAAAGAATTGATATTGAGAGAAGCTCATAGCTCTGCATACTCTCTTCACCCCGGGAGCACCAAGATGTACCACGACATGAAACAATTCTGCTGGTGGCCTCGCATGAAAAGAGACATCGCTGAACATGTAGCTCTTTGTGATGTATGTCACGAGTGAAGGCGAACATCGAGACCCGCAGGTTGCTACAACCATTGCAAGTGCCCCAATGGAAATGGGAAGAAGTCGGCATGGACTTTATAACCGACTTCTCAAACAAAATCCGGTATGATTCCATATGGGTGGTAATAGACGATTGACCAAGGTTGCATATTTCATCCCCGTTAAAACCACCTACAAGGGAGACAAGTCGCGAGAATTATATATGTCTCGCATCGTGAGTTTGCACGGTGTACCCAAAAGGATAGTCTCAGACCGAGGGTCTCAATTTACCTCGCATTTCTGGGCTAGCCTACATGAAGCCATTGGCACCCACTTGGATTTCAGCACCGCCTACCACCCTCAAACAGATGGGCAAACGGAGAGGGTAAACCAGATATTGGAAGACATGCTCCAAGCTTGCGCTCTGGATTTCTCCAAAGAATGGGACAGATGCCTGCCCTATGCTGAGTTTGCTTACAATAATAGCTATCAAACCAGTCTTCAAATGGCCCCATTTGAAGCATTGTATGGAAGAAAGTGCCAAACCCCGCTTCACTGGTCGGAAGTAGGAGAAGGCTATATCTTTGGCCCAGATATACTAAAACAGGCTGAAGAAAAGGTTCGCATAATCAGAGACAGATTGCTAGCGGCCACCAGCAAAAGAGCTATGCATAAGAGAAGAAGACCACTAAGCTTTGAAGTTGGAGATCATGTCTATCTGAAGGTATCACCATTGCGAGGAGTCAAGCGATTCAAGGTTAAAGGCAAACTTACTCCACGATATGTTGGACCGTTTCCAATAGTGGCCAAGAAAGGAGAGGTTGCCTATCACCGACTACCTCCCAATCTATCTGACATACATGATGTCTTCCACGTGTCCCAACTCAAGAAATGCCTACGAGTGCCAGAGGATCAAGCTCCAATGGAAGCAATCGAAATTGAGGAAGATCTAACCTACAAGGAGTGTCCAATCAGGATCTTGGATACTGTAGAAAAGAGGACGCGAACTCAAACCATCCGCATGTGCAGAGTGCAATGGAGCCATCACTCCAAGAAGGAAGCCACCTGGGAACGTGAAGATCAACTACGGAAGGACTACCCCGACCTATTCACTAGTTAGGCTGAATCTCGGGGTCGAGATTCTTTTTAAGGGGGTAGGTTTGTAACATCCTGGAAATTAAATCAGAATTATGTAAAGCTTTTGAATTAATGTTGCAATGTATTTCCATTTTCATTAGAGATAGAATGTTTTCCTAAAAATTGGGTAAAAGGATTTAAGAGTTAAAAAGGATCCAAAAAGAAACATATGTGTTTGAATAGTAGAAATTTAAAAATCTAAATTAAGAATCTGAAAAGATGATCCATAAAATATAAGAAGAGAATTTTAATTAAGCATAAAATGTCATCTACAAATATAAGGGTACGAATAGCAAGGAGCAAGCAATTAGGAAGAATAACATTTATGGACATGCATATATATATATATATATATATTCATAAATGTACCCAACAAATAAACCAGTAAAGAGGGAATAAAAAGAATATGTGTATACATCCATGCACAAGTGTTGGTAATAGTAATACAAGTAAAAATAAAAATAAAAAAAATAAAAAAAAAGAAAATAGAGGGGGGATCCAGACCGGGCCAGCGCCCAGCCCAACCCGAGCGCCCTGCCTGTCTCGCTCTTTTCCCTTCCCCACGCTCTTCCTTCTTCCCTTCCTCCTCTCTTTCTCTTTCCGTTGCGCGGCCGAACAGCCTCCACGTCGTTCCCATCCTCGGCGCCTCCTTTCCTCCGCCCCGCCTCGGAAAGCGCTGGACGACGTCGCCCCCGCCCATTGGCCAGCCGCGCCGAGACCCTGCCCGCTCTCTTTTTCTTCCCCCGCGCTGCCGCCAGTGCCCTCTTTTTCCTCCCCGCGCTGCTGAGCCGTCCCTCCAGGCGAATGGTTCGAGTCTCCTCCCCTCTCTCGAGTGGCACAGCGGCATCATGCCCTGCTCTGAAATTCTGCTGCTCCGCCGCTGCCGATGGGACTGTGCAGGCGAGCCTCCCGGTGCCAGCCCCAACCGCGCGAACAAGCTCCCGAGGGCAGCCCTCCTCGCGCGCCTATAAGCTTCCCCGAGAACCTCTACGGACTCCCCTTCTCGCCTGCTCCATCCAGAAGAAAGGAATCGGGATTTCGCCCCCAAATCGCCGCCACAAACCCCCTTCTTCCCCAAGTCCGGCCGCCGAGCCATCTCCATAACCGCACCACCAATTCTCGATTCCTAGCCTCTACACCATCTCCATGACGTCGTGAGGTCAACCGTGAGGTCGGCCAAGCCTCTCCGGCTTTGTAGCTCGCCGGCGACGAGCCTTCCTCAAGACCGCCGCCACCGCTCGCCGCCGACCCCTCCCCGGCCTCCCACGACCCCGGCCGACCACCCCACCAGACTCCACACGGTGCGGGCATTCCGTTTTGACCATCGTCCGATCCTCCCCGGCCCCTCCTCGCCGACGAGCCCGTCGCCCTGTTTCGGCCCCGAACTCCTCTGCCCCGGCCTCTGCTAGCACATACCTCAAAAGGTAATAACCCCCTGTATATGTAAGCAACGATTGAGATGCTCTCCTGGCTAGCGGCGTCGGCGCTAAGACACACCCGGGCAGCGCGTGTTCGAGTTCGCTCCGCCGCGCCGGGTGGGTTTTGGATGATTTAATTTTTGCCGATTTTTACTGTGCAGCAGTGCCCAGCCGATTGTGTGGAGGTATGCTAGCCTTGTGGCAGGGATAACTAAAAAGCATATGCCATGAATATATCATGTATATTTATAGAGATACACATATCCATAAGAGCACCTAATAAATACGGCATGCGGGGGCGTCGGGTAGGAAAGAAGCTCACCGGAGTTGCTAGAGTAGGGTGGCGTGCTCGCTGGTGTCGTGAATGGCTTTGGTTTCTTGGTGTTTCAGTGAGCAAGATGCTCAAGAAATGCACGCAAGAGACCGAGGGGGCGAGTTGAAGAGCAAAGGCACAGTTGGGGGGCTTTGTAGGTATGGGATGGCTGAGGGCAAAGCGCGAGTTCCTATGAATGCAACTGAACGACGTGGCTCGATTACTCACTGTGGAACGCGAGGCGTGAAAGAAGACAAGGGGAAGAGTTGCATCGCGTTGAGATGACGGGTAGGCAGGGGTCGATAGTAGTAGAGAGGAACAGTGGGCGCGACATCAAAAACTGGGGGTAGCACAACCATGGCAGAGCTGGCACAAGCGCACGAGGTGGAAGATGAACTTTGCGAGTGGGCCACACTCGGTAGTGAAAGAGATGGCTAAGAGTGTTGAGTAATTCTTTAAATGTAGAAAACTTACTCCAAAAATTATTAAATTTTTTTGGAGGCTCCTAACATAGAGTAGATTATAGTATAAAATTTTCAAAATTTTATATTCTCTAGATTTTTTTTCAAAAATTCTGGGAAGGTTGTTGCCCTATATAAAGTCAATTTCTAATTTAATTAAACTCTTAGATCATGTTCAAAAATTACCCAGATATTTATTTCTAGTGCCATGTTTGTATTTGTGAGTTTTTGAAATGATTTCTACCATATATCTTAACATACCAACTTTTATCCATCTTTTTATTTTTTTATAACTTGGTCTCAATTTTTTTGATGTGCAATACATGCACTTTTGATTCTTGAAAATCAAAATTTTCCAAAGAATCTCCAATAAAGAGCCAAGGAAACAAAATGCATTCAAAAAGTTTAAAATTTTTCTCATTTTTGCTTGCCCTACAATTTGGGATGTTACATTGATGGTGATAAAGATGGCAGAGTTTAGCTTAGGTCTCATCCCAATCTAGCTAACTAAGGTGGTGTTTGTATGCACTACTATTATCTAATTCTTTGGTTAATATCGGTCACACATGAACCTTTCCCAGTCATTTGCCTATGGCAAGATTTGTCCTCTCCTTTTTCTTTCGCTACCACTTCCACAATTTATGTATGTATTCATTTGGCCTGATCAGCCATTTTATAAACTTGACCCGATGTGATCTTTGTAAATTCTAATGTTATAATATTAATATATGGTATGGTTTATGTCATATATGAGATGATTCAGTAATGTTTTGTGAGCATTATTTACTTATCCAAATAATAGTGTTGTGGTTTTATAGAGGATTCTGGATTGGCTAAATTCGACTCCGACAACAAGTCAGTATGTATCAATACCATGGGTGACATTGGCTGTACAATATTCGGGTTTGCGGCAATACAAGTTTGGATAGATAACATTTTTTAAAAATAATATTTTTATTGATATTACATAAATATACTATCACTTAAAAAATTACAGAAATAATCTACTGTCGCCATTCCAGATAACGACAAATCTCTATCGCTATTTCAATTGGCGACAATCCTATGTGAAGTCCTATGTGGCAATGTGTAGGTCTTTTTCGCCATTTTAATTGGCGACAGAGCCAATTGGACTGGCGACAAGGATTTTGTCCCCAAAGGAAATGGCGATAGAGTCAACTGGTCGACAGCGGGTGTAGGAGCATATATCGCCATTTCGATTGACGATTGATCTCTGTATCACATTTTAATTGGTGACAGAACCTGTGCTTGGATATGGTACTCTGTCGTCCATTCATTTGATGCAGAGCTTCTGTTGTCATTCATTTGATGATAGAACTTCTGTTGCCATTTGAAATAATGACAGAAATATTTTAAATGGTGACAGAGGATTATTTCTGTAATTTTTTGAAATGGTGACCTATTTTATAATATTAATAAAAATATTATTTTAAAAAATTCTATAACCCTTTATACATCCATAGGTAGAAGTGGGTTATCAATTTAAGTACAAGAAAGAAACTAGAAGCAAATTGTACAGTAACTGTATATCTCAACTGAAAATACAATGGGACGTACCAAACTTTTCAATACGACGCCAAGTTAGGCCCGGTTTATAGGGCAATACAAGAAGTGCACATTGTTTTTCTTTTAGTGGAGAGCTAGAAATTGGGCTAGCTCGATTAAATTCGTCAAACATGTTTTGTGCATGTTGAGCCATATTTTTGTCTCGTTTTAAATGGTTTTACCTTCTTATTTATTTTAGCTTTTATCTTATTTAAAACAGAAACCATTTGAAACACGCTACCTTCTAATTTCAGTTATTTGTTTTTTGTTGTTTTTCTTTTTTTTTCTTATTTCTTTGCATTATCTGTGACGATATAACGGTATTTTTTTCTTAGAAAAAGGTAACATCTACTACAGTACAATTTTAACCATAAATTAAAAGTCATCAGAAGTTTAAGCCATGAACCAGTTAGAGTAGGACCATTATGTACAAACAACTCTATCCCTAGATTCAATAGCAAATCCAATTAGAATATTGTAACTAGATTGTGTCATTTATGGATTTCAAGCGACGAGACAACAAATTGAAATTTTTGTTATTTTTATTCTTTTCTGTTCTTGAGCAAATGTTGCTGTTTCTAGAATTCCCGCTTGTTTTATGTTTGTTTCCCAAGAACCGGTATGAGCTCCGCGCGTCTTTGCATCAAGAGAACTTCGTTTCTTTATTATTTGAATAAGCCCGACTAAATTTCACCAAGATTCCCTGGTCCAAACAAGACCTATAACGGCTATACTAGCAATAACATGGCTTAGTTTTTTTAGCTTATAGCTTATGACTTATGATTTTCTCCAAATAAACAGATGGGATGATTTTTTTCGCCATCGTTTTAAAGCGGTTTATCAGAATAGTCTTTTTAAAATGGCTTATCAACATTTAGTTCATTTGCAATAACACTCGTATTAGAACCAAAAACATCAACTATAACCATAAAATATCAACCGCAGCAGAAAAAACTAGCGCCATTAATACTCTATTGGAAAAGCTTCTCCCGGTCCTAAACTAGGTTTACCTCTCAAAACCAAACATAGCGCGAGTGACAAACACCATAAAATTTCCTCTCGAAAGATGAGAGGTGAGGCTGAGCAAATTAAAAACTGTGCCTGTGAGTGACAGGGCGTGGGGGAGAGACGGGCGAGGGCCGAGAGCCGTCCGCGCTTCGCAGAGACAGGAAAAAGCCGGCGGGGCGGGACGGGACGGGTAGGGCACCGCGCGGGCGCATGATTGCCTCGTAATGCCGCTGTCTGCCGATGGCCGAACGCCCGGCCGCGCCCCGTCCTTTGTCCCCGGGCTTTGGCGAAGGCGACTACTGTTGCTGAGTTGAGGAGGGCGGTGGGCTCGGCTGCCAGCAGGCAGCCTGGCATCGCACGTCGATGCGGCTGCGGGGGATGGGGGCGGCCGGACGCTCGGACAGCGCCTGCCGCGCGCACGCTGCTCTCCGTTGGCTGCCGAGTGTGGCTTTGCCGCTTTGCGTCGATCGTGGGTTTGGTTTCTTCGGGTCGGTGCCTGTCTGCTCGTTGTGACGAGAAAAGAGGATGCCAAAGCAGAGGTGAGGTCAGCTGGGGGAAAGCAGAGGTGCTTTCGTGGATGCCAATCTGATCGGACCTCCGTCAGTTTGAGTTCGGTCCTGACGCAGAGCAAAAAAAATCCAAGCACGTCCATTCGGACCATTATGTCTAATTCGCAACAGTATGATCAATGTACACATGCTAAATTGCTACTCGCACTAGAAACATATGCATATTAATGCTACAACCGTTTATACATTTTTACGATTCATAATTCCAGTTGTAACAATTCCTTATTCGAGTTCTACAGTTCAATTTCTAGAATAAACTTTGGAGTCTAGCACGAGGGAATTATTCAAGTGTACCTGTTGCCGCCAAATTTTGACAGAAGGAAGAACTGCCTGTGCTCATTTGGGCTTTTAAACCTTAAGCTTCTAACTTTTTTGGTACATAATAGTTTTTGAGAAGTCCCCAAATTTCAAACCAGAAAATTTTTATGCATTTCCCTGAATTTTTGAGTGATTTTTGTCAACTTTCCCTTTTTGGAAAGTTTCCCCGGAATCCGCCTTCCTCTTTCGGCCTTTCCGTTTTCTCTATCTCCTTGGTGCATTTTTCTTTTCCCCGCCTCCCTCTCCCCACGGGCCCCTCCTCCCCGCCTTCCCCTCAAGACGCGCGCGCGCTGCGCGCGCGCCGGACGGCGCGCCCATGTCACCACCGACGCCGCCCGTCTGAAACCAGTGGTGTCTCCCGCACCATGCGTCGCCACCTCCCTCCCTTGGTCCCACCTGCCAGCTGCCGCCTGTCTCCTCCTCCGTGCGAAAGCCCGCGCTCGCCCATGCCGTTCGCTCGCCTGCTCCCGCGCCCGTTCCTCGCCATTACTGCTGCTCAGTGCCTGGACACCGCCCCATTGCACGGAGACGATGCACCACCAGCTTCCCGTCCTCTCTGTTGACCCCAATGCTACGCCCATCCCCCTCTCCCTCGGACTCTTCTCCCTCCGCCGAGACTGAAAACCCCTACCCCTACTCCCTCGCGCTCCCTTGCTTCCCAAGCTTCCCTACCACTCCCTTTCGCATCCAACCACTTCTAAGCAACTTCCAGAGCAGCTGATTGAAACCGCATTGCCTTGATCGCCGTCGCTGCCCTCCCCTGCGCCGGCGACCCCCGTGAGCTGATCTCCCCCTCCCTTCCCTCATTTCTCGATTCCATTCACCCAGAGCTTCTCTGCTACTCCCTGACCACCATGGTGTCCTTTTCTGGCCAGGTGATCGCTCGTGTAACCTCGGCACTGCATCTCTCCTCCGGCAGAAGCACCCCTCCCGTGGCCAACTCTCCAGGAAGCTTCTCCGTCAACACCACCGCCGCCATTGTGAGCCCCGGACTCCTCTAACCATGAAAACCCCACCAATTGGACCTAATTGGCTCCGGTGACCCCCTCCATCGCCGGGAAGCCGAACTTCCCCCTTTGTTCTCCTACCCTCTCCGTTGGTCCTCTCACCTCCCAAAACCCCAAAATGGGTTTCCCGTGTCGAGATCCACCCGCCGGTACCCTCTTTGACCACCGGAGTCCTTTGCTGTCGCCGGAGAGTAGAGGCGCCGCCCCTCTACCTCTCTGTCGCGCACGCACGGCGAGAGGAGGAAGACGACCGGCGTGGCTCTACCCCGCTGTTCTTCCCAACCGTTGCCATCTAATTCTGAGTGTCGGATGGTCACGTCCCCGCTGTCGTCCGATCTTCCTAAACGCGTTGCCCTCCGCATCTGTCTGATCCAGCCTCTCCGCTCCGCCCGCCTTCCCCGCGTCGCTGCCGTCCGATCTCCACCCCGCCCTGCATCCTAGCTGCTCACTCCCACTCCATCTCAGCCGTCCACCCGAGCCGCGCATCGGACATCCGGGCCGCGTGGGCGCACGCATGCGTGGGCCAAACCCCACGGCCTGCTTCGCCGCGGAGCGCGCGTGAGTGGGCCGTGCTGGCCGTTCGGCCGCGCGGGCCGCACTGTGGCTTTGGGCCGGCCCGACACTATTCACCGATTTTTCAGGGATTTAATAATTTCCAAAAATCCAGAAAATCCAAATAAATCCTAGAAAATCACAGAAAATCCCAAAAATTCCCAAATTTCACCACTTTGCTCCATTTGATGTCCTGAACCCATTTTTGACCTCCATTTCCCCAATTCATCCCAGAAAATTTCTAAAATTTTTTATTTGGAGATTTATGCATTTTACTCCTTTTTCATAGATTATTTTTCCTCGCTTGATTAGGCTCAAGCCGGACTTATATTATATTTGTGTGTTTGCGCTAGTTTCGGAGATTCCGGAAGCTTCGGTGCAAAGCCAGGATCCAGGAGTTGCTACGTTCGAGTTCGCCGAGATCATCCAGATTCACGGCAAGTCGCAAAACCTTGATCATGTTGTAACCCATGTTGTTTAATTATGTTATTATGCTACTTGCATTTTTGCTAGTTGTGAAATGCTAGTTTAAATAAAATAAAATGTTTAAGAATGATTTGCTAAGTAGATGAGTATATACCCTAAAACTGATATTTTCAAAAAAAATATACCTGAATTTAGATGGAATTGAAGCATTTAAAATCATGGTGCTTGGGTACCATGGTGCCCCATTTCAGCGTATGTATGTATATGGAGCATATCTAGTGCAAATAGGTTATTCAGTGGTAACATGCAAACGCGAACCAGGACTATCGGATCTAGATCGAACAGCCGAGAAGCGCCACCGAGTCCCTCCCGGGTTCATCCCCGAGCGCTGCTGCCAACCTCCCGGCCCCTCCCTTGCGCTGCCGACCCTATCAACCACCACGAGGCCGTCAGCTGGAGCAAATTGTCATGGGTGACCCTAGGGTTGGGGCGTCACTATATCTGCCACCTCAGCACCGACCGCAGAGCGTCACCACCTCCCTCCTGGCCTCCTTCCCGTCCCCAGCCACCACCTTCGTTCCTCCCCGCACTTAGTTGATGTGCCTCCTCCCCAAGCGCCGCCGTCCTCCTTCCCACACTGCACAGCCGGCGTCATCCCCGAGCGCCCTCGCCCTCCGACCCGGCCTCCTTCGTACCCATAGCTCTGTAGTCCCCCTCCCGCCCCCAGCCACCACCTTCGTTCCTCCCCATGCTTGGCTGCTGTGGGTGAAACTGGCCGCCACGAATTTCACAGGGCCGCCACCCTCCAACCCGGCCTCCTCCTCGACACCATTATGCGTAGCATTAGTCAGCACCAATGAGGCGTTGCCACCCTACTCCACCCGAACTCCATGGCTGCCACCCTACTGCACATACAATCCGTGACACCGTCACCTCGACCACCACCCAGTCGTGCATTTTGTAACTAAGAATGGATGCGTCAGTGCATTTTGTTTCCATTTTTGTTGTTTCCAGTGGATGTAACTTCTTTCTGACAATGAAGTCGAACCTTGAAATCGTTCTGGTTGTGCTTGATCAGTGATTTGTGTCTTTGAGCTTGAAATTATGAAGCAACATGGAAGAAACTATCATATAGTGAAGCCAACTCCCCATGTTCCTGGAAATGTTTTGAGTTAATTATGAAGCAACCACAAAACTTGCTCATGCAATAGTAGGGAAAAAATGACTAATACTATTTTTTTTAACAATTTGAGTTGCATACCTCAATAGGATTGATTAAACCATGTGGAAATCCTAGTGCAAATTCAACCATCTGTATGATGCAAATCCGGGAGGGACATGGCGGCGCTCGGCTGGGTGGGGGGCGGCGACGTCTAAGGAGGGGATGGGGATGAGAAGGGGACATGCGAACAAGAGAGGCTCAGAGAAGAAGGGGTTATCTAAAAAATGATGAGTTGTGTGCGCGCACGCGCGGGGGGGGGGGGGGGGGATGCCAAAGACCATAAGTGAGTTGGAGGTGGGAACCCGCCTCAATCTCTGCTGTCCAATCTAGATCCAATGGTCCTGATTTGTGTTTGCATGTTATCGCTGAATAGCCCATTGGCCATTTATACTAAATATGCTCATACATACGTACATACATACATACATATACATAATGTATGTATATATACATATATGTATATATGTATACATATATATATATACATATATGCATATATATACATACATACATACATACATACATACATACATACATACATATACATACATACATACATACATACATATGTGTGTGTGTGTATAGGAAAACTTTTTCATATTTCCGAGAGTACATACTCCCACTTCCAATATACCACTTAAACAACTATTTTATACCTCTTTATAACTTTCGGTATACTTAAATACTAATATTAAGATACTTCAATACGACTTGGTTAAAAATTTTCATCGGAGCTCTTTATTTTTACTATATATACTTTCCATGTATAAAAAGAGTACATACACAAATTATGCTATAAAAATTAGACTTTTATGAAATTTTTCATGGAACTCACTTTGGAGTCTCTTACAATTATTATTAGAGTATGTTCAAATAGATAAAGAGGTATAATAACACCGTTAAGAGGATATATTAAAGTAAGAGTATAGTGAGAGTACATACTCTCAAGAGTATAAAACTATTTTCCTATATATACTCCTCTATTATCCCTGGGGGATTGCGCCCCCGGAAGGCCTTCACGTCATCAATTATGCAAAAAGCCCCCCGAATTTTCAAAATCACGTAAGGATCCTCAGTACTTACAGGTAGGTCCCTGCCACGTTAGCAATTTCGCAAAATGCCATCTATTTTCCCAAATTACATATGGGTCCTTATATTTTTCAAGGAAGCCCTCCTTTTTGTAGAAAGGACCTTTGGTTTTTCTGAAATTACGTATGGATCCTTGATTTTCCTAGAAAACCCTTCCACGAATTGTCGGCTCTTTTACTTTGGTCCACACAGTAGCTAGTGCGGTGTGGCATCACGCTTCTGCTGCTAGTGTGTGTGTGTATAGTTTGATTAGGGGTGGAAACGGATCGGATACGGTCGAATAGTCTCAAATACGAATACGAATCCATATTTTTAAAATGAATACGGATATGAATTGAATATTTTCAAATACGGATACGAATATTCTGTGAATGATATTTTGATTTTCTGATAGAATATTGATAAAACGGGAAACTTACGCTTTAAACCGCCTAAATTCAAGTTTTGAATCACAAAATTTGTACGGATTTTTCACCAACCCTATACTTTATCTTCTAGGCCCAGCTACTTCCCTACATTAGGTTCAGTTCCAGTTAGTAGATCCAATCTGTACATTGAAATATTACTTTCGCCCTTCTCATTTCGGCTTGAGTTTCTGGCTTATTTTTACTGTTACTAAATTTTGTCTTTTTCTGAACTTTTAGGTTTTTAAGTTTTTTTGCCTTTTCTTTTTTTTTCCGTATTCATTTACGTTATCCATGATGAGCTAACATATTTTTCTATTTTTAAATTTAATTACGCTAAATAAATCACCTTCAGTTACAATGTAATTCAGTCAGATACAGTATAATTTTAGCTATAAATCACTATTTTTCAGTTCAACCGAATGAGACCTTTGTTTGATATTGCTTACATCCATGTATTGATCAATTTCAAGTTGCCTTTGTTCATAGCCGCCAAAATCGTGGCATGCTGCATATGTGACGAATGGGCACCCACCCTCCATACTTTACAGGGACGTGGTGCTGCAGTTTTAGGAAGACAACTTTCCGACGGCAACAATACATTTCTACGGTTCTAGAAGTCCGTGCTCTGTTAAACAATAGCGCCTTTTTTTTATCTTTGGATTATAACTTTTGTTTTAAAATTTTGAATTTTAACTGTTAATGAGAAAGAGTATGGAGAAAGATACTCGCATATGATTTTGGCTGATAAAAATAAAATCGAGTCAGTGTCTACTACTATCGACTTATAGACCCTAAATTAAAAAGACACTTTAATTAACAACTAGTTACTATATAAAGGCAAACCATAAAGCAAAGGGAAACTAGCCTACGGAAGAGAAGAGGTTTTGATAGCCGCCTTTAAGCAAAAGAGTAAACATCAGCACAGCAAACCCAAAACACTAGAGCAAACGATCACTTGTGGGCTCCTGGCCTTCATCCTTCTCACTTGTTCCCCCTAATCGATGGAATTCGAGAAGGTGTTTTTGCATCCACACACCTTGAGAAAATACCACTCTAAAATATTGAGTTAGGGAAATGCCACTAAAAAAATGCCTCGTTGGGCTTTAACCGCTCTAAAGTTTTTCCTTTCCGCTCTAAATACCCCATCGCTACTCTAGCGAGCTACATCCGTGCCGCACCGTTCGAGATCAGTATTGTCGAGCTCTTCTCCCGTAAGACTATCATTGCTCCGTACCACGCTACATATTTGTGTCGAGTGACACCTCTCTCGTCCAGTCGTCCTCCCCAACGTATGGTGAGGTATCCGGAACTAGGGCTGGCAAAAAAGCTCGGACTCGTGAGCCAGCTCAGACTCAACTCGGACTCGTGAAGGCTTGGCTCGGCTCGTGGATGAAACGAGCCGAGTCGAGCCAGCAAAAAAGCTCAGGATCTAAACGAGCCGAGCCTGAGCCAGCTCGCGAGCCAGCTTGGCTCGGCCCAACTACCCGATGGGCGATGGCCCAATGGGCAATGGCCCTTCTACGCTGCCCGCTGCGCTCCCGGCCTAGCGGCCTCCCCCGACCCCCACTCGGCTCTCTCCTCTCTCTCTCTCCCTCTCGGTCTCTCCACTCACGCGCGGATGCGCCCCCTCCCTCTCCCTATTTCCTTGCCCCGGCCGACGCCTCTCTTCGGTTCCTCCGCGCCGGCCTCTACTCCGGTCTCCGGCCTCTGCGCTCCCCTACGCTCGACCCTCTCTCTCTCCTTCCTGGACTCCTTTCAACCCGTCGCTGCGCCTCGGCTCCTCATCACGCCGCTGTGTCGCACCGGTGCGGCTTCCCCCTCTCCTGCGCCTCCTTGCCCGTCGGCGCTGCTTGGTGAGTCACGGCCCGGCCGCTCCCTCCTTGCCGCTCGGCGCCGCCCGGTGAGCTATGGCCAGATCCGGCCGATTTGGTGCTTTTTCCCCATATCCTACCCTGATCTATCGGTTTTAGTTTGCTATTTTTGGGTGGGAGGCGAGTTGGAGGTGTGGCTATGCCGGTGGTAGTTGGGGGCTCGGCCGGCGCCCGGCAGTCGCACGCAGCCGCCGTCCTCGTCGGTATTCGGTAAGCCTCTTCTCCTCTCTTCTACCTTTGGTGATATGCTTGGATTGGTTCTATGTGTTCTACTGAGGATGGATGCTTATGGTTTCTAGTTCAATGTTGGCTATAATGGATGAATGTAGTACATGGATGGTGATTTGTGGGGTTTACCTTTACTGGTGATTGCGAGAAGGGTTAGGGTTTGGGTCTGGTGGTGGTCGCTTGCTTGCGGTGGGGTGGTCGCCTGGCGATGACTCGGTGGTTGCCGTGCCTTCGTCTTCTTGCCGTCAGTTCCCCTCGGTGGTTGTTGGCTCGCGAGCCCGCTCGAGGTGGCTCGAGCCGCATCACGAGCTGAACCGAGCCCACAAAAAAGCTTGATACCCTAACCAAGCCGAGCTGAACCGAGCCTAGATTCCACTAAGCTTTCACGAGCCGAGCCGAGTCAGGCTCGGCTCGGCTCGTTGCCACCCCTATCCGGAACACAGTTACGAGCAGGAGGAGGTCGAGACTCACCAAGCGTCAACACGAGAAAAAAGGACAAGGGCAAGGGTAAAGCTATGCAAAAAAACTCTAGCACCCCCCCTCCCCCGGTTTGTATTTCAGCTTTTAGTTTCTAACTTTCAATTTTTTTAATTTTAATTTTTGGTTTTTTTGTCTTTTTTTTTCGTATTTCTTTGTATTGTTTGTGATGGGATAACATATTTTTTCTATTTTTATTAAATTTAATTATGTTGAAAAGCTATCAGTAGCTACAGTAAAAAAAAAATCCTCAAATAGTAAAAAAGCCAAAAGCCACATAAAACTCAAATGAGCACTAGCAAAAGACGGTGTGTACATTAGCGTGGCATTCCCATAATTCCATGCCTTGCTTCACTTGGCTTAAAGCTTCGGCTTTTTGTACTATGTGACATTATACAACACTGTTTAAAATTTATTTTGGACTATATCTGTTGTTAGCTTTTCAGAGTAATTTAATTTTAAAAAGTAAAAAATGTTTACATTATCACAAACAATACAAAGGAATAAGGAAAAAAAAAGAAAAGCCAAAAAGCCAAAAAACTAAAAAAAAAACAAAATTAAGAAGCTAAAAGCTAGAATCTAAAGCTTAATGGAGCAGGAAAGGCCCCCCTTCTTTTGGGCTTTTGTTTTTTTTGGCTTATGACTTATTTGAAAATTGAAATAAATGGAATGATTTTTTTAAAGTGATTCTACAAACGGCTTTTCGATCTTAAAACCGTATGTGCCATCGACATCTTCGTTATTTGTTGTTGCCTCAAAAAATGTAAACAAAACTATCGGCTGCAAAAAAACGAGGCCTAATATTGTCCGTGTTTTAAAGCGACACAGATCCAAAATGCCATTCGACACAAGTGGCAAAATAGACATTGTCGTGGGGGTGGCCCCCACCTAAGCCCAGCAGGCCTGTTAGAGGATTGTAAGGCCCGGAATGGGACATGTGTAATGGCATAAGTGCTCCTGAGGGGAATACTCAGATGTAAGGGTATAACTGTAAAAGCACTCCCCATATGGATATATATATACAACACAGGCCATGGGGAGAAACCCTAAGCCATTACTCACCTAACTCTCCACTACCATACTCTCTCTCTGTTTGATCTGTAACCACAACAGACATCATCAAAACCTATGGTAAAAACAAAAATGGTCTTTTAAAGCGGCGAAGCCAAGAATAGAACTTGGATTAGTGAAAACAAATTTGGACTTATAAGTCTTAGCTTATACCTTATTTTACACTGTATATACCTATTAGTAATTTTTCAGTGTAATTAAATTTAAAAAATTAAGAAATTATATCATCATATACAATATAAAAGGACAAGGTAAAAAGAAAAGACGAAAAACCTAAAAAGCTAAAGAAGACAAAGCTAAGAAGTTAGAAGTGAGAATCAAAAGCTCTAATGAGCAGATATCATCCTACGCACTGAACATTTTTTTTTATCTCAGCTACGGTTCAAACCCTGCAGGGCTGTAGGGATATATCAAAAGGGTCGGTTCTATTTTTATTGGTGTCTTTGCAGTTTGCGCGGACCGTTCATCATGCGATCGGACGGTAGGCAGAGGGTCACGGGAGGAGCGGGATGCGAACGGGCAACAACGTTAGGCACCTCCTTGTAAAAGCACCCCACGATCGGAAGCTTCTTCCCGACGCAGCAGCAGCGACTCGCAAACGACACGTACCCACACCAAAACCAAACCAAACCAAACCAAATCGCCGCCTCCCAAATCCCAACTCCCTCGGCCGCCTCTACCTCCGGCGATCGCCGCCGCCTACTGTAGCCAGCTAGTCTCCTCAGGCCGTCGATGGGGAGTGAGACGGAGCCGGCCAAGGGGCTGCTGCCCTACCTGCAGCGCGCCGACGAGCTGCAGAAGCACGAGCCCCTCGTCGCCTACTACTGTGAGAGGCGCTCTGCCCCCTAGATCCTCTTGCAGTGATCCTCCCTAATCGACGCTGATTGCTAGGGTTTGGTCTGGATTTGGGTTTGGTTTGGTTTTGAACAGGTCGGCTCTACGCGATGGAGAAGGGGCTGGCAATCCCGCAGAAGGAGCGCACCAAGACCACCAACTCCATCCTCATCTCCCTCATGAACCAGCTCGAGAAGGTTTGTACATCTGTACCCCTTTTTCCTGCTTTCCTACAGAAAATTTAAGCAATTGCTCTAGTTTAATTCAGTTTACATCTATTATGTTTGTGGCAATAAGGGTTTGGAGATGTGAACAACCATACGATTTCTTTTAGCTCCATAGGTAACCACTCGTAAGAAGACCTAAAATAGAACCCAATTCGTCAACCACTTGTCGGACTAAGGCTAGAGCCCATTTGGGTTGTATGGTAATTGTACCTGTTGTTAGCATTCGAGTGAATGCAAAGGAGGGTCTGTGAAGTCGCATGATTCCATCTGAACCCTAGTAATCCTGAAAGGCTGAAACTGAGGGGCATGTGGAGATTGGATGGATGATCATATCCATAAATTTCATCGGATTCCTGACAGCAGCTTGAGAAAGCAATATAGAATTATTGGAATTGCTATCTTTTTGGTGATGGAAATAAACATGTTATACTGATCTTGAGTTGGCTTCAAATCGCATTGGACCAACATCAGTGTTAGTTTTCAGGAGTGCATGATAGTACATGGTTTTTTGCCCTGTCATATGATTTTGGCTGGGTTTCACACTGTAGTATTGAGCAGAGAGGGATTTATATTGTACTTTCTGGTCAGTACTTTAAATAACAGTGATTGGTAAGTAAGCGAACACCCCACATTTAAGCAAGGTATATGGCCTTAAACATGGTTTAACTACAATAGAAAAAAGACATATCTATGTATATGATGGTGTAGGATTAATGCAAAGTGTAGGTAATATGTATGTGCATTAAACAACAGAAAGAAGACTTTAAGTACCAAAATTTACCTATACATGCACCAAATAACATAAATTAGCTATATAACATGTGATTAATGTCGATATGCAGTTCAAGTGACCTTGATAGATTTTACAATTATGTTTCTGATACTTATGGTTGCCAATTTAGTTGGGTACCTTAATTTCATCCATTTTATATGTTCTGTTAAGATGCCCTTAATTGCCTATCTTGGTTCTATCGATTGTCTTAACTCTATCCTCTGCATGTAATTCAATTCATCTTTTCTTATCTGTTACACTTGAAGAATTTCCGATGCTTTATGCAGTCTACAAAGATTTAAAGTTAATGCTATTTTCTCTCAGATTTCTAGTCCTGAATATGTTTTCACACCATCCAGGATAAAAAGTCTTTGACATTGGGGCCTGATGACCATCTTCATTTAGAGGGGTTTGCCTTGAACGTCTTTGCCAAAGCGGACAAACAGGATCGTGCTGGACGAGCTGACATGTATCATACTCTGAACAATTCTCATTCTGCTTCAGTCATATTGTCATTATCTATTTACATAGTCTCACTAATGCATGCCAAATAAATCTGTGCATTCTGCAGAGATACTGCAAAAATCTTTTATGCTGCCAGCATCTTCTTTGAGATTCTCAACCAGTTTGGTGAGCTTCAACCTGATGTAAGTCTGATACATTAAGGTCTGCATTCAGTACCATATAATATTTGTTTGAGTATAATATGAAAATTGGGTGGGTTTTTTTGGGCTGTGGTTTATAGGTTTTGGTTTAAAATTTTGAATTTTGGCTGTTCGCGCGAGAGAGTACAGAGAGAGACATGCACATGCGATTTTGGCCGATATAGATGAAGTCGGTACAGTGTCTATTACAATCGACTTATAAGCCCCACATTGAAAAGATACACTGTTTGAAAGCTAGTTTCTATAGTTGTAGATAAGCCAAAGCTATATGACTTATTTTTTTTTGGCTTTGGCTTATAACTTTTGGTGTCATGTGGGGGAAGTATTACACCCGCCGTCCCCGGACTGATAAACCTTAGCGTCCGGATGGGGGAAGGGTAATAATTAGAGATTGGTGGTTAGGATATCAGCAGTTAGAGATTAGCTAAGAATCAGAGTTTGTTACCAATGCGTATTAGGAGTTTTAATCAGATTGCTGTGTCCAAGTCCTATATATAAAGGACCAAGATTATAATGGGAGGACAACAAGAAATTGATCTATTCCTTTACCTCTTGCCTCTCGCCAACATAGGGCGCAGGGGGGAAAACCCTCGCCCTGTCCCTGATCACGGCTACGAACTCCGGAGCCGGGGTCCTGTGCCATCAAGCCGTGACATCTTGGTATCAGCTTCCAGGTTTTCTCGGCCGTCACCTTCCATTGTTTCCGCGGCGCCATCCACTTCGTCCGCCGCTTCCGCCATGCTGGGCGCCGATGAGGATGATCTCAAGTCCCTGATTCTCACCCTCACCAAGGAAGTAAAAGCACTCCAATCGTCCGTCAACACCCACGCCGAGGCAATCCAGCGCCTTGAATTGCAGTCGCCGTCCCAATACTCGTCCTCGTCATCTGGTTCCCGCGTCAATTCCGGCAAGCATCACAACGATCGGCCGCCGCGTTTCCAGAAGATGGATTTTCCCAAGTATGATTGCAAGGGGGATCCGCTTCCGTTTATCCACCGCTGTGAATCCTACTTCCATCAACAGCGCATTGCCGAGGAGGAGAAGGTCTGGATGGCCTCATACAATCTCCTGGACATCGCCCAACTGTGGTACATCCAGGTGCAGAAGGATGAGGGCACACCACCATGGCGCCGCTTCACCGAACTCCTTAATCTGAGATTCGGCCCTCCCCTGCGCTCCAATCCGTTAGGGGAACTCATCGCGTGTAAGCGGACGAGCACGGTGGCCGATTTCCTGGATCGCTTCCAGGTGCTTCTTGCCAGGGCAGGTGCCCTTACGGAGGAGCAGAAGGTCCAGCTTTTCACCGCCGGCCTTCAACCGCCTCTCAGCTTCGACGTCGAGATCCACAATCCCCAGACGCTCGCGGTTGCCATGAGCCTGGCGCGCAAGTTGGAACTCCGCGACCAGACAGGGGCGCCGCCAGCGCGTTCATGGGCAAAGGGTCTTCTGCCTCCACCAGCACACCGTCAACTAGCCGCGCAGTCGCCAGCAGGGTCGTCGGCCGCACCACCCACGGTATCGGTGGAGGGTCGCCAGGTGAAGCGCCTGTCACCGGCGGAGATGGAGGAACGCCGTCGCCTCGGCCTGTGCTATAACTGCAATGAGAAGTTTGGACAGGGTCACAACAGAGTGTGCCAGCACCTCTTCTTATTAGAGCTGAACGACGCGGATGACTCGACCGAATCAGAGGACACCGACCAAGTCACCGAGGAACCTCGGATATCCCTGCACGCGATTGCCGGTGTCCGCACCAGCGAGACAATGCAGGTGTGCGTCCAGGTGGGAGGCGCCACCCTCCACGCACTCCTCGACTCTGGCTCCACGCATAACTTCATCTCCGAAGAGGCAGCGGGCCGCACGGATCTTGTTCTGCGCCGCTGCGGCGAGATGTCGGTCACGGTGGCCAACGGCGAGCGCGTGCCTTGTCTCGGCGTGTTCCAGAGGGCGGATTTCTCCATCGAAGGGGAAGCATTCCGGGCGGACTTCTTTGCCCTCCCTCTGGCCGGCTACGACGCGGTGCTGGGCACTCAGTGGCTCGCTACTCTTGGGCCCATTCTTTGGGACTTCGGGGCCCTCACCATGTCGTTCTGGCGCAGCGACCACCGCGTCCGCTGGCGCTGCGTGGCGGGCTCGGCAAGTCCCGGCCTGCGCTCCTGCTCCGGGCCTGATCTCTTGGAGGCCCTCCTCGCCGACTTTGCCCCACTTTTCGCCGAACCGCATGGATTGCCGCCGCCTCGATCTCGCGATCACAGCATCACCCTTCTGCCTGGGTCGTCGCCGGTGGCTATCCGACCTTACCGATACCCGGCAACACACAAGGATGAGCTGGAACGCCAGTGCACAGTCATGCTCGACCAAGGCCTGATTCGGCGCAGCTCTTCCGCTTTCTCGTCACCGGTTTTGTTGGTCAAGAAGGCCGATGGCTCGTGGCGGTTCTGCGTCGACTATAGAGCACTCAACGCCATCACGGTCAAGGATGCTTTCCCTATCCCGGTGGTCGATGAACTCCTGGACGAGTTGCACGGCGCCAAATTCTTCACCAAGCTCGACCTCCGCTCAGGCTACCACCAAGTCCGCATGAACCCGGATGATGTGGCCAAGACGGCTTTCCGAACACACGACGGCCTCTACGAATTCCTCGTCATGCCGTTTGGGCTATGCAACGCTCCGGCGACATTCCAGGCGCTCATGAACGATGTGCTGCGTCCATTCCTCCGCCGGTTCGTTCTAGTATTCTTTGATGATATCCTAATTTTCAGCTCTTCGTGGGCCGATCATCTTCGCCTTGTGCGCGCCGTCCTCACCACCCTCCAGCAGCACAAACTCTTCATCAAGAGGTCCAAGTGCGCCTTCGGGGTGGACATCTCCTACCTAGGCCACATCATCTCCGCGACAGGCGTGGCCATGGATCCAGCTAAGGTGCAGGCCGTCCTCGACTGGCCACTGCCCCGCTCACCACGCGCAGTCCGCGGCTTCCTCGGCCTCGCAGGATACTACCGCAAATTCGTGCGGGATTACGGCGCCATTGCCGCTCCACTCACGGCCTTGCTTCGCAAAGATGGGTTCCTGTGGTCCGACGAGGCTGCCGCAGCATTCCAGGCGCTCAAAACGGCACTCACCATGGCACCAGTGCTCGCCCTACCCGACTTCACCCAGCAGTTCGTCGTTGAGTGCGACGCTTCCGGCCACGGCTTCGAGGCGGTGTTGTTGCAAGACAAGCACCCCATTGCTTTCTTCAGCTGTTCGGTGGCGCCACGACATCGCTCTCTGGCCGCTTATGAGCGGGAACTGATAGGTCTGGTGCAAGCCATCCGACACTGGCGGCCTTATCTCTGGGGGCGCCGTTTTTTGGTCAAGACGGACCACTTCAGTCTTAAATATTTGTTAGACCAGCGTCTTGCCACCATTCCCCAGCACCATTGGGTGGGCAAACTCCTGGGATTCGACTTCGCCGTGGAATATAAACCAGGCAGCACCAACACCGTGGCGGACGCACTATCCCGCCGCGACACAGAGGTGGGCACCGTCCTTGGAATTTTCGTCGCCCCGGTTTGATTTCTAGGACCGTCTCCGGCAAGCTCAGACCACAGATCCCGCCTTGGTGGCCTTCTGTGACGAAATCGAGGCCGGACAGCGGGAGGGGCCTTGGTCCATCACTGACGGCTTGATCACCTTCGACTCCAAGATATACGTCGCACCGACGTCGCCTCTCCTGCATGACTTGGTGTCCGCCATCCATGAGGACGGCCACGAGGGCATCCAGCGCACGCTCCACTGCCTCCGTCGCGATTTCCATTCGCCTCACCTTCGCTCGGTGGTCCAGGAGTTTATCCGTAGCTGCTCCACTTGCCAGCAGTACAAAACAGAACATCTCCGACCAGCGGGGCTCCTTCTGGCGCTGCCTGTTCCGTCCATGGTCTGGGCAGATATCAGTCTCGACTTCATCGAAGCTCTGCCACGAGTGGGTGGCAAATCAGTGATTCTGACGGTGGTCGACCGCTTCAGTAAGTATTGTCATTTCCTTCCACTTGCACACCCGTATACAGCGGAAACAGTGGCCAAGGCGTTCTTTGCGGACATTGTTCGTCTCCACGGCATACCACAGTCGATGGTGTCAGATAGGGACCCAGTTTTTACCTCCACATTTTGGCGCGAATTGATGCGGCTTTGTGGCGCCAAGCTGCACATGACAACCGCTTTCCACCCACAGTCCGACGGCTAGGCTGAGGCGGCAAACAAGGTCATTGTGATGTACCTCCGATGCTTCACTGGGGATCGCCCGCGTCATTGGCTTCGCTGGCTGCCTTGGGCTGAGTACGTCTACAACACGGCTTTCCAGTCGGCCCTCCGCGACACACCATTCAAGATCGTCTACGGCCGGGAGCCCCCGTCCATCCGATCCTATGAACCAGGCGAGACACGCGTCGCTGCAGTGGCTAAAAACATGGCGGACAGGGATGAACTACTGGCAGATGTTCGCTACCGCCTTGAGCAAGCCCAGGCAATTTACAAGAGACACTACGACAAGCACCACCGCGAGGTCCAATACGCCGTGGGGGATTGGGTGTGGCTTCGCATCCGCCACCGCACCCCGGCCTCTCTTCCGACCGCCACCACTGGCAAGCTGCGTCCTCGCTTCTATGGGCCGTATCAGGTCGAGGCGATCATCAACGAAGTAGCTGTCCGATTGACCCTTCCTCCCAAGGCGCGTCTGCACAACGTCTTCCACGTCGGTCTCCTCAAGAAATTTGTCGGGACAGCCCCGGCTGCACCTCCGCCCCTTCCGGCTATGCACTACGGTGTGGCCGTTCCAGAGCCGGAGCGCGCTGTCCGCACTCGCTTGGCGCGGGGTGTCCGCCAGGTCCTCATCCAATGGAAGGGCGAGCCGCCAGCATCTGCTACTTGGGAAGACGTCGACACGTTCAGGGAGCGTTATCCATCCTTCCAGCTCGTGGACGAGCTGCTCGTCGAAGGGGGGAGAGATGTCATGTGGGGGAAGTATTACACCCGCCGTCCCCGGACTGATAAACCTTAGCGTCCAGATGGGGGAAGGGTAATAATTAGAGATTGGTGGTTAGGATATCAGCAGTTAGAGATTAGCTAAGAATCGAGTTTGTTACCAATGCGTATTAGGAGTTTTAATCGATTGCCTTGTCCAAGTCCTATATATAAAAAACTCGACTGCGGGGTAAGACGACCCTGACATTTCATTAAGAAGAAGATCTTCTCACGCAGATCGAGAAAATCCCGAACCCTTGACCCACTCGACACGGTGGCATCACCCATGTGAGAACAACTGTGGTGATCCCTAGACCAAAGACTGGCGCGACCAACGACTGGCGAGCCTTAGACCGTGCTTTGGCTTATGGGGCAAGCGAGGATTTTTTCCTCACCAAATTCGCTCCCACTGGGAGTCGAACCCAGGACCTGAGGGGTGCTACTAGAGTGCTCTAACCGCTACGTTAGAGGCCCGTTCGCTCCAAGTCCTATATATAAAGGACCAAGATTATAATGAGAGGACAACAAGAAATTGATCTATTCCTTTACCTCTTGCCTCTCGCCAACATAGGGCGCAGGGGGGAAAACCGTCGCCCTGTCCCTGATCACGGCTACGAACTCCGGAGCCGGGGTCCTGTGCCATCAAGCCGTGACATCTGGGTTGTTCGTAAGAGAGTACGGAGTAACAAAAACTCACATAAGGTTTTGGCCAATATAAATGAAATCGTTACAGTGTGTACTGCAATTAACTTGTAGACCCCATTTTAAAAAGATACTCTATTTAAAAGCTAGTTACTGTAGAAAAACTAAAAAACAGCTTTTAAAAACTGCAAAAAAGAGGCCCATAAGTCATAAGTTGAAAAGAAGGGAGCCATTTGTGTCTACATTTGTTACTGTATAATCTTTTTGACCTATGCTCAAATGTACAACATCTCTGTATGTATCCATGTTTTACCTTCCATCTACTTGTGGCTTTTAACAGCTTGAGCAGAAACAGAAATATGCCATCTGGAAAGCTGCTGAAATAAGAAAAGCTCTCAAAGAAGGACGGAAGCCTGAAGCTGGTCCTCCTGGTGGGGACAAAGATGAAGCACCTGCCAGCACCACCACAAATTCCCATGTAACTGTCCTAACTCATTAGCATTACTTTCATGGTATGACACATAATATTTCTTAGCTAGTATGAAATTGCCTTCTTGTTTTACCATATTAGTCCAGTTTAATTACATGCTACTTTCAATATTAGTATATTACCAGTCCCAATGTTCATTGTTGAAAACTAAATAAAGAATCTAGCACGAGAATTACATTACATCTACTTCAGTAATTAATTCAATTAGCGTGCAAAATTTTCCAACTCTGATGCTCACCTAGTATTTTTTAACATGACTATGGTTTAACACATTATCCTACGTGAAACGTTTCTATAGAAAACTTGGTAATAGTTAGCAAGCCTGCTCATCCTCAAATGTTAATTATCCATCCAACAGACATGTCATTGTCCTATTCTGGAAGGATACACACATGAAAATGGTTTGAATATGGAACACAAGGTTTGACTCTTGCGATGGAAGCCAAGGCTTGTTATTTTTTATACCACTTTCTAAAATCTATATTGTTAACCGCCCTGAACCTTACCAAGCCTGGACTATGGAGAATTATGTTACTTGCAAGTTTCCATTTTCAAAGTTACAGTATAACCATCAATACATGACAATTTTAGTTATATGCAACGTACATTTTAACTTATGTGCAATAAAGGTTTCCTTGTGCCTTTTATAAATGCTGCAAGGTTTTGTTGAATAAAGTTGCATTTTTAAAACTTAAAAAGTGGAAAACCCTAAACTTAACAATGAACAAATAGCAGTTATGCCAGAGTACTGTTGTGCAGATTTGTCATTCACTGTTTCTCAGTCAATTATGTTGTTTGGTCTCTTAAATCAGGATATGGGGCGAAGCCAATCCTTCGGCAGTAGGCAGCATGGGAATGAAGCATCATCTCAACCTGTAGACAAGGTTATTTTGCCTTTCTTTAGTGATTACCACGTTAAATTTTTTAACTTTGATGGTTTTTATAACAAAGTAGCTTTATTTTTCTTGATTTATCTTCCTGTAAGCAGGATTTTAGCAGGAGGGGTAGTTTTTCTGCTGTCCAGCCTGGAAATAATGCATCTCGACAAAGTACAGAGAACTTCAATGATCATGTCTCGGCTCAGTCACCTTATTCACCACCACCCCCCCAGTCCCAGTTTTCACCTCCAGCACAGTCATCTTTTTCCTCTCCTTCATACCAAGGAACAGATTACCCTCCTGATATCCACAAACCACCCCACAATTATTCATCTCCCTCGTACACAAGCACAGACTACCCTACCAATGAGGTCCACAAACCATCCAATTATTCCTCACCCCCGTACACAAGAACGGACTACCCTTCCCACGATGGCTACAATCCCCAGAGCAATGACAAACCAGATGTTTCGGCTTATCCTCATACATACCACCAGCCACCCTACACAATTGAACCTCAGCACCCCTCTCAAAGCTACTACTCTACGGAAACCCCAGCTGCTCCATACAACTACCCTAGTTTCCAGTCTTACCCAAGCTTCCAGGACAGCACACTACCTTCTGTCCCAACTCATCAATCTCCATTCTATCCTGCTAGTGATGGTACGACTGCTGTATCATACTCTCCTTCTGCATCAAATCATCCTGCACCAACACAGTACAACTCCAGTGCTGATGCTACACATCAAGTTACCCCCCCTGCAGCACCACCGGCTAGCCAATATAAGTATGATAGCAGTTACCAGCCAGCAGTCGAGCAGATCGCTGAGGCTCACAAGGCAGCTAGATTTGCAGTTGGTGCTCTTGCATTTGACGACGTGTCGGTTGCTGTGGATCACCTGAAGCGTGCGCTGGACCTCCTGACGAACCCTTCTGCTGAAACTCATTAGCTATCTTGTTTTCCTCTTGAGCTCACAGAAAAACATCCTCTGTACATATGCTATATTGGTAATTACTATCACATGGAGATGTTGTTTGGTTGCATACATACAAGATACTGTGGTTGGCTACACAAATCTAAGAGACCAGTAGGGCACCTTTTCTTCTGGACTTTGTAAGCAGTGACACTGTTTCCAGCGAACCACCTTGTGTCACATTGAATCATTTGTTGCCAGAGTTTTGTGGTAAGGCTATGTTGCCCATGGCGTTCATTGCATATACTTTTGAGAGTTTTGTCTGATACTTCTTGGACATGGACCGCTTGATTTAAGGCCTGCTCTTGTGTATCAACTTTCTGGTTTGTTGGCAGCTTTTTTCACCTTGCTAAATTGTTGTAGATTCTTACTCTGCATGGTAAATCTCTGAGGGGTAATTCCTTGCATTTCCTCTTGTATTTAGGTGCAGCTCGGTTGGACTGAAATAGAGTCTGTTCTTTTCAGTTTCTAAAAGTTGTTTTTTAATTTTTCTACAATAATTAACTTTTTAACGGAATATCTTTTCAAAATGAGGTCTACTAGTTAATTGTAGTACATACTGTACTGACTTCATTTATATCAGCAAAAACTGCACGTGAGTTTCTGTTACTATATAATCTCTCGTTTCATTCGCTTAATGAAATTCTCCCTTGATCTAAAAAAAATGTAATCTCTCGTACGAATAACCCAAAAGTCACAAACCACAGCCAAAAGCCGTAAGCTTTAGTAAAAAAGAACAGGTCTATAAGCTGGTTTGTGGCTGAAATTGTACTGTAGCTAGCTGAAATTACACTGTAATTGATAATGGTTAATTGGCGTAACTAAATTTACAAAATTTAAAAATAGAAAAAATAAGTTAGTCTATTACGGATAATGTAAATGAATACGGAAAAAAGAACCGATAAAAAAGTTCAAATTTTTTTAAAAGATAAAATTTAAAATAATAAAAATAAATTAAAAAACAAAAACCCAACCTAAAATGAATGAGGCTTGGACGCTTAGTCACAGGGCCAAGCCTGAAAGTGCGAAGGACCACCACTTCTCTTAAATAGGCTGGCGGAGCACTGAGAGAGCCGGCAAAGCCATGTGCTGTTGCTTGGCAGGGTCAGAATGACTGCCAACGTGTTAATGAGTGAATCTTTGTCTTGCACGGCTCCACCACTGTATAGTGCCCATTCAATCCATTCTGAAAAGTGAACGCTAGAAATAACAGTAAAGCAAAAAAGGCATTGCAATGCACATGGGCAATGCTATCTAGCTACCTCGACCAACTTAGGGCCTGGTTGATAAACAATGATGACTGATAAAAATAGTTGATAAATAATAGTGTCTAATGAATAGTAGTGTATTATGTAAGAAAGATTGTGCAATGAAAGATGCTATAATATTTAGACTGTTATGTGACTTACGAAATTGTGATATAATAAAATACAAAATGTGCTACAACATATGAAAACGCAAAACAGTGACTGATGAAAATTGCGACTAATAGAAACGATTTATAGAAACTATGACGTTTATATTGACTTCAGCTTCTAGAAGCAGAAGTCAGAATCCAAGGTTAATATAAACGGCCTTAGTCTCGTGTCCTCTAGGATAGGCAGTTCAAGGCTTTCGAGGTTGTGTGTATAGTCAGATTGTCTGAAAGTAATGGTGCATAGTTTTGGTCCTCAAAATGTGGTCAGGTTTACCAGAATTTACCACGCATGGTTTTTTGTTAAAATTTTAGCTTGATTTCGTTCACATTGGATTCGCAGTTCAAATTCTTGCCAAATGTGGTAAAGAATTCTAACTCAGCAGTTGCATCCCTAGGAGACATTCAAGGCAGATACAAGGCAAGCCATGCAATACCATCTGTTCTCTGTCCCGCTCTCTTCCCATAGTCAGACACCTGGCATTTCATTCAACTTCAAGCCTCTAACCCAGACCGTCAGACAAGAGCATGTATAATGATACGATGTTAGCTATCTATAAGCTGTTATATAAGACGCAAGGTGATGTAGAGGAGAAATAGAAAGTATAGAAAATTGAGCCATCTTTTATATAACAGTCGACTATAACACAAAAAACAAAACACATTATGTCATGAAGCAGCTGTTTATAAATACATGTAAAAAATAATCTATTATAGGAGCTATCTTTAGCACATTTATAAATAATATAACAGATATCATAGATAACAGTTATCTATATCATTATATATACTAACAGCTACTGTCTTGACCGTGACCATCGTGGAGAAACATGTCGACCACCCTAGTGCATATTTGCATCTGAGAGATTTTTGCAATCGACGTTGTAAGGCATCTGTCTTGCCTTGAAAGGACTGAGCAGTTCAATCATGAACAGCAAATGGCAAAACAACTTCTCCAGCAGGTCGGGTCTCATCATGCATGCCTTCAACAACTCCAACGTACAAGTGAAATTTGATACCATGCAAAGGCATCTGTCTCGCCATGGAAGGACTGAGCAGTTCAATCATGAACAGCAAACGGCAAAACTACTTCTCCAGCAGGTCACTCCTGAAAGAAAGGTCGGACGGTGTCGGCTTAGTGAAATAAAAGATTTAACTATAGACTAGTATGATAGAACTAAAAAAATAGATTAATTCATCTTCATTACTTAATTGATAATAGACACATGCTAACCCTTTTATAGGAATAGCTTGACTTAACCTCCCAAATATAATCATATCTCTAAGAAAACATATCTATAAGGTAGTAAATTCATCTAATAAGGAAGTAAACTCATCTGATAAGGAAACTAATTATTCTTATATCTATCCTTACTAATTTGACTTCGTCACACGTGATGCTACAGTACGCGAACATTGTTCATGCGTGTAACAGTAATTCAGCGCACGTAAACAACATCGTGAATAGTAATTCGCACACGTGATAACTTCTCCCTCCCTTCGGCGACAGCTCGTCTTCGAGCTATGGCGGCGACCATAGCTGCAGCCCTAGGAGACCCCAAGTTGACGAGATACTGCGAGCTTTACTGGTGACTTTGAAGACCATGGCCTCCACGTACAGATACATCAACATTAATGGCATCTGCGAGTGCCACGGTAGACGCGGTGGCAACCACAGCAGCGTTGTAGTAGGCTTTCATGATGCGGTTGCCACGACAGACTTCTGCAGGGCCACGACAGCTTTCGACAACACCATAATAGGATATGACATGGTTGTGGTAGGTGTCGGTAGTACTATAGCAGGTCGCGGCAATGGTGTGGTTGCTACGGCAGGCTTTGGTGGTAACACGACTACCGTGGCAGGGTTGCGGTAGGTGTCGATAGAACCACAACTGCCACAACATGTTCTAGTGGCGTTGTGGTGGTTTCTAGGAACGGCACCATTGCCGTCTCTTGTTGCGCCCTCTTCTGATTCGCGATTTTCTCCAAGGTGGCATGCATGTTGAGGAAGATGACTACCATCTTCTTATCGATGTTGGTCATCTTGATGGCGTTGCTTTTATCGTGGCTAACGACTAGGCAATAGAAGCCATTGTAGCATAAGTCGTAGAAAGGAATTGACTGCTCTGATATCAAATGTAATGAACCTTAGTTCATTAGGGTAAACACCGCGGGAGGATGGCCGGGCAGCATCGGCTTGGTGGGATGAAAAATTTGACTATAAACTGGGATGATAGAATTTGAGAAAGAGATTAGATTAATTCATCTTCATTGCTTGATTAATAATAGATATATGCTAGTCCTTTTATAGGAATAGCTCGACTTGACCTCCAAAATATAATATTTATCTCAAAAAATCTATCTCTAATAAATAGAATATATCTATAAGATAGTAAATCCATCTAATAAGGAAGTAAATTCATGTAATAAGGAAACTAATCATTTTATCTATATCATTAGTAATTTGACCTCATCACGCATGATGCTACAGTATATAGGTACTGTTCACATGGATGAACAGTATCATAAATAGTAATTCACGGACATGACGGGTTGGGTCTCGTCATGCATATCCTTCGACAGCTCCAACGTACAAGGGAAATTTGATACCATGCGAAACCATGGGAAAGGGTGTAAGAAGGTAAGTAAACCACTAAGGGCCAGTAATACGTGGATTTCACATGAATTTCGCAGGAACTTCATACGAAACAGTTCAGCCTACAACATAAAACACAATTTTTTATTCTAAACCAAACATCCACAATACTCAGTTTCTTACTAGCTAGGCTGAACCTAATTACAACATGGGAGATTAGTACAAATCAAGGAACAGCAACTTACTGTTGTCCTGTACTAAGCTACATACAATAGTTTTGAGGGAATAAGCTACATACAAAATCCCAGGGCCAAATGGCCCTTTTCGAGGTCCTCTCTTCCAAGGTTAGTGGACACCTGTGAAAAAGAGATGAAAATCTCTGATCAATTGGCATATATTGTACAACGGAGCTTACATCAAACAAGAATGTGTGAATTGGGAATCTGATATACAGTTCTGTCAGGGTGACTGGATGAACCTCATTTCGGCTTCACCCTACCTTTAAACATCAAGGGTAAATAGCTGATACTAGCAGCTAAATGACATTGTATAGTTGTGATTCAAAAGAATGTCAGAAATGCATCTAACTATCAACACTACAGAAACTGCTTGTGGATTCATCATACTTCCACCTGCGCAATAATTGGAAACAATATTAGGTAAAATTTGTTGAGTATGGAAAATAAATTGTACTAGGGTCTAAAGAATGAACAACAAGGATGCGAGTAAATACTGAAACCCATGTTCCTGCAAGAAACATTCATCATTCACGACTAGTTCATGTAAATATTTCATTCACCTCAGATTCCAATAGGCCCAAAAAAAGTTCAAACAGGAGCATTTTTGCATCAAAAGCATATAATATTTCATGCATATTAATCAACATTTGCAAAGTTGAAAGTTGCCTGCCCATTATTCCAAGTTTCGAACCAAACATAATAACATATTCAACTAAGCCAAAATCACAAATGTATAACAAAAATACTATGTTGTCTTGCCTGGATCTCAGATTATACGAGTGTGCTGCAGGTGGTCGAGAACCGGAAGAAATCGGAGGCACCGTGCTGGAAGCTTGGCGGTCAGACCGGAAGGCAAAGGGTAGTCGCGCTGGAGGAAGTGCGGCGGTCTGACAGGGGAACTAGGGTTTCCCCGGTTGGACCGGTGGTTATGCTGCGGCCGGACCGGAAGAAGGTCCGGTCAGACCGGAGGAGCAGATTGGGTAGAAGAGATGCAGAGTTTAGGTAATATCTCTCTTCCTTTATTACTATTATCTTGTCCCCTTTATATACAGAGGAGAGTCCAATCATCACGGCTAATCCGGATTCCAAATAACCCTTTAATCCTAATACAACTCTTATGACTTAACCGACTCGGAGACTAACACCAAATTGGATATAGATTACAATACCTAACCGCCAGGAGATCCTACCGCTGCACCTGCTGTAGAAGGATGCATGGCATGGCCTCTCCTTGCATAGACCTGACCAAATCTCCCAGACCTGACATTTCTCCCCTCCTCGGCAAACAGCTCAGCCTCAAACTTGAAGAATGGAAACTGATGACAAAATTGCTCTAGAGGTTCCCAAGTAGCATTTGAGGCCGCCAAACCATCCCAATGTACAAGAAGTTCTCGCACCCCATTATTCTGTCTGGAACGAATGACATGATGTGGTGTTGGAGCGACGCGACCATGGTGAAGCGCAGGCAAAGCGGGCGGAGATGTCGGCGGATTGCCAAAATATGGCTTGAGCAAACTCACATGGAAAAGATCATGGATGCGAGCTCTGGATGGTAAGTGTAGGCGATACGCTACAGTCCCAACTTTGTCCAATATTTGATACGGTCCGTAATAGCAAGGAGCCAGATTACGATTAATATTGGCGGCGAGAGACAAAACAAGGCGTTGATGAAGGCGAAGCCATACCCACTGGCCAATCTCAAAGGTAAGCTCCCTATGCTTGGCATCATAAGCCTTCTTGTGGTGCTGTTGAGAAAGAAGAAGGCGTTCCTTGATATCCACAATCAGTTGATCTCGCTCCAAAAGAAGTTGATCGACGGCTTGGAGGCGAGTAGACCTGGGTGCATGGGGCCGTATTGTCGGAGGATCTCGGCCATAAACCACCTTAAAGGGTGTCTCGCACAAAGATGTTTGGAATGACGTGTTATAGCAATATTCGGCCCATGGTAGCCAACGAACCCACTGACGCGGACGATATCCTGTGAGGCACCAAAGGTACATAGCAATAATCTTGTTGGTAACCTTTGTCTGGCCATCAGTTTGCTGATGGAAAGCTGAGCTCAAATGGAGTTGAGTACCCGTCAATCGAAAGAGCTCGGACCAAAAGTGACTTATGAACACTGGATCACGATCACTAACAATCGAGCAAGGAATCCCATGAAGACTGATCACTTCATCAAAGAATACTCTGGCCACTGAATTGGCAGTGTAGGGGTGAGCGAGTGGAATAAAATGCGCGTATTTAGAGAAACGGTCAATAACCGTGAGAATAACTATTTTGCCATTAACGCGCGATAACCCTTCCACAAAATCTATTGCAATATCATCCCAAATCCTCACAGGAACCTGCAAGGGCTGCAAGAGGCCGGCTGGATGGAGTTGAACTGATTTGTTGCGTTGGCAAATCGCACAAGAGCGGACAAATTCCTCTACCAATTTGCGGTCGTGTGGCACATGGAAGTTGGCCCAAAGACGGTGGAGAGTCTTCTGCACTCCCTCATGCCCTACAGAGTGGACTACTAGCAGAATAGAATGGAGAAGTGGTGAAGTCTGCAGCACATGTATCTGATTATTGTGCAAAATCAACCCATCCGCAATTTGCCTTGGCTGTCCCAGTGTTTCTTCCTCAATCTACACGCGTAAGGTGATCAAGTCCGGGGCTGATGCAGTCTCCAATCGCAGATCATCCAGGAGAGTGAAATTTGGACCAGAGATGGCATAGAGCAATCCATCTGCAGTAGCACTGACTGTTTCCTCTCCAGCCGCAGCACGGGACAATGCATCTGCAACGGTGTTCAGCTTGCCCGGTTTAAATTCCACCCAAAAATCATAACCAAACAGCTTGCTGACCCAGCGATGTTGCGGTATTGTGGAAAGGCGCTGATCCAGTAAAAATTTGAATCTATAATGATCAGTCCGGACCACAAAACGACGTCCCCACAAATATGGTCGCCAATGTCGGACCGCGAGGACGAGGCCCATTAGTTCCCTCTCGTAGGCGGCCAAATGCGAGTGGCGAGTAGCTAAAACTCGACTGAAGAATGCAATGGGACCTCGACCTTGATGGAGAACTACCCCAATACCGGATCCAGATGCATCACATTCCACCACAAACTCAAGCTCAAAGTTTGGAAGCTGTAATACCGGCACGGTAGTAAGTGCATCTTTCAGGGATTGGAATGCCCTGGCTGCTTCTACCGACCATGAGAAGGCCTCTTTCTTGAGTAGGCGAGTGAGTGGTTCAGCAATCGTCCCGAACCCTTGGATAAACTTGCGGTAATAGCCCACCAGCCCGAGGAATCCGTGGAGGGCTCTAACTGAGCGTGGGACCGGCTACTCCCGGACTGCTTGGACTTTCGTATTATCCATGGCGACGCCTGCTGCCAAGATGACATGTCCCAAGTAGGCCATGGATGATTCACCGAAAAAACACTTAGAACGTTTGAGGTACAGCTGGTGTTGATGGAGGAGCCGAAGGACTGCCCGGACGTGGCGCAAATGCTTTACCCAAGAGGGACTGTAGATGAGAATGTCATCAAAAAATACCAGTATAAAACGGCGCAAGTATGGGCGAAGAATGCTATTCACGAGGGCCTGAAATGTCGCTGGAGCATTGGTCAGACCGAAGGGCATCACAAGGAATTCAAAGAGACCTTCATGAATATGAAAGGCCGTCTTTGCAATATCCGGGGGATGCATCTACACTTGGTGATAGCCTGAGTGAAGATCCAGCTTGGTAAAGAATTTAGCTCCTCGTAATTCATCCAAGAGCTCGTCCACCACTAGAATCGGGAATTTGTTCTTCATTGTCTTACTATTGAGGGAGTGGTAGTCCACACAAAAATGCCAAGTGCCGTCATGCTTTTTGACGAGAAGGACGGGGGACGAGTAGGCCGAGGTGCTTGGGCGAATGATTCCCTGTTGCAACATTTCCCCACATTGCCATTCTAGCTCGTCTTTGAGGAGTTGGGGATATCGGTAGGGACGGACGGAGATCGGGGCCGTTCCGAGCAATAAGTGGATGTGATGATCTTAAGCCCATGGGGGAGGTAAGCCATGAGGAGCACTGAATAAGCTGTCAAACTCCTGAAGCAAAGCATCCATCAGATTTGGCCCGGTGATGGAGTATGCCTGCTGCAGCCATGGTGCGGTCTGTACGCCCTGCCACTGCACTTTGTGATTCCCTCGCCAGAAGGTCATGCTGAGTGTGTCAAAGTCCCAAAGGATTGGACCAAGCGTGCGTAGCCATTGGACCCCGAGTACTAGGTCGAAGCCATCCAGAGAGAGGGAATAACAATCCACGGTGAATGCCTCTTGATTGATCTGCAACTTCAACCCTCGACAATGTCCTGTCTTGCGGACTTTGTCGCTGTTGGCCACCATTACTTGCAAGTCGTGACGCGGTTGGATTGGTATGTTGGTGCGTTGAGCAGCCGCGGTGGTGATGAAGTTGTGCGTCGAGCTCGAATCTAGTAGTGCGAGCAAGGTTACCCCGCCTGCCATGACATGGAGCTGCATTGTTTGACCGGCTTTTGGGGTAATTTCGGTTGCTGCATACAGTGAGATGCTCGACTCCCCATCATTTGGCGCAATGTCCACGTCGACCTCATCGTCTGAGCCTCCGCTAGGTGCAAACATGAGGAATAGGCGCTTGTAGCGGTGTCCTGGAGTGAACTTCTCATCGCAGTTGAAGCACAATCCTCCTGCTCTACGCTGTTCCATCTCTTCTGGTGAAAGGACCTGGCGCTGCATTGTCCGACGTGGTCGGATGGGTCCCTGGCCGGATCATGCAGTGCTGCTGGCTGGCGGTGCTGGTAGGGTGGGTAGGGATGGTCTGCTAGCCGGTGCTGATTTTATTTGTGCTGTCGGTGCCACTACTGCCAGAGGTGGTGTGGAAGTCGGCTTTTTGTGCAAGAAAGTAGCGTCCTGTCCCGTGACTTGTGCTCGACGCTCGTAAGCCCTAGCTAGAGCCATTGCCATCTGAAGCCCTGCCGGGTTTTGCAACTCCACGTCCGTGCGGATTGGTACGCAACCCCGACGTGAACATCTGAACCTGCTGCCGTGGCTGGAGGTAGTCCGTCCGACACAGAATTGCAAGAAACTGCTGTTGATAGACCTCCACTGTACCAGTCTGTGTCAGCTCTTGGAGCTCGGCCAGTGGATTGTGACGGATTGATGTCCCGAAGCGCAAGTTGATGAATTCTTTGAAGCGTGGCCAATCCGGTTCTCCTTCATCTCTTTCCAGCTGAAAATACCACTGCTGCGCCACCCCAATCAAATGATAAGACGCAAGCCACACCTTCTCGCTTGCCGGTGTTTTCTGCCCGCAGAAGAATTGTTCGTAGCACTGCAGCCAGCTCAACTGGTCGCCTTGTCCGTCGTATGAAGGGAATTCTAGCCTATGGAAACGAGGGGGTTTCTTAGGTGTCGACCTTGCCCCATTTCCGTAATGGTGTGCTGCTGGCATGTGGACGGCTGGGAACGGCAGTAATCCATCCCCTGCTGGTTGCTTTCCAACGCTGTCAGTCTGTCACTAAATTCCTCCCCTTTGATCTGCTGTCTGTCAAGGAGCTTCTATTTGGATAGATTTGCCGCCAAGGCTGCCATTTGATCGTATGCTTTGATGTTGTCGTCAGCCATGTGCTCTGAACCAAGTTGTCACGCCTGGATATCAGATTATACGAGTGTGCTGCAGGTGGTCGAGAATCGGAAGAAGTCGGAGGCGCCGTGCTGGAAGCTCGGCGGTCAGACCAGAAGGCAAAGGGTAGTCGCGCCGGAGGAAGTGTAGCGATCTAACTGAGGGACTAGGGTTTCCCCGGTTGGACCGGTGGTTGTGCTGCGGCCGGAACGGAAGAAGGTCCGATCAGATCGGAGGAGGAGCAGAATTGGGTAGAAGAGATGCAGAGTTTAGGTAATATCTCTCTTCCTTTATTACTATTATCTCGTCCCCTTTATATACAGAGGAGAGTCCAATCATCACGGCTAATCCGGATTCCAAATAACCCTTTAGTCCTAATACAACTCTTATGACTTAATTGACTCGGAGACTAATACCAAACTGGATATAGATTACAATACCTAACCGCCAGGAGATCCTGCCGCTGCACCTGCTGTAGAAGGATGCATGGCATGGCCTCTCCTTGCATAGACCTGACCAAATCTCCGGACCTGACATATGTAGTTTATAACGAAAAATATTCGACAAAAGTTGTTGTATGCAAAAAGACTTTGGGCCAATTTGTGATTGTTGCACTACGAAATCTAGTTCGTTATGGAAATCTTTACCAATTCTAGTATAATTTTGTTGTTATAGCTCCAAAAAGGATGCTTTCAAGTAGTTATTGATTAATTGTATCCAAAAATAGCAAAAATAAAAGTGCTTTAAAAAAACCACCACAGTGCGAAACAGAACCTTCATCTGTGATGAGTTGTCGACATGATAATATTAATTGATTGATAAGACAAAATCAACCAGGTCAGATGACTTCAGTGTATCCTATGCTTCTGTAAATGTTGTTAACTTTAGTTGTATATCGGGGTCTTTATATATCAAAATAATCCTATCAAATATGTATCCTTTTTCTAAAATGAATAATAATATTGACAAATCTTTGGTTGTTCATTAAATCATTTGCTGGCCTAACACCGTAATTCACAACGCTTAAGATTATGTTTAGAACACAAATGCATGGTGTTATACTTCTTATTAGTACCACCAATTGTTGCCACCTTAACATTGTGATTTTATTTACTTTTAAAGCAGACAAAGATGCTGATACTACTAGTCTTACATACCTAGGGAATGAAGAGAAAATAAGGAGGATAGAGAACAAGACAATGAAGAGGATAGAGCCTACATTGTTGCTTCTTGCTGAAGTGCTCTTAAGGGCAAATTTGAGCAAGGATTTATAACATCCAACAATTATAAATTAGTACTGCTATAATTTTTCCCTTAATTAACTACTTAGGTGCTAGAGCCAACAACACAGAGGTGAATAAATCATCTAAACTTCGATTGCAGTGAAATTTTCATCAAGCAAAGGATCTTGTGATTCTAATGGGTCTAAGATCAGCACAATGATCTTTTATAATTCTACTACATTTGGATCCTACTACTCAAGATTGTCAATATCGTGATACGGATTGCAGAACCCTATCATGGATCACAATCCTAACAATCTTGGTTAGCAGAATCAAAATCTAGCAGAATATACAAGATCACTATATGATTAGATGATCCCGTGAGACACTCTTCATCCGGATCACAAATAAATCATGATCCAGTATTAGAGGGAGAAATAAAACGTTTATAAATTTGGGCTGACTTACTAATTAGCCCTCATATGTCGTATAGCTTAGTCCCCACTCCCCTGTTTTGTTAATGTGCTATGAACTTGCTAATTATCAAATTCAAGAAAACTTGCAGCAACATGGCCCATTTTTAGTACTCATAATTATCAAGGCGATAGGGCGAGGCAAGGTGCTAGATCACCGCCTCGATGCTAAGAGCTTAGGGCGTGCGGCAAGGTGACACCAGGGTTCAAAAATTTGCCGGTAACTGGATTTACCGGTGGGAACAGGTAAAAATAAATCCAGATTACTTTTGAATTTATGACTGTATAATGCACTTTCTAGGTTTGTTTATGCATTTTTTTGTGGTAGATTAACTATTGTATGAAGTAAAAATATATGAATTATTGTCCTACCATGTCCCCCAAAAAATTCAAATATAAATTTGAATTTATGACTGCATAATGCACTTCTTAAGTTGGTTTAGGCATTGTTTGAATGTTTGTGGTAGATTAACTATTGTATGAACTAAAAATGCGTGAATTATTGTCCTAGAATGTCTCCACATTTTGTAGGACATCCAAACTAGGTAGTACATGCCAGTTTGAGATCATTCTCGGCCACAAGATTCTTCTTCCTACGAATCCCATGATAACTCAAAGTCTATTTCGACTTATGGACGTCGAGATTAATATTCCGCATATTACCAACTAGCTTATAATCATTGGGTACACTTTCTAATTAATATTTGTATTATTCTAATTTTTAATTACCCAAAACCGGTTTTCCTAGTTTTTCACCGGTTTTTAGACGGTTACCACTGTCAAACCAAACAAATTCTAATTTTGTTTGATGAATTTTACCCGGTTTTCCGGTAACTGTTACCGGTCTTCTCGTGGGATTTGTCCCGATACCGATATTTCCAACCTTGGGCGACACCATATGAATAGGCATGTAGCAGTGATTAGAGAAGGAAATAGCAAACACATAAAGATGGGAAAGGGGGAAAAGAAAGAAAAAAAAGGGCCAAGCAGCCCAGGTAGACCACGAAAGCCCAACAGTCCAACCATATAGCCAACCTAAAGAGGTCAGTTGGCTCCGCCGCCAAGAGAGGGAGCCCAGCCAGGAGCATTGGAGCAACAAGCATCGCGGCCGGAGCTCAACCTCACCGCTCGCCAGCGATTGACACCAGAACTCGACAGCACCGCTTGCCGGCCATCGGCCGCCGGAGCTTGACCTCACCACGAGCAGCGGTGATCTGAAGACAGATCTGATGGAAACAGGCTGAGATCGGTGGCTGCCCCGGTGTCAGATCTGCTGCCCCAACCCACGTGATGCTCCGTCTCCTCTGATCCCCCTTCTCTCTAGCCTCCCCCAGCGACGCTTAGGAGACACCATACTAATCATGCTAGTAATACACAGAATTATAAGATAAATGAGTATGGTAACATTACTAACATCCCACTGGTCTGGTTGGGCAGCCAGGTTCCGCAAATAAATATATCTGCTGATTTTAAGTTTTAACTCATCATTCACTATGTCATGTGGGGGAAAGACGTATAGGAGAACCGAAACAGCAGCAATGGCAGCGGCAGCACCGACAACAGCGACATAGGCATGGCAGCAGCCACAGCATGGAATTGGAGTACAGGGTGAAGTTAAAGTGCAGTTGGAGCTAGGCGTCAAGTTAAAGTCAGTTCGTAATAGGTTAGGATTGTCTAAGAGATAGATATGGAGTCCATAGCGCAAGGTTGTATCATGGTTTGATAAAAATCAGTCTATAAAAGATGGCTTGTATCATGGTTGACGGTAAGCAAGAATCAATCTGTTACCTCATCCCTATTCTCTCTTCTCTCATCTCATTTTCTCTATCTCGTCCCTAACACCGGCAGCCGTGCAGCATCCTCTCCACGGCACCTCCTGGGCGCAAACCAGCATCGGAGAGACAGCTTACGTCGCACAGCTACCCGTTACGCTCACTAGCGCATGACACGCTAACTAACGCTAGAGAAAATACCAAAGGATCAGAAACTAACCTGCAAAAGAAAATTGGATGCAGCCTTCCATCTGCACTATCCACCTGACTTCTTCTCTTGGTCTCTTCTCCAAACTTGTCAACATGCAACACCTCACATGGGCCACAAATCGCAGAAACCATTACAATTCTTCGATTATCTGAAGCATATACCTACATCAAAGCAAATCCAACAAGTCATTAGCATTTCTGACAGCAAGGATAATCCTTTTCTCATCATGAAAATTTGATAAGATACTACCACACGAGAAAAGCATGAGAAAGCTCAGATCTAGCTTGTTAATACAAGAAATTCCTAGTATTGCGGGATAGGAAGTCTGTTCTACGAAGAGCCCGGCTTAGTCCCTCTGGTTTGTTGATTTAATAACTTCAAATATGTACAGTATATAGATTGGTTATGTTGTTTAAAAGAACTATTGATACATGTGAATTACGAGAAATTTCGATATTTGACACTGAATACGTGCGTCTCTTAACTTTTAACCCCTAATTCGCATGCCTTTGGAAATTTAACCCTATCACTGCGAATTCTTTTGATTCAAGGGATTCTCTTCATTTTCGCAGTGACAAGTGTCAAAATATAAAAGGAGAGAAAATGAGGAGAATCCCTTGAATCAAAAGAATTCGCAGTGACAGGGTTAAATTTTCAAAGGCGTGCGAATTGGGAGTTAAAAGTTGAGAGGCGCACGTATTCAGTGTCAAATATCGAAATTTCTATGTGAAGTACATATTTCCTATCTTATCCAAAAGCAACCATTCAAATCCTGACTTGCAGTTTCATGAAAACAGTTAGTTGGCTCACCTCATTCTCTTCAGCAGTACATGGTTTGCTAATCGATTCTGGAATATCCGAGGCAAATAAATACGGATTAACCATAGCCAGCTTAGACGTGGAGTCATGCTCTTCCCACAGTGACTACAAAAAAGTAACACACACTGTTTTAGAGAGAATACGGAAAACAATGTTTGATAGGTGCAGAGGGGAGTTATAACCTTTCAATGTCCTATCATACAAAGGGATCTACAGGATAGTTGGGGGTTAATGAAAAAATGAAACATACATGTAACTTGGACGGAGCAGACTTGCTATCGGAGGAAATCAAAATATGATCTGTGCAGCGATCTACAGCTTCATAATTAGTGCCCCCAAAACTTCATGCTTATAGGTTCCCATTTGATGTCACCTGATGAGCATTGCTACGTTCTGACATGGCATTATCTTCCATTGTTTCCTCATCCTGAGGCTTCACTATCCCATTGTCAGCGGCTCCATCTGCTTGATGTGTTTGATCTGCTGGTGTTCTACTGCTGCTGATTATTTGTACATCTTTGCTTGGATGTTGGTCAGAGTTTCCTTCTGTCCCATGCTTTTGTTCAGAAGAAACAATAAAAGGATAATCCAAAAATTTTAATACCAAAAATTGCAGTAGACAAGGTTATTAAGATGGTAAGGTGAGGCGAGGCAATCCACCCCCTCACACATTTTAAGCGGTAAGACGTGGGGTGAGGCGACGCCTTACACACCCTAAGGCTCTAAGGGGCAGCAAATAAAATGAACATTTTAGCAGTACATATATACCTTGTTGTCAATTCTTAAGCCCATGTTGCACCTATTCCCCTATTCCAATTGCTCTTCTCCCATGTAGCATCTATCCCTCTTGTCCCTTGCAAGTTTCAACATATAGATTGTTACAGATGTAATAGATACAAATTGTATTCTAATTAATTGAGTAAATACGGATTGAGTGACATACCTTGTTGACAATCTCTCCTCTCTTCTATTCTCCCATGCAACAAGCCATATGAATAATGAGCAACATAAGTTCACAATAACAATTAAATATGAGCGACATAACAAATTAGCAAGCACGATATAACTGACATAAGTCCACACAAATAACATAGGTGATAAGTCCACAAGCTTAGAGTAGTCTAATGGAATAATAGTAGTCCACAACACAAAAGTAGTATGGTTCATAATCCAACTCTCTTATCTTTCAATATCCATTGTCGAACTCATTGGGATTGCTAGTAGAATCCATGTTTCGTCCACCATCTTCGGTAGCATTGGGAGTTTCGTCACAATCGCTCACATACGTATCATCATGTGGATCTTCTTCCTCATCTTCTTCATTGCCCGAATCCGAGTGTTGCTCTTACTCATCTAAGCCATCTTCTTCAACCACTATTGTTGTAGATTTTGCACGCCTTTGGTAGGTCATAGTCTCACTATGATTATGCCTATTAGCTTGCCTTGGAAGATTGCGACCTTGAAGCGAGCGTGATGCGCCAATGACTTCATCAACATCATCCCATGTAAGGTCACACCCACAAGCACCTTGAGGTGGTGCAGCCAATGAGTCAGTCCATTCATTGTCCCAATCAAATTTCTCAATGACCAAAGGGTCGTAGTTTTTGTTCGCTTTCTCCCGCTGTATTTGAAATCTAGTTTTCATCTTCCGGTTGTAGGCAGCAAAGGCCAAATCATTTAATCTCTTGTGTAGTAACCGATTCCTTTTTTTTTTGTATGGAGCTACAAAAGCACAAATGGCAAGCAAAGCAAATGAAATGAATAAATAACTTCCTGAAATAAGCACATGTAAGCTACAAATTAACTCACAAATTCAAAGGTACTTCAATTTCGCTCACAACCGGATGATGAAGCACAAAGACTGACAACACGCTTAGCAAACCTTTTTAGTTCAATGGCTCGGCCATCATATGAACGCCACCAATCAACTAGAATGGCAAATACATGCATATATCAGGAATTAGGAATGAAATAAACATGCCGAAGATGAACTTAACTTGCATAAATTAACAACACTTACTAGGGCTCCTCGTCTCTAAGTTTTGGATTACCATTTTGTTTGAAAAGACATCTCCTCATTGGTCTTCATAATTCATGGCTTGTTCATCAATCTTGTTTCAAATATTCTCATCTTGGACCATTCTTGCAAGCACAACATCGAAGCAAACCCTTAGCTCCCCAACATATTTATCATGTCCACTCTTTTGGATGGCAAAGAATTTCCCTAGGTTCAAAAAGAGTGCAGCCCCATACAATGGATGATCCATTTGTTTCACCCAACGTTCAATAATGTTCATGATCTTCTTGAGCAAACGTTGCTTGTTTTGGGTAGGGAAGCTAAGCTTGATCTTCTCCTTTGCATGAGCCATTAATGCTGCAACCTCTGGCGTTGTGGGCTTCTCATCATCATCAACCACTCTAAGCACGATAAGATGTGGGGCTGAAGCTCTAAGGCAGTCTTCAATTGAATTCGATAACTCCTTAGAGAGCAAAATGTCTGTCACATGCATGCCGGCCTCTGTCTTTGACAATTTGATCCTAGTCCATGATTCACTCACAAATAGACACTTCAAAGCATCCTTATGCTTGTGCATGCTCTTCAAAGTAAGGAAGGATGTGGCAAACCGAGTGGCTGTGGGTCTCACAAGATCCATCTCACCTGTCTTCTCCCTCATTGCACTAAGAAGCCTCCCATGTCTATAAATGAATATGGTGACACGCTTGTCATGTGTAATAGGCTTCTTAAATTCCTTCAACTTCCCAATATCTTCCAACATAAGATCTAAGCAATGTGCAGCACAAGGACTCCAAAACAGTGTAGGAATTCTGTCCATTAGAAGCTTGCCCGCTGCCTTGTAGTTAGCATCATTATCGGTGACAACTTGAACAACCTTGTCTTTTCCAATGGCCTCAATTCTCTCCTCTAGAAAATTAGCTAGCATAGTTGCATCATGTTGTTCACCTGATGCATCAACAGACTCCAAGAAGTAAGTCCCCTCGGGCTGTTGACAAGGAAGTTGATCAAGTGGTGCCCCCTCCTATCGGACCATCCATCCGACATAAGTGTGCAACCATATGCTTCCATGCCCGTTCGTGCTCCTCTGTAGGATCAAGGATACCGACTAGAGGGGGTGAATATGAGGTTTTTAAACTTTTCTTGTTCACTTGATTAATTCTCTACAATTTAAATGGCAAGAATGTAAAGCAATTAATCTTATACAATTCTAGTCAACAATATAGCAATCTTAGCTCTAAGCAAGCAAATGATCACAATGATGTAAATAAAAGAGAGCCAAGAAGGAAATGAACACAACCGATGTTTTTACCGTGGTGTTCGAAAATTTGCCGGTTTCCCCTAATCCACGTTGAGGTTAGCCCGGACGAATCGGACCGGCTCCACGAATTGAGCCAAAAACACCTCAATCACTAGTGGTAGCTCTTCCCCGCTCCGGGTAGGTGAGCTCCAACCTTCACAAATCACCGGGTCTTCTCACAATTCTTGAGAAGATCACGGATCCAATCTTCGCCCAATCGTCCAAGCGCCGGCAAGCACTAAGAGTAATAAATCCCGGGCTTCACTTGAATGCAATTCTAGTGCCAAGCGGATCAACTAATGAAGTTCTTGCACTAATTGCAAAACTACCTCAATTTAATGCTCAATGAGTGAAAGAGGGTGGAATGAATGCTCTAGGGCTCAAGAAATATGCAATGGGTCTCTAACCTTAGCCCTTGTACAGTGGTGGGGGTATTTATAGCCTCCACCAACCAAAACTAGCCGTTTGGCATAAATTTCTGAAAAAATTTAGGATGAGCGGTACTACCGCCCCCATGAGCCGGTACTACCGCTACCAAATCTTCGCGGCAGAACGGCTATATCAGAGCTCTACAGTGACCGTTGAATTTGGCGGCGCGGTACTACCGCTCTGGCCGAAATCCGAAAGGTCCCAAATTTGGCGCTCTTCGGGAAAAAACGTCCGCTCTGAAGCCGGATATTTTGGACTCCAGAAGTACCGCTCTGGATAACGGAACTACCGCACGTAGCAGTAGTTCCGGTGTTGAAAATACCGGTACTTCCGCTCCAGGAAAATGCAAACCCCATCCGGAGGAGCTTTCTGGAAAAAAGGTTCTGCTCATCCTCTGGATCTTCTGGGCTCCGGAAGTACCGCTCCATAATGCGGTACTACCGCTCATTGCGGTAGTTCCGGTGTTCAATTTGCCGGTACTTCCGTTCTCGCAAGAATTCAGATGATTCCAAGGGTGCTCTCTGGAAAAATTGATCCGCTCGAAAATCGGATCTACCGTTCGCCGGTACTACCGCGTCTGGGCGCGGAACTACCGCTCTCCGGTAGTTCCGACATTCAAAACTGCGGTACTACCGCTCGTCCAGACAGAGCACAAACTTTGTTTGAAAGCGGATTTTTGATGAATGCAAGTTTCTAATGTTGATCCAAATGGCACAGAAAAATTGTATTTAAGCTACTTGCCAAGATCCCTCTTTATGGTATGATTATCTACCCTATAATCCGGTCTTCCTCCTTTCACCTAAGACCGGTAAAAATAAAAAAGGGATCCTATGCTAAGTATAACTTTGTCTTGAGCCAATTTGAGTCTTCATATATATCCTTTGGCTTGCATCTTGTCGCTCATATGTGGACTAACCCTTTGCATGCTCATAAAACGCGTTAGTCCCATATTCACATAATTTCATTAATTACCAAAACCATTTTTAGGGGCCTAGATGCTTTCAATCCCCCCTTTTTGGTAATTGATGACAACCCAAGTTATATGTGAGATAAAAGTTTTGAATATATCAAATTGTTTGGCAACAAGTTGTATATTCCATGTTGACTTTTAAATGAGAGAAGTTCTTTGCAATAAGTCTTGAAAGGGCATAAAATGAACTATCTCCATTTTAAAGTCCAAGAGGGGAGATAACTCCCCCTAAACATGTGCATGGATAAAAAATATAACATTTTACACAAGATGCACAAGACAAAGAGATGTCATAATATGAGAGTAATTTGACATTTAAGCAAATGACATAAGCATCCATGACCATAGAGGTTCATTACATCCACAAGTTCAAAAGATAAAACGAGTTCATTACATCCAAGCGTTCATCAAACATAAGTTCATTTCAACCCAACCAAAAGCAATAATGAGTAGATATAAGAGTAGATATAAGCCCAACTACCCTGTAAACTAACTTCTCCCCCTTTGGCATCAAGTACCAAAAAGAGATCACCGTTGAGAGGGAGAAGGAGGATCACTACGAAGACGGCGTCGAGTGTAGAGTTGAGGCGACGGCCGAGGCTGGGACTGCTCCAAAGCTGCCACACGTCCATCTAGTGAGCTCAGCCGGCTGTCGATGGAATCCAATCTCCCATCCATCGTGTCCATCCTAGAGTTGAGGGAGGAGAATCCCTTGAGCATGGATGAGTAAATCAGAGAGAGAGAGAGAGAGAGAGAGAGAGAGAGAGAGAGGGCTGGCCGGGCTCCTGTGGTGCGGCTACTCCTGCACCTGCTGCTCCCGCTGAGGCTGCTGCTGCTGAGGATGTGCCTGCTCCTGGATCTGCCTGTCGAACTCAAACACTCGTGGGGATAGGAGGCTCAGGTCTGGGCTTGTATGGCTTGTGCACTCCACCACGTCCTCCTCGAAACTCAAACTTGGTATCAATTAAGGCCATAATGTAGGGTGCATAGTTGATGCGCTTGTTGCGATCATTCTTGGAAGATGGTATCTCCCGAATTATAACGTCAACTACATCAAACTTCTCCCCTTCATGATGTAATCTATGAGGTTCCAAGCATGACCTCGAATGGCATCATAATTACCACTCTTTGGGAATATGGTGTGGTTGATTATGCAGTTGACCAAGCTGGGGATGGGTAGCAATCCAATATTCTTGCCAAGAACATATTTTTCAGCAGTGTTGTAATAGATGTACATGGCATGAATATCAAGAGCTGGCTTGTCATATACCTTCCCAAAAGCGCTTAGCTCTGCTCTCAATGCCAACTCAAACTCATGCTTTGTGGCTTCCAATCTTATGCATACCGTCATCCTGTTAGATCGAAAAGGTCGACAGAGGGGGGTGAATGTCGGTTCTTTAATAATTCGTCCCCCACAAGTACTCAAAAAGCTCAGCGCTCCGATAGCTATGGAAGCTATGAAGAAATAAAATACAGAGATCTCGGAAAACCAACATAGATCAAACGAATTAAGTGGAAGACCTTTCCAAAGATTATCACAACTGACAGAAGGAAGATTGAAATGGTAGACTGCAGAAAAAGAACCTAATCCAAGCAAAAATAAAGAACTATAGAGAATAGAGGGCAACCAATACATCAACCTGCAGTCCCAAACATAAAGCACAAACTGCTGTCCAACAACTAAAGAAACTGCCTGCAGCTAGCTAAAACAACCAAAGAAATAGCCAAGAAACTGCAGCTGAAAGGAAGACCAAAAGCTGCAGCAAAAGGGGTACTTAAAGGGTCTACCAATTGCTGTTTTGCTACTGGCTGAAAGCTACTTAGCTGAGAAGAAAAAGAAGGGAACAAAGTACTGCAAAAAGGATAGAACGCAGCTGTTGTTCAGCAGAGAAGAAACCAATCAAAAGTACCACCCAAACTGATTCTTAGTTGCTGAAAGAGATCATATTTTCACTACCATTCATGAAGAGTTCTTGCTGCTAAAAACTGCTTCTCGAATGACACAAGATTGCCTCTTGAATGATACAAGAAAGAGGTCAGTAGCAAGCCAAAAGATGCTAGAACTACTTCCTGGCCGTAAGAAATAAAACACCATCCGAAAAAGCAAAAACCAGCTGCACTAGGAGCTGTTCGGCAGTGAACTGGGGCAGCTAGCAGTGACAAAAATGAGAGCTACTTCCTGCTGCCAACAGAGAACCGAAAGCAAGTAGTGGAGATCAAAACTGCTACCAAGAATTGTTCTTGCTAAACCAGGCCCTCTATAGCAAAGAAATCAGCGCAAGAAACAACAAGGAGGCATAAAGAGAAGAGAGACTAAAGGATCAAGAAGCAGCCATAAAACACGACCAAAGCTGAAACAACTCAAGCATACATTGAAGCATAAAGAGGAATGATTACAAGAGTGTTGTTCTCAGCTCATCTCTCTCTCAATCTCACTAAGTCCCCATACGCCTGGAGAGCATAGAGAGAAGCTCACACATCCTCTCTTTCTCTCTTTCTCAATTCATACATGGAGAGAACCAAATAAAACCCTAACTCTTGCACTCACTCTCACGATTTCAGCACAACCTCTCCCTCTCCTTTTATAGCCTCCCATTAATGGGTTTGCACATGCTTTACCTATTAGGTCACCACCTACTCGATGTTTTATCCAAACCCGCTTCCTTTAGTGCAGCTTTACGTTTTTACCGAAACGCCCCTTGCGCACCTTCCAGGAAGCTTCCTCCTTTCTTGCCTTGCAAGCCTCTTAGCCACCTCGAGCCCTCGCCGTCTTCGACACCTCCCGACCGTTCTGACCTCAGCGCCACCTGCGCCTAGTCCGATCCATTGTGTCTCGCCACGACTCCGCCTCGACGTCCTGCAGCCAACACAGACAAGAAACACATCAAATAGCACCGCTCGATACATTTAAGCATAAATGCATTAATGAAAAAGTCCAACCTGACAAGTCGACATAATATGCAATCTAAACCATTTGACCAGGTTTGATCAAGTCCGACCGAGTCCTTTGCACCACGCAACGACATGGTCCGATCCAACCAAATCAAACTCGACTTCCCTAAACCGATGTCAATTACTCATCACACATGGGATGACCTCCACATGGTCTCTCAATCTCCCCCTTGATGAGTATATTGACAAACCCCAAAAAAGCACAAAGTTAAGTTTGAAATGCAAGAAAGAAGTCAAACATGGTCCAAAGGAAAGAGAAGTGAAGCAGCTAATGACCATGTCGACACAAGGAGCAAAAGAAAGAACGAGTTTTCCTCAAAGCTCCCAATATGGCTTTTTCTACCACTATTCTCCCCCTTTTGGCAATAAACATATCAAGGATGCAAGGAAGAGAACAAGTCATGGAAATGGATGAAATGGCTGAAATTTGATTATTCTAAGCATTTAGAGCCATGAGAATTATCCAAAATGACCATTAAGTATTACATCAAGCCATAACTCAATAGAATGCTATCTAGATCATGACAAGATATATATAAGCTAGCTAAACAAAATAGATGACAATCTGAAATTTAGTGCAATTTGAGAGCATGTCAAGTCATCCATGATCAAAGTCTAGCTAGAGGTATCCAAGGATGATGCAAACCATGTCAATAAGCTAAGCGGAACCAAGAAGCTAGTATTGAGTCATATTACTTGTAATCTTTGTAATTTTAGCAAATTGAGCACAAATGATAAATTTTTCTTTAGAAATCTTATGATTGTTGCCAACCAGATGTTTGTTTTATCATGTGCTAGATCTTAAGCCTTATGCGACCACTCCAAGTAAGAAGCTTAATGAGATGATCTTGGTCATCCAAAACTCCCCCTGAGTTCATGCCTTGTGCAATGACAAGCCGTCTCATGAGAAAGAATTGGTGAGATCAATTTTTTTCGCAGAAAAGAGATCTTTTTGCTTTTTAACATGTTGTACTAAGGGCCTGTTTGGCAGAGCTCCACCACTGAAAAAAATGAATCTGGAGCAGCAGATCCACCAAAAATAGCTCCACCAGGAATCTGGGATCCCACCATGGAGCTAGACAAAACTGTTTGGCTTGCACAGCAGCTCTAGATCCACGAAACTGAGCTTTTGGTGGGAATGGCCTGTTTTGCCCATGGGTTTTATGGTGGTATGGGATGGGGTGTGTAACCAGTGGCAAAAGGTGGGTAATTACCACCCAACTCCACAAGTAGGTACGAAACAAGGTTTCGTGGAGCACCCCTTGAGGTGCTCTATGGATTTCATGAATCTGGAGCTAGATTCAGTATTTTGGTGGATTCAGATTTCGTGGAGTTGGAGCATTTGGGTAAAAATTCATGGAGTGAAGCTGTTTTTGGTGGATCTGGAGTTGGTGGAGCTCTGCCAAACAGGCCCTAACTCATGCTGTATCAAGAGACTACAATAGCTCAATCTAAGACTCAATAGAGATTCAACGCTCAACTCAGCCTATTTGACATGGCATGAATCATAAAAGGATAACTCGAGTAAGACTAGTCTTGAGAATTTTCATGATAAGTTTTAATTTAAGTTGACCAATTTTAATTAACTCATCATGGCAAAAGCTAGTCTACACATATGAAGTCATGATAAATAAAGCAAATAAGCACAAGTCATGGCAAGATGTAAAGCATTGTAACCATGTCATAAATGGACAATAATCAAGGCTCAATGTAGATATTTACAATGCAGAATGACATGCAAGAAATCCAGCTCCCCCCTCAACATGTGATGCAACTTTTAGTTCAGATTGAGTTAAGTCAATATTAAGCTCCAGAAGCTCCCAAATGAACTCCCCCTGAACCAAAGCAATAAGCAAGAGAGACTGGCAAAGAAAATCCGAAAGGGCAGTCCTTAAAGCATAGACAAGATATAGAGGATACTATGGCTCAGACTGACTCTCATCTACCCCATATGACTCAAGGACTATCAGCTGGTCTGCTAACAACCTAGGGAGCAAACACGTACCCTGTCTACCCGAGGGTGGTCCAATCCTCGCTAGAACCCACAAGAAGTGAGTAAGCTCAACCTAGAGAGAAAAGAGACAGCTAACAAGCATCATCCTAGAGTCACAAGATAAGAGCAAGAAGTCTAAACGTTAGACAAGAAGACCACTCTAACCTATGCTAGAAGGACTATCCTGAATGCACCCAAAATGCAATGCAACAGAAAGGAGTAAGAGCATAATTAATATAATAAAGCAGTAAAACACAAAGCTCCCCCTCACAACAGTCCGTAAGGACAAATCACCCCAAGCTCTCCCCGTAGAGCTGAAAACCTAGAGCTATCCAATGGCTTGGTAAAGATATCAGCCAACTGGTGGTCACTCTCCACAAACTGGAGCACGATGTCACCCTTCTCTACATGGTCTCTAAGGAAGTGATAGCGAATCTCAATATGCTTGGTTCGGGAGTGCTGCACTGGGTTCTTAGCAATGTTGATCGCAGAAGTGTTATCACAAAAGAGTGGAACACTGTCGAGAACTAACCCAAAGTCCCGCAGGGTCGAGACCATCCAAAGCACCTGGCTACAGCAACGTACTCGGCCTCTGCGGTGGACTGTGCAACACCGGACTGCTTCCTTGAAGACTAGGAAATGAGAGAAGTGCCAATGAACTGGCAAATACCCAAGTGCTCTTCCTATTTATCCTACAGCCGGTAAAGTCTGCATCCGAGTAGGCTCTAAGGGAAAGACAGGAAAAGGAAGAGTACCAGATACCATAGTCAATGGTAGCTCGAAGGTACCAAAGAATGCGCTTCACCGCCTGGCGGTGAGATACGCGAGGAGAAGCCTAAAACCGAGCACAGAGACACACAACAAAGTGTATGTCCGGTCTCGAGGCAGTGAGGTACAAGAGGGAGCCGATCATACTCCTATACTCCTTCTGATCAACTGGCTCTCCATCCTCATCTGGATCGAGTGAAACTGAGGTAGCCATAGGAGTGGACACTGGCTTGCCATCACTCATATCGAAGCGCTTTAGAAGGTCTCGAGTGTATTGCCCTGATGCAAGAAGGTACCCTCCCGAGTCTGCTTAATTTGGAAGCCAAGAAAGAAGCTTAACTCGTCCATCATGCTCATCTCAAACTCCGAGCTCATGACATCGAAAAACTGGGAAACGAGAGCATGCGAGGAGCCGCCAAAGATGATGTCATCCACATAAATCTGGACGAGCAACAGATCAGTGCCATACCGGCGGATGAACAAGGTTTTGTCTACTTTACCCATCTCAAAACCATGACTCAACAAGTAGGACTTAAGCCTCTCATACCAAGCTCTAGGGGCCTGCTTAAGTCCATACAAAGCTTTAGAAAGCTTGAAGACATGGTTTGAGTATTTGGGGATTTCGAAACCTGGAGGCTGTCTCACATAGACTTCTTCCTCAATAAAGCCATTGAGGAAGGCACTCTTGACGTCCATCTGGTAAAGCTTGAAACCCTTAGAAGCTGCAAAGGCAAGCAGGATTCTAATGGCCTCAAGTCTAGCTACAGGGGTAAAGGTCTCCTCAAAATTTAGACCCTCAACCTGGGAGAACCCCTGAGCTACCAGTCTCGCCTTGTTTCGAATAACCACACCATCCTCACTTTGCTTGTTCTTGAACACCCACTTAGTCACAATGATATTGTGACCTCGTGGGGGCTCAACAAGCGACCAGACCTTATTCCTCTCGAAATTTTCTAACTCCTCATGCATGGCATTGACCCAAGACCCGTCAGAGAGGGCATGACAAACGTCCTTGGGCTCGAATGAGGCGACAAAGGCAGAATGGAGACAGAATTGAGATATGCCAGATTTTGAACGAGTGACTCGCTCAAAAAGGTCTCCAATAATCTGCTCAGAAGGATGGTCTTTTTGGATATGCCGAGGAGGTCCAGGATGAGATGAAGAAGTGGCCTATACCTCGTGAGCTGACGAGGTAGGAATAGAGCCACTAGCTCCAGAAGATGCAGAAGGCATGAGCTGATCGCCTCGGGGTGCAGTAGAGGAAGGCACCTTGAGGGGTGGATGAGGGACCGGATCAGGTAGACAACCCTCATCTCCATCATCCTCATCATCCACGAAGATGGTCTCGGACTGCTCTAAAGAACCTGAGATATCGGGCCTAGTCCCCGGACTGGGCTCGTCAAAGGTCACCTCATAGGTCTCTACTATTTTGCTAGACTCGCAGTTCAGCCTAGAAAGATCCCATCACAAGAGCGTGACTCGAACTTATCTAGATTCCCGGACTTCAAGATAAAGTATTTGCAACCAAACACACGAAAATGAGATACACTGGGCTTTCGCCCATATCTCAACTCATAAGAAGTGCGGTGCAAGTGTGCCCGAAGAAAAACTTGATTGGAAACATGGCACGCGGTGGCTATAGCCTCAACCCAAAACTTCCATGGTGTAGAGTACTCATCAAGCATTGTCCTGGCCATCTCAACTAAGATATGGTTCTTTCTCTCCACGACGCCATTTTGCTGTGGGACGTGCGGAGAGGAGAACTGATGCTCTACACCTGTCTCATCATAGAATCTCTCGAAGTAGAAATTCTTGAACTCCGTGCCATTATCACTGCAGATCGCTCGTAAGGCACCTGGGAGCTCAACAGAAAGCCTACTGAAAAGACCTCAGAAATGTGTAAACGTCTCATCCTTTGAGGCTAAGAAAAACACCCAAGAATACCTCGAGAAGTCATCGACCACAACAAGAACATACCACTTCCCTCCTGCTGACTGCACTCGAGCTGGTCCAACTGTGTCCATATGGAGCAGCTGTCCCGGTGCATCGGTCATAGTCACTGTGACAGGTGGATGAGAAGTGGCAACCATCTTGCCGTGACGGCATGGAGCGCAAATACGATCTTTGACCATCTTGAGTTTCGGCAAACCACGAATGAGATTGTGGCCGCTAACTTGGGTCAAATGGTCAAATTTGATATGACCAAGTCTCCTATACCAGAACGAAAGGTCGCGGGACTCAGAAGCAACCAAACACCGGAGAGGATCACCAGAAGACTCAGAAAAATCAGCACGAAAGATCCTCCCATAACGCGAAATCCCGCAGACCAGACTACCCGAAGAATCAAGAATTTTGCAATTGTTTTTCTTAAAGCTCACCTCGTAACCGTCATCGGTAAGCTGAGAGACTGAAAGCAAATTATACTGCAGCTTACTAACCAAGGCAACATCTCTTAAAATAAATGAATCATTAACGCGCACAGTACCTTTGGCGATGACGCGCCCAGACGAGGCGTCTCTGAATGTGATCGTCTCATCACCTGAAACATGGGCTAAGGAAGAGAACCAACAAGAGTCTCCGGTCATGTGTCGTGAACACCCGGAGTCTACAAGCCAAACCTCTCTCTTCCTTGCCCGGTGAACCTGAGTCAACGAGAGAGTAAAGTCTTAGTACTGGGATAAATCAAGAGTGATTTCGGCACCCAATACTGAATAACACGTGGAGCAGATGAAGTAGTCAAACACGACTGACCTCTATCTACCCTACGCTCTCTGTGACTCAAAGAAGCAGAAGGTCTGTGAGCGCACTGAAGCCGCTGCGGGTTCGATCGCTACGGAGAGCGAGTCGGAACACCGGCAATACGCTGATCACGCCGCGGGTAGCTATCTCGACGGGGGAAACGAGATCTACCCTCAGGACGGCGAAAGTATGACCAGGAGCAGCATGAGGACGAAAGACAGAAGACTCGGAAAAACCAAGTCCTCGATGCTGCCCAAAAACATCAGAAGAAGCAACCCTAGAGCTTGTGCTGTCTTAGGTGCACTCAGGATCTGGGGCTGACCCTGAATACGCCTAAGTGCCTCAACACGGTCTCTACGCGCAATCTTGGCGCGTCTGAAGCATCGATCGACCAGATGCCCATCCTTATGACAGAAGGTACAGTGATACTTCACATTCTGAGAGGTAGAAGCAGCACGAAGTGGCTTCGCCTTCTGAGAGGCCGAAGCAACAGGTGAACTCACCTTGCTGTCAGAAATCCCTTGGACAAAGCCCGCTGACTTAAATTGGACTTTCTCGGTCCTGGGCTTAGTCTCGATCACACCTGGTGCTATGGGTCTGAGCACGGCAGGTGGATGCTTTTTTATGTCCTCATAAAAGTCATATCCTAGACCCTGATTAAATCTACAGATCTTAGATTGGTCTAGAATAAGATTAAGCTTCTTCTTGCCTCCTACAAACCTCTCGAGAGTGTTCATAAGGTACTGACACTCCCGAAAGAGAGAGATGCAAGAAGAGCAGGGAGAAGAGGGAACAGCAGGAGGTAAGGGAGCAAAGAAGAACCAGCAGTAGAGGAAAGAATGGCTTGTGCATGCACAGCCGACTCTGAGGGGACAGTTCTACTACTAGCCAGTTGGTTAACGTCGCTAAGCGTCTCCACCTTACCCTGGGGCTTCTCCCCCACACCAGCAACCACATCACAATCAGTTGATAGCTTCACTAGTTGATCCTTAGTTAGCTTCACACATTTCTCATTCAAAGCAACGAGTTCAAGTTTTAGTTTATCACAACTAATGCATGGTGAGCTAACAGGATCCTTAGTCGCATACTGAGCCATTTTCTTATTGTTGTCAATCATTTCTTGAAACTGTTTGGAAACAGATTCAAGTTCAACAGTTAATCTAGGACAGTTCATGCATGACGCAGCTGGCTCAAGCAACCAAGCATACAACTCAGAAATTTTATGATCTGCCCGTTTTAGGTTCATCTTCAAATTATTACAACTTTCACAAGTCTCGGGCAGATCAAGGAGCATGGTATAAAGACCTCTAAAAGCATTGTCCTTATCCTCACATGAGGTGCAAGAAGTAGTCTCAACAATAGTAGGTGAAGCAACAGCTATCATACTCATCTCTAACTCAGCAAGCAGACTAACAATCTCCACCTTAACAATATCAAGCTCAGAGGACAGACTATCATGCGAGGTCCTTAGTTTCTCCATGTCATCCAACAGAGCACAGCATGTATCACAATCATCACGGGAGGGAGCAGATATAAGTGAAGTAAGCTCCTGTGATAGTCTATCTACTTCCTTCTCTAACTCGGTACACCTAGCCCTAGCTCTAGCATGAAATCCACCTAGCTTAAGAAAAGCATGATTGAGCTGGTCGTAGGTGGGGCATACCTCGTCTGAGTCGGAGTACACATTGCCGCTCAGTCGCCTCGAGGCCATGAAGCACATGCCGGAGAAGTCGTCGCTGCTCTTGGGGTCTTGGTCACCCGTCCCATTGTCGTCACTCCATCCCTCCACCTCGCTGAGGTCGAGGTCATCGAAGGCGGTGAGGATGCGGTGGAAGGGCTTCTTGGCTTTGCCAAGGTCGCGGAACTTCTTCTTCCCTTGTGCATGAACTGGAGGCTTCTTGTTGCGGTTCTTGTTGGTGTGGTCGTTCTTGTCTGAACCACTGTAGTCAGCTTTGCCCTTCTCCAGCTTGGGGCAGTTTGCCCGAATGTGGTTGGGGCCACCACACTCGAAGCAAATCACGGGTCCTCCCCTATTTCTGTCCCTCCTCCTCTTGTAAGCATGGGAAAACTTCCGAGCTAGGAGGGCCAGTTGCTCATCCTCGAGCTGCTCTAACAGATCATCAGTTACGTCACAGAGAGCAGCAAGGGAGAACCCACACAGCGAATCAGAAGAAAACCAGAAGCCGAACTGGGATCGATGACTAGGGCCATCGACTGTGACTTCGACTTGCGAGAGACAATGTCAATCTCGTGAGTCTTGAGACACGAGTACAGCGCATCAAAAGTCAAAGTTGAGAGGTTCGTGGTGTCCTTGATGGTAGTCACCTTCATCTCCCAAACACGAAGGTCGAGTGTAGCGAGCATCTGTCGAGCATTATCCGAGTCGGGGTATGTGAGACCGACCGCTTGGAGGTTGCTCAGAATCTTGTGAAAACACGCAAAGCACTCATCAAGGGACTCGCCAGCGAGTATTTCAAACTTGTTGTAATCTCACTTGAACTGGTTCTGTCGCACCGTCTTTATTTGGGAGGTGTCCTCATGGTAAGCATTGAGGGTCTCCCAAATATCGAAGGCGGACGAAAGATGAGATATGCAGTCAAACTCGCTACGACTCAGGCCCTGGATAATGATGTTCCTTGCCTTAGCGTTTGCCTCAACATCAGCCATATTCCCGGCATTGATGTTCTCATCGACAGAAACAACAAACCGAACCTTGACCTTTCGCCAAATGGCATACCCCTGAGCCTGGATATATGTCTCCATTCGGCTTTTCCAGAAGGGGTAATCGATGCCATCAAAGACGGGAGGCTTGGTCGAGTACTTGTCTGTCGCCATGGCTCTAGAGACCGGTTAAGATCTATGGAAAAGAGCTAACCGACTCTGATACCAATTGTTAGATCGAAAAGGCCGACAGAGGGGGGGGGGGTGAATGTCGGTTCTTTAATCATTCGTCCCCCACAAGTACTCAAAAAGCTCAGCTCTCCGATAGCTATGGAAGCTATGAAGAAGTAAAATACAGAGCTCTCGGAAAACCAACATAGATCAAACGAATTAAGCGGAAGACCTTTCCAAAGATTATCACAACTGATGAAGGAAGATTGAAATGGTAGACTGCAGAAACAAGAACCTAATCCAAGAAAAAATAAAGAACTGCAGAGAAGAGAGGGCAGCCAATACATCAACCTGCAGTCCCAAACATAAAGCACGAACTACTGTCCAACAACTAAAGAAACTGCCTGTAGCCAGCTAAAACAACCAAGGAAATAGCCAAGAAACTGCAGCTGAAAGGAAGACCAAAAGCTGCAGCAAAAGGGGTACTTAAAGGGTCTACCAATTGCTGTTTTGCTGCTGGCTGAAAGCTACTTAGCTGAGAAGAAAAAGAAGGGAACAAAGTATTGCAAAAAGGATAGAACGCAGCTGCTGTTCAGCAGAGAAGAAACCAATCAAAAGTACCACCCAAACTGATTCTTAGCTGCTGAAAGAGATCATATTTTCACTACCATTCATGAAGAGCTCTTGCTGCTAAAAACTGCTTCTCGGATGACACAAGATTGCCTCTTGAATGGTACAAGAAAGAGGTCAGTAGCAAGCCAAAAGATGCTAGAACTACTTCCTGGCCGCAAGAAATAAAACACCATCTGAAAAAGCAAAAACCAGCTGCACTAGGAGCTGTTCGGCAGTGAACTGGGGCAGCTAGCAGTGACAAAAATGAGAGCTACTTCCTGCTGCCAACAGAGAACCGAAAGCAAGTAGTGGAGATCAAAACTGCTACCAAGAATTGTTCTTGCTAAACCAGGCCCTCTATAGCAAAGAAATCAGCGTAAGAAACAACAAGGAGGCATAAAGAGAAGAGAGACTAAAGGATCAAGAAGCAGCCATAAAACACAACCAAAGCTGAAACAACTCAAGCATACATTGAAGCATAAAGAGGAATGATTACAAGAGTGTTGTTCTCAGCTCATGTCTCTCTGAATCTCACTAAGTCCCCATACGCCTGGAGAGCATAGAGAGAAGCTCACACCTTCTCTCTTTCTCTCTTTCTCAATTCATACATGGAGACAACTAAATAAAACCCTAACTCTTGCACTCACTCTCACGATTTCAGCACAACCTCTCCCTCTCCTTTTATAGCCTCCCACTAATGGGTTTGCACATGCTTTACCCATTAGGTCACCACCTACTCGATGCTTTATCCAAACCCGCTTCCTTTAGTGCAGCTTTACGTTTTACCGAAACGACCCTCGCGCACCTTCCAGGAAGCTTCCTCCTTTCTTGCCTTGCAAGCCTCGTAGCCACCTCGAGCCCTCGTCGTCTTCGACACCTCCCGACCGTTCTGACCTCAGTGCCACCTACGCTTAGTCCGATCCATCGTGTCTCGCCACGACTCCGCCTCGACGTCCTGCAGCCAACACAGACAAGAAACACATCAAATAGCACCGCTCGGTACATTTAAGCATAAATGCATTAATGAAAAAGCCCAAACTTGACAAGTCGACATAATATGCAGTCTAAACCCTTTGACCAGGTTTGACCGAGTCCGATCGAGTCCTTTGCACCACGCAACGACATGGTCCAAACCAACCAAATCAAACTCGACTTCCCTAAACCGATGTCAATTACTCATCACACACATGGGATGACCTCCACATGGTCTCTCACATCCATGTCATGTGTTGGAAATCTGGTGTGATGTGCACGGTATCATAAAATTGATGAATCATTTCTTCGTTGTAGTCACGAGAAAGAGCCACAAGCTGACGAATACCAGCCCTTTGGAAGAGCCTGTATGTCCCATCATATTTCTCCATAGAGTCAATGTGATCCCAGTCAACATACTTATGATCTGCAAACTGACGGTCTTGTCCATACATCTCATTAAAAATCTTCTCCTGAAACTTGGTGTGAAACTTTGGATTAATGGAGTTGGAGGGGAGCTCATACTGATTCCTGTGACGGAGTCTGGCATACTCATTAGCGGTAATATTTTTGAGATCAATCTCAAGATCCTCCCGGTCGGCTAAGTCCTCCTTGGATGACTCCATGGGAGAACTCTCACGACGCTCAGATTCTGTCTCAGATCCTGAGAAAGACTCAGGCTCAGGTGCCGGAGCTTTCCCTTTATCTTGAGCTGTCTTTTGTGTTGCCTTAGGAGATGGAAGAGAAGGGACTCCTGAGGAATCCCCGGAAATGGAGGAGTATGCCTTCCTGCCAGCTGCTCTTGTTCTAGGCATCTAGAGACAAGAAGAATAACTCATGAGAATCAAAGGAGAATAGACCAAGTTAGATTGAAAAAGAATGAAGTGAATTTGCTGCTCTGTCAGGAAAATCGGTAGTACCGCCGTTCTGGGCCGGTAGTACCGCTCAGCGGTAGTACCGCACCAGTCGGGCGGTAGTTCCGATTCCTGGCAGATTCTAGGGTTTTTGGCAATGTGCATAGATCTTTGATGTTTTCTTGGATTGAATCCATGAAAGAGGTGAGTAAATACCCTTAAACACCAAATATACTCATTTTTCCCTAGAATCAAGTAGCAAAAACATCTATATTTCAATTCAAACTAAAGCATGACCTAGGGTTCAAAAATAAAGATCAAAAAGGAGGTTTTTGATCCGAGATACCTTAAGGATCGGAGGAGTTGAACCCTTGGGAGTTGATATGACTTGAAGGAACGAAGAAATCACCGCTAGATTCAAGGATCTAGGGTGCGGTTTTGGTGGTTTTTGGTGCGAGAGAGAGAGGAGAGGAGTACGGTCACGGGTGGCTGCTTGAGAGGAAGTACCAAAGAGAGAGGAAAGGAGAGGGGCCGAGCAGAGAAAACCCTTGGGCGCGGGTGGTTGCCCGCTTTAAGTGCACTTCCGGTAGTACAACAGTTGCGGCCGGTAGTACCGCTTCCTCAGCCGGAAGTACCGATCTCCGGATGTACCGCAGATGACAGCGGTAGTTCTGATTTTTCTGGAACTTGACAGTATTAGAATTTGAAGAGAATAGATGCAAATGATCCCTAGTTTTTGCACTCAACTAAAATCTTTAAGGATCATTATGCATTAAATATATCAAAATATTATCTTTAAATAGTTTTTGCCTTTCCTTTAAAATCAAAACCTTTTGCATACAGGATTTTTGCAAACAATCTTTCAAGCTTCTTCCATTTAGCATACATTTAAATTAGCCATAAATTTTTGCAACATTTGAGCGATCTAGAACATTCAATTCACTCCTAAGTTTGACAAAAACGGTTTTCATTTAGTGGCTTAGTGAAGATATCCGCTAATTGGTCTTCGGTCCGGATGCGGCTAATACAAATATATCCCTTGCTAACATGGTCTCTCAAGAAATGGTGGCGTATATCTATATACTTGGTTCTTGAGTGTTGGACAGGGTTATTGGAAAATTGACGGCGCTTTCATTATCACATAATACAGGCACTTTATCAAAATTTATTCCATAATCCAACAATGTTTGACTCATCCACAATAATTGAGCACAACAACTCCCGGCGGAAACATATTCGGCTTCGGCGGTTGAGAGTGCTAGAAGTTTTGTTTCTTTGAGGACCAAGACACTAAAGATCTACCTAGGAATTGACAACTTCCCGAAGTGCTTTTTCTATCCACTTTGCAACCCGCATAATCGGAATATGAATATCCAATCAACTCAAATTTAGCACCTTTGGGATACCAAAGCCCTATATTTTGGGAGTGTTTCAAATATCTCAAGATTCTCTTTACGGCTTTTAAATGACACTCTTTTGGTGAAGCTTGAAAGCGAGCACACATACATACACTAAACATGATATCGGGCCTAGATGCGGTAAGATAAAGTAAGCTACCAATCATGGATCTATAAAGCTTTGAATCTCCCGACTTACCTCCTTCGTCGAGGTCTAGATGCCCGTTGGTTGCCATTAGTGTCTTGATGGGTTTTGCATCTTCCATGCCAAACTTCTTAAAGAGATCTCTAATGTACTTCGTTTGGCTTATAAATGTCCCATCCTTGTGTTGCTTGATTTGAAGTCCAAGAAAATAGCTCAACTCTCCTATCATGGGCATCTTAAATTCCCTAGACATCATATCACCAAATTCTTCGCAAAAATCTTGGTTAGTAGAACCAAATATAATGTCATCAACATAAATTTGGCAAATAAAGAAATCATCACCAATGATTTTTGTGAATAAAGTTGTATCTACTTTACCAATTTTAAATCCTTTTGAAACAAAAAAATTTCTAAGGCGCTCATACCATGCTTTAGGAGCTTGTTTTAAACCATACAGCGCCTTTGAAAGTTTATAAACATGATTGGGGTATTTAGGATCTTCGAACCCCGGAGGTTGTTCAACAAATACAAGTTCGAAGATTGTTCCATTTAAGAATGCACTTTTAACATCCATTTGAAATAACTTAATGTCAAAGCTAGATGCAAAAGCAAGCAAGATTCTAATAGACTCAAGTCTAGCAACGTGTGCAAAATTTTCATCATAATCCAACCATTCGACTTGAGTATAGCCTTGAGCTACTAACCTTGCTTTGTTTCTTACCACAACTCCATTTTCATATTGTTTGTTCCGGTAGACCCACTTTGTGCCAATCACATTGTGTTCTTCGGGTCTTTCCACCAAGGTCCACACTTCATTTTGGGCGAAGTTGTTCAACTCTTCGTGCATAACATTTACCCAATCCGGGTCATCTAAAGCTTCATCTACAAGTTTAGGCTCAAGAGAAGACACAAAGGAATAATGTTCACAAAATAAAGCTACTCTAGAGCGAGCTTGAACACCCTTACTCACATCACCCAATATTTGATCTATTGGATGATCCTTGGCGATTGCGTTGTATATTTTGAGGTTGTTTTGTTGTTGATCCTTTTGTTCATCTTCAATCACTTGAACATTGCTTGTTGTAGACGAGGTGGGTGGCTTCACTTGTCTTGATGAGCTTGGTGATGATGGATCTTCCTTTGGCTTGATATCTCCAATTTGTATGTTTTCCATAGCTTTGCGCAAGCCTTCATCACCTACATCATCCAAATTTTCTTGCTCTTCTTGAGAGCCATTAGTTTCATCGAATTGTACATCACAAGATTCTTCTACTAAACCCGAATTTTTATTATAAACTTTATAAGCTTTGCTATTTGAAGAATAACCTAATAAGAATCCGTCATCACATCGACTTTGAAGTTTTGAAAGCCGAACACCCTTTCTTAAGATATAGCATTTGCAACCAAATACTCTAAAGTAGGAAATATTCGGTTTTCTTCCAATGAGAAGCTCATAGGAAGTCTTTTTCAAAAGACGATGTAAATAAAGGCGATTTATGGCATGACAGGCGGTGTTAATAGCTTCCGCCCAAAATTTATCGGAAGTATTATATTCATCAAGCATTGTCCTAGCCATTTCTATTAATGTGCGATTTTTCCTTTCTACAACTCCATTTTACTCTGGAGTGTAGGTTGTGGAAAGTTCGTGCTTTATTCCAAGTTCATCACAAAATTCTTCAACTTTTGTATTCTTGAACTCGGAACCGTTGTCACTCCTAATTTTCTTTATTTTAAAATCAAATTCATTTTGGGCCCTTTTTGAAAATGTTGGACCGAAATGGCAACAGAGGGGGTGAATGGTGCCTTCAAACTTCCCCCTTGTACTCCCACTAGATCTTCTTCCCCGATAGCTAGAGAGCTATGAAGAAGGAGATCGAATACTCAAGTTAGTTCTCTGGTCGAAAATACGTGGTCGTAGACCAACATGTGATCGAGCAACCGAAGAAGTCGAAGACTTGACCGACTAACAAAACGAAATCAGAGTAGAGAGATGAGGTCGAATAAAGAACGGAGAACCTGTAAAGGAACACGACTGCAAGCAGAGAATCCTCTGTCCACTCGTTACTCTTGGAAATAACTTGACCAGATTGTTTTGAGAATGATTTCCGGTTCAGAGCAGGAGGAAACAAGGCAGCTAGAACTCTTCTCAAATCAAAAGGGCCAGAGCACAACTGAGAACCACTTTTCATGTATACATGAGAAAAGATAACGCAGAGAAAGCACAAACAAAACAATCAAACACCTCACAGAACAAAAACTCAACATAGAGGAAGAGAGATGAATGATTGATAATGGAGGTTTCTACAGCCACTCCAACTGGGAGATACATGAGCACACTTCCTCCATCCCGAGAACCCACACACACAAATAAACAGGGAAGAACAGAGCAACTCGGGGATCAGCATCTCACCGAGCACCTGAGCTCTACCCTCTCTATTTATAGCCTTCTGCTATCGGGGGGAACCCGTAAACCCCCACCTAACACCGGGTTTTACCATTATCTTTACCCACTAGCGAGGACAAGCTCCAGTGCTTTACCCGTTACACCCAACGGCTCCACTGCTTTGCCCGTTAGCGCCAACCACTCCAGTGCTTTCGCAGAGACACAACTTCCCTTTGCAGCTTTCCGTATTTCTCCAAAATGTCATCCCACTGCCTTCCCAGAAGCTTCCTCCCTTGTCGCTCAAGTCTTGCAACCACCTGGCAGACCTCGTCGTCTTCAGCATCTCCCGACCACTCTTGACCTGAGCACAGCTCGTGCCTAGTCTTGGCCATCCATGCCTCTCCACAACTAGTCTCCAAGTCCTGCAAACCATCACAGACAAGCATACATTCATAGCACCGCACAAAAACATTGTGTAAAAATATTTGCATAAGCAAAACAGAAACCAAACCATGTTCCACAAAGTTGTACACCCATTACGATCGGTCAAAATCACTTAAACATTAATGCACACGGTCTACGACCCTCTCATAAGTCTTTACGACCGATTCCCAGCTGATACGACCGCTTCTGGAAGCCATACGACCAGACAACAGAAGCTACGACTTTCAGCCTAAGTCTATAACGTGATCGAATGGGCTTCCGACCACAACCGACCGCGCTACAACTTCACCCGAGTGCTTCCGATCGCTTCCTACGATAACGTGGTCGTGAGCCACGACTACTCAACGTGGTCGTAAGTTCGAGCGCCGACTTTCGACCGCTGCGATCGTAGCTCCGACTGACGACTTCCAACCACGACCATCGTGGTCGTAAGTGCGCTCGACCACGACCAGAGTGGTCGTAAACGACACAGCATGGTCGTAAACTGTGAACCAAGCTTTTGATCATGACCAACGCGGTCGTAGCAGCGTTCGACCATGGCCAACGTGGTCGTACCAGCTTTCGACCACGGCCATAGTGGTCGTAAACCTCTCGAGTGTCCTTCGACCACACCCGAAGTGGTCATATACACCACAACGTGGTCATAGACTGTCCTGATGGACTCCGATGATGCCCAAAGTAGTCGTAAACCTCTCGGAAGCTTGTGATCACGGCCAAGCGTGGTCGTAAGCTTTGCTGCTGCCTTTCGACCACGGTCCAAGTGGTCGTAGACCACCCCAGTGACCTACGACTACACCCAATGTGGTCGTAAAGGAGTCGGGAGACTTCCGACCTTCGACTGTGTGGTCGTAAATGACTCGCCTGGCTTTCGATTGACGACAACGTGGTCGTAACCTGCCCGGCAGGCTTTCGACCACGACCAAAGTGGTCGTAACTCGCTCTGTCGCTGGTTTGAGTTGCCCAAGATCACTCATCTTGAAGTGCAGACGCATCTGCTTCTTGAAGGCGGCGAGCTCGGCTTGATTTGCACCGGTGATCACCAAGTCGTCCACATAGACTCCGACGAGCAGTCGCACACCTCGTGTCCTCGGCCGTAGACAGCCAGTTCGTGCGTGCAATGCTCAAACCCGAGCTTCTTTAGAGTGGCGTCCAACTTGGCGTACCATGTGCGCGGTGCCTGACGAAGGCCGTAGAGCGCCTTTCTCAGGCACAAGACTTTCTCCTCATGCCCAGCAACGATAAAACCTGGCGGCTGCACTACATAGACCTCCTCTGCTAAGGTGCCATGAGAAACGCCGATTTCACATCCATATGATGGACTGGCCAACCTTCCTGCGCCACCAATGCCAGCAACAGCCGGACTAACTCGAATCTTGCCACCGGAGCAAATATCTCCTGAAAATCGACTCCTTGTCATTGCACATACCCTTTGGCGACCAGACGGGCTTTGCGTCTGATCACATTGCCGACCTCATCTTTCTTCAGTTTGAAAACCCATTTCAAACCAATTGGGCGGTGTCCGGCGGGAAGTGCAGTCAGCTCCCAGGTGCCATTTTCCTTAACGGCCGCCATCTCCTCTCGCATGGCGACACGCCATGCAGGCTCTTGTTCCGCCTTGACAAAGGTCTGTGGTTCACCGTTGTTGATGAGATTCAGCTCTCCGCCATCTAGCTCCCACACTGCAAGTCCCGGAGCTGGGCCATCATCGCCCAGGACATTCACAATGGAGCGGAAGCGGATTGGTGCGTCGTCGTGGTCGGCATCGAGGTTGCTGGAGGTGATTGATGACGGTGTCCCCTGCTCGTGACTACCTGGTGTAGGAGGGTCCTGCGGTGTGTGCGTCACCAACTCCGCCGCCTGGCAGTTCCATCTGTTCACCGTGATCGGAGGGCGTCTCAATGCCCTAGGTTGGAACAGGTTGGACTAGTTCTTGTGTTACAGTGTGTTCGACAATGAACTCGCTCGATGATGCGACGCCGGTGTCCTTGACTTGCTCCCAACTCCAGGCCGCGTCTTCGTTGAAGACCACATCCCTGGTGACATGGACTCATTTGGACCGTGGGTCATACACATGGTAAGCTTTTGCGCCGTCCTCATATCCGGTGAAGATCATCTGGGCGCTCCTATCTTCCAGCTTCATCAAGTGCGGTCGGAGGCTCTTCACGTACACGACACACTTGAAAATGCGCAGGAAGTGCACGGCTGGTTTGCATCCGTGCTAGGCTTCGAACGGCATCATCCCGGCAAGACTCTTGGTCAGTGCACAGTTTAGCAGGTACATAGCAGTGCACACGGCCTCGCCCGAACATTGTAGGCACGCCACGCTGCTTTAGCAAGCTACGCGCCGTCACAACCATAGTCTGGTTGCGTCGTTCAACAACGCCATTCTGCTGCAGTGTGTATGGCGCAGACACATGATGACGCACTCCATGATCGGTGTAGTAGGCTGTGAATTCGACGGTGGTGAACTCGCCACCATTGTCCATCCGAAGAACGCACAGCCACCTGCCGCTCTCGAGCTCCATGTTGGTTGGAACCGCTTGATCGCCGTAGCTGCGTCTCCCTTGGATGCAAGCAACACAATCCACATATACCGACTGTATTCGTCCACGAGCAACAAGAAAGACCTCTTTCCACTAGGAGTCATTGGGGCAATCGGTCCACACAGATCACCATGAACAAGTTCAAGAAGATCAGTCGCGCGGTACTTTGCCTAAGCCGGGAAGCTTGCCTTACGTTGCTTGGTGATGACACAGGTATCGCATAATTGGTCGACGTGGTCCAATTGGGGAAGTCCTCTCACCATGTTGCCCCGCGCCAATTGTCGGAGCACCTCAAAATTGACATGACCAAAGTGCTCATGCCAGCGCCAGGCCGCGTCCTCTCGTCGAGCTACAAGGCAGACCAGCTGCGCGATGTTGATGTGTAGTATATACAGCCGGTTCTTGCCTCATGCCACCTTCGCCAGAAGTCGTTGCTGTTGGTCCCAAATGCGCAGCACTTCGTCTTCAATCAACACCTGTGAGCCATTTTCATCGAGTTGCCTGATGCTCACGATGTTATTTTTCAGCCTCAGGATGAAATAGACATCGGTGAGCGTTCGATGTTCACCACTGCAATCAGCAAAGACAACGGTGCCAAGGCCATGGATCTCCACGATAGAGCCATCACCGAACTTGACTGTCTCGACGACTCCGGTGTCGAGCTCAGCGAAGACTTCCCTTTGCCCCGTCATGTGGTTCGACGCCCTCGTGTCGAGGTACCAGCCCTCTCGGTGCTCATCATCGTCTTCAGCGCTCAGGCAGACTTGGGCTCGAGGCTCCTCCAGGTGGAGCAGAGAGGCCGTGCTGTGCCTCGTGGTCATGAGCGCTCACACTTGCGCCATTAACAACGCCGGCTCATCGTCATTGTCTGCATCCTAGGCAAGGTGCAGCTGGTGCTTCTTGGGTTGCCTGCAGTCCCTGACCCAATGGCCAAGGCAACCGCAGTTCTTGCACTTGTCACCCGAAAGATCTCGGGTGCCTCCTTTGCTTTCTGGTGCGCCCGAATCGCCACCTGGTTTCCTGCGAGTTCCGCGCTCGCGACGTCGTCCTCCACCATCGCCACGTTGCGGTCTCGAGGATGTCTCACCATGGTGTCGCAATTTGAGATGCTCCAATGCCTCTCCCAGCGTGTCCTCAGTGAGGTAGAGGCTGCCGCTCGCTGACGTATCCGGCTCTCGATCGTCTACCGTCTTCAACCTCCCAGTGACCTCCTCGAAGGTGATTGTGGAGAGATCGAGCAAAGTCTCGATGGAAAGAGCTATCTACGAGTACTTAGATGGAACAACTCGAAGATATTTCTCCACTACCTTGGCTTCGTCGATGTCGTCCCCGAGCTCCCGAAGGTTCGTCACCAAATTGGTGAGGCGAAGCGCGAAATCGTCGATTGTCTCACCGTCACAGAACGCAATTGCCTTGTACTCCTTGCGCAGGGATTGCGCCTTGGCCTTCTGCGCACAATCGCTGCCGATTCTCATCGCCTTGACCGTGTCCCACACATGCTTGGCACTCAGCTTGACCGCCAACGTCTGGATCATCTTGTGCGGGACGGCCTTCAGGATAGCCTCCATCGCCATTTGATCTTCTTGCTCGTCGTCAACACCATGCTGCACAGCGTTCCAAAGACCACGCGCACCGTTGTCGTTGGCGCTGGTACACCACTAGTGACGGTGAGCGCCCTCGGAAATGGTGCTGCGGGGTCCTGCTCCGGTCCCCTGCCGGCAGCGACATCATCGGGATCGCGTTGACCTCGCTCTGATACCAAATGTTAGAGTTTCAGGCCGTCGATTCAGAAAAACTCCAGCGTGCCGGATTTTCATCAGACCCTGCATGCCGGATTTTTGTCAGACAATGGCGCTGAAACAGGCACTCTCTGAACTCACGCGAAGCATGGATTTGGTGCTGTGGAAACATCAGCTTTTCATGCATTGTATTGCTGAATATATAGAGAAAACATGCTGTGATTACAAGATCCAAACGTGGCCAACGCACAACCAAAAACTACGGGCAGCCAGAGCTATTCTCGTCACTTCCCCCACTCCTACGCGCCCATATTCAGAAACATGCGATGTGCAACAGAAACAACGAAAACTTAGCTAATGCAACTAACCTAATCCTAGCCTCCTAGGTGCTCCCGTTAAGCACACACGATTTATCCTGTCAGACGGCGGGGTCCGGCGGCACGGCTGAGCCCGACGTCCTCGACGAGCGCACCCACGGCCTCCCTCGGGAATAGCTCCTTGGGCCGCATCTCCCCGGCCGCGGTCGCCACCGCCTCCATCAGCCGCGTTCGTACCTCCGCCACAAGTGCCCGCTCCACGACGGTCGGCACTATTAATAAAAGAATTATAGTAAAAAAAAATATACTGAATTTAGCTGTATTAGTCAAAATCACATACGACTATTTTTCTCTGCATACTGTCTTACGAATAGTTCAAATTAAAAAATTTAAGCTATAAGGTACATCCTAAAAGACCAAAAGAACTCATACTGCACTACGTGCTGCCTGCGCACAGGGGATTTCTGCTTTTTCTTGATTTCTGATGTGGCATTTTTGGCCTCGCTCCATATAGCTTCAATTTTGGTTTACTTTGACTTTCAACTTATTTAAGTTAAAACCCATTTAGAATGAGTCAGCTTCTAATTTTAGTTTTTTGTCTTTTCTTTTTCTCCTCATTCATTTGCAATGTCCGTGACAATATAATATTTTTTCATTTATTTATTTTTATTTAAAAAAAGTTAATAACCAGTACAGTACAATTTCAATTATAAATTAAAAACTGGCTAGAAGTTTAAGTCATAAGCGTATTGGAGCGGGGTTGTTCGGGGTGCGGTGGGTGCAGGGATGGAGGGAACCATGGAAGGTCCGATGGGGTACACGTGGCAGCAGATGTCCTGAGCGCCGTTGGTTAGAATGATCTCGCCGTCTTTTTTTTCAAGACAAGAATTATTACCTCGTCGTCTGGTTGCTCGGCTGAAGGTTGAAGCTGACTAAACCTGGATTAACTGGCCGGCTCCGGAAAACCCCCCAAGTTGATTTTTTAACCACACGGAAGTAATGGTAGAGGTGTTTTCCAAAATACAAAACACTTAGGGCCTCTTTGATTTGAATGATTTTCAAATGATCTGTAGAGGATTCTGATCCTTGTTTTTTTCTACGCAGGTTGTTGATTTGTGGGATCAAAGTGGCACAATTATATGGAATATTTTCCGATGCACTTCAATTCCACAGGAAAAACATCGGCTCAAAGGAAAATCCTATGTTTTTCCTATAGTTTAATCAAATACCCTTTATTACAAATTCATGTGGTTGCCAATCCTATATTTTTTATTCCTGCGTTTTTAAAATCCCACAAATCAAAGAGGCCTAGGGATAATGACGAGAACAAACTAAATACATGGCCTCGTCTGTAACTTACGAACTTTGTAAAAAGGTCAGAGTTTCTATACGAATTGCACTATTTTCTACAAAATTCTTACTGTCATTTACGAAACAAATCATTTTTTTTCTTCAAAATCCTATGAGAGTCCTTTCAGCCAAATGGAGGAATTGCCACGGCTTTGATTTCAATATTTTCTTTGTTAGCTCACCTTCAGTACCATGTACAATGGCACAGCCCTTACTACTATTAAGTCGATCAAATAATACAAAATTTGAATTACCAACTACGCGCATGTTACCATACGCCAAAGCAGGAACATACGAATAGTTATTTTTTCATATAATGGAAACGAATTTGCACGAATGAATGTGAATATTTTTACAGCGGAAAGATTATGTACAATGATGTACAAATATGTGCAAGTGCTGTACTGCAACTCCAATGTACCCAAGCCCTTTTTTTTGGCCCGAATGAAATGTACATCCTCTGTACAACCTAAGGGGATCACAAAATTGGTGAACTCGCCAACCTGCTTGCGTTGGTGAAGGTAACATCAGAACAAAGCGTCAACTGCTCAGGAGAAGCAAGTACATAGATGTCTTTGAGTGTGAAACCATGGACCACAGGCACGATAAATCCATGCCCCAGCCGTGAGTTCAAATAGGGCATGCACACGGTGTTCAAGAAAACCCGAATCACTCCCTGCAAACGAAGCATTTGTTGTGATTTAATTAACCAAGCATGAATGGAGAATAAAAACCTTCACTGACAACGGTGTTCTGCTCATGACAAGAATAATCATCTGCATATTACTATAATACATTGCTGAAACAAAAATGATCAGCAGTGGCGAGCGCAGAAGTCAACTAGCAGACTAATTGAGCTCAGCATAATGCTGAAAAAAAATTAAAAGAAAACTAGACAACAGAACATGCACAAAGATGGCTGAACTTTGTGTACCTGAATCAAAGACATATGAAAGTTTCCAACTTTACTCCACTTCAAGGCGAGGGAGAAATTATCTAATTCAACCCTACCATATACTTTATTGCCTGATGCCTCTGCCACGCCTGAGGCACGTACTACCTGCGAGGAAAATAAAGATTCTAGTTGTTAGAATCCTACTTGGAACATAGGAATGTATGATTAATTTGGAAGTTAAAAAGAAAGATGTTGAAGTAAAAACAGTCTGTTAATAATGCAAGTAATGACAGCCAAACACATTTAAACAATACAGTTTCCTGTCTTGGAGCAATGGAGCAACAAAAGCACAACACCATAAATGAAGTTTAGCATTTGAGGATTCTTAGTTTCTTACTAGAGATATGCATGCAACTGGAACTGTCTCCGTGCCATCTAAAACATCAATTATCATGTCTGCATTAATGGTAGCACCAATCTTTTCAGATGTAATCCTCATCACTGGGGATGAAGACATTGAAATGTTTAACAGCATGTCATCATTTGGATAGTTCCAGTACAAGCGGGGAATGATAAATTTCCAACTAGCTGTATTTAGTAGAGATTGATCAGGAACTTTGCTGACAATCCAGTGCATAGAACCTGCCTGAAGAAAAATAGGTTGATGTAAAATTCAAGCAACAATTAATACTGTACTACAATGCAAAGGCGAAACATTCTTGAAGTAGCCAGACAAACAAATGCTTCATTACCTTAAAGTAAGCCTCCAATGCCGAATTGAATACAGCTTCATCGATTGAAAGCAAAAGCATTTTTGATGCCCCACCACATGACAATGAAAGCTGGGGATGCTTCTGCGAATTGCTAGTCTTAGCAACTAAATTGCTAGCCTTAGCAACTGCAGAAGTGAATAACCCATTGATATCAAACTCAATCGAGGAATTTCTATATTGTGGATCATTAACAAAAGTCATGTTAAGGGCAGAGACATTGTCCAGACTGACACTCCTAGGAAGACGTTGAAGCAATGAGTCCAGTTTTGATGTGCTGTCAATAATATTTTCTGGTATTGACTTTTCAACTGCAGCTCTAATATGGTCCTCAAAAGCATTTATAAACCTTCAAGATGGAGAGCAACAAGGCATAGTGATTGAACTAGTACAAACTTTTGTCGCTTGACATGTTTTAAGTATATAGAAAAAAAAGAGACCTCCAATAAAATAATACAATCTTTTATCTGAATATACATGTCTGCCAAACAAGTTGTAATATAAATAAGCAATATCATCTTATCTCAGATAACATTTATCTGTCAACACCCAACAAAAGGACCAAAAAAAAAGAATCACCAAACAAAGAGATTACTTTTATTTGATATATTATCCATCACTTCATATATACACAGCACCTTCAAAACTCACATTATAACAGAAATAATGGAGCAAATGCAGAAGAAATGGTTGCACATCACCATCAGGATCCTCAGAAATGCCATATATGCCATTTCCTTTGTCAATGATCCCAGGACTCAGGAGGCACATAAATTTGGTTTAAATCAGGTGTCACTTGAAAGCTCATAAAATCAGCAGAGCAGCTAAGTATTTCAGATCACAGCAATGTGGTTATGTATTTTTTCCACCACAACAGAGATCCATTTATGTCCTTCAAATCCTCAAATGCTAAGATACGATTTCAACTTGTTTTATTTTAAATGTACAATTTAGGAATTCTTTGATAGAGAACACAAGGAAAGCATACCCTTGATAAAACCAAGATGCTCCACCATCCAGGGATATTATTAAGTCCTTCACATAACAGCCACACTGTGAAACAGACAGAGCCAAACTCCCATTGTAATTCTTTATTTCCATGGTTATCCCAACTTCCATTCCTTGAACCTTACACAAATGAAGGACTCATGAGTTGCTTCTTCTCAGTAGCAGAACAAATAAACAACAAAACTGAAGGGTAGAGTGGAAAGTAACTAAAATAGCTTATTCGGCCTATGAAATTTACATGATACAAAAATGGTATATCATCATAAGTCATAACTATAGCATGTCTTGAATGATGAGGAATGTTATCCATTCAAAGTTAATTTAGAGATTTTCAGAGCATAGGAATGCTTACACACACAAGAAATTAGACAAAATTTTTGCAAGTTTCAAACTAATAAACAACTGCTAGTTACTGGATGATGGTCCTAGTATTTTGGTAAACTGGATAGTTTAGTGAGTAGGCTTTAGTCTTCAGATGTTTATGACCAAGATTTGAATTATTCTCACAAAAAAACATAGACTTTGACACTACACTGGGAAAAATTGAAGAAAAAAAATAAAAAATGGAACGACCAGAAACAAGCCAGAACTGGTTGGTTAGTGCTGGTGTCCAGCTGGTATCACACTATCATCAATTACCCTCAACATTTACTACAATTCTGAAACTAGATGGTTCCTGCCTACTGCCTGTAACCGGCCAAAACTAGTAGCATCCAACGGTAAACGATCAAATAACGACTTTTGAAACCTTCATGTTGAGGATTGTTTTATCTGAATAATCTGATGAATTCATGATCATTTCAATCTTGTGTTAAAGGCTAACTGAGTAAATCATTAAAATATCGATTGTCGTTCAAGCATGTGATAGATCATAGATGAGTAAATTGGTTAACAATTCAATATTTTATACACAATCAAACAACTGCAATAAGATCAAACATACAATAAGAAGCGGCATTTGCCATTTGGGATGACTGCTTCATCAAAAGACCAGTCTCGGTGGAAAAAGATGGGACAATATAGCACAAGTAAGCTAAATCTGGTAACCGAACAATGTCGATGGAAGAAAGGCCATTAATATAGTTTCATAGAGATGGGGAAAGCATGAGCCCCGGACAATGGCCTTTTTATAAACATGCAAATTAATTGTGCAAAAATTTTACTTCTATTTCCCTCCCATTACTTGATGCATCTAAATAAAGAAATTGCTTCAAGAACTAAATCATACTGCAACATACTTAGCAGCTAGCTAAATTAATAAGGTACTAAACAAGAGTCCTCTTAAAGATCAAAGCTTTGTCAGTATCGAGCTATTGCACAATTCATAGAACCGCTGCAACAATTTAGAAAAAAAATTCTTCCTCAAGAGCGATTATTTTCGAAGAAAGCTACAAAACTAGCACTACTTATCATACAACTTACCTCTACAAGTTCAAATTTCTATGATGATATCAAACCAAATCTAGCACAGTTCACATCAAATTCCATCTTTTCTAGCCAGCAATAACCAGGAGACAAGCTCAAATTACCAGGATCGAGGCGGTGCCGCTGTCGGAGATCTCCACGGGGAAGAGCCAAGAATCGTAGGAGTAGCTCCAGTCCATGCTGATGTTGGCGCTGATGCCGGAGGCGACGACGACGAGGGTCGAGTCGCCGGGTCGGACGGCGGAGTCGTCCCCCACGTCGAGGTGGAAGAGCGTGATGTTGGAGGCGGCGACGCGGAAGCCGCCGAGGAAGGGCACGCGCACGCCCTTCTCCACCCCGGGGAGGCGGAGCGGGGTCAACGACCGCACCGCCTCCCCGATCAGCACGTCCTTGGCGAAGGATAGGCCTTTCTCGGCGACCACCGCGGAGACGTGCGCCTCGTCGCCGACGGCCGAGGCGGAGGCGAAGAGGAGGTGGAGGAGGAGGAGATGGAGACGGGCCATGGCGGGTGGAGGACGGGAGGAGAGGCCGACGGTGGAAGGAAGAGGAGGAAGGCTGGACACTGGTAGAGTCGAGACGACGGCTTCGTGTATTTTGTAAGTGTTTGGGATTTTGGATTTTGTGTATTTTTAAGGCATACGGAGTACTAATTTGTAGTATTAAGAAGGTACATACGGTACCCGGACAGGTATTGTAGTTTTGTGCCTGTATTTTGGTTATTTCCGTGATGTTTTTAATTTTTAAAAGATCCTAGCGCATATAATTTTAAGTGTATAATATGGTTTTTTTTACACGACGCATTAGTCTTAACGCACACTCAGACCAACACAAGGGTGTTTCCTTTTTGGTCAGCCCCACCCACGCTAATTACCCCGCTTATCACTAGTGCCCGCACGATCAGCATCGAGATGACCACATGGTCAGATCTGCATGCAACGTCCCTGAACCCGGTGGGTTGTTTTAGGCTATTGCTGATTTATAGCATATATTTTTAAATTCTGCCTGTTCACGAGAAACAGTACACAAAGGAAAATAGTTACATATGATTTTAGCTGGTACAACTAAATTCAATACACTTTTTACTACAATCTTCCTGTTGATTCTGTCTTGCAAAAACGAACCGTTTGAAAGTTAGTTACTATAACATAAACCACAAGCCACAGGTAGAAAAGAAGGGAGCCTAGGAGTATGCACACCATCGTTGTGTACCCATGCTGCAGTAACTTACTCCTTGTAGACCACGACCAGCTTCCTCAAAATTTATGGGACATGCAAAAGTGGTGGGATCATCTGATTTGTGAATTTGAGGTAGTTCAAAAATATCATCACCTGCACTCTAAATTACCATGTGCATTTTTAATAAGTTACCATCCTAACCAAAATTCACCATTAGTTATAGTCTAAGTTATCATCTATACTATTACCAAATTATCATACTAAATTTCTAACAAATTATCATCCTACCTAAGACATTTCGAAATTAACACTATGAGTTATCTTCCACGATACTACTAAATTACCATTCTAATACAATACTAACTTTCAATAAATTGCCATCCTACCTAAGTCATTTCGAATTCACTATTAGTTGTAGTCTAAGTTATGATCCGTACTATTATTAAATTAACAAACTAGCTTTCTAAAAAATATTATCCTGCCTAAGATATTTCAAGATTAACTATTAGTTTTAGCCTAAGTTATCATCATACTATTATTAAATTACCATGCTAACTTTCTAAAAAATTACCATCCTACCTAAGGCTTTCTAGATTGACTTTCAATTGTAGCCTAAGTTATCAACCATATTTCTACTGAATTACCATTCTAACTTTCAAAAACTTATCATCCTACTTTAATTGTTTACAAGAGATATCAAAATCTACCATCAATTGTAGCTTAAGTTATTATCTATACTTTTACCAAATTACCATCATTACTTTCAACATATTACTATCCTCTAGCTTATTAATAAAAGCCGATAGCTCTTTGGTCTACCTGTATAGCCTTGTGAACTGGACCAAATGCACTAAAGATGAGCCATCCATAGCATAGCCGGTGCCAGATTCTTCATGCCACCGCCATGTCACACAGGTGCTAGATTACTTTTTCTCTACAATATTTAGCACATCGTTCCCTCTTCAAAACAAGACCCACAACTAAATAACATATCATTTCTTTCTGTCCTACACACTCTCTTTCCTCCTACTCCATTTCACCTACTAGTGGGCCCGTGCCTCTTTTCCTTGAGCCAGTACATGCACCTGTGCCAACAATTTTCTCACTAGCATAGCTAGGTGCAGTGACTAGCACTAGGGTCCATCGGCGCTAGATGCTTTCTAGCACCATATAAAACAAACACTATGGATGTCCCAAAATTCCAATGTTGTAGAGCAGGTGCAATTACTCAAAACTAAAGGTATCAAACGAAAATGGTGTCCATTTTGCTAGTAAATCAGGGGTGAAGGTAGCAGGGGTGCCCGGTATGCCTAGGTACATCCAAAAATCAAAGTTTTTCAGGGGATCAATTCATTACTTGGGCCATATTTGTAGTATTTCTTTGGTGTGCACCTCATTAAAGTCCAGCACACAATGAACGGCCCGCTCGTGCTCCCCACCAGCCCATAACGACCTCACCACTCATCAGCCGGTCCAGCCCACCTCAATCACCATTCTCCTTTATTCCAATTCCTCCCCCAATTTTCCAACCCTAATCCTCCCCTTCTTCAACACCCTACACGAGCTCATTGGCCCGTTCGATGCTTATGTGCAAGTGTTGGAGCCACGCCTAGGCCGTATCATCTTCGAGTAGTGTAACCCATGTATCCCGCGGCTGTTCTTCCACGGACCGTCGTATTTCTTCTCACTCTGTGACATCAACATTGCTATGCATGGGCTTCACGGGCAAATAGCCATGGGTGACAAGCAGTAGCCACACGTTGTGCTAGGAATGTTGGTGCCTATAAAGGTGACCAAGGCCACGACCCCTAGCTTCTTCAACACACTAGGGTTTGAGGCACTACGCGACAAGGCCATGGTGGCCATACGCACGACCGAGGGCACGGTGGTGAACTACTTAGACCTCGAAGCCTAGTTCATTGTGTGCTATGAGGCGGTGCTCAGTAAGCCGGTGTGGGCACTTGGGCCATTCTACCTATACAACAGGGATGTTGAAGCCATGGCATCGCATGATAACAAGGTCATTGTCGACCAGTGCTCAATCACCGTGACCCAGAAAGACTATGGAATTGTGCATGTGAAGTGTGCACCCCCATTGAAAGATTTCTAGCTCTGCCACTGTAGTAAATCTAATGCCTGTAGACAAGGTGCTACAGTGCTACTGCGCGTGAAGTAATATAAAACAATTTCATTCATGCTAAAACCAATAAATAGCACTATGAATCCGTGGTTTTGCAAGGGCAGGAGCGCCTACACACAAGTGTCTCTGCTTGCTAGACCAAGTGCATGAGGTCTCTCAAGCCTTCTATTATGACTCCACACATAGTCCACAAGGGTAGCAGTTGCAGTGCATTTGTAGGGAGCAACAGAAGCAAGCGTGGGGGCCATAGCAAGAAGATATGCAGTGGGTGGAAGCATTGCATCGAATGGATGCCATGTTGGGTGTGCAATAAGACAATCCCACACCTAGACATGCTATAGATTTTGCATTTTGAGTTAGACAACGAGATCCATTTAAAAAATATTGATGGATCCAAATCATTGCAACAAGAATGCTATTTGTAATTGCACATATCTGCAATATGTTGAATTACTACATGGTTATTAGTTCAATTTGTATTTTGTCTCAAACAAATGAAAAACGAAGTAACCATATCAATGTGTTTTCTCAAGTGTCGTTCTAAGTTATAGATGAGGCCATGTATTTAGTTTGTTCTCGTCATTATCCCTAGGGCTTTGTGATTTGCAGGACTAAAAAAGGAATGAAAAATGTAGGTTTGCAATGCTATGGACTCTTGAATCCTATAGGGTTGGCAACCACAGGAATTTGTAATGAAGGGTGTTTGATTAAACTATAGGAAAAACATAGAATTTTTCTAAGAGCTTTGAGCCAATGTTTAGTTTCCTATGGAATTGAGTGTATAGGAAAATATTCTAGAGGAATTATGTCACTTCGATCCCAAAAATCAAACAACCTATATAGGAAAAATAAGAATTAGAATCCTATATAGATCATTTGAAAAAATTTCAAATCAATGATACCCTAAGAGTTTTGCATTTTAGAAAATACCTCTACGATTTCTTCCCTGTGGTTAAAAAATCAACTTGGGAGGGGGGAGGGGTTCTGGAGCCAACCAGTTAATCCAGGTTCAGTCAGTTTCAGCCTTCATTATTCTCATGGAAACTAAAAATTGTTTAGTCTTACAAGTGTTACTTCTATCATGTCTCAAAAGGAAAACATGCAAGTTTCAATTAAGTATAAGCTATTCTATCATGTCTTAAAAGGAAAATTTGCAAGTTTCAATTAAGTAAGCTTGAAAGACAACACACTCTTACCTTTGCTGTAGGACGTTCTATCCAACTTATGGGGCGGCTTCTGGCTTCTCGTTCGCACAACGCTCTTGCTTGCTCGCTCTAGGGTTTTGCCTGCTACGTCATCTCGCTGTCGATCTGTGCCGCCCCGCTGTATCTGGTTGTCGACCCCTTCTCAAGTGGCTTTCCCCCTCTTTCTGTCAATCTCTCGTCACTCTCACTTGCACCTGCTCGCTGCATCTAGCTCTACAGTTCCCCCTGCCGCATCGCCACTCTGTTGAGAGGCATTGCCCCGCCAGATATGGCAGCCGGTCCCTACTCTGGGCCCTCCTTCTATTGGATCCACCCTTATCTGTCTCCACCTTGGCCGCTATCCGAGGCCTCTTGCTACAGCGTGGGGTCCAGTGCTGTGTCCACCTCTTCGGTCACCTCCTCTATCTTCGACAAGGTCAGTGCGTCATTTGGCATCTTTGCCCGCGTCTGGATCCCTGTCTAGGTGTGCCTCCTCCTTCGCCTCGGCCACATTCGCCTGCTCCACCTCGTCCTCAGCATCCTCCTCCTTCCCCACATCCTTCTATGCATCCAACCTGCCATTGTCGTTAGATGCCACCTCCCCTACCATGTGTGAGGTCTAGGTGTGTGCCACCTCCCTGGCCATTTTTAAGGCCTTGCTGCATACTACATCCTCCAGTGTCGCTGAGGTCATCTCCCCACCGTCGTTGAGGCTATCGTGTGCATCGTCTCTCCTGTCACTGAGTCCATCTTGTGGAATGCCTCCCACTCCGTGGTAGAGCCTCAGGTGCACACTGCCATGGTACATCCTTTGCTTCCCATCTATGGTTAATTTTAGTATTCAATGAACAAGTTCATGATCACTTATATTTTTGTTGCTCGATTTCCGCCATTGCCTCATGCTCGATCACTGTTGTTATTTTTTCCATGTATTACATGAGTTCTATTTCGTATTGTTGTTGCTGCATTTAGATGAACAAATCGAAGTCTACCTCTGTCATTTGGGATGATGTCACACACTTAGCCATGCTAGAAAATTTGCCACGAGGAGGTCACAGCGAACAACCAACCAATGGGCGGTCTCAATAGGAGAGGGTACAATAACCTCGTTAGGAAGCTCAAAAAATGCACTAGTAGAGAGTACACCAAAAACTAATTCAAGAACAGTTGGGATGCACTCAAACGTGACTATCCACAATGAAAAACTTTGAAACTTAATGCCTTCGGATGAGGAATTAATCCTAAAACAGGTTCCAGAGCTACAAGTGATGATCGATGGAGCAACAAAACATGGTATGCAAATATTTGCATTGTTTATTTCAAATATGTGTTTATGCGTGCTATTTGAATTGCAGGTATGTTTGTGCTTTCCTTGTAGTCAATGCATGGTTGCCACAAATTCAAGAATGCTCCACTGCCTAACGAGGAGTTCATTGACTTCATCTTTCATGACACAATGTGCATGCATGAACATGCGTTCGTCCCTAAAGCCAGCAGGCTCAACCTTATCATGAGCTCCACCGACAACACTGTCGATCAGAACATTGCCTCTATAAGCATGTCACGCAAGAAGTCCTCCAAGGTGAGGAGCCGCACATCTTTGCTTGACACACTGGATAAGAAGAAATCAAAGAGCAACTAGGCGGATGATGTAATTGAGTGCCTCATCGACCTATACAAGAAGTCGTAGGTAAGTCGTCCATTGGCCACAACCCTTCTCATGTGTAGCCTAATCAAGCTTGGCAGGAGATTCATGACTTGCTTGACTTAGTGAAGGCAGACAACCGCCCCGAGGGTAGTGACATGCACTTCTACGCCTCCATCCCATTCATGAAAAAGGAGTACATGGATGTGTTCCTCACGCCTACCACACCAGAGGGCTGCATTGGATGGCTTCGTAGAGTTTGGGTCCACATCCAAGGGTGGTTTTGAGTGTGTTCTGGTTGTCTCATCGCATCATGGAGATTTACCACATGTTGTGTTTTGTCTGAATGCATGAGTTACTTTACTACTTATTGTGTTCTTGTCCTGTCATATTTGTGATTCATTTATATTGTTGCCTACTTTAGCAAAAATTATGTTGCACTAGGTCATATTGCTGAAACAATTATTATTTTCATGTTATTTGTGTTGGATTTACTACTATTGTCTTACATGCAATGTTCACATATATGCAATTGTTGTTGTTTGATTCAAAATTTACATTCCCTGTGCAAAATCAACAAAAAGCCAAAAGCTCAGCCCAAAAGAACACTACAGCTTCTTAACATAAGCATTTGTGCGAACAAACTTAATACCGATAAGCTATTTCAAAAAGACTTTCCTATAAGTAGTTTTGAAAAGACAGCTTCTACTTCAGCTAGTACTATTCATCACCCGTAGCCAAAAGTCATCGACCATGTTCTTTTAGGCTACGGTTGATGGCTTATGGCCACTGCTGATGGCTTTTGGTCATAGTGCGAGCGCTTGTGCAAATGAATCTAATGCCGATAAGCTGCTTCAAAAATGCTTCCTGATAAGCTGTTTCAAAAAACGACGGAAAAGCCATCTTGTTTATTTATTTAGGGGAAATTATAAGCTATAAGCTCAAAAGAGCAGGACCATCAGCCATAGAAAAAAGATCAGTGCCATTAGTTTTCGTAGGCAAGGTCTTATACTACGTACCATTTAATCTCTTATACAGCTAAGCTAAGTCATCGCATACTACAATGAATTGTGCACGTATTTGGTATTGTAGTCATATTTTTTTTTTCAATTTGGACCCCAAACACCCCTTTGCAAAAGTGACCCCTCCATGAGCTTGCAAGGCGTGATAGGTGATACGTGTCATCTACCGCACATGAGGAGCTCGGCAGGACCAGTGGCGCATGGTAGGCCAGATGGGCGTGACTGCAGACGGCCAGAAACGGTAGATGGATGGGCCTAGGCATGACAGCAAACGGCCCTGCTCGGTAGGTTGCTGTCGAGTGACGATAGCTGGCCGAGGCAGCGTGAGGGGCAGGTGTGACGGTACTTTATTAGGTGAGAAGAGCATGTCATTTGATGGATCGTTGCAGTGGATTTCGTATTGTTGATCAGAGAAGCAATCAGCTACAGCTGCGGAATGTTGGATGAGGACTGTTTGATGCATGCAGATCCACAGATGGCTTCTTCAGGTGACCTCTCCTTTTGATTTCCCTAAAAAACAAATAGATTGATTTTATTATACATAGCGTCCAATTCTCCATCTGAGCAGAAGAAATCAAACAGCTTTTCCCCGCATCGGGCATCGGGCTTCGCTGCAGTGGACTACCGTAAGCTGGAGTATCCAGGAGGTTCATCTTCCGTGCAACACGTGACATCGGTATTTATAATTACGGGTTTCATTACATTTGTACCTTACGTCGGCCTAATGAAACATGTTTCCCTCTGTTGGTGATATGCCCTAGAGGCAACATGGAGATGTTGAATATATCACATACTATATTTATGATACATTGCTTTGTTCCTTGAAATAGACATTATCATTATTGATCAATGAGTATGTGACTTATTCATGAGACTCTTAATGCCAAAATGTTGCTATTTCTAAATGATCCCTGATTATATATCATATGAGGAACAAATATGATTCAAAGATCAGCATATGTATTGATTGATGATCATGTCTCATGGATCATGGTATGGAGATACCAAATCAATAATATGGACATGTGTTAGTGAACATATGTTGGATAGACCCGCCATGAGACACTGCAGAGATTCCATGTGTCATCAGTTGGTCTCAAGTAGTATTTATGTAGAGTTCTTAGACTTGAGATCATCATGGTTCCCAACATGCGTAGTAGCCTATTTTGGGACTACTAACCACTACTCCGTAACTGGGTAGTCATAAAAGTAGTTTCGGGTTTGCTATGAAACATGTAGTGGGATGTGAATGATCAAGATAGAATTTGCCCCTTCTTATGGGAGAGATATCTCTGGGCCTCTTGATGTAATGGATTATGAAAGTGCATGGCCATGCCAAGGTGATTGAGGAGTCAATCACGAGTTTATAATCCATCACGGAATCGAGAGAGTGATTGAGCTATTAAGAGGATGACACATATCTCGCCTTGAGCTCAATTTATATCGTGAGGCAAAGGGATTCGTACATGAGAACATTATAGGTTCAACCGATATGATCTTTACGTATACTTTGGGGTTAATATGTCTTACTAGAGGCCGCTATTAACAGGGTGACCGGAAAGGCGTTTCCGGGTCGCGACCAAGTATACGTGAACCTACAGGGTCGCACACTTGACGGGTTGGAACACTAATTCGAAAGTGATTCGGATGTGGGCTCAATTCGGATAGAGATTCGGATAGACTCATATTGGGCCTCGGTCCACGAGGCCCAAGTGAGGAGGTATATATATATGGAGGTGAGGGGCTGAGGGATGCATGCTTCTGTTAATCCCGAGCCAAACCCTAGCCGCCACCTCCCGAGCCAAACCCTAGCCGCTCGCGAGTGCTGGTACACTCGCGATCGGCGTTTCAGCCCCGGACGTGTGGATACCGGTGGAGGCGCTGCTCGTTGCGGCGTTGATCGGCATCGACAATCTACATATAGGATCTTGCACGTGGTGTGGTTGATCGCATGGAGGAGACGATCTGTTCGGGACGATCGACTAATTCCACTACTTCCTCAACGCGCGTGGTTGGATCGGCTTCTCCAACTCTTCTTCCGCTGCGCTGCGTGTCTAGTGGTAACGATCCATGATCCCTCCTTAGCATGATGTCCTGGTGTGCGCGGTAGAAAAGTTTTGTTTTCTGCTTTCGTAGCCTACGCGCATTCCATCACCCTCAACAGGATGCCAACAATTACGCGGAGAGCTGGGTGCAGTAGATGTTCAGACCGGGAGAGGCTCAGGGTCAGGGCGCTCGGTTGCAGATTCGGCTTGGCAGTGCCACACGATAAATTTAGTGTTTTTGTAACTAGGTGAATACTCGTGTAAACTTTTAAAAAAACGCTTGCTTTTGCAATAATCCAAGCACCTGAAATCTAATCCAACGGGGATCAAAGAAACAAATCATGTTCTATCAGAAAAGAGGCAATCACAACGTAATCGCTCGCGGACAAGCAAGACGCCAGCTTTTGCCGATGGGCACAACCGCATGGATCAAAAAGAGGAAACGGTTGAGTGGAGAGAGGACGATGGTAGTATGTTCGTACTATGGTGGGGAGGACTAGAGTGAGCGGTCGATGGCCTGCAACTCGCACACATGGAGGCATAGTAGAAATGCCGCATCCAGCCAATAGACTCAACATCATTTCCTCACGCACAGCCGTTCTGGGCGTCTGCTCCTGCTGCATGGGCGATGGCTAAGGCGTGTAAGCCGGTGGCTACGATTGCGGCGACGGCTCAGCCATATGTGTGTGTGTGAGAGAGATGGGGCTTGGCCACTTCGTGTGCTAGACCGAGCCAACAGTAAGGGGCATAAGGGTTTTTTTCCCTGGTGCATTTAGAGGCAAGAAAAATTTAAAATACTATTATTAAGAGCCAAATTTAAAATACACCCATAGTGGCAAAACTCGAGTATTTAGGTCTTAGTAGTGGCAAATTATTAAGAAGAAATTTAAAAGTGGCAAATGCTAAATCATGAAAGCAGAACATGAAAGCAACAAACCACACTGAATAAGCTCTAAAAATATATGCTTCCCTTAAGAAAAGGTGAAGTACCCTGTATCATAGGATATCATTTACTGTTTGATTTTTCCTTAAAAAAAAGCTATTTGATTTCTTCTGCTCAGATGTAGAATTGGACGCTATGTATAATAATAAAATCAATCTCTTTGTTTTTTAGGGGGAAAAATACAAAAAGAGAGGACAACTGATGAAGCCATCTGCGGATCTGCATGCATCAACAGCTGATGGCTTGCTCTGATCAACGACACGAAGTCCACTGCAACGATCCATCAAATGACATTCTCTTCTAAGCCGTTCACATTGCCTTTTAATTTTAGCTTATAAATAGTAATAATTTATAAAAAAATTTATAGAGAGATAAACACTTGAGTGTAATTTTGGCTGACATAAATAAAGTCACGATAATGTATACTACAATCGACTAGTGGATTCAACCTTAAAGACATTCTATTTGAAAGCTAAGTACTATAGAAAAACCATTTACTAGAGAAAAAACAGTTTTATAAATCAATATAAATAGAATCCGCAAAGGGATGGCTCGGTAGGCTGGTGCCAAGCAAAAGTGGCTCGGCAGTGTTTGGGCCCACCCACCTGCCACGTGCCATCGGTCCTGCCAAGCTTCCCAGGTGCGATAGGCAACATGTCGCCTGTCGCGTCTTTCAGGCTCGAGGAGAGGGCTATTTTTATTAAAAAAAGTATTTAGAGATTAAAATTAGAAAACATGAGTGCATTACCAAATACTTGAACAGTTATACTACAGCTATGCTAAGAGTGTGTTATCTTTCTAGCTATACTTAACTGAAACTTGCACGTTTTCCTTTTGAGATATGATAGGAGTAATACTTGTAAGACTAGACAATCTCTACTTTCCATGAGAATAAGAAAGGCATTGGCCAAGATGCTGTGTTACGTAACCTGTAAGACAGGGTGGAATCGAAACAACCCAATATATTGTCTCATATTTTGGTTTGGCACAAGCTTAGTTTAAGCTTAGTCTTGAGATGTACGCAGCCTACAACCGTGTCGGGATTGCTGTATCTCATATTTTGGCTCAATGATATGCTGTTAGTTCTTTTCAGCTTATAATTTATGACTTTTTAAAATAAATAAACGTAACAAATTTTTACCGTCGTTTTGAAGCGGTTTATCGGAATAATATTTTTAAGCGGCTTATCGGCTTAACGCCATTCAATTCATTTATATAAGTGCTCGTGTTAGAGCCAAAAATCATACACCATAAATAGGGATGGAAAACGGTAACAGATAATTCGTTTTATCTGATATTCGTATCCGAGAAAATGCGACAGTGGTAAGCAAAATCCGTATTTGAAAATATTTGTATTCGTATTTGAGAGTATTCATATCCGTATTTGAGAATATTCATATTTGCATTCGTATTCGAGAATATCCGTATCTGTATCCGTATTTGAGACTATTCGATTCGTTTCTAGAACCCATGAAAAATCCGCACAAATTTTGTGATTCAAAATTTGAATTTAGGTGGTTTAAAATTGGTAACCGGTGAAAAATCAGCAAAACCGTTAGGAATCCATTTTATCTGATATTCGTATCTGAAAAAACGCAAATGTGGTAAGCAAAATCCGTATTCGAAAAATATCTGTATTCGTATTCAAGAATATTTATATCCATATTTGAGAATATTTGAATTTATATTTGTATTCGTTTTAAAAATGTAGATTCATATTCGTATTTGAGACTATTCGATCGTATCTGATCTGTTTCCATCCCTAACCATAAACCCAGCTGTAGTCGAAAGAAACGCACTCTGCATATCTCTAGCTTCGCTAGCGTATTGGCTCAATGATTTTTATGCTATTGACTTACGTTCAAGCTTAATCAAGATCTGCAAACAAGTTTACTCTCCAACTTTGGTTTAGGCTAGACGCGAAATTAAAACTGATGCCGCCGTCTAAACTTATTAGTACGTGTTGTCTCACTAAACACAAATAGACATATATACTTGTACAATTAGTGGACACCAATATCAAATTTAGGATTTGAACTCTGCCAAGCTAGGTGTACATTCGTAAGCCTAGCCATACGGTGACAGGCTAGCTTCAACTTATTACTGAAACTGAGAAATATGCGATGTGCAGTCCAGAGTAACCAAAAGTTGCCATAAGCACAACATGCAGAATATAAATACATCCAAGAATATTCAATGGTCGCAACAGAGCCCCTGGCAACCACATCCACACAAAAGGGAATACAAAACACGACTTGAAAGTATTTTGAACATCATTCATCACGATTTCATCTTCAACAGCGTTAGTTGTGGACTTTGCAAGTCCACCTGGATGCCCAGTCATCATTCTCAGGCTCAACGGTGCCTTCAACTTCCTCCAGAATATAAACTGAAGTGACCCATCGGCTGCAACTTTGTATATATGATGCCAGCTTATGAGCATGTGCAGAATCTTCCTCTATATCAGGTTATTGGACCAAGGTTGTAACTGAAAAAGCATGTTATTTCTACACTACCAAATCCTAGAAAACAACAGTACACAATATTTAAAGGCAACATGTTTAGGCTCCATGCAGGAATTTCATATAAAACAGTTCAATTCTCATAAGAATGTAAGAAAATTCACGCATTCTAAATAGAGCGTTAGAATTACTAATCCAGGAATTTCACAGAAAACACAAGATTCCCCCTTAATTTGTTGATATTTCTTAGCACTCGAGAGGGGTACAATGAACTTCAAAGAGAGATAAGGATAGAAATATGCCTACAAAATCGACAATCGCATACAAAAATTGAGTAAGGTAGGTGACTTCACTCTCGTACTGTCAAATTAACGCATATTCCCCTCTCTAGTAAATGAGATATTGAAAATTAGTGAAACTTCTCTTAAGTGAACATCATGTCTTTTGCAATTAATTTCACTTTGCACCGGCCTTGGACCCAGCCATACCAAACTGCCTTAACAGCATGTGCCCACCTGTAGGCTGTAGGTGACACCATGGGGTGATGTGTTGGCAATTGGCAACGCAATCGGAGTAAATGGCACTTTTAGCACTATTTTTAGGTCTAAATACAAGAATAGCGTCAGTTGTGCGGCAATTGTAGAAATGATATTTTTGCTGTCTGACCACCATACGGTGAGCCCTGGGAAGCCGACACGTCAGAGAAATACATGATGGCCGTGTGGCCAGGGCCTGCCACACGGCTACCATGCGGCCAAGCTAGCTCACGCATGGCCACTGTGCGACAGAGCCTAGTACCACACGGCCACTGTGCGGAGGTGCTTAGTCGTGGTATTAATTAGTCTAAGTACGTGATTAGCACAAATAAAATTACCTACCACATGGTGGCCAAGTGGCAGAGATTTGCCACCGTGCGACATGCGGGGCTAATATCTTTTTTTGTTTTTTTTAGTCAAATCATCCTACATGGTACCAACGTTAGTGGGCCAAAGGCCCTAACTTTGTTCTGCCTGTGCCATGCGCGATGAGGGCAGCTCAGGTTGTTCACTATTTTTTTGACCTGCGATAGGATATACTATCCACGAATTCTAGAGTCCATGGAGCCTAGACGATGTCGTGGTTGTGCAACTGGTCGAACTCATTGTGCCACAACAAATAGTACCTCGATGGTCTATCCTCCGCCTAGCGCAGACAGGCACCAGTCCACTAGAAGCCCATAGTGGGCTCGTCTATTGGGTCAGGGAACTACGCGTACGGGTGCACTGACCTCTCGAAGGCCAGACGCTCGATAGGGAAGTGCTCCCAATTCCATAGCTACAGGAGCACGTAGTAGATGGCTAGGTTGGGGCTAGCACCAGTGCCGCGCTGCAAAGCGTCACACATCCCCCGATATTTGGCGCATAAGACGACTGATCCCCAATTGTACTGGGGCATCACCCTAACCTCCGCGTCAGCCGAAGACTCAGCGATGCAGATGAAGTCAGGTAGCAAATATCGCCCTGTGTCGATAAAAACATACTCCAATCAAAGAGTTGAAGAAGGTACGCAACGAGGTGCGTCCTGCCGACCTCCTCCGGTGCATCCTATGGGCACTGACTAAAATGCCTCAGCCAAGTGCGGGACATGCCATGAGCATCCTCCGGGATAACCAAGCCGAATCGATACTCTAACCTATCCCTCCAGTTCGTTGGTGGAAGGGTTGGAATAAGTGCCTCATTCCGGAGAGAGAGAGGCCGATCAAGAACAAGATGTCCTAGAGAGTAACCATCATCTCAACCCACCGAAAGTGGAAGATGTACGTCTCAGGTCTTCACATGTCCGCAAGTGCTGAGAACAGACCGTCGTCCAGGGTGAACTGGCATCCGATGGAGACCAATCTTGTAAAGGGCAACAAGCCCGTGACCCAGAGGGTTGGAACGTGGCGATCGTCTAGCTCCCAAATATCTCTCCTTCTCTGGAGCTTTAGGGCCGGAGGGCCATCCTCATCACCGGCGATCCACATCTGGCATCGGTGGTTCTCATCGTAGAACTCTTCTAGAAACTCCAATAAAGGCATACCTATTGCAGATAAAGCACATATTCCTATTACCAAAAATAAGACACTGCACCTAAACATCCAAATAAACATATAACTTCTGCATAGGGTATAAATAGTACATCTGAATATTGAAATAGACGGAAGCCCATGAAATAGAATCCAATAGTTGTGACAGCTACAACGTAAGAAACATAAACTTTAGGAACTAAAATGAAGAGATGATAGATTAATTTTGCTTCTATGGCATGCTGGAACAGAAGCAACAAAGCCTCTCTTCTGCCTGTAAGGCCACCTCATAGAGGTCGACAGCTGCGATAGATGAGGTGGGGAGGCAGCAGTAGATGAGGTGGGGAGGGGGAAGCGATCAAGTGGGAGAGGAGGTAGGGGAGACGATGTCGGCAAATAAGGCGACGACAGCAGATGAGGTAGGGAGGCGACGGTAGATGAGGTGGGGAGGGGGAAGTGGGTAGATGGGAGAAGAGGCGGGGGAGGCAATGCAGGCACGGAGGCGACGACAGCAAATTAGGTGGAGAGGTGGCGGCAGATGAGGTGGGGAGGGGGGAAGTAGGTGGATGCGGTGGGATTTCTAGTGCCACACGAAAGCGGATGCGGCGGGATTTCTGGTGCCACGCGAATCGTTACATGGGGAGGGGAAGCGAAAGAATGAACGTATGTACCACCAACTCCTCTTTTCAACTAGTAGAGATGTGCTAACCAATAATGGCCTAACACAAATTGGTGAGTATAATAGCACGACAAACATGAAGCCCAAGCAAATGAAGGGCTGGACTATAAAATGTAGTAGCGTCCAACAGATACAGCAACTGGTAAGCAAAGGAGACCTGCAAAACAATATAGGACCTGATAAGTTAAATTTATGTTACCACATGATGGAACGATCAGATCAGCAGTGCACAATTATTTTGCTTAGGTAAATGCAAATGGATTTGGTTTAAGTTGGGCAAATCGAACAAAGCAATCACTCGCATTGCAAAGTAAAAGGATTGAGCTAAGAAAAAGAACAAGTTATACAAATCAAATTGACAAACTGGAACTGATTGGCATTCTTTGATTGGTCTTATACAAGAGTAATATGAATGAATCTTATACAAGAGTAATATGAATGAAATATACTCACTAAAATCAATAGCTACAGAACAAAGCTGGGACAACTTATGATCTATACAAGACATTTAGGCATATGAGTAGTGGATGAACCTTCATTGGTTGCATGAATCCACAGATAGCAAACACCTATTAGTGCCGTAAAATTCTTCTTAAGACGTGTCACATTTGACACTTCTCCGGTTGTACTTTCCACCTGTGCTTGAGAAGTTCCCCCTTGATCTAAAACAAAGCCAGCTATCAAATCTAACATCACCCTGACCCCAAAGGCTTGCCTGCAACATGGCTTCCCTTTGGTTGTTATGTATGGACTGCAACTTTGACTTGAAATAAGGCAAAACAACCTACATGGATATTTAGAACAGTTTAACATAGACCAAATTTAACAGATGTGATTATGAGAGGAACCAATTTGGTAAGCTTTAATAGAATAATAGTAGTTTCTTGTAGACGTACCCAAGGCAGCACAAGTCAAACCTATGCTTCCCCAAGAAAAAAAAGCCAACAGAAACATGCAGCAAATACTGGGAATTTAACTATGCTATAGGACACCGTTTGGAAGCATTTTCAGAACTTTGACAGCAGGTACCCATATAATTCTTTTCAAAATCCCGAACTTCAAGGTTATGTAGAAAGTCATAGATGTTCCCATTTTGTATGGGCTCATGTGACTGCAGAAGAAGGTCAATGTTAGCATCCAAGTAAATATCTGAACATACATTGAGTATATTTAGGATGGTGGAGTATTTTTATCCAACTATCACTTGGCCAAGATTGACTCATTAAGTCATTATTCACACAACCAAATAGTGCAATCTAATTCCTTCCTAAATTCAAAGTAGAATCATTTCATCAATCAACAGCTCTGCATAATTAATCCAAGATCATACAGACAGACTATAATATACTCTTTGCTCTATTTGTCAGGTTTTGCTCCAAAACTACCGCTGACATAAGAGCTAATATCAATAATTTGAAAACCAGAAAACAAACGGTTTCAGTGAACACTTGCTCCATACACAATACTCTAGCATGCAGCTCACTGGGCGCTCATGGGCAAGTATTTGGGGAAAGAATATTGAGAAGTGCTTCTATGCTCTCCCAAAAACTAAATGGCACACATTTAAAACAGTGCAGGTAGTAGTGGCCATTCCCAGAAGGGACAGCCGCAAGTTTCTTACTCTCAGTGTACTGATGCAAATTCCTATCACTGGCAGGTGATCCAGGTTCCTATTTTATTCTTGGAATGTCAAGATATCCAGGAGGAACTACAGCATCTGGGATAAGTTCACCTGACTTCCTGAGAAAGTTGAGAAACACAAACAGTTGAGCCACCAGATCTTACTACATCAACTACATTGGTACGTGAACGAAGAATACCATATTATCGTTGTTCACATCAACATTATCGTCTCACCTGAAACCGAACAAAGTGGAAGGGCGCTGGCGACGGTGAGCGGAGCGCAGGGAGGGCGCGGATCGGCGGGTGGCTGGGGATGAGCGCAAGCCGGCGGCTCTCTGCGGCTTGGTCTCACCTGAAACCGAACCAAGTGGGAGGGTGCTGGCGACGGTGAGTGTAGCGCGGGGAGGGCGCAGGCCGCTCGCTCACCTTTGATCCCGAGGCTGAGCTCGGCCGCGGCGACGCCGTTCTGGCGGTCGTAGCAGCTGAGGACGCCGCCATCTCCGACCGACTCTCCCCTCCTCCCCGCCTCCGAATCCGCAGCAACTGAATCAATCAACCCCCCACTGAGATCTCCTTCCACAGATCGGCATCCGCCGTTGCCGACGACGCAGGGCACGTCGCCATGGCCAAGGAGGAGGTGAGGACCACAGCGCAGTAGATTTCGATGGGGTGCTGCCCTTCCTATCGCCGCCATGATCAGTGGCACAAATCCAATCAGGGAGAGGAGAGGACGGGTAGCGAGCAAGGGGTAGTGGGCAACGTAGGGAGGCGGTGCCGCAAAGGGGGACGTAGTGCGGCCCATGGAAGGGGCACGAGGATGGCGGCTCAACAACGTAGAGGGGAGAGATTTGCCCTCTGAGCGAGGAATCGGGGAGGAGCAATGGACTGCGGAAGCATTGGCGGAGCTAGAGGTGGGACTTGGGCCGGGCTTCTTTGGGTCAGCCCGAAGCACGGCCGGCTCGGCCTGGTTCGACACGTGGTGGGCCGTGCCGGCCCGGCACGAACGGTGGGCCAGGCTGGGCTTCAAAATCCGGCACGGTGGGCGGCACGGCACGGCAGATCAGGCCGTGCTCGGGCCGGCACGGCACGAAGAGCACGGTTGGCCAGAAACTATTTAAAATTGGTTTCTTAACTATAGTAAATTGTACTCATGACTCTCCTTGAGCTTTTCTATTTGACTAGTTGGGTAGGCCTATGCTAGATTGTCGGGCGATGTCCACGTACGCCATAGTCTAATTTGCACCAAGATATGCATTCCATTGGACTAGATAACCAAGTTCGAAGGTGAAATGGCATGAGACAATAGAATCGAATTTTAAGTAGGTTTTTAATAAGGCGGATACAAGAGAAAGGAAGATAGCGGCCACCGCTACCATTGTCGCTATCGCTTTTGTCGCGTATAGTTACTTTGGGCTGGACTTGGGCTGGCACGGCACGAACGCCGACACGGTGGGCTTTGGGCCGTGCTTGGGCCTGATCGAAGACGATGCGGGCGCACGCGGACGCAAGACGACAGATGATCTGGGCGAACGAGCAAGACGGCACGAAGTGGCCCGGCCGCGGTGGGCACGGGCGTCTTGCGACGCGGCGACGGCCAATTCCCACCTCTAGGCGGAGCATAATAGAGCATGCGGAAACGTGGCCCACATGACGGCGCGGGTGGGACTGTGAGAGGAGAGAGAGAGAAGTGGAAGAACAATTTATTAGCACTAATTTCTCTTTTTAAATAGTAGAGATAGTTTATAATTTTTTAAATAAATAAATAGGATAAATTTTTTGTTGTTTTTTAAATAGATTATTAAGATAATTTTATAAAAATAGCTTATTAACATTCGGTTTATTTATACAAATACTTACACTAAAACTAAAAATCATCAACCGCAGTTAAGGGTGCAAACGGAGCAGATACAGACAGATATCACTCATTCTGTATCCTTTTCCATTTTTTTTCTCGGAGTCGGACACGGATAGTGTCGGATACGAATACGAATGTGAATATTCTCGGTCACGAATATGGAGTGAATACATGTCGCTCTGAATACGGTTAGTCTAAGTTACGAGTATTTAGTCGGATAATGCGAGGAAACAAAAACTATATAAATGTTAGGCAAAAACAAAAAACAGAATATGTCAACATTCAGAGTCATCCTGTATAAATGTTAGGCCAAAAAATAGATGAAGAGACATGCCTTAGCACTTCAAATATGGTGAGCTAAAACCTTAGAAGACTTTTATTAACAATACAAACTACCACAATAAGTTCTACTGATCTGATGGTTTAGAACTTGCGAAAAGGATACATATTTAGTATGTATATTCCAGTGTCAAATGAACAAACTTGAAATACAGGTTAGCTACCCCTACTTACAAGTTACAATCATTGGCAGTTAGGAATTTAGGATAAAGAAAACATATCCATGAAGAAGACATCAAAAAAGTACTTAGCTACCAAATCAAATGATTTCAAAACAGATTCAGTATATACATTCTCATGGAGACAGGGAGCGAAGACCCTATATACATTCTCATGCAAAAAAAAAGTTTTACACAAGCTACCAAATCAAATAATTTCAACACAGATTCAATATATTTTCTTATAGATATAGATTTAAAACTAGTCACACATATCTTCCAACTCATGCATAGTGAAGAACTCCACATATTATGTAAGTTCAGCAACGGGTTCAGTATATTTAAGCACTAAGAAATCCATCTCTACAAACCAAAATTCCCTAAATCAATCAATGGAAACAACAGTACTCCTAAACTTAGGATGGTTTAGTACATTTAATTCTTTAGCACCAACACATTTTAACCCACAATACGCAAATGTCCTAATTCAGTCGAATACAACAGCAAAATAACAAATAGCAATGAAATTCAACTTAGTTTCAGCTAGCTTGGATATGGACCAATTTAAGCTATCATCAAAAGCTCAAATCTCCCAACACAATTACAACATGCAAATTTACATGAGTGTGCAGTGCACTCAGTTGCATATAGACTCAAAATTTCCCCTAAAAACAACCAAAAAATGTCACATAGAAGTAACCTCGCACTCGCAGAGACTAAGATCATGCAATACAACCCCATCTAACCCAAGGAACCAAACCCTTCAACTCGATCACGACATGAGCACAAAACTACCGAAATAGAACCCCATCTAATTGTAATTGTATCAAAATAGAACAAGATAATATACCTTAATTCCTTAAGGAGGAATAGAACCGACTACATAGTTGTCCAATGATTAACGATGGGTAAACACATTTCCTCCATAGATAACTCCATTGTAGTCTTTCATTCCTTCCCAATGACTAAGGCTAACTTTTGGAAACACGTAGGGCATTCGTCACGTACGTTGCAGAGGTACGGAAATCCAAGGAAGGGATCGACACCCTGTGACACGATCTAGATTTCCCAGTATTCGCTAGTACACATTAATCCTATATAATATTCATAATAATGCCTCTCGAACTAACAAATTCTATTTTTGCAGTGCCACTAGCAGCCGGCGGGCAACGCCTGTGGATTTTATGTTTGTCACAACATGCAACTACTCATCGATTTCGGGAAGAACCTTGATACTCAGGTTTGTCAATCTTGCAATAATTATTTTATACTTTTTAATTTACGTATATATGCACGACATTGATCTTTCTACTAACAGGTTGCGTCCATCCCTACAACTCTATTGAAATAGGCTGACCTCAAACATATTTGAGGATAATGTGCATACTTCCTGATGTCTAAAGTCATAAAAGAAGATGGAGAGTTCCACAATAATGTAGAATGAATTTAACTGGGATAAGATTGAGCTTAATTTAACAGGGATATCCATTTATTTAATTTCCATTGATTGATTTATGAAATGGATGTTCTTGTTTCTGAAATAGATAAATGTGAGATGATATATATATATATATATATATATATATATATATATATATATATATATATATATATATATATATATATATATATATATATATATATATATATATATATATATTGTGTTGATCTGAAATGGATGTTCTGTTTTTGAAATGAATGAATGTGAGATGTATATATACTGTGTTGGTCTGCTAGTTTCAGATGGCATGGCTAGTATTTCCTTAGGCTAGCCAACAAACAGAAATAGGTTTAGGAATAAAGAAATATCATAGATGGTATTAACTCGTAATCATCTGTGATAGTTGGGTAACACAGACGGTTTTTAGTATAAACTGTCTGTGATATATGGTTTATCATAGACGGTTTTTAGTTGAAACAGTTTATGATGAAACCGTTTGTGATAAGCCATATATCATAGACGGTTTCTACTAAAAACTGTCTGTGTTACTCAACTATCACAGACGATTTTTAGTAAAAATTGTCTGTAAAAGTTTGCATCATAGATGGTTTAGAAGCTATTTGTGATGACCTCGTATTATTATTGATTCATAAACTAAAACGGCTCAAAAAATCATCTGTGATGACCTTTTGTGTAATACCGTGGTAAAAATCGTCTATGATGTGTAAGTATCACAGATGGTTGTTATATAGAGCCGTCTATGATACTTTCCCATTATAAATAGTTCGTAGATAGAACCGTCTGTGATGTGTGAGTATCACAGACCATTTTTGGTTCGAGCCATCTGTGATAATCCTTCACAGACGGTTTATACCATAAAGCCATATGTAATAGTTCATTCTATACCTAAAATTTTTCTATTTTCTTGGCTAACCTCAGGAAATGTTAGTTATGCTCTTTGAAAACAAGCATATACAACAGCAAACGCAGCGGCACATTCCATTTCATTAAGATTAGAATCCACCATTATAACATCACAAGATAATTAGTAAGTTACCCATCTAACATAGCAAAAATATGGCAACAACATATCTTCTAATCCTACGAACCCAACTCTTAAATATGGCAAGAATATAGAAGAAGCAGAGATCCTAGCAGACAGTAGAAACTCAACCGCATCGACAATGCCTCTATGCTACTTCCGCGGTGCCTTGCCGCCTGTAGACTTGTGTGCCGTCTACTTCGTAAGGACCATCGTGGTCAGGGTCAAGGAGGAGGACGGTGAGGAGGCTAGAGAGATATTGAGCGACGATAGGTAGGGAATGGATTTGGGTATGTATTTATAGAGGAGGGAGAGGTGGGAGTGGGAAAAGTTTTGGTGGAATGGGCGCTGGGACGGAGAGGTGGAGCTATGATCCATGGGGTGGGGCTTGGTGGGTTTCTATTAGCTGGCATTGGGTTAGAGAGGATCGACGGGCCCAGTGGTCAGAGACATAATTATGACAGACGGTTCTATATACCAACCGTCTGTGATACTCGCCCATCACTAATGATTGGTAGGTAGAACTATCTATGATGTGCGATATCACAAATGGTTCTATATACCAACCATTTGTGAATTATGATATAGAGCACAAGACAATATATATCAGTGCAATGTAAACAACTAGTCTCAAAAGATAAAATAACAAAGTTTTATATGACTTATATATGCTCATTTGAAAGTTTTCGATGAGATCTACAACTTTACAGTTGAGACAAACCCCAAATTTTGATGGGAAGATCAAAAATTTTGGCAAAAATAGAAACCCAAAACTTGCAACGCAAATTTGGGTCTAAAAATGGCCGATTTTGGGGGTCTTAAAGGGCGACGGGCACAAGCCGGTCATTTTTTTGGATCAGGCTCGTTGTTAGTTTACCAATGAGTATAAGAACATCGAAAACATACACTGTATACAAAAGTTATGCCAATTTTACTAAACATGTGTTGTAAACGGAATCTTACTCGGATATGTCGCTTCAGTTTGAAAGTTTGAATAGAGGCGGTAACAAAATATCATAGACGGTTTTTAATACGAACCTTCTGTGAAGAGATAATATCACAGACGGTTCTTGTTAATAACCGTCTATGTTACTTCACAGACGGTTTTCACCATGAACCGTCTATGATATTTGATAATATCACAAATGGTTCTTGTTAATAACTGTCTGTGATACTTCACAGACGGTTTTTATCATGAGCCCTCTATGATATTACCTCTTCACAGACGGTTTTTAGCGCTGCCAGCAACATAGACGGTCTCTAAACCAAAACATCTGTGATTGTATTTAATACTAACGATTTTAGTTAATCGTCTGTGATGAAGCGTCTAGTATTAGCCTTTTTGTAGTTGTAAATGTTGCTACAAATAGGGGTGGATCTAGGCCCAATGCACTCTTGGGTTTAGGATCAAAAGCCCATAAAAGTTCTAGTAAGAAAATTACGAAGATATTGATAGCCTAGTCAGGCCCATCTTGAGGTGAGGCCCATTTCTTGCTCTCTCCAAACTACAAGTGTATATTGGATTATCCTAGTGCTTTGTTTTTTTAAAGAATACAGCGTGGATAACATATTTAACACACACCACACTCATACTACTTACGTATGTGGATGGACATGTGTGACCTTATATATGCTTGAAATTTATTGGATACGGGTTCTTTGCCAAAAGGAGGAGGTGGTTATGGTGGATGGAGGAGGAGGATAAATGTTGAACTTGCTCCAATATTTGGTTATATGTATGGAATGATTTCCACCCAAACTAGCACATATATGGTCTGAAGGACACGCTTAAGATAAAAGGGCCGTGATTTTTGCAACAACGTCACTGCTAAAACATATGCACATTTGGGATTTGCAAATGCGAGACAGCCTATTTTTCTCATGACACTGACGAAACCAAAATAAACTAAAATATTGTTTTTTTAGATTCTCAACGAAGAAACTAGAACAGGCACAAAGTCTAATATTTATTTTTCTGAGGTGGCCTAATTCCAAATGACCATTTTCCATCTTTAGCATTTCTCGTAGAAAAGCATGCAGATCAATGGCTCCATATATGACTTCACTTTCCGTTCTTTTGTGGGTGAGTCGAACACTACGGATCGGTACAACTGGTCGCATCGGGCAAGAAAAATATCTGCGCGTTTTCTGAGTTTAGAATTCATTTTGTACCGCACGGCACGGCACAGATCTAGATAAAATATAATCTGATTACGTTTGATACGATTGATCTGAATAAGTTAATTATCTTATAGCACTATGTCAGCTCATATGTCTGTCATTCGATCTAGGTATGGCACAGAAAAGGGTCTAGCCGTGCTGGGTTGACCTGAGAAAGTTTAGTCCAAAGGGCTACCGATGTCCTATTGAGCATGGTCATAATTATTTTACTGCCAGTTACAAGTAATTTTATTACTAATTATAAGTAATTTTACTGTCAAGTCACCTATCCACGCTTAGAAGCATGCAATAACCAGAACGCAAGTAATTTACTATCAACCATAAGCAATTTTATTAAACTACCATAGAAAATTATTGAACTACCATATAAAGTTACTATGCGTACTGTATTAGGTCGACCCGCCGTGCGGGGTACATATGAAGAAATGCAAAACAAGCTATTTTTCTATGACATCGAAGCAACTAAAATATTGATTTTTTAGATTCTCAACGAAGAAACTAGAACATGCACAAAGTCTAATAGTTATTTTTTTCTGAGGTAGCCTAATTCCAAATGATCATTTTCCATCTTTAGCATTTCTCGTAGAAAAGCATGCAGGTCAATGGCTCTATACATGACTTCACTTGCCGTTCTTTTTCTGGTGAGTCGAACACTACGGATCGGTACATCTGGTCGCATCAGGCAAGAAAAATATCTTCGCGTTTTGTGAATTTAGAGTTCATTTTGTAAAATTCAAGTCATGTAGTACTGCAGATTACTGAAAGTATATGGTACAAGTACTCACATTTAAAGCACAAATTAGAATTTACGAACACTCAAATCGGAAAAAAAACTAGAGAAATTTTGTGAAACTGGATGTTTTTGGGTGGCATTGAGATTTAACAACTTTTGAAATACTTTTTTTGGACATAATATTAAAAGTGATATATAGCTAAATTTCCATTTCAATTCGGGTGGTCAGATTTGGATGCACAATATTAAAAGTGCACACTACTAAAGTAACGTTCGATTGCTCCATGGATCAGTATTCCCAATATCCGTTAATCTCTATGATCCAACCAACAGAAGAAAGAGGATATCTCTATGGAAGTAGCCAGGCACATCGTTTAGGAGTAGAAGGTGTTAGTGATGTGTCCGAGGAAGATAAATATATTACTTCTATATTTATAATTTTTTAAATAATACATTATTTTATCTCTTTAAATAAATATCTTTTATATTGATCAATAAGTATATGACTTATTGAACTCTTTATTCATGTTTAGATGTTACTTTAAATTATCCTTGATCTCATAACATATGTGGGATAATTATGATTATAAGTTAACATATGTATTGATTCATGTTTCACAGATAATAGATATGGGGAAATCAAATCAATAATGTGGATACGTTAGAGAACATAGTGTTGGATTGACTCACCTTGATATAATGTTGTATAATTCTTGTACTTAAGATTAGCATAGTTTTCTACATGTGTAATAGTACGCTTAGGGATTGTAAAACGCTACTCGTAATTAGGTCGTTATAAAGGTAGCTTTCGGATATCTATGAAATATACGGAGGAATGTGACTGATCAGATATGTGATTTGTCCACCCTATATAATATGAGAGATATCTCTGGGCCCCTCTATGTAGTCGGATAAAATAAATGCATAGGTATGCCATGAGTGATCGAAGAGTCTACTACATGAAGTTATCCATTACTAAATCGGAAAAAGATTGAGCAATCCATGTATGACACGTTTATCACATGGAGTTCGATCAAATTTGTGAAGCAAAAGGAGAATATGCAAATATATCATTTAGTTCAACTAGATATGAACTGGTCATGTAGGTATAATGACTGGTTATAAGCTGATCGAACATATCACAAACTCATCTACGAACTGTTCATATGGAGATACAAACCGGTTATAACTAGATACGAACTGGTTATCAGGAGTTATGAACTAATCGTGAGTGATTACGGCTTGGTTGAGGATCATATTGCATAAGGTTCATTCAATTTGATCTTTATGTATATCTAGGAGTCGATATGCTCTGTTAGGGACTGCTACCAACCAATGATTGAAAATGTGTTTCTGGGTTATAACCAAGTATATATGAACCTATAAAGTAACACACTTAACGGGTTGGAACAATAAGAATTCAGATGATAGACTCCGAGTGCGATACAATCTCTATTAGTATTGAATAAGGATCCGGTTGGAGGCGCTATATAAAGGGGTATATTGGGTTATTGTTAAGAGAAAGAAATATCGCACCACCCATTGAAACCCTAGCCACCTCCTTCCGAATGCCCTCTTGTGCGTGCTAGTGCTAATACACAGGCGCACGGTATTCCATTTATAGACGTGTGGATCTCAGTAGAGACGCCGCTGCAACTACTAGATGACTACCTCTAGAGGACGATTGGCTTCCGATGATTGTTTTTCAAAGACATTCGATGATCGACTATTTCCATTACACCAACATGCGCAACGTTGTATCGGGTCACTTCAACTCTTTTTCCGTTGTATAAATTTTTTACTCATATGACTTACTAATTTACATAGTATAAGTTTTAATTTACATCAGTGTAAGAGCAAGTTTAATAGTACAGATAGCTGCTACCTCCAATACATTTCCATGTCATCAAAAGATAATGATGCAGTCAACTCATACAATAAGCTGGCTATAAGTTGTCTCCACAAGAGCTCTCAATCATTTAATACATACATAGGTATTGATAATTTAATACATGTATGGGTATAGCAATTAGTTCTATGGGTACATGCATGTATAATGCCTCTTTTCCTGTGCTATAGCCTGACTCTTGCATGGGAGTCGGCTTGACTCTCTCTCTCTCCTTTTCTCTCCCCTCCACATAGGACTATGCTGACATGGATTCCCTTGTAGCTAGCACAGTCAGCCTTATTAAACTTGCTCTAATCTACCGTTATCCCAACACAAGGTAAATGTTGGATGCTCCATGTCCACAGCTAAGGGAATCATCATCAATTTCCAAGGATGGCCTGCTGACATGGCCCGTTTCGTCGCCATGCATCCAACACACATTCAAGCATCGATCAACATTGTTGCCGTTCTACTTACGGCAATGTGCAAAATGCTAGCACAGTAGCACTACAAATAGGCCTGCATAGGCATTAGGCAGCACTACTCTTCTCCCGCCAGTAACATAGCTAGCTAGTACTCCAGATAAGCAGTACGTAACTTTGATACACACGCACAAACATGGCGCCCAAAACCTTTCTTGTGCTGTGCTTGGTCATGGCAGCGTCTCTTCTCGTCTCTCAGGAGGCGGTTGCCGCCAGAGAGCTGCTTGCTGATGGTACGTACGCACATACAAATCTATATCACATGCACGTCCATAATTAAGCACTGTGTATATATGCGTGCTAACTATCTACCACTATTACAGAAAGGCTAATAGTAGACGCCAAATCACAGACGGTTTTGTGAAACCGTCTGTAATGTACACTATTACAGACGGTTTTAATTTGAAGGCCGTCTGTGGTATTTGTGGCGGGAAAAAGGAGTATCACAGACGGTTCTTACTGATGAACCGTCTGTGATACTGGAATATTATAGACGGTTTTTATTAAAAACCGTCTGTGTTGTGTCGACTATCACAGCCGGTTGTTGTTAAGAACCGTCAGGAATGTTCATGACGGTTTTTCACAAGAACCGCTGTGATGTCCCTTTGTCTGTCATAATCTAGATCGAGGTTAATATATAAGTACACATTGCTTCTAATAACTTAACTACGAACTATGAAGAGGTCACAAATTTAAGGCAAATTTATTAATTTCAATTAGAGGCAAATTTATTACAAAAGCCGCATGGTAAAGAGTTTCCAGATTGTATTCTTTTGGGCTTCGTAGCTTCTTCTTCAACTTGGGGACTTGGAGGATCAACCGCTAAATTCTCGAACGCCGTTAAGATTGCCCTTGTCCTCAAGCACTTCCTCGTGCAGCTGGGCAAATGATCAGACATCCATAATGTTGTACAGGATAGCATGAAAAGATTCCTCGAATCTGCGTTTCGCTTGATCGGCAAGGCTATCCATCGTCTCGCAATGCGTGTAGAGCTTCTTCCGCATTGCGCACATTGTGGAGAAGAACCGGGGTGAGGGTTGTTTCCCTTTCTTGAGCGGGCGAGACGCCTCCGTCGACGGCGGAGGATCAGTCAAGCCGACGGATGCAAGAAAGTCGGGAAGGAGAGCAGCGCGGTGCGGAGAAGTCGCTCGGATGCAAATTGCTGGCGCTGTGTAAGGTTCCGGCGAACAATTTGTGATGAGCAGATGAGAGGAAGGAGATGATCACAAGAACAGTAGTAGAAGCCATGTTGTATTGTATATTGTATTGTACGTGACGTAGAAGAGACACGGATTAGGAGCGCATATTTAACCTTTAGCACAAACGGTTCGTATACCCAAACATTAATGATATAGACGCTTCGTATAATGATCGAGAGACGTTAATTAGACGATCGAAACACGAAGCGTTCTGGCATCGAACACGCGTAAAGCGTTCGTGCGAAAGCTTATCACAGACGGTTTTAGTTAAAAACCGTCTGTGATAATGACTACGGCATTTATTGCGCTGCTCAGACCGCATCGTCTTCATTTCGATCTAGATCTAGCCACTGCTGCGCACTTTTTCACTCGGGAGGAAGCTAGAGCGATTTCAGCCGATTAATTTGGTGGAAGAGGCGAGATTGAGCTTTGAATTAAGATTCAGACTTTCTGGTTCTTTGTAGATATGGTTAGTAATGAAATTTATTTATTTTTAATTGCATTACAATTTAGGTGTAAGTAATCCATGAGTGGTTATTGAAGATGGTTAATTAATTTGCAAAATTGTTGGTTATATAATAGCTATTGTGTTTGTAATATGAATTGAGCTAGGAAATTAAGTCTCAATATAATAAATGTGGCCGGTATATATGTAGTTATAATTAGTTATTCTAGATTTTAATACTAATTGTTGTTATATATGTACGTAACGTAGGACCGAAGTTGGATGTATGCCGCGAGCCGTGTGAGTGAAGAGTACATTAATGGTGTTTCTGCTTTTATAAGAGCCGCCGAGGAGGATATGTTGAATAAGAGGGTGGAATATATGTGCTGTCCATGCACTGACTGCGAGAATTTGAAGATGTTTAAGAACCGAGGGCAAATTGAAGCGCACTTGATTCGGAGGGGTTTCAAAAAGGATTATACGTGTTGGACTAGTCATGGCGAAGTGAATGATCATATGCCGCCGGATGACATCGCCGGTGAAGTGAATGATATGCCCCCGGATGACATCGCAGGTGAAGTGAATGACATGCCGCCGGCTGATGTCGATTGTGGCTCGGATTCGGATAGGTTGCACGATGATAATCTGGATCAGATGCTTCGCGATGTAGAAGAGAACTATGATGAGAAAGAGTATGTTAAATTCCGTGGCTTGATGGAGGACTCAGAGAAACCTTTGTACACGGGCTGCAAGTACACGAGGTTGTCGGGCGTGCTTGAACTGTTGAAATTGAAGGCAAGCAACGGTTGGTCCGACAAGAGTTTCACGGCTGCTAGGTCTTTTAGCGGACATGCTTCCGGGGAAATGAGTTGCCTAAAACCACGTATAAAGCCAAGAAGGTTCTTTGTCCGTTGGGAATGGAAGTAGAAAGAATACATGCATACCCAACGATTGTATCCTCTCAGTAAAGAGTATGCAAACATGCATGTATGTCCGGTGTGCAACACATCCCGATACAAACGTAACAATCAATCAGATGATGGCGAGGGAACAGAGGCGAAGAAAGGACCTCCTGCTAAGGTGGCATGGTATTTTCCTATAATTCCTCGTTTGAAAAGGTTTTTTGCAAATCCAAAGGAGGCAAAACTGCTGCGTTGGCACTCGGAGGAGCGCAAAAAGGATGGAATGCTAAGACACCTTGCTGATTCCGCAGATGGAGAAACATCGATAGGAGTTTTGCGAGTTCGGTGAGAACCAAGGAATATAAGGTTTGGGTGAGTACAGATGGAATGAATCCATTCAGTAGCATGAGCAAATGACATAGCACATGGCCCGTGACTCTGCATCTATAACCTTCCTCCTTGGTTGTGTATGAAGCGAAAGTACATTTTTTGTCAATACTTATCCAAGGGCCAAAACAACACGGGAATGATATCGATGTGTTCCTAGTAACCGTTGGTGGAAGATCTAAAAGTCTCGTGGAACGAAGGGGTGCAGTATGGGATGCATACAAACGAGAGAACTTCACTCTGCGCTCCTTATTGTTCTGCACCATAAATGATTATCCCGCCCTTGGTAACCTATCGGGCCATAGTATAAAAGGTGCCAAAGCTTGTACTCACTGTTTAGATGGTACCGAGAGTGTGTGGTGAGACACTCACATAAAACCGTCTACATGCGTCACCGCGGTTCCTTGGAGGGCTCACCCATACCGCAAGATGAAGAAACAATTTGACGGAGACAAGGAAGACGGTTCAACTCCAAAGCATTTAAGGACGCGAGGTTTATGATATGGTTAAGGATTTAGATGTTGTCCTCGGAAAGGGACGTAAATTGAGGGCTCATGAGAAGAACACCGGAAGAAGAGATCAATATTTTGGGACTTACCTTATTGGGAGTACCTAGATGTGCGGCATCGCATCGACGTCATGCACGTAGAAAAGAATGTGTGCGACGACTGATTGGTCTCTTCTGAACATCCGTGATAAAACAAAGGACGGCGCCAACGCACGGCTTGACTTGGTGATATGCACATCGGCCCGAGTTAGCACCGACATGCACCGATAATGCACGAACGCGTACCTTCCCCTGCGTGTTATACTCTGTCCAAGGCTGAGAAAACAGAAGCGTGCGCTGCTTGCATGGTGTCAAAGTTCCGTCTCGTTACTCGCAACAGCGTGAAGAAACTTGTTTCGATGCAAGATTTGAAGTTAAATGGCATGAAGTCTCATGATTGTCATGTCTTGATGACACGATGCTCCCTATTGCAATTAGAAATATTTTGCCGATCAAAGTCCGAGAGACAATCATGAGGCTATGTTATTTCTTTAACACAATTGCTCGAAGGTCATCGATCCCGAAGGACTAGATGCTCTGCAGACGAGGTGGTGATGACTCTATGTCACCTTGAAATGTATTTCCTCCTTCGTTTTTCGATATCATGGTCCATCTCATTGTTCACGTTGTGTGGGAGATAAAATGTGCGGGCCCGTATTCCTACGTAGCATGTACCCATTTGAGAGGTTCATGGAATTCTCAAGTCCTACGTGACGGAATCGTTCTCACCGGAGGCGACATCGTCGAAGGTTATGCAAGCGAAGAGGTCATTGAGTTTTGTGTCGATTATATGGCTCGATTCAACCGATAGGTGTCCTCAATCTCGTCATGAGGGGAGGTGAAGGGTCTCGGAACTATCGGAAGGAAAGCAATCACTCCGGATATGGACATGTATACTCAAGCCCATTTCACGGTGTTGCAACACATGACTGAAGTGGCGCCTTATGTGGACCGGCACAAGGGTGCGCTCGCAACAGAATCCGGAGCGGCGGATGTTTGGATCATGAGGCAACACAACCGTCGGTTCAACCAATGGTTGAAGGAGCAAATCGCTAGGAGCTCGCCGAGTGAGACGACATGGTTGGCAAAAGGGCCGACATTTACAGTTGTGACATGGCAAGGATATGACATAAATGGGTACACATTCTATCTGTGATCTCGGGATGTCAAGAGCACTAACGAACAGCGGTGTCCGCATAGATGCATTCGAGACCGATGGGTCGAGAAACTCGTACTATGGCTTCATAGAAGAGATTTGGGAGCTCGACTATGTGGTTTTCAAGATCCCCTTATTTATTTGCCGTTGGGTGCATCTCCCACGGTGAAGGTTGACAAATGCGGTGTCACGACCGTGGACCTCCAACGTGTCGGGTACAAAGATGAACCATTCGTACTCGCCAATCAAGTTGTTCAAGTTTTCTATGTAACCGACCGGCAAATAAGAAACGCCATGTAGTTCTTCATGGAAAAAGGAGAATTGTCGGAGTGGAGAATGTAGTGGACGAGGAGGAATACAATCAATTTGACGAGTTACCTCCTTTTGGAAATGGCATAATGGTCGACGATGAACAACGTGTGAAACTAGTTACGCACGCATTGATCATGATGAAGGGCTAATTTTTAAAGGAAATAAGCAAGTACAATAAGAATGTATATGTGAAAATATGTGACAATTTTGAGATGTATATGTGAAAATGTGTGATGTAGTCAATTTTGAGATGTATATGTGGAAATGTGTGATGTAGACAATTTTGAGATGTATATGTGAAAATGTGATGTAGTCAATTTTGAGATGTATATGTGAAAATGTGTGATGTAGTCAATTTTGAGATGTATATGTGGAAATGTGTGATGTAGTCAATTTTGAGATGTATATGTGGAAATGTGTGATGTAGTCAATTTTGAGATGTATATGTGAAAATATGTGATGTAGTCAATTTTGAGATGTATATGTGAAAATGTGTGATGTAGTCAATTTTGAGATGTATATGTGAAAATGTGTGATGTAGTCAATTTTGAGATGTATATGTGAAAATGTGTGATGTATTTGAGAATGACAAAATGTATCAAGAAATACACTGTGTGAATGCAGCTGGTTGGTGTTGTATATGAATGCAGCTGTTTGGTAGTTGATATGAATGCAGTTGTGTAGTTATTGGTGGTCTTAATTGCAGCAGCCGGCAAAGGCTTATCACGAGCGGTTCTAAATTTAGAACTGTGCAGGATAATATATCACTGACGGTTCTAAGTTTAGAACCGTCGTGATAGTAAACTATCATGCGCACGGTTTTTAACTCAAAAACGTCTGTGATATGTTATCATAGACGGTTCTAAGTTTAGAACCGCTCGTGATAATCGTCCTACATATACCCTCTCGCTAGGGTTTTCCGTGTGCGCTGCAGTTATTGATTAATTCTAAATCCCGAGCCCGTCGTCGCCGCCGCCTCCCCGAGCCCTCGCCGGCTGCCTCCCCCAGCCCTCGCCGGCCGCCTCCCCGGACGAAGACGTCGCCGCAGCCTCCTCCTCCTCCGTCGCCGCCTCCCCGAGCCCGTCGCCTCCTCCTCCGTCGCCGCCTCCCCGAGCCCGTCGCCTCCTCCCCCTCCGTCGCCGCCGCCTCCTCCTGCGTCGCCGCCTCCTCCTCCTCCGTCGCCTCCCCGAGCCCGCCGCCTCCTCCCCCCCTCCGCCGCCTCCTCCTCCTCGCCGCCTCCTCCTCCTCCGTCGCCTCCCCGAGCCCGTCGCCTCCTCCTCCTCCGTCGTCGTCGCCGCCTCCTCCTCCTCTGTCGCCGCCGCCTCCTCCTCCAGCGTCCTAAGGTCACCAAAACCGTAAGGTCATCAAATCCTCCCGAGCTTCATGCTTATCTGTTAGTGTTTAGGTTGATGCTTGATGCTTCATCTTGTTATGGTTAGTTGCTTAGTACATATTTAGGTTGATTCTTCATGCTTCTTGTTAGTGTTTAGGTTGATGCTTGATGCTTCATCTTTGTTATGGTTAGTTGCTTAGTACATATTTAGGGTTGATGCTTCATGCTTCTGTTAGTGTTTAGGGTTGATGCTTGGTACATATTACATTGGTACATTGTTTCTGCAGTAGCTTAATTAGTTTGCTATTTGGTACATACTACATTGGTACATTGTTTACTGCAGATTGCTTAGTTTACATTGGTACATATTGCTTGTTGTGTTAGTATATAGTATATAGTATATAGTATATAGTATATAGTATATAGTACATAGTATATAGTTTGAAATAATTTGGGTCCCCTTCCTCTACTCCTCTCCTCCCTTCTCCCCTTCCTCTACTCCTCTCTGATCTCTTTCTAGTGTATCTGGATAAAGAAATCTTGCGATTATTGCAAAGATACATTGACCATTTGGGTGGAAAGAAATACATTGTGTCGTCGGGCTCATGATCGCCAATTTGAAGCATAGCGTAGCATCAGAGGCACATCCAAGGCTGCGGTGTGTCTTGAGGAATCCCAAGAGCTGGTCTTCGATGTGGCATTCCTCAAACTATAAATTATGAATCTTATTCTCATAACCCATCTGAATACCAGCTCTTGGCATTCCTCAAGACACAGCAGAGCCTCGGATGTGCCTCGGATGCTATGCTATGCTTGAATTGGCAATCATGCGCTTTGTAAACAGTTGATCTTTCCACCCAAATGCTCCATGTATCTAGACAAAAACAGCAAATGAAGCAAGTGACATACTATAGTGTTCCTGTTCAATGAACCGGATACACAGTTTGTGTCATTTGCTTCATAGACCTTTGTTTAGGGACTTTGCTATTTGGTTTATAGTTTTAGCAACTAAAGTAGGTGCTAGGATAGGCACTTTGTGTTAGAGACCTTGTAGTAATAGTATTACAAAATTCAAGGAAATTTTAGTACGAAGTTCAAAAAAACAAATTCCCAGATTCTTGGTGAGCAATGATATAGCCGACTTCTTCGGTGGCGACTATGCATCCGCTTCTTCCCACTCCTTCTCTTCATCTCTGGTCTTTGGATCACGACGCGAAGAGCGATGATTCAGATTAGGCACATCACCCCTCTCTATGTCCATATCACCCCTCCCTTCTCCCCCCCTCTACTCCTCTCTTGTCTTGCAATTCAATATGATTACTTTCTCATCTTATCTTAATAGACCCACAAAATGAGCAACATGTCACCCGCGCATTCTTCAACATCATCGCGAGGCGCCCGCTCCAACATCAAGACGCCAAGGAAGAGGGCTATCAAAGAAGCTCGAGGGCCGACGGATCATCACGCGGTGAATGCATCCGGGTCCCTATCCTTCCTCAGCGCAGAACGCATTCGAACCATGGTCGGAGTAGTTGCACGAGCAATTGAGATCACATACAATTCGTGGAAGAACGCGTGCGACACTCGGAAACGTGAGTGTGGACCGAAATTTTGGCATCGCTCGAGTTCCCGTAAGAACACCTCGACGCTGCAACAACAAACCTACAAAGCGGCGTGCAAAGCATGGAAGAACTTCAAGAGCACGCTTGTCAAGAAATACGTGGAGACGGACGAAACGCTTTGTTCATACATACCCATTCCCGGAACCACAATGGGAAGAGTTCAAGGCGATGAAAACGACCAAGATTTCAAAAGTACAAGTGTGGCGCACAAGGCCCTCCGTGCAAAAATACACACCCTCACGGACTTGGCACACTGGGTATGCGGCTAAAATCGCGTGATGGATGAAGGAGGATGAGTGGCAGCTGCACAGGACATCGCCCGCCGTTTTCCAATATCCGGACGATCGCGCTCGAAATTGGATTAGAGCAAGGTCATCTACAACGACATCGAGGACATCACCTTTCAAACCCTTCGGACCAGCAAGTGACCGGCGCTGGTAAGATATCGATCGAACTACGTAGCTTGTAATTACTCCACAACCGTGCATTTAATTGAAATGACATGTCGTGCTCTTGCAGGAAGAGCTGAGTTTTCAATCTACCCCGGATCATTCCAGGAACAAGGGAGAATGATATGCTCTCCATGGCCCAGGAAACAAGGAGCACCCGGGCCGTACGAGAGGCCTTGGGCTTTACGTTCCTTGGAAACATGGTTTCCAAGATGACTCCGACATGTATCGGCGCAGGAAGAGAAACAAAGCCGAGCGTGACGCACAGCTACGAGAAGAGCTCAAGGCATCTCTTAAAGAGGAGATACTGGGTTCGATGGCTGATATAATCAGAGATGAGGTGCGGAAACAGACAGAAAGTCGCAGCCGCCGCCACCGCGCTCGTGCTAGCTAGCCCGCACAACCATCCGAGTAGCTGCGCGTCCAATCCGACGCAAACCCAGTCCAAATTTCCTGTGGACGACATCCTGGTAATAATTATTACCTCTCGAATGCTTGCTCCATTGGTAGGCCTATTCGAGTAGCTAATTTTGTATCGTTATGTAGGAGCCTACGACATGCAGGCTCCAAGTGAGATATGGCTCCATTCCTTGTACGCTGCTTGGGCTGCATATTAAATGCAGTATCGGGGCCATGGTGCACGGTCAAGCTTTAGCGCCGAGCCGCAAAAGTTAATGTGGATGGTGTGTATGCCAATTTTGAGGTGGTCCCGCCATCAAGCCCCCAACGACGAGATCGTGAATCTAGGACAGGCCATTGGAACATTCATCCTGTGGCCCAAAACCGACATCTCCTCGAGGCTTCTTCACCGGTGGCGGGACGGAAGTGCGACGAACGAACCAGAACTTGCATGCGGTGCCATCTCCACACGGCGGTGCGAACCACGACTACCGCACGGTGCTATTTCCACGGTGCTATTCTCGCGAGCAACTTGCACCGTCTATACCATTCTGATCGACTAGCATAAAGTCGACCCACAATCGAGGCGATGGCGGGGCAAATCAAAGACGAAGGATGATGGCGAATTCCGTCCATGCCATTGGCCCGCAAATTCGTGCTAGCTCACCGATGGTAGTCCGGAAGAGCTCCAAAACTAGGACTTGGTTGCCAAAGATTCCACCTTTGGTATATGGAAGTGTCCAATAAGCCGAGGCGTAACGGCGCTCGGTATAGTGTCAAATTCAAGCGGAACATTTCTTGCACGGCTCGGGATGTGTCTTCACGGTGACCTTTGACGATATATTTCATCTTTTCACGCTCAACGCTCTCGACGCCTCACTCGTTCGATCTTTGGACGCCGTAAGTCTGTACAATCAAAGTCTCTGTTCACGTAATACCGATATATGTCACAATTTGTTGCTTTCCTATGTTATATATAGATTCATGCTTGATCGAAGCTAGATCATCGAAATCACAAATTGGTTTCTGGACCCACGCTTGGTCGCCATTGATACCATCATCGAGAATGCATCCTTCGCCGAGGACTATATTACAAAAGCACCGCTGGCTCACCAAGATAAGGAATTTGTTCTTATGCCATACAATGAGAATTTTCATTGGATTTTAATTGTAATTATACCAAAATGGAACAAGGTTATATACCTTGATTCTCTAAGTAAGAACAAATTCAAGTACACACTATCGCCGAATACTCGATAGGTGCGCACATTGTACATTGTACTCTTTCTTTCCTTCGAATAACTAATCTAACTTTTTGAATAATGAAGGTCGTTCGCCACATACGTTCAACAAACACGTGACTCGACGACAGGGCCAAGGCCTTGAAACATGATCGCAAGTTTCGGTATTCGCTAGCTACACATTAATTAATCATATACAACACATAGTAGTAATGCCACTTGATTTAACACATTATATTTTTGCGGTGCCACCGGCGAGAGCGGGCAACACATGTGGATACTACATGTGCCACCATATGAGACTACTCCTCGATTCCACCAAGATCACTAATTCTAAGGTTTGTCAATCTTCCCACATTTATTTCATACATGTCGCTTTATATATGCGCGCGTTGATATTCCTATCGGCAGTGCGTCCATCTCTACATCTGCATTGACACACCGGATTTTGCAAAAATTCGAGGAGAGCTCATTTGGTTTTGTGGTCAAAAGTCGACGATCGGATGGAGAGTTCCACTTGCCTGAATGATTTTTATTGTAATTCTAAGTGCAAATACTGTGTAGATCTTTTACAATTGTGTATTTGTTAATGGATATTTTATTTCAACTCAATGAATTGATTTGCGAAATGGATGCTTTATGTTTGTGAAATGAAGTGCGTTGTCAATTGGATGTTTTATGTCCGTGAAATGAATTGAGATGTGAAATGTATCGAAATGAAATGAGATGTGTGAGTTGTATATGTTTATGTCGTGATTATCGCTTGTTTGAGAGGGCATGGCTAGCATTTCGAGGCTAGCTATAAGCGAAATAGATTCGCTGGGAGGAGTATCACAGACGGTTTTCATTAAAACCGTCGCGATTATGCGATATCACAGACGGTTTGTCATTAAAAACCGTCGCGATTATTCGATATCACGAGCGGTTTTGTACTAAAACCGTGCGTGATATCGATAATCCTGACGGTTTTTAGTACAAAACCGTCGTGATATCGAATAATCCGAGCGGTTGTTAACGACAAACCGCTCGTGATATCGCATAATCGCGAGCGGTTGTTAATGACAAACCGTCGTGATATCGCATAATCACGAGCGGTTCAAAAACCGCTCGTGATAACTGGATTATCATCGACCCATAATTTCGCAGGCGGTTCAAAAAAATGCGTGATGACGTTTCGAACCGCTCGTAATGTGGATTTCTGTAGTAGTGTACGTTTGTAACTACGCACTTTTGGGGACATATATATGAGGTGAAAATCACCTAAATTTTGTAAATCCATAAAAACCATGTCTTGAAAGTTTTCAAAAGTCCCAGCAAAACTACCATATCTAGAGAAGGGGATGTTTCTTAATCATACAAAAGTTTAGGATTAAACTCAACTCTATTCACGACGTATGAAAAGGACAAATTCTGTATAAACAATGACCAAAAATTTAATATGATTAAAGAACATACTCTTTAATCCAGCAAAAAAAATACTGTTACTTGTCAATGTTTGTGGACTGTGGAACCATCTGCTATTATCCACTGCCTTCCCCACCTAGTATTTACTAGCCTCATAGGCGCGGCACCACGCCGCGCCAACCACCGTGTGTACCGAAGTAAAAGAGGCGATGATCCGTGAGGAGGTTGTAAAAAAAAATTTTAAAAAAATCGAGGGTACATGTGTATTTTCGAAAATGGCAAAGGTCTTTTTTCGTAAAAAACCGAGGGCCTGTACGTAATAAATGAGAAAGCCAAAGGATTTTTTCGTAAAAAACTGAGGACCTGTACGAGTAATAAACGAGGACTCGTACGTAATTTAGAAAACGCGGGGCGCTATCCTGCAAAGTGGAGGGGCTTAAAAAAACTGGCAGGGACCTTTTTGCGAGGAAAAATGACCTTTACGTAATTTTCGAAAAATATAAGGAAAGTGCCTCCCCGGACCGTACCGAAATTCCACTTCCACGCGGCGGGCGGCGCGCGCGGGGGATGACGTGGGGCGCGTCTCTGGCCGGGAATCCCCCGAGCTTTGTTTTGGTTATTACGTAATTTAGAAAACGCGGGGCGCTATCCTGCAAAGTGGAGGGGCTTAAAAAAACTGGCAGGGACCTTTTTGCGAGGAAAAATGACCTTTACGTAATTTTCGAAAAATATAAGGAAAGTGCCTCTTCGGACCGTACCGAAATTCCACTTCCACGCGGCGGGCGGCGCGCGCGGGGATGACGTGGGGCGCGTCTCTGGCCGGGAATCCCCCGAGCTTTGTTTTGGTTATTATTCATCTGTGCGCTAGACGGAGGGAGCGGAACCGGTCACTGGAATTGTGAGCGTTGCTACACTACTCCCTTTTTCTTCCGTTAATCCAAATATTATATACTTCTATTTAAAAAATAATGCAGTGTGATCACATCATTATGGACTATGTAAATTGATCAGCTACTAATCATACGACGTATCACTCCACACAATCTAAGAAGTTAGCATTTGCTCTACAGGTCAAATAATGCGGTCTCTTCACGCCCACATACATCAGCTATAACAAAAAAATAGCATCAGCCCAATGTTTCCTTTTCATCATTTCCCTTTTTTTTTTGTATTAGATACTACTGTGTTTACCCCGTAATTCAATCACCAAAAAAGTTCCACTTGCTACTTTTTATCAAATAAAAATAATGTAATGGGTCTCAGGCGACTGCACCCTTTATATGCCGTCGCGCGAGTGTATTTCTAGTAATGTAATGATAATTGCGTGCTTCCTGCAATTGCGCAGGCTCCGGGTCTGTGGACCGTAATGTTGCCGTTGGCCAGGGAGGCTCCACCGGTAGTATTGGAGGTTCTGTCCGAGGTTCAGGCAGTATTGGAGGACCACCGTGATTCGTGAAGACATCCAGTTATATAGTATTAAACTATTATTTAAGTACAAGCAGTACTTTGGCTCCAGTTTAGGTGTTTTTCTTGCTTTATTACTGAGACATGCAGCTCCTCCCATATGTACTCCATTGTATACAGTATTAATTGTATGTATGAGAGTAGAGAGAGTATATGTACCGAGTGAATAAATCAAACAAGTGTTGTCTGGTATGAGTCTTGGTGCTCCATCTATGTGTTACATACCCAATTTTATAAAGCAGCTGGGTTCCCTTGCAAAATGGCGTGTTGTGTCGCCCCTTTAACGATAGCCGTCCGATCTTAGTCCAAGGCTATATGAGTCGTTGGATTTAGTCCTGAGGCAAAATATCAACCATGTCCCTTGAGAAACGTCGAATTCTTTCTCCTTTTGCATCCCGGCCCTCATATCCCATGACATGCCACTTAAATCAATGCATCGTAGCCTCACTGTCTCCACTTGCACCTTTGTCGAACCGAGAGCACCATGCCTCCTCCTCCACATCACTCTCTCTCACACCGTGCTGCTTCCTCCCTATTCGCTGACATGCCTTCCACTCTCTCAACCTCCTTCACCGCCCTCCTCCTGCACTGCGCCATTGTCTCCTCCCCCCTCTTTGCAGCCTTCCCTCCCTGAGCTGACAAGCCCTCCTTTCACGCGCTACCACATCGCCTCTACATCCTCTTCCACATCGCTAGCTTACCTTTGCCTGAGACGCCACCTCCTCCTCGGCCGGGCGTCTCCCATTCCCCCACACCACCATCTTTTGCCCTCCATGCCACCCTCACGCTGCACCGCTACCGCCGACCACGAAGGCTAGATCCGGCGACCAGGACTCAAATACCGCCAGATCCAAGCTGCCTCCACTTCTTGTTCTCTCTATACTGTTGGCATAGTCTTCTCCTTGTCCTCACCACCATCTAGGGTTTGGGTGGCCAAATGTTACCTCTGGTCGATCCTACTGCCCTTGCGAATGAATCAACTTCCCTATCACTGGATTCAACATTGAATAGGCCTTCCCCATTACTAGAATCCGCCTCTCCCACCATCAGAGAAGGAGGAATGATGACAATAGCTCAATGATATGCTATGCCAGCGTGGTGTTGTTGATAGTGATGTGCCCAAGAGGCAATCATAAACAATTCGGTTTTATAGGCTAAAAGGGATATTGATCCATATGAGATTAGGGTTCTAATGGGCCTACAACGTGGAAGCCCATTAGCATGCTCTATAAATATGTGGAGGCGGGGCTGCAGGTAACATAGACTACTGTGCTCAAAACCCTGGCCGCCACCTCCCCTCGGCCGTATCCCGAAACCCTAGCCGGCCGCGCGGTGCTAGCACACTAGCGCACGGTGTTCCATCCCGAACGTGTGGACTCCGTGGAGGCGCCACTGCTGTTGCTGCTGTGCTGATCGGCGAGAAGCGCAAGGCTATTGCTAGGACGTGAGGAGGAGACATCCAGTTCGTGAAATGATCGACTGCTTCTTCTTCATCAACACGCATCTACGTTGGACCGGGCTGCTCCAACTCTTCTTCCGCTGCGCAGCGCATCTAGTGGTAACTATCCATGACTCCCTTACACGCATGTTTTCTGGTTGAACGCGATAGAAAATCAAATGTTGTAGCTAGCGTAGCCTACCCGTTATCCTTCAGTGGTATCAGAGCAAAACTGCGTAGTATGTGGTATGGATCATGCGCTTGTAGATGATATGTTGTTTGTAGTAGATGCGATCTATTACTGTTCTTATGCTAGGTACATGTGATGGATCTTTCGGTGCACGGGTTGATTAGATCAATCGGTCATAAGGGGTTGAAATAGGTATGAGTTGATAGCATCATGTGGCCAAAAAGATTAGTTCGTGCTCCTTCTTTGATGTACGCGCGACTTGCCCCTACCGGCTGGAATCACCATCGGGGCTAACTGCGCGAATAGTCAGTAGATCGAGCCAACAGATCGAGGTCTTGTGTTGCAGTCTCCTCAAGTATATCGATCGCGATGATCAATGTGATTGATCTAATGAATTTGGGTTGATTTGATCGGCCCGATGAGATTTTCATAGCGATTTCATAGATGGGACCGCCGTTGCGTACATGCATAGATTGTTATACAAACACATTCATGTCAGGGCGGTAGAATGCGTTCTACGCTTAAATTGTTTTTGCAGGGAATGATGTGAATGGTATGTCATAGATGTATATGTGATGCATGTGTGTTTTGTCGGCCTGTGTGTCGTATTAATCACAGCTGGGTTGAGGCTGTTCTTTAATTGTATAACGACCTGCGTGTCGACTTGTGATGCTTGCGCTCCTCATGTAATTCATTTGCTAGCTATTAGCTGTAATAGTTTAGTTCTTTACCATGGAGGCTTCAAGCATGATGACAAAGAGGACAGGAAGTGTGGCGAAGGATATCACCGTGGAACCATAGCGATGGCGACCACTACGATTCAAAAGGCCATATCATTCACAGTATAATGTGATTATATGCATATGATGTTTATTTCCTGTCATACTATTTCATGCCATACCTGTAGAGGATGTATTTTTCATGACAGAATAGCTTCCCTCAGAAAAATTAAGAATTTATTTGATGCCCTTCCAATTGCTACGCCTATAAGAATTACGATCATTGTTTGGTAGGTCTGCCAAAGCAGAGTACCATCAACTATCTTGATCTAATAGGGTGGATGTCGGACATCCACATGCATAGTGTTGGTTTACTTGACAAGGCTATCAAATTGGATTGGGCCTTGGGGCATGGTGTTGGGAGTCGGGGCATTGGATGCCACCCAACAAACAAGAGTCACATAAGATGTGATTAGCAAGCATTGCTTACCTACGTCACTAGGTTTCTAGCGGTGATGCCAAAGCTCACTAGAACTTAGATGAACATGGATCTTGGCCACTATATGTCGTTAGAGGGAAGACGATTACAAAACATATAGTGGGAGTGTCTTTTGTTAAATTGTTTAATGGAAGATCAAACATGAACATAGTGCTGAACTTTGCTTGTTTATTTTCTATTGTAGATCATGACTGCTTCTAGTAACAATTCTGGTTTTAACTTGCGATCTGTTCTTGAGAAAGAAAAACTTAATGGAACGAATTTTATTGATTGGTACCACAACCTGAGAATTGTTCTCAGACAAGAAAAAAGGGAATACATTCTTGAGCAACCCTACCCCGATGAACTCCCTGAGGGTGCAAACGTTGCCACCCGCAAAGCTTATGAGAAGCATCGCAATGATTCACTCGGCGTTAGTCGTCTCATGCTTGCTACCATGTCCTCTCGAGCATCGAAGCATTATGAGAATGCAGATGCTCACACTATGATTGAAGGACTGCGTGACATGTTTGAGAACCAAGCTAGGACCGAGAGGTTTAACATTTCAAAGTCCTTGTTTGCGTGCAAGCTGGTGGAAGGTAGTCCATCGGTCCTCATGTGATCAAGATGATTGGTTACATTGAGAGCTTGGAGAAGCTTGGTTCTCCCTTAATCTGATCTGCTACGGATGTTGTTCTCCAATCTCTCCTCCGAGCTATGAGCGGTTCATTATGAACTTTTATATGAATAGCATGGAGAAATCATTGGTGAATTGCATGGGATGCTTAAGACAGAGAGGAAAGCATTAAGAAAAACACCAATCATGTGATGATGGTTCGAAGGAGAATAAAAGAGGAAGCGTTGGGCGCCCAAAGGCAAAGGCAAAGGAATGGTTCCTAATGAGCACCCTAGCTCTAAGCCAAAGCCAAATGGGAAGGTTAAATCTGGCCCTTCTCCTGATGATGAATGCTACCACTGCCATGTCAAGGGGCATTGGTCTAGGAATTGTAAGAAATATTTGGAGGATCTGAAAAAGAAGAAGGGAAGTGAGACTTCTGTTTCAGGTATAAATGTTATAGAAATTAATCTTGCAATTTCTTCTGGTGAATCTTGGGTATTTGATATCGGATCGATGATTCATACTTGCAAATTGTTGCAGGGTCTAAGAAGGACTAGAAGTTTTGCGAGAAGCGAGTTGGACATGCGTGTCGGCAATGGATCAAAGATTGCTGTACTGGCTGTCGGCACTTATCACTTGTCATTACCTTCAGGATTAGTTTTGAAATTAAATAATTGTTATTACATTCCAGCATTGAGTAAGAACATCATCTCTTCTTCATGTTTGGAAGAAGATGGTGGTTATGAGTTCGTAATTAAGAACAAACGTTGTTCTATTTATTTGAATGATATACTCTATGCACATTGTCCATTGATGAATGGATTATATGTTCTTGATCTTGAGGATAAGCCTGTCTATAATATTAATGCAAAGAGGCTGTGGCCTAATGATTTGAATCCCGCTTTTATTTGGCATTGTCGCTTAGGTCATATAAATGAGAAACACATAGAGAAGCTCCATAAAGATGGTCTACTCAACTCATTTGATTTTGAATCATTTGAGACATGCGAGTCTTGTTTACTTGGCAAGATGACAAAGGCGCCGTTCACCGGTCATAGAGAGAGGGCAAGTGACTTGTTGTGACTTGTACATACCGATGTATGTAGACCAATGAGCTCAGTAGCCAGAGGTGGTTTTCAGTATTTCATTACTTTTACCGATGACTTTAGTAGATATGGATACATCTACTTAATGAGGCACAAGTCTGAATCGTTTGAAAAGTTCAAAGAATTTCAAAATGAAGTGCAAAATCAGCTAGGCAAGACAATTAAAATTCTACGATCTGATCGTGGAGGTGAATATTTGAGCCATGAATTTGGTGAACATCTAAAACAGTGTGGAATTGTTCCACGATTGACTCACCGCACACCTCGGTGGAGCGGGTATCGAGCAGACGAACCGGACCTTGTTAGACATGGTTCGGTCTATGATGAGCCAATCTGATCTTCCATTGTCCTTCTGGGGATATGCTCTAGAAACCGCTGCGTTTACACTAAACAGAGTTCCATCTAAATCAGTGGAAAAGACACCATACGAGAAATGGACCGGGAAATATCCTAGATTGTCTTTCCTTAAGATATGGGGTTGTGAGACTTATGTGAAACGTTTGACGTCTGATAAGCTCCATCCTAAATCTTATAAATGCTTCTTTGTTGGGTATCCTAGGGAAACCAAAGGATATTATTTTTACAATCAGGAAGAAGGCAAAGTGTTTGGTGCTCGGAACGGTGTCTTTTTGGAAAAATAGTTTCTTTCAAAGGGTGTTAGTGGGAGCAAGGTGCAGCTTGAAGAAATTCGGGAAACACCTGAAAATATTTCAGCTCCTATTGAACCTCAATAGGATGTACAAGATGTTGTACAACCAGTTATGGAGGCACCGCCCCCACGTAGGTCTACAAGGGCACGTCGTGCAACTGAAAAGTTCACGCCCCTAACCACGGGACAACGCGACATATTGTTGTTGGACAATGATGAGCCCAAGAGCTACATGGAAGCAATGATGGGACCAGACTCTGAAAAATGGCTTGGAGCCATGAGGTCCAAAATAGAATCCATGCATGATAATCAAGTTTGGAACTTGGTGGATCCACCTGATGGTGTAAAAACTATTGAGTGTAAATGGGTTTTTAAGAAAAAGATAGACATGGATGGAAATGTTTACATATATAAGGCATGATTGGTGGCGAAAGGTTTCAAGCAAATTCAAGGTGTTGATTATGATGAAATGTTTTCGCCTGTCGCTATGCTAAAGTCTATTCGGATCCTCCTAGCGATTGCTGCCTATTTCGACTACGAGATTTGGCAGATGGATGTCAAAACAGCTTTCCTAAATGGAAATCTAAGCGAGGATGTGTACATGACACAGCCTGAGGGTTTTGTTGACCTGAAAAATGCTGGGAGAATATGCAAGCTTCAGAAGCCCATTTATGGATTGAAGCAAGCATTTCGGAGTTGGAATCTTCATTTTGATGAAGTAGTCAAAGTGTTTGGCTTCATCAAGAATGAAGAAGAGCCTTGTGTTTACAAGAAGGCTAGTGGGAGCGCACTTGTTTTTCTGGTCTTGTATGTAGATGACATATTATTGATCGGAAATGATATTCCATTGCTAGCAGCTATGAAGTCTTCTTTGAGAAAAAGTTTCTCAATGAAAGATCTCGGAGAAGCAGCTTACATTTTGGGCATAAAGATCTATAGAGATAGATCGAAGAGGCTAATTGGATTAAGCCAAAGTACATACATTGACAAGGTATTGAAACGGTTCAATATGCAAGATTCTAAGAAAGGATTCTTGCCTATGTCACATGGCATTAGTCTTAGCAAGACTCAGTGTTCTTCAACACTTGATGAGCAAAAGAAGATGAGTGCGATTCCGTATGCCTCAGCCATTGGATCCATCATGTATGCTATGCTTCAGACGCATGGATGTTTCATATGCTCTAAGTGTTACGGCGGTATCAATCTAGCCCCGGTCTAGCTCAGTGGGTGGCTGTAAAGAATATTCTTAAGTACTATAGAAGGACTAAGGATATGCTCCTTATTTTTGGAGGTGAAGAAGAGCTCGTTGTAAACGGTTACACCGATGCTAGTTTCCAAACTGATAAAGATGATAGCGGATCGCGATGCGGTTTTGTGTTTCGCCTCAATGGAGGCGTGAGTGGAAAAGTTCCAAGCAAGAGACGGTAGCTGATTCGACAACTGAGGCCTAGTATATTGCAGCTTCTGAAGTTGCAAAGGAAGCTGTTTGGATCAGAAAATTTGTTTTTGAGTTGGGTGTGATCCCTAGTGTGTCCAGTCAAGTGGATCTCTATTGTGATAATAGTGGAGCCATTGCGCAAGCAAAGGAGCCTAGGTCACACCAAAAGTCCAAACATATACTTCGACGCTATCACCTTATCCGTGAGATCATTGATAGAGGTGAAGTGAAGATTTGCAAGGTGCACACGGATTTGAATGTTGCTGATCCATTGACGAAGCCTCTCCCACAACCAAAGCATGAGGCACATACGAGTGCAATGGGTATTAGATACTTACATGATTGACTCTAGTGTGAGTGGGAGATAATTGTTTGAAGTCTATGTTTATGAAATTTTGAATAAGGTGTTATTTGGTTCCTTGAATAATGATTGTATGCATTGATTGGCAAGTATGTGACTTGTTTGTGAAACTCTTTGTTTTATTTAATGTTATTCTAAAGATCCCTAGTCTCATGTCATTACGTGGGACAACAATGATTTATGGACTAGCACATGTATTGATTGATGATCATGTTTCACGGATCATGGATATAGGAATATCAAATCCATAATGTGGACACATGTTAGAGAACATGGTGTTGGATTGACCCACTCCGAGACGTTGCTGGGATTGTTATGTTAATATGTGCCATCAAGCGATCTCGAGTGGTATACCTACTGGATCCTTCGACCTGAAATCGCCATTGTTTCTCACTATGTGTAGTGGTGCGCTTTGGGGCTGCCAAACACTACTCCGTAACTGGGTAGCTATAAAAGTGGTCTTCAGGTGTATCATGAAACATGGAATGGGATGTGAGCGGATTAAGATGGAATTTGCCCCTCCTACATAACAGGAGAGATATCTCTGGGCCCCTCGATGTGGTTGGATTAGGGAAGTGCATGGCCATGCCAAGGTGATTAAAGAGTTAATCACAATGTGACTAAAGGGTTAGTCATGAGTTGTAATCCACCACAGGATCGAGTGAATGGTTGAGCTATAACAAGGGTGGCACGAATCTCGCCTTAAGTTCGACTGGTATCGTGTGGCAAAGAGATCCAAGTGTGTATATCAAGGTTTAGCCATATGATCTTTATGTGTATTCGGGAGTCAATATGTCCTGCTAGGTGCCACTTTTGACTTATGGCTTGAAAAGGGTTTTCGGGTCATGGCTGTCTACACATGAACCTAACGAGTCACACACTTAAGGAGTTGGAATTGGAAAGATTGCCTATATGATTGTCTCTAGTGTAAGTGGGAGATTGTTAGTGATGTGCCCAAGAGGCAATCATAAACAATTCGGTTTTATAGGCTAAAAGGGATATTGATCCATATGGGATTAGGGTTCTAATGGGCCTACATCGTGGAAGCCCATTAGCATGCTCTATAAATATGTGGAGGCGGGGCTGTAGGTAACATAGACTACTGTGCTGAAAACCCTGGCCGCCACCTCCCCTCGGCCGTATCCCGAAACCCTAGCCGGGCGCGCAGTGCTAGCACACCAGCGCACGGTGTTCCATCCCGAACGTGTGGACTCCGTGGAGGCGCCGCTGCTGTTGCTGCTGTGCTGATCGGCGAGAAGCGCAAGGCTATTGCTAGGACGCGAGGAGGAGACATTCAGTTTGTGAAACGATCGACTGCTTCTTCTTCATCAACACGCATCTACGTTGGACCGGGCTGCTCCAACTCTTCTTCCGCTGCGCAGCGCATCTAGTGGTAACTATCCATGACTCCCTTACACGCATGTTTTCTGGTTGAACGCGGTAGAAAATCAAATGTTGTAGCTAGCGTAGCCTACCCGTTATCCTTCAGTTGTCCACAATGACGGCGCGTTCAATTGATGCAGTGACGACACATGAGCCCATTGTGGCTCCATGGTGATGGCGAGGTCGACGGTGGTGCCACCCACATTCACTGCTCCTACTACAACCACCCTACCACATCAAAATCCTCATGGGGGTTGATCACTTAGGCCATTTTGTACCTACTTCTCAATCTTTCCTTCTCTATCAGTTGCCAACGGCCCAGACCCACACCGATATGCAATGTATGAAGTCCTATTGGTCAATTTCCTGTCTAATTGTTTATGCTAGAGAGATTGCACAGATAAATTTATGACTTGTGCAAATTTTTTGTTCAAACCATTAATTGTTCATAGATGTTTTAGAAATTAGAAAAAAATATATTAATTGAGTTGATTATATATACTTCTCACATCTCAAAAAAATTCACCATCTTAACATTCTCCTAACCTTAGCAATAATGTACTAAATTCACAAAGTTGCATACTAGCAAATCAAACAAAATGCTAGGAATGAATATAAAGTAGTACAGGCTTCCCATAAGATAAAGTTTAGTCGGTATACCAACATTGAAGAAAAAAATGATGTGGTGTGAGGCCATGTGGAGGTTACTCCATGGTTGTGAAGAGTATTTGACTTTGATGTGCAAAATTTGTCAAAGTTTGAGTTTGGTTTTGAAGCTTTTTAGTTTTTAGAGTTGCTTTCAGGATTTAACTAGTCTAACTGGCCTAACAACGGTGGTCTGACTGGCGGCTGTGTAGCAATTAGACCGGCCATATGCATTTTGTAAAATAGACACCAAACACTTGTATAGGCATGTTTGAGGATGCGTTTGAACTAGGTGTCACTCGATTTGGAGTTCTAACTTGCAACTAGATAGAATTTAATCAAAATTCCAGATAGTGTGTTTTTTGATAGTCTTAAGCTGTTAGACCGGCCTATGGTCGATGATCAAACCGTTGGCAGTCTGACCTGTGTGGGGCCAGTGGTAAGACCAATCTCCTATTACCAGGGTGAGGTTAAGAGGAGTTGGGTAGTCTAATAGGCCTATGGTTGGCGGTCAGACCAACCCTGTAGGTTCAAAGTGAGTTTTGGGTTGAGTTGAGTGCGTTCACGGCATGGGTATTGTGGATGGTTGTGTTGGGTTGCATGATGTATGATTTAGCTAACGTGAGTCAAGTGTGTGGAACTCATGCTCAGAGTGGATTTCTTGGTCTTTGAATGTGCATGTTTGCTTGAAGAGTGGTGGCTATGAAGGGTAATGGAATGGGACTAGGTGGGGGAGTTGAGGTCCATGCGGTCGGGTATGTCTGGGAGAGGTTATGTGTCTCAAGTGTGAATCAAAGAAGAGATGAGGATCACGATAAGGTGAGTTGGTACATGTGGTGTGCCAAGTGATGGGGCCGATCCACATAGAGATGGTTTGGTGGAGTTCAAATGAATGAAGATATGACGGCTAGTCATGGGCACTACAGGCTACATGTGAAAGCATGCGAAGATGCTTTGATGGATTGGATCGGTGTTTTGGGCTATCGAATCCCTTTGGATGAGCCGCTTTGAAAAGCGTCTGTGTGTAAAACTCAGTATGGCATTGGATTAATAGGTTAACCCATGTATGTGGACGAAGCCTAACTATAGGTGCTAGTTAGAGTTTCTTGTCAGCCTTTATATATAAGGAGGGAGAGACGTTGGCTTAGGGGCTAAGCTTTGGGAGTCTTGGCTAAGACTTCTATTGGAAACATTGTGTGTGTGCTCCATGGAGAGGTAGCTCTGTCCTTCAAGAGTAGAGTGGCTTTAAACATCCATCTCCAAGTGAAATAAAGATCTAAATTTTGTCCAAAATTGATCTTCTGCGACAAAAACATTTGTGATAGAAAGGAAAAAGGTCATGCATAGTGAATAATTAGTGATGACCTTGGTGATTTCATCATGAAGCTAGGACGGGGCAGGTTGGGTAGTTATTTTGTGACAACCAACAAATTTTTGTCATAAAAATAGAAGAATCTACGATGATTCGAGAAGTTCATCATTGAAGATCTATCTACTTATGATGTTAGCTATCATTCGTCACCAAAAATTTGGCTAAGAAATAGATCTGGTTTTATAATGCTAGCCACTACTTGAACCAAACTTGAGCTAGCACTTTGTATCCATCTTCTTCCTCACCCCACACCACTCTATCTAACTCCCTGTCGCTGCTCCTCTGGCGAGCTCACCCTACTGTAGACATTGCGCCATCTCCCCCTTTGGTTCCTCTTCTGATATGCGCACGTCTATCACTAAGCGTGTCACTACAACAAATCCGACCTAGCCTACCACTTCTCCCTCCTCTCTCCACCTATCTTCCTTCTTCCTCAACTCACATCCATGATTTGTAAGGCCGTATGTCTACCCATTCTTCAGGTAAAAAACTTGGAGCTTGGATATGAGGATCGACCCATCCTATTCTAGATCCGGTGATAGTGGTCATGTAATTGGCAATGTTGACTGGGCATAAGCAAGATGGTGATTGAAGTATTTAACTGAGCTAATTCGTGCTGTTTGTTGGTTTTGATGCTCGATTGAAATGGTTTTCTTGGTTTTTGTATTACTACTGTTTGTGTTCTTGGAAATTGATTGAATGCTTTGTGTGGGTTTGGCTGCTCAATTTCTTTGTTAGTCCCAATCTTTCTAATTTTTCCCTTCAAAGTTTGATCTACTAAGTTTAGGGCCTTGTGAATAGCTTAAATTTTAGTGACTTTGTAGTTCATGTTGTTCAATGCTCTAGAACAAGAAAAAACAATACAATTTATGCTCTCTCCGTTTTAGTTTTTCCCCTGCTGAAAGAATAAAAAAGCGTCATGTTGTCTCTTGAGCTGAATTCTTGCTTGTGGGTGCTATTGTTGTGGTTTGTGGATAGACTTAAACTTTGAGAAACTGATCGCGGAGGTGGTGTGATGAGGACATCACTTCTTCGGATACATACAACACTCCTCCACTTGACATTCAAGGACCAATCACTAGAGCTCGCGCCCGACAATTGAATTTACAGGTGAGCTCGTTCCTAAGTACTTCCTTTTGTTCATTCGAGAATAGATTGCTACCTAATGATTTAATTATGATTAGGAACCATGGAGAGGATCTGGAAGTACTTGGAGAAGGACTACAAGGCGCACAAGTCCAGCAAGGGCGGTCGAATCATGTTGGAGGCCCAACTCAAACCGACTTCGAATCCAATTCGGAGTCCAGGACCAGACCGCATTAAAACGGACGCCCAGATCGCATCCGGACTTCGTTTTGGACGTTCCACATATGTATGGAAAGCTGAGAAGACCACCTTTCCAATGGCTTTGGTCCCATGTCAAAATTCCTTCTGAGTCAACGGGAATCGTCGAAACAAGTGGGCGTTCAGAATCTGTCAGGGTGCTGCGCCACCGTCTTTTGGGCGATCGGCTTTGTATCGTGTTGGAGCCCATTAGGGCGCGTCCAGGGTTTTGCACGCCCCTAACTCCTTTATATCCAGCCGCCACCCCACCATTAGGGTTGGGTTTTGCTTAGATTAATTCTGTCTTTGAACAGTTTCGCGTTCATCGGTTTGTGAGACCCCAACTTTCGAGTGCTAAATCAATACATCTGCAATTCAGTTGTGTTCTTCCTTGTTCTTGCTTGTGTTCTTGATTCGCAGGCAAGGATTAGCCTTCTTGGCGAGGTCAACCGGCTGCGCACGGTTGATAACCTGAGAGACGTGGTGCTGCGATTGCGGGGTTGAGCGTGTCGTTCGGAAGCGGATCGGGTGTGTCGTGCCTCCACCAAATCGAACATATCCAGAACCTGTTGGAAGATCGGGACCCCGTTCCCATCATGGTGTCATGCTAGTTCTGGTCAAATGAAATATACACGGTGCTGGCGAACCGTGCAAGGTTCGAGGTCCATACACAGCCCATCAACAATATGTGTTTTGCATGAACCCTAAACCCTGATCTTGATATCCATACTTTGTGTGTATTTAGTTGCCATAATTGATTGCACGACATGATGTGAACAAAAAGGAATAGCACAGAGGTGTGTGTTGAAGTACTGAATATAAGGCGGTTGTTGTACTTTGTGCTTCTGATCCAACTGCCTTTTGTGTGAAACAAATAGCAAGTAGCCCTGAGCTGACCTCTAGGTTCATTATTTGGAGAGATAGTGTGTTGGTTAATTTAGTGCTGGTACCTGGGGTGTTGAATCTCCCATCTCGGGTCTTAGGTCTTCATAACAAAATAGATGACTGAATGCATGTTGATGAGCATTGGAGTACAACTAAAATGAGTGTGATTGACTTCATGTTGCACTTGTTCCAAAATGTTTATGCATAGGAGCTATGTTGTTATTATTCTCATTAGAATACCATCTCCAAGGTCATAAGAGAATACACAATTTATGAACATAATAAACATGGTATGTCCTAGCAAGTTAATATGGCTTGAAATGGAGGTTTGTACATATGGGATTCCCCATGTGCATAGGAACCTGTTCTTATTTTTGCAATATTGACTAGGATCATAACAGAATATGTGATCATGAGTAAAATGAACATATCTTTGTGTCTTGAAATGAGACAAGCTTATGTGCATTCACATTAACACTGATCTTTCATTTGCACAACCGTCTTTGTGTTTAGTGGTTACTTGTCACTATATCCTTCTTCTTCTCCACTCAGATACCACTGTATCATATTAGTTGCACAAGGGAATAAATTTTGCTTTTATGATACTTATATAAATTTTAGGTTGTTATTGTTTTTGCATCCATTTATTCACATAAGTGTGTGGTTCTAATTGCATTACCTTGCAATGGTGTCTACATCTTGAAATTTTGTTGAAAAATGTTGCATTATTTTGTAACTTTGTCTTATATTAGTCTTCTAAATTCTAATTCCATCCAGTCTATTAGAAAATGGTTTATACATTGTAACCAACCATCACTTGTAACTTTCTTTTAAAGGTGGTATTGTTGTTCTATATGATCATAAAGTTGTTTTAATTTGTTTCTCTATGTAATATTTCTGGATTCTCTGATTTGATAAATATCAATTATGTTGCTAACTTGTGCCTCTTGAATTTCTTGTGCTTTTCAGGATTTGTAGATCAAGAAGCTAACTAGAGTGGATACTGGAAAAATTTATTAGACATATTTTATTTCTATGTATGGTTGCAAGAAGATTTTATTTGTTGTATTAATGGAAAAATGTATGAACATTTCTTGTGAATGATGGTGTGGGAATATAATATAATTGGAATTTCTTGCATCAAAACTTTTGTTTATGCTTTTTTAATATGGTTCTACATGGAATTTATTGTCATGGTTTGGATAATTAATCAGAATAATTTGTTTACACAACTAAATAGAAAGTGTAGAATAGATGACAATTTTTTATGGATTTTATTTGTGACGATTATATTTCATCATAAAATGAAGCTACTTGGCCGGGCGGCTCGGCCACCAACTTTGTGACAATGTAATCAAAATTCGTCACACCATACTTTCTATGATGCACATTACATGACAATTATCGTGATGCTAGAATTTTGTCACAAAGTATCTTCCATGACAAAAATATGCTCTTTATTGACGTTTCAGTGTCATCATATGCTTGGTTTTCTTGTTTCAATTTCCTCTCTCCTTGATCTTGCTATTTCCAAAGGATGTGTGGATGAAGAAAAAACCTCCTAGAGGCTAGATCCCATTCATCTAGGCAACTCTATAGCAAATTCTTGGTGTGCTTCAGTTTGCACAATTTTTTTGCTATAGGTTGCCTTGTTTTGTGCAAAAGTCAAACTTTGTTTAGTAGCTTATCGATCCATTGATGGAATAGGTTTGTAAGACCCTTAGGGAGCTACGTTTCAGTCTCAACACATTTGGTTGAGTAGATTAGGAGTTATGACTTTTTGAGTTTTTGGCAACAGGTTGTTCTCTATTTTGGAATGGCGAGCGGTCAGACTGCTGTGACCTGACTGGTCAAACCACCTAGGACCGGTCACACTGGTGTGACTTGAGAGGTCAGACCGCCCAAGCCCGATTAGACTGGTGTGACTCCTGCGGTCAGACTGAGTAGCTGATGCGTTGGCTCGTTTGTTGCTCTTTTGTTCCATTGGCTTGTTGTCTTTTGCTTTGTGCTTTGTTCCCACTATGCATCTGATCTTATTAGCTTCTTATAGCTAATTGATGAAGAAGCCAAAGGGGCTGATTTTGTATTAGTTGAAAAAGAAGAAAAGATAATTCACCCCCCAATATGATCTCCACAATTGATCCTATATGTGGTATCAGAGCAAGATTAACTCCTTTAAGATCTTTGTTGGTCTTAAGCATGGCAACTAGTAGGATTTCTTGTAAGTCTTTGTGTGCTTATGACCTTGTGAGGCATGAGTCTTTCTTGAATTGGTTGGCTAGAGATAAACATATTAGTTGTGGCTTGTCTGGCACTCTTAGCCACTTTACCTATTTGTGTGCTAGGTTTAAGCAAGAGATACTTGGCAAGCCCAAGAAGAAGAAGGCACCTAATGGCTTATATAGAATTGCTATTAAGGAGCATGTCAAGGATAATCTTGAAGATGAGGATTTCTCTGAGGATTTCTCTGAGGATGATCTTCTACATGAGCTAAGCAATATGAGTAAGGAGAAACACATTAAAGCTTGTTCCTTCATAATTCAAAATTGAATGCTCTTAGGAAGAAAAGACAAAAGTTAGAAAGACTAATTCCACTCATCTTTAGCAATTAGAGATTGCTAGGGCTAAAATCATTGAGATTAGAGCTAGTCTCTATAGCATATGCTTAGAGTATAAAAAATGCTTGATGATGGTTTAGTCTCTTGTAAGAATTGTGCTTATTTACCAATTGAAATTGAAGCTTTGAAGCCCAAGCTTATTAATAATGCATCATTGAATCCTTGCACTTCTTACCTTGCTTTGAAAAATGAAGTTGGGTCCTTAATTAAGGACAGTGCACGATGATATGAGTGCCAAGCCATGTAACTCTTGCATTTGCCTCCACTCTAAGATTGTTGTTTTTGAATATTTCTCTTGCTTCTTTACAATCAGAGTTGCATTCTTGTCATGTTGCGGTTGAGTCACTTGACATTGGCTCTTGTGCCAACGCTTTGGATCATTCTTGCTTGGCTAGTGGTGCTTCGTGTGACTCTTCCAATATTGTCCAAGGAACTTCTACGGACAAGATGATAGTTCCTCACATAGTACTATATCTCCCAAAGAGATGACTAGTGCACCTTTTATAAGAAAAATGGACACATTGTTGAGTTTTACTTCCGTCATGCCAAACATAAACGTCGAGTGCATCATCGAGCTTTTAGGGACACACGTCGCTTGTTTCATAGCATATGTGAGCCTAATGATGACACGAGGGTGAGTAGAATTGTTGGTTCTTTTAGCTTGTCCCAAGGGACTTCTCCTGTGAGAATCAATGGTGCTTTGTCCTCTCGGACCGTGTTCCCTAATTGATCTTTGCGCCATTGCTTATTTTGTGAGAAGGATGGGCATCACGTGGACACTTTCTTTCGGTGTGTTAAATTCATGCATCGAGCTTGTGCTTCTAAGTCTCCAAGTGTGCATAATCTTTCTTATGACATGAACACTAAAGAACCTAACACGAGAATTCACCTTGTTGAGGGTGTCCTTGATCTATTTTCTGGAGGTTTTGGATAGTGTTGTGGACTTAGTTTCAATGGCTTTGGTTTTAGTCCATGAGCTACTCCGAGGCATAGTTTCCATCGTTTCTCAAGATGTGGACCTCATTTTTCCCATCAAGGTGTGCACCCATGGTGAGGATTTGTGAGTTCCCTTGGTGCTTTTGTTGGTTCTTATCATGGTGCTTTCAAGCAAATCATGTGTCGCTTTCCTATAGATGGCTCTCGTTTTCCTCATCGAGTTGTCCACTAACAGTGTGTCTCTAAGATATTTCTTGATCTTCTTATAGGAACTTAATGAAATGATCTCTAATGTGCTTATTTCTAATCTCAGCAATTCTTTCTCAATGAGACTGCTTGTCATTTACTTGGTACAAACTCATGAGGAGTTTTGTATGACCAGAACTACTCTTTCAAGCAATATGCTTGAGATAGTCAACTAAGGCTTATATCTTCTAATCAAACCAAAATTAAAATTGTGAAATGGTTGAAGCTTAGAAGGCAATTATGGATAGCTCCTAGTCAAGGCATGCTTTTCTAAGATAAAACCTAAATAAGCTAAATATTGGTAGAAGTTGGTTTTAATCAAGTGCTTGAGCATAATTGGTGCTTTCTAGAACTTCTACCACTTTTAATGTCTCAACTTTTGCTTCTACACTTCATTTTGTCTTTTTAACATGGCATGACTCCTAGTAGGATACATTTGATAAACTTGCCATTTTTGAAGTCTTGCATACATTGTAATACACTTGATTTGCTAACTTGCTTGAGATTGCATACCCGTGCCTAGTCATCATGTTAATAACCTTGCATGCCTATTTCGGGCCTGTTCTTTTCGGCTACGGCTTGTGGCTTTTAGGCTGTTTGTGCGAGAGATTATATAATAACAGAAACTCAGGTGCGGTTTTTGACGATATAAATGAAGTCAGTAAAGTATGTATTACAATTAACTAGTAGACTCTATCTTGAAAAGATACTCCGTTTAAAAGCTAGTTACTGTAGAAAAGCCGAAAAGCAGCTTTTAGAAGCTGAAAAGAACAGGGCCTTCATGTCCTTGAGTTATATCCTTTTATTTCTATCTCAGTATGGATAATTTTCAAAACTCTGGTAGGCATTGCATTTGCATTCATGCATACATGCTCTTTTTATGCCCTTCTTTGCTCCAAGTGGTCATTGCATCATTTAAGTGGGAGCTTGCATCTTCTATTTTCTCTTGATGTTATTTTACCAAAAGGGGGGAGAATTAGAGAGGCAAATTTGAAAATGAGAAAAAGGGAGAATGAGAAGCTAAAATTGGAAAGAGGGAGAATTAGAGAGCATTTTGAGAAAATGAGCTAGAGAGTGATAAAAATACAATGTGACCTTTAAATTTAAGAATGATGTGAAGGGTAGCTCATGTGCATTACATTTACATTTTAACTCCTTTTCTTGCTATAAAAATGGTCAAGTTGAGCAATAACTCTTTTTCTTTGGACCATGTGTAAGACTTTGCCCTTGAGAGGTCTTTGGAGTATTTTGAAGCTTTTTGTCGAAATCTTGTTCTTTCTTGAGTTAGCTCCTTTCCTTTTCCTGCCAACATGGTCATGTTTATTTCTTTATCTTCAAAATGAATCATGTGTGGTTTTTGCAACTCATGAGCTTCTTTTGTAAAAAACAAACTCAAATTCTTGCCTTTTGGGGCATTTGTCAAATTACTCATTAAGGGGGATTGTGAGACCCTATGAATATCACCCCATGGTAGCGATGAGTATTTAACTTTGATGTGCATGTTAGGTCAAAGTTTGAATTTGGTTTTGAAACATTTAAGTTTTTAGAGTTACTATCAGGATTTAACAGGTCGGACTGGCCTAGCAACAGTGGTCAGACTAGCCTAGCAGTGACAGTCTAACCGGCGACTATGAAGTGGTTAGACCAGTCATATGCCTTTTGAAAAATGGACACAAAACACTTGTATAGGCATGTTTGAGGATGTTTTTTCACTAGAAGTCACCTGATTTGGAGTTCTGAACTGAAACTATATGGAGTTTAACCAAAATTTCAGAGAAAGTATTTTCTAGTGGTTTTAAGTAGGGATGGCAATCGGGCGCAGTGGGTAAGGGTAGTGCTTGCCCATACCCATACCCGTGACCTCGATTTACACCCATGGGTATACCCGCGAAAAAACCTCGCCCATACCCGTCGCCCACGGGTACTCGTCGTCCGTGGGTATACCCGTTTACCCGCGAACTAAGAGTCACCATCCGAGAGTTGAAATAATGACAGGTACATATAAGCAACAGCTGTTGCTAGAAAATATAATAGCTATCAAAAAAGTTTATAACAATCAATAGAATTAGAGATATGGAAAAGTTTATAACAATCAATAGTAATTAGAGATATTGCTATGATTGCCCCACTTGTCAATCTATATCGCGGGTAAACGGGCGGGCCGGGTACGGGTGGAGCTTACCCATACCCGTGCCCGTTTACCCGACGGGTAGAGTGTTCTCCCCATTTCCATACCCATGGGTAAAGAAAATATCCTATACCCGACTCCATTAGGGTATTTACCCATGGGTATACGGGTAAACGAGCACAATTGCCATCCCTAGTCTTTAGTGGTCAGACCACCAATGATTTGACCAGTGTTAGGCCAGCTATCAGACCGGTCTCCTATTAGCAGGGTGAGGTTGAGAGGAGTTGGGCGGTCAAACTGCCTTGTGGGGTGCTGTCAGACCGGTCCTGTAGGTTCAGAGTGATGAGTTTTGGATGGAGTTGAGTGTATGCACAACATAGGTGCCATTGGATGGTTGTGTTGCATGATACATGATTTGGCTAACGCGAGTCAAGTACATGAAACTTGTGCTCGGAATCAGATTGGTTGGTTTTTGAATGTGTAGGGTTGCTTGGAGAGTGATAGTTGTTGACAACAATGGACTGGGACTAGGCAGAGGAGCTAACGTTTGTGCGGTCGGGTAAGTCTGAGTGAGGCTACGTGTCTCAAGCGTGAAGCATAGAAGAGATGAGGATCACGATGAGGCGAGTTGGTGCATGTGGCGTACCAAGTGACGAGGCCGATGAACATACACTACTACAAATGTGCTTATCTATGACGATTACCTTGTGACGTTTAGGAATTTCATCATGAAACTTGAACTTTCAATGACGAAATTTGTAGCTTCGTCATAGGTGATGTGTGATGGAGCCCAGGCACTAAAAATAATGATGAAAAGCAAAGAAGCGTCACAAAACAACAAAACAAATTCGTCACAGATATAATGCACCCTTCTGCACACACCCATGTCCCACATGCACCACGTGGGTCCCACCTACACATGGCTCGATGGGTCCCACATGCGGTCCCACCAACCCCGTGGTCCCTCCACCACGTGGCGCAGCGTGGCCCACACCGGCACCGGTCCCACCAGCACGTGGCTCCTCAAGCTCTGGATCCCACATGCGGTCCCACCAACCTCGTGGTCCCCCCACCACGTGGCACAGCGTGGCCCACACCGGCACCGGTCCCACGACCACATGGCAACTCCAGCTCCCCTGTCCCCGTCCGTTAATTGGCCAAAAATAGCGCACTTTGGATTCGAACCGCAGACGGTGGAACACAAGTGTGACCTTACCACTGCACCAGAGGAGCTTTTGTGATTTAGGTGTCTAATTTTCCCTACTTGTCATATCTTTGAACATGATAATTGAATGGCTACCGTTATTGATTGAATCTGAGCCGGTGGACCCCTGACACCATAATCAAAACAATCGAAATTGTCACATCCCAAAATTTTCTTTCTGGAAAAATTTAATTTCAAATAAGTTATTTTAAAGTATTTGAATTTTTATTTGGCTTTTAATTGTTTTTCTGGATTTTCTGGAGTTTAAAATCTATTTTTAAAAATGTAAGGAGAGTTTAAAGTATGAAAATTAAATACCAACTATAGTTGGAAATAATTTTATTAAGTCCAAAACATCTCCAGAAGCTTCTGTGAATTTTTCTGGAATTTTTGGAGGCATTTTCAGATTTTTCTGAGGCCTAAATAATTTTCTAGATTTTTCTGAAGATTAAAAACCAAATTCCAAAATTAAAAATCAATTCTCTCCCTCCGGCCGACGCGTGGACGGCCCAGATCCGCCCACGTCGCCGCCTGGCCCATCCGGCCGCTCTCTCTCTCCTCTGCGAGCGGGCTCGCGTCGGCCCGCCTTCCTTGTCCTCGCGACACTGCCGGCCCGATGTGCGCCACGCCGCCTGCGCAGTCCATCCGGCCGTCCCTTCCCACTTAAGCGCGCCCGCCACCCGATTTGCCTTCGGACCACGTGGCTGCAATCCGCGCCGCTCGCACCCCGCTCCTCTCCTCTCACTGACTGCGGGTCCCGCCTGTCAGGACCTTCGTCTCCGCGCGGACGCCGACCTCTCTCTCTCCTTCCCCTCACTCCCGAAGAACCCGGCGACCGAATCCTACCCAAACTCTATCTCTTTCTTCGATTCATGCGGGGATTTGAACTCCCGGGGAGATAAGCTCCTTATCCCCTAAAAATTCGGACTCCGCGTCGCCTCCGTCGGCTTATCCCCGGTTTAAACGGATCGCCGGCCGACGACATCGGCAAGGAATCCCCGCCGCCTCATCCCTCCCCGAGCTCTATAAATAGCCCCTCGGTCTCCGCCTCCTCCCGCACCACCTCCCAGCGCTCTCTGCCCATCTCTCGAGCCCCGCGCGCGCGCGCGGAGCTCCTGTGCGCACGGTAAGAACTCCGGCGAGCAATCGCCGCGCCTCGGTCACCCCCGAAGCCCGCCGATGTCACCCCGAGCTTCCTCGCGTCCACGCGATCCTCCCCGACACCTCGGCCGTCCCTCACCGTCGCCGGAGCACCGTCGCACCGGAAGACCCGAACCGCACCGTCGCCTTCCTCGTCGCTGGTCACCTCCGTTCGTCCCCGAGCCTCACCGACCCCTCCAACCGAACCCCCTCCGCTCCGGGATTGCATTTCACGCATCGCCCGAACCCCTCCGGCCTTCCCTCGCCGCCGGCGCCGTCGCCTCCGGTCACTCTGCCCGGCCTGCCAGCAGGTAACCCTCAAAGGGATTACCTACCCTTATTGGGTAGGCAACGCCTCCCCGCCCGACTGGTTACCAGTGCTCTCTCTTCTCCCCCTTGACTCCCTCGGCGCGCGTTCGAGCCCTCGGCTCCGCACGCTGAGGTTGAGTTTTCCTCATTTTTCCGCACTGATAGATGGGCCCCACCCGTCAGCGGCCGCCGGTCTGCGCTGGCCACTACCGCCTGGGTCCCACCTGTCTACGTCAGCCTCTGACAAGTGGGTCCAGATCTCGGTGGGTCCCACCTGTCAGTGACCAAAGCAGATGTGGTCACTGACAGAAGGGTCCCACATGTCAGCGACCGCCAGAGGGTTTACTGTTCAGTGGGTCCCACCTGTTAGGCTCTCGGAATTAAAATAAAAGATTAAAAATTTAAATATTCCAGTGGGCCCCACCTGTCAGAAATTTCGTAATTTCTGGATTTATTTAAACTGAGATTTTCAAGTAAGCATAACTTTCTCATTTTAACTCCAAATTAAGCCATTCAAATTTCTAAATTCTTCTAAAATCATAATATATCCAAATATGGCCTCCTTTTGAATTTTTGGATTTTATTTGAATTTTATTTTTATTTATTTGTTTTGTTGTTCTGTCTTTTCGCGCGTGGAATCCAACGTTGTCGACGATCACTCCACTCAACAGCAAGACGACCCAGAGAACCTGCAAGAAGGCAAGTCTCCTTTGATCATCTTGAACCTATGATTTTGAAATGTTTTATTTATTTTAAATTATGTGCATTGCTATTTACATAAAACATTAATTCAAATCTTAAGGTAATAGTTAATCCAATCTTGTTATGCCCTCACTTGAAGTTGATTGCCATGTACCTTTGCAACCCTAGAAATTCCTTTGACTCATTAATGAGAGTAATATATATTAAATTGTTGGTATTAGAATGGTAGAACAATGCTTAGCCATGCTATTGAATACCTCATAAATCTTGCAAATGGGAAATTATGAATTATTGTAATACCCTTGTTTCTATAAATTTAGTGGTAATTGGAGTTGCCACTATTCTTTTAAAAATAAAATGAAATGTGGAAGATGGTTTAGATTAGGGTGGATGGTTGGTTTGGTTTGGTGCAGCAAGCACGAGATCTTGTTAAGTGTATGTTCCACCTAGTCAATTAAGGACCGACGCTTGTGTTTGTCAGGTGAGCATTAACCGTACAACCACAAGTCTATATGGGTGCGACCTAGTGACTAACTTATGATAGTCTAGTTTAGGTGCCACCAGTGGAAAGTGGGTGCAGGATGGACTAGTTATTCACGGTGAGGGACAGGATTTCATTGTACTCATATGGCGCAAGAGGGGCTTGGTTGGGCGGTTAGCCTACTGCGGTGAAACCTCAGTGGGTGGTATCTAGCTAGATTAGAGTAAGGTAAAGGCTTTGTGATATTTTATCTGGGTCTCATGCCAAAGGAAGCGTGTTGACTTTTAGGATAATTTATCTCTTGTGGGTAAAGTTGTACAACCTCTGCAGAGTGTAAAACTATTCGAATAGCCGTGCCCACGGTTAAGGGCGGGCAAGGAATGCTTTCACATGGTAGATTTCTGGTTTTGGTTTTAAAATCAAAGTTTGTGTATTCCGAGAGTGGTGGGAACTCTCGGAAGGGTATCCTGGCGGTTGGAGCCAGAGAGGGTGGATGAAACCCGCAGTTTAAAACTTGACCAATTGTAATTGGTTAGCTAGTGTTGGTAGTTGGAACCTTCACTAGATAGTTAATGATAGTTTCTGTTAAAACTTTTACTTTATTAAATTGATGCCTTCGAAAATAATTAGAAGTAATTGAATGAAAATGTTGCTTTGTGCAAAAGAACCATATAGCCTTCCTTTGTCTAGCCTTGCATATATTGCATTTTTCCCAAGACTTGCCGGTAGAGACATCGCCGGCGGAAATTTGTTCAATCAACTCTCTTTTGGGAAATTTGTTCAAACAGATGGATAGAAGTTGGATTCATGGGAGACAGTTCACACCTGCATATATCATTGGAGTTCAACAATTCATGCAATTTGTTAGTGAAAGATACCCCAAAGACAGCCATATACTTTGTCCGTGCCGCAAATGTCTTAATCAAACTTTACGGCCTCAGCAAGAGGTGGATGACCACATACACATTTATGGAATGTCAGCTGCATACACCAGGTGGATTCATCATGGAGAGTCGGCAGATGATGAAGTAGTTGAGTATTTAGAGCAGGAGGTGGATGGATTTGATCATGATGAAGGGATACATGTGGATGTGGCGGATGATGATTATGATGAGGATAAGCAGTACCAGAGATGATAGGAGATGCATGCATGCGGCAGAGGCAGATGGAGAACAACCAAGGTTTGCAAGAGTCCTTGAAGATGCGAAGCGGTCACTTGGCCCAGGATCTAGCCATTCAAAATTCTCTTTTCTGGTGAGGTTACTGTATATCAAGTCTCGTTATCGAATCAGCAATACAACATTTACCGTAATGATGAAGTTGTTGTCCTCAGCATTCCCTCAGTGTGAATTTCCAAGATCATATGATGATGCCAAGAAATATCTTCGTGAATTGGGCCTTGGATACGATAACATCCATGTGTGCAAGAACAATTGTGTGTTGTTTCGGAAGGATTATGCCAAGGTGTATGTGTGCCCAGTATGCAAGGAATCTAGATGGCAAGATGTTAATGGGAGCAAGTGGGTTCCACATAAGGTTTTGAGGCATTTTCCACTTATACCAAGGTTGAAGAGGATTTTTGCTTCAAAACGAACATCTGAGGAAACACAATGGCACAAGAAAGTGAGGACGCCAATTGACAATGTAATGAGCGGAGAAGCTTGGCTTTTGACGGACAGCGCGAAAACAAAGTTGAGCCAGGTAAGTTCACTATAGAGGAGGTCCAAGAGGAGCTAGAGAAGGTGAAAGATGTTAGGCCAGGGAAACATCCTGCAACTAAGAAAAGGAAGTGTAACGAAGGTCCAGTGATTTTTAGCCGCAAAGTTGGGTTGTGGAGATTGCCATATTGGAAATATTTGAAGCTTCCACATAATCTTGATGTGATGCACATAGAGAAAAACATATGTGAAAACCTTCTTGGCACATTACTCAATGTCGACGGCAAGACCAAGGACACAACCAATGCTAGGCTAGATTTACATGATATGGGCATAAGACACGAATTGCACTTACAGCGGGATGGCAACTCGATCCACTGTTCCACATGCTTGGTATGTCTTGAAGAAGGATCAAGAGAATCAAGTTTTGCAAGTTCCTCAAAGGTATCAAGTTTCCTGATGGATATGCAGCGAACCTAGCAAGATTCATAAGTGCAGATTCTTCCAAGGTGCAGGGGAAGCTGAAAACACATTCTTGCCATATACTCCTGCAAAGAATCATACCTGCAGGCCTAAGAGGACTTATCAGGAAGGATGTATATGAAGCAATTGCAGAGCTCGGGAAGTTCTTCAGGGAATTGTGCAGTAGAAATCTAAGGATAGATGTTGTGAAGCGGCCTCCGGCCTTCTTTGATGTCATGGTGCACTTGGCTGTCCATCTTCCTGATGAGGCACTGCTTAGAGGTCCTGTTCAGTATGGATGGATGTACCCAATAGAAAGGCGACTAGGCACTTTGAAGAATTTTGTAAGGAACAGGGCTAGGCCGGAAGGATCAATTGCTGAGGCTTATGTTGCAAGTGACACGCTGACTTTTTGTTCAAGGTACATGGAGAATGTTGACACTAGATTTAACCAGGATGATGGTAGTGGAGGTGATGGTCTATTGTTTGATGACACCTCTGTTTTTATACATGGTGTTACTCTTGTTGGATCTAATAGGGTACAATACATTGATGATGGTGTCATGGACAAGTTAGTTTGGTATGTGCTAAATAACTGTGAAGAAGTTGAGCCATATTTGGAGTAAGTATCATTTACTTTTTGGAATTATTGTGTGTTTTATTACAAATTTATCAAATTATTTCTTATGAATAAAGTTTGTCTTACAAAGCATCTACAGGAAGAGCTACTAAAGGAAGGTGCACATGATGTTGATAAAAGGCTTGAACAAGGATTTCCAAAATGGTTTAGGAGCCATGTAAGTCACTAGACCTTGTGTTTTCAGCTTTCATAAATGGTTTAGGAGCCATATATAATTGGTGATCTCGAGTACTTTTATTGCACCCAGTTGTGAAGCTATGGGCGGAGAAGCGTAAGAGGTTAGTGAAGGATTGTATGCACTTTCATGTGGCCCAGATCTCCAAGTCAAGACACGTGCGGCTTGCATTGTTAATGGAGTGCGGTATAGCATGTGGACCGTGAGAAGTACCTACTGACACAAAATAGTGGTGTAATGACCGAAGGTACACATGATGGGGAAAACATTGATTTTTATGGTGTCCTTAAGGAGATAATTGAGTTGCAATATAACTCCAATTTTGAAGCACGCGTCGGTCTGTGGTTCTATTTCGATGCGATTGGTACAACCAAGGTGGCAAGACAAGAGGCATTCGAGATGACGGGCATTTCAAATCCATCAATGTGCAGTCATTATGGTACAAGACTGACCTTTTCATCTTGGCAACTCAATCGAGAAAGATATTTTACTTACAAGACACATCTTTAGGCAAAGAATGGCGAGTTGTGCAAAAATTTGAACATAGGAATATTTATGATGTGGCTGAAAAGATGAACCAGTCATGATGTGCATCGGGATGATCATTGTTACGATCTCGAGCATGAAGTGCAAGAAGGTGATGTTCATGAGGTTACGCACAATCTTGTGGTGGAGAAGCCACTATACTTGAAGCTAATTTAGTAGACCTTATAAGAAGAAAGAAGCAAGCTACAATTCACGAAGATAGTGAGGATGAGGATGAAGATGAAAGCTGTCTTTGCACATCTTGTAGTGATGGTGGCAATGAGAACAATGATGACATGTGCCTAGACGACGACGATGAAGATGATGATTTCTAGGATACGCAAGGTACATACTTATTCCTCTTTAGTTGGTTTTCTGAAAATTTTCTATAAAGAAATCATATGTTTTAACTGAAATTTTTTCTCAAAATGTGTTTTAACTGCAGGCAGTGTTGGTCCATCCGGAAAGTGGTTTCAATTGTACAAACTCCCTAATTAAAAATCTAAAAATTGCCCCCGCACCTCTGTATTCAAGGGCGCCAAAAAAATTTCAAGGGCGCCATTTTTTCGAGCGCGGTCTATATTCGGGCGCCAAAAAAAAATTCCAACCCATTTATCCACCGCACACTCCACCTCCCCCTCTCTCGTTGCCCCTCCACCTCTCTCTCTGGCCCCATCCACCTCTCTCTCGCCCCCACCGAACCCTAGCCGCCGCCGCCGGGGCACCACCGCCGGCGCAGGAGCTGCTTCCTCGCTGACGACATTCGCCGCCACCCCCCCTCTCTCGTCGCCCGTACCCCTCTCTCTCGCCCCCATGAAACCCTAGCCGCCGTGCCGGATTCGGGTCTACGCCGACGTCTGCTGCTGAATCGAGTCTACTTCCCCACTGCCGACCGTCGTCGCACGGATCTGGTTCTCCTTCGACGTCGTTCACCGCACCGGGCCTGCTTCCCCTTCCACGACCACCGACGACGACCACCGGTTCTACTTCCCCATCTCGACCACCGCCGAGCGAGTACGCGGCGTAGCCACAACGCGATGGTGGCAACAAGGGGACAAGGTAGGAAACGATCTGGACAACCACCATCACAAGGTAAGCAAAACTCTTCTCTATTTTCTCTGTGCATGTAGTATGTTGTTTGTTCAAGTAGTAGTTGTCTGTGCAACTATTCTGTTGTTGCATTTTCATGTGTATTAGTCTGTTGTACCATTTTGTTGCTCTGAAATAGTCCCTGAACATATCTTAGCAGGCAGATGCAACATTTAATATTATCTATGGAAGTAGTCATACCTAGCTTGCAAGTAGTAGTAGCTCTTACCTCTTACCTAGCTTGCAAGTAGTAGTAGCTCTTAGCTCTTAGTTCACTCCCTATTTTTTCTAATAGTTACTGTCATAGGGATGGCCCCCACCTAAACCCAGCAGGCCTGGTAGGAAATTATAAGGCCCAGAATAGGCCATGTGTAATGACATAAGCGCCCAGAAGGATAACCAGATGTAAGGGTATAAGCTGTAAAGCACTCCTCATGTGTATATATGAGTACAAGCCATGGGAGGACCAGGCCATTACACTTATCTTCATCACTCTCCACTACCATCTCTCTCTCTGTTTGATGCAGTAGCCACAACGGTTGGCGCCGTCCGTGGGAGGGCGAGGACAAGCACAAGACAGAAGGAAAAAGATGGCACGAAAAAGCTTCACGGCGGCAAAGGAAAGAAGGCGGCGGGCGGGCGTCGTATGAGTACCGGGCCGGCATCGCAGCGGCGGCGCGGTGGCGGCAGCGCAGCGATGGCGAAGACGCCGTCGGCGTTCGCGCGGCGGCGACCAACCTCGTCACCGGCACCGCGACGATGAACCCCATCACCGGCACCGCGGCGACCAACCCGTCACCGCGCTGCGGGGCGGACCCGCGGTCGAAGACATCAACGCGGTGCGGCGACAACCGACCCGCCGGCGCAGCGGCGGCCGACCTCGCCGCCCGACGCGCAACCCTCGCGGCGGCGTGGACCGGGCGGTTCGAGGTAGCCACGACGGAGCGACCGGCAGCTCGGGACCTCGCGACGCGGTCGTCCCCGCGCCGATCTGCCCATCGGGAGCACCGGCGACCCCGCCCTCACAGGCGGTGGAAAGCGCCCTACTGGCAGCCCTCAACGCGTTCCAGCGGGAGCTAGGGGACCTTCGCGGAGCCGTCCGAGACATGCAAGAGGCTTGGAGCCAGCAGGCCACGCCGGCAATCGCGACCGAGCCCACGCCGGACAGGGCGGACGATCGCAAGCCCCGTCGGCCGCGGGCTGCTGCGCGCGTAGATCCGAGTCCCGCTTTGGCGGGGCTGCGGCGGCGGCATGGCGAAGACTTCAAGTTTCCTAGCGCCATCGACTCGTACAAGGCGACACGGACCCCGCGAGTTCGTGCGGCGTGTACGAAACGCGATCAGCGCGGCGGAGACGACACCACGGCGAAGGACTCCCCCTCGCGTTGCAAGGCGTGGCGCTCTCTTGGTTCTTTACCATAGAGCCGGGCTCCATCTACGCGTGGGAGCAGCTTCGCATCCGCCTCCACAACAACTTCCAAGGAAACTACGTCGACTGAGTGGACGCGGACCAACTCTTTGATGTGAAGCAAAAACCCTCAGAGAAGCTTCGGGACTACTTCAAACGCTTCGCCAAGATTCGCTGCCAAGTGAAAGACGTTAACGAAACCACCATCGTTAATGCAGCTATATAGGGCCTTCGTCCGGGCCCGAGGGCCGAGTACAATGCGCGAAAGCCAATCAAAACAGTGGCGAAGATCTTCGACAAGATGGAGGAATATGCCAGGGTGAAAGAAGACGCGCAGTGAAGGCAAGGTGACAACTCCGACACCAACCAGGTCGGAGCCTCGGCAAAAGCCGAAGATCCTCCGAAGAACGGCTCTTCGAAGTGAAAGCGGCGAGTCGTCGAGGATGCGCGGCCGGCGGGGCGCCTCGCATAAAGTCGTCCGATCAGCCCAAGCGCGGCAGAGGTCGAGTTAAAGCGATGCGTCCTCGACATCGGCGGGTCGGCGAGGGTGCTCCGCGGCTGAAGCGGTCGGGGCGCCGTGGCGGGCGCGGCCGTGGCAAGGGCGCGACGATAAGGGTCGTGGAAATTCGACGACCGGCATCGAGGCGTGGTGCGTAGTCCACGGCGCGGCAATCATGATACCCGCGCTGCACCTCCATCGCGGCGCTCGCGCAGCGTCGCTGAGGCGAGAACCGGGCGCGCCCGCTGCGGTGGCCCACGTCAATTTCCGTCACGAGGCCGTGCGGTCTGAGCGCAAGGGATGCAACCCCGGAAGGCACCCTACGGATCCAAGCTCACGTCGGCAGGCCTGGGAGGGCCTCTCTGCCGCTGCGGCGCGGGCGCAACCCACCGCGGGATTATTGCGTCATATCCGGAGGCTCTGCGCTGGAATTCGCCTCGCACGCAGCGAGAAGGCCTATGCGCGAAGACTACATCACGTGGCGGCATACCCAGCGCAAGCACCGCCGGATTAGGCGCGCACGAGTTACATTCACACCGGCGGCGCCCGGTGTGGATTTCCCTCATCGGGACCCTGGTCATCGGGTCACCATCGCGGGATGCGACGTGGGGCGCGCCTTGGTGGACGGTGGTAGCTCCGCGAACGTATTGTTTGCGGCGGCCTTCGACCAGATGGGGATCCCTCGAAGCCGCCTAAGGCCCTCGGGAATCCCACTGCAGGGCTTCGGGGGACAGCCCCTGCGGGCGCTGGGCCAAGTCAGCCTTCAAGTCTCCTTCGGTTGAGATGACAATGTGCGGACCGAAGATGCCACCTTCGACGTGGTCGACCTTCCGTACCCCTACAATGCCATACTAGGGCGCCAAATCCTCAACTCCTTCGGTGCGGTACCACATCACGGCTATCTATGCATGAAGATCCCGGGTCCCCGGACCATCATCACCGTCCGAGGCGACCAGGATATGGCCCGGCGCATCGAGCCAGGCACCAGGTGCCCGCGTCGCGAAGCTCAACGGCGCTCCTAGAGCTGGCGTCACCGCACGGAGGTCCGCGGGGCCATTCACAGGCGCCTTGGCCGGCCCTGCAGATGTCTAGCGACTAGAGGCTTCGGCCGCACCAAGGGCAAACGGTTAGTATATCCATCCTTTGTAGTTGCTCACCCGCGCAAACGGGGATGTAATGAAGATCACCGTTTGTCGCTAATCTTCCCTTATCACGCGCACGTACGTGGCGAAGGCGCGCGCAGGCTTAGCCAACGCGCGCATTCCCGCAGTACAAACCGAAGTCGCACGTTCGCGTGTGCACTCGCCGTAGCCAAAAGGTGGCGGGCCTGAGTATAAACTGAAGTCGCACGTTCGCGTGTGCACTCGCCGTAGCCAAAAGGTGACGGGCCTGACTATAAACAAAGACGCACGTTCGCGTGTGCACTCGCCGTAGCAGTGCGGGTGAGTATAAACCGAAGTCGCGCGTTCGCGTGTGCACTCGCCGTAGCAAAAGGTAGCGGGCACTGAGTATAAACAAAGCGCGCGTTGGCGTGTGCACTCGCCGTAGCGAGTGCGGATCGAGTATAAACGAAGTCGCGCGTTCGCGTGTGCACTCGCCGTAGCCAAAGGTGCGAGCACGAGTATAAACAAAGGCGCGCGTTGGCGTGTGCACTAGCCGTAGCAGTGCGGGGCGAGTATAAACGAAGTCGCGCGTTCGCGTGTGCACTCGCCATAGCCAAAGGTGGCGGGCACGAGTATAAACAAAGCGCGCGTTGGCGTGTGCACTCGCCGTAGCAGTGCGGGACTGAGTATAAACCAAAGGCGCGCGTTCACGTGTGCACTCGTCGTAGCGAGTGCGTACGGGTGAGTATAAATCGAAGTCGCGCGTTCGCGTGTGCACTCACCGTAGCCAAAAGGTAGCGGACACGAGTATAAACAAAGACGCGTTCGCGTGTGCACTCGCCGAGCTGCAGTGCGGGGCGAGTATAAACCGAAGTCGCGCGTTCGCGTGTGCACTCGCCGTAGCCAAAAGGTGGCGAGTATAAACCAAAGTCGCGCGTTCGCGTGTGCACTCGCCGTAGCCAAAAGGTGGCGGGCACAGTATAAACAAAGACGCGCGTTCGCGTGTGCACTCGCCGTAGCGGTATGGGGACCGAGTATAAACCAAAGCGCGCGTTCGCGTGTGCACTCGCCGTAGCGAGTGCGGACCGAGTATGAATCAAGTCGCATGTTCGCGTGTGCACTCGCCGTAGCCAAAGGTAGCGGGCACAGTATAAACAAAAGCGCGCCGGGGACACCCTCGCGCGCACGATCTGGACTTTAAATAAGATGTAGCGTCGAAGTCGCTTCGCACGCACCGATCCACGGACTTTAAATAAGGCGTAGCATCGAAGTCGCTTCGCACGCACGAGTCACGGACTTTAAATAAGGCGTGGCGTCGAGTCGCCTCGCACGCGCGAGTCTCGGACTATAAAGAAGGCGAAGCGTCGAAGTCGCTCCCGCACGCACCGATCTACGGACTTTAAATAAGGCGTGAGTCGAGTCCGCCCTCGCGCGCGAGTCTCGGACTATAAAGAAGGCGTGGCGTAGAAGTCGCTTCGCGCGCACGATCCACGGACTTTAAATAAGGCGTGGCGTCGAGGTCGCCTCCGCACGCGCGAGTCTCGGACTATAAAGAAGGCGTGGCGTCGAAGTCCGCTTCCGCACGCACCAGTCTACGGACTTTAAATAAGACGTAGCGTCGAAGTCCGCTTCCGCACGCACCAGTCTACGGACTTTAAATAAGACGTAGCGTCGAGGTCCGCCTCCGCAGGCGCGAGTCCACGGACTTTAAATAAGGCGTAGCGTCGAGGTCTGCCTCCGCACGCGCGAGGGGGCCAAAGGACTCGGCAACATGGCTTCGGCCTTGTGAAGCCCTTTACCATGAGAGGCTCCTGTCGTAGGGATGGCCCCCACCTAAACCCAGCAGGCCTGGTAGGAAATTATAAGGCCCAGAATAGGCCATGTGTAATGACATAACTGCCCCCAGAAGGGATAACCAGATGTAAGGGTATAACTGTAAAAGCACTCCTCATGTGTGTATATATATGAGTACAAGCCATGGGGAGGACCCAGGCCATTACACTTATCTTCATCACTCTCCACTACCATCTCTCTCTCTGTTTGGTCTGTAGCCACAATAGTTACATTTTGGCTGTTCCTATAAGAACCTCCGCAAACTGAATACGAAAGAAGCTGGGATAAACAAGTGGTGGAGAATTTAAGGAAGTTGCAAGAACTTGGGATCAATGATCTAGCTTCCTCTTTTAATAAATCGTGTACACAACCTGCAACAACGAAGGGGAAAAATCAGCAAACCAGAAATCAAATTCTGAAGATTCTGACTCATCGGAGTATCTCCTTGAAGATGATGTTCAAGGAGATAGTGATGATTATGACACTGAATCTGATGAGCAGCCACAACCCCTCGCAATCGAGGTGCTTCTTCTATCTTGTGTGGGGAGGGAGGATATTTGCATTCCATTTTTATGTTGTTTCCTACATATCTGTTCTTTAATATATGCTCTTGCTTATAGATGCAGCTCACTAACAAGTTGTTTTTTTATCAGTTTCCTCAACGAACTAGACGGAAAACCCTCTGTACTAAGAGGAAGAAGAAAAATCCCAACTGTAGGACCGAAATAGCGACAGAGGGGGGGTGAATGTCGACTCTTTAAAAATCAACCCCTCACAAGTACATGCAAGAAGCTCTCCTCCAATAGTTAGAAAGCTATGAAGGAGGTGCTTTCCTACATGAAACTTCTTGCCTTGAGCAGGTGCTGAGGGCTTCGTGTTGCGGTTCTTGTCGGTGTAGTCGTTCTTGCCCGAACCGCTGTAGTCACCTTTGCCCTTCCCAAGCTTGGGGCAGTTTGCTCGGATGTGGTTGGGGCCACCACACTCGAAGTAAATCACGGGTCCTCCTCTCTTTCTGTCCCTCCTCCCTTTGTAAGCGTGAGAGAATCTTCGAGCAAGGAGGGCAAGCTGCTCATCCGCAAGCTGCTTTAACTGATCATCAGTTATGTCACAGAGAGCAGCAAGGGAGAATCCGCAAGAAGACTCAGAAGAGAGACCAGAAGCTGAACTAGGATCGGTGACCAAAGCCATCGACTGTGACTTCGACCTACGAGAGACAACATCAATCTCGTGAGTCTTGAGGCGCGAGTACAGTAGCGTCAGAGTCAAGGTCGAGAGGTGCATCGTGTCTTTGATGGTGGTCACTTTCATCTCCCAAACACGCAGATCAAGTGCCGCGAGCATCGGCGGCGTTGTCCGAGTCGGGGTATGTGAGACCGACCGCTCGGAGGTTGCTCAAGATTTTGTGAAATCGCGAAAAGCACTCGTCCGAGGACTCACGGCAAGCATCTCGAATTTGTTGTATTCGCGCTTGAATCGGTCTGTCGAACCGTCTTAATCTGGGTGGTGCCCTCATGGTATGCGTCGAGGGTCACCCAGATATGGTAGGCGGACGACAGGTGAGAGATGCGATCGAATTAACTTCTGCTCAAGCCCTGGATAATGATGTTCCTTACTTTCGCATTTGCCTCAACATCGGGCATGTTTGCGACGTGATGTTCTCATCGGCAGGAACAACATATCGCACTTCACCTTCCGCCAGATGGCATACCCCTGAGCCTGGATGTATGTCTCCATTCGGCTCTTCGGAAGGGTGTCGATGCCATCAGCAGGTGGCAGTCGAGTACTTGTCCGTCGCCATGGCTCTTGAGACCGGTTAAGATCTATTGATTAGAGCTAACCGGCTCTGATACCAATTGTAGGACCGAAATGGCGACAGAGGGGGGGTGAATGTCGACTCTTTAAAAATGAACCCCTCACAAGTACATGCAAGAAGCTCTCCTCCAATAGTTAGAAAGCTATGAAGGAGGTGCTTTCCTACAGGAAACTTCAAAAATTTCACTTGGTAAAAGACTAATGCCAAAGGAAGTTTGCTCACTGTAGAGAGCTGCAGTTGAAACCAGATTTTAGAGGTTGGTACTAGTCCATTCGGTACTGCACTTGGTACTGGTTTTCACTGACCAAAAAAAATCACTTTGAGAACAAAAGGCAAAAGCAAAAGCTGAAAATCAAAGCCAAAAACAGCAGCATACACATGCTGCGGATCGAGATCAAAGGGCTATCAAACAGCAGCAAAGAAAGTCTAAAAGAGGCAAATTTGCTGCTCGGATGAACTGATCGAACAGCAAATTGCTGCAGCTGAGCGTGTCCATCTTTGGACCAAAAGCGGTGCTGCAAAACACCTTTACTGCAGATCGCACACTGCAGATAGAGTGCAGTTTTGCTGCCTAGAACGCAGTAGCAATCAGCCAAGATAGAAGCTGAAAATAAAATCCATTAACTGCAGCTCCTCTCGGTTTGAGCTTCAAAGAGAGAATCTGAGCAGAGAAATAAACTCAATCGGATGGAGACCAAGAACATGCAATGCTCTCAAAGTTTGTCAGACGGAGGGCTAACCAAATGAACAAACAGAGTCTAGAGATGCAGTTGAAACTCAACATACACTAAAGAAAGGGGAGGCTGCTGAAACCCAAGATTGCAATCGGCCAAACAAAAGACAAAGCACTCAATCATAAAATATCATAAACACGATACGGAGACATACATGCTTGATATGAAGTTGTTCTCAGTTCATCCCTCTCTCTCAGTCTAACCCTACATCCCCATACATGCTTGAGAGAGATCAAGAACACAACCCTATCTCATACAACCATGGAGAGACACAAATAAAACCCTAACTCTACACCCACTCTCTCAAATTTCAGCACACCCTCTCCCTCTCTATTTATAGCCTCCACTAATGGGTTTGCACCATGCTTTACCATTAGGCCTTCAACAACTCGGCGCTTTATCCAAACCGCTTCCTTTTGTGCGCTTTGCATTTTTACCAGCGCCCTCGCGCACCTTCCAGAAGCTTCCTCATCCATTGCCTCGCAAAGCCACGCAGCCGCCGTCTTGGCACACCTCGACCGTTCGACCTCGGCGCCACGTGCCTAGTCCGGTCCATCGTGCCTCGCCACGACTCCACCTCGAGTCCACGTCGTCTTGACACATCCCGACCGTTCGACCTCGGCGCCACTGCGCCTAGTCCGGTCCTCCGTGTCTCGCCACGACTCCACTCGATGTCCTCTGACCACACGGACAAGAAACACGTCAAATAGCACCTCTCGACACATGAAAGCGTAAATAGCATCAAAACACCATACTTACGCATGAAGAAGTCCAAACCTGTCGAATCACTGGAATATGCATCCTAATCCTATACGACCAAGTTTGACCAAGTCCGACCGAGCCCGTTGCACCACGCAACGTCAAGGTCCAATCCACCCAAACCAAACTCGACTCTCGTAAACCAATGTCAATTACTCATCATACACACGGGATGACCTCCACATGGTCTCTCAATCTCCCCCTTGATGAGTATATTGACAAACTCAGAAAAAGCATGAAGTTGAGTTTGATTTGCAAAGTCCAACATGGTCCAAAGAAAGAAAATGAAACTAATGACCATGTTGACAGAAGGAACACTAGAGCAACAAATGAAAGAGCAAATTGATCTCCAAAGCTCTAAACTGTTTCCAAAACACTTTTTCTTCTCTATTCTCCCCCTTTTGGCAATAAACACATCAAGATGCAAAAGAGAGAATATGACATGCATATGGATGAAATGGCTGAAGTTTGATTATTCTAAGCATTTTGAGCCATGAGAATTATCCATAATGACCATAAGGAATCACACCAAACCATAACTTAATAAAATGCTAGCTAGATCATGACAGCATATGTATAAGTCAGTTAGTACATAAAGATGACAATATGAAAAATGTAGAGCATTAAGTGAGCAAGTCAAGTCATCAATTAAGCAAAGTCTAGCTAGAGATATCTAAGGATGACGCAGGCTATGTCAATAAGCTAAGCGTTACCAAGAAGCTAGTATTGAGTCCAAATAGAGTGCTAGATGCTCAAGGATGAAACATTTGTTTAAGCACTTTTAATCTTTTGATAATCAAGCAAATTTTGCACAAATGACAAATTTTCTTTAAAGCGTATAGTTGTTTCCAACCAAAATTTTGTCATGTGCTAGATCTCAAGCCTTATGCGACTACTCCAAGCGAGAAGCTTAAGAAGATAGTCTAGGTCATCCAAAACTCCCCCTGAGTTCATGCCTAGTGCAATGGCAAGCCGTCTCATGAGAAAGAATTGGTGAAATCAGTTTTTTCGCACATAAATAGAGATCTTTTGCTTTTTAACAGGTTGTGCTAACTTATGCATTATCAAGAACTAACATAGCTCAAACTAAGACTCAATAGAGATTCAACGCTAAACTCAGCCTATTTGACATGGCATGAATCATAAAAAGAGCAGTGAGTGAGCTCAACCTAGTGAGATAAGAAATAGCTAATAAGCATCATCCTAGAATCACAAGATAAGAGCAGAAGTCTAAGCAACTAGACAAGAGAAGCACTCTAATCTATGCTAGGAGGACTAATCCCGAATGCACCCAAAATGCAATGCAACAACAAGGAGTAAGAGCATAATTAATATAGTAAAGCAGTAAAGCCCAAAGCTCCCCCTCACTACAGTCCATAAGGACAAACCACCCCAAGCTCTCCCCGCAGAGCTGAAAATCTCGAACTATCCAATGCTTGGTGAAGATGTCAGCCAACTGGTGGTCACTCTCCACAAACTGGAGCACTATATCGCCCTTCTCTACATGGTCTCTAAGGAAATGGAAGCAAATGTCAATGTGCTTGGTCGGGAGTCTTTGCGGGTTCTTAGCAATGTTAATCGCGAAGTGTTATCACAAAAGAGTGGAACACATCGATAACTAACCCAAAGTCCCGCAGGGTCGAAGCCATCCAAAGCACCTGGCTGCAGCAACTGGCGGCAGCTACGTACTCGGCCTCTGCGGTGGACTGTGCAACACCGGATTGCTTCCTTGAAGACAAGAAAACAAGAGAAGTGCCAATAAATTGGCAGTGCAGTGCTCTTCCTATCTATCCTCTGACCCGTGAAGTGCGCATCGAGAAGGCTCTCAAGGAAAGACAGGATGAGGAAGAGTACCAGATACCATAATCAATGGTAGCTCGCAGGTACCGAAAGATGCACTTCACCGCCTGGCGGTGAGAAACGCGAGGAGAAGCCTGAAAACAAGCACACAAACACAGAGAAGTGTATGTCTGGTCTCGAGGCAGTGAGGTAAAGAAGGGAGCCGATCATGGTGCGATACTTTTTCTGATCAATGGACTCACCATCCTCATCTGGGTCAAGAGAGGCTGTAGAAGCCATGGGAGTCGACACAGGCTTACCATCACTCATGTCGAAGCGTCTCAGAAGGTCACGAGTGTACTTTCCTTGATGAAGAAATATACCCTCCCGAGTCTGCTTGATTTGGAAGCCAAGGAAGAAGGTCAACTCCCCCATCATACTCATCTCAAACTCGGTGCTCATGACATCCGAGAACTGCGAAACCAGAGTATGGGAAGAGCCGCCAAAGATGATGTCATCCACATAAATCCGGACGAGCAGGAGATCAGTGCCATGCCAGTGGATGAACAAGGTTTTGTCAACTTTCCCATCTCAAAACCATGACCTAACAAGTAGGACTTAAGCCTCTCATACCAAGCTCTAGGGGCTTGCTTAAGTCCATACAAAGCTTTGGAAAGCTTGAAGACATGGTTTGGGTATTTGGGGTTTTTGAAACCAGGAGGCTGTCGGACGTAGACCTCTTCCTCAATAAAGCCATTGAGAAAGGCACTCTTGACGTCCATCTGGTAAAGCTTGAAACCCTTAGAAGCTGCAAAGGCAAGCAAGATTCTAATGGCATCAAGTCTAGCTACAGGGGCAAAGGTCTCCTCGAAATCTAGACCCTCAACCTGGGAGAACCCCTGAGCTACCAGTCTAGCCTTGTTTCGAATGACTACCCCATCCTCACTCTGCTTGTTCTTGAACACCCACTTGGTTCCAATGATATTATGACCTCGTGGGGGCTCGGCAAGCGACCAGACCTTGTTTCTCTCGAAGTTTTCTAGCTCCTCATGCATGGCATTGACCCAAGACTCATCGGAAAGAGCATGAGAAATATCTTTGGGCTCAAAGGAGGCAATGAAAGCAGAATGGAGACAGAATTGAGAAAAGCCAGACATAGAGCGCGTGACACGCTCGAAGAGGTCTCCAATGATCTGCTCGGAAGGATGGTTTTTCTGGATATGCCGAGGAGGTCCTGGATGAGATGACGAAGTGGCCTCTACCTCGTGTGCAGACGAGGTAGGGACAGAGCCACTAGCTCTGGAGGAAGCAGTAGGCAAGGGCTCATCACCTCGAGGTGCCGTGGAAGAAGGCATCTCAAGGGGCGGATGAGGAGCTGGATCAGGTAAACAACCATCGTCTCTATCGTCCTCATCATCCACAAAGATGGTCTTGGACTGCTATAAAGAACCTGAGATATCTGGCCTAGTCCCCGGACTGGCCTCGTCAAAGGTCACCTCGCAGGTCTCTACCAACTTGCTAGACTCGCAGTTCCAGACCCTATAAGCTCGCGAAGAAGTCGAGTAGCCTAGAAAGATACCGTCACAGGAACGTGACTCGAACTTGTCTAGGTTCCCAGACTTCAGAATAAAGCACTTACAACGAAACACACGAAAATGAGAGACGCTAGGCTTTCGCCCGTATCTCAGCTCATAAGAAGTGCGGTGCAAGTGTGCCCAAAGAAAAACTCGATTCGAAACATGGCACGCGGTCGCAATGGCTTCAGCCCAAAACTTCCTCGGTGTAGAGTACTCATCAAGCATCGTCCTGGCCATCTCAACCATGGTACGGTTCTTTCTCTCCACAACGCTATTTTGCTGTGGGATGTGCGGAGAGGAGAACTGATGCTCTACACTTGTCTCACCACAGAAACTCTCGAAGTAGGAATTCTTGAACTCCGTGCCATTGTCACTGCGGATCGCTCGTAAGGCACCCGGGAGCTCAATAGAAAGCCTACTGAAAAGACCTCGAAAATGTGAAAATGTCTCATCCTTCGAGGCTAAGAAAAACACCCAAGAATACCTCGAGAAGTCATCGACTACGACAAGAACATACCACTTCCCTCCCGCCGATCGCACTCGAGTGGTCCCATTTGTATCCATGTGGAGCAGTGTCCCGGTGCATCGGTCATAATGCTTGTGGACCGGAGGGTGAGAAGCGGCAACCATCTTGCCGTGCTGGCATGGAGCACAAACTAGATCTTTGATCATCTTGAGTTTCGGCAAACCACGAATGAGATCGTGGCTGCTAACTCGAGTCAAATGGTCAAATCCAATATGACCAAGTCTCCTATGCCAGAAAGAAAGGTCGCGGGACTCGAAGCAACTAAGCGCTGAGAGGATCACCGAAGACTCGGAGAAATCAGCACGAAAGATCCTCCCAAAGCGAAATCCCACAAACCGGACTACAGAAGAATCAAGCATTTTACAATTGTTTTCTTAAAGCTCACCTCAAAGTCGTCATCGGTGGTCGAGAGACCGAAAGCAAATTATCTGCAGCTTACTAACCAAGGCAACATCTTTCAAAATGAAAGAATCATTAATGCAAGATCGTACCTTTGGCGATGACACGCCGGATGAAGCGTCTCGAAGGTGATCGTCTCATCACCGGAGCACGCAAGGGAAGAAAACCAGCGGAATCTCCGGTCATGTGTCGTGAACAACCGAGTCTACGAGCCAAACCTTTCCCTTCCTCGCGGCGAACTGAGTCAAGCAGAGTAAAGTCTCGATCTTGGGGTAAATCAAGAGTGATTTTGGCACCCAATACTGGACGACACGTTGAGTAGCAGAAGTAGCCACACACGACTGACCTCTAGCTACCCTACGCTCTCTGTCACTCAAAGCATAAGGTGCGTGAGCGGAGACTGAAGGCTGTGCGGGTCCATCGCTACAGGAGAGCGAGTCGGAACACCGGCAACAAGCTGATCACGCCGCGGGTAGCTATCTCGATGGAGGAAACGAGATCTACCCTCAGGACGGCGAAAGTCATGACTAGGAGCATATCGAGGATGAAAACCAGAAAACTCGGAAAAACCAAGTCCTCGATGCTGCCCAAATCCAGACTCAACAGTCCTAGACCTCGTGTTGGTCTTAGGTGCACTCAAGGTCTGGGGCCGACCCTGAATACGCCCAAGAGACTCAACACGGTCTCTACGCGCGATCTTGGCGCGCCTGAAGCATCGATCGATCAGATGTTCATCCTTCTGATAGAAAGAGCAGTGATACTTCACCTTCTGAGAGGTAGAAGTAGCATGGGGAGGCTTCACCTTATGCGAGGTCGAAGCAGCAGGTGGAATCACCTTACTGTCAGAAATCCCCTGGACATAGCCCGCTGACTTAAATTGGACTTTCTCGGTCCTGGGCTTAGTCTCGATCACACCTGGTGCTATGGGTCTGAGCACGACAGGTGGATGCTTCCTCATATCCTCATAGAAATCATATCCTAGACCCTGATTGAACTTGCAAATCTTGGACTGGTCTAGAATAAGATTAAGCTTCGTCTTGCCGCCTACAAATCTCTCGAGAGTGTTCATAAGATACTAACACTCCCGAAAGAGAGAGGTGCAAGAAGAGCAGGGGGAAGAAGAGACAGCAGAAGGTAAGGGAGCAGAAGAAGAACCAACAGAAGAGGGAAGAATGGCTTGTGCACGCACAGCCGACTCTGAAGGGACAGTCCTACTGCTAGCCAGTTGGTTCACGTCGCTAAGCGTCTCAACCTTACCCTGGGGCTTCTCCCCCTTCTCCACAATCACATTACAAGCACAAGGTGGCTTCTCTAAAAGGTCCTTAGTTAGCTTCACACATTTCTCATCCAATGCAATCAAGTCAGATTTTAGTTTGTTACAATTAATGCATGGTGAGCTAACAGGGTCCTTAGAAGCAAACTGAGCCAACTTCCTATCAAGATTAATCATATCTTGAAACTGTTTGGAGACAGCTTCAGGTTCAGCAGTTAACTTAGGACAGTTCAAGCATGAATCAATCGGCTCAAGTAAAGAAGCTTGTAGTTCAACAATTTTATGATCTGCCCATTTTAAGTTCATCTTCAATAATTTTCACAAGACTCGGGCAGGTCAAGAAGCATGGCATAAGGTCCTCTAGCAGCAATGTCCTTAACCTCACATGAGGTGGGAGAAGTAGTCTCATCAGTAGTAAGTAGGGTAACAGTCATCCTACTCAATTCTAACTCAGCAAGCAGACTAACATTCTCCACCTTAACAATATCAAGCTCGAATGCACACTATCATGCGAGGTCCTTAGTTTCTCCATGTCACCCAACAGAGCACAGCAAGTATCACAATCATCACGGGAGGGAGCAGATGTAAGTGAAGTAAGCTCCCGTGATAATCTATCTACTTCCTTCTCTAACTCAGTACACCTAGCCCTAGCTCTAGCATTAAAACCTCCGAGCTTAAGAAAGCATGATTGAGCTGGTCGTAGGTGGGGCATACCTCGTCCGAGTCGGAGTACAGCTCGCTGTCGCTCAGTTCGCCCTTGAGGGCCATGAAGCACATGCCGGAGAAGTCGTCGCCGCTCTTGGGGTCTAGGTCACCCGTCCCGTCATCGTCGCTCCATCCCTCCACCTCGCTGAGGTCGAGGACCGAAATGGCGACAGAGGGGGGGGGGTGAATGTCGACTCTTTAAAAATCAACCCCTCATAAGTACATGCAAGAAGCTCTCCTCCAATAGTTAGAAAGCTATGAAGGAGGTGCTTTCCTACAGGAAACTTCAAAAATTCTGCCAGCCGAAAAGACTAATGCCAAAGGAAGTTTGCTCACTGTAGAGAGCTGCAGTTGAAACCAGATTTTAGAGGTTGGTACTAGTCCATTCGGTACTGCACTTGGTACTGGTTTTCACTGACCAAAAAAATCACTTTGAGAACAAAAGGCAAAAGCAAAAGCTGAAAATCAAAGCCAAAAACAGCAGCATACACATGCTGCAGACTGAGATCAAAGGGCTATCCAAACAGCAGCAAAGAAAGTCTAAAAAGAGGCAAATTTGCTGCTCGGATGAACTGATCAGAACAGCAAATTGCTGCAGCTGAACGTGTCCATCTTGGACCAAAAGCAGTGCTGCAAAAACACCTTTTACTGCAGACTGCACACTGCAGATAGAGTGCAGTTTTTGCTGCCTAGAACGAGTAGCAATCAGCCAAGATAGAAGCTGAAAATAAAATCCATTAACTGCAGCTCCTCTCCGGTTTGAGCTTCAAAAGAGAGAATCTGAGCAGAGAAATAAACTCAATCGGATGGAGACCAAGAACATGCAATGCTCTCAAAGTTTGTCCAGACGGAGGGCTAACCAAATGAACAAACAGAGTCTAGAGATGCAGTTGAAACTCAACATACACTAAAGAAAGGGGAGGCTGCTGAAACCCAAGATTGCAATCGGCCAAACAAAAGACAAAGCACTCAATCATAAAATATCATAAACACGATACGGAGACATACATGCTTGATATGAAGTTGTTCTCAGCTCATCCCTCTCTCTCAGTCTAACCCTACATCCCCATACATGCTTGAGAGAGAACACAACCCTATCTCATACAACCATGGAGAGACACAAATAAAACCCTAACTCTACACCCACTCTCTCAAATTTTAGCACACCCTCTCCCTCTCTATTTATAGCCTCCACTAATGGGTTTGCACCATGCTTTACCCATTAGGCCTTCAACAACTCGGCGCTTTATCCAAACCCGCTTCCTTTTGTGCCGCTTTGCGTTTTTACCGAAACGCCCCTCGCGCACCTTCCAGGAAGCTTCCTCATCCCTTGCCTCGCAAGCCACGCAGCTTCGCCGTCTTCGGCACACCTCGACCGTTCTGACCTCAGCGCCACCTGTGCCTAGTCCGGTCCATCGTGCCTCGCCACGACTCCACCTCGAGTCCACGTCGTCTTCGACACATCCCGACCGTTCTGACCTCAGCGCCACCTGCGCCTAGTCCGGTCCTCCGTGTCTCGCCACGACTCCACTCGATGTCCTACAGCCACACAGACAAGAAACACGTCAAATAGCACCGCTCGACACATGAAAGCGTAAATAGCATCAAAACACCATACTTACGCATGAAGAAGTCCAAACCTGTCGAATCACTGGAATATGCATCCTAATCCTATACGACCAAGTTTGACCAAGTCCGACCGAGCCCGTTGCACCACGCAACGTCAAGGTCCAATCCACCCAAACCAAACTCGACTCTCGTAAACCAATGTCAATTACTCATCATACACACGGGATGACCTCCACATGGTCTCTCAATCTCCCCCTTGATGAGTATATTGACAAACTCAGAAAAAGCATGAAGTTGAGTTTGATTTGCAAAGTCCAACATGGTCCAAAGAAAGAAAATGAAACTAATGACCATGTTGACAGAAGGAACACTAGAGCAACAAATGAAAGAGCAAATTGATCTCCAAAGCTCTAAAGCTGTTCCCAAAACACTTTTTCTTCTCTATTCTCCCCTTTTGGCAATAAACACATCAAGATGCAAAGAGAGAATATGACATGCATATGGATGAAATGGTGAAGTTTGATTATTCTAAGCATTTTGAGCCATGAGAATTATCCATAATGACCATAAGGAATCACACCAAGCCATAACTTAATAAAATGCTAGCTAGATCATGTGACATATGTATAAGTCGGTTAGTACATAAAGATGACAATATGAAAAATGTAGAGCATTAAGTGAGCAAGTCAAGTCATCAATTAAGCAAAGTCTAGCTAGAGATATCTAAGGATGACGCAGGCCATGTCAATAAGCTAAGCGTAACCAAGAAGCTAGTATTGAGTCCAAATAGAGTGCTAGATGCTCAAGGATGAAACATTTGTTTAAGCACTTTTAATCTTTTGATAATCAAGCAAATTTTGCACAAATGACAAATTTTCTTTAAAGCGTATAGTTGTTTCCAACCAAAATTTTGTCATGTGCTAGATCTCAAGCCTTATGCGACTACTCCAAGCGAGAAGCTTAAGAAGATAGTCTAGGTCATCCAAAACTCCCCCTGAGTTCATGCCTAGTGCAATGGCAAGCCGTCTCATGAGAAAGAATTGGTGAAATCAGTTTTTTCGCACATAAATAGAGATCTTTTGCTTTTTAACAGGTTGTGCTAACTTATGCATCATCAAGAACTAACATAGCTCAAACTAAGACTCAATAGAGATTCAACGCTAAACTCAACCTATTTGACATGGCATGAATCATAAAAAGATAGCTCAAGACAATGATGCTAGTGTTGAAGACAATGATGCTAGTGTTGAAGACAATGTAGCTGGTGGTGAAGACAATGTAGCTGTTGGTGAAGACAATGTAGCTGCTGGTGAAGACCAGACTGGGGATCAAACCCAATCCACTGAAGGCAAGTTATAGTTTCTTTGACATTCAAATATGACATCACTTTTGCTGTTTTGCATGAAACTTAACCTTCTAAATAAAAATTCTATTCTGTAGCTCCCGCACAGCGACCCCCAAGGAGACCCAGGCCACCAACCAAGGGAATACTGCTGGAAAGGATGACAAGATCTATGGGAAGGAGAATGCCCATAGCTGTTGCTGAAGGCAAAAAAAGCCCACAAGAACTGTTCAAGCCGCCAAGTTCGCATCGAGGTGGTGTCATCATTCGAGATAAGGTTCCTGTCCTAACTCATTGGAAAGAGTACAAGAAAGACGAACAATATTACAAAGACTTTGTGGGAAAGCAATCTGTAAGTGCATTACTCTTTCTATGCTACACTATGATATCACATGACCTGAATTGACTCACTAACGTTGCAAATTTCATATCACTAGGGCGATTGGCCATTAACACAAAACACAAGCCAACAGAGGAAGCATGCACCGATGTATTGCGGTCGAAGTGCGACAAATGCGTTATCGGTGAAGCGAAATACTTCAATGGTGTACCTGCAAATGAGATTAGGACTACTTCTCCTGTTGCTAGTATGGTGATGAGCAGTGGAGGCACTTGTTGTAAAGTGGTGCGATCCAAAGAACATGGTATGGGTATCTTATCATAGATTCTTCTTTCATATTCAGTTTGCAGAGGCTCTTCTCATTGTAAACATATGATCTTATCTAACAAGTTCCTTCTCTTGTAGCAATCATGTGAAAAGAACAAGCGAGAATCGCAGATAATATCAAGTATCATCAAGCTACGGGTTCTCGCAGCTATGTCGCACACTTACATGCATATGTAAGTAAAGATTACCTTGTACTATTACCTATTTATTTCATCCAAAAATTCTTTTGTATTTGTCTGATGAACTTTCTTTGTAAATGATTACCTACCTAATGAAGGAGAAGAGGAACAATGCAGAACCCAGACACAACAAATTGAAGAACTTGATGCGGTGGAGGCCTTCAAGACTGCCATACCACTCAAACATGGTGCAGGTGAACTGGCAAGAGAAGTAGTTGTAAGTCCCTACATCATTTCCTTGTGCCTTTAAGATGCTTGTCTTTGTTTCCAACAACAATGTTGTGTGTTCAAAATATCCTGACATGACACATAGTGGACTTGGCTCATTTTTAGATAATGTCATTACGCCTCGGCTTTTAGATAATGTCATTCAGCTCATTTGGTCTAAATTTCTGATTATACCTAATGCGACTTGGCTAAAGTCTGTTTGCTAACCGTAGCTAACATAGTGGACTTAGTGATGCTAAAAGTTGTGCTCATTTTGCTGTGCAAATTATGAAATTGAGTTAGATATGGATTTCAGTATCTCAATATTATGAACTTCTTGACAGTGATTCATCTGTTTGTTACATCTGTTTGCTATTTCTCATATCTATCCAACTAATGATTGTTCCTGGGACATTTTCAGTCTGATATGGAAGCTTTGAGGGCAGAACCTGTTGCTGAAGGTGAGACACCAGTTACCAGTGCACATGTGGTCTCCAAGGTGCTCTCCCGAGCAGCAACAACAACACTTTCTTCAAGAATGTTGGAATCAAAGCCGCCCCTCAAAATCATCTTCATCGAATGAAAGCGAGCTTCGGGAAGAACTAGCGGTGAAAAACAAGCTTCGATTGCTCTACAAGGAGAACTCGAGGACCTCAAGAAGAAAAGCGAAGAAGGCGAGGAAAAGTGGCGAGGACCCAAAAGGAGTTGGAGTACAAGAAGCTATGAGAGAAAAACAACCGGGCAATGGAGGAGAACAATGCGCTCCTTTGCCGTATCTTGGCCTTGAACAATGGTAACTCTTCTTAGGCATGTGAGTGGTGGTGGTTCTTTGGTCCTTCTTTGGTGGTTGTTTTGTGGTCGAGAACTTACGTTTATTCTGTCTTTGTGAATTGGTTACGTGAACTGAGTTGGTTCAAGTCGTGAACTGAGATAGTGAACCGAGTTGTTTCGTGAACTAGTTGGAATGTGATGATGGTGAGTTGAGTATTGTTCATTGAGTTGTATGGTCACTGGAATCTGGATCTATTTAGTTATGGAATTGTGGGTCATTTGAATATTTGAAAATTGTGATGTGCGTGATGAAATAACCATATGGGCCTCTATGATGAAATTGATGGTCTTTTCGTGACGAATTTGCAAGTGCTTTCGAATCAAACACGTGGCCCGACACGTGGACCAATCTAGGAGAAGCGTGTATCACCAAGGCCGACACGTGTACCAAACACGATCCAACACGTGGACCAATCGGAGGAAGCCACGTGGTCAATAAAAGGAGGCGCGTGGGCGAACCAAATCGCGCCACGCGGTCCAATAAAAACGCGCCACGTGGTCCAGCCACGTCAGCTGCCACGGTAGCAGCTACGTTAGCTACCACGTGGACCAGCCATGTCAGCTGCCACGTCCGTCGCCACGTCAGCTGCCACGCCATCCGCCATGTGGACCAGCCACGTCAGCCGCCACGTGGACCAGTCACGTCAGCCGCCACGCTGGCCTACAGCAGGTGCCGGCTGTTTATGACAAAAAACAGCCCTATCCATGACAAAAACCGATCGTCATAAAACAGAGTGTGTTTTATGACGGGGACCCTTTCGTCATTGAACAAAAGCAGTTCTATGACAAAAAATAGAATTTCGTCACGGTACGACAAATGCGACGCGCGTTCCATGACAAAATGAATTTCGTCACAAATTATAATCTATAACAAATTACTGTTCACATCCCTAGTAGTGATAGACATAGTTTGGGGGAGTCCGAATGTGAGAAGACATGACAGCTAGTCATTAGGTACTACGAGTTGCATGTCAAAGTATTGAGGAGATGCTTTGATGGATTGGATTAGCATTTTAATCTATCAGAGCCCTTTGGATGAGCCACTTTGAAAAGCGTACATGTGTGTAAACTCGGTATGATGTTGAGTTAACGAGTTAGCCTATGTAAGTAGATGAAACCCAACTAGAGGTGCTGGTTATGGCTTCTTGTGGGCCTCCATATATAAGGAAGGAGAGATGTTGGCTTAGGGGCTAGGCTTTGGGAGTCTTGGCTAAGCCTTTGAGAGTTAGGTTAGGGTTTGCGAGTGAAACTTTGTGTGTGTGCTTCATAGAGAGGGAGATGTGTCCTCTAAGAATGGAGTGGCTTTAAATATCCATCTTCAAGTGAAATAATGATCCAAATTTCATCTAAGTAGGTTTTGTTATGGATTTCTTCTTGTGATTTTAATTTGCTTAGTTTTCTTATTCGGATTTTCTATCTTCTTGATCTCGCTGGTTCCTAAGGATGCATGGATGATGGAAGAACCTCCTCAAGGCTAGATCGTATCCATCTAGGCAGCTCTATAACAAGTTCTTGGTGTGTGTGTAGAGCGTATGTTTAGAGCGGAAGTCACTGAATAAATCCTAAATTTTTCTAGTATCTTACAGAGCGTCGGCATGTGCATTCTCCTGAGCGCATATGCATATGTGAAGGTGAGCACACGTATCAAACCTAAAGTTCTAACATGGATGGTCCAAACGGCTGACGACATTTGTAGCACACTTTCTCATATGATCATCAATTTTAGAAAGGTTGCAGGTGTATGTCCATAAGAAACACACTCCGGCTTTGTTGCACATTTTCCTTGTTTTGTATACTAGACAAGTGTGCATTGAGTGGTACCTGTACTTTGTTGCATGCGTTGACAGACTTTTCTTCTCCCAAGACTTCACAATCGCGTCCATAGAGAGCTGGTTATTTTTGTTGAAAAGTAAGGCAATATTTTAATTCCAAGTTTTATTAGAAGACAAAAACAATAAACTAATGATGCAAAACTCACAACTAACAGCAGGCTACTCATCATACTTCAGAATATACTCAAGAAAGAATATATTAACCAAGTCGAACGTGCGCGCGAACGACTTACTTTTTAACCTGATGAAGAATAGGAAGCCGCGCAGGCTTGACACAGTGCAGAACGTAGATGACGCAGTGCAGTGAGCGGTCGTGCAGATGCGCTGCCTAGAAATCTTATTGCCGCCCCCGTGCAGGTACTCTCTGCGGCAACGGTTCGGAGATAGCCGCTCTCCCTCCTTCCAGGTGCACGCCGGGAAGAAAGGTTGATGAGGTTCAGACAACACAGTACTCGAGCACAAAATCGCAGAGAAGGAAAAATTGGAGACAGTAGGATACTTCTCTACACTCTGGACGTCTCCAGGCATATATAGACAGACTAATAACTGACATGATTAAAATAGCCATTTACCCACTGGTAACTGACACATTCAACCAGCCATTTATCCACTAGTAACTGTCTATCATCAAAACCCCAGTAAAGCCTCAAATTCAAACGTTTGAATCTCATCCAAACACACACACACAGAGAGAGAGAGAGTGGTGCAGAGTTTAGCAAAAAATAAAGATGGACTTGGTCTGCCAAGTGGCGCGCCACGTCACGGCACGGTCGCACATCGCAAGTAACAAGTCACGTGATTTTCACGTGAAAATACGCGAATACGTGCGCACGTGAGCGCGCGCGTGTGACTAGACAGAACCCTCCTCATACCATCTCTTTCCATATTCAAGGAGTTATAAATCGGATTTCCTCACCCTGCCTTAGCTATATGGTACTAAACTATGCATGCTTTGGAATTAAGAAAATAGGTCATAAATAAATGGGCCAATTTCTAACAATCCCCCACTAATTCCAAAGCAACAAGTAAACATACGACAAAGATATTGTGCTGAAGTACTGTTAATATACCAGTCTTTTAATGTAAGTCCCGTACGGGTTGAACTTGCACCTAGAATGACAAGATTCATCTTCTCACAGCTGATGAATGGACTATGCCTTGAATTCACAGCTTTTCGTGATCAGATTTCACTTGAAATCTCAACTAGTACTAGACTGCCAATGAACCATGACTAAACGGAGTGTTATATGGTCATGCTCCCTTATCTGCTCATGAGCTTTCTAGAGAATGCCCCGTTCTCGTGAACTGCGACCACATAGTTAAGCTCAAGTAGGTGTATTCTTTCTAGGTATCCTGCAGGCTAATACCTTTTCCTTATTTGGACAACAGAACACATTAAGGATTCATGCCAACCTTCCATACAGTCGAAAGTACATTGTTTATTAGGACATGGGTACAATAAATATGTACTCTCTGGTTACAACATCAATTTATTTTTCCCATTGCCTAAGTCACGGGATCTCCGATCAAGAAGGTATGGGTTACCATTGTGAGGTAACTTAAATGGGCCTCATTCCCATGTCCATAGATGCAACAGAAATCGCTTTCCATGCCAACCCCTTTGTAAAAGGGTCTGCCAGATTTTTCTCAGTGTGAATATAGTTCATAGCAATCACTCCGGAGTTTCTCAGTTTTCTGACAGATTTAAGCCTACGCTTCACATGTCTAGAGGACTTCATATTATCCTTTGTACTTGTGACTTTGGCCAACACTGTTTGATTATCACAGTACATCGAGATTGCGGTATTGGTTTCTCAACCAATGGTAAGTCAATAGAAGCTCTCTCACCATTCGGCATCAAGCGTGGTGTGTTAAGTGCTACAAGTTCTGCTTCCATGGTTGACCTCGTCAATATGGTCTGTTTGCAAGACCTCCATGAAACTGCAACACCAGCTAAAGTGAATACATAACCACTTATAGCTTTGATCTCATCCGCATCAGAGATCCAATTAGGAGTCACTGTATCCTTCTAAAACAAAAGGGTGTCCAGTATAATGTATTCCAAAAGATGTTGTGCCTCTCAAGTAGTGCAACACTCTTTCAAGTGCCTCCCAGTGATCATCTCCTGGTTAGACATAAACCGACTTAATTTGCTCACAGCAAATGAAATGTCAGGTCTTGTGGCACCAGCTAAATACATAAGTGACCCAATAATTTGTGAATATCTTAATTGATCTTTTCCTAACCCCTGGTTCTTTCGAAGCTTAATGCTCGTATCATAGGGTGTTGATGAAACTTTACAGTTTTCAAAACCAAACCGGTTTAATATTTTCTCAGCATAATGGGATTGATTCAAAGTAATCCCATCCTTGTTTTTGATCAATTTAATATTTAGAATGACATCTGCCTCTCCCAAGTCTTTTATATCAAAACACCTAAATAAGAAAGATTTGACCTCGTCAATTACGGCAGTGTTTGTTCCAAATATAAGTATGTCATCTACATACAGACATAAGATAACTCCTTGACCCCCACCATAACGATAATACACACATTTACCAGCTTCATTCACAACAAAGCCAGCAAATATCAAAGTTTTGTCAAACTTTTCGTGCCATTGATTTGGTGCTTGTTTTAGGCCATACAAAGATTTCAATAATCTGCATACTTTATTTTCCTGTCCAGAAATCACAAAACCATCCGGCTGATCCATATAGATTTCTTCCTCAAACTCTCCATTAAGGAAAGCTGTCTTCACGTCCATTTGATGAACATGTAGACCATAGGAAGATGCTAACGTAAGGAGCACTCTGATGGTAGTTAGTCTAGCGACAGGAGAATAGGTATCAAAGAAATCTTCTCCCTCTCTCTGGGTGTAACCCTTGGCCACAAGCCTTGTCTTGTACTTCTCAATTGTTCCATCAGGCCTTAGTTTCTTTTTAAAGATCCACTTACATCCTACAGGTTTACACCCGATAGGACGATCCGTGATCTCCCAAGTCCCATTAGCCATGATAGAGTCCATCTCGCTATGGACTGCCTCTTTCCAATACTCAGCATCAGGAGATGCATAAGCCTCTGAAATAGTCTTTGGCACATCATCCACGAGGTATACAATAAAGGCATCACCGAAGGTTTTCTCAACCATTTGTCTCTTGCTCCTGCGAGGAGCTTCTGCGACTAGATTGTTATCCTCCTCAGGGATATCACAAATTGGTTCAGAAATGGTGGGAAGTTCAGAAGTTTGATTATTCTCACTTTCAATATTATCAGTTTGAACATTCTCTGTTCGTGAAGTATTGCCTACTGTTCTCATAGGAAAGATATTCTCAAATCTCTAGACTCCATTATTGTATTAGCAATAATATCAGGAGTTTCTGATTTAACTACTAAAAATCTATAGGCCGTGCTATTTTGAGCATATCCTAGAAAAATACAATCAACTGTTTTTGGTCCAAGTTTTCTCTTTTTCTGCAATAGTATATTGACTTTTGCCAAACACCCCCAATTTCGCAGAAAATTAACATTACGTTTCCTCCCCTTCCATCCCTCATACGGAGTAATCTCAATCTTTTTAGTGATTACTTTGTTTAGGATGAAAGTTGCTGTTAGAATAGCTTCCCCCCACCATGTCTTAGGCATACCGGCACTCTCTAACATGGCATTAACCAAATCTGTTAGTGTCCGGTTTTTCCTCTCAGTTACCCCGTTTGATTGGGGTGAATATGGTGGTGTAAATTCATAGACTATTCCATGCTCAGAACAGAATTGGGAGAATTCATGAGAGACATACTCTCCTCCACGATCAGACCTTAATCCTTTTATTTTCTTCTCTAGTTGGTTCTCAACCTCGGCCTTATATGTTTTAAAGTAGTTTAAAGCTTCATCTTTAGTTTTCAGCAAATACACATAGCAGTAGCGTGTTGTATCATCAATAAAAGTTAAAAAATATATTTTGCCTCCTTTTGTCAATAATCCATCCATTTCACACAAATATGAATGAATAAGATCTAAAGGTGCTAAGTTCTTTTCATCCTCTAATCCCTTAAAGAGCTTTCGAGGTTGCTTTGCTTGCACATATGACTGGTACTTTGATCCTTTGACAATTTCACATTTTGGAATTAAATCTAATCTGGACATTCTAGCAATACTATCAAAACCAATATGACAGAAACAAGAATGCCAAATATTTGCCTCACATTTATTTGAACCAGTTGCAACATTCAGATTATAACAAGACTCTAAAATACTTAGGCGAAACAAGCCTCCACTCTCATAGCCTTTACCAACAAATTTCCCGAACTTACCAACAAAATACTTAGGCGGAACAAGCCTCCCGCTCGCGTTGCAAAGGGTGGCGCTCTCTTGGTTTTTCACCATCGAGCCACAGTCCATATACGCGTGGGAGCAGATCCACGACTAACTCTATAACAACTTCCAGGGAAACTACGTCGAGCGCGTCGACGTGGACCAGCTCTTCGCAGTCAAGCAAAAACCGTCGGAGAGACTTCGGGATTACTTCAAGCGCTTCGCGAAGGTACGCTGCCACGTCAAGGACGTCAATGAAATAACCGTCATCAATGCAGCGATACAAGGCCTCCGCCCGGGACCGATAGCCGAATACAACGCGCGGAAACCAATCAAGATGGTGGCGAAGCTCTTCGATAAGTTGGAAGCGTACGCTAGAGCGGAAGAGGATGTGTGGCGGAGACATGGCGATGACTCCGACACCAACCAGGCGGAGGGCTCGGCACAAAATGATGGCTTGCCGAAGGAGGGCTCATCGAAAGGCAAGCGTAAGCAGGAGCCATTGAAGGACGCCTCCGAGCGCAAGGAGGCCCAGCACAAAGACTTGTCGGGCGACAAGCCCAAGCACGACCAACGCAAATCTCAGAAATCTCGTTACGCCTTTGACATCGAGGGTGGTTCCGAGGACAACGCCCCTGCTGGTCGCGGTGGCAGAGGGCGCCGTGGCCCGGGGCGGGGACGCGCGCAAGGTCACGACGACAGAGCCCACGAAGAGTACAATGAACAGCACCTTGGGCAGTGGTGCGAAGTCCACGGTCGGGCAGCCACGACACGCGTGCGTGCGCCACCATCACATCACTTCGGCAGAGCGTCGCCAGAGACAGAAACCCTGAGGCGCGCCCGCCCGTCGTGGCTCACGTCCAACACCCCCAGGACCAGGGAATGCAACCCCAGGAAGGCCCCCTGCGAATTCAGGCCCACGTGCAGCAACCTCGGGGGGCCTCCTGCAATTGCAAGGCTCGGAAGGAGCCCAGCGCAGGGTCATAAACGTCATCTCCGGGGGCTCCTCGTTGGAGTTCACCTCGGCGCGACAGCGGAAGGCCTATACGAGGAGGCTACACCACGTCGTGGCATACCCAACGCAGGCGCCACCAGAGTGGGCACAACACGAAATCACCTTCACGTCCGCTGACGCTGAAGGAGTGGAATTCCCCCACCATGATCCCCTGGTCGTCCAGATCGTCATCGCAGGATGCGAAGTTAGGCGCGTCCTGCTGGACGGAGGAAGCTCTGCGAACATCTTATTCGCAGCGGCCTTCGATCAGATGGGGATCCCCCGAAGTTGATTGGGCCCTTCGGGCATCCCTCTACAAGGCTTCAGAGGGCAACCTCTGTGGGCATTGGGCCAGATATTCTTCCAAGTCTCCTTTGGCCGAGACGATAATGTGAGGAGTGAGGACGCCACCTTCGACGTTGTCAACATCTCGTACCCCTACAACGCTATATTGGGGCGGCCAATCTTGAACTCTCTCGGGGCAGTCCCACATCATGGCTTCCTATGTATGAAGCTCCTTGGACCGTGGGCCATCATCACCATCCACGGCGATCAGGATATGGCTCGGTGCATAGAGCTCGGCAGCAAAGGTCCACACCACGAGGCACGGCGAAACACCTAGGGCGAGTGTGCAAGTGCGAAGATCCTGGGCGGCTCCGGAAAGCACCCCGTCGGGCCCCCGCGCGCGTTACCCCAGCAGCAGAGGCTCCCACTGTGCCCCGCCTCATCACCGGGCGACGACAGCCGCAGCCGATCCTGTCCTTAAACGGTTAGTGGTCAATATCCCACCGTTTGTAATCGCTCACCCACGCAAACGTGAATTTAACATAGTTCACCGTTTGCAAAAATCGTTTTGTTTCCCACAAGAAGCGCGTGAAGGATTACCTTCGCGCGCACTCTCCATGAGTATAAACAAGACGCGTGGGGGGACGCCTCCGCGCGCACTCTACAGAGTATAAATAAGACGTAGCGTTGAGGTCCGCCTCCGCACGCAACTTCACCGCCCGCAACGCGCGGAGCCTTGCCTCCACGCGCAGTTCACGGACTCTAAATAAGACGTAGCGCTGAGGTCTACCACCGCACGCACTGTACGGAGTATACACAAGACGTAGCATTGAGGTCCGCTCCGCACGCAACTTCACCGCCCGCAACGCGCGGAGCCTTGCCTCCGCGCGCAGTCCACAGACTCTAAATAAGACGTAGCACTGAGGTCCACCTCCGCACGCACTCTACGGAGTATAAATAAGACATAGCATTGAGGTCCACCTCTGCACGCACCTTCACCGCCCGCAATGCGCGGAGGCTTGCCTCCGCGCGCAGTCCACGGACTCTAAATAAGACGCAGCGTGAGGCCTATCTCCGTGTGCACTCTACGGAGTATAAATAAGACGCGGATGTTGTCCCTGTGCACTCTACTGAGTCTAAACAAGACGGGGATGCTCCCTCGCACGCATAAGTATTATTTCTATGCGTACTCTCCAGAGCATAAACATCGCGTGATCGACGATCCTTGCACCATGAGTCCTGATAAGACGCAGTAGAGGCTCGCCTCCGTGTGCATCTCGCAGTGATCGCGCAGAAGATAGTCGAGGCTCGCCTCCATATGCGCCTTGTAAAGTCAGCGTGAGACGTGGCAGCAGCTTACACTCACGAGCACCACTCGCACGCCTACCTCGACTAAGGCGCCGGCTTCGCCGCCACCACCTCGAAAGGTAGGGGACAGAGCGCTCGTGCGTCTACCTCGACTAAGGCGCCGGCTCCGCCGCCACCACCTCGAAAGGTAGGGGATGGAGCGCTCGCGCGTCTACCTCGACTAAGGCGCCGGCTCCGCCGCCACCACCTCGAAAGGTAGGGGACAGAGCGCTCGCGCGTCTACCTCGACTAAGGTGCCAGCTCTGTCGCCACCACCTCGAAAGGTAGGGGACGGAGCACTCGCGTTTCTACCTCGACTAAGGCGATGGCTCCGCCGCTACCGCTTCAAAGGTAGGGGACGGAGCGCTCGCGCATCTACTTTGGCTAGGCTTGGACCGCTGTATGTAGGCGGGCACGGTGTAGCCTCGCCTTTCTACCACGAGATTACGTCATCGCAAACAATAATGGAGGCGCGGACACCATTTTTCAACCAAACCCTCCCCTATACTGTGCATCCATCCGAAGATGTTTACAAAGGTGCGCAGTTAAGTGTACACATCCTAGGTGCTTAAAGCCGCTACTCGGCAGGCTCCTCCTTAATGTGCGTTCGCACCGGAGCCTCACTCGAAGAAGTCTGGCTTGCCCAGAAGTCCAGCGACTCCTCGGCCCTCCGCCAGAGCTGGAGGCATCGCCGGGTCACAAGGTTAGAAACCTGCAGCCGGCCCCGGTCGAGTAACTGCTCGGGACACGGGGGCACACAAATCAGCACAACAGTGAGGCAACTTACACTTTATTCATAAGGAAAAAGCCTCGTCTTACAATGCACACCAACGCACGGAGACCATGGCGTCACACCTGTGGGTTCGCGCCGCCCTCTGGGCCCTCGGGGCCGCCCTTGTCGCGCGTGGGACTTCATCCAGCCACAAACCCAGGTCTCTAGAGCCATGGCGACGGACAAGTACTCGACCAAGCCCCCGATCTTTAATGGGATCGACTATCCCTTCTGGAAGAGTCGGATGGAGACCTACATCCAGGCTCAGGGCTACGCCATCTGGCGGAAGGTCAAAGTACGATATGTTGTTCCTGCCGATGAGAACATCAATACCGGGAACATGGCTGATGTTCAGGCGAATGCTAAGGCAAGGAACATCATAATCCAGGGGTTGAGTCGAAGCGAGTTTGACCGCATCTCTCATCTTTCGTCGGCTTTCGACATCTGGGTGACCCTCGATGCATACCATGAGGGCACCACCCAGATCAAGACAGTCCGACAGGACCTGTTCAAGCGAAATTACAACAAGTTTGAAATGCTCGCTGGCGAGTCCCTTGATGAGTGTTTTGCACGTTACCACAAAATCTTGAGCAACCTCCGAGCGGTCGGTCTCACATACCCCGACTCAGACAACGCTCGTCAGATGCTCGCGGCTCTTGACTTACGCGTTTGGGAGACGAAGGTGACTACCATCAAGGACACCACCGACCTCTCGACCTTGACTCTTGACACGTTGTATTCACGCCTCAAGACTCATGAGATTGACATAGTCTCTCGTAGGTCGAAATCGCAGTCGATGGCCTTAGTCACCGATCCCACTTCTGGACCTTCTTCCAAGTCGACTTGCGGATTCTCCCTTGCTGCTCTCTGTGACATAACTAATGATCAGTTAGAGCAGCTTGCGGATGAGCAGTTAGCCCTCCTAGCTCGGAGATTTTCCCATGCTCATAAGAGGAGGAGGGATAGAAAGAGAGGAGGACCTGTGATCTGCTTTGAGTGTGGTGGCCCCAACCACATTCGGGCAAACTGCCCTAAGTTGGAGAAGGGCAAGGGCGACTACGGCGGTGTGAGCAAGAACGACTACATCGACAAGAACCGCAACAAGAAGCCACTTGCTCACGCTCAAGGCAAGAAGAAGTTCCGCGACCTTGGCAAAGCCAAGAAGCTCTTCCACCGCGTCCTCACCGCCTTCGACGACCTCGACCTCAGCGAGGTGGAGGGGTGGAGCGACGACGATGGAATGGACGAGCAAGAACCCAAGGGCGGCGTCGACTTCTCCGGCATGTGCTTCATGGCCCTTGAGGGCGAAGTGAGCGACAGCGAGCTGTACTCTAACTCCGACGAGGTATCCCCCACCTACGACTCGCTTAATGATGCTTTTCTTAAGCTAGGTAGATTCCATGGTAGATCTAGAGCTAGGTGTAGCGAGTTGGAGAAGGAAGTAGATAGTTTGTCATGGAAGCTTACTTCACTTATATCTGCTCCCTCCCGTGATGATTGTGATGTTTGTTCTGCTTTGCTGGATGACATGGAGAAACTAAGGACCTTGCATGATAGTGTGTTCTCTAAGCTAGACATGACTAAGGTGGAGAACATTAGTCTACTTGCTGAGCTAGAGATGAGTAGGGTAGCGCCTTCTTCATCTACTACTGTTGAGGCTATTTCTTGCACCTTATGTGAGGATAAGGACAATGCATTTAGAGGTCTTTATACCATGTTGCTCGATCTGCCCGAGACTTGTGAAAATTGTAATAATCTGAAGATGAACCTAAAACGGGCAGCTCATAAAATTCTGAATTACAAGCTTTTCTTCTTGAGCCTGTTGCTTCATGTGTGAACTGTCCCAAGCTTGCTGCTGAGCTTGAAGCTGTCTCCAAACAGTTTCAAGAATTAGTTAATGACAATAACACATTGGCCCAATATGCTTCTAAGGACCCTGTTAGCTCAACATGCATTAATTGTAACAAACTAAAATCTGACTTGGTTGCATTGGATGAAAATGTGAGAAGCCACTTTCTGCTTGTAATGTGCGTGCGGCTGTGGGGGAGAAGCCCAAGGGTAAGATAGAGACGCCTAGCGACGTGAACCATTTGGCTAGCAGTAGGACTGTCCTTTCTGAGTTGGCTGAGCGTGCTCAAGCCATTCGTTCCTCTGCTATTGGTTCTTCTTCTACTCCCTTACCTTCTGTTGTTCCTTCTTCCCCCTGCTCTTCTTGCACCTCTCTCTTTCGGGAGTGTCAGTATCTTGTGAACACTCTCGAGAGATTTGTTGGAGGCAAGAAGAAGCTTAATCTTATTCTAGACCAATCTAAGATTTGCAGATTCAATCAGGGTCTAGGATATGATTTCTATAAGGACATGAGGAAGCATCCACCTGCCGTGCTTAGACCCATAGCCGCAGGTGTGATCGAGATTGAGCCCAGGACCGAGAAAGTCCAATTTAAGTCAACGGGCTTTGTCCAAGGGATTTCTGACAGCAAGGTGAGTTCACCTGTTGCTTCGGCCTCTTAGAAGGCGAAGCCTCTTCGTGCTACTTCTACCTCTCAGAAGGTGAAGTATCATTGCACCTTCTGTCAGAAGGATGGATACTTGATCGAGCGATGCTTCAGGCGCGCCAAGATCGCGCATAGAGACCGTGTTGTAGCTCTTAGGCGTATTCAGGGTAAGCCCCAGACCTTGAGTGCACCTAAGACCAACACGAGGTCTAGGTCTGCTTCAGGTGTTTCTAATGGGTTGGGCAGCATCGAAGACTTGGTTTTTCTGAGTTTTCTAGTTTTCGTCCTCATGCTCCCTTTGGTCGTGACTTCCACCGTTCTGAGGGTAGATCTCGTTCCCCCCTCGAGATGGCTACCCGCGGCGAGATCAGCGTGTTGTCGGTGCTCCGACTTGCTCTCCCATAGCAGTCGGACCCAGCAACAGCTTCAGGTCTGCTCACAAACCTTCTGCTTCTTTGAGCGATAGAGAGCGTAGGGTAGTTAGAGGTCAGTCGTGTTTAACTACTTCTGCTGCTCGATGTGTTACTCAGTATTGGGTGCCAAAATCACTCTTGATTTATCCCAGTACTGAGCCTTTACTCTCTCAGGTTCGCCGGGCAGGGAAGGGAGAGGTTTGGCTTGTTGACTCCGGTTGTTCTCGACATATGACCGGAGACTCTCGTTGGTTCTCTTCCCTAGCCCGCGCTCCAGGTGATGAGACGATCACCTTCGGAGACGCCTCGTCTGGGCGCGTCATCGCCAAAGGTACAGTGCGTGTTAATGAGTCTTTTATGTTAAAAGATGTTGCCTTGGTTAGTAAGCTGCATTATAATTTGCTTTCAGTCTCTCAGCTTACCGATGACGGTTATGAGGTGAGCTTTAAGAAAAACAATTGCAAAATTCTTGATTCTTCGGGTAGTCTGGTTTGCAGGATTTCTCGTTATGGGAGGATCTTTCGTGCTGATTTTTCTGAGTCTTCTGGTGATCCTCTCCGGTGTTTGGTTGCTTCTGAGTCCCGTGACTTGACTTTCTGGCATAGGAGACTTGGTCATATTAGATTTGACCATTTGACCCGAGTTAGCGGCCACGATCTTATTCGTGGTCTGCCGAAACTCAAGATGGTCAAAGATATTGTTTGCGCTCCTTGCCGGCACCGCAAGATGGTTGCCGCTTCTCATCCTCCGGTCACAGTGACTATGACCGATGCACCAGGACAGTTGCTCCATATGGACACAGTTGGACCAGCTCGAGTGCAGTTAGCAGGAGGGAAGTGGTATGTTCTTGTCGTGGTCGATGACTTCTCGAGGTACTCTTGGGTGTTTTTTCTTAGCCTCGAAGGATGAGACATTTGCATATTTTTGAGGTCTTTTCAGTAGGCTTTCTGTTGAGCTCCTGGGTGCCTTACGAGCGATCCGTAGTGACAATGGCACGGAGTTCAAGAATTCCTACTTTGAGAGGTTTTGCGATGAGACAGGTGTAGAGCACCAGTTCTCTTCTCCGCACGTCCCACAACAGAATGGCGTCGTGGAGAGGAAGAACCGTACCTTGGTCGAGATGGCCAGGACGATGCTTGATGAGTATTCTACACCTAGGAAGTTTTGGGCTGAGGCTATTGCGCCCGCGTGCCATGTTTCAAACAGAGTTTTTCTTCAGCCACACTTGCATCGCACTTCTTATGAGTTGAGATATGAGCGAAAGCCCAGTGTCTTGCATTTTCGCGTGTTTGGTTGCAAGTGTTTCATTCTGAAGTCCAGGAACCTAGACAAGTTCGAGTCACGTTCTTGTGATGGTATCTTTCTAGGTTACTCAACTTCTTCGCGGGCGTATAGGGTTTGGAACTGCGAGTCTAGTAAGTTGGTAGAGACCTGTGAGGTGACCTTCGATGAGGCTAGTCCGGGGACTAGGCCCGATATCTCAGGTTATTTAGAGCAGTCCGAGCCCATCTTTGTGGATGATGAGGACGATGGAGATGAGGGTTGTTTACCCAATCCAGTTCCTCATCCTCCACCCGAGGTGCCATCTTCCACCGCACCTCGAGGCGATCAGCCCATGCCTTCGGCTTCCTCTGGAGCTAGTGGCTCTATTCCTACCTCGTCAGCTCATGAGGTAGATGCCACTTCTTCTTCTCGTCCAGGACCTCCTAGACACATCCAAAAAGACCATCCTTCTGAGCAGATTATTGGAGACCTCTTTGAGCGTGTCACACGTTCAAAGTCTGGCATGTCATATTTCTGTCTCCATTCTGCCTTTTTGCCACCTTTGAGCTCAAGGATGTTAGTCATGCTCTCTCTGACGAGTCTTTGGTCAATGCCATGCATGAGGAGCTAGAGAATTTCAAGAGAAACAAGGTCTGGTCGCTTGTTGAGCCCCCTCGAGGTCACAATGTTATTGGGACTAAGTGGGTGTTCAAGAACAAGCAGAGTGAGGATGGGGTGGTTATTTGGAACAAGGCTAGACTGGTAGCTCAGGGCTTCTCCCAGGTTGAGGGTCTAGATTTTGAGGAGACCTTTGCCCCTGTAGCTAGACTTGAGGCCATTAGAATCCTGCTTGCTTTTGCGGCTTCTAAGGGTTTCAAGCTTTACTAGATGGATGTCAAGAGTGCCTTCCTCAATGGCTTTATTGAGGAAGAAGTCTATGTAAGACAGCCTCTAGGTTTCGAGAACCCCAAATACCCAAACCATGTCTTCAAGCTTTCCAAAGCTTTGTATGGACTTAAGCAAGCCCCTAGAGCTTGGTATGAGAGAGTTAAGTCCTATTTGTTGAGTCATAGTTTTGAGATGGGTAAAGTGGATAAGACCTTGTTCATTCGCCGGCATGGCATAGACCTTCTGCTCGTCTAGATCTATGTGGATGACATCATCTTTGGCGGCTCTTCTCATGCTCTTGTTTCACAGTTCTAGGATGTCATGAGCACCGAGTTTGAGATGAGCATGATGGGTGAGTTGACCTTCTTCCTTGGCTTCCAGATCAAGCAGACCCGGGAGGGTACTTTCTTGCATCAGGGCAAGTACACTCGTGACCTCCTGAGACGCTTTGACATGAGTGATGGTAAGCCCGTGTCAACTCCCATGGCATCTTCCGCCACACTTGACCCAGATGAGGACGGCGAGCCAGTTGATCATAAGGAGTATCGTAGCATGATTGGCTCCCTCTTGTACCTCACTGCCTCGAGACCGGACATACACTTCGTTGTGTGTCTTTGTGCTCGGTTTCAGGCTTCTCCTCGCGTATCTCACCGCCAGGCGGTGAAGCGCATCCTTCGGTACCTTCGAGTTACCATTGACTATGGTATCGGTACTCTTCCTCGTCTTGTCTTTCCTTGAGAGCCTACTCGGATGCGACTTTCTTGGTTGTAGGATAGATAGGAAGAGCACTTCAGCACTGCGGTTCATTGGCACTTCTCTTGTTTCTGGTCCTCGAGAAGCGATCGGTGTTGCTGATCCACCGCGAGAGGCGAGCACGTTGCTGCGGCGATTCTTTGTAGCTAGGTGCTTTGGATGGTCTCGACCCTGCGGGACTTTGGGTTAGTTATCGACAGTGTTCCACTCCTCTGTGATAACACTTCTGCAATTAACATTGCTAAGAACCCAGTGCAGCATTCTCGGACCAAGCACATCGATATTCGCTATCACTTCCTTAGAGACCAAGTAGAGAAGGGTGACATAGTGCTCTAGTTTGTGGAGAGTGACCACCAGTTGGGTGATATCTTTACCAAGCCTTTGGATAGCTCTAGGTTTTCAGCTCTGCGGGGAGAGCTTGGGGTGGTTTGTCCTTATGGACTGTTGTGAGGGGGAGCTTTGTGTTTTACTGCTTTATTATATTGATTATGCTCTTACTCCTATTTGTTACATTGCATTTGGGTGCATTTGGGTTAGTCCTCCTAGCATAGATTAGAGCGTTTCTCACGTCTAGTTGTTTAGACTTCTTACTCTTATCTTGTGATTCTAGGATGCTGTTTATTAGCTATTTCTCTTCTCACTAGGTTGAGCTCACTCACTGCTTATAGGTTCTAGCAAGGGTCGGGCCACCCTCGGGTAGACAGGGTACGTGTTTGCTCCTTAGTCTAATAGATGATCAGTTGATAGTCCTAGAATTATATGGGGTAGATGAGAGTCAATCTGAGCCTTAGTATTCCCTATATCTTGTCTATGCTTTAAGGACTGCCTTTTCTGATTTCTTTCCCAGCTTCTCGATTTTATAGCTTTGGTTCAGAGGGAGTTCATTTGGGAGCTTCTGAAGCCTAATATTGACATAACTCAACTTGAACTAAAAGCTGCATCACATATTGAGGGGGAGCTGGACTTTCTTGCATTTTAGCATTCTGCATTGTAATATAACTGCATGGAGCCTTGACTATTATCCATTTGTGACATGTTTACAATGCATTACACCTTGCCATGACTTGTGCTTATTTGCTAGATTTATCATGATTTTATATGTGTAGACTAGCTTTTGCCATGATGAATTAATTAAAAATGCTTAATTTGAGCTAATTCATGTCATGTTAGCTTTTGAGACTAGTCTCTCTTTAGTTATCTTTTTATGATTCATGCCATGTCAAATAGGCTGAGTTGAGTCTTGAATCTTTATTGAGCTTTAGATTGAGCTATTCTAGTTTCTTGATGACACATGAGTTAGTACAATCATTTATGAATGCAAAAAAAGGATCTCTTTTGTGCGAAAAAACTGATCTCACTAATTCTTTCTCATGAGACTGCTTGCCATTGCACTTGACATGAACTCAGGGGGAGTTTTGGATGACCTAGACCATCTTTTTAAGCTTCTTGCTTGGAGTGGTCGCATAAGGCTTGAGATCTAGCACATGACTACACAAAAATCTGATTGGAAATGATCATGTGATTTCTTACGTAAAATTATATCACTTGTGCTCAATTTGCTAAAATTTACAAGTACTTAAATAAATGTCTCATTCTAGAACTTGTAGCGGTCTAAGTTGATTCAATACTAGCTTCTTGGTTCCGCTTAGCTTATTGACATGGTTTGCATCATCCTTGGATACCTCTAGCTAGACTATGATCATGGATGACTTGACATGCTAAGAATTTGCACTAAAATTTCAGATTGTGACTTCATTGATTTAGCTGGCTTATATATATTGTCATGATCTAGATAGCATGTTTATGTGTTATGGCTTGATGTAATTCTCATATGGTCATTTTGGATAATCTTCATGGCTCTAAATGCTTAAAATAAACAACCTTCAGCCATTTCATCCAATACCATGTCATATTCTCTCTTTTCCATCCTTGATGTGTTTATTGACAAAAGGGGGAGAATAGCGGAGAAAAAGCTATTTTGGGAGCTTTGAGGAAAACTTGTTCTTTCTTTTGCTCCTTGTGTCGACATGGTCATTAGCATCATTTTCTTCCTTTGGACCATGTTTGACTTTCTCTTCAAACTCAACTTTGCGCTTTTTCTGAGTTTGTCAATATACTCATCAAGGGGGAGATTGATGGACCATGTGGAGGTGACCCCGAGTGTGTGATGAGTAATTGACATCAGTTTAGGAAGTCGAGTTTGGTTTGAGTGGTTCGGACCATGTCGTTGCGTGGTGCAATCGGTTTCGGTCGGACTTGGTCAAACTTGGTCGAAGTGATTGGAATGCTTATTTCTTGATTCGACAGGTTTGGGCTTCTTTATGGTTCATTGATGCTATTTATGCTTTCATGTATCGATCGATGCTATTTGATGTGTTTCTTGTTTGTGATGGCTGCAGGACGTCGAGGCGGAGTCATGGCGAGACACGGGGTGACCGGACTAGACACAGGCGGTGTCGAGGTCAGAACGGTCGGATGTGTCGAAGACGGCAGAGATTCGAGGTGGTTGCGAGGCTTGGACGACAAGGAAGCGGAAGCTTCCCAGAAGGTGCAGGAGGGGCGTTTCGGTAAAAATGCAAAGCTGCACAAGTGGAGGCGGTTCCGTTTGGGATTTCATGGGCGTAGCGGGTTGGAGACCCGTTAACCAAAGGCTATATAAGGAGGAGGTGCCTCCTTGTGACTGCATGGATTCTAGGGTTTGAGAGGTTGGTAGGGTGTTGCTTTAGTCAAAATGAGCTTTGGAGAGTTTGTTTTGGCTTTAAGGCTTTAGTGGGTGAGAAGGGCAGAGGGTGTCTCCTGTAGTGCCCTGTGTATGTTTCCACTCCAAGCATGTAGAGTGTGGGTGTTCTTGAGCTTGAAAGTGGGAGAGGATTGAGTGGAAACTCCTTGTAATCATCCATGTTCTAATGTCCATGCGTATGGGGACTCATCTGTAATCCTCGTTTGATTTGGAATGAAGTTCTAAATTTTATCTCTCGTGCTCCAGTGTTCTTCGTTGCCTCTCTGTTGAATTCTTGGTTTTCTCGTTGTCTTGTTGTTTCTTGTGGAGAAGGGCCAAAATGGGTTGCTCTGTGATGGGAATAGGTCCCAAGAACATTTGATTGGTTTCTCCCTAGAGCAAAGTGATTGAATCAAAGATTTGCCTTTTTCAGTTTCTCTGTTCGTGTTTTTCATTTTTAGGGTTTTTGTGCAATTGGTGATTCCCTTCATGAGATGGTATGAAACTTGACATGTTGAGTCCTGAGGCTATTAAGTAGCTATCCTCAAAGTTTCATGGCCAAAGAATCAAAGATTGGGGAGTAGTTTGGTTTTTGGCTCAGTTCGTGCAAGATTTCAGATTTTTACCATATTCTGAAATCCTTGTCCTTAAATTTGATTTCTTCGTTTCCCGAAGCCCTCTTGCTATTTAGTTGGTTGTGGTAGTACTCTGGGCCAAAAAGATCAAGAAGAAATCCTCCATTTCTCAGGTTTTCGAAGTCTGAATTTGTGTTCGAGTTTTCAGCTCTGTCAGTTTGCTCTCGGGTTGCCTGGGAGTCAGGGGAGGCCAGTCCGATCGGACCATGCATGGCAGTCTGACCGCTCCAACCATGCGGTCGGTGGCCTGTTCAGAGGTCGACCGTGGCGGGGTTGTGGTCGAACCGCTTGATCACTGTGATCGACCGCCCCAGCAGATTCAGTTTTGGTGTTAATTCTTTTTGGCCTATTTTCCCTCTTGTTCCTCTGAGTTGTCTGCTTCTTTTCTCCCTTGTCCAGTGGGCTCATCTGGAGAACACAAGTCTTTCTCTTCATAGATTTAATATCTATTGGACAGAAGATTATTGTGGACGCTCCTCGGGGGATAAGTTTTAAGTCGATATTCACCACCCCTCTGTCGCCATTTCAGTCCAACAATTGGTATCAGAGCCGGTTAGCTCTTCTCGATAGATCTTAACCGGTCTCCAGAGCCATGGCGACGGACAAGTACTCGACCAAGCCCCCGATCTTCGATGGGATCGACTATCCCTTCTGGAAGAGTTGGATGGAGACCTACATCCAGGCTCAGGGCTACGCCATCTGGCGGAAGGTCAAAGTATGATATGTTGTTCCTGCCGATGAGAACATCAATGCCGGGAACATGGCTGATGTTGAGGTGAATGCTAAGGCAACGAACATCATAATTCAGGGGTTGAGCCGAAGCGAGTTTGACCGCATCTCTCATCTTTCGTCGGTTTTTGACATCTGGGTGACCCTCGATGCATACCATGAGGGCACCACCCAGATCAAGACAGTCCGACATGACCAGTTCAAGCGAGATTACAACAAGTTTGAATTGCTCGCTGGCGAGTCCCTTGATGAGTGTTTTGCACGTTTCCACAAAATCTTGAGCAACCTCCGAGCGATCGGTCTCACATACCCCGACTCGGACAACGCTCGTCAGATGCTCGCGGCTCTTGACTTACGCGTTTGGGAGAAGAAGGTGACTACCATCAAGGACACCACCGACCTCTCGACCTTGACTCTTGATGCGTTGTATTCACGCCTCAAGACTCACGAGATTGACATAGTCTCTCGTAGGTCGAAGTCGCAGTCGATGGCCATAGTCACCGATCCCACTTCTGGACCTTCTTCCGAGTCGACTTGCAGATTCTCCCTTGCTGCTCTCTGTGACATAACTGATGATCAGTTAGAGCAGCTTGCGGATGAGCAGTTAGCCCTCCTAGCTCGGAGATTTTCCCATGCTTATAAGAGGAGGAGGGACAGAAAGAGAGGAGGACATGTGATCTGCTTCGAGTGTGGTGGCCCCAACCACATTCGGGCAAACTGCCGCAAGTTGGAGAAGGGCAAGGGCGACTACGACAGTGTGAGCAAGAACGACTACATCGATAAGAACCGCAACAAGAAGCCACTTGCTCACGCTCAAGGCAAGAAGAAGTTCCGCGACCTTGGCAAAGCCAAGAAGCTCTTCCATCGCGTCCTCACCGCCTTCGACGACCTCGACCTCAGCGAGGTGGAGGGGTGGAGCGACGACGATGGAACGGACGAGCAAGAACCCAAGGGCAAGAACCCCCCTCGAGAGCATGTTCCCACGCCCCGGAGATCGCCCGTCCTCCGGAATGAGCGTCATTGCAAGAGGGTGTACCGGTTAGTGCCCTATAGGAGTACTGCAAAGCTACGTCAGGTTATATCAAGGTAACCTACCCTCGGTGGCCGAAGGTGAACCCATTGGGGCGTCCCCTCAACCGGCGAGTGCAGGCACTGGCCCTTGGGGACGGCACCGGCCCTCGCGGCAGGGGAATCTCCACATTAGGACCCAGCGCTAGCTGTTCCCGTGCCACGGCCAATGTGGCCTTAGGGGCCAGAGGGATGTGAGACATGGGGACTTCGGCTTCGAAGTCGGAGTCCCACAAGCTCCCAACACGAGTCACCACGGCAAATCCCCTTGAAGCCCGATGAAGGGGAGATCACAGGCATGGCCGCTTCGCCCTGGGAGGAGCAGGTGAAGGCCCCGCCTCGGTAACCGCCGCAGAAGGCTCCACGATAGCAATGCTCACGGGTGGAGGCCCCGTCCTAGTAACCTTCGCGGGAGGTACATCTATCTCGGCTGCCGTTGTTGGCGGAGACCTCGTTGCGCCGGCCTCCGCGAAGGGCAGCCCCCACATTGTCACCATCACAGACGGCGACTTCACTCTGGTGCCACCAGCAGACGATGGCTCCACCTCGGTGACCGCTGCAGGTAGTGGGACTTCCCCTTCCTGGTCGTCCGCGGCACACTCCCGATGCTTGGCACCGCTCGAAGACTTCTCACCCCCGCCATTCACACTCATCTCCAAGTCTGAGTCGGCATACTTCGCCGAATGAGACTCCGCACCCGCAGCATCAATAAGGGCCACGGCAGCTGTCGCGCTGGGAGCAGCTGTAGTAGTCCGAGTCTTCCCACGAGATGGCCCCCTTTTCCCTGGGGCACCGTCATCTTGACGTCGCGGTTGGCTCGGAGCCGGAGAGGCGTGTTCCGGCACATGAATGCCCAGGGCCTCTCACACGCGGTTTATCCGCCCCAGCCCCGCCTCCGTGACTGCAGTCGTACGCTGCTCGTGCTCCCCGGCCGTATATGGCCCAAGGAACTTGTTTGCCATGCATTCCGCGTCCTTCAAGCGCATTACTAGGCGAGACAAGAAGTGTGGTCAAAAGCGATGCAGCGAACATCGATAGGCAAGGAGGACACGGCCGAGGCTTACGAAGTCTGGAGGGCGCTGGTAGCGAGCAAATGGACTGGCGAACGTTGTCGTCCCAGAGTTTCCCGGCAGGGAGACGCCACTCATGGGCGAGCGGCGCCATGACGTACATAATGTACTCCTCGGCGAGGTCGCGCATGTTGAAGCGGGCAGTGACCCCCACAAGCCTTCACACCCTTCGCCTGTCCTCGGAGTTGAGCGTTATAATGGGCGTGGTGTTGAACGCCATCGGCTGGCCCGTACACTCGAGACCGCTACCGCTCTCCACACGGTGGTAGAACCACCATCTTGTCCAGCCAGATTCCCACTTCGCTCGAGTGGAGTTCGCGGGGAAGAGCCTCCCGCACGGCGACCGCAGTATAAAGTTGATGCTGCCGAAGTTCGACAGCGTCCCATCCTTCCGCTCCTTCGGCTGGCACCGTGCATCATGCAGATAGGCGAACATTGAGGCGCTGGGCCAGCACGCCTCAGAGCGCAAGGCCCAGCTATACACAGCGAGGCGGGCCAGCGCGTTCGGAGTCAGTTGCGCCAGCTCCAGCCTGAAGGTTCGCAACACATCGCCAACGATCATCGCGGCCGGGATGCACCAGTAGGCAACGAAGACAATCGCCTCCGACTCCTCAGGTCGCGGTTCCACCTCGTGCAGCAGGGTGCGGATCGTCTCCTCCGTCACAAGCGTCGGACCCAAGACGCTGGAGTAAGGGCCCTCCTTCCTCTCCGTCGCCACCCACCACTTGTCTACCGCCGCCGGGTCGCGCCCCTCGAGCGCATACTCCACCTCAAGCGGCAAGGGCCGCCGACGGATAGCGTACTTGCCGACCGTTTGAGCGTGCTCGCCGCCGAGCGCCATCGTTACCCAGGAACTAAACGACGACCGAAGGGAAGTGCGGTGGCAAGAAAATCAAAGAGCAGGAGATGAGAAGGGCAGCGTGTGGAGGAGGCGAAGACGTGGTACCACGGGGGTATTTAAAGACCCCTCCCCCCGCACCACCGGTAAGCGTACCGGCGGAAGACAAACCTCTCGCCTCCCCACGACCGGAGCCGAAGCATCACGACTGAAGCCGAAGCATCGCGACCGCTCGCGTGAGTGACCACGGCCGTACAAAGACCTGTCAGCGCACGACGCGCCAGTAGCAGCCCGCCGCGTGTCGACTTCCACCAGGCATAAATGCAGGCCATGCGGTGTAGTGCAACCCCCGACGCGTGTCGGCGCGATTCTCGAGACCTACGCAACAGCCTTGACGGGGTCTTCGTTCCAGCAGCGAGGTTTCGGATCCGACTTTGCCTCCGTTCCTGCGAAGGAACACCTCACCGGGACGTCACGAAGATGTCGGAAGCTACCGTGACTCTGACGTCCGCGCAACCCTCGACCTCGGCCAACGAAGACCCAGTGATCAGCTCTGGCCAAACCCACAGAGCAGCGCAGGTGGCCACCTCGGCTTCAGAGTCCACACGGCAACCTCACAGCATAAACCGGCGGGGATCCAGCCGCCTGGGTTCCCCGTAATTCGGGAATGCAAAGGCTGATTTACGGCATGTTTTCACATGTTCTCATAAACAGATAAGCTTCAGTACATCAACATTTCCTGATGGTAACGTTGGTGGGCGCAATCAGAGGATGCAGTTGGACTCAAGCATATCTGTCTACGAGAACAGGTCAAACCTCGCCATTTCCATATGGGAGCACGGTGCGCGAGCAGGACGCCACCTATCCAGTTGTACGATGCGGGTACAACGCAGCATCAGCAGAACATATATACCCGATCAACCGGCAGGAGCCCAACCAGCACGGCGCAACCGGCGAGAGTCCAGCAGTTCGGCTACGCACGATCGGGAAATGCAACCACTAGCAACTAGAGGCGCGCGCGGGTAGGTGGGCAGACGGCGCACGACGCGCCCATGGCAGCCCACCACGCGTCCCGCCCTTCTATGGAAGGGGCGAGCAGCCACGGTCGTGCGACCGCTGGCAGCCCACGACGCGCCAGTCATCCCACAGCGTGTACACCCTGGGTGGGAAACCATGTACGGCTGCAGCAGCCTGCTCCTTCCATCCCAAGGGTCGGCGCGATCCCAGGAGCCATTAAGGCGCGCCACCAGACTGCGGAGCTACGCCCACTTCGCGCCCATGTAAAGCAACCGGCGCGGGGTCTGCCTCCGCTCCAACTTCGCCTTCGCAACCCTAAGAACCCGTGGCTGAGGGCGGCCCAGGCAACTACCGATCCTGCCAAACCGGATGCGACTTCGGCCCCGACTTTGACTCCAACTCCTACGCCAACGTCGCCCTGTGGACGACGGTGACTTCGCCAACCCGCCCAGCCCCATACCCCCGCGCCACGACCAACACTTCACCGAGCAGTGAAACTCCGCCGAACGTTGGAAAAGCTCACAGGCCGCAGGGACGGAGGGGGCCAAAGGGCTCGGCGACATGGCTTCGGCTAGTGAAGCCCTTCACCATGAGAGGCTCCTGTTGTAGGGGTGGCCCCCATTTGAGCCCAGCGGGCCTGTTAGAGGAATGTAAGGCCCATGAGAGGAATACTCAGATGTAAGGGTATAATTGTAAAAGCACTCCCCATATGGATATATATATATATATAAACCGCACAGGCCATGGGGAGAAACCCTAAGCCATTGCTCACCTAACTCTCCACTACCATACTCTCTCTGTCTCTCTCTGTTTGATCTGTAACCACAACACTTACCACGGGCAAAACACTCATCCTCAAAGACGTACTGTATGTGCCTGCAATGACGCGCAATCTCCTGAGCGAGTCGATGATGTGCAGGCAAGGAATAAAGCTTGTTTTTGAGTCCAATAAGGTCATATTGACCAAATTTGGTAGTTTTGTGGGCAAAGGCTATGATAGCGGAGGCATGTTCCATTTATCCATTCTTGATTTAAATAATGTAAACATTTATAATGTTTCCCATCGCAATAAAGTTCATGATACTTGGCATTCATGACTGTGTCATGTTAATTTTGAAGCTATTGTGCGGTTGAACAAGATGAGTTTAATTCCAAGCTATAATTATGAGAAGGGTTCAAAGTGCGAAGTGTGTGTGCAAGTAAAGCAGCCCCTGAAAACCTTTTCATAGCGTTGAAGGGCGAAGCACTTCTCCACTTGAACTAATCATTCTGATCTTTGTGAGATGAATGGAATATTAACTAAAGGTGGCAAACGATACTTATTAACTCTCATAGATGATGCGACTATGTATTGTTATATTTATCTACTTAGGTCGAAAGATGAAGCACTTGAACACTTTAAAATCTATAAAGCTAAAGTTGAAAATCAACTAGAAAAGAAAATCAAACGGTTAAGATTGGACCGAGGCGGTGAATACGTCTCACATGAGTTCTCTCAATTCTGTGAAGAAAGTGGGATAATTCATGAAATTACTCTACCATACTCACCCCAATCAATGGAATAGCCAAAAGAAAGAACCGAACTCTTTGTGACTTGGTTAACGCCATGCTTCAGAGTTTAGGTATGCCGGACTATTGGTGGGGTGAAGCAGTACTCACAACTAAGTATATCCTGAATAGGGTTCCACCTCACAATCAGGAGGAAACATCCTATGAAGGTTGGAAGGGGAGAAAACCCAACTTATCGTTTCTTCGAACGTGGGGATGCCTTGCAAAAGTGCATGTGCCGTTACCGAAGAAAAGGAAGCTTGGTCCTAAGATAGTTGATTATGTCTTTTTAGGATATGCTATAAATAGCACGGCTTATAGATTTCTAGTGGTCAAATCCGAGAAGAGTGACATCGCTACAAATATAGTGATGGAGTCTCGTGATGCAACATTCTTTGAGCATGTGTTTCCTATGAGACCCAATGAAGTCATTGACCTTCTGGTTCAAATGAACTCTCTATTCTTCCTAATGTGGATAACACCGCTCCAGAGTTGGAGTTGAGGAGGAGTAAGAGACAGAGAACCGAAAAGTCACTTGGCGATGACTTTGTCACCTATGTCGTGAATGATGAACCACGAACCCTTTCAGAGGCATACACATCTCCGGATGTGGATTACTGGAAGGAGGCAGTCCGTAGTGAGATGGACTCCATCATAGTTAACGAAACTTGGGAAATTGTTGATCTCTCACCTGGTTATAAGCCAGCAGGCTGCAAATGGATCTTTAAAAGGAAGCGGAGACCTGATGGTACTATAGAAAAGTATAAGGCCTGTTTGGTGGCTAAAGGTTTCACGCAGAAAAAAGGAGAAGACTATTTTGATACATACTCTCCTGTGGCTCGTCTACCCACAATTCGAGTGCTTTTAGCACTAGTTGCTGCATATAAACTCTAAGTACATCAAATGAATGTAAAGACCGCTTTCCTAAATGGAGAGTTGGATGAGGAGATTTATATACAATAGCCTGAAGGCTTTGTGGTTGAAGGGCAAGAAAACAAAGTATGTCGATTGATTAAATCCTTGTATGGTCTAAAGCAAACTCGCAAGCAATGGCATGAGAAATTTGATAGGACGATGACCTCGGTTGGTTTTTGTGTAAACGAAGCCGATAAATGTGTCTACTATCGGTTTAGCGGGGGTGAAGGTACCATTTTATGCCTATACGTAGATGACATATTGCTTTTTGGGACCAACATAGATGTGATCAATAGAACAAAGTCTTTCCTTTCCCAGAATTTTGATATGAAAGATCTGGGTGAGGCTGATGTTATCTTAAACATTAAGCTTATAAAGGGTGAGAATGGGATTACTCTTTCACAATCCCATTATGTGCATACGGTCCTAACCAGATTTGGATTTATGGACTGTAAGCCAGTAGCCACACCCTATGATCTAAATGCAAAGCTACATAAGAACACTGGGTATGGGAAGGACTAGCTCAAATATTCTCAAATAATAGGATCCCTGATGTACCTAACTAGTGCAACGAGGCCAGACATCTCATATGCTGTAAGCAGATTGAGTTGTTATACGTCCAATCCAGGAGATGATCATTGGATAGCACTAGAAAGAGTATTAAGATATTTGAAGGGAACCTCTAATTTGAGAATACATTATTCTGGCCATCCGACAGTCTTGGAAGGATTCAGTGATTCTAACTGGATCAGTGACTCGGATGACATGAAGGCTACGAGTGGTTATGTTTTCACTCTAGCAGGTGGGGCCATTTCATGAAAGTCTTCAAAACAGACTATCCTTACACGGTCCACCATGGAGGCTAAATTAGTAGCCCTTGATTCAGCAACTGTAGAGGCAGAATGGATTAGAGAACTCCTTTCTGACCTGCCTGTGCTGGAAAAGCCAATTCCAGCCGTATTGACCTACTGCGATAACCAAACCATTTTGGTTAAAGAGAAGAGTAGGAAGGACAATATGAAGTCCTCAAAACACATAAAGAGGCGACTTAAGTCGATAAGGCATGCCTGAGAGACGGGTGTTATTTTTGTAGAATACATCCAGTCTGAAAGCAACTTGGTAGATCCTTTTACTAAAGGATTGGCGTGAAAGGCCATCCTTGCAGCGTCTCAGGGAATGTGGCTCATACCTGTATAAAGGCTCACATTGGTGGTAACCTATCCTAGAAGATCGGAGATCCCGTGAACTAGACTCCAGGACAACAAACTGTATGAAATTAGAGAGCACATCTAACAGGTCCCATTAGCTACAATGCTCTTTCTGTATGGAAGGTTGAGCATTAGCTCTTAATGAACTCGAGGTCTATATGACTAAAGGAGTCGTCCTACATGATTCCTAGAAGAGTTCACCCACGTGAGTGTGATTGTGAGGTTGCAATCAAAGAAAGATAAGGATATACTTTCTTGAGCACTCATGAGCTAGATATGGGGACATGACCGTAACGTCCCAACCCGAGAAGGAAAGGGCAAGCCACCCAGTACAGAATGTGACTTGGGCAAAAATTCTCACACCAAGGCATTGGATCAAGACAACCTCCTTTGTCTATGCAGAGTCATAGTCCTTATCGCTATGCTTTGGGTTCAAACCCGCAAGGTACCCATCGTTGAACAGCTGTATATTAAACAAGACGTTGAACATCCACTACTAGATTTCGGGTCTTGGACAACGGCACGAAAACGTTGCAATAGGACCAAAATAGATGCAATATGTATGTATTTCAACTAATCACTTCCGTTGGCAAGCGTTGCTAATTGTTGCGTCCTTAAAAGATTGTGCAACCGTTTTTGGTTTCGTTGTAGTACATATGGTTATTGCCATGCAATGAAGCATTGCAATTGTTTGTTGTTGCAAGGATCGATGTCATGGCAATAGAGGCTATTGCATCTTTTGCCATGAAGTTTGTTTGTGGCAATAGTTTGTCTTGCCACGGAGTTATTACGTGGCAATAGACTCTATTGCCATGGAGTTGTAGTATGGCAAGAGAATCTATTGCAACACCATGTTTCGTGGTAAGAGGTACTATTGCCACGTTAGGTGTTTCGTTGCAACAGGCTTAGAAAAGGTATTGCAACAAAATATTTATGGTGGAAAATATATCCTATAGCATCGATCATTGTTCGTGGCGAATAGTTGGATCGCAACGTAGTAGCGGCGTTGCATTACGCTATCACAACAAAATGCTATCGGGTTTATATAGCGGGAAGAATTGTGGCAACACATATAGCATTTGATATTTGATTATTAATTTGTTGTTGCAAATTAATAGCAAAATAGTAACAATGCTAGAACGTAGCAACATATATTAATTCAAAATATCATTAATTCTGACAATCATAATTTAAAAAGTGCCACTATTACTAAAGGAGTTACATATAAATCTCCAAAATTAAACTACAAAGTTCTTAACTAATAATAAAAAAAATAGATACGCTTCTGTTGCATTGCTCCTTGCTGGTTTGGCATGTAGAATGTCTTGACTTGACGACCCATGCCTTGACTCTGTGTGCTCTAATCAACTTGTTCATTCCTGCTCGATAAAAAGCATTAACTTTAGCATATGGTTCAGCAATTAGCAACATCTTAGTGAAATATGATTGATGAAATAATCAAATTAAAGCAACAGTCATGAAATAATATTTTATATGAATGAGCGATCAAAGGAACCAAAAACAAGGTCCTTAACGTGAGTAAGGTCCAGCAGCACATATACTAGTAACAATTATTGTCACTGCTCACTACCAGGCAACACCACTACAGATAAAAGTAAACAGGATTTTATTCTAATTCTTACTTATTTCCACAAAAAAAAACATGTACTCAGTGATCATTGTTCATGAAACTGCCAGGCTTATCATCAGGGCCGTCCTGGAATAAATTGGGGCCTTGTGCCAAACACTAAATTGGACATCTCCACCATTGGACAATGTGTTCAGCTGCATTTCCTCCACCATTGGACATCTCAGAAGAAATATTGCTGGACATGCAAGCAAATAAACTCTTACCATATAGCCCTTTAGGTTGTGGAGCCCAAAAGAATAGGGCGGGCTTGTGGATCCGCATACAAACATCCTACCACTACCAGCAAAGAAGCAACATGCAACCGGATCCAAAACACTAGATTAGACCATCGAGGCATGGACACAACATCCCCAGCACTCGCATAGGAAGCAGGGCCCTCTTGCCTTCTCTCTACAAGAAACTAATCGGGCCCTCACCTTCTTCGTGTCCAAAGTGATTAAACCTCTAAAAATCTAAGAAATTCAGTAACCACACACTAATGAAGTAACAATGTTGCTCAAGAAATGAATCACAGCCTGTTTCACCCTGCCCGCGTGCCCTTGAATCTCTCGATTCAATCCAGCAAAACAGTAAACCAAGTACAATCCGCCCAAAAGCCCCATGATCTAGAGATCGTTCTGACGGGGAGAGCTCAGTCCTCTCCTCTTTGCGCGCACGCGTAACTAGTAGATAACAAATTCTTACTGTCAACAGATAAAAGTAAACAAGATTTTATTCTAATTCTTACTGTTGTATTTCCACAAAAAAACATGTACTCAGTTATCATTGTTCATGAAACTGCCAAGCTTATCATCAGGGCCGTCCCGGAATAAATTGGGGCCTTGTGCCAAACACTAAATTGGGCCCTAGAAAGCTAGCAAAGTAGAAAAATAAAATAATGTGTACGACATAATGTTCTCAACAAGAACTTTCTTAACCTCAACATTTTTGTCTTTGTCGACCATCGTACATCATTATCAATTGGGAATTTGTTTTGTTTTGCTATATGAGAAAACATTGGTTTCCTCTGAGTCATGTACGAAAATACTTGCTGGTGTCTTTGAGAGGGTGAGATAAGAGATCTTCTACCAGAGGGGATTTATGAAAAGATAGATGGGTCATTCAGATGTATTGTTTGCGTAGTTGTAGCTAAAGCTCAAACCACAGATGCAATTCATGTGGGAATCTTGAATACATGTATATCAAAAAATACAGGAAAAATAGAAATCAAAAAACTCTTTACGGAATGGAGCAACTGCTCCATAAAATTTTACAAAGGAGTGGGGAGCCTGTGTTCCTTCTTAATAAAGAAAAATCCAGAGCCCTTTGTTAGGGGAGAGTATTTCTCCAAGGCTACCATTCAAGAAATTGATAAACAGTTTAGGGCCCATAAGAGGATTGATTTAGAATTCCACAAAAAAGTCTCTGCTGATACAAAAAAGGAAACTATGGCTAAACTCGAACCGCTCATAAAAAAAAGAATTTGATGTGTACCCATCTAGAGTATACATGCAAACGATGGCCCATCGATTTCCTTTTTTTGTAATTACTACCTTATATATATAATAAATTGTTTTTTAAATACAGGGTGTACAGTTTATTTACTATTTTTGATGCCCAAAACTTCATTCAGCATTTCTACGAAAACTTACTCTTTAATGAGTACTTATTACTCATCAATTGCAGGGCCCATTGGAGGATACTTGTGATTTTGTATTTCATAATAAGGTCATTTTCAAGATTGGGTTAAATCCTCTATTTCTTATTTTTTTTATGCTTTTGATAACCAGTAGAAGACATGTCTTGGATCTTTGAACAGTAGAGGTCCAGACCCATTGACACACATGTAGACCCATTCTGTAATTATCAAATTTGATTATTGTTCATGAAACAACAAGTTAATTTGGTACTGTTCATGCCACTACAGAGAATAAATCACTAGAGACACTATTGGTTAAGATTACAAGAGCAACATGTTAAGTCAAAATAAATTACGTTTTCATGTCATACATGCTCCTTCCTTGTCCTTGAACGAGTTTTAGCAGCATTGAACAATTGACTTGAAGAAATAAAATTTGTTGAGACGTTGGCAGTGCCCTTGTGGAAAAGGCTTCGGTTAAGAGTAGAGTTGTTAGTGTTGCGAGCAAGTGGCCTAGCATCCTTTTCTGCGGTGAGGACGCTTTGTGGCTGAGTCTGCAAATGAAATAATTAGTGTACAAAGATTGCCTGTAATTCAAATTACAATTTCCTGATGGCTGCAAACTTTTTGCAATTTTGTTACCTGTTGTAAAGTTTCGTGTACATGGTCAGGTGTCTTTTTGTTATTGTCAGTTGGAGTAGCTGTGTTTTCGGTGGTGTTCAATACACTTCCTTGGTTATCCTGTGTATGAACAAATAGGGAATACTTTAGTTATCATACGATGTACAAATCCAAGACACATTTCTGATTTATTACGTGATGTTGCTCGCTCTGTTTTGCTAGCAATGAAAGGAACTCTTCCACTGAGTTTGTTCTCTTGTGTTCCTTTCATTATGCAATTCCTCTTCCATCCGTCGCCTAGTATCTTCCCTTTCAGCAACCGTTAGCAAGTTGTTCTTTTAACTTATGAATTTCATCTACGAACTCATTATCTTTTTGCGGACTCACAGGAAGCACGGCTTGTTCGTCGAGTCTGTCTTTCAACGATTGGCTTCGTGTCGATATTTCGCCATGTATCCATGACCATGAAGCTTGCATGATTTGGTTTGGGTGCTCTCCTTGTAACTTGACTGAAAGCAATGTCTTCCTCTTCAAGCGTAAGGAAGCCTTTATCTGCCTCTGTTGATAGGTTAGTAATTTTGAAGGCTGCATCATCCTAATTGAGATAAGAGGTTAAAAGTTAAATAAGTTAAGCTATCAGCACAAAATTTTGAGTAATATACTAAGTCATGAACAAATTTAATTACTACTCACATAGACATCCTTAGAAGCGTTGTTTGACCATTCCCCGTTCTTCGTGTGGGTAATCATCCAAAGAGTCAAATCACTTGGCTCTTCTCCGGTCTCTGGGTCTCTCTAAGATGGCAAGAATGTACCTTATGAACAACTGATCACTTAAGAAAAGAATCTCATAAGTTTAATTTATAATTACCTGCTCATAGCTACATTGGGAGAACGGTTTGGATCCCATCACATGCTTGGTCTTCATTTTTACGATTTTGAGTTACGGTTGCTTAACATCTGCAAAAAAGTATGCAAGTGCAGTCAACAAGCATTCTTATCAACATGTGTATTCGAAAGAAAAAGTCGATGTACGTAACCTGAAATTTTTCAGTTCCAAAATACAGCACCATGTAGTGCCACTCGACGAGTGTAAATCTTGAGCTTCGTCTCATGCGCTCATCGTAAGTGTTGTATGCCTTGTAAGTAGCGAGTGTTGATCGCCATCCTTTGTATCGCTCTTTGGCAATGTCAATATCTTTTCAATTGCATTGTCAACATTTTCGAAATCCCACCTGCTCTGCTCAAATTGTAACACATAGAGAATGTAAAGTGAGAATGTGAATTGTTACATAATTAGAGACGCAACATGCTAAGGCAACTACAACAGGCAACTTACCAACAAATCGACTGCTATTGTATTTTTGACATTTTGCTGGACATCTTTCCACCTTTTCACACCAATAAGTGGAGCCCTTTTTTTGTAAACATTACCACTTCATCCACAAATGTTCGGGAGTTTTCACCAACAGGACCTCCTCGCCTTGCTGAAAATTTTATTGTAAGTTTCTGGGACGCAGTCCTAACTCTCTTGGTAGCTGCTGCTAAACCTTTTAGGCATCCACGACCTTTCTTGCCTTGCTGGCCGCCACCTCCTTACAAACCAGTTAAATTTAATTTAACATTCAAATTCACCAGGGGGCATTCGAGCCTAGTAATAGTAAAATTACAGGAAGGAAAACATACCATTTTGCTGTTGCTTGTTTTTCCTAGCATGAGATGGCCTGTGAGGTGGTGTTGGGCTGCTTTCATGGCTGTCCTCATTTTGAAGTCTCCCACCATAATTAGTATGGTCCTCTTTCTCAAACGATACTGCATGTAACAAGCATCAGAGAAGTATACATGAGTTTGAAAAACTAATAATACGCTTGCATAGTTCAATGTAAAATTCAAAGATTACATATATCTGCAAGGTGGCCTTTCTGCCTTAACCATTCCTTATATGTTTTGATTGTTTCTTGCCTGTAGTCATCCTCAAATTCTGCGAGTTGTGAACAAATGTTAGTGCAGTGACCAGTTCAATAGAATTGTTAAAACACTGGCGACGATTGGAGCAACATAACTTACCCGTGTGTTCTTCCTCGTCTCGCAATTTTGCTAGCCAAACCTTGTATGCATCAATTTGTTCATCTGTACATGGCTCATCTCTTTGACCCCTTTTTTGCTTCATGGGTGTTACGTTGACTTGTAAGTCAGTTTGTTGCTCCCTTGTCAACAACAATCTGACTTCCCTCTCCCCTTCATTGTTTTGTATCATTTATTCTGCATCACGACTGAAATCGATCGGCTCAAGAGTTGCTACTGTCCTGCCACATCGCTTCTTATAGTACATGAAGTCCCTACTAGCATAACCAAGCTGTTCTTTGAAACTTAACAAGGTAACATATGTGAGATTAGCCCTATCAATTTCGGCATATACAAATTCACTTCCTAGAGGTGCCCCATTGCATTCAATAAGAAGTTTCCACACCTGACCCGTCAATGGGCTTCTGTATGTATAGATAGCGAAAGGTTAATTAGGTAAACTAAAACCCAACAAGCCCAACCAGTCCATGTTTCCAGTACTGTCATCGCCCTTCACAACAACACCACTGTTTTGTGTACTTAGGTTCTTCTCTATAGCAGCCGTCCGAAATAGAAAACCATTTATGTAGCATCTGTTGAAAACTCGAGCACGATGGTCTGGTCCACGGGAAAGGGCATACATTAGCTCACTAGTTTTCCCTTCATCATAGAGTCTGGAGATCTGCACTCATTTGAAATAAAATATATTAGTGAAATAAATGACAGCATTATGAACCAAACAATACAAAATAAAATAGAAACTCACTATACACTCAAACCAGCCTACAAATTGGTCTCTGTGATGGTTTTCAACACTCCGTGAGCTGATACTTCTAAGCTCATTCTTATGGTCACTAAATTAAAACAGAAAAAGAGGGGCTTCAGTAAGTTACACAAACATGAAAAATAATACTACAGATTTAGTACATCTAAAGTAGAACTTACTTTATCCATTGAATGGCTTCATCACAGTTTGTAATTATGTAGTGCCTCATCCGATGCAACTCCGTAGTAGAAATTGACTCGATGCAACATCCTTTCCTACCGTAGTCAATGCTCCCGAATATGCTTAGCCCAGATGGTGGTTCGTTCACTGTAGCCCTTTCATGACGCTCTGGACGATTAAGCTTGGTGTCGACGTCTTCCAAGAAGTGAGAGCAAAATGTCATGCACTCCTCAGATATATATCCCTCGGCAATTGAACCCTCACGGTGCGCTTTGTTCCTCACATAGCCTTTAAGTGTACGTAGGTACCTCTCAATAGGATACATCCATCTGTAACACACGGGCCCTCCAAGTCTAGCCTCTTCAGCTATATGAACTGGCAAGTGCATCATGATATCAAAAAACGCAGGCGGGAATACCATCTCAAGCCGACAAAGAGTCTCTCTAATCAAAGTGCTTAGGTTCTTAAGTTCTTTTTCCTCCATCTCCTTTGAACATATTGCCTTGAAAAACCGACTGAGCTCAATCAATGGGATGACGACATCTTGTGGCAATATGTTGCGAACTATTAAGGGTAAAAGATTCTGAAATATAATATGATAGTCATGAGTTTTGAGAACAGACAGCTTACACCCAGTGACATTCACAGATTTCTTGATATTCGAGGCGTAACCATCAGGCATCTTCAATCCTTCTAGAAATTTCAATAATATTGTCTTTTCATCCTTGCCTAGGAAGTACAACGCTGGTGGCAAAGTATACTTACCATTCTCGACCATAGGATGTTGATCCTTCCTTATCCCTAGATGTTGCATGTCAAGCCGAGCCTTCTCACTATCCTCGCCTTTACCTTGTATGTCGAGCAAAGTCCCCAATATGGCCTCGCATATGTTTTTCTCGATGTGCATCACATCCAAATTATGCCTTACAAGCAATGAGCTCCAGTAAGGCAGTTCAAAAAAAATACTCTTCTTCCTCCAGTTGTGCCATCTAGTTTCTTCTTCACGCTGCTTCCTCTTTTTTGTCGCCTTCCCGAATTTCACTTGCTCAAAACTCTCATACTGTAGCATCACTTGCTCGCCGGTAAGTGGCACCGGAGTCTCCCTGCGTTCCACCTTGTTATTGAAGCTAATCTTGTTCCTGCGCCACCTGTGGTCCGAAGGCAAAAAGCGGCGATGTCCCATGTAGCAATGCTTGGACCCGAATTTCAGCCACAAGTAGTCAGTATCCTTATGGTAGTATGGACATGCAAACTTGCCTTTCATGCTCCAACCTGATAGCATCGCATATGCAGGAAAGTCATTAATTGTCCAAAGTAGAAGTGCACGTAGAGTAAAATTTCTTCTTCTCCTTCGCATCCCATGTTTCAACACCCTTTTCCCAAAGATCCTTTAGCTCATCAATCAGGGGCTACAAATAAACATCGATGTTCATGCCAGGGGATTTTGGGCCAGGTATCAACATCGACATCATCCAAAACGATTGTTTCAAACACATCCAAGGAGGCAAGTTATAAGGAATTATGATCACAGGCCATGTAGTGTATGTAACATTCAACATCCCAAATGGATTGAAGCCATCGGATGCAAGACCCAACCTAACACTGCGAGGATCCACTGCAAACTCCTTATATATGTCATCCACATGCTTCCATGCTAGTGAGTCTGCAGGGTGACGCATTTTCCCATCACGAACCAATCCTTCTTTATGCCATCGCATATATGATGATGTGGTCTCCGTCATGTACAATCTTTGAAGCCGCGGAATAAATGGGAAATAACGTAGAATTTTACGAGGGGAACGCTTCTTTGTTCCAGTAGTGCCACTAGCCTCATCAATCCCATCTGAACCCGTGGTTTTCCACCTAGACTCACCACATATTGGACAAGTATCCATCTTAGCATAGTCCCCACGAAACAATACACAATCATTCTCACATGCATGTATCTTTTGGTAATCAAGCCCAAGATCTCGAACAAACTTTTGCACTTTCTCCAAGGTGTTTGGGATACAATGGCCTTTAGGGAGCGGCGAGAGCAGGATGAATCTGATTCCAAGGCACTATTACTAAGACCATACATGCATTTAATCTGAAAGACCATGACAATGAAAGAAACCTTAGTGGCCTCCTTGCAACCTGGATACAATTCCTTCTGTGCCTCTTTCAATAATTCATAGAAATTCTTTGCTTGTTCATTTGGCTCTTCGTTATTACTATCTATGATGTCGCCATGCAAAGCACCCCTGATTAGAGAAGAAACTAGATCAGTGACAGAAGCACCATCACCTGATGCCCCTTCATTGCAATCCTCTTCAATAGGGACGTCCTTGCCAGCTGACGCTTCATCGGTCTCTTGCTCTCGGATAAAAATTTCATCAAACCCTCTCATTAGTAAATGACGTTCAACCTCATATTGTAATCTATAGCACTCGCAACGACACCTTGAACACGGACGAGTGCGTTTCTCCTTTAGATGTGCCTCAAATGTACTTTCAAAAATTTCTTGAATCGGTTTGCCACTCGGTTGTTGATTTACCCATACGCATCCAACTGCTGCCAGCTTGTGACATGATTCCAAAGTATATCAATCAACAAATAACACCCAATAATCTGTCCAACGTACCAGTACCTGCAACACCTCAACACAAAAATAGACAATTAAGAAACCTTATCAAGCAGCACAGAAATCATTTACAAAAAAAGTAATACAAAATAGATTAGAAAACTAGGTTCAATATAATCAAAGGATACGACTTGCCTTGGCCTTGCTCAGTTGACGGCTCTTGCTCTTCAAACCCTGCTTCTGCTCCTTCGAAGACGTGATCTAACGAGGGAGAAAAAGGAACAAAACTCAAAATAAATTCAAATAAAATTCAAATGAACTTCAAAAACTTTCAAACAAGAACCAAAAGATAGAGCTCAATGTTAGATGAATTTAGGAAAAAGAATCGGGTCAATCGGAGCTAGGACGACGGAGAACGGGCTCTTGAAAAAAAACCTAATTTGGGAAAAGGCTGAAAATCGAAAATTGCACTGTGCTGTGGACCCGGCTAATGAAATGATCAGTCTACGGTGAACCCGGCGCATGAAACAGTGCTGGGGACGTGGCCGGTTCACGGGTTTACAGCTGACATGCGGGCCCCGCATGTCAGTGGCTCCGTGCACAGGTAACCGGGCGCACAGGAAGCCGAAGCGGCAGCATGGCTGACGTTAGCGATGATGTTCGCGTGTGCGGGCCGCGAGGTGGCTGCGGGAACCGAGGCGGCGCATTTCGACCGAGGCGACGTCGGTGACTAACCGACGGTGAGGCAGATGGCGGCAGCTCACCGGCGGCAACGGCGAATAGCGGTGGCGGTGCTCGTTGGCGGACGACGGTGGCGACGCTCGTTGGCGGACGACGGCGACCCTCGACGAGACGCCGACGACCGCCGCCGGCGAAGACGAAAGCGGAGGCCCGGGTGGCGGTGAACGGCGGCGAGCTCCGGCGGTGGCTAGCGGCGGCGAGCTCGGGACGGCGACGGACCCCAGGGTGGGCCCCTTTTATACGCCCGAGGATGACCAGCTCGTGCACGGCACGGAGTTCGCGGCGGAAACGGCGAGCGGCGACGTGTCGGACCGAGACGAGACCGGTCGGGGCGACACGACAGCAGGCCCCACCGCCGGTGGCACGAGGCGACGGACGGCAGAGATGACGCGCGGGCACAAGGGCGACCTGGATGGATGACACGTGGCCACCATCGGGCGAGGCAGCGCGGGCGCGGATGGGCGACGCGTGGCCGGGGGCGAGGTGCGGCTGGGCCGGTGGCCTACTGAGCGGAGAAGAGGGCCGGAGGCTAATGGGCTTTCGGCCCACTGGCTTTTAGGGTTTTTAAATCTTTTTCTTTTTCCAAAAATTCAAATAAAGCCTTTTGAGCTCCAGAAAAGAGAAAATAAATCCAGAAAAATTCCAATAAATACTTTGAGACTCTAGGAACCCAATTAAAATATTTTGACAAATGTTCATGTTTAGTTTAGTCATATTAAATACTTTTAATTAAATAAAATTCCATTTAAGCTTTGATTAATTCCATAAAAATTCAACTGGTGAATTTTATTTTAAAAACTTCAAAAAGGCTCTAAAAAATCATGATGTTACAACTATCTTAAATTTTATTTAAACATGCCTGTATGCAAAGTCATGGTTATGATATCAATATCAATCTCATCAAACAATTTTCTTCTCAATACATAAAGTTGCCAAACCATGTATCAATAAATCATCGTTGTCTTTATGATTCTATTAACTGATATACTCGTTTCCTCTTTTTTTTCTTCTCACTGCTAGATGCATATACTTTGTAAATCACATGGCGGCACTGAAATTTAAAGAAACAATCAGTACCAGTGCAAATGTTGCCCAGATACGGATACGAGTATCGGATACGATACGCATCGGATACGCGGATACGCCATTCTCTAAAAAACAATATAATGACACGGCGATACGGTAGATAAACATATTTTAATATTATATTTAGTAACTAAATAACAAACCAAGTACAAGTTTAGCGGAGGACCAGTGCTGGCGGTCTGGTGTTGGGGCACCGTGAGGTGCTAGCCAGCGTGTGTTGCTCGAGCGAGGTAGGCACAGGTGTTAGGGGCGACGGCAGGTCTTGGGCGGCGTCAATTGTGCGATCGAGGCAGGGGCAGGTGTTAGGGCAGCGGCGGCAGGTGCTGAGGCGGCGTGAACTCATCGACCGAAGCAGGGTCAGGTGTTAGGGCGACGGCGGCAGGTGCTGGGGCGGCGTGAACTGATCGACCGAAGTAGGGGCTCTAGGTATGGACGTACGGTGTTGGGCGGCCACGTAATTTCTCAGTTGAAAAAAAGGAAAAGAAAGAGAGAGAATGACAGGTGGGGCCCACCTGTCAGTGGGCCGCCGAGTTGATAAAAGGAGGAGACTTCGTCTCCTCCCGGGGCTGGCCCGCGTGATGTTTCGCATTCGCGTTCACTTCATCTTCTCTCCGAGCGGCGCGACCGCGTCGTGCGAGCGACTGGGTCATGCGGTGGCGATGGCGGCGAGGGAGGAGCCACCGGCGCGGACGCTTCGGTGTCAGCCATGGCAGTAGCCCGCCGGCTTCCGCCCCGCTTCCCTATTTATGCCGCCTCTCCTCTCTTTGGTGACCGAATGCAAGAGTAAGTTTCCCCTCTGATCTCAAATCTCTCGCAGTGTTTCTTCGATCTTGAGCCTTGAGAACCGCCGGTCGGGTTATCTCCTATCGTCGTCAGCTGTAGAGCGCAAATCGCCGTTTCTAGGGGTTTCCTCGTGCGGTTTCCTTGAGCCTTTTCGTGGATTTGGCCGAAAGGAAAGGTCTGGGGTTAATCCTTAGAAGTTGATTTGGCTTGGGCTTGTGCTGTGTTTGTGTGAGATCTGTGATCTGTTCGTGTTATTTGCGAGCACTCTCGGCCGGAGTTCTTGGTGTTTTTGTGCAGTGTCAACCCTAACCCTCGTCTCTAGGCTCAGCAACCAAGGTTGGAGTGGGCATTGTATCCCCGTCTACCTCACTCCTTTACTGCGAGTGGCACAAGGGGTGATAGGTCTTCTGGGTCAACGCCGTGAGCATGCCTTGCCACTTTTCAAAGTCTTCTCGGTGATTTCGAATATCACTACTACTTTGAGTATATTAGTTGTTGATTCTTTGCAATTTTATGAAATATTTCACTTGTCTGTGATTATCACTAGCGGGAAGATTGAAAAGAATTTTCTGTGATTTGATTGCTCTGTGATGAAAATGAAAAATTGCTGAGATTATATATGGATGTGATGGTAGATTGATCTTGAGCATTCAATTAAAGCTATCATTTTTTTCACTGGTCATTAATTCTGCTATCATTGGGCTTGCTATTCATGTTTAGTTGATCTCTGTGTGAGGTCTGTTTGCTAGTTTGCATTGGTCTAGTCTGACATCTGTCGAACAGTGGCGGATCTAGGATTTCAATCATGGGGGTACGGATCAAAATGATATAGTTCATCGACATTGACATAATTCGGTCACTAAATGATGATAAAATAGTTGCGATTATATATAGATGGAAGTATGGAACAAGTTACATGTTTCCATTACAAGTTTCCAACTAAATCTTATAAATTATAGTATGATAGAAACTAAAGCTTCACACGCCGTTCCGCCATGGCTTGAAAGCGTTTAATGATATCTTCATCGCTTACACGTCGGAAAAAGTCACGCTCAATAAATGTGACCAAACAATCATTTAAGTATTGATCACCCATCTTATTCTGAAGCTTGGTCTTCACATAGTTCATTGCTGAAAATACTCTCTCAACACTTGCAGTAGCCACAGGAAGGATGAGGACCAATTTCAACAACAAATAAACAAGTTTAAAGCGATCGTGCTTCTTTGTCTCAACAAGTTTGATAGAAAGCTCATTAATATTCTTCACTTGTTGAAACCTTGTGTCGTTACGCACATCAACAATAAACATATTAAGTTGCGAAGAAAGTTGGACCAAATCTGTACTTGTGAAATCTTGAGGACAAAACTTTGCAAGTTTAATAAGTTTTTCTTTGTCATAAGAAGCAAATGAATTCACTGGATTCAAAGCAGCCATGCAAACAAGAAGCTCTGTATTAACTTCATCAAACCTGCCACAATATCATAAGGAGAAAATAAATTATTGTGAAAGGAAGAAAACAGAAAAGATGAAAATAATAAAATATTAAGCAAGGTAGCATATTTATCGAACCTGCTATTGAACTCTTGGAGTTGCATATCATTGACACTTAGAAACATTTCAACATGGAACCGATGAAGATTCTTTACTTTCACAAAGTAACATTTTGGTCTCCCCACAGGCACATAGAAACCATCCATATCAGGAACCTTGATTCGATGTTTAACACAAAAAGATGTGACATCCTTCAGAAAGGTTTCCCATTCATTGTCCTCCCGCAGCACTTGCAAATGAAACTTAGTCATCTCAACAAGTTCAATAGCATTAAGAATGTCTTGATCCCTTCTTTGCAAAGCCTTGCATAATTCATCAGTATATCCAAATGTGGTAAGCAATAAGTGTGCCATGAATACAAAGTCAAATGACTCAATTACTGTCAAGCAATTTTGAGCTTTTATATGCTCAGATTGAGATTTATCTTTCCCAATCTTGCTAAGAACTTTTCAGAGTGTGGGATACATAGCAATAATACGAGAAATAGTCTTATAGTGAGTTCCCCATCGAGTATCTCCTGGCCTACCTAGACCCATCTCTTGATTTAAACCTTGTCCTGTTTCGATTTCACCCAGTTCTAAAGCTTCCAGAACCTGCTGTGCCTGGGCTTCTCTAAGCATGCGATGCTTTTTACAAGAAATCCCAACAACATTCAAAATATTTGTGACATTATCAAAGAATGCAACACAGTCATCATTTTGTTTGGCAACAGCAACAAGAGTCAATTGGAGTTGGTGCGCAAAGCAATGAGTATAGTATGCCGAAGGAGATTCATCCATAATTTTTGTTTTCAGCCCATTGATTTCCCCCTTCATGTTACTAGCTCCATCATATCCTTGACCACGACATTTAGATAATGTCAATGAGTGGTCCATAAGAAGAGACACTATTGCATCTTTTAGTGTTGAAGAAGTAGTATCCTCAACATGAACAATGCTAAGGAATCTTTCTGTAATCCTCCCTTTTTTATCAACATACCTTATGCAAAGAGCTAATTGTTCTTTTTGGTAAACATCACTGGATTCATCAGCGAGTATAGCAAAGTAGTCATCTCCAAGATCTTCAATGATAAGCTTGCTTGTTTCTTTGGCACAACAATTAATGATATATGTTTGTATGGAATGGGCAGTCATCTGACAATTCTTGGGAGCATTCGCTAAAGTAACCTTTCTAACTTCTTCAAACATTTCTCCCGACCATTTCAGGAGTTCCTTAAAATTTCCCATATTGCTAGATGTGTCGCTTTCATCATGTCCCCGACAAGGCAGCCCTTGACGCAAAAGAAACCTCACGCAACCAATTGAATAGGTTAAGGGTGCCTTTGGTTGAGCTTTTGGGAGCTGCTTTTGCTTCCAAAAAGCCAAAAGCCAACCAAAGGGGTGGAAACAGTGCTTTTGAAGCGACTACTTTGGGTAGTCTGATTTTGAAAGCACCTTGGACCCTACTTTTGGCTTTTGGCTTTCTGCTTTTTGAAATGGTGAAAATAGAGAGCTGTTTCACAGTTGTTTCAAGGAAAATAGAGATAGGAGGTAAGTTTTATACTTGTTTGAATCAAATAGCTTACAGCTTTTCCACAGCCCACAACCTACAAAGACTTTTCCACACCCTGACACACCACGACTTTTGAAGCCACAGCTCAACCAAACACACCCTAAGCGAGCCTTATATTGAACTTTTTCTTCTATGGTGTGCTTAATGTAAGTACTTGCGATTGATGTTTTTGGTCTGATGAAATTATTAGATTTCTCAAGAGCTTCATTGTGGGTACTTGTAATGCCTCCAACATGCAAGTCAAGTTTATCAGGCTGGTTCCATTTTCTAAACCCTCTATTCACAAAAGCATCACCACCAACATAATTAGTTGTATCCGCAAACAAATAACAAACAAAGCAGAAGGCAGCATCCTTTTCTACACTGTACTCAAGCCAATCATACTTGTCAAACCATCTAACACGAAAGCGGCGCTTACCACCAATTTCTCGTTGTGGAAAATTATATGTCCTTGGCTGGCATGGCCCTTTTGCAATATATCCTCTTCTCACTGCAGCTTGCTCATTTGCAAAATATTGGATGATGGGGATCCTCTTTCCAGGATCATGGGGAAGACGGTCAACATCATAAACTCCCTCTTCTGTCTCTTGTGCCCCTCGCGTATTTCTTCCTCACTAGGATTTTCAGGTCTTGCTTCTTGATCTTCTGCCTCCTGTGTCTCATGTATTTCTTCCTCACAAGGATTTTCAGGTCTTGCTTCTTGATCAATGTCATTGAGTTGATTTGGAGTAGACGAAGATACCTTTTGTGCTTTCTGTTTCTGAGCATGAGCATTCCATAGAGATGCAAGATCATTATTCCTCTTCATGCTACTTGATGTTCTGCAATTATAAAATTAAATACATACTGATTACTGAGTACTCTAGGGATGAATATTTTCTAAGAAAATAATTGGCCAAACTAGAACTAATATTCCTCAAACTAGAATTATTGATTATTGAACTAATATGATTGATTGGAACAGAACAAGACTGAATTTTACCCTCTGCAACTTGTCAGTTCCTGGCTTGCCGCTTGCACCTACGACCAGCAAAGTGGCGTAGGAACTAGGAGGGCCGGAGGGATCATCGGCGCAGAGATCGTAGGAAGCAGGAGCGCCCCGGCCGTCAGTATGATAGTACGGCGACAAGGTCACGAGGGTTTCCGAGTTCCGACGGGGCTGAGGAAGGAAGCTGAGGGGATCGATTTCTCGTCGTTTCGTCTTCGGCAAATTTCCTATACATGTACGTGCAGTTTAGATTTTAGAATTGGGCTGTTGTTGGGCCTAGAAAGGAACGAAGGTAGAGTGCTGGTGCTGTTGTATGGGCTGAGCAGACTATCAATTGTATTTAACAATGTATTATACATATACAAGGTATTAAAGGGTATATATACTTGGTATTTTTCCAGAAATTTTGGGGGTACAGCTGTACCCCCATGCACCTACTGTGCATCCGCCCCTACTGTCGAACCTTGTTGACCTGTTGGATCAGTGGCATTCTCTGTGAATGAATGGAAGACTGATTTATGGGAAACTTTTGCAATGTCCAGTGGGCTGTTTTCTTCACTTGTAGATTTTTGGCAGTAGCAAGATTTAATTTGCTCAAAGATCTAATATATAACTGTCATATATAATCGAGATTAAAGTTTGTCATAGCGGAGATGGCCAAGATTAAATCTTTTGGAACTAGCCTTCTGAGAGCACCAAAAACAATGCAATTTGTTAATTATATGCTGAATGAGGTCATATATGTTAAGGTTTTGAGATTAGCATTTCATTGTGCTTATTCACTTGAGGTTATGCTAATTATGAACTGTTACATGACATTTAATTTGGGCTTAGGTTTAATTTGCAATGGCCTACAAAATTCATATGATTATATGTTGATTAAGTCATTGTTATGCCATATTTGTTATGCTTGGACTATTATAATTATTGCTAGAATTAAATTAAGAATTATGCTTATACCATATTTATTACAACATGTATGTCCATAAGAAACACACTCCGGCTTCATTGCACATTTGCATGCGTTGACAGACTTTTCTTCTCCCAAGACTTCACAGTCGCGTCCATAGAGAGGTGGTTATTTTCATCAACAAATTGACATTTGTCTTTTGATGTTCAAGTCGCTATACCTGTTTTGGCGTTACAGTTGATCTTTTTTGGCAATTCGCTATCCCTGTTTTTGAATTACGGCAACTAGGTTTTTATTATGACGATAAGTTTGATACTGCATGCGTTGACAGACTTTTCTTCTCCCAAGACTTCACAGTCGTGTCCATGGAGAGGTGGTTATTATCATCAACAAATTGACATTTGTCTTTCGATGTTCAGGTCGCTACACCTGTTTTGGCGTTACAGTAGATCTTTTTGGCAATTCGCTATCCCTCTTTTTGGATTACGGCAAATAGGTTTTTATTATGATGATAAGTTTGATAAACAGTATCAGCTGATAGAAGTTTAAGCTAAAAATCGGCTCAAAAACCACAGTTATTGTCCTTGTCGATAAGTCAGCTGGAATTCATTAAAAGTGGCAATTGTCAGAGTACTTCCCTTCCTTTCCATCATGTATTTCAGTTAACACTGTACCCCTTTAATTTTAAAAAGAAAACTGTTACGCATCTTTTACAGTAATACGGATTATGGCACGTTCGGTTTACAGATGGAGGAAATGTACGTCTTAACAAATCAAAAAGAAAAGTTACAGGATTATGTGAAACCCCCAATTGAGGGATTGAGCACGGCTTGTGGCCAATTAGGGTACTTTTGGAATTACTTAAAGCAAAAATTGTATCTGTGGACATTTTAATTTCTATTTAGTAAGATTCAAGTAATGTACATTAAGTACACTGACAGTACAAGTCGTATGTTGGCAGATTGTGAAGTACATGGTATTGCAATAATAAAAAATATAGCTATATATAAACTAAATAAATTCTCTAAATGAAATAACGTCAACAACTGTGTGATGGAATTGACATTAATTGGATTACCAAATATTTTTTGTTGCGCATATGTTTATAATTTCATTTTTCCTGAAGCACAGCACTTAAATCAAGTAACATGTAGCTAAATTTTCCTTTCATGTCCTGTTATAACTTAATTCCATTTCAGTTTACAGAAATTATATGAACCTAACATACTAGGACAATCTATATATGTGAACATAAATCCATCCTGCAATGGTTCTAGAAAATCCATTTGGAAAAATCTGCACCCAACGTGCTGGACACGGCCATCATCGCATCATTGACTGTTTTTTACGGATCTTGCTGCTTGAATTGTCAGGAAGTGCGCGTTTGTTGTTTTGCTTTGAACAGTTCTGAACCGTCGGTAGTGACTCATGCATTAGCTCAGGGATTAGAAATTCTAATAAGTACCAGCAGACTTAAGAGCATATAAAATTTCGTCGGCTTGCATAAAAGCCGCATTCAAGCTAGCACCAAACAAATACGTCCCAATAGATACACTTACCTGTCTAATACGGCGATATGAAAGACGACGCAGCAGAATCCCACTACAAATAAGCGTCTTATCATCCAGCTTAGCAATACGTAGTGTACTCCAGTACTACTGCTCTCCTACAGTTTACAGTCTACAGTACACAGATAATATAAGCATGGCGTCCAAAGCCATGGTTGTGCTGTGCGTCATGGTGGCGTGTCTTCTCCTCGTCACTCAGGAGGTGGTTGCCGCCAGAGAGCTGCTTGCTGATCCCAATAGTACGTGCATGTATATACATACTGCTCTCTGCACTCTGCATTCCTAGCTACAGATGATGCATCTAATTAAATGGTCATAGCATGACTGCTGCTTCTCCCTGCCTGCCTGCAAATAACAGACGAGGCGAGCAAGGGAAGCAAGAAAGACAATATCAGCATCTCCATTGGAGGTGGAGGTGGGCACGTCTCCATCCATGGTTCCGTCCATTTCGGAGGCAAAGACAAGCCCAAACGCGGCGGCGGCAAGGAGACACCAGGCTATGGGCAGCCTCATCCGTGATGCACTTAATTGTGAACTCCTCTCGGTCATTTGGTGGTAGTAGTCACTACTACAGAAAAGGTCATCACAGACGGTTCGAAATCGTCATCACAGACGGTTATCTGAACCGTCTGAAATTATGGGTCGATGATAGTTATCACGAGCGGTTTTCAAATCGTGATTATCCGATATCACATACGGTTTTTATTACAAACAAATGCGTGATTATCGATATCACGACGGTTTTTATAAAAACCGTCGTGATATCGATAATCACGACGGTTTGTAATGAAAACCGTCGTGATATCCGATAATCGAGCGGTTTTTATAAAAACCGTCGTGATATCGATTATCACTGCATCGCTTTTAATGAAAAACCGTCTGTGATATTCCTCCCCCCTAACAGAATCTATTTCTGTTTATTGGCTAGCCTCAGGAAATGCTAGCCGTGCCCTCTGAAACAAGCAGATAAACAAGTATAGATACAATTCACATCTCAATTCATTTGACAAACATCCAATTCACATCTCAATTCATTTGACAAACATCCAATTCACATCACATTTCATTCACAGACATAAGGCATCCATTTCGCAAATGAATTAATTGAAATGAAATAAAATATGCATTTACAAATTCAGAATTACAGAGTGATAAGAGCAATAAAAAATCAATCTGCTGTGATGGAACTCTCCATCTGATTTGATGACTTTAGCCCACAAAACCAAAGCAACTCTCCTCGAATTTTCGCTAAGTCCGGCTGTTCCAAAGCAGATTTAGAGATGGGCGCAACTTTGTAGATAGGAATATCAGCGCGCACATATAACACGTGACATGTATGAAATAATTGTGGGAAGATTGACAAACCTTAGCATTAGTGATCTTGGTGGAATCGAGGAGTAGTCTCATATGGTGGCACACGTAGTATCCACACGTGTTGCCGGCTCCTCTTGGTGGCACCGCAAAAATAGAATGTGTTAAATCAAGTGGCATTACTACTATGTGTTGTATATGATTAATTAATATGTAGCTAGGGAATACCGGAAACTTGCGATCATGTTTCAAGGGCTTGGCCCCCGTCATCGAGTCACGTGTTTGTTTAACGTATGTAGCGAACGACCTTCGTTATTCGAAAAAGTTAGATTAGTCATTCGAAAGGAAAGAGTACAATGTACAATGTACGTACCTATCGAGTATTCGGGCGATAGCTGTGTACTTGGATTTGTTCTTACTTAGAGAATCAAGGTATATAGCCTTGTTCCATTTTGGTATAATTACAATTAAAATCCAATGGAATTCCTCATTGTATGGCATAAGAACAAATTCCTTATCTTGGTGAGCAGCGATTGCTTTTACAATATAGTCCTCGGCGAAGGATGCATCCTCGATGATGGTATCAATGGCGACCAAGCGTGGGTCAAGGAAACCAATTCGTGATTTCGATGATCTAGCTTCGGTCAGCATGAATCTATATATAGCACAGAAAAGCAACAAATTGTGACATATATCGGTATTACGTGAATAGAGATCGTGATTGTACGGACTTACAGCGTCAAAGCATCGAGCAGTGAGGCGTCGAGGCGTTGGCGTGAAAAGTTCAAATATATCGTCGAAGGTCACCGCGAAGACACATTCACGAACCGTGAATGAAATGTTCTGCTTGAATTTGTGATGATACGAGCGCCGTTCTCCCTCGGCTTATTGGACTATTCCATATACCAAGTGTGGAATCTTTGGCAGCAAGTCCTAGTTCTAGGAGCTCTTTCTTGAGTACCATCGGTCGCCTAGCACGAATTTGCGGGCCAATGGCATGTACGGGATATCGTCATCGTCCTTCATCTTTGATTTGCCCGCCATCGCCTCGATTGTCGCTCGACTTTATGCTAGTCGATTGTAATGGTATAGACGGTGCAAGTTGCTCGCGAGAATAGCTCCGTGGAGATAGCACCGTGCAGTAGGCGTGGTTCGCCTTGCCGTGTGGAGATGTCACGATGCAAGTTGCTCTGGCGAGAATAGCACTGTGGAGATAGCACCGGTGTATGTTGCTGTGGTTCGCTTTGCACTTACAGTCCTGCCACCGGTGAAGAAGCCTCGGGAGATGTCGCTTTTGGGCCTTCGGATGAATGTTCCAATGGCCTGTCCTAGAGTCATGATCTCGTCGTTGGGGGCCGGTGGCGGGACCACATCAAAATTGACATACACACCATCCACATTAACTTTTGCGGCTGGCGCTAAAGCTTGACCGTGCACCACGGCCCGATATGAGACGAATATGCCCGCCCCAAGCGGCGAACAAGGAATGGAGCCATATCTCACTTGGAGCTGCAGTTCGAGGCTCCTACATAACGATACAAAATTAGCTACTCGAATAGGCCTACCAATGGAACAAGCATTCGAGAGGTAATAATTATTACGAGGATGTCGTCCACGGAAATTTGGACTGGTATCGTCGGATTGGACGAGCGGCTACTCGGACGGTTGTGCGGGCTAGCTAGCATAGCGGCGGTGGTGGCACGATAACTTTCATGCTGTTTCGCACCTCTTCTCTCGATTACATCACCCATCCGAGCTAATATCTCCTCTTTAAGAGATTCCTTGATCTCTTCTCGTAGTGTCGTCACGCTCGGCTTTGTTTCTCTTCCTACGCCGATACATTCCGGAGTCATCTTCGAAACCATGTTTCCAAGGAACGTAAAGCCCAAGGCCTCTCGTACGACCCGGGTGCTCCTTATTTCCCAGGGCCACGGAGAGCATATCATTCTCCCTTGTTCCCTGGAATGATCCCAGGGTAGATTCAAAACTCAGCTCTTCCTGCAAGAGCACGAAATGTCATTTCAACTCATACGAAGTTGTGGAGTAATTACAAGCTACGTAGTTCTATCGATATCTTACCAGGCGCTGGGACACTTGCTGGTCAGCAGGGTTTCGAAAGGAGATGTCCCCCGATGTCGTTGTAGATGACCTTGCTCTAATCCAATTTCGTGCGCGGTCATCCGGGATATTGGAAAACGGCGGGGCGATGTCCTGTGCAGCTGCCAGGTCATCCTCCTTCATCCACTGCGGGATTTTACCCGCATACCCACCGTGCCAAGTGCGTGGGGTGTGTGTTTTTTGCCTGGAGGGCCTTGTGCGCCGTACTTGTACTTTTGAACTCTTCGGACGTCTTCATCGCCTTGAACTCTTCCCATTGTGGTTCCAGGAATGGGTATATATGAAAAGGCGTTTCGTCCGTCTCCACGTATTTCTTGACAAGCGTGCTCTTGAAGTTCTTCCATGCTTTGCACGCCCCTAGGTAGGTTTGTCGTTGCACGCGTGTAGGTGTTCTTACGGGAACTCGAGCGATGCCAAAATTTCGGTCCACGACTCACGTTTCCGAGTGTTAGGCACGTTCTTCCACGAATTGTATGTGATCTCAATTGTTCTCGTGCAACTATTCCGACCATGCTTGAATGCGCTACCGCTTTTAGGAAGGATAGGGACCCCGGATCGTTTCTGCGTGTGATGGTCCTGTCGGCCCTCAGGCTTCTTCGATAGCCCTCTTCCTTGGCGTCTTGATGTTGGAGCGGACACCTCCGGCGATGATGTTGAAGAATGCGCGGGTGATGTGTTGCTCATTTTGTGGGTCTATTAAGATAAGATGAGAAAGTGATCATATTGAATTGGAAGACAAGAGAGGAGTAGAGGAGGGGAGAAGGGAGGGGTGATATGGACATAGAGAGGGGTGATGTGCCTATCTTAGCACCTACTTTAGTTGCTAATACTATAAACCAAATAGCAAAGTCCCTAAACAAAGTTCTATGAAGCAAATGGAACAAACCAGTGTATCAAGTTCATTGAACCGGATACACTGGAGTGTCCCACTTGCTTCATGCCCTTTGAATGTCTATGTGGCATATATTATTACTACAAGGTCTCTAAACAAAGTTCTATGAAGCAAATGACACAAACTAGTGTATCTGGTTCATTGAACCTGATACACTAGAGTGTGTCACTTGCTTCATGCCCCTTGAAGGTCTGTGTGGCATATACACTAGAGTGGTCCTTGATTGCTTAATGTGTTCTCTCAAATTGTAGGGGTGATGTCTAGATACATGGAGCATTTGGGTGGAAAGATCAACTGTTTCGTCAGGCGCATGACTGCCAATTCGAAGCATACCATAGCATCCGAGGCCTGCTGCTGTGTCTTCAAGACACAGCTGCAGGCCTCGGATGTGCCTCGGATGCTATGCTATGCTTCGAATTGATAGTCATGAGCCTGACGACACAATGTATTTCTTTCCACCCAAATGGTCAATGTATCTTTCGCAATACTCTTCTTTGATTGGTGCTCTCAAATTGTAGGGTTGCACATGATAAGATGAGGAAGCAAGAAAAGTGAAACATGATGCTCAATGTTACGAAGAGAGGAGAGGAGTAGAGGGAAGGGGGAGAAGGGAGGAGGTGATGTGGACAGAGAGAGGGGGTGATGTGCCTATCTTAGTCCCTAAACAAAGTTCTATGAAGCAAATGACACAAACTAGAGCATCCTGTTCATTGAACAGAATTCTAGAATGTGTCACTTGCTTCATGCCCTTTGATCATCCTATCTTCCTTGATTGGTTAATTTGTGCTCTCAAATTGTAGGGTTGCACAAGATTAATCTTGGCCGTCCGCTACTAAATCATATACTCTTCCTTGATTGGTTATGCCAAATAACAGACATCAAGTATCAAGCATAACAAGATGAAGCATCAAGCATCAATGTAAGATGTACCAACGTAGACTAATCAACTGCAGATATCAAGCATAAATATGTACTATGTACCAATGTATCAAGCATAAAGCATAACAAACATCAAGCATCAAGCATAACAAGATGAAGCATCAAGCATCAATGTAATATGTACCAATGTAAACTAAGCAAGCTGCGATAAACAATGTACCAATGTAGTATGTACCAAATAGCATATCATTAACAAGATGGCATCAACCTAAACACTAACGAGAAGCATCAACCATAACACTAACAGAAGCATCAACCTAAATATGTACTATGTACCAATGTATCAAGCATAAAGCATAACGGCATCAAGCATCAACCTTAGGGTTTTGGTGACCTTAGGGGCGGACGAGGAGGAGGCGGCGACGCAGAGGAGGAGGCGGCGGCGACGGAGGAGGTGGAGGAGGCGGCGACGACGGAGGACGAGGAGGCGGCGGGCTCGCGCGGCGCGCGGAGGAGGAGGAGGCGGCGACGCAGGAGGAGGCGGCGGCGACGGGGACGAGGCGGCGACGGCTCGGCGGCGGCGACGGAGGAGGAGGCGGCGGGCTCGGGAGGCGGCGACGGAGGAGGAGGAGGCTGCGGCGGCGTCTTCGTCGGGAGGCGGCCGGCGAGGGCAGGCGAGGGCTCGGGAGGCGGCGGCGACGCGGGCTCGGGATTTAGATCGAATCGAATAACTACAGCGCACACGAAAACCCTTGGGAGAGGTATATATGTAGACAGATTATCACGGCCGGTTCTAAACTTAGAACCGTGCAGCGATAACATATCACTGACGGTTCTACACTTCAAACCGTCGTGTGAGAAACTATCACTGACGGTTCTACACTTAGAACCGTCTGTGATAGAAAACTATCACAGACGGTTCTACACTTAGAACCGTCTGTGATATGCCTTTGCCGACTCCCGCAATTAAGACAGCACCAATAACTACACAGCTGCATTCATATCAACCACCAAACAGCTGCATTCATATACAACACCAACCAGTTGATACATTTTGACAAGGTCTCAAATACATCACCCATATACATTTTCACATATACATCTCAAAATTGATACATCACACATTTTCACATATACATCTCAAAATTGACTACATCACACATTTTCACATATACATCTCAAAATTGACTACATCACATATTTTCACATATACATCTCAAAATTGACTACATCACACATTTTCACATGTACATCTCAAAATTGTCTACATCACACATTTTCACATATACATCTCAAAATTGACTACATCACACATTTTCACATATACATCTCAAAATTGACTACATCACACATTTTCACATATACATCTCAAAATTGTCGCACATTTTCACATATACATTCTTATTGTACTTGCTTATTTCCTTTAAAAATTAGCCCTTCATCATGATCAATGCGTACGTAACTGGTTTCGTCACGTTGTTCATCGTCGACCCTTATGCCATTTCCAAAAGGAGGTAACTCGTCAAATTGATTGTATTCCTCCTCGTCCACTACATTCTCCACTCCGACAATTCTCCTTTTTCCATGAAGAACTACATGGCGTTTCTTATTTGCCGGGTCGGTTACATAGAAAACTTGAACAACTTGATTGGCGAGTACGAATGGTTCGTCTTTGTACCCGACACGTTGGAGGTCCACGGTCGTGACACCGTACTTGTCAACCTTCACCATGTGGGAGATGCACCCAACGGCGTGAAATAAGGGGATCTTGAAAACCACATAGTCGAGCTCCCAAATCTCTTCTATGAAGCCATAGTACGAGTTTCTCGACCCATCGGTCTGAATGCATCTATCACGGACACCGCTGTTCGTTAGTGCTCTTGACATCCTAAGGCTGCGTATAGAATGTGTACCCATTGATGTCATATCCTTGCCATGTCACAACTGTAAATGTCGGCCCTTTTGCCAACCATGTCGTCTCACTCGGCGAGCTCCTAGCGATTTGCTCCTTCAACCATTGGTTGAACCGACGGTTGTGTTGCCTCATGATCCAAACATCCGGCGCTCCGGATTACATTGCGAAGCACATCCTTGTCTTTGGTCCACATAAGGCGCCACTTCAGTCATGTGTTGCAACACCGTGAAATGGGCTTGAGTATACGTGTCCATATCCGGAGTGATTGCTTTCCTTCCGATAGTTCCGAGACCCTTGACCTCCCTTATGACGAGATTGGGGACACCTATCGGTTGAATCGAGCTATATAATCGACACAAAACTCAATGACCTCTTCGCTTGCATAACCTTCGACGATGCTGCCCTCCGGTGAGAACGATTCCGTCACGTAGGACTTGAGAATTCCCATGAACCTCTCAAATGGGTACATGCTACGTAGGAATACGGGCCCGCACATTTTTATCTCCCACACAACGTGAACAATGAGATGGACCATGATATCGAAAAACGAAGGAGGGAAATACATTTCAAGGTGACATAGAGTCATCACCACCTCGTCCTGCAGAGCATCTAGTCCTTCGGGATCGATGACCTTCTGAGCAATTGTGTTAAAGAAATAACATAGCCTCATGATTGTCTCTCGGATTTTGATCGGCAAAATATTTCTAATTGCACACCGGACATACATGCATGTTTGCATACCCTTTACGGTAGAGGATACAATCGTTTGGGCATGCATGTATTCTTTCTACTTCCATTCCCAACGGACAAAGAACCTTCTTAGCTTTATACGTGGTTTTAGGCAACTCATTTCCCTCCGGAAGCATGTCCGCTAAAAGACCTAGCAGCGCCGTGAAACTCTTGTCGGACCAACCGTTGCTTGCCTTCAATTTCAACAGTTCAAGCACGGCCGACAACCTCGTGTACTTGCAGCCCGTGTACAAAGGTTTCTCTGAGTCCTCCATCAAGCCACGGAATTTAACATACTCTCTCTCATCATAGTTCTCTTCTACATCGCGAAGCATCCGATCCAGTTATCATCGTGCAACCTATCCGAATCGAGCCACAATCGACATCACCGGCGGCATGTCGTTCACTTCTGAGCGATGTCATCCGGGGCATATCATTCACTTCACCGCGATGTCATCCGCGGCATATGATCATTCACTTCGCCATGACTGGTCCAACACGTATAATCCTTTTTGAAACCCCTCCGAATCAAGTGCGCTTCAATTTGCCCTCGGTTCTTAAACATCTTCAAATTTCATGATCGATGCATGGACAGCACATATATTCCACCCCTTATTCAACATATCCTCCTCGCGGCTCTTATAAAAGCGAAACGCCATTAATGTACTCTTCACTCACACGGCTCGCGGCATACATCCGGCCGGTCCTACGTTACGTACATATGTAACAACTTAGTATTAAAATCTAGATTAACTAATTATATATAACTACATATATACTGGCCACATTTATTATATTGAGACTTAATTTGCCACTCAATTCATATTACAAACACAACATCTATTATATAACCAACAATTTTGCAAAATAACCATCTTCAATAACCACTCATGGATTACTTAGAACTAAATTGTAATGCAATTAAAGAAAAATAATTTTCATTACTAACCATATCTCTACAAACAACCAGAAAGTCTGAATCTTAATTCAAAGCTCAATCTCGCCTCTTCCCACCAAATTAATCGGCTCAAATCGCCTAGCTTCCTCCCGAGTGAAAAAGTGCGCGCAGATCTGGATCGAAATGAAGACAGATGAGGTGCGAGCGGCGCAATAAATGGCCTGAATTATCACAGGCGGTTTTAATTAAAACCGTCGTGATAATGATTATCACAGCGGTTTTTTCTAAAAACCGTGCGTGATAAATATTATCCTGACGGTTTTAATGAAAACCGTCTGTCTAAGCTTCATACGAAGCGCGCGCGTGTTTGATCGTCTATTTAACGTCTCTCGATCGTTATACTGAGCGTCTATATCATTAATGTTTGGGTATACGAACCGTTTGTGCTAAAGGTTAAATATGCGCTCCTAATCCAGTCTCTTCTACGCACGTACAATATTACAATATACAATACAACATGGCTTCTACTCATCGTTCTTGTGATCATCTCCTTCCTCTCATCTTTCATCACGAATTGTTCGGCCGGAACCTTACAGCGGCCAGCAATTTGCATCCGAGCGGCTTCTCGCACCCGCCCGCTCTCCTTCCCGACTTTCTTGCATCCGTCGACGCTTGACTGATCCTCCGCCATCGACGGGCGTCTCGCCGCCGCTCAAGAAAGGGAAACGCCCTCACCCCGGTTCTTCTCCACAATGTGCGCAATGCGGAAGAAGCTCTACACGCATTGCGAGACGGATGGATAGCCTTGCCGATCAAGCGAAGCGGCGATTCGAGGAATCTTTTCATGCTATCCTCTACGACATTATGGATGCTGCTGATCATTTGCCCAGGCTGCACGAGGAAGTGCTAAGGACAAGGGCAATCTTAACGGCGTTCGAGAATTTAGCGGCTGATCCTCCAAGTCCCCAAGTTGAAGAAGAAGCTTACGAAGCCCAAAAGAATACAATCTGGGAAACTCGTACTGCACGACTTTTGTAATAAATTTGCCTCTAATTGAAATTAATAAATTTGCCTTTAATTTGTGATCTCTTGTCTCAGTAGTTCTGTAGTTAAGTTATTAGAAGCAATGTGTACTTATATATTAACCTCTGATCTAGAATATGACAGAGAAAGGGACATCACAGCCGGTTCTTGTAAAAAACCGTCTGTGAACATTCCCAGACGGTTCTTAACAACAACCGGCTGTGATAGTCGACACAACACAGACGGTTTTTAATAAAAAATCGGCTGTGATAATCCCAGATTATCACAGACGGTTTTTAATAAAAACCGTCTGTGATATTCTAGTATCACAGACGGTTCATACGTAAGAACCGTCTGTGATACTCCTTTTTCCCGCCACAATTTAAAACCGTCTGTAATAGTGTACATTACAGGCGGTTTCACAAAACCGTCTGTGATTTGGCGTCTACTATTAGCCTTTCTGTAGTAGTGAGTACTCTTTGTGGAAATCTATTTCTATTAGTAGCGATCAGTATGGATGGCTGAAACTAGTACTGTTCGAATCAAAAATTTGTGGAAAAAACCGTGGATGCACAGATTGTATATGTATGTATGTGAGCTATACTTGTCTATTTTCTTCTCACATGAGGACGAACCAATAAATTTTTGCATGTGTGTAATAGTAGTTCTTTAAAGGACTTCATAAAAGAGTGCTTCAATACCACAATCTTTTGAAAATAAACGGGTGGTTCCGGAAATAAATATCTTATACTTCGATAGCCCTCTTATTTGCAACGGTTGTTAGATTAGATCAGAGTTTATGAGATACAGTACAAGCATGCACGATATCGAAAACAAAATAGATGAATCTTGTAGCAAACTAAAATAACAACGATAAAACAACCATGACGACAGAGAAAAGATTTGGTCGAGCTGACCATAAATTTCTTAAGCATAACATTAAGAGAATTCAAGGGATTATTGGTCTCTCACAACCCGCTCGAATTTTTTTAGAACTCTCGGATCCTTTCTCTATATAAAAATCTAGTGTGCTCTTGCTTGGCTTGTAGCATGCTTCTTGTGCTTTCTATAGCCACACCTTATAGTTTTATATAGTCCCCGTAGTTCTTCTCCATAGTAATGTATAAACCCTACTCTTAAGAGAAGTACGAGTCCTAATTCTATGAAAATTCTTTAGAAATCCTTATAGCACACATGCATGCCTTAAGTAGATTGGGATACGAGTCACCTTTCTTAGCGAGATATATGATCCGGTATAGACAATTTTCAGTCTTTGTAAGTGTACATATACAAGTCCACATGATGAAATAAAATAGCAAAAAGTAAACATGCATGCACCAAGATATCATCGTTGGAAGATAATTCAACTGTACATCATTGGAAAAGAAAGTCAACAATATTGTGGTATGGATATGGGTGTCAAACGGATCTAGATTATCAGTTTTATTCAGCATCTATATTTGGATGGTAGCGAATTGTAACATCCCAAAAAGAGACTTTTTGTAATTGTGAAAATTTTAAAATCTTTTATCTGTTTTCCCAGTGTTGTTAAAAGTTTTCAGCATTTATTCGGATCTCTCGTTTTGGGTCCCTTGCTAAAAGTCCAAATTAATGAAATGTAAACCTTGATCAATAGCCAAGACTAAAAATCAAATCTCAAATTTCCTTTGCAAGCCCTAAAGTCTGAAAAATACATATAGATATGTGACAATTAAAATTTAATTAATTAACACTAGAAAGTAAGATCAGAAATGGAAAATTCAAATCAAAAGTTAATATTAAAACATTTGCCACCTAATTAAATTTAGCCAGTTTATCAATCTTTGAAATTTCCAAGACAAAAAAAAAACCAAAAGTCCTCTGGGCCCAGCCCATTTCTTTTCCTCCCGCCGGCCTGCTTACCTCCTTTCCCAGCCAACCCGGCCTGCCTCCTTTTTCTCCTCCTGGCCTTTGGCCTGAGCACCTCACAGCTCCCCCTTGTCTTCTTCCTCCGTCCACTCACTGTCTCCGCCTGACCGCGCGGCCCTACTGCTCTTGAGCGCACGCCATCGCCCCCTGCGTCCACACTGCCGCCCCACGTCGCGCCAAGAACCCGCGCATTCCCTAGGAGCTGACCCTGTCGCCTCGGCAGAGCGACTACCAGCACTTTCCACGAATCCCGCTGCCGGCCGTCGCCTCGATGACACGCCACTCTGCCGTGTCTTGCTCCTGGGTCAACCACTACAGCAGCAGAGCGGCTCTTCCCTTAGCGGCTACAAAGGGTCACAACTCACCTCCAGCTTCCCGAATTCCTCCCCCTCCTTCTACCTCTGTGCCGCACCGGCCGCCGCCGCCTCACCCCGCCCCGGCCGCTCCGGTGACTTCCCCGCCGGTCCGATCGCGTCATGGTGTGCCCCGAGCGGCCTTCTCCCTCCTCCCTCAGGTAATTGAACTCCGGCGCCCCTGGCTCGCCACGTGGTCGACCTTCCTCGCCGCCGGAAAAAACCACCATTTCCGCCACCGTCGCTCCCACGGTCAGTCCTGGGCCGATTCATCGCGGTGGGAGCACCTCCATGGCACCATGAAGCTTTCCCAAACGATGCCGGAGCTCCTCCCTCAGCCCGGCTTGCCGGCACCGTGCCCTTACCCGCGCCGTCGCCGGCTCCCGATGCCAGCCCACCTCGGTCCCTCTCCCGCCCTGCCAGCACTCCCGGTGAGTTCCCCGTGGCTTGCTCCTGCTCACGCCCCCCTCTATTTCTTTCCCTCCTCCCTCCGGCCGCCGCCCACCGTCCGCTTTCCACCGCCGCTGGCTCACCTCAGTGTCTCTCGGCCGGACCCGAAACCTCCCGGAGCTTCCTCGTGGTCCCGGGATCCCATTTTGCCGGTCTCCTGTGCATCCCCGGCCACCGCCTGCCGCCGGCGAGCACAGCACCGAGCGTCGCCCGAGTCCCCTGTTTGCCTCACTCTCACCTCTTGTGTTTTAATGATCCTCCTCCAATCAGGAAACAAGCAGTAGCTCAGTTGGTCAGCTGAGCGCGCGCTCACCTCTCAAGCCTCAAGTCACGGGTTCGAACCCAGGCCGTGCATTTTGTTCTCCTTTTCCCTTCTTTTCTTTTTCCTTGCTCTTATTATCTTTCTTTGATCCATTTCAAATAATAAAACTGAGGAAAATTTGAAAATAATCCCTGAAAGCTAATAAATTTATTAAGACTTAATGTTAAGTTAGCTATCATACATGAATAATTAATATAGAAGTTTGTGTCACATAAAATCATAAAAATAAACTACTCATCTCTAAAAATCATAAGACCTTTCTATAATTAGTACTTAAAATAATTTTGGTAAATTCTCCCATAAAATGCCAAGATTTAAATTAAGGGTCACCTCATATTTGTTTAAAACAATCTCAAAATAATTAGAATGTCAGTGATCTTTTGTCAGTATCCCGATTAATCTCCCTCATCCATCCGTATGCCTCGTCCAACCTATGGAACTTCCTTAATAAATGAAATTTAATTGAAGCAAGCTCGAGATTCGGTATCTTGCAATCGGCTATGTCTAGCCATACTCCTATCTAAAGTGGAATGTTCTTGTGAATATCCCTTCGACGCTGATCCTTCTTTTATATCCTTTCCCGGCGAAGTTACTCTGTTACTTCGCTTCCACCCAAAAATTCGTTCGACTCTGTCTCTATCCTGCAACTCACTACATAAGCAAACTATAAATAAACTCAATTAAACTAATTTGGACTTTTGCTGGATTTGTTGAATTTGTTAGTAGTTAGTCGTGCAATTAGTCACTGGAGCTATGAAGAGACAACATGTTCGAGCAGGATCAAGACTTGGAAAGAGACGAAGATCAATAATCCAAATAATCGAATGAGAAGGCTTTGAATGAAATTGAGGCCATGGTAAATCGAGCAAGGCAAGTCATCACTTTGATTATATTGATCCTACATTTTATGCAAAATTATGTTTCTTTAAATTATCAAATTGCATGCTTACTTTACTATGCAAATATATGTCAAAGCTTAAGATAGTTACATGCCTATTTGATGTTTCAAATACTATTAATTATGCCTTTCCTTGACACTTGAATCACCTAACCTTTGTCACCCTAGCTGATAATGATAACTATACTAGCTATAAGTCGTATTAATGCCACGCTAGTATTGTCAAGTCTAGGGCACCAGTGGCCCTGATCATCACTCTTTAAACATGAAAACTGGTCTTGGGACAGTCACGGATGTACGTGGCTGAATATTTGTGACAACTTAATTTATGCTTCTCAAAACCCTAAAAACCTACTAAACCTGTGTGGGCGGGTGGAAAGAGTGGTAGGTGTGGATGTAATACAGGGGATGTGGAATGAACCGCCCAGACAAATTAAGGACTTAATCCTGTGTGGACCTCTCCGTGTACAATAGTACAACCACAAGCTGGCATATTGTAGGCTTGGCTGAATAATTTACTAGACTCTCTAACCATTTCACGGAGAACGTGTGTAGGTGGGTAATAAAAGCCCCACGTGGAATGGGACATCGGATGTAGGTGATGTCGCCAAGGCTAGCGTATGTGGAGAGTGGAGTCCGACTACGCTAACCTGTGGTAGACATCCCGCACAACTTATGGGAGCAACCCCATAGGAGTGAGATGTTGGAGAGCGAGGTATTGTAAAGGCCTCGTGATATTCTCTCGATCTGCATGTCTAAGGAATCATGTAGAATCATCGGGACGATTATCTCTTGTGGGTAAAGATGTACAGTCTCTGCAGAGTACAAACTATTCGAATAGCCGTGCCCACGGTCAAGGGCGGACACAGAAATCTTCCTCGAGTTAGTTCTATTTCAAAACTTTTGAGGGTGGGAAGAAAACTGTCAAGCGGATGTAGCCTGATTTTGGAAATTTTCCTTGAGGGATGTACTCCAGTGTTGACAATAAGGTGGAGGTAACCTATTGATTAAAAGTTAGCATAGGTGGATGGACTCTGCCGTGCCCTGCTCCTGCGTCAACCACTACAGCAGCAGAACGGCTCTTCCCTTAGCGGCTACAAAGGGTCACGGCTCACCTCCAGCTTCCCGAATTCCTCCCCCTCCTTCTACCTCTGCGCCGCACCGGCCGCCGCTGCCTCACCCCGCCCCGGCCGCTCCGGTGACTTCCCCGCTGGTCCGACCGTGCCATGGTGCGCCCCGAGCGGCCTTCTCCCTCCTCCCTCAGGTAATTGAACTCCGGCGCCCCCGGCTCGCCTCGCGGTCGACCTTCCTTGCCGCCGGCAAAAACCACCATTTCCGTCACTGTCGCTCCCACGGTCAATCCCGGGCCGATTCATCGCGGTGGGAGAGTGACCACCAGTTGGTTGATATCTTTACCAAGCCATTGGACAGCTCTAGGTTTTCAGCTCTACGGGGAGAGCTTGGGGTGGTTTGTCCGTATGGACTGTTGTGAGGGGGAGCTTTGTGCTTTACTGCTTTACTATATTGATTATGCTCTTACTCCTTTCTGATTGCATTGCATACAGCTGCATTGGGTTTAGTCCTTCTAGCATAGGTTAGAGTGATCTTCTTGTCTAGTCGTTTAGACTTCTTGCTCTTATCTTGTGATTCTAGGATGCTGCTTATTAGTTGTTTCTCTTCTCACTAGGTTGAGCTCACTCACTGCTTTTAGGTTCTAGCGAGGGTCGGGCCACCCTCGGGTAGACAGGGTACGTGTTTGCTCCTTAGTCTGTTAGATGACCAGTTGATAGTCCTAGAGTCATATGGGGTGGATGAGAGTCAGTCTAAGCCATAGTATCCTCTATATCTTATCTATGCTTTAAGGACTGCCTGTTCTGATTTTCTTGCCAGCTTCTCGATTTTATTGCTTTGGTTCAGGGGGAGTTCATTTGGCAGCTTCTGAAGCTTAATATTGATATAACTCAACTTGAACTAAAAGTTGCATCCCATGTTGAGGGGGAGCTGGATTTTCTTGCTTTTTAGCATTTCGCATTGTAATATAACTACATTGAGCCTTGAGTATTATCCTGTTATGACATGTTTACAATGCCTTACACCTTGCCATGATTTGTGCTTCTTTGCTAGATGGATCATGACTTCGTATGTGTAGATCAAATTTTGCCATGATAAGTTAATTAAAATTGCTCAACTTAAATTAAAACTTGTCATGCTAGCTCTCGAGATTAGTCTTTCTTGAGTTATCCTCTTGTGATTCATGCCATGTCAAATAGGCTAAGTTGAGTCTTGAATCTTGGTTGAGCGTTAGATTGAGCTATGCTAGTTCTTGATGTAGCATGAGTTAATACAACCATTAAGAATGCAAACAGATCTCTTTTGTGCGAAAAAAACTGATCTCACCAATTCTTTCTCATGAGACAGCTTGCCATTGCACAAGGTATGAACTCAGGGGGAGTTTTGGATGACCAAGATCATCTCCTTAAGCTTCTTGCTTGGAGTGGTCGCATAAGACTTGAGATCTAGCACATGATAAAACAAAAATCTGGTTGGCAACAATCATGAGATTTCTAAAGAAAAACTTATCAGTTGTGCTCAATTTGCTAAAATTACAAAGATTACAAGTACTTAAAAAAATGTTTCACTCTTGAGCTTGTAGCACTCTAATTTGACTCAATACTAGCTTCTTGGTTCCGCTTAGCTTATTGACATGGTTTGCATCATACTTGGATATCTCTAGCTAGACTTTGCTTCTTGAAGACTTGACATGCTCACATAATGTACTACATTTTCAGATTGTCATCTATGTGTTCTAGCTGGCTTATATATATCTTGTCATGATCTAGATAGCCTTTTATTGAGTTATGGCTTGGTGTAACTATTTATGGTCATTATGGATAATTCTCATGGCTCTAAATGCTTAAATAAACAAACTTCAGTCATATTCATCTATTGACATGTCATAATCTCTCCTTTGCATTCTTGATGTGTTTATTGCCAAAAGGGGGAGAATAGAGAAGAAAAAGTCTTTTGGGAGCATTTTAGAGCTTTGGAGAACAATTTGCTTTTTCTTTGTTGCTCTAGTGTTCCTTCTGTCGACATGGTCATTAGCTTTACTTTCTTTCTTTGGACCATGTCGGACTCTTCAAACTCAAACTCAACTTCATGTTTTTTCTGGGTTTGTCAATATACTCATCAAGGGGGAGATTGAGAGGCCATGTGGAGGTCATCCCGTATGTATGATGAGTAATTGTCATCGGTTTAGGTAAGTCGAGTTTGGTTTGGGTGGTTTGGACCTTGACGTTGCATGCTGCAATCGGGCTTGGTCGGACTTGGTCAAACTTGGTCGTATGGGATTAGGATGCCTATTACGATGATTCGACAGGTTTGGACTTCATCATGGGTAAGCATGATGTGTTTATGCTATTTACGCTTTCATGTGTCGAGCGGTGCTATTTGACGTGTTTCTTGTCTGTGTGACTGCAGGACATCGAGGCAGAGTCGTGGTGAGACACGAGGTGACTGGACTAGACATAGGCGGTGTCGAGGTCAGAACGGTCGGATGTGTTGAAGACGGCGGAGATTCGATGTGGTTGCGAGTCATGGACGACAAGGAGCGCGGAAGCTTCCCAGAAGGTGCAGGAGGGGCGAATCGGTAAATTCGCAAGGCTGCACAAGCGTGAGCGGGCTCTGTTGGATTTAGCGGGCGTAACGGGGTGGAGACTCGTTAGCCAAAGGCTATAAATAGAGGTTGGTGGCTGCATGCCTCAAGATGGATTGGGAAGAGAGCTAGGGTTTGGTGAGTCAAAAGAGTCTTTAGGAGTTGGTTTTGCTTTGGGCTTTAGTTGGTAGAAGTGGCAGGGTTCTGTTGAGAGCTTGTCCCCTTCGATGTTTCTCTGAGTGTCTGAGTGTTGTCTCCTCTCCAAGAAGATGTAGGGTTTATGTAAGTTCTTGAGATGGAGAGGGAGAGGATGAGTTGAGAATCCATGTAATCATTCCTCTTGTTCTAATGTCCATGCGTATGGGGACTCCTCTGTAATCATCTTTGATTTGAAATGGAAATCTGAATTTTACCTCTCGTGCTCCTGTTCTGTTCTTCGTTCCTTTCTTGGTTTGATTGGTGAGATTTTGTGTTTCTTGTTGTTTCTTGCTGGGAAGGCCCAAAATGGGTTGCTCTAGATTGGGATGATGCCTCAAGATCATTTGATCAAGTTTCCCAAGAGCAAACTTCATTTTAATATCAGATTTGGTTTTTGGGCTTCCTCTGTTCTTCACTTTGCCTTCTAGGGTTTTGGTGAAATTAGTGATTCCTTTTGAGAGATGGCTTGAAATTTGGTATGAAGAGTCCAGAGGCTATTGATTAGCTGTTTGCAAAATTTCATGGCCAAAGGATCAATGGTTGGAGAGAAATTTGAGATTTAGTGAAGCTCTGTGCACTTTTCTGTGGTCCTGTTTGTTTGAGTTGTTTTCTTGATCTTTTAGTTAGCAATATGGTTGCTCTGTGATGGGAGAAAAACCTCAAAGTCTTTTGACAAATTCATTCCCTAGAGCAAAAGAAGGATGCAATCATTTATTTCATCTCTATGTGCTTCGCATCATTTCCTCTGTTCTAAAGATTCTAGGGTTTACTATTCATTTGAAAACAGAGGATTCTTGAGTTCGTGATTTGCCTAGCAAAAGGTTATATTGATCTTGTGCTTTAGAGTGGAGAGATCATTTCTTGTGGAGATATGAAGACTCATGAACATAAGGCTAGAGAATTCCAAGAAATTTAACTTCTCCTCTTGCTGCCATTTTCAGAAATTTCAGGATTTCCTCTTGTGATTGATCTTATGCCTGCATTCTATTCTCTCTTGAATCAGTAGCCTAGTTAGTTTAAGGTTCAGATCTTTTGCCCTGAAAAGAGCATTCAATTTCTCAGCAATTTCAGTTTTTAGGGTGGCTGCAGTAAACACTATTTTCAGTCTGAAATCCTTGCTGTCTTGCTAAAAACTGTAGTCCATTTTGCTGAAAACAGCATCCATGTCTTGCTGAAAACTGCAGTCCTTGTGCTGAAAACAGCAGCCATGTCTTGCTGAAAACTGCATGCTATTTGCTGTCTAGATTTCAGTGAACTGAAAATTTCAGTTTTCAGATTTGTTGTCCAGTTTTCAGTGAACTGAAAAATTCAGTTTTCAGATTTGCTGTCCAGATTTCAGTGAACCGAAAATTCAATTTTCAGTTTTACTGTTCAGATTTCAGAGTTGCAGTCCTGGTTCGTTTCTCTTCCTGTTTTTCTTTCTTGGTCTACTTTCTGCGGTTTGCTTCATCTTCCAGTAAACATTTATTCTTTTTCTTCATAGCTTCTATAGCTATCGAAGAAGAAGATTTTGGTGGATACTTAGGGGGAATTTTAAATCGGCACCATTCACCCCCCCTCTGTTGCTGTATTCGATCCAACAGCCTGATTTTGGAAATTTTCCTAGAGGGATGTACTCCAGTGTTGACAATAAGGTGGACGTAACCTATTGATCAAAACTTAGCATAGGTGGATGGAACCTACACCGCTATAATTGTTGCACAATTTCAAACTCCATAAAGCATATTTGTAAAATGCTAAGTCATAGGAATTTTAATTATGGTTATTGCAAATATCGCTTTTAGCAAATAAATGAACCTCAAGCCTCACTTGACAGCCTTGTATCTATTATTATTTGCATTCTGTGTGGTGGCTTGCTGAGTACCGTTGCACTCATTGTTGCTCAATTACCATCATTCAGTCAATAAAGACAAGAAGAACAAGCCTAAGGTGTCTTAAGGAGATCAAAAGAGCTGGAAGATGAAGAGGTCGAGAACTAGGTCGCGAACCCCAGTTGGCTGTATGTGGGAAAGTCGTGAGGGTCCCACTTAAGTGAAGTTTCCGTTGCTGCATTTTGTTGTTTTCGGTCTGATCGGCCCATGAGTAAGTGTTACTATATTATATACGTTTCCGTATAATATGTTTTTGGTATACAGCAAGGCATCTGTGAGCATTATCTACTGATCCAGGGAATAGTGCGGTGAAAATCACAGAGGATTCCGGGTGCTAAATCCGGGGTCTTACACGAATATGGTAAGAAAAAATGTATTCGTATTGTAAAATGAATCAATGTGGATAGTATCCAGGTTTTTTGATCGAATACGAATACAAATATGGTATATAAATAAGTGCCAAATTGAATACAAATAAAGATAATATCCGAATTCGGCAGATATAATAACAACATCTAGTTAATATGTAATTTTGCATTTGACCTCTAAATTGGGTAAATTATATATGCATTTAGATAATCTCTACGAGTATGTCGTTATGGTGGGCTCTAATTTGGTATTTCTTGTTTTTCATTTGGTATATCCCCTAATAATACTTTTTGCATGCTCTTTTTAGCCAAATTCGATATATTTATAACCGATTTATTTATAATATATCTACCAATGATCAATGATTACATGATAAACTAGAGAAAAGAGGGCATAAATATTACTATAAAATCGGTATCAATTTGCTAAACTTCATTGTGCTTAGGATATTCACATCCAATTAAATTAAATAGGTATTTGATTCGTATTCATTATAATATTTATTTATAATTCTTTCAAAATTGTATTTTGATCCGTTGACACTCGGGGGACGGGCAGCTGGCCCGTACGTGAGATGGAAAAGGAATCGTGTGGATCTGGGTCGTGGAGGCCAGGTCCGGACGGGCCATGGTCCGTACTGTTGGTCACGAGAATGGCCTGGAAAATTAATCAGTTGTACCACAATCTCAAGTTTGAACGGAACAGTTGATCAGATATTACCCTGCATATTCAGTTTTTTTTTTACTTTTAAAAATTAGAGGCACCACAATCTCAACGAGGAAGTTGCTATCCCGGACGCTGGAAAAAGCCTGCTGACCTGCAAATGCACAAGATCAACGTAAGCCTTTTCAGCTGAACGTATTCCTCGGTATCTTATCCACGGGGAGGACGCACCTGCATCAAAAACTTAGGTAGATGCGGCCAATAACTAAAATAATAAAGAGAAAATCTACAATATATTACTAAATAACTACCATGAATTATAATATACTACTTATTGTGTTACTAATATATTGTGTTACTAATATGTGGACCCACGTCCCATATTCAGTGAGACTCAGTGGTATATCGTAGACATATGAAGTTATTCAATAGTGTATAAAGAATTTCTATTTTAATAAAATATAAAATGCAATCCACGAATAGTGCAACGAAAGAATCAATGATGAAAGATATTTAGCTATACTAATCTGAAGATGTCATACCAGAAATTAGCCCATCCTCCGTATGCATTTATAGAGAGATACCATCTTTCGACTCACATGCCCACATCCTCGGGCACAGCTACAGAGCAATTAAGTTATTATACCAAACCGACGCCTTTGGCTTGATGGTATTTCTTAGGGCATATGCAATGATATAACGATGATTATTTGTAATATATTTTTATATCATCCATAGATATAACTAAAAATAGCTTATACAATATATTATCTATATAGTTGTCTTCAATTGTCTTACACAATTAATGAATTGTTTATATAGTTATCTATGAAATGATATCGATAGTAAAAAATCTTCTATAAAACTGTTTATTAAATACTAAATAATATATTTATCTCTCCTCTCTTATCCACATCAATCAAAATTTTATATGATATAATTTACAGTTAGATAATATGTACCATTGCAGGTGCTCTTAGATGGCACTTCCGATGTAGACATTGCCCTGTCACTACTGGAGTTCCAACTGCTTTGCTAATCGTCGCAGCTCGTCACATGAACTCTTCCCGAGGGAACATATTGTGCTTGTCACCCGCTCAATCCCCTATGTTCCAGTAATTCACCTGTTTATTACGTGCGAAACACGGACGGTCAATCCAAATATAAAGTGCTAGGGACAACTAACACTTAGTATTATGAACAACACGTAAAGAAGACCAGTAGAAATATTAATTCATATAAGAACATGACATGACTCGATTCTATTACAAAGTAGAGGAACTTTTTCGACACGGCTTCCACATGGATGATCCGATCTGAACACATTATGTGGGCATGCCAATCCCCATGGAGATGGAGAAGCTGTGGTCGTGCTACCCTTGCCCCCTCTATGCACCTCTAGGGGCAACTGATAAATACCGATATTTATAGAGTTGCATTATCTTATTGTTGCAAATAAATCCCATGGTATTAGAACCTTACCTGCCCTCCAATCATCAAGAAGGATAAGGCAAGGGAACCTTCCATGGTGCTAGGGTTCCGTTCATTTTAGCTTGAGATTCTGACTTCTGATTTATTTTGCACTGTTCCTAATTTCATTTTTTTCTGATTTTTTAGCTTTTTATTAGTTTTTTGTCGGTTCTTTTTTCGTTTTCGTTTGCTTGTCCGTGATGGGCTAACCTATTTTTCCTATTTTTAATTTTTTAAAATTTAGTTACGCCAAATAAGACACCATTATTTATAGTGTAATTTCAGCCGGCTACATTACAATTTTAGCTATAAGTTAGCTTATTTCAGTCTAACCGAGCAGCACCTGAGCTGTTCCCTTGCCTCCCGAGAGTTGATGGTACGGACCAGCGGCCTGTTCCATACTTCCATTACTCAGAAAGTTCACTGTACGGGCTGCACGCTGTTGTTGTCTTCCAAGGCCATAACTAAGCTCCAACCGACACTACTACAGAAAGTCTAATACTAGACGCCAAATCACAGACGGTTTTGTGAAACCGTCTCTATTACAGACGATTTTAATTTGGAGACCGGCTGTGGTATTTGTGGCGGGAAAAGGAGTATCACAGACGGTTCTTACCGCTGAACCGTCTGTGATACCAGAATATCACATACGGTTTTATAATAAAAACCGTCTGTGATACGTTTCCGCCTTGCAATCCCTCAAAATTTCATATTTTTCCGCTTAAGTCCGAGTATGGTTCAGTTTTGAGACACCTTCAGTAAAAACAGGCATAACTTTTGCATACGGTGTCCGTTTTTGACGTTCTTGTACTCGTTGGAAAGCTAACGACGAGCCCAATCCAAAAAATAATCCGCTTGCGCTAGTCAAACTCCAAGACCCTGAAAATCGGCCATCTTTGGACCTAAACCTGCGTCGCAAGTTTTTGGTTTCTGTTTTTTTCCCTTTTTCTTGGTCTTCCTTTTGGAATTTGGATTTGTCTTCAACTGAAAAGTTGTAGATCTCGTTGAAACCTTTCAAATGAGTATATATAAGTTATATAAAACTTTGATATTTTATCTTTTCAGACTAGTTGTTTATATTGTATCGGTATATAAAATTTGTGCTGTAATTCACAGACGGTTCTATATATAGAGCCGTCTGTGATGAATGAACCGTCTGTGATAATCTGACCGTTGGGCCCGTCGATCCTCCTCAACCTAATCCTAGCCAATAGAAATCCACCAATCCTCACCCCACGGATCGTAGCTCCGCCTCTCCGTTCCCGCGCCAAAAATTTCGAACTCCAGCCTCTCCCTCCCTCTCCCTCCGCTATAAATATAACCAAAATCCAGCCTCCTCTTCCTTTTTGTCCTTCTCCTTGCTGGTCTCCTCTTCCTTGCTGTCCTTCTCCTTGCTGGTCTCCTCTTCCTTGCTGTCCTCCTCCTTGATGTTCTCCTTCTCCTTGCAGTCCTCCTCCTTGCAGACGACGCACAAATCTACGGGAGGCAAGACACCGCAGAAGCAACTAGCTCGTGCCAACCGTGCAGACGCTCAATCAACGCCGACGATGGTATAGGTCAAAGATATCCAGCTCATGCGTTGCTTTTTCTCTGTTCTTGTTGTGTAACCTGCTCGTTGTTTTGGGATATTGTAATGGTAGACTCTAATCTTAATAAAAATGGATGTTTTATGTTTGTGAAATGAATTGAGATGTGAATTGGATGTATACATGTACATGTTGATCTGCTTGTTTCAGAGGGCATGGCTAGCATTTCCTGAGGCTAGCCAATAAACAGAAATAGGTTTAGGAGTAGAAGGGAATATTACAGACGGTTTTTAACTAAAAACCGTCTATGATAGTTATAATCACAGACGGTTTTTAGTTTAAAACCGTCTATGATTTATAAATATCACAGACGGTTTTTAGTTAAAAAACCGTCTGTGATAACTATATATCACAGACGGTTCTTAACTAAAAACCGTCTGTGATATTTGCACCACAGACGGTTCGAAAACCGTCTGTGATGACCTCGTATTATCACTGATCCATAAATTCAGATGGTTCACAAAACCGTCTGTGATGACGTTTTTAAACCGTCTATGATGACGTTTTCTGTAGTAGTGCGATGCAAATTAGTAGAAATAGTTGTATCAACAACTGTGTACTTATGGCTATCTTCATTTGAGACTACCTTGCTTACACCCTAAAAACGCGTCCCAAGCTCTTGACAACATCTTTAAAACCTGGTATTCTTCCAGTCTGGTGCCCAGTTTCTTCTAAACTTAATGCTTGGGCATGGTGGATTTAGTAAGTGTATCTATATCATAAGCTATAAAAAATAATTCATAAATTATGAGAAACAGTATGGACCAAAAATGCATTAAGTATGAAAATGCAGCAAATAATTATCAAAATGCAGTAAAAATGTTTATACAAAAATGCTACGCAAACATCTCTGCAGAAATTATTATTAATTTTAGTCAATTTTGACGGTATTTTATAGGAAATATTAGTGAAGACATTAGAACGTAGACAAAAACCTTATACGCCAGGGGCGTATCAACAAGAAAGGCCTAGCTTTGAGTTCCCAGCGAGAAACTGAACAGATCAATAGAAATTGCCCATTCTGGTTCATTTCATCCATTTTCGGTAACTTCAATGCAATATATAGGAACATCGATGAATTATTGCTATATCCCTTCCTTAGTTTTCACCGAACTGCATATATAAACATACAGCTGACACATACACATACCGTTAAAATATGTTTGCACCACATCCCTATCCTCCGACTCAAGATTTACATCATTTCTGACGGTTATTGCCGATGGTTTCTGTGCTCCTTCAGTATATTTCTCATATAGGCAACAATTCTTAGTGTAATCCAAATATTTCCTGATGGTAAAAATTAGTCACCGACAAAATGATAACCAACAAGATGATATAGGTACTTGAAAACATATTACAAAAGGGGTTTCATCATCGGAAATATACTAATAACCGTCAGAAAATCTTGGAAATCGCCCAATAAAACACACTAACAAAAATACCGTGCATTTTTTTTAAAAAAAATGTTGCTCGTTATGCATATGACTTGGCACTGAGAAATATCATTACAGATGATATATATGCTTGACAAGAGCCAGATTAGCATCGGCTGGAAACGTACTGAAAAAGGACAATTATTTAGCTGTCAGCTTCAATGAACAATTGCCAGTGATCCCAGTAACTTTGTTGCACGCGTGGACCGTCTTTTCTTCGAGGACCAATAATGCATAAGGATCCTAGACACTTGTGGTCTGTTCTTTTTAGCTGCGGTTTATAGCTTTTTATTGTGACTTGTGATTTTTTGATTGTTTATACAAGAGATTACAGAGTAATAGAAACTCACGTACGGTTTTTTGCAGATATAAATAAAGTCAGTATAGTATGTACTACAATTAAGTAGTAGACTTTATTTTAAAAAGATATTATGTTTAAAAGTTAGTTACTGTAAAAAAGCCGAAAAGCAGTTTTTAGAAGCTGAAAAGAACAGGCCACAGTTGGATAGTTCCTTTCATGACACAATACATTGATATCTTTGATGTTCACATCGCTATGACTTCTTCTGGCCGGGCATAGGCAGATGCTACTGGCATTCCTACTGTCTATCCGTTAAGGACGCAAAATGTCATAGCATGTACTATTATCCTGTTTAGATTTTATTTGACAAGTTTTACGCAGTTTTAATTTTACAGTGATAGACCGTTCTCATTGATGGTACGTGTCGGTGATAATTAAGCTGCAGTTGCATATCATCACGGGAAGATATGCTATCCTATTGTTTTAACCTTGACATCTAGTATGATGAGAAGGATACCCCGCTCGTAGCAGCAGAAATTTGTAGTAATCAGGTGGTGATCGGTTCGGCTGAAAAGCTCGTGGCTTATGGCTGAAAACACTGCAGCTGACTGAAAAAAGCACTGTAGCTAACAGAGGCTTATTTCGCATAATTAAATTTAAAAAAATTTAAAAATAAAAAATATGTTAGCCCATTACGTATAATACAAACAAATGCGGGAAAAAAAGAACCGGCAAAAAAGCTCAACAAAAAGCCAAAAGTTCAGAAAAAGACGAAACTTATGAATAGTGAAAAATAAGCCAGAAGCCGAAGCCGAGTTGATCTGTTGGTTGTAATATTTCAACAAATCAAGGTGAAACATTGTATAGCCTAAAAGAATTAGAATACAATGCAAATGAGGGAATATTTATGATACTCAATTTTCATCCAAATTTTGTGAACAATAGGGGCGATGTGGCTGGATGTAGGTCTGGTAATGAGCCATATATTTTTGTTTGGGCTTTAGGGGGCTGGGCTCTTTGATGGGCGGCATCGGGCTTTCTAAATGGGCCGTATGTAAGAGGGTAGGGTAGGGCCGGGCTGGGCTTTACATCCAAATGCACACGGTCTGGGTTGGTAAAGGAACTGGAAAAGGGTTTCAACCCGAGGGCTAGCCCGCCAAAAATGACTGGGGCTCTACCCATCAGAGAAAGAGCTAAAACAATTTGCTTCTCGTCGCCTTCCCCAATTGAAATATATGCCTAAATCATTCGGAAACGAGACAAAAATTCGGCACCTTTCTTGCGGTGAAGCTACTCCTAGCGGTGGTTGCGATATACCCAATCGACTAGGGATGGGCATGCCTCGACGGTGGGCGGCGGTGATCTTGGCCCTCACCTAATTATCTGGTCCTCCTCCCACACAGCGGGGATGGGAACCGCGATATTGCCCTACTCGAGTTCTCCATAACCCTCGGACATAGTGCTCATTATCATGGAGCTTGTTGTCGTGCTTGTGTCAGCATGTTGAGCTTGAGATCGGATTTGGGGAACCTTCGAGACTCTCTATCACATGCGACACATAGATAGTTTCAATTTTTGGTTTTTGGCCATCAAAGCTTGATGGCTTCAACATGTGGAGTAATTAACGACCAATGGGCCCGAAAGGGTCTAAGCTCTTAGCAATATTCAAGCCAGTCCATTTGGGATGGAGCGGCATTAAAAATAAATTAGATGGGTTTGGATTGGATTGGGCTGGATACTTGTTTGTTTGGGTTAGGATAGTCACCAGGAAACCGAGTCAACCGGGTCGAGGAACAGGGTCACGGGATGAGGGTTGAGGTAGGCCAGAAACAAGGGTCGAAGAGGGGGTAGTGTTCTTCGGGATACGGAATGTGACCCCAATGAATCTAGGTCATTATCAGGGGGATGATCAAATTACATATGGAAAAGAAAACAGAAATGAAAGAGGAAAAAGAAGAGGAGGAAGAGAGTGGATTGGCCCAGCCCACTAGATCCAGGCCAGCCTAATCCCTTCCCTTCCCTACTACTAGGGTTTCTCACTTTCTCCCACCACAAACCATAGCACACACTAGCCGCCGCACACACAACAACACCTGAGAAGACATGGAGGGTGAGCCACTACCGTCCGCTGCCGCTGTCTGTTGACTCCGGAGCCACCGAATCAGCCATTGTCGGAGTTACCTCGACCATCTGCCATCGTCTCCCTCGCGTGGCTGTCCTGCTCTCTTTGAAGCCATCGTCCGTCGTCCTCGATCTCCATCTATGGTGATGGTAAACAGTGATCCATGGCAACAATGAGAAGTGACAGTGGCAGTTAGCTCCTCCTCCACCTCACCTCTCCTCCCTTCTCCTCTCAGGGTCACGACTTGGCATTGTCCCCTGTAATAACTCAGATTGACAGCGACCTGTGAGTCAACATGTCGATGTGAGGTCATGGATCACGGGACTAACCCACGATCCCGTAGACTATGGTTAGGACAGGGTTTGGGCTAGGCCTTGGCACATTGGCAAGCTTAGCTACATGAAAGAAGATAGAAATAACATTGCATGTAGTTAGTGTAGATTACTAATTTAATATATATAGATGTGTTGAGAAAGGTGGTTTTTCTTTGGGGGGAAGAAAGGAAAAGGAGAGTGTTAGATCTTCTAGCTGGTTATGGGGTCCTCCAAATAAAATACTTGCTTTTTAATTTTTTATTGAAGTTTTTATGAAAGTTTAGCAAAAAGTAGTACCAAGCGAGATTTACCGATGGAGCAAACCCAATAGGGTATAAAAACAAAGCTATTAAGTCATGACTACTTTCTCGTACCCTACAACTAGGGGTATATTCTGATACCCTATAACCACGGGTAAATGCTTCACTAGTATCTATACAAATTTCATTTGTACTTTGTACATAACACAAATTTAGGTTTAATGACTAGGGTGACATACATGGGTAGGTAGCACTGGATTCTGATTGTGATTGTACCAAAGTGGAGCAAGGTAATATACCTTGTTTCCCTACTCAAGAATAACCACGACTTCACCCACATGCCATAAATAATTGACAGGTAAACTCATTTCCTTAATAGATAACTCTATTGTAGTCTTCTCTTCGTTTGCAATAGCCGAGGCTAATTTTTGTAAATCATGTAGGTCATTCAGCGCTTACGTTGCCAAGGAATGGAGATAAGGAATCCAGAACCACACTGCAACACAGGGCGCAATTTTCGTTATCCGCTGCAACATAATAATCATATATCACATTTCGTAATAATGCCTCTAGAATTGACTATACATACATACATACATACATACATACATGCATACATACATACATACATACATACATACATACATACATACATACATACATACATACATACATACATACATACATACATACATACATACATACATACATACATACATATATATATATATATATAATTCTATTTTTGTAATGCCACCAACAGCTACAGGGCAACATATGTGCATTCTACATTTGCCACATCATATGTAGGAAATCATGGGTGCTAAGACAAATGATCCAGAGATTTGTCAATTTGACAATAATTTTCTAATTGTTAATATGTATGTATGTATGTATGTATGTATGTATGTATGTATGTATGTATGTATGTATGTATGTATGTATGTATGTATGTATGTATGTATGTATGTATGTATGTATGTATGTATGTATGTATGTATGTATGTATGTATACTATTTAGTGGCTACATGTAGAATAAGCATGCGACCCCCCTAGAGACACGACCCGATGTCCCAATTAGCCAATCATGCCACCCCCTTTCAATCGACCCCATGCATGGTTTAGTAATCGTGTTTTCTTATTATGGAAAAGTTACTTTTGGTTACACATAAAGTTATCATCTATAATTAATGAAGTTATCATCCACATGATAAAGTTACTATCCGTTGCACAATAAATTATCATTTCTAATTCATGAAGTTACTTACCATTTTCATGCGTGTTAGACCTGCACCCCCTTCAATAGCAGTACCACGTGCCATTTTTTCTGGGATTTATTGAAGTTGTTAACTACATAAAAGTTACTATCTTCTACACATAAAGTTATCATCTATAATTCATGAAGTTATGTACATTTGGCAAAGTTACTATATCATGCACAAAAATTTATTATCTACAATTTATGAAGTTGCTTACAATTATCACGTGCATTAAACCCATGTCTCCGTGTCCCAAGTAGTCCCGTGCTGGTTTTTCTAGGATTTAGTGGGGTATAGAAACGAACGGGTTTTAAGCCCACTCGGGAGTCTCTCTCTTCGTCATCCCCCCGATTTGATCTCTCTTTGTCTCTCCATTTCTTTTTCTTCTGTGTCTCCCTAATCCGGTGACCTCATCGCCTCGTCGTTGGCCCTATGTCCTAATCTTGTATCTTTCCTCGTTGCTTCAATCGTGCGCTGTCAGTCGTCGCCGTCAACCTCACCCGGCTGTACCTTGGGATAGCGATTTGATTTGATGTTCCTTATATTCTAGCTGTAGTGTTGCTGATTCGTCATTGTGATTCTGCTCTTGCATTTTATACCTTATCCCCATTATCGCCATAAAATTCCGTTTTAGGAGAGCAAATGAAGATGATGAGGAAGGCACTGTCCAAGGCGACCCTACCACTGTATGGACGCATATTGAAGCGGTTCGTAACATCCTCCTTTTATGTTTTGCCGATGAACATAATGCTCTCTAGTTGGTAGTTAATGTAGGTGACACATTTGCGTTGTAGGAGAAGGGCAATGAGTACATAGCAGAACTCCGCTTCTACGTGTTGTTTCACCACAAGAACTCTACCAAGCCTCTCCCTGATATCCTTGAGAGGTTCAGACCAACAACTGCATCTATTGAGATGGAACCTCTGTAGCACGGACACATGTCAAAACTGCCTTATCCGTGTCCGACACGTGTCGAACACGGATACGACACGGACACGTGTCGACGACGTATCGGCCGGTTTCGGAATTAATTTTAATTATTAAAATTCTCGATATGTGTCAGACACAGTAAATATACGAGTCGGATACGGCCTGAACATAGCCAGCCCAGGAATGGCTTAGGACACGGCCGGCCCATCCCTAACCCTAACCATAAGCGTCGATTCCTGAGTGCATCATTTCCATCGTTCGCTCGCGCTTCTCTGCATCGGCCGCTCGCACTGCCACCCACTCCCGCTGGCTCCCACATCTCGCCGCCGCCTGCTCCTGCCGACTCCCGCATCTTGCCGCCGCCCGCTCCCGTCAGCTCCTGCATATCGTTGTCGCCCGTCGGCTCCCGCACCTCGCCGCCACCTGTCGGCTCCCGCATCTCGCCGCCGCCTCCATCTCCTCTGCCCGTCGGATCCCGCATCTCGCCGCCAACTATACTCCGGGAATCCTTCGTCGAATCCGCAAGCGAAGTAGTCGTAGTCTCCCTCTTGAGCTTCATATTCTTCTGAATTTATTTTTAGTGCAGCATGTGAGTACAAAAAGTACTCCGCAAGTCTTGGGAAAAATGCAATAGATGCAAGGCTTAACAACGAAGGGTTATATGGTTCTTTTGCACAAAACAATATTTTATTTCAATTACTACTAAATATTTTCGAAGGCATCATTTTAACCAATTAATTGTTTTAACTGAAACTAATAAGCATTTTATAGTGAAGGTTATATCCACCAACACTAGTTAACCAACTCTAACCGATAAAGTTTAGAACTGCGGGTTATATCCACCCACACTGGCTCCAACCGCCAGGTTTCCCTTTTGAGAGTTCCCTCCACCCCCGAACTACCAAAACTTTGTTTTTAAAACCAAAACCAAAGATCTACCATGTGAATACATTCCTTGCCCGCCCATGACCGTGGGCACGGCTATTCGAATAGTTTCACCGCAGAAGGGTTAAATCCACCCAGTCCGAAGCCCCCTCTTGCGTCATATGAGTACAGTAAATCCCTATCCCTCACTGTGAATAACCAGTAAATCTCTGGCACCCACTTCCCACTGGTGGTACCTAGACTAGACTATCGTAAGTTAATCAGCTAGGTCATACCCATATAGACTTGTGGTTGTACGGAAAATGCTCAGTCTGGACAAACACAAGCGTCGGTCCTTAATCGACTAGGGTGGAACATACACTTTACAAGATCTTGTGCTTGCCGCACCAATCCAAACCAACCATTCACCCCAGTCTAAATCAACTTTTATACTTTTAATTATTTTATAAAACATCGGCAACATCAATTGCCACTAAATTCTGAATACCAAGTTTATTGCAATGAAACATAAATTCCCATTTAAAATTTCAAGGTTTAATAGCATGACTAAGCATTTCACTACCATTCTAACATATATCAAAGATTTAATTAATAATCTCATTGTTGAGACTAAGGTGATACTAGGGCTACAAGGGTACATGGTATTCAAGTTCAAAGGAGGGCATAACAAGGTTGGATTAACTATTGCCTTAAGACCAAAACTAGAATTCTATGTAAATAGCGATGCACATACATTTAAAATAATCAAAAACATTTTTCAAATATAGGTGCAAAATGTTCAAAGGAGACTTGCCTTCCTGTGCACTGGATGATCCCTCTTGCTGTGGTTCGACAAACTCTTCGGCGACGTTGGTTTCTACGCGCAAAAAGATAAACGAACAAAGTAAATAAATACAAGAAAAATTCAAATAAAATTCAAAAATTCAAAAAGAGGGTATATTTGGGTAGATTATGATTTTAGAAGCATTTAGAAATTTGAATGGTTGAATTTGGAGTTAAAATGAGAAAATTATGCTTATTTGAAAATCTCAGTTTGAATAAATCCATAAATTATTAAATTTCTGACAGGTGGGACCCACTGCAGAATTTACATTTTATTCTTTTTATTTTATTGTTTTCTCTGGGTCTATGACAGGTGGGACCCACATGACAGTGAGCCCCTGCGCTCGGTCCCTGACATGTGGGACCCCTCTGTCAGTGACCATACAAGCTGTTGGTCACTGACAGGTGGGACCCATCGGGCTCTGGGCCCATCTATCAGTAGCCAGCGCAGACGGGTGGGGCCCAGACGCTTAGGGCTGGATAACGAGCTGGCTCGGCTCGGCTCGGCTCGGCTCGGTCTGGCTCGGTAGGATAACGAGCTGGCTCGAGCTGGCTCGTTATAACTAACGAGCTAAAAAGCTAGCTCGGCTCGGCTCGTAAAAAGCTCGAGTTAGCTCGTTTGGCTCGTGAGCCAGGGCCAAAAAATATCTCCATCATATATTCATCCATAGAAGCATGGCTCGTTTGGCTCGTTTGACTCGTTTAGCTCGTTTGGCTCGTTTGGGTACAATAGAGTACAAATTAACACATGCATGGCTCGTTTGGGTACAATAGAGTACAAATTTACACATTAACACATGCAATAGAGTACAAATTAGGTCCATGGAAGCAGCATATGCATATCTAAATTCCTGGAAGTATGGCTCGTTTGGCTCGTGAGCGGCTCGCGAGCTGGCTCGAGTTGGCTCGTTATAGCTAACGAGCTAAAATCTTGGCTCGGCTCGGCTCGTTATCCTAACGAGCCGAGCCGAGCCGAGCGAGCTAACGAGCTTCGAGTTTTTCGTCCAGCCCTACAGACGCTAGTAGCCGCCAAGATAGACGCGTCGCGGCGACGAGTGGGGCCATTGTCGGCCAAGGAAATAAAAGAAATGGCTCAACCTCAGCATGCGGAGCCGGGGGCTCGAACGCGCGCCAAGGGAGCCAGGGGGAAAGGATAACGGTGCAAGCCAGTCGGTCGCTCGGGTGTTTCTTACCCTCATAGGGTAAGTATACCTTTTGAGGTAGCTATCGGAGTGGTTTGGGCAGAGGCGGACGGAGGCGACGGTGCCGGCAGCGAGGAAGGCGGTGGCGATGACTCGGGCGTCATCGGCGATCATGCTCCGGTGGTCCTAGGGCTCGGCCGAGGGGCGCACGATGTTCGCCGGAGGTTGGGGAAAGTGGGGGTGGCGTCCGCAAGGCGCGAGGGGTCTCGGGTTAGCCGCAATTGCTCACCGGAGAGCGGCGGAGCTCAGGGAGAGGGAGAGCACGGTGGCAGGGCACTGCGGAGCTCGAGAGGGGCAGATGAATGCGGGGCGAGGTGGTGCGGAGAACGGGGCTGCTCGGGGTGCCTTTTATAGGGGCCAGAGAGGGGCGGGGGTGCTTTAATTGCTCGCCGGAGAAGGCGCGGCGTGCTGCGGTTACGGGCGGAATTAGGGGGGCGGGGAGTGGGGAGACGGGATTCGGGCGCGGGGATGGCGGAAGTCAGTCACGGCGGTTTCCAAACCGGAGAGGAGCGGCGAGTAAAGGCTGGGTTCGATGCGGAAACGGTCGGTCGGAGTAAAGAAGGAAAGAGGGAGGGAGAAGAAAGGAAGGTGGCGCGCGACGGGGAAGAAGGGTCTGATAGGTGGGGCCCGTGCGCAGCGAGAGAGGGAGGGGAGTGAGCGGGCGGCACAGATGAAGCCACGCGGCTCGGAGGGGAGATCGGACGGAGGGTGCCATTAAGTGGGAGGAGACGGTCAGAAGGGCCGGGCGCGGGGACTCGACTCATCCGGGCCATCCACGCGTCGGGCGAGGAGGAGGGTTAGGCGGGGAGGCTGTCGGGCTGGGCCCGCTTGGCAGAGGGAGAGGGGGAAGTGGCCGGGATTGGGCCGGGCGGCGACGTGGGCGGATCTGGGCCGTCCACGCGTCGGCCGGAAGGGGAGGAGGTGGAATTTTTATTTTAAAATTTGATTTTGATTTTCAGAAAGGACTAGGAGATTATTTAAGCCTCAGAAAAATATGAAAATATCTCCAAAAATTCCAAGAAAATTCACAGAAGCTCCTGGTGACATTTTGGACTTAATAAAAAATATTTCAACTAATGTTGGTAGTTAATTTTTAAACTTAAATTACTTTTTAAATTTTAAAAATAGGTTTTAAACTCTAGAAAACTCAGAAAAACCAAATAAATTCAAATACTTTAAAATAATTAATTTGAAATTAAAATTTTCAGAAATAGGATTTTTGGGATGTTACAGATACTCACGGGAGTCTTGATGAATCGTAATGATCCAACAATGCCAGTGCAAGGGACGAACACTCTTTAATCCGCCAAAACACACTCGTGTTGATTTTGTCGACCACCAAGCGAAGATCTATCATGCACCCAATTCCCAATGGAAAGGCTGAACAATCTTGATTGAAGAAAATACTCCTAATTCCATAAGAAAAATTCAGCAGCAATGCTAAGCTCGAAAACTTTAGTGGATTGGTTTTTCTCAAACGTGGTCTGAGCCCTAAAGGCTGCCAATACAAGGCTTATATAGCCCCTTGGGACATCAATATGGTCCCCAAACCAAGTACAACTCAACCCTATATGGTTTTAGATACGAACTCTCACAAAAAAGAAACTATATTTTTCACCCGTCATATTGTTTCGGTCATAAATTTTTATCCATGATGAATTGAAGGTGAAACTAGATCCATTGCGTAGCACTTGAAATTATCTTTCCAACAAGAACACCCGAATCGGACTCCGTTTGTGAAAGTTATGGCCTTTTTAGTAACTGCTTGTCAGGCTGTCCCGAACCGAATCCGAATTGAATTCTGAGTTGAATTCGAGTTTGAATTGGGTTGAGCACGTGGGAAGTCCGAATTTGGCTTGACAATCTTATCCAAAACTTGTAGTTTAAGTCCTTGGGCTCCTCCCTTTTGCTCTCCCACTGCTTGGGCTTCTTTCCTCCTTGATTAGCTGCATAGGCTGCTTGGCTTTCTCCTTTCCATCCCCATGGGTTTTGAGCTTTATATTCTTGGTAACAAATATGATTATCCTCCTTGTGCTTCTCCATTGCTTTGGCCCTGGAATCATCATAATATTTAAACCTAATAATAAACAAGAATTTGGCAAAGGTAGTATATCGTTCCCATGAATAGAAGGAAATTCATTACGAAACAGATTCACCAGACAATATTTTATGCGGCTCAATACTTCTTTGCAATGAAATACTGTATTTGACTGAAAAGTGCTAAGCATGGCTTAGGACACGTCCGGCCCATCCCTAACCCTAACCAAAAGCGCCTATTCCTGAGCGCATCATTTCCATCGTTCGCTCGCGCTTCTCTGCATGGGCGCTCGCACCACCGCCCACTCCCACTGGCTCTCGCATCTCGCCACCGCCCGCTCCTGCCGGCTCCCGCATCTCGCTACCGCCCGCTCCCGTTGGCTCCTGCATCTCGCTGTCGCCCGTCGGCTCCCGCACCTCGCCGCCACCCGTTGGCTCCCGCACCTCGCCGCCACCCATCGGCTCCCGCATCTCACCGCCGCCTCCATCTCCTCTGCCCGTCGGCTCCCGCATCTCGCCACTGATGACATCTCTCGCATCTCGCCGCCGACTACATCTCCCACATCTCACCACCGACTACATCTCCCGTGCAGCGCCGGCTCCCGCATCTCCTCCCATGTAGTCTTGCCGATCTGGTCATGTTAATATTTCCCAGGTTAATGGAATTCTTATTTCTAGAAATGGTATTCACATCAACGATTGTCGCTAGGATTAACAAAACAATTCATGAGGTACATATTCCGAGTATACACTTTACAAATTACAAGTTTACAATTTACATTATTTCAGCTAATAAGCATGTGGAAACATAGAAAATAATACATATATAATTTATTTATTTATTATTTAAATATATATAGCCGTGTCGGCGTATCGGTATTTTTGGGAAAACGGTGAATTCCCGTATTGGTGTCGTGTCGTGTCGACGTTTCCATTTCCGTGCATCATAGGATGGAACCCTTGACTGATATGTGGAATGAACATTAGTGCTATCTATATTGTGGCGTAGATAACTATTTAACAATGTTGCCACGGTTGTAATCATGAGGTTTGCTCATGTCTAATATGCACTATAACTGTAGATTGCAGCCAATTATATGTAGATTTCCACCTCTTATATATGATGCAAAGTTACTTTCGATCACTCAAAAAGTTATCACCTATAAGTAATGAAATTATCATTTATATGGTAAGTTATCATCTGTATTTCATGAAGTTACTCATAGAGCGCTCTCGTGAGTGAGTTGAATGGTGTGAGTTCTCAACCAATCGTTTCTTCGAGCCCTGTAGCACATATGAGTTCAGAGCACAGTAATGGTCATGTGTTCGAGTACTTTAGCAATTGTGAGTTAAGAGCACTGTAGCAGTCGCGAGATGAGAGTACCGTAGTAGTCGGGTATTGTAGCATTCGTGAGTTAAGAGTATTATAGCTGTCGAGCACTGTAGCACTTGTGAGTTAAAAGCATTGTGTTACTCAAAAACTCAGAGTACTATAGCAGTCGAGTACCGTAGTAGTCGAAAACTTAGAGTACTGTAGTAGTCGAGTATTATAGCAATCGTTTACTCAAAGTACTATAACAGTCATAGAAGTCTTTCGAGTAGTTCTAACCGAAAGAAACACGCCTCAATCAACCCACGATATGGAATCCTGAAATTGTGGGCATGAAAATCTAGACGGATCATATGAAATTGCATCGTTGTACAAATAGTAATTTATTTTATAGAGGATAGTAATTGCATGCGTGTAAGATCGTAACTGTTATGTTGGTGATTGAATGTCCTGGAATTACGGCAATTCAATGTGCGTGATAACTCCACCGGTAATAGATCACAACTTCATATTACAAGAGTGATAACTTTTAGCATATCGGAACACACCGTTTCTGTCAGTACCTTTTTCTGCGTGCTGGAAAATTACTAACATTTGTGAGTGAAGTTACTTAAAAACACATGTGGAGTTATTATCAGTTGTAACACTACAAAAATGGCAGTAAGTCAACATGTATTTGATAATAACTTTACTCACAAACGCTAGTAACTTTCCGACGCATCACAAAAAATGTTTGTCATAATTGGTGGTAATAACTTAATGTTTCATTACAATTAACTTGAAGAGGGAAAGTAAATAATGTTTTGCAAATTGGGAAAATTTCGGTGGAAGTAACTCCTGCTTTGTCTAGTGGTACCATCCATTGCAATGCTATAGAAAGTTATTGTCGATCCTAGTTATGCATGAATTGCTGCAGCAAACTAGGTCGCACGCGTGCCCTGTGACCCGCGTGTAGCATGCGCGCACACGCTCGTTAGTGCGCCCGTGTGTGTGTGTATATATACACATACATACATATCTATACATATACATACATATATTATATATTATACACACATATACATATACATATACATATACATATACATATACATATACATATACATATACATATACATATACATATACATATACATATACATATACATATACATATACATATACATATACATATACATATACATGTGTGTGTGTGTATATGTGTGTGTGTATAAGTGTGCTTACAACTTTACTCCTCCTAGCGACAGGGCAAAACAATCAACTGAAGTACATTCGATCTTAACGAACTCTCGGACGTTCGAGGACAGCTCTCCACCTTCTTGATAATGGAGGTCATGATCTGAAAGGAGAGTTTCACTTCGGTGACGAAGATTAATACATGTTCAAACATTTGATTCAATTGTAATTTATTCAATTATAATTCACTTTGAGTTGTAATTCAATTATAACTCTGGTGATAATACATAAACATTCTTTTGCAATTGATTTTGAGTTGTAAATCACTTTTGTAATTCACTTATCTGTCATTTATCTGTAATATGCTTACTTGCTTTCGGAGGATATGGTTAGCATTTCCTGAGGCTAACAAAAAAAAAGATTTTTTTGCTAAACAAAGAACTATCACACACAGTTTCTAACATAAAACCGTCTGTGATACGTAGACTATTAAAGATGTTTTTTTGTATTAGTTGTCTAGGATATGTCAGATATCATAGATAATTATTTTTAAAAACTATCTGTGATACATAGATCATCACAGATGATTTTTTTGTTAACTGTCTGTAATATATCGGATATTATAGGCGGTTATTTTTAAAAACCATCTGTATTGTGACTTATCATAGACAGTTTAGGAGCCGTCTATGATAACCACCTATTATCACTGATGCTATAAATCAGACGGTTCAGCAACCGTCTCTGATGAGGGTTATGAACCATCTGTGATGTCATTCTGTGTAGTAGTGTCAGTAGCTCTATTGTCAAAGTTGTTATTACTTGGTACTGCTTTTTTGTGTATCTTCTCTTATACAGATTACTAATGTTGTATGTATCATTTATGCCTTTGATGAACACAATTATTGGAGATGTCCCAAGATGTAGGCACATTTTTCGGTGGAAAAACTCACTTTGCTTCATTTACATAAACAATGTTATAACAAGGGGAAATTCACGTAACCATGCGTTACCGAACAATTTGCCTCTTGTAAACATTTTGTTGCTCTGTGTTTGTTAGGACATGTATAATAATATAGACAATTGCTATCGATAATATCCTTTAGGACATCTATATACGACACTAAAAACAGTTCATATAATAAATTGTCTTTTTATATGTCTTTATAAATAGCTTCTTCATGACAAAATATATCTTGTTCATCGTGTTACAGCTGACTAGTGTATGAGAGACAGCTCAATTCTCTATGCTCTCTCTCTTCTCCATATCATTTTGTATTCTATATGACAAGGTTTATAAATAACTGACATCACGCTATTGTATATGGCATTAATCATAAAACGTCAAATATCTTAGAGCATCGCAATAATTTAATAGGGGTGTTTGGTGGAAAATTGTGCCAAAAATAACTAAAATAAATGCTACGAGGTGGCCAGATATTTCCACACGATCACTCTCTTGCAAATGGACAAGTCAATGTCATCTCCCGGCAATTTCGCTTTCCATTATTTTCTTAGCAGGTTGGAATTGTCCCATGCATCCGACCGAATCGAGAGAGTTCGATAAACTTAGGTTGTACGTGTCGTGGTCAGTGTATTATTTCTTGCGACCGCATAAACAAAGAGAACATTGCGCGATTGCGTAATCAAAGATAACAATGCATGTATGGTACTTATATTTTTCATTTTTAGATAAATTTATATAACAACAACAATAAAATTTTTTATTCCAAACAAGTTGAGTTAGGATAAAAACGAAACCTTGTTAAGGTCAAAAAGATAAGAGCCTTAAAATTTAGATAAATTCGTACCTTCCCTTAATTTTGAAAGTTAACAATTGTCACCTATATTTCAAAACTTTTGTCGGCTGTTTCTATTTTACCACTCATTTAGGTTCTAGAGGTAAACTTCACATCGTTTTACAATGAAAGTTGTCATATTTTAAACAACATGTATGAATTTTCAACTGTTTAAAGTTAAAGCATATAGCCATTTGGAAACAGAGCAATACACACACACACACATATATACATATATACATACATATATACATACATATATACATATATATATATCCTTTTTTCGTATTATCACTTTCGGTATATTTAAATAGTAATTCTAATATATTTCAATACAACTTGGTTAAAAACATTTCATCGGAGCGCTTTATTTTTGATATATATACTTTTTCATGTATAAAAAAAAGTACATACAAAAATTATACTATAAAAAGTGGACTTTTATAAAAAAATTTATGGAACTCACTTCGGAATATGTTATAATCAATATTAGAGTATATTCAAATATATAAAGAGATATAACAATACTATTAAAAATGTATATTAGAAGTGAGAGTACATACTCCTAGGAGTATGGAACTATTTCTCTATCTCTCTCTGTCTATATATATATATACGGAAGTGCTATACTGTAGCCGACTATTTTTCTTTGTCAAAACAGTCAATTTTTGAGCCATTTGATTTGCTTTGAGATTGGGTTCTTTTGTAAGCTTATGTGGATTTTTTCTTAATAGGCTTAAGTTATTTTTTTAGGTAAGTATCCCTATTGGTTTTGTAACATTAGAAGGATAGTCAGGTTTTGATAGATTAAATTTCCGTAGTTTTGTTTGCTTTTCTGAACTATTCCTTACTATCATAGCTCAAATGCAGAGTACTACTATTAGCTCAATGCATAGTATATATATACAAATACAATAATAGAAGTTGCATAATGCAAATTCCAAAAAGTAATGTATCCCCCTTTGATTTTTGTTGTTATTGTAAGGTGACTTCCAGCAGGTTGGACGTCAAATTTACTTGCTCAAACATCTCCAATGGTTTTTTATGTATTTTTATGTGTTCAGCCTTCTATGGCAACAAGTTTATTGTAACCACAAGGCAAAGTTGTTTTGTGTGCTAGCACCATAAGAATTCAGGCATATTCATTTGTGATATACTATACGAACTATATATTTTGCTTTCAGATATACTATACGAAACTATATACTAGTATATATGGTTTTTAATGTTGTCTATAATATATAGGTTATCTACTTTTTTTTATGGAATCAGTTGTTCGTAATAATTTTTACAATGGAAGTTTTGTTAGTACCACCAATCCTAAAGGTTTTGTCATCTTACAACTGTAGTTTTGTATGGTCTACTGACACCCAACTTATTGTTTTGTTTGTATCACTAATACTGCCTCCTAGTAGCATCATTTAACCTTTATGTTTTGTTTGCTCTTAAAATCTTAAGGTAACAATGCATGTTTTGTTAGCCTCATTGGGTTGTATACTTTTATGGTTAAAAAGTTTTCTATATCCCAATAGAAAATGGGCATGGGGCATCATGGTTGACGGCCTCATAGGGGTAAAAAGCGGACCGAATCAGTACAACAGGTAAAATAAGGCCCAATAAATATTCCAGGGCCGTTAAGCTATTTGAGGCGGTCTTGTAGCGATTAATCTGATCCGTTCATTTTCTGATCATGTGGTCTGAAATCTGACTATCTTTGGTCTTAGAAAACTGTCGAATCCTTGATATATATATATATATATATAAAGTTAATTTCTGTAAATGAAATCTCAACGCGCAAGAGGAAAGCTTCTCAGAATAAAAGGTAGAGATATATGCGACAGAAATGGCATTTGGCTGACAAAACATGTTTCTAGGCGGCTGCCTCTCCGGAGGCACCCGGCCAAAAATGTTCTAGGTGGCTCTGTATAGGATCCTGACATGGCCCATGCGTGGAACATTCAGACGCCTGAAAATTCGCCCGTACATCGCGTTTCTCTTAGCGGGGTATACAGGGCAATGCGCAATTGTCACCATGGCCCGGCCGGCACACTATAAAAAAGCCTGCCTAGGCAACCATACAATTCTCATCCCAGTATCGTACACAACATACCAACATGGCGTCCAAAACGTTGCTTGCGCTGCTGTGCGTCCTGGCAGCGTCTCTTCTCGTCACGCAGGAGGTGGTTGCCGCCAGAGCGCTGCTTGCTGATGCCAATGGTACTTGACTACTTGTATTGAGCTATCTGCATGCGTACATGACAATTAATTACCTCCCCTCCCAATAACTTACCTTTGTATAGTGCATGCCTATCAATAATTAAGATAGTACGTACGCATCAAATTTAAGAGAAATTTAGCTTTATAACAATGCTAAATGTCAATTTGGTAAACAAAATCCAACGTTAGGGCAGTACTACAGGGGAAATTTATCATCTTACTGATGTTATTTTGCGGAGTAACTTGCATAATCTTTATTATGTTACGAATCAATTTGCAGGGAAGTTAGGAGACAAAAGCTCGGAAGACGCTTATGTTCATCGAAGGCTAATGCAAGAAGACCCCCCAACTTACGGACCCCCATACCCAGGCGGTCCTCCAAGAGGAAATTGACTCAGTGGTGGTAATTTGACACACTACTTGAGAGAATGCATTATGTATTTGTACTAGTTCGCTATCTTCAGTCCACAACTATGAGTGAGGTGAGTGAATAAAATGACGAGGCCAAGGTGAAGTATATATTTTGGAGATCTACGAGGGCTAGCTAACATCAACTGCCGCCTCAGTTTACATACTCTCAAGTTATGTATTATTATTATTATCTGTACCTGGCTACATGAGTAAACCATTTATCTGGAAGAAAATAAAATGTAATGGATTACATATGCAAAATTTTATTTCGTGAGCAGAGCTTCGTACATTGCTATAGGGCACTCCATGCTTGTGTTCCAGTACGTCACTATGACATGCTCGTCTTTGTATGACGTCTACATACGCCCCCAGCAATAAACGCCCCAAAATACTTTTTCAGGGCGTTTATAAAACGTTAAGAAAAACAGTGCCGGGGAAAAATGCCCGACATTTATACCTACCATGGCCATGTAGGAGCGGCGATGATCTATAGCTAGAGGTATAAGCGAAGCGGATAATTTCTGTCCGACCGACCACAGACTCGCGGAACAAATATAGTAAAGATAAATGAGTATCCGATACTATCCGTGTCTGACTCCGACTCAGAGGAAAAAATATGGAATAGGATATGAAATGAGTGATATCCGTTCATATATATATCCGCATGTTAAGTGATATTAGGAAATCTATTGTGACTTCACATAGGAACAAGATAATATATAGGCATATTGTCATATTTAAACAGGTGTGGAATATTGAATGCTCTTCTTTCGATATCTCGACGATATGTCCCTCCGTGTTCACTCTGATTGCACCTTACTATCAAATGTACTGTGTAAGGAAGCAGATAATTTTCGTCCGACCGATCGTCCGAAGACTTATGGAATGAATACGGAATGGAGAAATGGATATTCGGTATTATCTATGTTTGACTCTGACTCCGAAAGAAAATTCGGAATATGATACAGGATGAGTGAATCTGTTCATATCTACATCGATTGCATCCCTAACTGTAGCAATGGTGGGTCTTGGGAGAGGGAAAGTTAAACCCAAATCCCATTAAACACCAACTTAGGCCGGTTCCGGCCTCCAGAGGTATTTAGGCCGAGCTAAAGTTAAAACACCGACTTAGGCCTGTTCTGGCTTCCATTATATATGTATATGTTGTGTGCATGTACATGCCCTATATAGGTGGAGCACCGGAGCGTTTTGGTTTTGGTGCAACGCGGGATCGATCGAGTACGCCATTGACCGCTTGGAGCTGAACTAGTCCCAAGTTTCAGACTTCCAGTAGATAATCTATGTTTCCAGCCAAGTTTCAGACTTCTCAGGGAGAAATCAGTCGTTGCCAGGGCGAAGTTCCCATGGATTATTTGTCAAAACTACACGAGTACCCAATGAACACAGCCGCATGTGAAAATTTACCCGGCAGTAACACTAAGAGACCATGCGGGGCAAGCGGCCGAAAGACGGCGATGTAAGATACTGGACAAAAAAACAATAACAAAGCAAGACTGAATCTACAATTTAGTAAGTACAAATAATAAACGAGGCTAACATCATATTAACAATTCATATCCATTTATTATTATCTCAATTTCACATATTTATTTTCATTAAATTCCATACATGTGTCTCATTGTCTTATTTCTCACATGTGTCTTCACTTCTCTTATTTATATCAATATAGCGGAGTATTACACCCATCAGAGTCCACTCAAGAGCGCACCCTTTTTCATATGGGGACCTCAAACCTATCCTTCTTTTTATACAGGGACCTCATCTCCACTCCCGTGAAGTGTCTACCGAAGTAGGTCTTCTCCCACTCCCGTGGGTTGCCCACCAAAGTAGGTCTTCCCACACTCCCGTAGGGTGCCTACCGAAGTAGGTCTTTCTTCACTCCTGTGGAGTGCCCACACAAAGTAGGCTCTAGAGGATTACACAGGTCACCTACTTGCAATATGAGCACTCAACATGCAATGCAATGATAATCTTTTATTAGTTAATTATCAGTATTAACCAATTAACAACATTATTATTTTAGCCATAAACATGATCATCATTATTCTACCATAAACATCATTATCATTCTATCATAAACATGTGAATATTATAAGAACAAGTAAATTAATGTGAATCGTCATGACAAATTTATTCAAATATAACAACAAGTTCAAACACTTGAATACCATTCTACCATGCACTTGGCCTTTTCTAGTTACGATGAACGGGTTGATTAAAAGATAACACCAATTCGATGCTATTCCTCCTACAGTAAATACTCAATCTTAATAACAAGCTAGAGAAGTACAAGAACAGCAATTCAACGACATCACTCCTACACGCTTCCCAAATCCATAATACTCCCCTTTTACCGGACAGTCACCCCATGTAGTCCCAATACTAAAAATAGCTAATTTTTTTCCTCCCAAACCCTATCATGGTAAACAACATTAGTTTTGGAATCTATGCAAAATTCTCTATAATTTCTTAGTTCGCTACAATTCTTGTTTAAATCATTTAAACCCCTGTTTTAACCCAGAAGACATATCTATCACCCTTTGGATAGTAGGCTTAATAATTTCATTTATGTTAATTTAGACATGCAAACATAGCCAATAATAGCATTTTTAGAATCTACGAAAAGTTAGATACCTGTTTTTAGTTATTCCCAAAATTCAATTCTACCATTTACCATGTCAATTTAATAGTTTTCTATGACTGCATCTAGCAGCAACCGGTTTATGGACAACAATCTTCCCAAATCATTACTTCTAATCTACCCAACCAAAATTCATGTTGTTGGACTTTTTTAAATATTTAATCAATTATCTACACTTTTCACATAGAGCAAAAACCCTAATTAATCCATTTAATAATTTTAATATACAGTTTACCACACTGCTGCCAAATGACGGCAACTCTCCAGACAGCAGGCTTACAAAAAATCATAACTATTAATCTAGCCCATCAATTGATGTGATTAAATTCTCTACAAAAAGCTAACAAATGAAGACAGAGATCTGTGTCGAGATCGAGTACGTACGCCAAGTATTTAATAGCGCAGATTATCATAGACGGTTCCAACCACAAACGATCTGTGATACCAATTTATCACAGACGATTCGTATTAATAACCATCTGTGATTATCACAGACGGTTATTAATACGAACCGTCTGTGATGTCTTACTTATCACAGACGGTTCGTAATACGAACTGTCTATGATAAGTTACATATCAAAGACGGTTTGGAATACGAACCATCTGTGATATTAATATCAGAGACGGTTTGGAATACGAACTGTCTATGATGATGCTTAAATATGCGCGCTAATCCAGCTCTTCTAAACTATCCTCTCCCTCATCTTCTTCATCACCAGATTTCTCAATAATGACATCTAATATTCTTTTGATCTACTTTTTCTCATCTATCCATCATGAGTTGTTCGGACGAAACCTTACACAAGCAGCCAACAATTTACGTCTGGAGTAGTTCCTCCGCTCACGCTCTGCTCTCCTTCCTCGACTCGCTTCCATCCGTCAGCTGGACCTCAGCCTCGTTCTTCTCTGCACTGTGCACAAAGCGGAGGAAGCTCTTGCGGCAGTACAGAGACACATGGATAACCTTGCCGATCAAGCAGAATCAGCCAATTCTGAGGAAGCTTATCATGGCATCCTCTTTGAGATTATGGGCCATGCTAATGATTTGCCCAAGCTAGAGGAGGAAGTGGAGAGGGCAAGAACAATTTTTACGGCATTCGAGAACTCAGCGGCTGATCCTCCAACTCCAGAAGTCGAAGAAGAAGCATATGAAGCCCAAAAGATTAAAATCTGGGAATCTCTTTTTTTGGACTTGTATAATAAATTTGCCTTGAATTTGAATCTCGTCTCAATATAGCTTCTGTAGTTCATACGACAAAGGTTTGTGTTGTCTGGATTACCACAGACGTTTCATATTAAGAACCATCTGTGAAAGTTCACAGACGGTTATTAACACGAACTGTCTGTGTTGTCTCGATTATCATAGACGGTTTGTGTTAATAACCGTCTGTGAAAATACCACAGACGGTTACTAGTATAAACCGTCTATGATAGTTTAAGCACAGACGGTTCCGTATAAATCGTCTGTGATGTACCTGTTCAATATAGCCTTTTTTGTAGTAGTATATCTTAGTTTAGTGCAGCCTACTCAATTATATAGAGAAATTCACATGATGAGAACTTATGTTATATTTAATTAAGATCTCCGTTTCAAACCACGGGTACTCAGCTAGTATATAAAATTGATAGACCGTTGGACAGCATTTGCAAATTCAAATTTAATCTAAAACAACTTTATATGTTTTGAAAAGTTGATTTCCCTAGCTACATAGTCCACAATCATGTATACCCACGTTAAAACCACTATGATGTACCGGCAGCAATTGAAGTTTTCTTTTCTGCAAATCCAAATATTACTCCCCTTCTCAAGTAGCTGTAGTGACAAAACATAAATCTTCAAGTGTCAAGTAACAGATTATATACGGTAGTGGACGTTGTACTGTACTAACAAAATGATTGAATGAAATGAACGTTGGAAATGGATTGAGACACCATACGTACGTACAACAATTAATAATACTCTCCTATCCTTTTTTACTTGATATTCTAGAATCCGTATTGTTAAAACTACGTAGATTAGCTGTATGTAAATTGTATCATTGGTTATATATGGTGTTAAAAATATTTTTATAATATTATAATATTATTAGTATATTTTAATGAAAAGTTATAAAAAGTAAGGTTTAAAATCATATCTTATAGACGGTAAAAGTTAAAAAAAAAAGCTAAGTAATAAAGAAGGGAGAGAGCAATGTGCAGCTAAACTACTTGATAATATCAAGAATTAGAAATAGACCACAAATGGTACAAGTGTAGGAACTTTCATGCATCGATGTATGTCCTAGGAATTATTAGTTCAGTGTTAGTTCTTGGATTATCATAATTGAATCGAGAGTACCAGCGAGCTAGAGAGCGAGAGGGGTGAATATCCACACTGATGAGTGGTGTGAGTTTTGAGCTCCACGTGACGATCGCTAGCTCTCCGTGTTATCAATGATCGAGATATCTCTCGTAGAAAAAGCTACCATCCATCTGCGTCAATGGCCTTGCTTGCAGCACGACTTCCGTCACTTTCGCGTAGGGGTGGATATCGAGCCAACTGCTCGTCTTATCTAGTTTTTTCTAAAATTGGCATATTTTGATTTAATATCGTTTTACGGATAATTTAAAAGTATTTTTAGAAACGAGCTAACGAGCCGAGCCGAGTCGAGCTTGAGCAAAATTCAAATTCATTTAAAATCAACTCATTTTAATGTTTAACCAATTAACAAATATAAGCCAATGAGCCCACTAACAAACTTTTTTCCACCCCTACTTTCGCGCTTTTGCAGCGAGTTGGCACGGTGCACCCAGTCGCACGTCAAGAGAAATGTCTCCTAGAAAAGACCAATTCTTAGTTGTAGACAGGATGTACTGTAGTGGCCGTATATTGTCCTATATATACGCCTGACTCGGATTGATAATAGCTCGGCGTATATTGTCCTATACGCTTGACTTGTACCAACTAACAAATATCTACGTATACTGGGAGGAGTTAACACATTGACATCTGTAAGGTCCGTTGCTTTTGTAAGAAGTCTGACAGTGAGAGCGTTGCTTTGTATATAGTTGAATTGCAATGTAATCCCTGGAAATATATGGATGTTTATCATGTTTTAGCCAGTGAACTAGGACTAGATAATGTCATCAGATATGGATGTAAGTATGGACTAGATAATGCCATCAGATATGGATGTAATTAATAATTTTTTTTGTAAGTGTTTGATGTATCAATCTGTGAAATCTTTCCTTCGGCTGAAGACTTGTACTAATGAGTACTTAATTTTCAGTGCAAAATAATTTGGTTATACGGTAGTTTGTTGAAATTGGGAATAATTCAAAATTTTCGATGCTTGTTATACAGTGAATTGTCTAAACTAGTCGCCTGTGCATTCGCACAGGCCATAGATACTATAAACATCTGTGTAATTATAATTAAATTATGTGTTGAGGATTGAAACCTCGAGTTAAAAATCTTGGTGGGATAGTAATATAATTTGTATAAATGCAAATCAAATTAGGAAATATAACACAATAATCCATACACTACTACAAAAGAGGCTATATTGGACGGCGACATCACAGATGGTTCATACAGAACCGTCTGTGCTTGAACTATCGCAGATGGTTTATACTAACAACCGTCTGTGGTATTTTCACAAACGGTTGTTAACATGAACCGTCTGTGATAACTAAGACATCACAGATGGTTCGTGCTAAGAACTGTCTATGAAAGTTCACAGATAGTTATTAACACGAACCGTCTATGATGTGTCAATTATCACATACAGTTTGTGTTAATAACTGTCTGTGAAAGTTGTGGGACATCACAGATGGTTCATGTAAAAAACCGTCTCTGATATTGTGGACATCACAGATGGTTATTGTAACAAATTGTCTGTGATATTGCGGACATCATAAACGGTTTGTATGAATAACCGTCTCTGAATGATCACAGACGGTTATTAATATGAACGGTCTGTGATAATGTTGGTATCACAGACCGTTTGTGGTTGGAACCGTCTGGGATAATCTATGCTATTAAATATCAGGCGTACGTGGTCTCGACACAGATCTGCTTTCATTGTGCTGCATCGGTGGAGCAAGGCGGTTGGCTTTGGAGAGTTTGGTGAAAACATATCGCTTGTAGATCTATATACGTCTTCTTAATGATCAGAGGTTAGTACTTAATTGTTTCTAATAACTTATATGCCTTGTAATTAAAAGAGATGATAGCTAGGTTTTTGTTTAGATCTAACTAGCTAGGTAGGTTTTGAAAGATAATGGTACTTTGCTCAATTTCAGAATGGGTAAATACTCCTAGTTTACCTCAATATATTCTTGCTTAATATTATTGTGTCATATATATGTGGCTAGCTAGCTACCTACCTAATATAGATGTCATGTGTAATTAAGCATAGCTAGTCTAATTTACTATAGCAGCGCTAATAATCATTTTGACACCCATTTGTTACATGTGTAGCATAGATAGACCAAAACTGGATGTACGTTGAGAACCGTGTGAGTGAATAGTACATTAATGGCATGTCTGCTTTTAGAAGAGTGGCCAAGCTGGATATGTTGAAGAAGGGGATGGAATATATATATATATACTGTCCATGCATTGATTGTGATAATCTAAAGATTTTTAGCAACTCAACGCAGATCAAAACTCACTTGATTCGAAGGTGTTTCAGAAAGGGGTACAAATGTTAGACCAATCACGGTGAAAAGAAGATTATACAAGAAGGTAGTTATGACATCGTCAAAGGAGACAACGATATGCCGATTGTGGATTATGCTTTCGATCAAGAGGATAGGTCACAAGATGACAATCTGGATCAGATGCTACGTGATGTAGAAGGGAACTATAGCGAGAGGGAGTTTGGTAAAATCGAGGGCTTGATGGAGGACTCGAAGAAACCTTTGTTCCCGGGCTGCAAGCCACAATACTTGAGATTGTCATCAGTTCTAGAACTACTGAAATTGAAGGCGAGCAATGGTTGGTCCGATAAGAGTTCCGCGGCACTGTTAGGTCTCCTAGCGGACATGCTTCCAAAGGAAAATGTGTTGACGAGAACCACCTACCAAACCAAAAAGATTCTTTGTACATTGGGAAAGAAAGTAGAAAGAATACATGCATGTTCAAATGATTGTATCCTTTACCGTAAAGAGTATGCTTCCTTACATGTTTGTCCGGTATGCAAAGCATTCCGATACAAGCGTAAAAATGACTATGATGATGGGAAGGGCATCAAGGTGAAGCAAGGACCTCCTCCTAAGGTGTTATGGTATCTTCCTATAATTCCCCTTTTGAAGCATTTATTTGCAAACCCCAAGAATGAAAGATTGATGTGTTGGCACTCGGAGCAGCGTAAGAAAGACGGAATGATAAGACCCATTGCTGATTCTGCCCAGTGTAGGAACATCAATACGATGTTTATAGATTTTGGTGTTGAACCGAGGAATATAAGGTTTGGGTTGAGTACAGATGGAATGAATCCTTTTGGTAACATAAGTAGCCGACATAGCACCTAGCCCGTGACTCTGTGCATGTACAACCTTTCTCCTTTGCTGTGTATGAAGCGAAAGTATATTTTGATGTCACTACTTATCCAAGGGCCGAAACAACCTGGGAACGATATTGATGTGTACCTAGCACCATTGGTAGAAGATCTTGCAATACTGTGGAACAAAGGGGTATATGTATAGGATGCGGACAAACGAGAGAACTTCACTCTACGCACCATGTTGTTCTGCACCATTAATGATTTTCCTACCCTTGGTAACCTGTCAAGGTTGAGTACAAAAGGTGCCAAAGCCTGTCCGCACTGCTTAGATATACCGAGAGTGTGTGGTTGAACAATTCACGCAAAACTGTGTATATGTGTCACCGTAGGTTCCTTCCGAAGTATCACCCATACCGCAAGATGAAGAACTAATTTGACAGAAAAAAGAGGATGACTCAGTACCAAGGCCTTTTAGCGGGAAAGAGGTGTATGATATGGTCAAGGATATCGATGTTGTGCTTGGAAAGAGATGTAAATTGAGGACCTGTCGGAAGAACATGTGGAAGAAAAGGTCAATATTTTGGAACTTGCCTTATTAGGAGCACTTAGAAGTTTGCAATTGCATCGATGTTATGCACATAGAAAAGAATGTATGTGACAGTTTGATTGGTCTCTCACTGAACATTCCTGATAAAACAAAGGATGGTGTCAACGCAAGGCATGACTTAGTCGCTATGAACATCAGTACCGAGTTAGCACTGATAGAGACCGATAAAGGTCGGACGTACCTTCCCCCAGCTTGCTACACTCTATCTAAGTCTGAGAGAACTCAACTGTGCTAGTCCTTACATGGTGTGAAAGTTCCGCCTAGTCACTCTACCAGCATGAAGAAACTTGTTTCCATGGAACATTTGAAATTAATTGGCATGAAGTCTCATTACTGTCATGTGCTAATGACATAAATGCTACCTGTTGCAATTAGAAGTATTTTGCCGAACAAGGTTCAAGTGACAATCATAAGGCTATGTTATTTCTTTAACGCAATTGCTTAGAAGCTCATCGATCCTGATAGATTAGATGCTCTATAAACCGAGGTGGTGACAACTTTATGTCATCTAAAGATGTATTTTTCTCTATCATTTTTTGATATTATGGTATATCTCATTGTCCACCTTATGAAAGAGATAAAGATATGCGAGCCGGTGTTTCTACGTCATATGTACCCGTTCGAGAGGTACATGAGAATTCTCAAGTCCTATGTACGCAATCGATCTCGACTGGAGGGTAGCATCATCGAAGGTTATACAACCGAAGAGATCATTGAATTCAACATTGGCTACAAGGCTCAGATCAAACTAGTAGGTGTACGTCTATCTTATGATAAGGGTAAGTCAGAGTGTATCGGGACTATCAGAAGGAAAGCAATAACTCTTGATTGAGATATGTATGCTCAAACCTATTTCACGGTTTTACAACACATGACTGAAGTGACCCCATATATTGAAGAGCACAAGGACATTCTACGCTAAGAGAATGCAAGCCAGTCAGAGGTTTGGATCACGAGACAACACAACTGCCAGTTGTAACATCCTGATTTTCAGAGCCTTTTTGAAGCTTTTAAAAATAAAATTCACCATTTGAATTTTTCTGGAATTAATTAAAGCTTAATTTTTTATTAAATACAAATATTTAATATGATTAAATTAAACATTAACATTTGCCAAAAGTATTGTTTTTGTGTTCTTTGTGTCACAAGGAATTTTTCTGTATTTTCTTGGATTTTTCGGAGTTTGTTTGAGCTCAATTTTAAATTTTCAAAAAAAAAGAGGAGAGAGAATGAACAGCACGCGCAAGACTGTTCATGCATCTTCAACCTCCAGCGCGCGATCGATCCAGTTCGTTCTGTACACGTTTCCTTCCGTTTTCTCTCTATTCATAACTTCCAATCCGGACCTTATTTCAATGTCTTCCCAAAAGGAAAATTATGCCAAATCACGCAAGGAATCCATCCCAATTGGCCTCTTTCTGTTTCATTCATCCGTTTGCCTTATATCTCCTATGTTTTGAAAAGGACTCTAAACCAAAATCCGCGAATTGGAGTCGGTTTCTATCTCTTTCAAGCCTATAAATACGACCCCTTGACCTCTCTAAACCCATCCCAAGCCGTGGCAAGTCCCCTCAAAGGTCAGGACACCGTCGGCATCGAGGCCCTTCGGTCCCGAATTTGCTCATCGCGTCTCGAGCTATTCGGTGAGTTTTTTCGTGATTTCGCGTCACATTGTGCCATCATATGCCATCTACCTCCTTGGCAAGTTAATTTGGTTTTGGTGCAGCCAATCTGCCAGAATCGAGTTTTTCCCAATCTAGGCCAAGATCGCTTCTCGACGTTGATTCGTCGCCTCCGGTAAGCTTCAGCTCTTGTCGTAATTTTTCTTAGACTTGCCTCATCGCGTTCTACGCCGTGCTCACTTCCTTGTCCCCGAAAAGCCTCCACAAATTTTTGCCTCCGAACCTCACCATAGCCGCCAATGGCATCTCGTGTCCCCATCTATCTGGTGATGTTTTCTCCCAATCCGTTCACGTCATATTGTGCCAAACCATCCCAGGTAGCTACCCTCCAAGTGGTTTTAAATTTTGTTCACCGAGCACCAAGATATCAAGATTTTGCTTTTTCCTTCCCGACGTCGTTCAAACATCGTTTACGTCATCTTCGGTGGGTTTCTGTCTAAGCTGACAATTTTTCTAGCTTCACCAAGCCGCGTTTGAGCCCGTGCTCACCCTACTTCTCCATGTTTTATGCCCGGGTTTTATTCCTCTCTCCTAACCATGTCGTTGTAGCCGCCCGTGCCGTCATCGTTCTCCGTTTGGCGTGCCGTCGCTTCCTATGTGTGCCTTGGGTCCCAAGCAACCTATTTTGCTAGTTAGATTCACCACCCATGCCTCCTCTCTCCGACGCTAGCCTTCTCTCCAAAAGTGATGCTCTTGGGTGAACAGTAACTTTTGCTATTTTCCAGCATTTTCTCGCCCGGCAAACTTTAGATCGCTTATTCTCCTTCATCCGAACTCCAATTGACCCGATTCTTTATCCTAAATTCATATAAAATTGAGCTCTATCTTTTGGTTCTGGTTTTGCAGTTTTTGGAGTTCATTTGAATTTTATTTGAATTTATTTTGTCGTTTCACGCGTAGAACCCGACGTCGCCGAAGAGTTTGTCGAACCGCGATAAGAGGGACCAACCAGTGCACAAGAAGGCAAGTCTCCTTTGATCATTTTGAACCTATGTTTGTGAAATATTTTAATTACTTTAAATTTATGTGCATCGCTATTTACATAGAATCTTAATTTTGTTTTAGCAAATTAGTTAAACCAATTATTGTTATGCCCTTAATTGAAGTTGATTGCCATGTACCTTTGTAACCTTAGTATTTTCTTTGTCTCAATAATGAGATTATTATTAAATCTTTGATAAATATTAGAACGGTAGTAAAATGCTTAGTCATGCTATTTAACCTTTGTAGCCTTGGAAATGGGAAATTATAATTCTTTTAACTAGTCTTTGTATCTGGAAATTAGTGACGATTGGAGTTGCCACTGTTCTTTTAAAATAAAATAAAATATGAAAATTGTTTTAGACCAGGGCGGATGGTTGGATTGGTTTGGTGCGGTTAGCACGAGACTTTGTAAAGTGTCTGTTCCGCCCTAGTTGATTAAGGACCGACTCTTGTGTTTGTCCAGACTGAGCACTACCGTACGACCCCAAGTCTATATGGGTACGACCTAGCTGATTAACTTACGATAGTCTAGTTTAGGCGCCACCAGTGGAAAGTGGGTGCCAGGGATTTACTGGTTATTCACAGTGAGGGACAGGGATTTACTGTACTCATATGGCGCAAGAGGGGGCTTCGGACTGGGTGGATGGAACCCTTCTACGGTGAAACCTCAGCGGGTGGTGTATAGCTAGACTAGAGTGAGGTAAAGGCTTTGTGATATTTTATCTGTGTCTCATGCCAAAGGAAGCGTGGTGACTATTAAGATAATTTATCTCTTGTGGGTAAAGTTGTACAACCTCTGTAGAGTGTCAAACTATTCGAATAGCCGTGCCCACAGTCAAGGGCGGGCAAGGAATGCATTCACATGGTAGATCTTTGGTTTTGGTTTTAAAATCAAAGTTTTGGTATTCCAAGAGTGGAGGGAACTCTCGGAAGGGTATCCTGGCGGTTGGAGCCACAGAGGGTGGATGTAACCCACAGTTTTAAACTTTATTGGTTAGTGCTGGTTATGTAGTGTTGGTGGATGGAACCTTCACTATAAAAAGTTTATTAATTTCAGTTAAACAATTTCCTTTGTTAAATTAATGCCTTCGAAAATATTTACTATTATTTAAAACAAAATATTGCTTTGTGCAAAAAAACCATATAGCCTTCCTTTGTTAAGCCTTGCATCTATTGCATTTTTTCAAGACGTGCGGAGTACTTTATGTGCTCACATGTTGCACTAAAAATTATCTCAGAAGAATATGAAGCTCAAGAAGGAGACTACGACTACTTCGCGTGTGGATTCGACGAAGGTTTTCCCGGAGTACTAGGTCGCGCTTCCCCAGTCAATTGCCTGTGGCGTATTGATGGGTCTTCGCTGGATTTATCTTTTGCTTCCGCTGTGTTTTGTGTGTGTGAGGTCTTGAAACCTCAGTTGTAATAAAGAGACCTTCCGGTCTGTACTCTCTATTATTGTAATAATCGTTGTTGGTTATGTAATCATCACTGTTTAACTGTGTGCACTAGCTTTGATCTGGGACTAGTGCTGTATTACACAGAGGGTCCGGGTTCAGAAATCCGGGGTCCTGACACCAGTTCAACAAATCGTTTGCAAAAGGGCCAAAATTTACAATTGTGACATGGAAAGGATACGACATTAATGGCTACATATTTTATACAACAGATCAGGATAGAAACAGTACGTTGCAGAACTCAGGTGTCCCATAGATGCCTATGATGCGCACGTCAGTACCGCTGGCCCAAGCTCGTACTATGGGCTAGTAAAGGAGATTTGGGAGCTTGACTATGTAATTTTCAAGATTCCTCTATTTCGGTGCCGTTGGATCCAACTCCCATGGGGTGTAAAGGTCAACAAGTACGGCGTCACTACCGTAGACCTCGAATGTGTAGGATATGAAGATGAACCATTCATAGTCGCGAGGCAAGTTGTTCAAGTATTTTATGTAACCGACCTGGCAAATAAGAAGCGCCATGTAGTTCTTCAGGGAAAAAGATGGATTGTCGGAGTTGAGAATATTGTGGATGAGGAAGAGTACAATCAATTTGATGAGTTGCCTCCATCCGGAGACGGCATCAGGCTTAAGAAAGAACAAGGTGATGAAGCAAGCTATATGCGTGTCGATCATCATGAAGGGCGTTATTTAAAAGGAAATAGCCAAGCGTAATAAATGATCCCACACAGCCAGCACCTATTTGAAAATTGTTGCAATGTAATCATAATTAGGAAACTCGGCATGTAATTGTGGAACTATATTCCATTGTAATTGTTTTTGATTCAGTAACTAAGAAATAATTATATTTATGACTATGCTTGCGTTTTTCATAATATTGCATGGCCAACATGATTTTTTTGCAACTAGATGGAGCGAACTATCACAGGCGGTTTGTTGAAAGAAACAATCTGTGATAATACTATCACAGATGGTTCTTTTATAGAGAGATATACTATCACTAGCCCTGGGAAACAAGGAGCACCTAGGTCGCACACAAGGCCTAGAGGTTTACATATCTTGGAGGCAAGTATTCCCAAATAACTTCGAGACATATAGGAGTAGGAAGAGATTCAAGGCCTATCACAACGAACAAATAAAATAGGAGCTTCATGCACAACTTGAGGAACAGCTATCTGCCTCACTTGAAGAGCAAACTGCCTCACTTTGAGGAGAGATAGATTCATTGTGGAAAGAACTGAGACAAGTCCACAACCAATCGCAACCCACCCCTCGTTAATTAATGCGGTACCCAATCCCCCTCAATGTCAGAGTAGCTGCGCGTCCACGCCAATTACTGAACATAGCGATGCCTACTTGCCTATCGGCAACATCCAGGTAATGTACCTCTTTAGAATGCTACATAGATCCCTCTGGTGGACGCCTTAGCTCATCTTGTATCGTTATGTAGGAGCCCACGCCTTGCATACTCAATGTTAGGCTTGTTCGCTCCATTCCCATTAATGCTGGGCGGGGGATGGTGTATCCATGGCTATTAGGGATGCTGGTGCATGGTGTACTAGTAGAGATCGGTTCCATGAAGGTTCAGGTGGACATGATTAATGATGTTTTCAAGACCGTCCCTCTTGAGAAGCCCCAAAACGAAGAGATTACGACAATAGAGGATGTCGTCCACACATTCATCCAATGGCCAAGAGGGACATCGCCCTCGACTCGTCCGTGCCACAATCTCCACATTCAGTGGCCCAAGAGGGACATCGCCCTGGACCTATCACATCGGCTTCGGTGGCTCCACCTCCAGCTCCGGTTCTGAAGCCTGTTGCATCGGCTCCCGTGGAGATGCCACCAAAAATGTATCATAAGCGAGGCTCTAAGACCCAACCAAAAAACATTAAGGCGCGTCCTGAGCTATGGAAGTTCATTCTCGGAGTGTCGTTGGTCCTCGAATCACAATTACCCCAACTTGGTCTGGTTTACAATACATTGCATACCTAGTACATGCAGAGGTCCAACATGAAGTCAAACCGACACAGTGGATTCACCGTGAGATACACAGAGGTGCATTTCCTCCACGACTCGGGCTACTTTTTTGTGACATTCGAAGACTTATTCTTACTATTCAACCTCGACGAACACGACGCCTCACTTCTACAATGTTGTACACTGTGAGTGTACTGTACAATGAAGTTCTACATTCACGTCATACCGATAAATGTCATTACTCTTTCCTTATGTATAGATATATGATCCAACAAGTCCGACGACAGTGACAATCGGTGGGTTTCCTCGACTCACACTTGGTCTCTAAGCAATCCATCAACGAAAATGCATCCTTCGTCCAAGATTACATAACGAGCGGATTGATTGCTCAAAGTGATAAGGAGTAAATAATGGTGCCCTTCAACCATGGGTAAGTGCTTCACTAGTTGCCACACAAGTTTCATTTGCACTTTATATGCAACATGAACTTAGGATTAATCACTATAGCGACACACACGACTAGGTCTCACTGGATTTTGATTGTGATTGTACCAAAGTGGAGCAAGGTAATATACCTTGATTCCCTACTTAGGAGCAACCACGACTTCACTCGTGTGCAAGAAACAATTGACAGGTAAACTCATTTCCTCCATACATAACTCTATTGTAATCTTTCCTTCGTTTGCAATGGCCAAAGCTAACTTTTTTGGAATCACGTAGGTCATTTACCACTTATGTTGCCCAAGGAGGGAGATATAAGGAATCCAGTGACATGCTGCGACACAGGACGCGATTTCTGGTACCTGCTACAACACAACAATCCTATATTACACTTTGTTATAATGCCTCTACAATTGACAATACCTATGTATGTATTTCTATTTTTGCGGTGCCACAAGCAGCTACAGGGCAACGTATGTGGTTTCTATGTTTGCCGCCATATGAAGGAAATCATGGACACTAAGATGAATGATCCAGAGGTTTGTCAACCTTCCAATAATTATTATTTTCTGATTATATATATGTATATATATATACACAAACATGCTAATTAATGACTTAACATTGCTCCCAGCGATAGCGGGTAGACTTCGACGAAAGTGTATTTGATCTTGACAAACTCATCGAAATTCGTGGAAACCTCTCCCAATTCTTGCTAGCACAGGTCATAAACAAGACTGGTGGCTTCTACCCGGTAATGGTGATTAGATGTTGAAACATTGGATTCAATTGTAATCACTCAATTATGCTTAATCAAATAATTTATTCAATTTAATTCATTTGTGAGATCTGTGTAACGATTGTCATGCTATATATGTGATCTGTTTTCATTCATTTGTGTGATTTATGTAATGATTGTCCTGTGCTATATATACGTGATCTTGCTTGTTTTCAGAGGGCATGACTAGTATATCCTAAGGCTAGCCAAAAAGAGCAAATAAAACCGCTGTTGAAATATCTATCACAGATGGTTCGGTGTTCCAAACTGTCTATGATATATATATCCCAGATGGTTTCCAACACCGAACCATTTGTGATATGAATGATACCATAGATGGTTTTTGTTATTAACTATCTGTGATATAGTGAATAAGGTTCATAACAAAAACCGTCTATGATATCGTTCATATCACAGATGGTTAATACAAAAAACAGTCTGTGATAGTCGAGTATCACAGATGGTTTTTCTGAAAAACCATCTGTATTGTATGTTATCACAGATGGTGTGTGAGCCGTCTGTGATAACCAACTATTATCACTGACACATAAACGCAGACAGTTCAGAAACCGTCTGTGATGACGGTTTTGAACCGTCTGTGATAACACTGTCTGTAGTAGTGATAAGAAACTTAATAATTGCTACTTCAGCAATCCTTTTGAATGGAGTTCTAGGAAAAACTTTTCAACTTTGGCAGTCCTTTTGAATGGAGTTCTAGGAAAACCTTTCATTGCAAGAGAGGCATTTGTCAAGGGGACCCTCTCTCTCCACTTCCTTTTGTCCTAGCAGCTAATCTTCTTCAATTAATTATTAATGAGGCGGCGAATCGTGGTCTTCTCTCCAGCCCTTTGGAGTTGGCCACAATCATGGATTACCCTATTATTCAATATAAAGACGACACTCTGCTATTCTTGCCAGTTGATGCTAGACAATTTTCTCCCTAAAGGGGATTTTGAGTGCTTTTGCATCCTCCATAGGTTTGAAGGTGAATTTCCACAAGTACTTCGTGGTCCCTATCAATATTTCATCTAAAAAGGCTCTTCACCTTGCTAATACTTTTGGATGTCAAGTTGATGCAATGCCTTTCACTTACCTTGGTCTTCCCTTGGGCATAACATGGCTGAGTGTGAGTGATTATTTGCCTCTACTGGATAGGATTAGTAGAAGGCTTTCTGGTATGGCTGCTCTTCTCTCTTATGGTGGTCACCTCACAATAATAAATTCAGTTCTCTCTACCATGCCTACCTATTATATGTGTATGCTCAAACTATCAGAAACAGTGATCAAGCAAATAGATCATAATCACAGACATTGTCTTTGGAATGGCAACGATATCAATAGAAGGGGTTAATGTTTGGTGGCCTGGAAGAAGGTACGTAGGCCAAGAGTGCAAGGTGGTCTGGGAGTGATAAACCTCAGCGCTCAAAACAAGGCTCTCCTCCTTAAATCTCACCATAAATTTTTCAACTGGCGTGATCTCCCTCGAGTCCATTTACTTTGGGAAAATTATTATCATTCTGCAAAGGCACCACAAGTTTTTAATCTAGTAGGATTTTTCTGGTGGAGGTTTGATACCTTTAGAGGTATGGCTGCCTGTAATGTTTCCAATGGAAATTTAGTGCTTTTTTGGAAGGACGTCTATTTGGTTTATTATAGATCTAGTTTCCTCATCTCTACTCTTTCGCATGCAATCAAAATCCCTTTGTTGCTGAATTTTTGGACGGTCAGGATTTCCCTCTACCGCTCTCAATGGTGGCCTCCAATCAGTTCTCTGAACTAACAGCTATGCTATCCAATTTCATGATTTATGTGGAAAGCAACAACAATTGGAGCTATATATGGGGGTCCTCAGAATATGCTTCCAAGAACCTTTAAGTTAGATCCATGCCAGTACCTAAACCTTTTCTTTGTCTATGGAAATCTTGTGTTATGAGCAAGCAAAAGGTTTTCTTCTGGTTAATCTTGAATGATCGAGTCAACACTAACCTCCTCAAGAGGAAGCATTTCGTAGCTTCCACTTATGATTGTGTGCTTTGCTCTGGTAGAACTGAAGAGACTATGAAGCACCTCTTTTTCTCTTACACATTCAGTCAATGGTGCTGGCGTTTTCTTTATATTGATTTGGACTTATCCCTCTTAGTTCAACTTTTAGTTTAGAACCTTGTAAATCACACTAGTTTAATTTGCATCAGTGAGATCATCGTACTTGCAGGTTGGACAATTTGGGTACATCAAAATAGAATCATTCTTAATAATGGAGTCCCCTCTTTGTCAGCCTGGAAAAGAGAGTTTACAGGGTTTTTTGCAATGGCTATCCATCAGACAAAACTATCATTGAAGAACAAAATGAAGAGTTGGTTGAGTAGTTTCCTTTAATGTTTCTGTACCCTTGAGGGGTTGTACATTTTTTTTTCCTTTTACGCTTGTACATAAACTCCTTCACTTTTATAAAAATTTTCAGTAGAGGCCTCCCCTCCTGTTTTGTCAAAAAACACTTAATAATTAATAATACATAGAGAAAAGTGAAATTCTTAATTTAAAATCTCAAGCGATTTGAATTTTAGTAAGTTTATAAATCAAAAACTTTTACTTTAATTGCCTACGGTCAGAGTTCGCTATAGAAACTAGTATGGCACAAATTAGTGACCCTAATTTGCACACAAAGTTGGCCTGATCTTTCGCGGTACAAGAAAATATAAAACTGAATCTTCTACTTGTCTCGGCCAAGAAAAACAGCAGCAGCTGAACCAACTCTTAATCAGTCAAACAGTAGTATTAGCAGCAGTAGTCGAACAGCTAATACAGCCAAACAGTAGCAGCAGTCACCCTTCAATCAAATAGGAAACAAGCACCAAAAGGTTATCCGAATAGCACAACAACTCCTTCAGATTGCAGCAACTAATAGCCCTTCTCCACGTCAAACAATATCAGCTCCACGAAACCAAGGAAATAACTTAGATGACATCCACCCGTGCGCGCGGCAGCACACGAACGAGAAAGAGAGTATCACACGATCCATCAAATAAACTCTAGCACCTCAGCAGGAATCTATGCACTCAAGTCGAAACCATAGATGGATTTCACAGGTTCATATATGGTCGCCGAACATGGCATACGTCTCCCCTGATTACATGGCCAAGGGCTTGGCCTTTATATCGCCATACACTCACACACATATACCTTCTATTAACAAACGGATTCCATGTTAACTTCCAGTCGGACTCAACTAGCACACCAACTCAAGCCAAAACCTGGAACCAAACTCATACTGTCATACACAACGGCCGTATACACGTACATGCATATATATACACACGTGACGCACCCACATGAATGCAACACAAGGGCCACGTCTCATGTATGCATACAACTCCCACATGAATAGGAGATGACTAGAAAAGGTACTCTTGCATGTAAATAAACTCGATCAACACTAGACTCTTGTATGTAAATATTTTATTGATTCTAAATTAAGAGGTATGTGAAATCCAAATATCTCCTACCAAAAATCCTGGCCTATGCACGTCTTGGTCGCAGGCTCGTCGCGCTCGCACCCTATAGACTTGCCACGCTTGCACTTGGCTTCCGGTTTGTTCTCCTTGGCCTTTCTTCCTCTTAGCCACCATAAATGTAGTGGTAGTGGTACTTGGCACCGTATCATCCCCTATCCCTTTAAGCAAAGCCATCCTTGGCGTTGGGATGACTTTTGGAGCCTTCTCCTTTGCTGAAATTTCTTCATCAACATAGATAGCACTCTCCAGTTTTGGTTTCAGCACATGTTTTTTTCTCATATACAAAGTGTATGTGTTAGATCAGCCCTCATGTATAGTATTGCGATCATATTGCCATGGCCTTCTATTGGAATAGTCCCACATTGGTTGTGGAAGGGCAAGGGACCTAATTTAAAAGTGAGGGAGTCCCTTATGATCCAACAAGTGGTATCAGAGCAGGTTGCAATGGCATCAGATCGGGATCGGTTTTCAGGTAAGCCCCCATTTTTTGATGGATCAGATTATCTTTATTGGAAGACGCGCATGGAGGTTTTTCTTCAAGCTCAAGGTAATTCTATCTGGCAAAAAGTTGAACATACATATGATGTGCCTCCTGTTGTTACAACTGAAAATTCATCTGATGTTGAAGCTAATGCTAAGGCTAGAAATATTTTGTTGCAAGGTTTAAGTAGAAACGAGTTTGTCAGAATTGCTCACCTTAAATCTGCAAATAAAATTTGGACCACTCTAACTGATTATCATGAAGGATCTAAATCTGTTAAAGGTGTGTGTCAGAATCAATTTAAAAAGGAGTATTCTAAATTTGAGATGAAACCTGGAGAATCAGTAGATGCTCTTTTTGATCGCTTTAACAAAATTGTTAGTGATTTGCAATCTGTTGATGTCACATATTCTGAGTCTGACAATGCTCGTCAAATTTTAAATGCTTTGGATATATCTGTTTGGAATGTATTAGTCACTACTATCAATCATTCTGTTAATATGGAAACACTCACTTTGAATGATCTTTACTCGAAGATGAAAACACATGAGATTGATGTTTTGGCCAGGATAAACAGACTAATTCTTTGGATTTAGTGACTAACCAAGCTGACAGTTCTTCTAGTTCTTCTATTGTTTCTTTGTCTGCATTGTGCTCTATTTCAGATGAACAATTAGAGGAGATTCCAGAAGAGCAGCTTGTACTTCTCTCCAACAGGGTAACCAAGGCAATTAATAATATCAGATTAAGGTGAAGAGGAGGTCCAATCAGATGCTATGAATGTGGTGAGTTTAACCACATCAAGATGAATTGCCCTAAATTTAGAAGCAAGGAGGTTAAAGATGACATGACACCAACTCGTCGCTCTCAAATCAAGATTGATCCAAACAAGAAGCGCAATTATCGCAGGGCAGTCAACAAGATAATTTCAGCACTTGATGAGATTGTTTTGAGTGATGATGATTCTGAAAGCGATGATGAGAGCAATGAGAAGAAGGCAAAGGAGGTGGACTTCATAGGGATGTGCTTTATGGCAAACAGTGAGGAGCTCGACAGTGATGATTTTTATAGTGATCCTGATGAGGTAAAACCTTCTTACACTGATTTATCTCGTGCTGTGCTTAGATTGACAGATAAGCTTAAGAAGTACAAAAAGAAAATTAAAAATCATGATTTCATTGTTGAGAGCTTAAATTCTGAAATCAATAGACTTATAGCTTCTATTCATGATGATGAAACTTGTGAGTCTTGTCAAGTTTTACATACTGAGTTGGAATCTGCTAGAACAATTAATGCATCAAATTTGGTTCAACTTAGTGATGTAACTACTAAACTTGATGAGTTGAGGTTGGCACATGACTCTTGTGGTGAAAAACTAAAACTTGCAATGATGAAATTGAAAAGCTCAAGTTTAGTTCTTCTACAGGTTTAGAGTCAAGTATTTCAAATGCTCAATCTAAAGCTTGCTTTAAATGTGAATTGCTAGAAGCTAGACTTAATTCATCACAAGAAACAATTCAACAGATGCTTTATCATGAGATATTTTCTTGCTCTAATTGTCCTAAACTTAAGACCGAAATAGAAGCTTTGACTAGACAACTTAATGATTTTGCTGAAAAAGAAAGATTGGTTCAGTCTAGTGCTTCTGAAAATCTTGTGAATGAACCTGTTAAATGCACAACTTGTTCCACTCTAGTTAAAGAGAATGATTACCTGAAAGACACTTTAGAGAGATTTTCTTTTGGCAAGAAAAAATTTGAATATGATTCTAGACAAGTCAAAAACAAGTGTGAAAAATTGTGGTCTAGGATTTAATTTTGTTGAAAAAATTTCGTTGTCTAACAACAATATGTCCCGTTGTTGAGTAGTCAAGAACATGTACCTCTCAGGTGCACGACGTGACCTCTCTGACCTACGTGGTGCCGGTGTGTCCACAACAGGTTCTTCAACAGTTTGTTCATCTGTTGTGGTTCTCAGGAGCTGAAACGTTTTCAGTGTTCTCGAATTTCTTCAAGTTGCACCGTGCTCCCACTATCCCTTCTTGAGAGAAACTCTTTCTCTAAGAAGACACCATGCCAAGCGACAAACACTTTGCCTTCTCCTTGATTATAGAAGTAATATCCTTTTGTTTCCTTAGGATACCCGATAAAGAAGCATTTATCGATTTAGGACCGAGCTTATCAGATTGTAAACGTTTACATAAGCCTCATATCCCCAAATCTTAAGAAAAGACAAGCTAGGACGTTGTCCTGTCCACATCTCATATGGTGTCTTTTCTACTGATTTTGATGGAACCTGTTTAGTGTGAAAGCGGTGTTTCAAGAGCGTACTTCAAAAAGACAACGGAAGATCACTTTGGCTCATCATGGAGCGCACCATATCTAATAAGGTGCGATTTCTCGCTCGATACCCCATTCCATTGAGGTGTTCTGGCGGAGTCAATTGTGGAACAATTCCACAATCCTTCGATGATTGCCAAACTCATGGCTCAAATACTCGCCTCCACGATCGATCGTAGAAACTTGATTGTCTTGCCTAAATGATTTTGCACTTCATTTTGGAATTCTTTGAACTTTTCAAAGGATTCAGACTTATGCTTCATCGTGTAGATATACCCATATCTACTAAAGTCATCGATAAAAGTTATGAAGTACTGAAAACCCCTCGCTATTGAGCTCATTGGTCCACATACATCGAATGTACGAGTGCCAATAAGTCATTTGCCCGCTCACCTTGACCGTGAAAGGTGCCTTTGTCATCTTGGCAAGTAAACAAGATTCGCATGTCTCAAATGATTCAAAATCAAATGAGTGCAGAATACCATCTCTATGGAGCTTCTCCATGCGTTTCTCATTTATGTGACCTAAGCGACAAAGTGCCAAATAAACGTGGGATTCAAATCATTCGAACGTTGCCTCTTTGCATTAATGTTATAGACCGGTGACTCTTCAAGAGTAAGAACATATAACCCATTCACCAATGGAGTATGACAATAGAACATATCTTTGAAATAAAGAGAACAACCATTGTTCACAGATCTAAAGTCATAACCTTCGCTTGCAAACATGAAGCGTAAATAATGTTCTTGGAAAGAGATGGAACACAATAACAATTATTCAATTCCAAAACTAATCTCGAAGGTAAAGACAATGGCATGGTGCCAACAATGACCGCAGCAACTTGTGCTCCATTGCCAACGCGAAGATCCACTTCGCTCCTCCTCAAACTTCTACTTCTTCTTAGCCCCGCAACGATTTGCAAAGGTGAGCAACCGATCCGGTATCAAATACCCAAGAATCGGTGGATGAAGTAGCAAGATTGATCTCTATAACATTTATACCGGAGAGGAAGTCGTACTTCCCTTCTTCTTCTCAAGATCCTCCAAGTACTTTGGGCGTTCCTTTTCCAATGACCCGATTGCTTACAGTGAGTAACAATCGCATTAGGAGCAGCGCCCTTCTTGACTTGCTTGGCCTTAGAACCGCTCGCGATCTCATCGGGAGCTAACTTTCTTTGACCGCGCTTTCTTGACATTGGGCTTGCCCTTGCCTTTCTGCATCATCATCACATGATTGCTGCTTTTCTTAATGCTTTCTCGCAGCTTTTAGCATCCCATGCAACTCGCAAGGTCTTATCCATGTTGTTCATGTGATAGTTCAGTATGAATGGCTCAAAGCTCGGGGAGCGATCGGAGAATCACATCGTAGCCAACTCTTGGCTAAGGGAAAACCAAGCTTTTCCAGACTCTCAATGTAGCCAATCATCTTAATCACATGAGGGTGACGGATTCCTTCGCAAGCTCGCACGCAAACAAGGACTTTGAAGTGTTGAACCTCTCACCCTTGCTTGGTTCTCAAACATACCACGCAACCCCACAATGATATTGTAGGCATCTGTGTTCTCATATTGCTTCAAGCTCAGAGGACATTGTGGCAAGCATGAGACACTCACATCAAGGCAATCATTCGCTTGCTTCTCATAAGCTCTCTGTGCAGCCGCAGAGCATTATCGGGCAAGTCATCGGGATAAGGAGACTCAAGGACATACTCCTTGCGCTCTTGCTTGAGAACAATTCTCAAGTTGCGATACCAATCCATAAAGTTCGTTCCATTGAGTTTTTCTTTCTCAAGAATAGATCGCAAATTAAAAGAACTGGATGCGGCATTAGTTGACATGATCTACAACAAAGAATATGCAAAGTTTAGCACTATATTTATGTTCATCTTTTATTAAACTATTTAACAAAAGACTCCCACTATGTGTTTTGCAACAAAACTCCCTCTAAGTTATATAGTGGGTCAAGATCCTCATTTCACTAATTCCTAGTGAGCTTTGGCATCACGGCTAGAAAACTAGTGACATGGGTAAGCAACACCTTGCTAATCACATCCCTATGTGACTCTTGCTTGTTGGGTGACATCAATATGCCCTGCCCCAACCTATGCCCCAAGGTCCAAAACTGTTTTGATAACCTTGTTAAGTAAACCAAATGCTTCCGCATGTAGATGTCCGACATCTACCCCAAATAATGATGATAACCGATGGCACTCTACTTTGGTAGACCTACCATGCGGTGATCATTATATTTTGGTGCAACATATGGAAGGGCATGAACACCTAATTTTATGAGGGATTCTATCCTACCAAAGCAACATATCACAAAAACATTGCATAAGAATAAGATAGATAATATCACGAGATAAACACATTTAATCGTGAAGTAGTATGGCCCAAAAATGGTGATCTCCATCTCCATGTAGGTGTAGACGATCTCCATCCTCCACATCACTCCTTTAGGCCACCATGCTTGAAAGCTTGTAACCTCAAAACTAGGCTACTACCTATAATAGCTAGAAATTGAAGATTACAAAGATAGATTCAAGCATTAAGGTCATTACACACAGTCGTTAAATACAATATAGACAGCTAACAATAGCTGAAATAATCATGACACGCAGGCCATGAACGAATGTTACATGCATCACATACATCTCATACATTCCAATAAGATATAGGGCCATACTATTCACATCATTCTCTGCAAAAACAAGTTAGACGTAGAATCGTATTCTACCTAACGATGTGAACCCATGACGCTATACAAGGCGGGTACGCACGGCACAACCACCTTATGCCGATCCGAGACATTCTCTAGGATGCTAGTTTTTCCACTGGGCCGAGGCCATCAGATCCGTAACCTACTAGTATTCGGCATAACCACCTTATGCCGATCCGAGACAATCTCTAGGGCACTAGTATTCCCACTGGCCCGAGGCTATCAGATTCGTATCCTACTAGTATTCGACATAACCACCTTATGCCGATCCGAGACAATCTCTAGGGCACTAGTAGTGATACAATCTATGCCTCATCCAACCCCTATTCACCGATTGATCTCATCAACCCGTGCTATCATCGATTCATCACATGAACCGATCGATCTAGACCGTAATAGATCCAATCTACTACAACCGCATATCATCATATGCGCTGATCCAGATCGCAAACTAAGCAAGATGGCTCTGATACCACTAAAGGAACGCGCGTAGGCTACGAAAGCAGAAAATAAAAATTTCTACCGCGCACACCAGGACATCATGCTAAGGAGGATCATAGATCGTTACCACTAGACGCGCAGCATAAGCGAAGATGAGTTGGAGAAGCCGATCCAACCACGCCGCCGAGGTAGTAGTGGAAGTAGCCGATCGTCCCGAACAGATCGTCTCTCCACGCGATCAACCACACCACGAGTCCGTTCCAATCTGTAGTTTGTTGATGCCGATCAACGCCGCAACGAGCAGCGCCTCTACCGGTATCCACACGCCCGGTGGAACGCCGATCGCGAGTGTACCAAAGACTCGCGAGCGGCTAGGATTTCGCTTCGGGAGGTGGCGGCTAGGGTTTTGCTCGGGAGGAACAGATGCGTCCATCCTCACCCCGCTCCAAATATATAGACCTCCTCACTTGGGCCTCGTGGACCGAGGCCCAATAGGAGTCTATCCGGATCTCTATCCAAATTGAGCCCACATCCGAATCACATTCGAATTAGTGTTCCAACCCGTTAAGTGTGCGACCAGAGGTTCACGTATACTTGGTCGCGACCGAAACACCTTTCCGGTCACCCCGTTAATAGCGGCCTCTAGCAAGACATATTAACCCCAAAGTATACGTAAAGATCATATCGGCTGAACTGTAATGTTCTCATGTACGAATCCCTTTGCCTCACGATATAGATTAAGCACAAGGCGAGACTGTGTCATCCTCTTAATAGCTCAATCACTCTCTCGATTCCGTGATGGATTATAAACTTGTGATTGACTCCTCAATCACATTGGCATGGCCATGCACTTTCATAATTCATTACATCGAGGGGCCCAGAGATATCTCTCCCATAAGGAGGGGCAAATTCTATCTTGATCATTCACATCCCACTACATGTTTCATAGCAAACCCGAAGACTACTTTTATGACTACCCAGTTACGGAGTAGTGGTTAGTAGTCCCAAAATAGGCTACTATCATTATTGATCAATGAGTATGTGACTTATTCATGAGACTTTTAATGCCAAAATGTTGCTATTTCTAAATGATCCCTGATCATATATCATATGAGGAACAAATATGATTCAAAGATCAGCATATGTATTGATTGATGATCATGTCTCATGGATCATGGTATGGAGATACCAAATCAATAATATGGACATGTGTTAGTGAACATATGTTGGATAGACCCGCCATGAGACACTGCAGAGATTCCATGTGTCATTAGTTGGTCTCAAGTAGTGTTTATGTAGAATCCTTAGACTTGAGATCATCATGGTTCCCAACATATATTGCCAAAGGGGGAGAGATTTGGTGTGCTTTACGAGAAATTAAAGAGAAATTGGGGAGAATAAAATTGCCTCTCTTGTGTTGAGGGGGAGAGATTTGAGACTTATGGTTTAAAATATTTTTTTGGCTTCAGTTCTTCACTTATATTTATTTGAAGCTAATTCATCATACAATCTTGTGGTGTTGTCAATGTATTCATCAAGGGAGAGATTGTTAGACCATGTGGCTAGGTCTAGAATATTGTTGTGATGAATAATTGACAATGGTTAATTTGTGATGATGAATATTTGGTAATTTTGCTTAGCGGCGTTATGCGAGTTGTGTTGCGTGTGTGCGGATTGACGTTGGTCAAGTTTGGACGAACTTGTGCCGAAAGAATGTTCTTTGGTCTTTGCATGTGCAGGTTGAGCATGGAGGCGATCATGATCGGTGACGAGGTGGACCAGGATTAGGATGGGGAGATCCGAGGTTCAGACGATCAAGCAGGTCACGAGATGGTTGGTCTCATGCTTGGGGCGTATGGAAATTAAAGGTGGATGATGCGTGGAAAAGCTACGGGATGTGCGGTCCTGGAGGCTTCGACACGAGACGAGTTAGAAAAGTTGGAATTTTGGAAAAAGCCGTGTTAGGAAGGGTTTCGGGTCCCTTTGGTGTTGGAATTGGATTAGAACTCGTGGGCTTAGGGTAAGCCCAGGTTTTGGGCCCTAGACTATAAATAGAGAGGTGGGGTTGGAGGCTAACCCCGTAGCTTTTAGGAGAGACTAATTTTGTGCTAGGATTTAGGGGTGCCAAGAAGGGCACTTTGTAGCCACCATGATTGAGAAATAAAGATTAGATTTATACCGAAGAAATTAGATCTGAGCGTGGCCGGCGGCGTATTGTTCCCATCTTGTTCGCCGGGCGGCAGAGATCTCGAGCGCGGCGGCTGTTCTGGTGTGCATGCGTGTACGCGAGATTGTGTTGATTGGAGAAAACAGAGACGGCGGCTTGTAGCGGGAATAGACAATTGCGAGCGGCGGCCATGTTCATTAGAGAAATAGAAAAAGGAGATTTGTGTTGACGGATAGTTACGTGTATTGCTTTGGTTTGATGGAGACTCATTGATTGAAGGGAGAACGTCAATGGCTGCATGCAGTGTGCTACGGTTCACGTCTTCGATCAAAGCAATCTCACGTGTGGTTCCTTGGTCCTCGCGGGAAAATCCGCGGTGTCATCTCGCTGCAGTTGATCGATTCGCGTGAAGAGAAGCCAGCACATCTCCTCGTCTGTCAGTTGGTAAGCAACCGGCGCACGGGTCATCGCGTGCGCACTCAATCCTCTGAGGAGGCAGGCAGGCAGCGACCGGAGGCTGATTTGTGTTCGGGCGTGCCGTCGGCGTGCTTTCACGGAGATCATTAGAGGGAGTTAATAATAATTATTGTGCTTATTAGATTTCGGATAGCTGCATGTGTGATGGTTGCATGCATGACGTTCTTTGATTTGCGTCCGTGAGTACAACCGAAAAGCGATAATAATTTTGATCTGCTTATAAAGTGTTGTTTTTATTTTCTTTGTCTTTTGCTGTTTTTGTTTTTGTTTGCTTGGTGCATTGGCAGGTTGAAAATCAGAAGTCGGCAAATTCCAAATAAAAATGGTCCATGCGCACTGCAATCATTCACCCTCTCGATTGCCATCGACGATCCTACAAGTAGTATCAGAGTCCGGTTGTAACATCTCTGGTCCAATGGACACTAGTGTGTGAACGCCTAATGGACTGTGACCCTGAGGGACCGTCGGTGTGTACGGTGAAGGGACCCTGAGGGACCGTCGGTGTACGGTGAAAGGGCGGTGAAGGGCTGAGAGACACCAATGTGTGAAGGGGGAGATTGTTGGAATAGTCCCACATTGGTTGTGAAAGGGCAAGGGACCTAATTTAAAAGTGGGGGAGTCCCTCACCTCATTGGCTAGCTTTTGGGGTGAGAAGGCCCTTATGATCCAACACCTTCTCAATAATAACACACATGCATCCTTTAGGACTACGTCGCAATCCACCAAGTCAACACAGCCACGAATAACAAACGACACACGTACCTTGCGAGTTATCTTTAGCCTCCCAGAGTTGTGTAGCCACTCCACGTGGTGTGGTTGAGGATGCCTAAATGTGGACAGCCCAAAATGTACCTAATTCCTTGCTAATCATATTGGTGTAACTTTCACTATCTATGATCAATTTGCATGCTTTAACTTTGATCTTGCACTCCATTTGGAAAACACTCCACCGTTGCCTCTTTGTTCCAGTTTATATACTTTGCACCTTCCGAATCAAAAGATTAACACCATTCAATTCTGGATCACAATAGATAACATTATTCATGGAATCATCAGATTTTTTTTACTTTCAAAATCACTACTAGAACTCATCGAAGCATATCCATCTTTAGTGATAAGTACTCTCCATTGAATTGGATAATCACGCATCATATAACCTCTTCTCTTGCATTTGAAACACTCAATTTCTTTAGGACAAGCATTAGAAGGCAAAGTAGAATCAGGTTTAGTTGTTTCTTTACTTCCATTGCTTGCCTCCCTTGAAAAAACCCTACTTGAACGGTTTGATGTCGCCACTTTGGAGTGTAAACTAACATCATCGCCTTGTTGTAATGGACGCCTCCATGAGCTTGTTTGAGTGTTGGCACGTCTACTCTTGGCTTGTTTGTGCTTCAATTGTTGTTTGACATGTTCAACTTGATACACTAAGTCTTGGATGTTGTGGTAATGAACCACATCCACCCTATCTTGCATATCCTTATTCAACCCATTAAAGAAACGTGTCATAGTAGCCTCATCATGCTTCTCCGTCCTTGTACAAATCATCAACATCCCATCTCTTTATAATATTCATCAATACTAAAATTACCTTGGCGTAATTATTGTAGACAATTATACAAGGTCCTAGTGTAATGTGTTGGAACAAACCGTTGACTCAAGATATTCTTCAATTGTACCCAAGTAACCGGACGAGCTCCCACATGACACAATTAGTTTCACCAAATTAGAGCATACCCGTAAACTCGATTGTCACCAAGCAAATGTTCATGTTCTCGGTGTAGTGATGGCTGTCAAAAATTTGTCCGACGCACATCTTCCACACCAAGTACTCTTCCGGTTCAGCTTTACCAATAAATGATGGAATAGAAATTTTTACCCGCTCGATGCCATCATTCACGGCATCACGCTGAGCAAAACCAATACCATCACACATGCCTCCACCATGGGCAGCACCTCTGTCACACACACCTCTACCACGGTCAGCACCATGGTAGTCTTGAACATGGCGTGGTTGTGGAGCACATCCCACTACACCATCAAAGCCCTTGTCTTGTTCGTCATCTTCATATTGAGTACCCTATTCAGCATGATGAAATTGTGGTATCTAGTTGCATATAGCCTCCATCAATGCATCAATTTGCGCTCCCAAATTATCAACCTTGCCTTCAAGTTTTTGGTGCTTCAAGCCATTGTCGTACCTCGGACAACAAAGGTGCCGCATATTAGGGCGTCTCCCCAATTGGCTCGGCATGAGTATAAAGTACTTTGCCATCTTCAGTCTTCATAGAACTTGCCATCAAGAAAAAAATCAGCAACCTTATACCGTGATTAACCACGCTTGATACCAAGATGGTACAACACAAATTAGTGACCCTAATTTGTACGTGAAGTTGGATGATCTTTCACGGTACAAGAAAATATGTAACTCAATCTTCTACTTTTCTCGTCCAAGAAAAACAACAGCAGTCGAACCAACTCCTGATCAGTCAAATAGTAGTATTAGCAGCAGTAGCCAAACAGCTGATACAGCCGAACAAGAGCAGCAGTCACCCTTCAATCAAACAGGAAACAAGCACTTCGTCATCATACATGGACTCTAGCTCTCAATATGGTGTACATATTAAGCTTAATCATCACCGAGTAGGATTAGAATGGTAACCAATGAAATCAGCTATCTTCGTATTGCAAAAAAAAAATCCTTTACTCAAAGAAAATAAACTTACCAATTTTCCTTTATTTTTATTCTAAATTTTAGTTAATTTGAATTATACTTGATATAGACTATTTCTTGTAATTTGCTAATTTTCATTTAATTATTATTCCAAATTTTAGTAATTTGTGGGTGTTATACAAGAAGTTGTCTGGAAATCAAATTGCTGATTTTTTATTTATTTTTACACCAAATTTTAGTTATTTTGAATTGTACATGATGACTCTTTCTTTTAATCTGAGCTGTTATAATATGAGCCAAGTTTTAATATATTTGGAATTTAGGATTGGAATGTGCAATAAAAATCAAATCTCTAATTGCCCATCAATTTAATTTCAAAATTGCATTTTTCTAGATTGTACTTGGCTTAGATTTGTTAATTCCGTTTCAAAATGTAATCCAATTTATGTTTTTCACTCAATTATTATTTCGAATTTTGGGCTCTAGGGATTTTTACATTGGTATTAATATGGACATAAAATTGTAATTCTCTTTTATTTTTATTCAGAATTTTAATTAAGTTAATCTATATTTTAATATTTCTTTAATTTATTTTTAAATTCCCATACAAATCAAATATTAAATCATCCTTTAAGTTTATTTCAAAATTGTATGTTTTTATATTGTACTTGGCATGGATTTGTTTGTTTAGTTTTAAAAAATCCAATAACTATTTTCATTTCATTATTGTTCTGAATTTTGGTTTTTAGGGATTTTACTTTGGAATTCATATGGAAATCAAATTGCTAAATTTATTTTACTTTTATTCAAAAATTTAGTTAATTTTGTACTTGGCATGGTCTCTTTGTTTTAATATATTATTTTTTATTTAACTTTTATTCTAAATTTTAGTTATCTATGGGTTTACTTTGGAAGTCGTATGAAAATCAAAATGCTAATTTCTTGTTTTTTTATTCTGAATTTGAATTAATTTAGATCAAATTGCCAATTTTATTTTATTTTATTACCAATTTTAGTTAATTTGGCATTTGGCATTGACTCTTTGTTTTAATTTACTAGTTTTTATTTAACTTTTATTATAAATTTTAATCATATGTGGATTTACTTTGGAAATCAGATTGAAATCAAATAGCTAGTTTTGCTTTATTTTTTGAATTTCAGTTAATTTGTATTATACTTGACATGAACTCTTTCTTTTATCTAGGCCACTATAATTGGACCTACCAGATAGACGACTATATCTTTCTAGTTAACGTAGAAGCTTCCTCTCAATGTTAGTTAATTTAGATTGTATTTAATATGGACTCTTTCTTTTAATTTGGGCTATTATTACTTAGACCAACTAGATAGATTACCTACTTAGTATAGGTATAGATAGATAACTATTTGATTTCATTATTATTTGAATCAATTTGGAAGGTACTTTGATGGCTAATACTTGGTGACACATTTGGTGATTCTTTTGAAGTGTCATGAACACGGAGACTCTTTTTAAAGCATCACCAATATTTTGTCAACGCTCCATCTTGTGTCACTTTGGGTGACACTTCAAAAGAGTCACGAAGATTTGGAGTTCCTCTTTAAAGTGTTTCCATACAACAAATAAAGGGTCACTATGCATCATTTGTGTTGAGTCATACACACAAACTGCACTAGCTCCTGTACCGTTCCATCTTTTCAACCTATATATACTGTTCCAGTTTAAAAAAAACGTGGAAGGAACCGTGGACGTACGATTGTATATGTATGTGTATATATACGTGAGCAGCTTGCTTTTTTTGTTTTTATTCTTTTCGAAGAATGGATCGTGCATTTCCAGCCGTACCATGTTTTTCAGGATTACACATAACTCATGGCCGGCCCAGTAATAAAGTATACAATACAATACATGAATAGTGCAATGAAAGAACCAATGATGAAAGATATTTTCCTCTACTAATATGAAGATGGCACGCCCTAAATTAGCCTATCCTCCGTATGCAATTTATAGACACACCGTGTTCGCGTCACGCGCCCACATCCCCAGGCACACACACCCATATCCTCGTGCACACGTACGTAGCAATTAAGTTATTATAACAAACCGATGTCTTAGGTTTGAGGTTAATCCTTAAGGCATATACAATAAAATAGACGATAATTATCTATAATATACCTTCATATTATTTATAGATAAGATAGAAGATAATTGGACTGTCTAAATAATTGCCTCCAATTGGAATCTATGTAATGATATATATAGTGAAAAGATATCTATAAGACTATTTATTAACGAGACGACTATTGTGCGACTGTGCGCACGTTAGTCCTATTGCGTGCACAGGAGTGGGTTTCCTTTTCTAGCAGCATGGGCCGAGTAGGCTGCGTGACCGCGTCCACCCCTCTGGCCGCACAGGCCGCTTTAATTTTGTTCGGCCTGAAAGATAGTAAGTTTGTCGGCCTTGCTCTGGTGGAACGGTCCCGCTAGACATGTGTTGGGATGGATACCAACAAAAATTCTTGACGAGGTGGTCAGCATGGATGAGCAAGCCACTGCCATGACGCAATACACTCACACATTCTCTTTTGTCATATGGTGAACCTATCTGCAGTAAAAGGCAAAACAAATAATCACCATTGACCATGTAAAAAATAATCATCGTTGACACAGGTGATGCATATTGATCTGACCAAAAAAAATTACCATCAGTTTGCAGTTTGTTAGTTCAAAAAATATACTCAGTTGCACCACTAGGTTACTATAATTAATAAATTACCACCCTAAGTTCAAATTACCATGAATTTTTGTGAGTTTGAAAAAAATTTAAACAATTATTATCGGTTTCACCCTAACTTATCATATTCAGTTTTAGAAGTTGCCAACCAAAAGATGAAAATTATCACCATTTTGTGAGTTTGTAAAAAGATTAAAAATTACCCTCAATTAGATCTTGAGTTACCACCTACAGTTTTAACAAATTACCACTGAAAAGGTGAATTTTACCATTATATTGTTAATTGATAAAAAAGAGTCTACAAATTACCATTGGTTGACCTTATGTTACCGTGTATAGTATTTACAAGTTACCACATGAAAAGTTAAAAATTACCATCTTTTATTAAATTGCAACTCAGAAATAAAACTTATCAGCTGTATTTTAAATAAATTGCCATACCAAAGTCAAGTTATGATCAACTGGATCCTAAGTTATCGTCGATAGTTTAACAAATTACCAATATGAATTAAAAACACCACAAATATTGGAAAGTTTAGAAATTACAACATTCATACCTGAGTTATCATTATAGTTTTAACAAAGTACCACTCAAAGTTCAAATTTACCATCATTTCTATGAATATGAAAAAGTTTAAAACATACCATCAGTTATACTTTGGTTATCATCAGCTACACATTAAGATATCATCTGAGATTTTAATAAATTACCACCCTAATTTCCTAATTTACCATCATTTTGTGGTACCAAATTACCGCCGGCCGCCGCCGAGGCATGCCCATCCCTCGTTGATTGGGTGTACCACAGGCACCACTGGGGAATGATTTAGCCGCAAGAAAGGTGCCGATTATTGGTCTCGTTTCTGAATGATTTAGGCGTGGATTTGAATTGGGGAAGCCGATGAGATGCAAATTGTTTTAGCTGATCTTTCTCTGATGGGTAGAGCCCTAGTCATTTTTTGGGGGCTGGCCCTCGGGTTGAAACCCTATTCTAGTGCCTTTACCAACCCAGACCCCATGCATTTGGAAATAAAGCCCAGCCCAGCCCTACCGATCTTACATACGGCCCATTTCAGAAAGGCCGATGCCAGCCCACCAAAGAGCCCAGCCACTAAAGCCCAAACAAATACGGCTCGTTACCAGACTACATGCAGCAACATCACACTTATTGTTCACTAGTAGTGTGTCCGTGCTAACGCTACGGTAAAATACAAAACAAGATAAAATTTGTAAAAAATAAAATGAACAATCAGATTTATTAAGATTCACGTTTCATTAAGATTACCGTGGTCGTAGCCTCTTTACGACCACGTTCAAACTTTGTCGCAGTCGTACGCCTTCGGATCACCTTCGACTTCTCTCGGATGTGGTCGTATTGCTTCTTGACCTCACCGTCTTCCAATTTCGCCGTGGTCGAACGCCTTTCGACCTTGTCTACAGTAGATTTGCCGTGGTCGTAAATCTATTGTAGCTTTGCCATGGTCGTAAGTCCTTACGACTACGTTTGCCGTGATCGTAAGTCGACTTCGCCCACGCCTACGAGATTGCACAGAACACTCAGGGATTGCTTTTCACTTCTTCTTTACTCGCAATTGCTTGATACTCTTCGGCGTTTTCGGTACATCAAAGTTACAGGACTACACCCCCTTTTATACCCGGTTGTTCAACTTCAACACGAGTTCGACTACGAGTACAAAACCAACTCCGACTCCGACTCCAATTCTACTTTTTCTGACTGCAACTTCTACTACGTTTCGACTTCGGATTTCTTCTTTGTTTTGGATTTGATCACTTCCAAAACTTGCATACGACTTCTAAAACTTGAGTTTCATATATGAATCTAATGATCTCATTAGTCTCCTTAAAACACAAAAATAAATCACTCATAAATAACTAAATAAGAGCATTTAAGTACAAAAGTTTTTTAGAAATAGAAGAAGATTAATCTTAAACCTGGAAGCAAACTATCCCTTGCCTGCCTCGGCGTGGACGGGCGGACGTAGAGGCGACGAGGAGTCGAGGCCCTGAATCATCAACGTCGCCGCCTTTGTTTGCGCACGTGACGTCTCGATTGGTTGTTCAAGAAAAGGAAGTCATGATCGTGATCCACAATTAGTGCCCCGATTTGTAAGCATACATGCAGTTGGGAGTTACACCTTTCCTCACGCAACTTTCAGCGCCTTCTAAGATCTGCATGGATGCATGCACGCACACCGGGCTCCCGGCCTTCGAGATTGTTCCGTGACGCCCGAGATGGAAAGAAAAACAAAATGGAAGAGTAATTTCTGCGTGCGAGATATTAGACGGGATTAATTGAAGAGAAATCAGGAGGAGAGGTGGCATCCGGCTGAGAGGCGCGGGATTGGGCGCGGAGGGCGCGCTCGGGTGGAGACGGGTATTGTGGGGTGGAGGCAGCGTCGGGGGCGTGTGCGTGGGCGCGAGGTGGGGTTCTGGGTTCAATGCATGATCCGGATGATTTTGGCCTTAGGATCTTCAATGAGTAAGAGAAGAAGACTTGAGGAGAGATCCAGGCCATTCATTTGTATGAAGTTGGATTACTTTGGCACACAAATCTGGGTGGACTTAGATTAGGCATGAATGTGGGGGTGGTTGAGGGGGGTGAATTTAGTAAATAAAATTTTGGTGTATTATAGAGGGGTAGAGATTACATATTATGCACAACGATGTATACATAGGAGTGTTATTCTGGAATGATGCAGCTCCTCGCATCGTACATTCAATGATTTTTTTAATGCGCGATCGCGATTCGTGAGATCCAGAACCAGCCCTTAAAAAGCTCGATATTTTTGTCTCCTTAATTTGTTAAGAGAAAGCGTGTGAATTGTGATGTGCACCAAAGAAAATACTACATGCATCAAAAAGCTCAACGTTGACTGACTCCATTGATCCATGCATGGTCGAATTAACAAGACAGAACGAGCTAGGATCATGCAAGAGATCATTCATCTCGATCGTACATGCTGCATGCATGATGGCCAAACAAAAATAGATATGTAGACTGATTCATCAATACACAAGCTTAGCCCATCAAGAAACATGTGCAGATACATGGTAGTTAACACTTGTGTTAACTCTGGAATCACCAAGCAAAAGTACACAAGAAAATGCATGCAGATGCATGCTATACAGTGCGTGTGATCAAGGTCATGTGGGGCTGGCCAAGTGGCCGAACTGACCGTCAGCGACGGCGCCGTTGGCCGTGGTGGTTCTCGGCGTGGCCGGCTCGAACCCGAGCACCCTCGCGCGCTCCACGTAGGCGCGCTTCACGTTGGGGCGCTGGTACGTCAGCAGCCGCGCCACGCTGCGGCTCGCGTCCGCGCGGAACGGCCGGCCAGAGCCGATGAACCCGTCCAGCACGTGCAGGTATGCCTCCAGGTCGTGGCAGCACGGTGGTCCCGCGTGCACATACCCGTCGCGCACGATCGGCGGCGCTGCCGAGCCAGGCACGCGCGTCACCACGTCGCCGGCGTTCACCACGCGAAGCACGTTGACGCCGCGCTCCTGCTGCAGCCTGTTCGCGAACGCGCAGTTGCCAATCTTCGGGCCGCCGAAGGACACCACGGCGATGGGCGACGGCTGATGATCCGTGGTAGTACTGTCTGTCTCCGCGGCCAGGCACGCGCTGAGCTCGTCGGCGGCGAGGAGGGCTAGCGAGGCGCCGAGGCTGTGGCCCACCACCGTGATGCTGAGCTCCTCCCCCTTGTACACCTCCATCAGACGCTTCACCTCCTCCACTGTGGCGTCCGAGAGGCTGGGCACGTGGTCGCCGGCCGTCTTGTACAAGCTCAAGAACCCCTTGGTCACCTTCGGCGCGTGCTGCACTGACGCGTCGTCGTCCGATACCGGCACGAGGCCGGCGCGGAGGTTCTCGGCCCACTCGAGGCACGTGGCGGTGCCGCGCAGGACGATGGAGATGTCGCAGCGGCCCATGCGCCGGATCTCGCGCTCGTTGTCGCAGTCGGCGACGTACCCGACAAAGCTGGATCGCTGCATGAGCCACATGGGCGCCGACCGCCGCTGCGCCCACGGCGGGATGGACAGGGACGACGTGGCGAACAGGCTGCGCGTCGGCCGGTACGACCTGTCCGGGAGCATGAGCGTGCGGTGGTGGCTGTGTGAGGCCGACAATGGCATGGAGTGGAACGCTGTGTACGCGGCCTGCACTAAGTCGCCGTATCGGACGAGCTCGCGGTGGAGATTCTGGTCTAGCGGGTCGAGGAGGCCATCCTAGTGACGTCGAGCACAACGGCTGCATCGGGGGCGTGTGCATGGGCGTGGGGTGGGGTTCTGGGTTCAATGCATGATCCGGATGATTTTGGCCTTAGGATCTTCAATGAGTAAGAGAAGAAGGTTTGAGGAGAGATCCAGGCTATTCATTTGTATGAAGTTGGATTACTTTGGTACACAAATCTGGGTGGACTTAGATTAGACATGATTGTGGGGGTGGTTGAGGGGGGTGGATTTAGTAAAGAAAATTTTAGTGTATTATAGAGGGGTAGAGATAAGTATCATAGATGTTCCCTCATTTCCATTATGTTCTAATTCTTTTAGGCTATACAATGTTTCACCTTGATTTTTTCAAATATTATAACCAATAAATTAATTTTTACAAATTCCTACCGCAACGATCGAGCGCGGGATATCTTCTGGTTATACTTGATGTCAAGGTGCAAACATATGATAGCATATTTTTCCATGATCATCATGCAACTGCAGCCTTAATTATCACCGCCACGTACCATCAATGAGAACGGTCTATCACTGTAAAATTAAAACTGCGTAAAACTTGTCAAATAAAATCTACAAAGGATAATAAGGATAGGAAGAAAGTACTTGGTTATGTCGTTTTGCGTCCTTAACGGATATATGCCAGCAGATCTGACAATAAGGATATGGCCGGCCAAAATAAGTCACAGTGATGTGAACACGAAAGATATCAATATATTGGATCATAAAAGGAACTATCCAACTGTGTCTGGGATCCTTATGCGTTATTGGTCTTCGATGAAAAGACAGCCATGCGTGCAACAAAGTTTCTGGCATCACTGGCAATTGTCCATTGAAGCTGACAGCTAAATAATTGTCCTTTTTTCAGTAAGTTTTCCAGCCGATGGTAATCTGGCTCTTGTCAAGCATATATATCATCTGTAATGACGTTTCTCAATGCCAAGTCATATGCACAACGAGCATAATTTCTTAAAAATTTCGTGGAATTTTTGTTACTGTGTCTTGTTTGATGCTTTCAAAAATTTTCTGATGGTTATTAGTATAATTCTGACTATGGAATCCCTTTTGTATTTTTTTCAAGTACCTATATCAGGTGGGTTTTTTTGGGCTGTGGTTTTTTACTTAAATTTTTAAATTTTGGCGGTTCACAAGAGAGAGTACGGTGAGAGACCGTATGTGTGATTTTGGTCGATATAGATGAATTTGGTATAATATCTAGCATAATTAACTTATAAAACCTGTATTAAAAAGACATAATGTCTGAAACTTAGTTATTGTAGCATAAACTAAAAGCCCTAATCCTGAAAGAATCCAGCCAATTCATCTTGTTGGTTATCACTTTATCAACAATTTTGTTCATGATTTATCCTTACCATTAGGAAAAGGTTTGGATTACACTAGAAGCATTGTTGGCTATATGAGAAATATACTAACACAGAAACCGTCGGAAATAACAGCCATAAACCGTCGGCACCCGCGTGAAGCGAAAGCGGCGGCCCGCGCGCTGTGCGAAGCGACAACGCGGCACGGCGGCGGCGCCGACGGCGGCGTCACGACGGCGGCCCCGCAGCCCTCCTCGCCGCGCGCGTGCGACCAAGTTGCGCGTGTTGCCTCGAGTGGGGCCAAGGCGGTGCCTTTCACCGGAGGTTGGCCGGAGATCAAAAGGTGAGTTTTCCACCGCCGATCTAAAAACTTATTCGGGTTTTTAGGGTTTGGGAGGTGGGATTTTGGGGATCCTAATTAGAGTTTTGCGAAAGTTCAAGATTCACCTCCTTCTAATTTCTTAGAACCGAGCCTTAAACCTTGAAACCGAGCACTAAACTTTAGATCCGAGCCTTTAAACATTAATCTTAAATCCAAGCCTCTAGATCCGAGTTCGAAGAATTTAATTTAGGGTTCATGAGGATCCTAGGGGTGCTCTGATACCAAATGTAGATCTTAATCTAAGTCCATACATAAACATTAGTCTTAATCCTAGGCTCTAATCTTGAACACCTAGCATTAACATTAGTGCGGAAGCGTCACATACCCGAAGTCGGAGAAGCCATCTTGAGGTGCTTGGTTGATGAAGTAGAGGAGGGTGGCCGACGGTGCAATTGTCTCCGTGTAACTGAGGTCGCCGACGACGTCAAAAGGTGGTCGGCCGGTGTCTCTGAAAACCGTGAGCAGGTTGGAGGTCGTTGGCCTTCGTTCACCTGAGCGCCCATGATAGATCGGTCTTGTTAGGGTTTGAGAGGCTTAGAAACGACTCGTAACCTTTTCCCTGCCAAAACCCTAATCCTTTTAATATGGCGCTAGGTGACCGGGACCAAAACCAATTAGTTGGTAACCGCCTCCGATCAAGGCGCGAGGTGGAGGCGTGCCTCCCTGAAAACTCGGACTCTGTTAGCCGAGATCAACCCAACATTCTCCCCTTTGATCGTAAGGCTAACATCATAAGCCCATTCTCGATAAAACAGCATACCAAGCCAATGTGTTGCATGGCCAATGTAGTGCCATACAACCCCAGTACCTATAGTGTACTATCTTATCTCGAAATGGATATTCATTATACTTAATGGGAGTTGGTTTGCTTTAAGGTCCTTTTATCCAGAATCAGAGGCTTTCCAATAAACCCATGCCGGCAACATGATCACGAAAAATATTGGGTGGTAAGCCTTTAGTAAGCGGATCCACAAGCATTAACTTAGTACTAATATGCTTGATACTTATGGTTTGATCCTGGATTCTATCTTTCACAACATGATACTTAATGTCAATGTGCTTGGCAGCACCACTTGACTTGTTGTTATTTGCATAAAAGACTGCAGGTTCGTTATCGTAGTATAAGGTGAGTGGGTTAGAGATGCTGTCTACCACTCTAAGTCCCGGGATAAAGTTCTTAAGCCATACAGCCTGCCTGGTAGCCTCATAACATGCCACAATCTCAGCTTGCATCGTTGAAGATGCCGTAAGGGTTTGTTTGGAGCTTTTCCACGAGAAAGCTCCTCCTGCGAGTGTGAAGATATAACCTGACGTGGATTTCTTAGTATCAACACATCCCGCAAAATCTGAATCTGAATACCAATAATTTCAAGGTTATCAGAAAATTTATATGTGTGCATGAAATGCTTAGTAGCTTGCATATAGCGCAAAGCTTTCTTAACGGCCTTCCAGTGGTCCGGTCCTGAATTTGACTGATATCTGCCAAGCATCCCGGTTACAAAAACTAAATCAAGGCGTGTACATACTTGAGCATACATAATGCTTCCGACAGCTGAAGCATAAGGAACCGACTTCATCTGATCAGTTTCATATTGGTTCCTTGGACATTGAAATGTCCCAAACTTATCGCCCTTAACAATAGGAGCAGGCGAGCCAGAGCACTTATGCATATTGTATTTCTTCAGTACTCTGTCAATGTATGCCTTCTGAGATAAACAAAATATTCCTTTGGACCTATCTCGGTGAATTTCAATGCCAAGAACATAAGAGGTATCACCGAGATCCTTCATATCAAAATTAGATGAAAGAAATCTCTTGGTCTCAAACAGCATGTCCTTATCGCTACTGGTCAATAAGATATCATCCACATAAAGTACTAAGATGGTGAATTTACTCCCCTTGAACTTAACATATATGCAGTTATTAACTTCATTTTCCTTAAAACCAAAACTCCTTATGATCTTATCGAATTTGAGGTACCACTGCCTCGACGCTTGTTTCAAGCCATAAATGGATTTCTTAAATCGACATCCCTTATGCTCCTTGCCTTCCACAACAAAAACTTCTGGTTGAGCCATGTAAACATTCTCTTGCAAGTCGCCACTAAGAAAACGCTGTTTTAACATCCATCTGATGCAGCTCTAAATCATAATGAGCTACAAGTGCCACAACAATTCTGAATGAATCTTTAGTTGAGACAGGAGAAAATGTGTCATTATAGTCAATCCCCTCTCTTTGTGAGAAGCCTTTTGCTACGAGCCTTGCTTTGAACCTTTCGATATTTCCCTTAGAGTCATGCTTGGTTTTGTAGACCCATTTACAGCCTACTGTTTTGACTCCGTCAGGAATTTCTACTAAGTCTCATACATCATTAGTGCTCATAGACTTTAATTCATCCTCCATGGCTTCAAGCCATTTAGAAGAATGTTCACTCATCATGGCCTCTTTATAAGAGGTGGAATCATCTACCTTCCCTATATCATTAATATTCTCATTCATATAAATAACATAATCATTTGGGATGGCAGATCTTCTCTCCCACTGTGATCCTCTAAGAGGTTCATTAGTTATTTCAGGAGGCTGCTGAGGCTCTTCATTAGGCATAACATCAAGAACTTCAGAGACCTCAACAGTGGGTGCAACAACAGTATTCTCTACTGGAGGTGCAACCGCCTGAGGCACAAGAATAAAAATCTCTGGGATGAGCGGTGATGAAACATAAACCCGCTTCTCCTCAAGATCTATTTTCCTGGGCTCCAGGTCCTCATTATTTTCTAAGAACACAGCATGCTTTGTTTCTACAAACTTAGTTATCCTATCAGGACAATAAAACCGATACCCTTTAGATCTGTCAGGGTACCCAATAAAATGGCAATTTACTGTCTTAGGATCTAATTTCCCAATGTGTGGATTAAATAACTTAGCTTTAGCAAGACAACCCCACACTCGTAAATATTTCATACTCGGTTTCCTCCCAGTCCATAATTCATAAGGTGTTTTAGGTACTGATTTACTGGGAACCCGATTAAGAATATGTGCGGCTGTCTTTAGTGCTTCCATCCACAAGCCAATTGGTAAACTAGAATGGCTAAGTATGCTCTGTACCATATCCATAAGTGTACGGTTGCGTCTTTCAGTTACACCATTCTACTGAGGTTTGCCCGGCATAGAATACTGGGCAATGATGCCATTTTCCTGAAGGAACTTAGCGAAAAGGGCCAGGAATTTGCCCATAAGAGGCATGTCTTCCATAATATTCTCCCCTATGATCCGATCTTACCACTTTAATCTTTAGGTTGTGCTGATTTTCAACTTCAGCCTTAAATATCTTAAATTTATCAAGTGATTCAGATTGGTTTTTAATGGGAAAGATATAACCATAACGGGAGAAATCATCAGTGAATGTGATGAATGTATCAAAACTATCCACTGATGTCACAGGAAAAGGACCATAAATATCAGTATGAATTAATTCTAAAAGTCCTGTGCTGCGATTAGCTCCTTTCTTTATTTGCTTAACATATTTTCCTTTAATGCAATCAATGCAGTGGTCTGAGTCAGAGAAATCTAATGGGTGGAGAATTTCTTCTTTAATGAGACGCTCCATTCTCCCCCTCGAAATGTGGCCTAAACGACAGTGCCATAGTTTCGAAGAAGTCTCATCATTATTTTTACGCTTAGCATCACACATAATCTTTCTGGAAATGCCCTGGCTGCTTGCAGGAAAGACATTCCCCCCTTTAGATGCTCCGGTGGAGCAACATGAGGCTTAGGTGCATATTGCACTTTAGGCCCCGACTTGTCTGAATTAGGGGAGAATTGCAGCTTTTTCTTAGATTTGAAGTCCCCTTGGAACTTCCTTTTGTTAGAGCCACCAACATGAAGAGCAAAATTCATTCTTTTCTGTTTTTATTCTCTCTTCCTCCTGGACACACATGGCGATCAAATCGCTCATGTTCTATTTTTCTTTCTGAGTATTGTAATTAATCTTAAAAGCTGTGTACTCAGAAGGAAGAGAGGTCATAATAAAATGGACAAGGAAACCATCAGATATTGCCATGTCCATGCCCTTGAGTTTTTTTTGCCATATCAGTCATCATCATGATATGCTCTCTAATGCTCCCGGACCCATCATATTTAGTAGTTAAGAGCCTCTGAATCAAAGTACTGGCATAAACTTTAGTGGAGATTTTAAATTTCTCCTCGATTGAAGCCATGTACTCCTTAGCATTTTCGGAATCGGGGATTGCTCCCCTAATCCCGACTGAAATAGAGGTCTTCATAATCATTAGTGATAAGCGGTTAGACCGCTCCCATTTTTCAGCATTAGTCTCATAAATTTTCTTTTTCTCATCATAATTCTCCTCACCTTCGGTGGGAGGAATGGGAACGGCTACCCTTAAGGCATAGTCAAGGTCCAAAACACAAGGACAACATGAATTCGTTCTTTCCACGTGGAAAAATTGCTCCCCGTGAGCTGCTCAATGTTATCAATTGTGGTGGCAACGTTTGATGCATTAAGTGCTGAATTTTAGGAACAAAAATAGAAATATCATAAATATATATTGCATATAATTCACCCTACGTTGGTCTGATTAATAACATGCAAACTACAGTTCTAATTCATATCACCGTTGAGCAGAAAATGAAAAAGAACTTAATAATTTTATATGGCGACACATGATTACAAACAACGTTGGTCAGAATGTAATCATATGCATACATAATGCCAAAAACATAAAAATCTCCAATTAAAATATCTCGTTGGTTCAATTTTAATTAGAGACAAAACATAATAATATGGCGACATATGATTATAAACAACGTTGGTCAGAATGTAACCATATGTATACATAATGCCAAAATTAATCATAAAATCTCAAAATTAAAATATCCCGTTGGTTCAAATTTAATCAGAGATTATACATAATAATATACATTAAATTTTGGGCCACTGAAAATAATTTAAAACAGTGCACAAAAGTAGACATAAATCATAAGAAACTGCACTGTAAAAGGGAAAAAATATCACTTCGGCTGGCCCCAAAAGAAAACCGGCCCAAAACATATGCATTCGGCCCATAAAAAATTGCACAAGGCCGAAATTATGCGTAGTCCAAAATTGCGCACGGGCCAAAATTTTCCACGTGCAGCCCAAACACTCAGTTGGCCCAAAGAAAACTCCTGCATGGAAAATAAATCCCGCACAGCCAACCTTATGCGTGCGCAGCCCACAAACGCGTACGGCCCAAAATCGCGCAGCCCAGAAGAAATGCGCACCCGGGCCCATAAACGTGCGCGGCCCAGCGAAACCACGCGTCTCACGCGGCCGGCCCGGAGAACGCACACGCCCGCGCACGGCCCGACAAAAATGCGCATGCGGTGGCCCAACAGCACAGGCGCTCAGCCCACCCACGCGCGCGGCCGAAATCGCGCACGCACGCGCGCTGTTAGATCCTCATCGGACGGCCACGCGCGCGTCTCATAATCCCGCAGCCCAGGAGCGCCGTCGGATGAAATCGGACGGCTGTGACGCGCTCCGCTGCGGGTATAATACCCCCGAAAACCCTAACCCCAACCCTATTCTGATCTTCTCCGCGCGAAAAACCCGGACGAGCGACGGCGTGCGCACTCGCGCGGAGCGGCGGCGGCGCCCGTGTGAAGTGAAAGCGGCGGCCCACGCGCAGAGAGGAGCGGCACAGCGGCGGCGCCCGCGTGGAGCGAGGCGGCGTCAACGGCCCCCGCGCAAAGCGACAACACGGCACGGCGGCGGCGCCGCGACGGCGTCTACGACGGCGGCGGCCCCCGCGGCCCTCATCGCCGGCGCGCGCGTGCGACCAAGTTGCGCGCGTTGCCGTCGAGTGGGGCCACGGCGGCGCCTTTCACCGGAGGTTGGCCGGAGATCAAAAGGTGAGTTTTCCGCCGCCGATCTAAAAACTTATTTGGGTTTTTAGGGTTTCGGAGGTGGGATTTTTGGGGATCCTAATTAGAGTTTTGCGAAACTTCAAGATTCACCTCCTTCTAATTTCTTAGAACCGAGACTTAAACCTTGAAACTGAGCACTAAACTTTAGATCCGAGCCTTTAAACATTAATCTTAAATCCAAGCCTCTAGATCCGAGTTCGAAGAATTTAATTTAGGGTTCATGAGGATCCTAGGGGTTCTCTGATACCAAATGTAGATCTTAATATAAGTCTATACATAAACATTAGTCTTAATCCTAGACTCTAATCTTGAACACCTAGCATTAACATTAGTGCGGAAGCGTCACATACCCGAAGTCGGAGAAGCCATCTTGAGGTGCTTGGTTGATGAAGTAGAGGAGGGTGGCCGACGGTGCAGTTGTCTCCGTGTAACTGAGGTCGCCGACGACGTCAAAAGGTGGTCGGCCGGTGTCTCTGAAAACCATGAGTAGGTTGGAGGTCGTTGGCCTTCGTTCACCTGAGCGCCCATGATAGATCGGTCTTGTTAGGGTTTGAGAGGCTTAGAAACGACTCGTAACCTTTTCCCTGCCAAAACCCTAATCCTTTTAATATGGCGCTAGGTGACCGGGACCAAAACCAATTAGTTGGTAACCGCCTCCGATCAAGGCGCGAGGTGGAGGCGTGCAGTGGCGGAGACAAGGGGGGCTGGAGGGGGCCCGGCACCCCCCAACTTTTTACTAATCCTCCATTATGTAGTTAATTACATGTGTTTAATTGGTGGTTTGGTCCCTCCCAATTTAGCCTAAATGTAAAGTATATTTAAAGCCCAGTCATATGCAGCTCAAATCCTCTTTGTTTTGTTTCTTGTTTTAGCTTTGTATCTACTGATCTTTGTAAATGCGGGTTACAAGGTGGTGTGTACCGTGATCTGTAGGATATGCATGTTTGTGTTCTTAATCTTAGGATGATCAATGCAGGCTGGTGAGTTGACTAGAAGCTGTTGTAGCTAGTCATAGGTGTAATTGAAGATCACTCAAGCACTACTAGCTGGTGGAGTACATAACGCTAGAAACCTTTAATTAAAAGCCAAGAAAATATTTTGGCCAAATTTCTACGGCAATACAATGGACATGTTCTCGTGGATTTATTTTTTGATTTCTTCGAAAATCAAAATAAATAGAGTGTTTTTAAAGCAGTTTTTTTAAATGACTTCTCGAGTCTAAAAATATATAAGCCGTCCACGTCAATATCTTTACCGTTCACTGTGGTATCAAAAAATATAAACAAAAACCATAAGTACACATTTCAGTAGTTGCTCTCACATCACATCTAGAGACGCTGTTTTAATCGGCTTAGACCCTGTTTTAGTCGTAGAGCTAAGTTTAAGTTAATAGAGATGTAATTTTCTTTGCATTGTAATTTGCGAAACATATTACTCTGATATGTGACTATTGGATCGGTAAATCCGGCATGGTTCATTGGTTCTACTCTACTTGTTGTCCATATTGCCCCCTATATCCAATTCCTGGCTCCGCCCCTGGAGGCGTGCCTCCCTGAAAACTCGGACTCTGTTAGCCGAGATCAACCCAACATTCTCCTCTTTGATCATAAGGCTAACATCATAAGCCCATTATCAATAAAACAGCATACCAAGACAATGTGTTGCATGGCCAATGTAGTGCCATACAACCCTAGTCCCCAAACTCGGACTCTGTTAGCCGAGATCAACCCAACACCCTTGACTTATCCTTGATTGGAGGGTGTTAGTTCCCCCTCAAAGTATCACTGATTAGCACTGGATTTTACAGACTTCAAAGGAGAATCGCACAGGATTTGGGGGACAGGGAGAAGAGGAGCAGAAGGGAACAAGAAGAAGGAAAAGGGGAAAAGCAACATAGTCTTAAGCCGATTACAGATTCGATGCCTCCTCCTGTCCAACGATGCCACACAAGTAATACTACTTTCCCCCAAGTGGCCGATGCAAACGCTGAAGCTTACTGGGCCGAATGGGCATACAACCCAGTCATCTTTACAATACTTGCTGCTGGGCCTTTCTCCCGCATACTGGCAAGTCTACTCATATACTCCTTTGCCGAAACCACCACAGTATCCACAGATAATGTAACATTCCTCCCCCTTTTTAACTGGCTTGTTCCCAAGCCAAAGCATAAAGAAAATGATGTGCCAACTCCTCAAAATCCTCCCAGGTAGCACCAGCAGGGGACTTACCTGACCAACTGCACCAAAACTTCAGTAGAAGCAGTGGTGCCATTTTGCCAGAGGCGACTGTTCAGAATTTTGATCGGTACTTGTTCACGCTCCAGGTCTGGTAATTCCAGTTGCATGAGCATGACTCGGCATCTTCTTGATTATCAATAATTCCTTCAGATCCCACTCTGATTTTGACTCCCTTACTCACACACGGTTCCTCTTCCTGGATAGCTTCTACTTCTACAAATTCCACATAAGCAAATCCTTTTGGTTGCCCTAAATTGTCGGTGAGGATCGTCACTCTTTTGACAATTCCACATGAATTAAAATGTTGCTGTAGTTCATTTGGAGTACATGCATAGTCAACATTTCCAATGAACTCGGACCGAACATCTATCTCTTTTGTTTCATATGTGGTTGCATTAGGATCTACACCTTTCATCTCCTTGGCGGCCTTGGCCTGCATCTTGCAGAGGGCGGCAGCCATGTCGACGTTCTCGTCGTCAACGGGGATCTCCTGGCCGTACACCTTGTGCTCCTCTGTCACGTTTCATTCGCCATATATATATATATATATATATATATATATATATATATATATATATATATATATATATATATATATATATATATATAATATATATATATATATATATATATATATATATATATATATATATATATATATATATATATATATGAACCACATGAAAAAACACACACACACACACATATATATGATGTAAAATAGGCACCATGGTGTCTAGCACCATGCCTCTATATATATAGATTGCTTATATATATATATATATATATATATATATATATATATATATAAACACGTTATGATCATTAATTTGAAAAAGCGTCGATTTGGAAAGGAAGTTATTGATTTAGCATGCTGAATCAATCATAGATGGAAAGTGGAAAGTCATAATTATATATATATATATATATATATATATATATATATATATATATATATATATATATATATATATATATATATATATATATATATATATATATATACTAAAAGTGCTCGTGCGTTGTAAACGGAAAACCAAATAAAAGTGATGCATACTATCAAATATGATCTCAAACAGAATAATAAATATCAATTTTATCTTACGGTATCATGTATCAAACAAAACATACATGTTCATACTCGTAAATAAATCAAGCATCATATTAGTGAAGCATGATAGAACAAGCACCATATACAACAATCTATGTACAAAAATGATAGTAAAATTGGCTGATATTCAACGGGCATTAATCTCACCCCGCTCCTCCACTGTTAAACTTTGGACACGTGATCTACGTTGTGCTCTTCGACGGGCATTAATCTCTTCCCTTTGTTCGGGTGTTAAACTTTGACGTTGTGCTCTTTCACGTTCTCGTCTTGCTAGCCTTTGCTCTGGTGTACGAGCTGCATACCTACGTCTCGCTCCATTTTGCTCGGATATAATGCGAGCCTCTTCTTGACCATGACTTTGTTGTGTTTGCTCTGGTGGTATGGTAGCAGAACTCGCTGCCACATCGTGGTCACGATTCCTACCTAAAGTTTGTAGGGCATCTAATTAATAATTAATAGAATGTGCAACAAAGTGCATACCATTAGAACATATGTGCATAAAACAACCTACCATTTGAGCAATCGCCTTGTAGCAATACCCCTGTCGTGACGGTACTACGAGATGGAAATGTACACAACGTATGTGTTTGATTAGGCGCATCTTCATCATCTGACGATGAAAAACTCTCGCATGCAACGTTGGATGCATCACGTATAAAGAATCCAGTTGGGGCATGTGGTATATTGTTGGTGCGCGGTTTCTTTGGACCATGACGTCCATCCACCACTATTTCCACAATAATCCATAAAAAACCACACACAATTTTATTTAGTACACTCGAGTATTGTAATATAAGCAATATTAAAAAAGGCCCAGCAAAATTGTAACCTTCTTTTCCTTTCTGTGATTGGTTTGGATGATGCGACATCTTCACTAAAATCCTTTGTGATCTATGTAGAAACCGATGTAAAGCCCAAATAAAATGTCACTGCCATCAATTTGGTCAATCAATATTTGACCAAGTTAGGAAATTAATGCTTTCTAATGTTATATTTACTACTTAGGAAATTTGAGCTATGCTTTTAGTTCAACAAAGTGCTTTGTTCATCAAACACTGAAAAGATCTTTCCATTTCATTACAATTGAAAAGATCGTTACATTTCAGGTCTGCATTCACATTATACAACATTTGAAAAGATCATTTCATTTACATCCATTCATCACACATTTCATCAATGCTATTCCTAGTATTATATAGTCAAAACATGAAAACATAAAGAGTAAAAGACAAAAACGCAGTTAAATAAGCATTATGAAATGAGTAGAACCTGAATTATACCACGAGGTCAATTTGCCCAAGTTCAATTCATTAGATGTACATGGAAATATATCAGATGGAATTTTACCATCGTATACTAAGAATAAGTTAAAAGAGAAAAAAATATGTAGGGTGTCTACCAACCATCACTCAACGGTGATCTTGTGTGTGTGGTGCATACATGGTGTGTTTCATACTTACTTGTATTCAATCAATTCATTTCACGCTTAAAAGTTATGTTTCATACATGGTGTGGCATCCATTCAAACACCAAATAATCACTTCCTTTGTTATTAACTTTTCAACAATGCCTCAAGTACCAAGAAGCATCCACTATATCCATTGCAAAGTGCCAACAAGCACATTGAATTTATTAAAAGAAGACAATGTAAAAGGTGGTGTATACCTAACGATAAAAGATACACAAGTGTATAAATATGTTAACTACCATCAAGTGGTTTTCTAATAGCTCAGAATATATGCATGTCTTGAACCATGCAACCTGTAATGGATTTATATGGCGGTGATTTTTCTTAACTATCAAAAGTGACATAGCATGAAGGGGTCATAAATTTGACAAATGACCGAACCAAACATATTAAAGACTAAACAAGATCGAACTAACAATCAAACCACCACATGATTACTGTAGCTTTGGCAGCCAAGAATAAACAGTACGCTTGCTCTAAAAAGGAATTGCAGCAAAGATATTGCATCACAAAAAAATTATGTTGTGCCCATACCTTGACTGGAAAAGTTCCTGGAAGCACTTTTTTTGTAAGTAGATCCCTCAAACAACGGATTGCCTTCGCTTTGTTTGCAAGAATATCAAGAAGTGGCAAGAGCTCCTCTGATCAATGCTATTCCTAGTATTGTGAAATGAGTAGAACCTGAATTATACCACAGAGGTCAAGTCTGTCCAAGCGCAATTCTGTTAGAAGTACATGGAGATATATCAGAATGGAATCTTACCATCAATATACTAAGAATAAGTTAAAAAGAGAACAAATGACCGGAATATAAAACCCTCTGCCATCAATTTGGTCAGTCAATATTTGACCAAGTTAGGAAATTACTGCTTCCAGATGTTATACTTACTATTTAGGAAATTTGAACTATGCTTTTAGTTCAACAAAGTGCTCTGTTCATCAAACACTGAAAAGATCTTTCCATTTCATTACAACTGAAAAGATCATTACATTTCAGGTTTGCATTCACATTATACAACATTTGAAAAGATCATTTCATTTACATCCATTCATCACACATTTCATCAATGCTATACCTAGTATTATATAATCAATTTTTCATCAATGCTATTCCTAGTATTATATAGTCAAAACATGAAAACATAAAGAGTAAAAGACAAAATCGAAGGTTAAATAAACATTATGAAATGAGTAGAACCTGAATTATACCACAGAGGTCAAGTCTGTCCAAGCGCAATTCTATTAGAAGTACATGGAGATATATCAGAATGGAATTTTACCATCAATATACTAAGAATAAGTTAAAAAGAGAACAAATGACCGGAATATAAAACCCTCAACTGGATGGAATTACAGAGTTAAACCCTCAACCCTCAACAAATGACCGGAACAAATGACAGGAATAAATCAGTATACTAAATTAAACCCTCAACTCTGTAATATATGCATGTCTTGAACCATGCAACCTGTAATGGATTTATATGGCGGTGATTTTTCTTAACTATCAAAAGTGACATAGCATGAAGGGGTCGCAAATTTGACAAATGACCGGAACCAAACATATTAAAGACTAAACAGTATTGAACTAACAATCAAACCACCACATGATTACCGTAGCTTTGGCAGCCAAGAATAAACAGTACGCTTGCTCTAAAAAGGAATTGCAGCAAAGCAGCTACCATGAAGAATGGAAAGGCAAGCTGAAAACAGAAATTTGCAGTGACTGAAAATGTTGGTTCTAAGCCATTAAGGTGATCACCAAACATAACATGAGAAAGTCAGATATACTTCACCTAGACATGCTGAACGCATTACACTACTAATCTCCACATTGCAGTACATCAAAAAAATAGATTCAAAGTATACCAACCTTCTATGACTTTTGATCAGGAACCTTATCATGTATTAATAAATGTATTAAAGATTTTTAGATTTCCCGTGGCTGCGGTTAGAGGTACTCTGTTGCATATAGATGTGTGTTCCTGCATGTAAAGTATTGTATGTTTTGATAACACAATCAATTTGGAGTAACTACCTGAATCCTTATCAAATTAGATCCCATGTCTGTGTGGAAAATGTTATGTCAGATAATATGAGCATGAGATACTCTCCTACGATGGACGTGAATAGAAGTCAGTCAGGTGGTTAGAAATTAAGAAGGCAAGTCAGACAGACAATGTTGTTTCTGCATAAAGAACAAAGTATAACCAATTCTGGTCTTCTATTGTTTTCCATTATTTGTGTTCATGTTAACCATTTGTGCCATTTGCCCAAGCAGTTTTAAATTTTCCTACCATTTACTATACCAACTGTATTGATTTGTAAGATTATGTACTTATATTTCCTTAGTGCTCGTGAATCATGCGAAATTAATGTTATCTTTATCCTCATCCGACAAGTGTTCTCATTTTGTGCCCTCTGTCAGAGACAGTAAAAGGTTGATTTGGAGAATACCCTTGAGAAAAACTTTTCTTTGTTTTCATTCTGCACTTTCAGTTACTAACAAATATTGAGACCAACAAAAATTTCAATATATTAATATAATTTGCAACACTAACTAAAATAACACAAGTTGTCAAATTAGATATTCAACTATTTTGCTGTTTTGAACAATATGCAATTCTGCATTGTAATAATTTAAGTACTCATAAACATGAGGAACTTCCATGGTTTGTTTAATTGTTGTTGTAAGCAAAGGAATATTTTGAAATTGCAGCTGAGAATAAGGAACATGGGGGTTATTATAACCTTGGTGTGTTGTATCTCAAGGGTATTGGTGTAAAAAGGGATGTGATGACAGCATGCAATAGCTTTCTTCGTGCGGTTAATGCTGGGCATCCAAAAGCTATTTATCAAGTGGCAAAGCTGTTCCGTAAAGGCGTTGGCCTTAAGAGGAATCTCCATATGGTAATAATTTTTTTTGTTTTATCAATTGTTCCATTAGACTGTTCTCTGTCACCAGTATATAGGATGCTCCCTTGAACATTCTGTGATTATATCATCATTAGTATATAGGAATGGGATGCTCACCATGAGCGGTGTGTAATTACTAATTAGATCACCATAATACCTAGGATGCCCCTCGAGCAAACTTCAAAAGTGTGCTGTCCCTCCTCCTTTTTAGTTGTAGATAGCGAGAAAATCAACTTCCGAATATTAATTTTCAAACACCATTTTCTAATGATTTGATATGAAATCATCACATCCGATTTTGATGTTATCTTGCTAAATTTTCTTGATTGATTATAGCATTCTGAGCTACAAGTTCAATGGCTCCATTGGAACTATTTTCTTCCAGTTGTTTCATGCACAACGTGTAAATAGCGTGTAGTGGAAATGTATTGAGTAAGTGTTTTTATAACATATAGTGTGTATTAACAATATAGCGCACAACAGCCTGGGTAATATGCTTGCATGATAGATATAAAATGACGTAAAAACATAAAGATCAATATAACAATTTCATTCTTGATCTTCATCCTCCAAAGAAAGATGGCAAACAAAAATGTACTCATTCCTCCTTTTTCTCCATTCAGAGAATCTCCAGTAAAGATCAATATAACAGAAAAGGTTGATTTGGAGAATACCCTTGAGAATACCCTGTTATCTTTATCCTCATCTGACAAGTGTTCTCATTTGTAAGTAACCATTGCCTTAATTAATTCAGCTTGAGAAAAAAAAGATTTTTGCCTCTTTTTGTTTGCACTGTAAGGAAGAAGCCAAGAAGGAAAGGACACACACCTTCGAGCCAAGCGGTACGTCGATCGGCCATGATGCGCGGAACACGTTGATGACTAGGCCGACGGCGTGGTTGGCGATGTCGACCGAGTAGACCCTCCCAGCGTTAGCGGCAGCGACGCCGCGGCGCGCACAATCGGCAAGGTCAATGTGGTCTTCCTCTGGACCGTCCCAAGGTTCCTCTTCTCAAACCACGAAAGTAGAGATGGGAGACCGAGAAGAACGTAAGAAGGAGAACGAGAGGAAGAAATAGGAAGCATGTTACCTCAATGCAGCTGCCACCAAACACGTCCATGCTTGCAATCGCGAATTTTATGCCACGTTCGCCATAGAACTCCTCACTTTGTAACCGCCGAGGCTGCAGTGCTCTGGGTCCACCTTCTCTCGGTGATGCACACCACAACCCACGTCGCATTTTTGTTGCCATGGTTGAGTGGGAGGGGAGAGACGGGGAGGGGAGAGTGGCGCAGAGAACGGGGAGAGGACTCAGCGGCGGTAGGAGGAGCGGGGGGAGGCGGCGCGCGGGGGGGGGGAGGAGGAGGCGGCGGCGCGGGGGGGGAGGAGGAGGAGGCGGCGCGGGGTGGGGGGAGGAGGAGGCGGCAGCGGAGCGGAGGACGAGGCGGCGGCGGAGGAGCGGGGCAGCGGCGGCGCGGGGTGGGGTGGGAGGGGAGGAGGCGGCGGCGGCGCGGGAGTGGGAGGGAGGAGGAGGCGGCGGCGCGGGGTGGGAGGGAGGCGTCGGCGGAAGATTCGGGGGAGGCAACGCTCGGGATTTGTTGCGGGGGGGGGGGAGGCAGCGCTGAGGCGTCGGCGGAAGATTCGGGGGGAGGCAGCGCTCGGGATTTGGTGGAGCCGCACGCGTTTAGGGAGGAGGTGGGGCCACACGTTAGCTAGTGTTTGTTTTTGGTGAGGAGGGGTGGGAGAGGCCGCACCAACCACCAACTCCTTCTTTTATATAGTAAAGATATATATATATATATATAGTTAGAGACCTGTGCGTTGCAACGGAGTCATAAAAATGATGAGACGACACTTACTGCCTGACCAACTTCACATATCAAACATTGAAGAATAAGCGACAGAGAGAGAAGGGTGGTCAGAATGCGCGAGGAGATGGGGAAAGTGGAGAGGGTGGGCGGTTGTATCCTGTGAGAGAGAGAGGAAGAGAGATACGAATGATCCAGATCAAATAGGATGGTTGTAGAGAGGGAAAAGGAGACCGCACCAACGACCACCAACTCCTCTTTATATAATAGTGTGTGTGTGTGTGTGTGTATGTATGTTTTGACTACCCTTGGATGGGCCACACAAACTGTGCATGTAAATGACATGTACAACTGGAAATTCCTAGGCTGCCAAAATTTCGAAACAAACACTCTCCTATGACTAGTTATTTCTGAAATTGCCTCTTGCGGATTATCTCTATGTTTCATACCATCACCAGCCATCATTAATTGTAATGGGGCTTCCTCTTTAGGATTTCTAGGCTCTAGATCCTTAGCAAGAGGAGATAAATCCTTTTGGATAATATCTATGCCAACATTCACATGTCTGCTATCCAAAAATACCATAATTAGACAAGCAGCCTTGGAACTTTCAACAACATGCCACTACCCTTCTTCTGAAGCAATCAGTTGAGCTTTAGGCACCAGTGTGTCCTCTGAGCTCGACATGATTAAGGTGGAGAATATTAGTCTTCTTGTTGAACTTGAGATGAGTAGGGTAGTTCCTCTTTCATCTACTACTATTGAGACTATATCTTTCACCTCATGTGAGGATAAGAGCAATGCATTTAGAGGTCTTTATACCATGCTCCTTGATCTGCCCGAGACTTGTGAAAATTGCAATAACTTGAAGTTGAACTTAAAACGGACAGACCATAAAATTGCTGAGTTGCATGCTTCACTACTTGAGCCCATTGTTTCTTGCACAAACTGTCCTAAATCAACTGTTGAACTTGAATATGTCTCAAAACAGTTTCAAGAAATGATTAACCACAACAATAGATTGGCTCAGTATGCTTTTAAGGACCCTGTTAGCTCACCATGCAAAAATTGTGATAAACTAAAATCTGGTTTGATTGCTTTGGATGAAAAGTATGTGAAGCTAACTAAGGACCTTCTAGTGAAGCCACCAACTGATTGTGATGTGATTGCTGATGTGGGGGAGAAGCCCAAGGATAAGGTAGAGACGCTTAGTGACATGAACCAAATTGCTAGCAGTAGGACTGTCCTTTCCGAGTCAGCTATGCGTGCACAAGCCATTCACTCTTCTGCTATTGGTTCTTCTTCTGCTCCCTTACCTTCTGCTGTCTCTTCTTCCTCTGCTCTTCTTACACCTCTCTCTTTCGTGAGTGCCAGTACCTTATGAACACTCTCAAGATATTTGTAGGCGGCAAGAAGAAGCTTAATCTTATTCTAGACCAGTCCAAGATTTGCAAGTTCAATCAAGGTCTAGGATATGATTTTCTGGAGGATGTTAGAAGCATCCACCTGCCGTGCTCAGACCCATAGCCGCAGGTGTGATCGAGGTCAAGCCTAGGACCGAGAAAGTCCAATTCAAATCAACTGGCTTTGTCCAAGAGATTTCTGACAGCAAGGTGATTCCACCTATTGCTTCGGCTTCTCATAAGGCGAAGCCTCCTCGTGCTACTTCTACCTCTCAGAAGGTGAAGTATCATTGCACCTTCTGTCAGAAGGATGGACACTTGATCGAGCGATGCTTCAGGCGCGCCAAGATCGTGCGTAGAGACCGTGTTGCAGCTCTTAAGCGTATTCAGGGTTAGCCCCAGACCTTGAGTGCACCTAAGACCAACACGAGGTCTAGGTTTGCTTCAAGTGTTTCTGATGGGTTTGGGCAGCATCGAGGACTTGGTTTTTTCGAGTTTTCTGGTTTTCGTCCTCATGCTCCCTTTGGTCGTGACTTCCACCGTTCTGAGGGTAGATCTCGTTTTCCCCGTCAAGATGGCTACCCGCGGTTTGATCAGCGTGTTGTTGATACTCCGACTCGCTCTCCCATAGCAGTCGGATCCAACAACAGTTTTAGGTCTGCTCGTGCACCTTCGGACTTATTGAGCGACGGAGAGCGTAGGGTAGATAGAGGTCAATCGTGTGTGGCTACTTCTTCTACTCCACGTGTTACTCAGTATTGGGTGTCAAAATCACTCTTGATTTACCCCAGTACTGAGACTTTGCTCTCTCGTTGATTCAGGTTCGCCGAGCAGGGAAGAGAGAGGTTTGGCTTGTTGACTCCGGGTGTTCTTGACACATGACCAGAGACTCTCGTTGGTTCTCTTACCTAGCTCATGCTCTAGGTGATGAGAAGATCACCTTCGGAGATGCTTCATCTGGGCGTGTCATCGCCAAAGGTACAATGCGCATTAATGAGTCTTTTATTTTAAAAGATGTTGCCTTGGTTAGTAAGCTGCAGTATAATTTGCTTTCTGTTTCTCAGCTTACCGATAACGGCTTTGAGGTGAGCTTTAAGAAAAACGCTTGCAAAATTCTTGATTCTTGGGTAGTCCGGTTTATGGATTTCGTTACGGGAGGATCTTTCGTGCTGATTTTTCTGAGTCTTCTGGTGATCCTCTCCGGTGTTTGGTTGCTTCTGAGTCCCGTGACCTTACTTTCTGGCATAGGAGACTTGGTCATATTGGATTTGACCATTTGACCAGAGTTAGCGGTCACGATCTCATTCGTGATCTGCCGAAACTCAAGATGGTCAAAGATATTGTTTGTGCTCCTTGCCGGCATGGCAAGATGGTTGCCGCTTCTCACCCTCCGGTCACAGTGATTATGACCGATGCACCGGGACAGCTGCTCCACATAGACATAGTTGGACCAACTCGAGTGCAGTCAGCAGGAGGGAAGCGGTATGTTCTTGTCGTGGTCGATGACTTCTCGAGGTACTCTTGGGTGTTTTTCTTAGCCTTGAAGGATGAGACGTTTACACATTTTCGAGGTCTTTTCAGTAGGCTTTCTGTTGAGCTCCCGGGTGCCTTACGAGCGATCCGTAGTGACAATGGCACGGAGTTCAAGAATTCCTACTTTGAGAGGTTCTGTAATGAGACAGGTGCAGAGCACCAGTTCTCTTCTCCGCACGTCCCACAGCAGAATGGCGTCGTGGAGAGGAAAAATCGTACCCTGGTCGAGATGGCCTTGACGAAGCTTGATGAGTATTCTACACCTAGGAAGTTTTGGGCTGAGGCTATTGCGACCACGTGCCACGTTTCGAACAGAGTTTTTCTTCGGGCACACTTGCATCGCACTTCCTATGAGTTGAGATATGGGCGAAAGCCCAGTGTCTCGCATTTTCATGTATTTGGTTGCAAGTGTTTCATTCTGAAGTCCGGGAACCTAGATAAGTTCGAGTCACGTTCTTGTGATGGGATCTTTCTAGGTTACTCGACTTCTTCGCGGGCGTATAGGGTTTGGAACTGCGAGTCTAATAAGTTGGTAGAGACCTGTGAGGTGATCTTCAACGAGGCCAGTCCGAGGACTAGGCCCGATATCTCAGGTTCTTTAGAGCGGTCCGAGCCCATCTTTGTGGATGATGAGGATGATGGAGATGAGGGTTATCTACCTGATCCGGTTCCTCTTCCTCCCCTTGAGGTGCCTTCTTCCACTGCACCTCCAGGTGATCAGCCTATGCCTTCTGCTTCCTCTGGAGCTAGTGGCTCTGTTCCTACCTCTTCAGCTCATGAGGTAGAGGCCACTTCTTCTTCTCATCCAGGACCTCCCCGACATATCCAAAAAGACCATCCTTCCGAGCAGATTATTGGAGACCTCTTTGAGCGAGTCATTCGCTCAAAATCTGGCATGTCACATTTTTGTCTCCATTCTGCCTTTGTTGCCTCGATTGAGCCCAAGGACGTTTGTCATGCTCTTTCTGATGAGTCTTGGGTCAATGCCATGCATGAAGAGTTAAAAAATTTCAAGAGAAACAAGGTCTAGTCGCTTGTTGAGCCCCCTCGAGGTCACAATGTCATTGGGACTAAGTGGGTGTTCAAGAACAAGCAGAGTGAGAATTGGATTGTCATTCGGAACAAGGCTAGATTGGTAGCTCAGGGCTTCTCTCAGGTTGAGGGTCTAGATTTTGAGGAGACCTTTGCCTCTGTAGCTAGATTTGAGGCCATTAGAATCCTGCTTGCCTTTGCAGCTTCTAAGGGTTTCAAGCTTTACCAGATGGATGTCAAGAGTGCCTTCCTCAATGGCTTTATTGAGGAAGAAGTCTATGTGAGATAGCCTCCAGGTTTCGAGAACCCCAATACCCAAACCATGTCTTCAAGCGTTCCAAAGCCTTGTATGGACTTAAGCAGGCCCGTAGAGCTTGGTATGAGAGGCTTAAGTCCTATCTGTAGAGTCATGGTTTTGAGATGGGTAAGGTGGATAAGACCTTGTTCATTCGTAGGCATGGCACTGACCTACTGCTCGTCCAGATTTATGTGGATGACATTATCTTTGGCGGCTCTTCTCATACTCTTGTTTCACAGTTCTCGGATGTCATGAGCGCCGAGTTTGAGATAAGTATGATGGGCGAGTTGACCTTCTTCCTTCGCTTCCAGATCAAGCAGACTCAGAAGGGTATTTTCTTGCATCAGGGCAAGTGCACTCGTGACCTCCTGAGGCGCTTTGACATGAGTGATGGTAACCTGGTGACCCAGATGAGGACGGCGAGCCAGTTGATCAGAAGGAGTATCGTAGTATGATTGGCTCCCTCTTGTACCTCACTGCCTCGAGACTGGATATACACTTTGTTGTGTGTCTTTGTGCTCAGTTTCAGGCTTCTCCTCGCGTATCTCACCGCCAGGCGGTGAAACGCATCCTTCGGTACCTTCGAGCTACCATTGACTATGGTATCTGGTACTCTTCCTTGTCCTGTCTTTCCTTAAGAGCTTATTCGGATGCAGACTTTGCTGGTTGTAGGATAGATAGGAAGAGCACCTCTGGCACCTGCCAATTCATTGTCACTTCTCTTATTTCCTGGTCCTTGAGGAAGCAGTCCAGTGTTGCTTAGTCCACCGCAGAGGTCGAGTACGTTGCTGTAGCATGTTGCTGTAGCCAGGTGCTTTGGATGGTCTTGACCCTGCGGGACTTTGGGTTAGTTATCGACAGTGTTCCACTCTTTTGTGATAACACTTCTGCGATTAACATTGCTAAGAACCCAGTGCAACATTCTCGGACCAAGCACATTGATATCCGATATCACTTCCTTTAAGACCATGTGGAGAAGGGTGACATAGTGCTCCAGTTTGTGGAGAGTGATCACCAGTTGGCTGATATCTTTACCAAGCCTTTGAATAGCTCTAGGATTTCAACTCTACGGGGAGAGCTTGGGGTGGTTTGTCCTTTATGGACTGTTGTGAGTGGGAGTTTTGCGCTTCATGCTTTATCATGTTTATTATGCTCTTACTCCTTTCTGTTGCATTGCATACGGGTGTATTGAGTTTAGTCCTCTTAACATAGATTATAGTGTTTCTCTTGTCTAGCTGTTTAGACTTTTACTCTTATCTTGTGATTCTAGGATGCTGCTTATTAGCTGCTTCTCTTCTCACTAGGTTGAGCTCACTCACTTCTTATAGGTTCTAGCAAGGGTTGGGCCACCCTCGGGTAGACAGGGTACGTGTTTGCTCTCTAGTTTGTTAGATGATCAGTTGATAGTCCTAGAATCATATGGGGTAGATGAGAGTCAGTCTGAGGTATAGTTTTCTCTATATCTTATCTATGCTTTAAGGACTGTCTTTTTGATTTTCTTGCCAGCTTCTCGAGCCTATTGCTTTGGTTCAGGGGGAGTTCATTTGGGAGTTTCTAAATTTTAATATTGACATAACTCAACTTGAACTAAAAAGTTGCATATCATGTTGAAGGGGAGCTGGATTTTCTGCATTTCATTCTGCATTGTAATATAACTACATGGATCCCTGATTATTATCCTGTTATGACATGTTTACAATGCTTTACATTGTGCTATGACTTGAGCTTATTTGCTAGATATATCATGACTTTATATGTGTAGTCAAGTCTTTGCCATGACAGGTTGATTAAAATGCTCAACTTGAACTAATTCATGTCATGTTAGCTTTTGAGACTAGTCTCTCTTTAGTTATCCTTTTATGATTCATGCCATGTCAAATAGACTGAGTTGAGTCTTGAATCTTTGTTGGGCTTTAGATTGAGCTATGTTAGTTCATTAATGAAACATGAGTTAGTACAATTTTTATGTAAGCAAAAAGATCTCTTTTGTGCGAAAGAACTGATCTCATCAATTCTTTCTCATGAGACGGCTTGCCATTGCACTAGGCATGAACTCAGGGGGAGTTTTGGTTGACCAAGATCATTTCCTTAAGCTTTTTGCTTGTAGTGGTCGCATAAGGCTTGAGATCTAGCACATGACTAAAAATGTTGGTTGGAAACGACCATGAGCTTTATAAGAAAAACTTGTCAATTGTGCTCAATTTGCTTAACTACCAACAAGATCCAAGTACTTGAACAAATGTCTCATTTTTGAACATGTAGCACTCTAAAATGACTCAATACTAGCTTCTTGGTTCCACTTAGATTATTGACATGGCCTGCATCATCTTTGGATACCTTTAGCTAGACTAGAATTATTGTTGACTTGACATGCTAAGAAATTTGACTAAATTTCAGATTGTGACTTATTTGGCTTAGCTTGATTCTACATGTCTTGTCATGATCTTGATAGCACTCTTATATGGTATGGCTTGATGTAAATTTCATATGGTCATTTTGGATAATCTTCATGGCTCTAATTGCTAAGATTGAATAAATTTCAGCCATTTCATCTTGATTTTCTCATTTGCATCCTTGATGTGTTTATTGCCAGAAGGGGGAGAGTATTGGAGAAAAAGCCATTTTGAGGAGTTCGTGGAGCTTTGAGGAAAACTTGCTCTTTCTTTTGCTCCTCTCGTCGACATGGTCATAAGCTTCTTGATTTTCTTTGGACCATGTTTGACCCTTCTTTATTTTCAAACAAACTCAACTTTGCGCTTTTTCTGGGTTTGTCAATATACTCATCAAGGGGGAGATTGAGAGACCGTGTGGAGGTCATCCCGTGTGTGTGATGAGTAATTGACATCGGTTTAGGAAAGTCAAGTTTGGTTTGTGTGGTTCGGACCATGTCGTTGCGTGGTGCAATTGGCTTGGTTGGACTTGGTCAAACTTGGTCGAAGCGATTAGGATGCTTATTTTCTTGATTCGACAAGTTTGGGCTCCTTCATCTCCTCTCTGTGTGTGTGCTCCTCTCCAAGCATGTAGAGTTCTTGGTGTTCTTGGGCTTGTGAGAGGGAGAGGATGAAGTGAGCTTCCATGTAATCATTCCTCCTGTATCAATCGCGTATGGGGACTCCTTGTAATCCTTGATTGATTAGGAATGAAAGGTCTGAGATTTATTTCCTGTTCGTGCCCTGTTTTCCCTTTGATGCTTCCTATTCTTGATTCTTGAGTTTTTGTGTTTTGACTCGATTCTTGCTGAGAAGTGGCAAAATGGGTTGCTCTATGATGGAATTACATTTCTAGACCCTTTGGTCATCTAGTTCCAAGAGCAATTTGATCGATTTGCAAGAATCACTTTTTCTTCTTTCCCTGTGTTCATGCTTTTCTCTGTTGATGGTTTCTAGGGTTTGATGTGGTTTTTGATTCCCTTCATGAGATGGCATGAAACTTGGCATACTTAGTCCTGAGGCTATTAATTATCTTTCTGCAAAGTTTCATGCTCAAAGGATCAGAGATTATATGGGAATTTGATTTTGAGGGAAGCTCTCTGTATTGTTTCAGTTTTTGGGTCTTTTCCCAAATTCTTGGTTGCCCCCTGTTTTTCTTTGGTCTCTGAGGTCCTCTTGTTATTGAGAATAGAGTTGTAGACTTTTGGCAAGAAGGCAACAGCAGTAAACCTCAGTTTTTGCCAAAATCTACATCTTCTATATATTCAGCTTCTTCAGGTTTTCAGTTGGGGGCTCTGTCCTCGCGGTCAGGTCAGACCGGAAGTGAAAGGGCGGTCAGACTGGATATATAGCGCTGGTCAGACCGGTGGCTAATGGGCGGTCTGACCGGCGGCTTGGGAGCAGTCAGACTGGCCCAATAGCTGCAGTTTGACCGGCCCCTTTGTTGCTTCCGTCGTGTCTTCCATTTGTTTTTCGTGATGAGTTGTTCTCTGGTAGGTTGAGGTTCCAGTATGCACATGGCTTCTTCTTCCTAGTTCCAGTAACTATTGAAGGAGATTCTCCAAGTGGATATTGTGAGGGGTTAGTTTTTAAAGTCGACATTCACCCCCCTCTGTCGCCATTTCGGTCCAACACTTAGGGTCTCAGAAACCTATTCTCAAAACTCCACACAATACGGGTTTTACTCACACATTTAACTCATGCACACTTTGCAAAGCACATGAGCTCAAATTCGCTAAGTCCTTAGCATTTGATCCACTTGATCTCTCAGCATCTCCTTGATCTAAACCACTTTCCCAAGCACTGTGGTTTTGATCCAACGAAGTTAGCAATATTTGGTAATTTACCAAAATACTCTCGCCTTGACTTGGTCTTCATCTTCCATTGCAAACAACCACCATGCTTGCCACGTATAGGTGTATCAATGGCTTGCCACGCATCAGCAAGTCTCTCCCATTCTGATTCCACCAGAACATGCCTCAATTGGACTACCAAGCCACTTGGTGCAACCCATCACTCAAATATTCCCTTCAATATTTTCCACCTTCCTTGTACCTTGCTTGAGCTCAACTATCTCACCCGACATCCTTAGCCGTAACATCCTGATTTTGAGCCTTCTTGAAGCTTTTAAAATAAAATTCACGATTGCATTTTTTCTCAAATTAATTAAAGCTTAATTGGAATTTTTATGAATTAAAAGGATTTAATTGGGGTCTCGGTTCTTCCATGAGCGTAGCCTCGATCTTCGCAATTAACCATGGTTGACTCCAAAGTTTTATGCAAATCTAAAAATAAAGAAATTATTTTTTAGTATAAGTTCTTCATAACTTGACCTATGTTAGCCAAACATACTTCATGCTACATAAATACGCTAACCAAACATACTTCAATTCATTCAAATACCAATTTTTCAAAATCATAGAGCCAAACTTCAGCATCGGTCTGACCGTCAACTAGAGGCCGGTCAAACCGGTTGAAAACGGTGCAAATAAGCTGTTCTAGAAAATTGCAACCGGCAATAAAACACCGGTCTGACCACTGTGGTCAAATTTCAACTCCACAAACTTGAGATAGAATTGTATATTCTTAGAGATAGAATTAGTTTACAACTGTCCCCTGAAATCCCCGCTTGTTATCTTTCGCTATCTCTTTGTATCCCTCCTGAAATTTGGTGGACACGCTGACTACGCTTGGACATCCACTCAGTGATGATGAAATCGCTGCCTACCTCTTCGCCGGTTTGGGCAGTGACTATGATCCTCCAGTCACGTCCTTAACCACGTGAGTCGAACCGGTTTCACTCAATGAGTTATAAGCTCACTTAGTTATATGCTCACTTCATGGCTTTTGAAATGCATCTTGAACAAAACAATCTTCTGGTTCATGGGCAAAGTCAGAGTGCTTCGGTGAACCAATTCTCCGTGAACCTGGCATCACGTGGCAACAGAGGTGGACGCGGTAGAAGCTGTGGTGGCCACCACAATCAGTCATCTTCATCAAGCACTGGAGGCCATGGACAGCACCAATACAACTCCAGAGGTAGCAACCGCCCTATATGTCAAGTATACGCCAAAGTCGGGCACACAGGGTTTTTATTTCAAAAGACATATATGTATCTTACTTGCAATTTGGGCTGATGATTTATGTATATTACCATTTGTATTGTAGAAGTAGTGAGGCGTACATACGCATCTCACCAAACCTTACAAGTCATGTAATTCACACCTCCATTTCAAGGTGTTATGTTGGGCATGGAACGATTTATTTAAACAAAAATTTATTAATATAATATTAATAAAAAAATGTAGTGCTTAAAAATCCATATTAAACCGTGCTTATTTTCCGTACTTAAGATTTTCTCTACTTTTCGAGTTGTATGTTTCATTTCAGTGTAACATCTTAATTGAAAATTCATTACCTCTAAATTTAAATTCGGAAGAAAAATTATTACCTCTAAATTTAAATTCAGAAGGTGCTCACTTGCCGCGCTCCGCGCTCCACTCCCACATCACCACCCCAGCTCCTGCCGCGGTCGCCAGGCACAGTAGCTCATGTCGCGCCTGCTTGCAGCGGCAGGTAGACACCCCCGCGATCGCCGGTCCCCACCCGATGCTCGTCGCTCCTGCCTCGATGGTTCCGATCCTGTCTAACGTGGGACGTAACATGTGTCATGTTCCGTGCTTCCGCGGCTCGAGAGGGGACTATTTTTACAGTTTCGTGTGCCACGGGGTGATTTTTGGAAAAGTGCAACTACAACGCTAAACAGTAAAAACCTCGTTTTATCCCATCGGAAAGCAACATATATAAGTACATGATGACACGGTTCCACGAGTACTCCAACTAATTAACAAACTTGCTTAACTTGCTAATGCAAATCTAGCTTAGCTTGCTAATGCAAAACTATACGCAGACTAACAAACATGATGGGTGCACAACTAACCAACTAACAAATCACCCCCGTTTGGCAGAGCTCAGTAAACACCTAGCTAAAAATGTAGATTTCGTAAAGTGGTCATCGTGTAGCTCTAGAAAATCACTGGATCTAGAGTTTAAGGCATGTTAAGTGCATTTACATGACTCATTTCATTTATATTATATATTAAATAAAAATATTTAAATCACTTTAATTTAGTCAACAAACTACAGATCTAGCATAGATCTCGAAGCTAGAGCTGTGTCAAACGGGAAGTAGAGATAAGCTCTAAACAGTAAACACCTAGCTAAACAACGTGCACGCTATCGTCACACGTGCTATCTCCGTGCATTCAACTCAACCACAACGTGCGCACACTACATGCAAACATTTAAGTCAACATTAAGGTAGTGCATTAAAGTGCTTATAAACTCGGGTTTCTAATTTTTTTACACTGTAATGGTTCAACATACAATGTAGTTGTTGTTAGTTTTCTCTATGTAATTAAAATTAAAATAACCAAAAAATAAAAAAATTATATCATCACGAACAGTGCAAAGAAAGTGAGAAGACAGGCCTTAAAACCGTTTAGAGCGGACCTAATTTCCAATTAGTGAGGAAGACGCCAACTGCCATAGAAGGGGAGGTGTCAAGTAGAGCTGTCTAATGGGCTAGGCCTTGGCATGTCGGTCCGTGGCCCGTCACTATTGGCCCAGCCTAGGCATGGCACGACCTGTCTAGCTCGTGGGCCGTGCCGGCACGGCACGGTGGACCGTGCCGTACCTGGGCCGAGGGGACAGCACAACACAGCCTGGTAGCGACAGCACGCCAAGTTGACACGGCACGACCCGGCCAGGCTCCAATGGGTGTAAATGGGCTGTGAGGGCACGACACGGCACGACCTATGAAAAATAGCGCTTTTTGACCTTTTTTGATTGTTGGGGGTAAAAAATAGCAAACAATTCTAAAAAATGCCAAGCTTTTCCTATAAATAGGAGGCCATCTGGCCTCCATTCTCTATACCTCAAACTTCACTCTAATCTCTCTATTTAGCTATGAAAATTTCAGTTGTGTTTGCGCAAATATGGCAAAATTGGTGAGAAATTCATGCGAAATTCAGAAAATTAAAAAATTCTAAGAATCTTCGGAGAGCTACAAAAGAGGTAATAAACTAATAGTGCTACCTTATTTCATTTTTTTGCTATTATTTGTTGATTCAATAGTAAGTTAATTGTACTTTACTATATGAATTTATAGTTGATTCAATAGAGAACTACACTTTTCAACTCTGCAAATTCGGCCTCACAGCCAAGGATATGCAATCCTTTCAAGAGGCACATCCATCCATGGAAGGTAGACATCCACAACAAACTGTACACCCAGAAGAACCATCGCTAGGTCCATGTTTTGCTAGCTCAACGAGTGCAACCACAACCCAGAGCACGAGTGCAAAAAGAACAAGCGCTACTACATCGGGTGTCTAAAACAATTTCGATAAAAAGTTTAAGACCAACAATGATGGAAATTCAGTAAGGTATGTTGTTTGTAAAATTTGTGGTAACGAATTGTCTACAAAATCTTCATGTGGGATGGGTCACCTGCAATGGCACGCTGCAAGCTGCAAAAAAAGGTAAGGAATACAAATGTACCAGACACAGCTATCGTACAACCCCGATGGCTCGGTATGTACTTGGAAGTACAACCCGAAGGTAGCCCGGGAATCACTTTGTACATTAATTGCTTCTCAAGATTTATCTTTAAATTTTGATGAGTCTCATATTCAAATATATATTAGGACTGCTCATAACCCTAGATTTAGTGCTGTATCGATGTAAACTACAACTATAGATTTAATGAAATATTATAATAACTATCGTGAAAAGTTGAAAGAAATATTTCATACTTGTACATTCTTTGTTGTTTTGACATCAGACATATGGAGTGGAGTAAACTACCCTACCCCTCCTATAATTGTTCATAACATTCTTGAAATTGCAACTCACCTAAAGACTTTTGAAAGTGATCCTATATTACGGGTTGCTGTAGTTGCCATGAAAACTAAGTTTTTAAAATATTGGTGGGAAATTCCTATTTTATATGCATTCGCCTTTATTTTGGATCCTAGGGCCAAGCTCCAAGGATTTACAAATGTATTATAACTTTTAAGTGATACTATTGATTTAGATGATTCTACATACTTTAGAGTAGTTAAGAATAAATTATATGAGGTATACGAGAAATACAAAAATAACTTTGCATCCATGTGTTTGGAAAGAACCCCTAGCCCCTAGCACCTCTGTGGAGACTATGCAATGGAGCATGATTTTTTGTTCTTCCTCTAGAGATTCTCGAGGTTCTTATTGCAGGTACACATTAGTTAAGAGGAGAAAAGCACCAGAGACCTATTAAGCTATCTCAACAGTGATAGCGTCAGCTTCGAGCAAGAGTTGAATATCCTCTCATGGTGGCAAACCCAGAAAGTAACATATCCAGTACTATCCATATTAACACGGGATGTGTTGACTGTTCCTATCTCTACAATCTCCTCGGAGTCAGCCTTCAGTCTATCTGGAAAAATAATCGAGGAGTGGCAAACAAGTCTCTCAAACGAGATGGTCCAAATCCTTCTGACCGTCAAAAACTGGGAACAAATTGAATCAAGACTCCAACATACTATAGAGTAGAGACTTAGAAGAATCTTTTGAGAATTTGTATCTAGATAGCAATGAATAAGATTTTCAATATTTTTTCTTTATATGTAGTCACTAGTGAGTTTTATAGGCTATATTCTTTTTTTTTAGCCAAGGTTTTCTCAAGTTGAGTTTTTACTTGGTAAGGTTTTTAACGAGGCAGTCATGCCATGTAATTTAACAAGTTAATAAAGCTCATTTTGTTATTGAAAATAATTATCTTGATAATTAACAGTGCCTACAATTTTCTAAAATTTTTCTGTAATTTTTTACAATTTTCCTTAATTTTTTACAATTTTTTTTTCTCTTTTTCCCGACTTAACGGGCCAACCGCGCCTGTGTCGATACGGCATAGGCGTCGGTCGTGCCTGGGCTCGGTTCTTGGCCTATGGGTCAGAATGGCACAACCTATTTATTTGTTGTGTCTAAACAGATGGTGTCTAGATCGGACCTATATACTAGATCGGACCCATATCGCGTCGGCCCGGCATGGTCCACTGGACAGCACTAGTGTCAGGCAGGGGAGTCGCTGCTAGGGGTTGGCGTCTGCCATGCTAGCCGCACTCTTCTGCCGCATGGTCGCGCCGGCCGTGGCGTGCGCCGAGATGAGCGTGCCAGCCAGGCAGTGGATGGCGACATCGTCTACCAATACGGAGAAAATTGCTATAATGGGACTCCAAACAACGTGTTTCGCTATAATGGGACTTCTAACGTTGACATCGCTAAAATGACACCCGAAACATTGGCTTCTCGTAATACATGACATTTGGCTCTTTTAATTCCAATGTTGGGTATTTCAAACATTAGCCAAATGTCATGTATTACGAAGCCAATGTTTTGGTGTCATTTTAGCGATGTCAACGTTAGAAGTCCCATTATAGCGAAACACGTTGTTTGGAGTCCCATTATAACAATTTTCTCACCAATACGGGATGCGCTTAATTTTTGGCAAATTTGAGTTTCCTTAGCGTCAGCCATGGCCGCCACTTACGAAGAGTAGTAGTGCCGAGGCAGGGTGAAAATAAAGGGATCAACGGGAGAAGCTATTTTTTCCATAAAAACCGAGGAGGATTAAGTTAAATTGATATATATATATATATATATAGCAAATATAGTTGTATATAATTTAAATTTATATATAAATAAAAGAGAAACGAAATAAGAAAAAATACAATGAAGATATCTTGTGCAGGTCGGTGGGCCTGAGCCTAATGAAGCTCCCCTATGTGGCTACGCTGAAGAGTAGTTGGAGGAGGAAGGAGATGAAATGATCAAATGATCAAAAATGACGAAATATGATGGAACCTCTACAGTGGCAAAATAACGAATTACAATATTTAAAATGATAAATCATGAAACTTCCTTCTTTGAAGTGGCAAATCATGAATTCTCTTTGTTCTTCGGCCCATCTGTACAGTGATTGGCCCCGCCCAAGTGTCAACCGACCTACGTCCTTGCGACTAGTGCTTCGCAGCCCATCGAGAAAACACCTTCCCTCGCCTCACTGATAGAGATGCAAAATCGAATACGGGTGGATAATATCTTTACTATATTTGTTTGTATATTTTTTCTTGGATGTGGATACAAATACGGATACCTCGGATACGAATATAAATACGAATAATATCGAATACAGATATGGAGCGAATACGAATCGAAACGAATACGGTCACGAATATTTATCGGAACATGAAAAACTCCTTAAACTATACATCCAAATCAATGAAAACACATAAATAGTTTATCTTGTCAAAACATTCATAAAATCTAAACAAACATAAGTATTTTTATCCACAATAGTCATACCGTTATACATATTTTAAATCTTCAAGTGGCGTTAATTTCTTCTAAAGTCCTAAATAATTCTTAATGGATTTCTACCATTTACATGTGATTAATAAATTAATTAAGTATTTAAAAGTGCATCAAAATGATTTAAACGGGAATACATCAATTTAATCGGTACAAATTTTAATCCACCGACAATATTAAATTTATTTTTTAATAAACATAAATATTTGGTGTTTGTAATTTAATATGACTAAGGAACCTAATGCATAATGGTAATGGACGCTTATGGCTTGGTTGGACTAGTGGGCTAGTGGTAGGGGAGATGAGATAGGCTAACTTGGGCTAGGCAATGTTGAGCTGAAATCTTGTACATCTGTTTTCGTATTATCCGGATAATCCGTATTCGTATCCGTATTCGCCGGATATCAGGCCTACTGTATTCGTATCCATATCCGACAAAAAATCCATATTCGTATCCGATCCGAGAATTATCCGAAGAAAATCCGATCCGACACAATCCGTATCTATTTTCATCCGATTTGATCGGAAACTATCCAATCCGTTTTCACCCCTACTCACTCGGCATCCGGCAGCCGACCCTCTACAGCCTACAACTCTCTGTCGGCGCCATGCATAATTTCCTCAGTGCTTAATAATCGGAAAATTGAGGCTTTGCAATTGTAAAGACGTGGGATTAATAATTTGACACCCAAAACAAATTTTTTGATGATTTATCGCTTCGAAGCTTAAAATACCTGTACTTTGTCGCTCAGTCCGTATTCCTGTATTTCTTTTTTTCGCCGAAAGCTCTAAACTGACTTGGACCGACTTGGGTGGTGATCGGTTCGACTGAAAAGCTCGTGGTTTATGGCTGAAAACATCAGAGTGGTGAAAAAAAATCAGAATGACAGAGGCTTATTTAGCATAATTAAATTTAAAAATTTAAAAATAATAAAAATATGTTAGCCCATTACGTATAATACAAACAAATACGGGAAAAAAAGAACCGGCAAAAAACTCAACAAAAAGCCAAAAGTTCAGAAAAAGACGAAACTTATGAATAGTGAAAAATAAGCCAGAAATCAGAAGTCAAAGCCAAGTTGATCAGGGCCTTGGTATCAGCCAGAGCTCCTGCTCGACACTCGTCGGCGTCGGCCCGGGCCGCGCCAAGCACAGGTACAACTTCCTGCCCATCCCCGCCGACGGCAAGTGCGCCTTACACGTCCCGCTTGCGCACGGCTACCTCGCCTCGAAACCATCACCTTGGGCTCGCCGCACCTGCCCATCTATTGTTCGCCTTCCGCTGCGCGCACTCGACCCAGGGGTGAACACCCGAGGCACGTACGCTGGTGTCGCCGGCGTGGGCAGGTTGCCCACCTCGCGCGCTCATCATGCAGATCGCCGCTGTCCAATTCACAAATCGCCGGCCGCCAATGTTGCTGCCAGTGACCTTCCTTCCCCGTCCACGTCCAGGCAATATGCCGAACACCTACCGAACATGTCGTGATCCAGCAACAAGCCAACAACCTGAACACCTCAATGTTCTTGTTGATGATACTAGTTGAGGCACAGAACATGTTCTTACTCCTGTCCTCGCCTAAGACAAGCAAGGGGTATCTATCCAACAGCTGTTGTGCCCTGGGTGCAAAGGCCTCTCCGTCGCCACCTCCTGGACTTCTCCCATGACTGACGCTGCGACGGCCGAGATGGCCGCGCTTCCCAGGGCGCCGTCTCCTTCCTCGAGCACAGCAACGATTCCTAAGCTGCCTACCAGCAGGTCATCGTCGATGCTACCGTCCAGCTGCTCCTCCGTCCTCGTCGAGGGAGAGTATAGAAGCCGCGGGTTGTAACGCCCCCGTTTCCAGGGGCGCGTACGGACACGGCATTCCGCAACTATTCACGCATGAGTAGTTATGGAGTGCCGCGCAAGAGTATACCATTGCATGCTAACAACAAAAGTCCAGCATATATTTCATATAAGGAATAACATCCATTTTGACAGCGGGGCGTGCAAGCCCAAAGTATAATAACATTACAAAACTCCAAGATCCGCTTCGAGCGCGGCTAAGACCTAAAGCCACGGATCCTCGTCGAAGAAGAGACCTTCTGGGACTTCCTCAACGGGGAGACTTTCACCTTCGTCTTGACCCTCTAAAGAGTGGATTAAGCAAGCCATGAGCCAACCAACCGGCTCAGCAAATCCCAAAGGGATTCTACCATATTACATGCATGGATTTACAATGGAAGGAAGTATACTTGGTTTATTAACTTGAGTGGATGCAGTTTTATTTGCAAACATTTTCAGAAAACGGACCCAAAACTACTTCTCAAGAACTCAGGGGTTTTTCAATCAAGAGTTAATTTAACCAGCTAAACAAGTTAAAACATGTACAAAACTACTTAAGCTTTGCGGCTGGAATCACCCAAGGGACACAGCTCCAATAACCGGGAGCACGGCGTATTCGAATACCATTTATTTGACTCTGCAGAGTTTGCTCAGCTTTACCCACACGATTCCTTAACTCCCGCTAAAGAGTTAAGAAAGCCAGGTCGTTTCACTGCTCAATTCTTTATATAGGCTCTACCCGGTAGAATTCCACTCGGGTCTGGCTCACACACTCACACACCCACACACGCACACCAACGTCCACTTCGAGTGAATTCTACCGTTGTTAGGCACCCGCAGCACGGCCTGCCTAACCACGTTACTCAAACACCTACTTCTCACCACCTGTAGAGTTTCAATTGAGTTGAGCAGCTACTAAACCAGTGTTGACAAGTCAACTCCTGTGGTTGAGCGGTCACCATGTCATTTGCTCAGCGTAAGGGTCTGGTCCTTATATTTTTCCCCCAGAGTCCGCAACCCTGGTCAGGTCCTCGACCTTACAACCCAAGGTAAGAAGCGGGCGAAAACCGTCTGGCGGCGCACCACAGCCCCCCTTACCCTATCTTGCACGTCGACATACTCCGCCCTAGGGCACGGCATCCCATACTACCCTGCCCTAGAGTCGGGTTTTCCAAAGTCTATTGGCCCGCAGCCACAACCTTATTAGTATAAGGATTTTGAGTGATAATAATAACTTACAGTTATCTAGATTAACAGATAATTATTTCTAGGGTTACCAAGGCATGGCTACAAGTTTAACATGGCTTTTGTCGGTGGTAGGTTTAACTACATAACATGTCATTCGGAATCATTTTATTTTACTTTGAACTAACTTTTCAGAACTAGCTCAATGCAAATATTATAATAACATAATTAAATGGGATGGGATACAACATGATCAAAGGATTTGGGACTTGCCGCTGATTTGGACGATCTCGGCTAGCTCGAACGTAGAAACGCCTGGATCCTGAGCTGGCACTTGAACTTCCGGAATCTCCGACACTAGCGTAAACATGGAAAATAAATAAGTCCAGCTCGATACTAATCAAGCGAGGAAAAATAAACTAATTAAAAAGGAGTAAAATGCATAAATCCATACATGGGGAATTTTAGAAATTTATCTGGGATGAATTTGTGGAAGTGGAGGCCAAAAATGGGTCTAGGATAATATTTGGAGCAAGATGGTGAAATTTGGGAATTTTTGGGATTTTCTGTGATTTTCTAGGATTTATTTGGATTTTCTGGAATTTTGGAAATTGGAAAATGGTTGAAAAATCGGCATGAATAGTATCGGGCCGGCCCGGTGCAACAGTGCAGCCCGGCCGGGAATTCGGCCCACTCCCGCGCGCGCCTACGCGGCCCCGATGGGCGACACGCGGAGGGACGAGCGGGCGGGATGGCGAGCGAATGGGCGGATGGATGGAGCGGGGCGGTGATCGGACGGCTGCGACGCAAGGGAGGCGGCCGAAGCGGTGCGACCGGATCGGGCGGCTACGGTTAAATGGCAACGGAAGGATCCGACGGCGGAGGGGGAGCCACGTCTCCCTTCGTCTACCTCTCGCCGGGCGCACAAGGCAGAGGGGCAGAGCGGCGGAGCGTCTGCAGTCCGGCGACGGCGATGGCCCCTGGTGTCCGGGGAAGGTTCCACCCGGTGCGGTTCAATGCGGGGAGTTCATTCCGGGCGGTTGGGAGGCGAGGGGGCCAGTGGATACGGCAGGAGGGAGAAGGGGGAGGTGCGGCCATTTGGTGGTGAGGAAGGTTGACGGCGGCGAGGTAGCCCAAGCGGCGGCGGCTACACGATCAGGGGAGTGAGGAGCTCACGATGGCGGCGGAGGGCGAAGCTCGGAGGCTCTGGAGTAGGCTGGCCACGGGAGAGGTGTGGTGACCGGCGGCGAGCTTCGACGCCGGAGCTCCTCGGGGCTTCTCCGGGCGAGAAGCGGCGAGCCGGGAGGTGGGGAGCTCTGGCGCGAGCAATATGGAAATGGGGAAGGGTGGAGAGATCGGGAGCAAGGGGAAGAGGAAGCCGGGAATGGGGGTTTTATACCCGGCAAAGGGGAAGGGAAGCCGTGGGGAAGAAGCACGCGCGTGGCCAAGGGGGAAGAACCGGGCGCCAAGGGGGAAGAACCGGGCGGGAGAGGCTGCAGGTGGGGCTGAGCGGGGAGCTGCGACGCGCGGCGACGGTGGCGTCAGGCGGCGGCGTCAGCACGGAGGGGGGGATGAATCCGGGCGAAGACCGGGGCGACGCGGTCGTCCCACGCGCAGCGCGTGTGCGCGGAGGAAGACGGGGAGGGGCGAAGGCGCGAGCGCAGAGGGAGAGCGAGGGAGGCGCTCGGGCAGGAGGAAAGCGGGAGGGGAGTGGCGCCAGCGGGATGGAGGAAGAAGGAGGCGCCGGGGGAAGTGGGAAGCGAAAAAGGGAAAGGCGCCATCGGGAGAAGGTGGCGCCAGGCCGAAAAAGGAAAGCGGGAAAACGGGAGGCTTTCCAAAAAGGGAAAGTTTTCAAAATTCCCTCAAAAATCAGCAAAAATTCAAGGAAAATTTGGGTTTGAATTTTTAGGGCTTTTCACGGGTCACCAAGCATCGTGTGTTAAGTAATTTCAATGCATATTTGTTTTTTTTGTTAAAGTTCTTTCCGTCTTCTCTGTATTTAGCACTCTGCGTTAGTTGAGTATTTGTTGGTCGTAACATTGAGTTTTACTGGTGGTAACGCACCATCAATATTATGTAATTAACACCTTTGTATTCAGCTATATATAGATAGAAAACAGAAAAGCCGCTGAGCAATTGGCATGGCACAAAGTGCTTGTGTGTGCTTATCTCCAAAGAGATCTTGTGTGAGTTGGGTGGTCTAAGTCTTCAACCAGTCGTACTGCTAAGTCGTAGCTTCAAAGTATTGCTATGTCGTAGCTTCAGAGTACTTCTAAGTCATCGTGTCGGAGTACTCGTAATTCAAGGACTGTAGCAGTTGAGTACTCCAAGCACTGTAGCAATCGAGTACTGTAGCAACCGAAGAAGTATTTCGAGTACTCCAGCTCACGCCCATGTAAGGCACTCGAGCTCATGACCACATGAGGCAAATCTAAGTCCTTTGAGTACTCCAGCTCACGACCACGTGAGGCAGATCCGACAATTGGTATCAGAGCTTAGTGATCACACAGATCCTGTAATGATGCCCCGAGGTGCAAGATCGGCGTTCCTCCCTCTGAAAGATCCACCGGCGTCAGCAGGCATCGAGCAGTGGTTCTTGACAGTGGCCAAGAGATGGTTGCACAGACGGCACCAAAGGAGGTTGGCATCACGCAGTGCTACCCTACACACACACACGTACCAACTACAATAACTAGGCACTCTTGATGAGTGTGAACAGCAAGCTCAAGGAGTCTGGGAGGCCGTTGACCTAGGTGGTGCAGAGTACCGAGTGGATAGGATGGCATTGGCCACCATCCTTCAGGCTTTGCCACCAGAGATGCTAGCGTCGTTGGCTGCCAAGAACATGGCCAAATCAGCATGAGAGGACTTTCGCACCATGCAAATGGGTGTTGATCGCGTGTGGGAGGCAAGGGTCCAACCCTACGCCAAGATTTTGAAGACACCCATATGAAGGAGATGATTTCTCCATGCGTCTCACTGGGCTTGTGAGCAATATTCCCATTCTCAGTGATGAACTGGAGGAAGACAAATTGGTCAAGAAATTTTTGCAGGCTGTTCCACAAAAATTCTCCTACATTGCTATCTCCATTAAACAGTTGCTTGATCTTAGCACCATGACAATCGAGGAGCTCACTGGCCATTTCAAAGTCGTCGAAGATTGGATGGGAGTTGGTGATGGAGGAGGAGGAGGCCGCCTGCTCTTGACTAAAGAAGAGTGGATGGTGTGGTCTAAGAGTAGGCCACAAACTGAGACGTCCTCATCTGAAGTCAAGTCTCGGTGGCGTGGTCGTGAATAAAACCATGGGAAGCATGGGCATCAATGGCATCACTCCAAGGGGAATTCTAATGGAAAGGAAGCTCTAGGAGGCAAACGTGACAAATCTAAGGTAAAGTGCTTTAATTGCAACAATTTTGGGTGCTTTGCTAGAGAATGTTGCAAGCCTCATTGATAAAGGAAGGAGCAGGTGCATGTGGTAGGTTCAAGAAGAGGAACCTACTCTGTTAATGGCATAAGTGTGTGCACTAATAGAGCTACCACAACAAGTACCGAGGCTTTCTTTCTCAATGAAGTCCACGCATGTGTGAATCTTGAGCGTGTTGACGATGAGAAGGGTGACAAGTGGTACCTGGACACCAGAGCAACTAACCACATGACCGAGTGCTGGTTGGCCTTCACTGAACTAGATATGTCGGTGAAGGGAACTATGAAGTTCGGTGATGGGCTAGACATGGAAATCTACGGTCGTGGAATGGTTTTTTTCACATGTTGCACCAGCGAGCATCATGAACTCACGACTGTCTAATACATACCATGACTGTTCCACAACATCATAAGTGTTGGGCAGCTCGATGAGGATGGGTACCAGATGATACTGAGGCATCATGAAGATCCGTGACCCAAAACAGAGGCTCCTTGCAAAGCTAAACCGCGCACGCAACTAGCTATATGTGCTACATCTCAATATTGTTCAGCTGGTATGCTTGTCAGCCCAGAACGGTGACTTGGCATGGTGACGGCGCGAACGTTTCAACCATCTAAACTTCAATTTGCTCCGAAGGTTGGATCAGCATGAGATGGTTTTGAGGACTTCCTGAAATTGATCAGGTAGATCAATTGTGCACAAGTTGTTTGGCTAGGAAGTAACCATGAGAGCCTCATTCTCTCAGGAGGCCAAATACCGAGTTGATCACATCCTGGACTCATACATGGCGATCTCTGTGGACTGATTACACTGGCAACTCCTGAAAGTAGGCGCTACTTCCTGCTCCTAGTTGACTATTTTAGCAGGTACATATGGCTGGTGCTTCTCAAGGCACAAGATGAGGCGGCTGAAGCAATCAAGCGCTTACAAGCTGGCGTTTAGATGGAGGCCAGAAAGAAGCTTTATGTGCTATGCACCGATCGAGGTAGAGAATTCACATCCGTAGAGTTTGGGGACTATTGCGCCGATCGGGAAGTCATTCATCACCTCATTGCTCCATATTCGCTGCAGCAAAATGGCATGGTTGAGTGATGCAATCAAATAGTAGTTGCAATGGCGTGAAGCATGATGAAGGCCAAGAATATGCCGACTGTGTTCTGGGGGACACAATCGCTACGGCGGTGTACATCCTCAACTGAGCCCCAACTCAAAGCCTTGAAGGGAAGACTCCATTCGAAGCATGGCACGATCGACGGCACAATGTGCACTATCTTTGCATGTTCGGTGTGTAGTGCATGTTAAGATAGTGAAGCCAAACCTAAAGAAGTTTGAAGATCAGAGCACATCGATCATCTTCATTGGATATGAGCCTGGCGCCAAGGCATGCCGGGTATATGACCCTGTGAGCAAGCGGGTACATGTGATGCATGATGCTATTTTTGATGAGGTGGCCAAATGGGATTGGACTGCCCACAAGGATCTGTGTACTCTAAAACTTGGTGAGACATTTACAGTTGAATACTTGTCTCAGCAAAGTACAGGTGAAGAATCCATCGAGATGTTGGGTCAGTCCACACCACCACACATAGCATCCAGTGGTGAACCCAATGTGAACCAATAGACACCATCAATGTCACCAAGCACACCGACCCCAACTATACCTTTGAAAAAAGGGGTAGAGTTTTGCACTCCACCAAGTGGATTGACCTCAACAATTGAAGGGCCATGATGCTACCGCACATTGGAGAACTTGTATGACAACACCTCGGTGTACGAGTTGGTTGACTCCTTCAGTGACTTAGCCTCCTTGCATATGAGGAACCCGTGAGATTTGCTGATGCTGAGAAGTACCAAAGCTGGCGCTAGGCAACGCTGGAGGAGACACAATCAATTGAAGAAAATGGTATTGGAGGTTGGTTGATCTTCCAACAGGTCATTGAGAAATCAAACTCACATCGGTGTACAAGATAAAGAACTCTCAAGGGGTTGTGGTGAAGCAAAAAGCTTGTCACATCACAAAAGGCTATATGTGGCATCAAGGCATGGACTTTGACGATGTGGATTTGAAATCTGTGTTTTTGAGCAAAGAGCTCAAAGAAGAGGTCTACATTGCACAGCCTCCAGGGTCTGTGCTCGAGGGCCAAGAAGAGAAGGTGCTAAGGCTGCATAAAGCCCTTTACGGGTTACGCCAAGCACCATAGGTGTAGAACACCAAGCTTGACACAAGTCTGTTGTTGCTTGGTTTCCACAACTCTGAATACACCATGTACACGTGAGGAGCAGGCAAGTCACACTTGGTGGTAGGAGTGTATATTGATGACCTAATCATCACCGGACCACACTCAAAGGAGATCACCCAATTCAAGGATGAAATGAAGTGGTTGTTCAAGATGAATGATTTGGGACTACTCACGTATTATCTTAGCATCAAGGTGGATCAGGATGCCAACAGGATCTCACTGAGCCAAGGAGCTTATGCATCTAAGATTCTTGAAAGAAGTTCCATGGTGGAGTGTAATCCATGTCATGTTCCAATGGAGCCTCGGTTGAAGTTAAGCAAGGAGAGTACTGCTCCACCAACAGACATTGTGTGGTGTAGAAGCATTGTTGGAAGCCTCCAATACTTGGTTCATACAAGGGTGGACATTGCCTATGCAATGGGCTACGTAAGCCATTTCATTGAGAGGCCAACTGTGGAGAATCAAAATGCTGTGAAGCACATATTGCGATACATCACTAGAACAAGAAACTATGGATGTTTTTATGTCAAGAGGGAAAGAGAAGCAAAGCTGATCAGTTGCAGTGACTCTGACATGCCCGGGGATGTCGACGATTGCAAGAGTACCACCGAAGTGATGTTCTTCGTCGGAGAGAGCCCAATCAGTTGGCAGTTGATGAAACAAAAGATCGAGGCATTGTCTTCTTGCGAATCAAAGTATGTCACTGCTACAACCACTACATGCCAGGGAGTTTGGCTCACGTGTTTAGTTGCTAAATTGACCGAGACAGACCCTGGATAGGCAATGCATTCAAGAAGGATCGATTGGGGTGGAGTATATTGGGTCAGATGATCCCCTCGAGTGAATTAAGTTTCTAGAGCTGTGTAGCAAGACTAGTAACTTGGAGGTGTAGTGAAATTAGGGGGCGTTTGTTAAGTAATTTTACTACATATTTGTTTATTTTTGTTAACGTTCTTTCGATCATGCATAAGTCGGTTAGAAGTAGGAGTTAATTTTGCATTGAGAATCTCTTTACTAACCATTTTCTCTACATTTAGCAGTCTGCATTAGTTGAGTATTTACTGGTCGTAACATTGAGTTTTACTGGTGGTAACGCACCATCAATGCTATGTAATTAACACCTTTGTATTCAGCTATATATAGATGGAAAATAGAAAAGCTGCTGAGCAGTTGGCGCGACACAAAGTGCTTGTGTGTGCTTATCTCCAAAGAGATCTCATGTGAGTTGGGTGGTCTGAGTCTTCTACCAATCATACTGCTAAGTCATAGCTTTGAGTACTACTAAGTCGTAGCTTCAGAGTACTACTAAGTCATCGTGTCAGAGTACTTGTAATTCGAGCACTGTAGCAGTCGAGTTCTCGAAGCACTGTAGCAGTCGAGTACTCCAAGTACTATAGCAGTCAAGTATTGTAGTGACCGAAGAAGTCTTTCAAGTACTCCAACTCACTCCAAGCACCATAGCAATGAGTACTGAAAGATCAGAGCGATTCAAGATTTCAAGCAATCGTAGCTATCGAGTACTATAGCGGCCAAAGAAGTCTTTCAAGTACTCCATATCACAACCACGTGAGGCACCTGAGCTCATGACCATGTGAGGCAGATCCAAGTCCTTCGAGTACTCTAGCTCACGACTATGTGAGGCAGATCCAACATCGTGTCGAGCTCCGTGTGGCCAGGTTGCCTAGGGAGAGATCGAGAAAAATGGGCCACTAGGGTGACCACACACTAACCTCACTCATTTATGTAGTAACCTCTCATATACATGAAGTGTTATCATGGATTACACATAAGGTTATCAGAGTCACATAATCCTGGCCACTACACTTAGATCTGCCCCTGAGATTTTGATGATGGGGATGTGAACTTAAGACACATATGTTCTAACACAAATTCAAATGACATAATATTGAATTTGAATGTATGTAACTAAGCAATTAATCAAGTATTGTTCACCCATGCTATTTCTCACCTTGTTAGGATCGATCATAACTCTTGCAACTCCCTTTTGGGTTTTGATTCCAGAGATCATCCTTTTAAACCCAAAGGCAATAAAGGAGCAATTTACTTTCTGGAGTGCCAAACCAATCTATATACTTAGGGCTGGATAATGAGCTGGCTCGGCTCGGCTCGGTCTGGCTCGGTAGGATAACGAGCTGGCTCGAGCTGGCTCGTTATAACTAACGAGCTAAAAAGCTAGCTCGGCTCGGCTCGTAAAAAGCTCGAGTTAGCTCGTTTGGCTCGTGAGCGGGGCCAAAAATGTCTCCATCATATATTCATCCATGGAAGCATGGCTCGTTTGGCTCGTTTGGCTCGTTTAGCTCGTTTGGCTCGTTTGGGTACAATAGAGTACAAATTAACACATGCATGGCTCGTTTGGGTACAATAGAGTACAAATTTACACATTAACACATGCAATAGAGTACAAATTAGGTCCATGGAAGCAGCATATGCATATCTAAATTTCTGGAAGTATGGCTCGTTTGGCTCGTGAGCGGCTCGCGAGCTGGCTCGAGTTGGCTCGTTATAGCTAACGAGCTAAAATCTTGGCTCGGCTCGGCTCGTTATCCTAACGAGCCGAGCCGAGCCGAGCCAGCCACGAGCCAAGCGAGCTAACGAGCTTCGAGTTTTTCGTCCAGCCCTATATATACTACAATCTATGACTATCTTGAAAACCATCCCATCAAAGCCTTTTGCATCCACATCCAATCACTAAATTCTATAACAAAAACCCCAATACACTACCCCATGCCACACAAGCTCATAAATTGATATACCGAGACTCAAATTAATATCATAGAACTCTCCAAAGGCATGTCCTGCAGCCCCATAACATTTTAATCATACCTTAATTTGAACAATTCACAGATTTAGCAGCATTATTAGCACCACCTTATTGACGCTAGTTGACACATGAATATCAGAAACAATCTACCAACATTCAAGATTCAAGAAGCTAATTGACATAAAGGACTCAGGTGCATAGAAGAGCTGGGCGGTAAAAAATAAGGCACAATAAGTCGGAACATAGGGGACTTGGCAAGGCGGGTATAGAAGAGCTACTTAGAGAGCTCCTGGCACTTCTCAATGGTAGGCGGGTGAATGGCGTACTACTTATTCCTCTCCATGAGTGTCTTGTGGTACGCGCAACCATGCTTGGTCGCCAACCTCGTTGTCTTGCGCGCCTTGGACTGCATGCTGCGCCAGCTTCGATGCCAACGCTGCCATGGATTTGCCACTGTTTCACAATTAAACCGGAGCAATGCGGATGAGACAAATCAGAATACTATATCTATGAATTAGGAAGCATGAGATTGAGACTTGGTACGATGACTTCTTTGATTTACCTTTTCCTCTCGATGCCTAGTGCTCACCAATAGTGGCGAGGGCTCCAGTCTTTGGGGAGCACAATGGCGGGGGCTTAGGCTTCTAAGGAGCGCACTGGCAATGAGCTGCGCCTGAGCATAGCCATGTGCCCGAGCTCGAGCTCGGCTGCTGCACTAGTCCAAGTGGTTTCGTAGTCTTCGAGTGGTTTTGCTCTGTTCCAAGTAGTTTTGTTGCCCTCGAGTGGTTTTGCTTGGCTTCAATTGGTTTTGTCACTCTCTAGGGTTTTGTTTGGTTCTGAGTGATTTTGTTTCCCTCAAGTGGTTTTGCTCGGCTCGAGTGATTTTGTCACTTTCAAGTGGTTTTGCTCAGGTTTGAGTGGTTTCAGTTGGCTCGGAGTGGCTTTGGTCTTTTTCGAGTGCTTTGATCGGCTCCAAATACTCTAGGACCAGTCTGAGTGGCTTGGATCAGTCTCTGAGTTGTGTCCGACCTGTCCGATTGGACTCAAGTGGCATCGGACGACTTTTAGAGTAAACGGTGGAGTATCAAATGGCTTTCGAGTGCCTTTGGAGCATTGAACGGCATTTGAGTGGGTTTGTAAGATCGCACGGCTTTACGACCACGCTAGCCTTCGACCACGACGGAGTTCGACCATGACTAATTTCGACCACGCCCAAGTTCGACCACACAGACTTTGACCACGACCAACTATGACTACAGCATGCAACAACCACAGGTGAATAGCTTTACGACCACATCAAGCTTCGACCATGGAAACTCTACTATGGCATTTCGACCATGTTCGACTTTGATCATGTCTGCTTCGACTACATACAACTTCGACCATGGCAATTTGACCATGGTAAGTCGACCACCACAAAACAACCTTACTTGGTTGATGATTGTAAGCTACAAAGAACCGGTTGTAGGCTATAAGAAACTGGTCAAAAGATACAGGGAACCAATCGTAAGCTATAAGGAACCGGTCGAAGGTTGTAAGAACATCTCCTACAAGTAAGTGTTCATGGTCATAGCTACAGCAGTGTCTCTTGGTCATAGCTACAGTTCTTTTTCATGGTCGTAAATCTTACTGGTCGATAGTCATAAATCTTTCTGGTCGATGGTCTTGGATTTTGTGAGCAGTACTCATAGTCTTTGTCATCAATGGTTATAGACTTTGTGATCGATAGTCCTAGACTTTGCGGTCGGTAGTCATAGATTTTGTAAGAGATAGTCGTAGTCTATGCAGTCGATGGTCATAGACTTTACAGACCGCTAACATACTTGTAGACTTCATGGTCTACTATCGTTGTCTTCAGTTTTTCAATCAGTTGTCGTAGATCATGCGATCAGTAGTTGAAGGCTTTGCGATCGGTTTCGTAGGCTTCAAGGTCGGTACTAATGTTAGGCCAATGGGTTGACTGGTGGGTGCATGGTGATCAAGTGGTTGTGGTACTCAATGGTTAGAAGGGCTCAGTACTCGATGGTCGGTGATCGGTAGTCATGGGTGTTGCGATCGACTATCTGAGACTTATGGTATGTGCTCGATACCCGAAGTCGAAAGGACTCGGTACTCGATGGTTTTATTGTCGGTAGCGATGGAAGTTTCTTTTGAGTGTTTAAACAGAGCGATGGAGTTTCTCGAGTAATTGTGGATTTCGAGTACTTGTTGTGATAGTGGTCGTAATGTGTTGTCCGAGGTTGAGTTTTGGAAATCGATGGTTTTTAGTAGTCGTAATCGTTAGTTTGAGAGTATTTTCTGCATAGCGATGAGGTGATTGGTCATGGTTGACCTGGTTGATGGATTGTTAAAGGTGTGTTTTGAGTGTGTGCTAATGATGGACAAGTTGGGAAGAACTTGTGCCGGGAAAACGGTTCTTTGGTCTTTGCATGTGTAGGTGAGCATGGAGACGATCACAAATGGTGACGAGAAGGACCGAGACTAGGATAGGAGATCTGAAGTCCAGATGGTTAAGGATGTCATACGAGGTGGTCGAGCTAACATTGGAGCAAGTGGAGATCAAAGGTAGTGATGCATGGAGAAGCTACGAGAGGTACATTCCTGGAGGCTTCATTACATGGAAAGTTAGGAGTTGTGGATGGATTCCATAACTTCGAAGAGATAAGAGTTGAATAAAACTTGTGTTAGAAAAGGGTTTTGGGTCCCTTGATTTGAGGAAAAAGATAAGATTCTATGTTCGTATTTGAGTGGAACACGGTTTAGGACACTAGCATATAAAAGCTGAGGTTGGCGGCGATTTCGATCGGTAGAAGCTTTCAGCGAGGCATTTGTGTGCTAGGGTTTTTAGGAATGCTTGCGAGGACACTTTGTAATTCCACCAAGATTCAACAATAAAGAAGATCTTGAATCAATCTGGTTCATAATTTCTTGTGATTGTTGTCTAGGTGAGGCATACGACTGCGAGCGACGTGGTACAACGAGTGATCATTCATGCAGCTGTCCTATAGTACAACTTTGTACTTACCCTTGTTATCTCTACTTAGAGGAGGACTTCTTCACCTACGGTGAGGACCGAGACGAATAGGCTATGTCTTACTGTTATTTGCCTATGGGTAGGCTTGTTAGGCTTCATTTGCTTTGACCTTTTCTTCCGCTGTTATTATTTAATTTTGGCCTATGGGCTACTGATGTAAATTTTGGCCATCATACCCATATTAGTTAATAAATATCATTATGGTTGATATTTATCTTTGTTGTCTACTATGTGCACTAGCTGACCCTGGACTAGTGCGATTTGCATAGAGAATTCAAGAGTTGTTGCTTTGGGGTCCGACAGAGATGGTATCAAAGCCATGACGACTCTAGGACATGACCATTGGTAGAAATAGAATGGTTAGAACCTAAGAATTTATTTTAAAGAACCAGTAATTTCAAAAAGTTTTGCTTACCCTTACATCTCAATCTTTGCTTATCCTCACCTTCCAATCTTTTCTCATCTTTATGTCATTACTTGAAAATTTGTTTCTAATTCTTCTCTTGATGAAACAACTATAGGTTAACAACTATCAAGATGCACAACATAATGGATGGAGTGAAGCCCTTCATTAGCTACTTTGCTGGTTGGGTTTCTGATGTCGAGCTATCTATGCCCACCAAGTGGACTATCATGGTGATCAGACAATGAGATATCGTGCTACTTCACTTATCACTAAGCAAACAGGACAAGGAAGTCTTCGCTATTGCGTTAAAGGGAACAGCTCCTCATTCGAGGGAGCCAAGTAAGACACTACCCGTAAAGCAATTCTTCGACTCTGCCACCACTTCAATTTTTAGCTTGAAGGACCACACTTGGTACCTCGAGAGCCGTTGAGGATCACACCAAGATAACCCTTGTCCCTTTATGATAAGATGTTAAGCTAGCTAGTAGACAGTGTTACGAGCTGTTAGTTTCTCTTTTGTCAGCAATCATAACTATTAATTAATAAAGGTTTTACTAAGTTGGAGTTTTGAGTTGGATTATGCAAGACAACCCTTGTTCCCTCTATCTTGAGTCTGTCCTCTCCTAACTATGGAAGAATCAAGCAAATGGTAAACATCAGGAGCTACAATAGCAGCAGCAGCAACAACAACAACAACAACAATGGCACCAATGGAAATAAGGCTCCTCCAATTCCTTTACCATCGCATGGCTAACAGACCTAATTGGATTACAATGGTGGCTAACATGAAGTTGAGTTTTTTTTCCAACCCATTTCTTTGCGAGCCCATCCAAATTTCGGGGTCGAGATTCTTTTTAAGGGGGGTAGTTTGTCACAGCCCATGTTTTTATTTATAAAAAATAATAATGAAAATGAAAATAAATTAATTAGTTAAAGTAAAAATAATTTAAGTGTTATTTTGGTTTTTCGAGTTTCAAATTTATTCACCCCGATTTTCTGTGTTAAAAAAGGCTTTTCTTTCCCCAAAGTTAAAACAATATTTTATGTGAAACGATAATAAAAAATATTAATTTGGCTTTCTTTAAAATTTTATTTTCAAATTTGGAGTTTATTTGGTTCTTTTGTGCAATACTGGAATTTAAAATTCTAATTTCCAATTCCCATTCAAATTCCAAAAATCTAAATTCCAACATTCAAATTCAATTCTAAAAAATTGAAATCTTCAGAAAAATCCTGAATCCATTTTTTGGATCAAAACTACTTTTTCTTGACGCATCTTTTTTTCCTTTTCCCTCTTTTTCCTTTTGTTTTCTTTCTTTTCTTCTTTCCTCCCTTCCTCTTTTTCTCTCTTCCTGTGTGAGAGCTTCCTGGCCGAATGAATAGGGGTTCAATCAGAGCGGATATGGGTGAATATCACTCATTGTGTATCCTATTCTATATTTTTCTCAAAGTTGGAGTCAGACACGGATAATACTGGATACCCATCTATCAATTTTGTATTCATTCCATAAGCCTTCGACGATCGGTCGGACGGAAATTATCCACATCTTTACACATGGCATTGGATAGTAGGGTCCAATTATCGAGATGTCAAAGGAAGTGCACTCAATATTCCCCGCCTATTTAGATGTAACAATCCGGCTATATGTTATCTTGTTTCTAAGTGAAATCACAACAAACTAACTCATATCACTTGACATACGGATATATACGGACGGTTTTGCTTTGTAAAATACTTGTTATGATTACTCAATTGCATGCCTATGGAAGCGTATAGTGGCCGACATCATTGTTAATCATATCTTGTGGGTAAAGTTGTACAACCACTTCAGAGTGTATAAACTAGCCTGGATAGTTGTGCCCACGGTCATGCGCATGCTGAGTAAAGTTTTTAGCATATTAGAATTTGATTTTCATAAAATGGTTCTAAATGGAAATGTGGAATCTTTTTGGAGAAAGATGGTCCAGACGGGATACCCGTGGTTAGTGTTAATTCAATGCCTACGCTAATGGTATTAATTTGTTTAAATTATTGTATTGACTTACTATATTACATTTAGCAATTTCCATTCTATTTACTCTATTTCTTTAAATTCTGCTTTACACTCAATTAACCATATATGCCTTCACTTATCAGCCTTGCATTTTCTATGTATCTTGCGGAGTACAACTTTGTACTCACCCTTACTATCTCTACTCAAAGGAGGATTGCTTCGACTACGGTGATGACCAAGACGAATAGGCCGCGTCTTACTGTCATTTGTTTGTGGGTAGACTTGTTGGACTTCTTCCACTTCGGCTTTTTCTTCCACTGCTATTATTTAATTTTGGCCTATGGGCTACTGATGCAAACTTTGGCCATCAGGTGCATATTTAGTTGATAAATATCATTATAGATGATATTTATCTTTGTTGTCTACTGTATGCATTAGCTGACCCTGGACTAGTCCGACAGTACCCAAGTGAGGGCTTGTCCATTCATCATGTTGGTGCAATGTTAGGACTAGATAATTCAAAGGCTATATGATAATCACTTTCATGACACGCCAAAGGAAACGTGATGTTGCCGGTAGTATAACTGATTATCTCATGTGAGTAAAGTTGTACAACCTTTGTAGAGTGTTATAAACTATTTAAATAGCCATGTTCGCGGTCCTGAGTTTGTATGGATGCAGCCGCAATGGGTATAGTTTTCCTTTTCAAAACCGTTTCACTGAACATAATGGGGTGGCATATATGTCTAATCATGTGGAGTGCCCTTGGGTGATAATTATGTGATGTTCACAGTCGAGGAAGACTGCAAATGGATTTGATATACTATTATTAAAGATTATATAAATGATATTTCATTACATGTCAAATGTTCTTTACAAATTCGTTGCAAATTACTATTTATTGATATTGCAAATGAAATTTGCTTCATGTTGAAAATAACTTAGCATAGAGCCTTATCCTTTTGTAGTCTTGTGTGCACACACACACATAATGTTGTGATACACTACAAGTCTTGTTGAATATACAATGTACTCAATCTTGCATAAATTACTGCTAATCAGAGAATGAAGAAGGATACATACTCGACGACATGTACTTTGCCCCTGGCATTGGGGAATTCAACGATGGGTTTTACCAGGGCCTAATCCCCAGTCGATTACATGTGGACTATGGTGGCATACCACTGGATGCTTTTGCTTATTTACTTATTTTCCGCTGCAATTTACTAATGACTCTGATATTTATTTGGCCGGTCAGCCTTATGTTGTAAACTTTATCTCGCATCACTTATATATTCACCCCTTTGTCATAAATTAAATGTATGCGATGTGTATGGATGTGATCTTGATGTTGTGAATATGTGTATTAGCCACTGATCATGGGACTAGTACAGAACACATACGATGACTATGGGTGTTTCGCTTCTGGGTCCTCACATGAAAGAAATGTGTTTTTATTGAAATATGAATTTAGTTTATAATATATATGTCTCATCTCGTGTTTTATTTTCCATTTATGACCTGAATTAATCATGTGTTTCTATGTATCATGTACTGCTATGTATCATCTACATCTCTTTTGATGCTTTATATTTTTCTAATTGCTAGAGGATCCGAAATAGATGCATGTGGCAATTAATACATGTGTTTTTCCTCTTACCATGTTTTAAGAACTTTTAATTGACATTATATTGATAAAATCATATTCCCTCTGTTGTTTTAGTTTTAGTTTTGGAAATGAGCATGGTCTCTAATTCGTGTGTTTGATCATTGCTTTTTCTAATTGTAAGTTGGCAAAAATAATTTAGAATATAATCGAAGTACTATTAATGACAAATCTATTAATATCTTTTTCATGTGACAAATCTAAATATTTTTGTGTATATTAGTACTCAAAGTTTTAAAATATTGACTACACCTATTTTAGGACGACAATAAAAAAATGAAGGTATAAAAAATTAGTGGTAGTGCAATGAAAATAGAACTTTTGCGTAGCAAGCTAGGTTAATCTTATATAGTAACATGAATAGGATAAACCCATTCGCCATGTAACGCGCATTATCAGTCCGAGTTTAGCTTGATCAGTTTTACTTGAGTTTGAACCCCGAGATCAAACAAAAGCTCGATCTGTTTGACCAAGCTCCAAGCTGAAGTTGGTTTCAATATAAAACTGAGCAACAAAAGTAACCAAACTTCAATATTAATACAAAGCTGACGTTGGTCCAATCAACTCGACACTAGGCTTTGTTTAGCATTGCAGCGCTGTGTTCTTCACTACGTATGCTGTAGATCGATCAATTTCTGAATGAAACACCTTCCTCGATCAATGAATCTGACAAGCACGCACAACAATATCGTCTCTACTTAACTACTTTGTTAGTTGACCTTAATTAGATTTCGTCCTTCACTCTCAACCACACTTAAATCCCCATACGGATGAACGTCCATGCCTGCACACCCAACACGGCTATAATAATTATGCCGACAACGAGACATACCCAGCTCGATCTGCTCCGATCCTAATATCCAACCATACTTCTGTATCAGCATTCCGCGCCATAATTGTGTGTCCAAACATCATCTCGCATCCATCAACTCAACGATAGGCACGTACACACTACACACGCATGCGTTCATGCATCGCCATTGCTATATATAGAGCTCGAGAGGCAGCGCTATCTTCTCATCCTGAGCTCAGGAAGCAGCAATCTATACAATTAAACATGGCTACCAAGTCTTTGTTTCTGACTGGTTTTGTCCTGTCAACTCTCCTACTTGTCTCCCAGGATGTAGCTGCAGCTAGAGAACAGTTCAGCGAGGCCAATGGTTTGCATCTCTCTGTATCTCTCAATGTTTTAATTAGCCTAGCTCTCATGTGGACCATTGGATTAGATTTGTATGAATAATATTCAGAGAGAGGTAACAAGGTGAGCTCTCTCATAAATGATTTCTTTACTTTTGTGTTAGTTCACAGATGACTATCACGTGAGCAGCACATGTATTCCTCTAAATTTAAGACATCCATGTATATAGCCCCGAATAGCTCACCTGATATTTATTCCTTTGTAAATAATCCATCCATGAATAATCCAAGAGCATATGTGATATAGCACCTGAAAATGGGTTTACCTAAATACTTCCCTGTGATGTGATGTGTTATCATCACGAGTGCCGTACATGCATGGATGTCTAGCACATGTTTGTCACTTGCACTGTTTTGTATGATAATTAATACTAAGATAAAAAAGTACCATATGAACAGACAACTTAGAGCTTTGCTTGGAACCATGTTTAGTGATATGACTTCACAAGTGTCACACCATGGTCTATTAAGAATTGGTCACTGAAAGCTAGCTTAAATGCAGGAGCTGAGGGGAAGAACATGAAGCCTGCGGGTGGGGCTGGCCCCATGGACGAGAAGTTGGGACATGGTTACTATGGCGGCGGCTACGGCGGTGGATATGGTGGTGGGTACGGTGGAGGATATGGTGGTTATGTACCTGGGCATGGATGGTATGGTGGTGGATATGGTTACCCAGGTTCTGGTGGTGGATATGGTCACCCCGGCTATGGTGGTGGATACGGCGGTGGGTATGGATATGGTGGTGGCGGTGGTGGGTATGGCGGCGGCTATGGCGGTGGTGGCTATCTTGGAGGTGGGTATTATGGTGGTGGAGGTGGTGGATGGCACTAAGGGGCTGAGTACCATGTATGGTATATGTGTCAAGAAGATGCACGCGGTGAATGGTGCACGAATAAGTTTGCTTGCTTTCTTGGGCATGCTCTATGTGTGGTAGTGAGAAATCAGAAGAACTAGATTTGTACGGTCTCTTCCATATGTTTATTCCTATGCTGCAAAATGTTGTAACTTCATGTCGTATGAGCTTACATATTTAATGAATAAAAGAACAACATAGATGGAACATTTCAGATTTGGTGATGCTGAAATATGCCATTGTACTTTGTGTGTGTGTGTGTACGCGCTTTTTTCTTAAAATATATTTGAAAAGTGAGTATGCATGAAACATAGGCAAGGTACGTAGAAGGAATTATATATGACGTATAAACAAAGTGAATCAACTTCAATTTCACTGATGTGATTATATTGCAGTTCGGCCAGCAAAACGGACTCCCTTATATTTTTAGGTGTTGATAAATATCACTCGAATGTTTTTTCCTAACTATTATATTATCTAAATTTGTGGCCATTAGATTGAAGTCATGGGAGTTGGATTATAAGGCCTTACAAGTTGAAACATTACTGATGTCCTAGCCCAACGAAACATAATAGGCATGAAGCACTATGGTGCCAACTGATAACAACAGGTTTTCTCAGATAGTCTTACAGTTAGATCCAACAGCATGTTTAAGGTCCTTCTAGGCCCGTTCAATTTAGCTTTTTCTGATAGCTTTCGGTTAAAATATCACTGTAGCGGCTGTTAGTTTTTTCTAAGTCATTCAACTAAAGAAAAATGAAGAAAGATTAGAAAAAATGAAAAACACCGTTATATCTCTACGGGTAATGCAAAGGAAAAAAAAAGGAAAGAGAAAAAACCGCGTTAAGAAACTAATACGATCCAAATAACCTTCGGCTTCTGGAAGATAGAAGCTAAAATCTGTTTGGAACGGAGACTAAATAACTTTCTTTGAGAAAAAACTACTAGTTTATATTAATAACAAGTTGAATTTTACATGCAACTGGGCGGCTAGCTGCTACAACACGAATGCTTTTATTTAAAAACTGACTTATATTTTGTTATCGAGTTGTATTTTTTATATAATTGTAATAGTTGTACTACATATATGATTAAGCTGCACATTTATACCTGGACCACCAACATAAGAAGTGTAGATCTTTTTTTCTTCGATTAATATGGAAATTTCTAATCCTGAAAAGCGAATATGGTATCATCCTTAAACTTTTGTCTAAAATTTAACTATTTTTTCAAAATTCTGAAGAATTGGTTATATACATCTCTTCTGCTCCACAAAATAACAGGGCACTGTGTATAGTCATATACCTGCGTTTTTTTATCAAATTTCAAATGAATTCCAAAAGTTTTGCCTGATTTTTTTTATCAGGCCCACCGATATCACCGATGTATCGGCGTTAACGTTTTCCCAGGTCAGGATACATAACTAGATAAGAGGATTATCTTTCTCTACACTGCAGAGTCAAATTCTAAATCGTCTTGCTCAACGAATCTGACGTTTATCTTCTCTGCTTTGTTGGTTGAACTTAATTAGCCTTGATTTGTTCGATCTGCAGTTTCAATCAGACATAAATATCCACGGATGAATGCCACGTCCACGCACCCAACACGGCTAATTACGCCGATCAACAACGAGACATATCAAGCTCGATCTGCTCCAATTCTAACATCCAACCGTACAGCTGTAGTATCAGCATCCATCCATTAACTCGACGCTAGGCACACACTGCACGCAAGCGTGCATTTGCATTGCATTGCCGCTACTATATATCGAGCTCGAGAGGCACTACAACACGACAAACTTGCTAGGGTACCTATAAATGCCCTAAAATGTGTGTAAATGTCGCGGAAGGAATTTTTACCGGCGTTTACCAAACGACCACATAAGTGCCGTCGGCAAAGGTTTTTCCCGGCGTTTATAGCAACCTTGGCGTTTAGGAAATGCCGCCATACACAAAGTTAACCCGGCGTTTACAAACGCCCCAGAATAGTCTACCCCGGTGTTTATATACGCCCTTCCAGAGTAATCTACCCCGGCGTTTACAAACGCCCTTCTAGAGTAGTCTACCCCGGCATTTACAAACGCCCCAATTGATATTTTCTGTGGTGTTTACAGATGCCCCAAAAGGAGGATAAGCTGGCATCTGCAATTGCCCTCATTTCGGTTTTTTCTACGGCATTTATGTGTGCCCCTATTGCTCTAGCTACGACGGCGGTTACAAATTACCAAACTAAATTAATAAAAAATGTTTTTAACAGTCTGCCATCTATAAATACCTTCTTTCACAGTTTGTACATATATGCTTATTCACTAGTAGTAGACAACACACTAACATCATAGATTTTAATTCCATAATTATCACTATAACTGATAGAATCACATTGTTCAACAAAAAGTCAATGGCAGCTAAAATTTACAAGCAATACTTCCATATCGTTATGAGATTACATTGTTCAAAGAAAAGACGGCATCACATATATAGAATTGTAGAACAGAGTGCGATAACTTATGTTCAACAAAATATTCATAGTTTGAACATCACAGATTCTATTTGCTTAAGTTAAACGCTGCACAAAAGGTCTTGATAAATAACTAGTTAACACCATCATATCTTCTCCACTGCAATCAAGTGAACACAATATATGAGAGCTAGTGCTCAAATAGGAAAAACTAGCTAAGTCTAAGTACACTGCAGAACAATCTGTTACTTCAAGCATCGCAAGGAAATATATATCTCGGTGTTAACCACATGTTGGAGATAAAATGATAGTGTTAAAGGTGGATCTCAAGTACATACACTATGATGTAGGCAATAACTCTATGCGATGCAAAGACCAATAGCAGAAATAATCTTTCACCTAGCTTGTTCTAGGCCTCAAGTGCGTCAAGTACATACACTATGAGTGGTCGAGGAGTAAGACATTCTTGTTAATGACAACATCAATAAGAACCTCGTAAAAGGCCCCTAAGGCTAATCCATCGACACCTAATGTTGTCTTTTCGGTGCATTGGAGTCTTCCGTGTGCTACTATATTGGAGCCACCAAGGTTACGCAATGCAACTTCTCTACCAGCCTAGAAATATCAAGAATCAAGGGGCTACATGATTTGGACCCATAAACTAGTTGTAAGTAAACTCTAAGTTATTCTCATGTGGAAGTTGGTCATACCACTTTTTGGTGCTTTCTTGCTAAAACCTTGTTGGTTCTTGATGGGAGTACACCATCTATCCGATTTTCTGAAGAAGATGATTCTAGTAGCCTTCCTCTTCCACTACTTGTATCCTTTTCTAGATTAGATTCAAGCTGATATCAAATTGCATACACAAAATTAAAAGTCAGAAATGTAATATGAATGCACAATATTTAGAATTGAACAACTATATACATGCTCACCTGCACGGTAATTGGAAAAAAATACTTCTTTTCTTCCACTTGGGCTCGACCACATTCTCCTTACCCTTTTTCGAGCATTTTTGTATCTCAGGTTTTCCAAAAATAGTTTTCAAGTCTTTTGTTTGTTCTGACACATCAAATCCAGTTATGGGGACAGGTGCATCTCTTAGTTCTTGAGTACCATCAAATGCATGTGCATCAAACCTAAACCTGTGATTGTTGGGTAGGTATCTTCGATGGCCCATGTAGCACGTTTTGTGCTTTAATTTGAATGAGCAGGTTCCAAGGTAACAACTAGCACAGCCTACCTCCCCATTTGTCTTTCTTCCGGACAAATATGCATTACCAGGGTAGTCACTAAGTGTTGCAATAAGTGCAGCACGTAGCTGAAACCACTCTGAACAGGATACATCAAATGTTCTAACGCCAACATGCCATAGCTCTAGAAGTTCATCAATTAGTGGTTGCAAGTAAACATCAATATTATTTCCAGGAGAGGATGGACCAGCAATGAGTAGAGATAGAATGAAATTTGACTGCTTCATGCACTCCCATGGAGGGACATTGTATGGAATCAAAACAACAGGCCATGTGCTGTGAGCAACACTTAATGTACGAAATGGGCTGAAACCATCAGTTGCCAAAGCAAATCTAATGTTACGACATTCTGAACTAAACTTTGGGAATCGAAAGTCAAAATCCTTCCCTGCAATAGAATCTGCTGGATGTCGTAATAAACCATCCTTGGTACGCCCTTCGCTATGCCATCTATGGCTGGCTGCTGTTTTGGATGACATGAACCTCCTTTGAAGCCTTCTTTTCAAAGGAAAATGGCGAAGAACATTCATAGGAACTCTATGGACACGCTTCCCATCAATTCCTACCTTCTCTGATTTCCACCTTGGAGCCTTACATGTTGGGCAAGAAGTACAATTGGCATATTCTTTCCTAAAGAGTATGCAATGATTTATGCAAGCATCAATGTTATCATAGCCAAGGCCAACATCCCTAACAAACTTTCTAGCCTCATGGTAGTTTTTTGGTAAAATTTCACCAGCTGGTAGTGCTTCCTTTAAGTGTAAAATAAGTTCATCAAAGCAAGCATTACTCATATTCCACAAGTTTTTTATGTTAAGGAGTCGAACAATAAACTGCAGTTTGGAGTACTTTTCACAACCTGGATACAATTGTTGACTAGCTTCATTAGCTAACTTATAGTACATCGCAGCATCTATATCAGTCTCTTGCTCGTCATCACTAGCAGTCACATCTATGTTGACATCATCAAAAAATCCAAGACCTTCTCTTAGCATATCATTTATTTCGTCATCTTTGTCATTTTGAACCGATGGAGTTGAACTAACAGCTGCTGAATTGTTCCAGCTCTCACCATGATAAATCCATGTATTATACCCAGGCATAAATCCATCACAGATTAAGTGGTCATACACAACATTTTCCTGTAACCAATACTGATTCACACATTTTCTACAAGGACAAAGGATTGTGTTGCCTCTCGCTGATTTGGAAATGGCAAATTCAATGAAATTCTTAAGACCGCTTTCATACTCGTCTGTGTACCTATAATATCAAGTTACTACTAACAATTATAACCAGGGGAGCTAGAGTAAATAATCTTTTAACTTTTCAGCTTTGTGTTGAAATCTAATTACCTAGGTGAAAGCATCCAATGTTTGTCCATGTTTCCTAATCATTGGCACCAATTTATTAGTTCTCCCAAGATGCACATGGATGCATGGAATTCACAAACATATAAAAAAGTTTCAGCTTGCAGCTAACCTGAAAAGAGAGTAAGGAGACAATAGCAACCAGGCACAGGAAGCACCAGTATGTAGCAGATGAATCACCTCGTCAACCTTTTGTCGAAGCACCTTGTCAACCTTCTGTCAAAGCAGCAAAGATGAAACACTTGTCAAGATAATTTACTTTGGGACCATGAAGACAGACCTACTGTCAAAATAGCAGAGGTTGGAATATAGCAAAGATGTCAATTTTACAAAATTGAAGTCATTTAAATGCCCACAGAGGAGTCAAATGGAAAATACATATAAGTGTTATCAACATTACTCTACAAGTGAGGTGGTAAGAAGCTTACGTGAGAAGGCACATGCACAAATACTTCTCTCAGTCACAACTCATAGACACACATCACAGAACATAAAGCATCAATTTAACAGTGCACAATTAACAGGAATAGTACCAATTTAGTTGAACAATACTCGAGAATAGCAATTAGAAAATGGAGAGGAATTAGACATAACCAAAGAAGAAGATGTAGCAGAGGAGACCGAGGTGAAGTGGAGGCAGAGGAAGATGTCGGAGCTCGCCGGCGTCGGTGGAGAAGTCGTCGCCGTCAGTGTCGGTGAAGAGGAAGTTGGGGTTGGGGTCGTCGATGAAGGGGATGATGTAGTGGTGGCGGAGACAAGGCGGCCGACCGGGGTTGAAGAAGATCCGGTGGAGATCAGCGATGGCGTTGGCGGCGACTTGTGGATCTGGAGGGGTGGCGCTTGCTGGTGGTAGCCGAAGAGCTGCGGCGCCGAGGTGGGTCAAGAGAAGCGGCGGTGCGGTGGATGGCGGTGAGAGGCGGCGTTGGCTGGTGGAGGAAGAGATGGGGAAGGAGAGCAAGAAGGCGGCGACACGGGAGTAGGCAGCGCAGAGGAGAGAGCTGATGAAGACGGCGGCGCCGAGGTAGTGGGGGCACAGGGGCGGTCGGAAGTGAGGTGAGTGCCGGCGCCGGTGCTGGAGAAGAAAGAGAGAGGCGGCGGAAAGAGATGGCTTGGCGGAGAAGGGAGGCGCCCTGGTGACGAAGAGGAGTGGCGGCGGGGGCGCAGGGATGAAGTGGCCGCTGGCGAGTTTGGCCCGGCCTCGCCGGCGCCGAGAGTGGAGGAGGAGGAGGAGGAGGAAAGCAGAAGGGGCAAAGGGAGAAGAAAACCGGGCGCAAAGAAATCGAAGGCAGAATGGGGATTGGCAATTTTGCGTTTTAGTCCAGCGCCACTTTTTCCACTCTCTTTCAATCCTGCGCCAAAATGACTAATGTTTCCCGCGCGTTGCTAGGCTAAGCGCCAGGACTCATATATGCCGGCATATACGTATGCCGGTAATGATAAAAGTAAACTAGGCATTTACAAATGCCGGCAAAACTTCTTTGCTGGCGTTTACAAACGCCCCTAATTATTAGATCAAACCCGGCACTTAGAAACGCCAGTAAAAATGTCTATGCTGGCATTTACGTCTGCCCTGCTATACAAACGCCCCTAAATCTCAATAAACGCCAGGTTAAGTATAAACGTCGGGTTTGCTAAACACCCTCAAATCTCGGTTGTGTTGTAGTGAGGCAGCGCTATACTCTCACCTTAAGCACAACAAGCCATATAACGTACAAAAACATGGCTTCTAACAAGCTTTTGTTTCTGTTTGTTGTTGTCCTTGCATCTCTCCTCCTTGTCTCCCATGATGTAGCTGTTGGCTTCTGCGAAGGCATTTCGATAATTTCCTAATTAAAAAGAAAAAAATAAAAAGAGAGGTGGGGCCCACCTATCAATGGGCTGGCTGAGGAGATAACAGGAGGAGATAGTGTCTCCTCCCATTCCCGTCCACGTGCGGGTTCATGTCGGCCTGGCTCTTCACGTGCAGGTGGAGCGATGGTGTCCACGTCGCTCGGCCGACCGAGTCTAGCGGCGGTGGCGGCATAGGAGGCGTCACCGGCGCAGGCGCTTCGGCGCTAGCCATGGCTGCAGCCCGCCGGCCTCTGCCCCGCTCCCCTTTAAATGGCGCCTCTCTTCTCTGATTTGGCCGGAAGCAGAACTGAGTCCTCCCCTCTCCGATCTCAAATCTCTCTCCGTGGTTCTTCAATCCCGAGTCTTGAAAGCTGCCAGCTGGGTTTTCTCAGGTCGCCATCGGCTGAGGAGCGCAAATCGCTGTTCTAAGGTTTCCCGTACAGTTTCCTTGAACCCCTTCTTCGATTTGATCGATAGGAAAGGTTTGGGTTGACCTCTAGAGGTTGATTTGGCTCAGACTTGTGTTGTTTTCATGGGAGATTTGTGACCTATTCTTGGTGTTAATGAGCGTTCTCGGTCGGAGCTCTCATTTGTCTTGTGCGGCATCAACCCTAACCTTCGACTCCGGTGTCGGCTACCCGAGGTTGGAGTAGGCATTGTATCTCTGTCAACCATGCCCTTCTTCTGCGGCAACACAGAGGGGTGCTAGGTTTTCTGAGATAGCGCTGCGTGTGTGCCTTGCCTCATTCGGTTTTTTCATGGTGATTTCGAGTATCACCACTGTTGTGAGTAAATTAGCTGCTGGTTTTTGTATATTTTGTATCTTCTTCACTGGCTTGAATATTGCAAAGACCTGTCTGTGAACTGCTTGCTCTGTGATGAAGTGACACTATACTGAGATTATATATGAATGTGATGGTAGATTACTCTTGAGCCATTAGTTAAATATGTTTTGCTTTCACCGATCATTGCAAATGATGTTTTGTTCTTACTAATCCCTATGCTAGATCTGTTCAGTGGATATTTTGGTCTCTTCTGACCTTTGCTGAACCATGTTATCCTGTTCATTCAATAGCAGTCTCTGTGATTGAATGAAAGGTTGATTTCAGAGGGGTTTTTGGCTCTGTCCAGAAAGCTATTTTCATGATCTTTTAGTGTTTGTTAAATAGAAAGGTTTAATTTGAGCTCAAGATCTAATCTATAATTGTCATATATAATCAAGATTAGATTCTGTCATGGCGGAGATGGCCAAGATTAAATCTTGTGCAACTAGCCTTCTGAGAGCACATAAGAAAACTCAACTTGTTGAACATATGCTGAATCTGGACATATTTGTTAAGGTTTTATTGAGATTAGCATTTAAATGCACTAGTATACTTGAGTCCATGCTAGTCTTGAACTCTTATATGACATTTATGTTGAGCATATGTTTCTTTTGGAATGACTTACATGATTCATATGTTAATGTGTTGGTTAAGTCATTTCTATATCATGTTTGTCATGCTTGTATACTTATTATTATTGCTGAAATTAAGTTAAAAATTATGTTTATACCACATATTTTACAACAGTAGCTGCTGCTAGAGAATAGTTCGCCGACGCCCATGGTTTGCATGTCTCTAGCTCTCTCTCTCTCTCTCTCTCTCTCTCTCTCTCTCCCTATCCGATCGAATATATATACAATGCATTTATATATAGATGGATTTTCCTAGGGTACACTCTGATTCTTATGGACCATCCATTTGGCATGATCCCCTCTTATCTCTACAAGGGTAAGTGGTATACCTTAAAAGACCTCTTTATAGTATGATGGAAAGTATTAGTGCAAACCCGTGGTGCTGGCATGTATACGGCTCTGTTTTGAAGTGTTGCGACTTTTTGTTGGAAAAGATTTTATAGCGACTGTTAGGTTTTTTTTAGATATTTAATTAAAAAAATAAAAACACACAATTATATTCTCACAAGATATTACAAAGAAAAAAAAGAAAAAAAAAAACCACATTAAGATGCTAAAATGTCCTAAATAATTTTTGACTTCTAGAACTAGAAGTCATTGCTATTTAGAACGGACCGAAAACTCTCACATAGGCCATTAATAGAGGTGTGAGAAGATAGAGCCCATAAGATGTCTATATATATGTGAGGCCCTCACGTTCAATAAATCTGAATTTAATGCATCCATGTGTCATCTATGGCACGAACCATACATTTCTCTGCATATAATTCATCAAAGTTTATATGATAAGTTATCATCTAATTACCCCGAAAATAGGTTTATGCTATATGCTTCCGTTGCAATATGATACATATGCTCACATATGTAAGTTGCATGGATGTCTAGCACATTTTTTTACAGTAATGTCTAGAACACATTTGTCACTTGACTATTTCGTATGGAAATTAATAACAAGATAAAAATTGTTATGTGATATATATGAAATTAAAATAATATTTGGTCACAAAAGCTAACTTACATATGCAGAAGTCGAAGGGAAGAACATGAAACCTGCGGGTGGGGCAAACTTCAATGGTGGTAGAAGCTATCGTGGCGGTTGGCACTGAGCGGCGCAGCTACTTTAGCCATATCTGTATCGAACAAGCTACGTACACGTGACTTACACATGTCAATCAAACAAGTCTCGCATGAAACACATATGTCTCATAATCTCATTGTAGGGAAATCAAAAGAAATAGCCTTATATGTGGTCTCTCCTGAATGTCTATTCTTTTTATGCAAGATAGTAAACCTCATGCTTCATGAGTTTGTACGAATAAATAGAAAATGTAGCTCATTTTTCTCGAACAAAGTCGTTTTGCATCTTCCGTTTCCATATGCGTTGGGTACATTTCGCTTCAGTCCGTAGTGCAAACATAAACATATTACGGGTACGTTTAGTTTGTGACCACACTATGCTATACTAAGGTGATGATCAAAAGAGTTTTAGCTTCTGATTTTTAGCTTATTTTTACTATTTATAAATTTCATTTTTTTCTGAGCTTTTAGCTTTTTGTTGAGCTTTTTTGCCGGTTCTTTTTTCCGTATTTGTTTGTATTATACGTAATGGGCTAACATATTTTTTATATTTTTTGATTTTTTAAATTTAATTATGCTAAATAAGCCTCTGTCAGCTACAGTGTTTTTTCAGTCAGCTACAATGCTTTTCAGCTATAAGCCACCAAAAAATCCCAAATGATCACCCCCTTAGGCAAGTCTTAGCAACCTTGGTAACATTTATAGCATACTTTGGCAACCTTAGTATAAGAACAAAACAGGCCCTATGTTTCAGAAAGAAAAATAAACATATAGTACCATTGCATGGGTCACATCTGTTGCCTGATTTTTTTTAAAGAAAAAAGCTAGTCACATTTTAACGGTTAGGATTGCATCAAGATTCATGCACCATACAACCCTAAACTCCTACTCCTCTCGCCCTCCCACTCCATAGCCACCGCCGCCCGCCAAACATTGCCCGTCCTCCGCGCCCCTTCCCCATACCACCTCCCACTGCCTCATTGGTGAGGTCCGCTGGTGGGCTCGCCACCACCTGAAAGAACTACCGATGCCGACGCATTGGTGCCACCCGCCCTGCCGACCTCCTTCCTCATTTTCGGATCCAAAGCCGCCTCTTGCCGCTGCTCCTCGTTCGATCTTGTCGACGCATCCACCACCCACAACAGCCCTCCTCCACCTCACTGGACCATCGCCGCCGCCCCCTCCCTCTAATGTCCCAGCTCTGGTAAAATGGCATAGGAGAGGACGACGATGAAGCTAGCCTGAGCATGAAATGCAACGCAAGATCCAAATTTTAGTAAATCGACTGAGTTTTAGGAATTTTTAGGTGACTGATATTTAGATTTAGCAAATCCGCTGTTGCAGGTATGGATGATCGCAACGAAATAGCAAGATTAATTTTCTTTGAAGAAAAAGGAAAATGAGCAAAATTAAATGAAAAGCGCTGCTGCGTGCAGATCATCTCGGCCACAGTTTGATTGATGGTAACGATATCTGCAACGGGCTATGATGGTCTAAGATTAGGCCTCTACTAAGTTGGTAAATGGCTTGAGCTTTGGACTAATTGCAACGGACTACGGTGGCGTGATTGTGGGCTAGTTATTTTCAGCTTATTTCAACTTATGTATTATAATTTATAGTTTTTCTTGAATAAACAAATAGGACAGATTCTCTATCATCATTTCAAAGCGATTTAGCGGAATAATCTTTAAAAATAGCCTACCTGTTTTCTATTTGTTTACATAAACGTTTGTATTAAAACTAAAAATCATAAGTTATAACCGAAATTTTTTTTTCTTAGAAGCAGCTTTAACGAATCGCCAACACTGTCGACGAGGGGAAGCCTGCAAGGAAACTAACGCTTCGACGAGTTCGCTTACAGAGGAAGGAAAGGACGGGATTACACTGAAGACGTTTGAGGGATATCGAACGGTCAATGTTGAAGCCGTTACTGTGACGCACTGAAATCGTCATTTCCATTAGTCGTTTTGTTACTATCGCTGCTGTTAATTCAGCTGTTAGTTTGTTGCTTTAATCGTTGTAACTAAGGCCCTGTTTGGATCCCTTGGGCTAACAACTAGTTGCTAAACTTTATGAGGATCCAAACAGAGGGCTAATGGGTGGGCTAAAGTTTAGCCAAAGCCCTAACTAGTTGTTAGCCAACTAGTCCATCAAACCCACTAATGAGGGCTAAAGGACCACTGGATGGAAAAAGACGTTGATACCCACGCCAACCCTCCCGACCACCATGCATAGGGTATAACAGAACGAGATAGTAGCACTTATTAGTCCTTGGATCCGCTGGCTAATCTTTGCTTGACTAACTACTAGTCACTAACAATTAGTCTAACTAACAACTAGTCCTAGTCTATGCGTTTCGGGATGATTTATGACCCTGCGTTTCAGGAATGGAAATCAAGAACGATGAAGGCTATTTCCTAGCGTTCCTTAGTTGAGTAAAGTAGCCTAAGAACCCTAGTTCTCTCTTCTTCAATTTATCCCCAATTTTTCAGATTGTCGGTGATTTCAGTCAGATTTGCATCGGATTCCGATTGGGTCCTGACAGGAGGCTGACGGCGGCATTGGCGGAAGGCGACGCCGGGTGCTCGAAATCCTCGCCTCCCGACTCAGATGTAGGGTTGCAAACGGGTCGGATTCGGACGGATATTGTTGTTACCGTATCCTAACCCATATTTTTTCTCCGGATTCGGTACCAATCGGATTCGGTGCCGGATCGGTCGGGATTAACCCGTTTGTAAGGAATACGTGCAGTACAGCAAATGGAGTAGGAGGACGTACTGTCAAGAACTTGATGTTACTACTTAATAGTTGATGTGGAAGATTTTATTTTACCATTGTAAAAGAAAATAAAACGTCAAATAGTAGCACTAACCTGAAATCAAACTTGAATACGTATCGGATTCGGACGGATATTGCTGTTACCATATCCTAACCCATATTTTTTCTCCGGATTCGGTACCAATCGGATTCGGTACTAATCGGATTCGGTGCCGGATCGGTCGGGATTAACCCGACCCATTTGCACCCCTACTCAGGTGTAGGTGCGGTGCACAGTGGAGGGGAGGAACGGGGTGGTTGGGGAGTCAAGTCTGGCCTTTTATAGGTGGTACATGGTGCGTAATTTCTTGCAATATCGGTGGCAAAGATGAAACCCTATCCTGTAAAAGCCACAAGAAGCTAGGGTCAAGCGGCTTGTGGGCGGCAGCTTCTCATAGTACAAACCTAGCTAAAGCTTAGCCAAGGAGCCCCTTTGGAGGCATGCTATTTGGGAGGGCTTCTGACTTCTACAAAGCAGATGCCACATAGGAAGCCATCCCAAACAGTAGTGGTGGAAACAGATCGGATACGGTCGAATAGTTTCAAATACGAATACGAATCCATATTTTTAAAACGAATACGAATTTGAGTATTTTCAAATACGGATACGAATATTCTCGAATACGAATACGGATATTTTCGAATATGGATTTTCTCGGATACGAATATCGGATAAAACAGATTCCTAACGGTTTTGCCGATTTTTCACCGATGTTTGACCGGTTACCGATTTTAAACCGTATAAATTCAAATTTTGAATCACAAAATTCGTACGAAGTTTTCATGGGTTCTAGAAACGGATCGAATACGAATCGAATAGTCTCGAATACGAATACGGATACGGATATTCTCGAATACGAATGCGAATACGAATATTCTCAAATACGGATACGAATATTCTCGAATACGAATATTTTCAAATACGAATTTTGCTTACCACATTCACGTTTTCTCAGATACGAATATCGAATAAAACGAATTATCCGTTACTGTTTTCCACCCCTACCAAACAAGGCCTACAACTGATGGAGTACGACAAGATGCATGCTCACTTGGGCTGCTCTTAGAAAAATGAGAAGGATCTTAAAAAATGAGAAGGAAATAGAAGACATGTACACTATTGATCAGTTAAGATTAGCATGTCAGGTTGCATGATTGGCGAGATAAAACCCTAGCAGCTGCCAACAGCTCCACTGCCGGTCTCTCTCCACCCTTCTCGAGCTTTCTAACTGACGTTGAGTGGGTGAGGGACCCATTGTTCTTTGGAAGTAATTTTCAGATTTCTCTAGTTTTTTCTGTGTTTTTTCTGTACCAAGTTGTTATAGTTCTTTTTCTTCGGCAAGTTCTTTCACCGAATTTCTTTTAACCATTATGGGTTTAGATGTACCGACTCATTTAGATGACGACAGTGACAACTATATGAAAGATCAACACCAGGTCAAGTCAGTTATAAATAAATCTCCTCTAGTTTTCTTCCAAACAATAACACTGCTACCCACAGAGATCCCAACACATCCACGGAGATCCTTGACAATCTACTTATGTAATGCTACTTTCCAAAATGTCATAAAAGTAACAACCAAGCTTGCGCTATACCAACTTTGTGACCGAGCCACCAGGATTGTCACAAATAAGTAACTATACATGACGTTTTTGCTTTTTTCACAAGGCTTTTTGTCATAAAAGATCGACTTTGTTGTAGCAGTGATTGTCGGCAATAATGTTGATGTTGCAAGATCCAAAATCTTTAGCAAAGAAGATAAAGAAGTTCAGCACATTCATTGATTCAAGGGTTTGATAGTAACAAGTTGTTCATTGAGGATGTTCAATGTAAAAGTTGGATTACTCTTTTATTAAGAGTAAAATGCACCATAGGTACAACAACTTGTAAAGTGGTGCAAGTAGGTTACATAACTGTAAATTTGCTCATTTATACCACTAATTTTATTTAAGTAATGCAACAAGGTACAAAAGTGACCTAGTGGCACAACTGGCACTACCGTAGTGCTCGGGATCATGTGGTTCATGCATGCGGTTGCCCCTCCCCCCTCCGACAGACAGTCCGGTTGTTTTTGTAATAATTGCTAACAAAATAAGATTACTTTTTCTAGATAAGTTATCTTATAGTTAATATTTTTAGCGAATAACTTATAGTTAATATTTTTAGCGAAAGCTGGCTATATTTTCAAAAACTATGTATCTTGGCTAGGTGTAACTCCTGAGTTCCTTGTACCAGTATTTCTTAGCGATTGTAATATGAGTTTGCCTAATTATTGAAATAGCTAGCTATTCTCAAAAAGTTGTAGTGAGAAGAACTTCTAGTGGAGTTACCAATCCCTCGATTGATATTACTGGAGTTTCGACGGCATTCTACTATCCCTCAATTGATTCCATGCACCACCGTCGCCCACATGGCCTGTGCTTGCACCACCGTCACCCACCACGCCCTCTCCACCCATAACCATTGCCCCCCACGTGTAACATCCAAAAATTTTGGATGTTAAAAAATATGAAAATTTTAAAACCTTTTGTTGTATTTGTTGGCATTTGAAATTCTTGTAAAAGTTTAGTTGGAATTTTCTGGATTTTGTGCTATGCAAATTAATATTGGGGAATATTTCCCAAATGCAAGTAATAATCATAATAACAAAAGATTGGAAAATATGAAATAATGAGAGGTGAATTTAAGAACCTAAAAATTCAAATTTAATTCAGTTAAATAAAACCTAAATTAGGGTAAAAGAAAGGAATTATGGTCGGAAAGTTCAATTGGCAAGTGAATTCAAAAATTGGAAAATACAAATTATAAGCCAATTCCGTATTTAACTTAATTTCAATCTAAAATTCAAAATTTGAATACAAATAAAAATCTGAAGGCAAATTAAATAACATCACAAGCAAAGGAATATTAAATTTCACACCCAAATAATTGAACCAAGATTTGAATTGAAAACCCAAATTTGAATTAAAAATTCAAATAAAAAATCTGAATTTCAAATTTGGCATAAGCTTTTCTTTCTCCCCTTTTCTCTTTTCTCCTTCATTTCTCTGCCAGTTGGCCTAGCCTTTTCCTTCCTCCTTTCTTTTTTGTTCTCCCTCCATTTCATCAGTAACTAAAAGCCATCAGTAAAAACTAATATGAGCAGCCTACAACTTCGAGATGCATGCAGACACAAGAGAATTCGTAAAAATTTTGCTTTTTAGCCCAAAATTTGAAAGTTTTTACATATGGACCCCTGGAGAAAATATTTGCAAAAATAGACCCTTAACACGGCGCCAAAGGATATGGCGCCTAGGGTACATATCACGGCGTCATATGCTTTGGCGCCGTGCATGGCCACGTAGGAGCCACGGTGGCATAGCACAGCACCAAAGCACATGGCGCCGTGCTGTGCAAACACGGTGCTAACGGGCGTGGCGTCGTGCTGTGGGACTTAACCCTGAGCACGGCCCCTGGCCCCCACCCCCTCACTTCTCCATTCGAACAGACAGAGAGCCACCTGCCGCCGCCCCTCTCTTCCCCCTCCAAATCCACTCCATTCCATCGGTTTTTCTCGCGATTTTGCTTCCAAACCGAGCAAGCAAGGTAAGATCCCTCCCCTCCCTTGATTTTTTTCAATAGATATGGATTGTTTGAGGTACATTTTGTGGGGGCAAGATTTGAAACCCTAGATGAAATTAGTTCAATTTGGCTCGGTTTTAGGTTGGATTTGCAATAGATATGCGTAATATAAGAGTAGTAATGGGTATAGATTCGTTTTTAGGGTTTGATTTGAGTGAGATTGATGAATATTTAGAAATAGATATGTTTTTAGGGTTTGATTTAAGTGAGATTGATGAATGTTTAGAAATAGATATGTTTTTAGGGTTTGATTTGAGTGAGATTGATGAATATTTAGAAATAGGAATATTTAGAAATATTTAGAAATTAGATATTAGTGATATTAGTAATTAAGTTTATCCGATATGGTATATCAGTTTTTGTTAACGTATTTTTGAATGCACAGGATGGCGAGGTATCGGCTGCTAGACGAGTTCTACGAGAGGGAGCACCACGGCAGGCTCACGGAGGATGGCCAGGTACGTGTGTTGTCGAAATATACATGTGTTTTCATCACGCAGCTAACTTTTATAGCAATTTTCAGGAGATTCACATACTTCGTCCTCGAACCCATGATAGGTTCAACTTGATGGTCTATGACGACCGCTACACCCCGCTGCTTCGCCGTGCTGGGTCTTCAACCTACTACGGCGGGGCATGCCGGTCTTCAACCCCGCAGTTTTGACTGCACTTTGTCGACAGGTGCATTATCTCTATCGGGTCAGTTTGTTTTTGTTTCTATATTCTTACGTACGTAACTAATTCTTTTATCCGTGTACTATTAACAGGTGGAGGCCAGAGACTCACACGTTCCACCTTCCCTGTGGGGAGATGACCGTCATGCTGCAAGCAGTGGCGAACCCAGGATTTTACCAAAGGGTATGCCGCACCAAATATTTCATATGCAATTCGGTAAAACCATTTGCCAATTCAGTAAATAATTGTAAAATTTACACCGTAATTCGATATACAGGCACTAAATAATATGATAAGTCTTAAATTCAAGAATTAAGTTGAAAACTTGCACAAATTACAATATAAATAGTTCAAACACCATACTAATAGTCTCAAATATACATAAAAGAGACTTAATTCCAGCGCAGAGCAGGGCACAAATAGAATTTGCATTATTTTCAACGCAGTAAAACCTTAATTCCCTTAGAAAAAACACTAATACAAGCAAATCGTCTGGCATGCCCCAATCTAACCTATAGCAAGTTAGCAACCTATAGCAGGTTAACCTGGTTGTTAATATACTAGATTATCACACTATGGAGAGTGGAGACCAAGGTGCTGCTTCCTGTTGTAATGTATGCACATTTTTACACCTCCTACCTTTTCCAATCCACTCGCTTTTGCATAAAACAGCCAATAAATGACTGGAGCTAATTCATAGAACCAAACTAAAAATAACAACTTTCTAACCGCTTCAGTTGTGCAAAATGGCAAATCCCCTTTATGTATTATAGGAATAATAGTGGTAATCTGAGGTCAACTAAGACAGTGTACGGAGACATGAGAAAAAAAATCATACCAGGCCGGTAAGCATTCACATTTGTGCCCAATTCAATCAGCACTTTGGCAGTTTGGCCACATTCAACAGATCAGGCCGCATGCTCGCGACCATTAGGGGCGTCTTCCCATCCTTGTCAATCCACTGCAAGCAGCATTCACCCCAGCATGAGAAAGTAACTCGGTAAATCCCGTACATATAACAAATTATGCTACCTAAAGGTTAGAAATGCGACAAGGGGAATTTTTATCCTTGCCTCAAGGCCTGCGCCCTGCGCCCGGAGGGTCCGAATCCCGTCGACGTTGCCATAGTTCACCTGCTGGTGCAGCAGTTCCTCCTTGGATTGCTGCAGCCCCATTTGGGACTCACCAAACAGCTTGAAATTGGTGAAGAATAGCAGTCCGCTCGTTCAAAAACTGAACTTTTGCCGAGTTAACAGAGGGTTTCCGCGGGAAATCGCTCCAAGATTGGATAGAAACCCCAAAGAACCAAGAGATCGCTCCAGGAGCAGCACAACTGAGGTGCAAAACTGAATCTTTCCGCCAGAATCAAGCAGAAAAAACCAATGAAAACAAAACAAGAAAACAAGAAACTGATCGAACATCCCGGCGGTGTCTGAGGGCTGGAGGGCACGTGTGGAGGCCTTCCTGGGCATGCCATTGCCTCCTGTCCCAGAGAATGCTAGGCGAGGCCGCGTCTCGGAGGTCCACATTAGATGGTTGCGGGATACCTTTGGTGTGTGCCCTGAGGGCGCAGACGACGCCACGGTGACCTACCATTGCCGCGCTTGGGTCCTCCACATGTTCGGGGCCGTGCTTTTCCCGGATGCCACGGGGGATGCCGCTTCGTGGATGTACATCCACTGCCTTCAGGACTGAGTCGACGCTGGACAGTTCAGCTGGGGCTCGGCGATCCTCGCGTTCCTCTACCGCCAACTTTGCGAGGCCTGCAGACGCAAGGCGCCCACGTCGACGCTCGGTGGCTGCGTCTTCCTCCTGCAGGTGTGGATGTGGACACGCATTCCTGTGGGGTGCCCTCAAGTGTTCCAGCCGCAGCCTTGGCGTCCACAGGGTGTGGATGACCTCGGCCCCACTGTGGCGTACCTGTGTGATAACGTCTCAGTCCCGTACGCGACCACTCGGCAGGCGTACGTGGATTACAGCAACGAGTTGGACACCTTGTCTCCCACGATGGTAAGAAATTGGTAATGCATTTATTTTTCCTACAGTTCTTGTTTTTGTACATGGCTAATCGTGTGTTCGCTTACTAGGTCTCTTGGGAGCCTTACTCCGAGTCACAGGTTGCAGCTCTACCTCTCAGCACCATGTACCGCAGGGACTACCATATTTGGAGAATGAGGTGTCCGTTGATTTGCTTCTACGCCGTGGAGATTCACCTCCCCCACAGAGTTGCGCGGCCTCATCGTTCGGCCCATCCCCCGAGCACGTACACTCTAGGGGCTGATGCTCTGGCCAAGGGCAAGGGAAGGGCCAAGAGGTAGTGAGACCGACTATTTTGTGCGCTGAAACGTGTTATGTGATGTTTTGAGACTTACTGATAGTTATGTGATGTTATGTGATATTTTGAGACTTATTGATAATTATGCGATGTTGTCATTTAGGTTTTCAGATGTTTTATGTGTGAATGTATATGTATGTGTGTATGTGCATATGTTTTGCAGAAAAAACAGCAAAGTTTGCTGTTTTTTCTGCAGGTGTGGCTAGCATGGCGCCAAAGGTGCGGGCGCCGAGGTATTGGACTACGGCGCCAGGAGGTTTGGCGCCACAGGAGGCGCCAAAGATGCTTGCGCCGTATATAAACATCTCGGCGCCAGTCCCTTTGGCGCCGTGATAGGTACATACGGTGCCAGATTGTTTGGCGCCGTGATAGTGAACTTGCACCAAAACTGCAAGTTCGGGCTAAGTCCTAGAACACGGCACCACGGCTGTTAGCGCCGTTGTTGCATAGCACAACGCCATGTGCTTTGGCGCCGTGCTGTGCCACCGTGGCTCCTACGTGGCCATGCATGGCGTCAAAGCATATGGCGCCGTGCTATGTACCCTGGGCGCTATATCTTTTGGCGCCGTGCTAAGGGTCCATTTTTTCAAATCTTTTCTTTAGGGATCTAAATGTAAAAAACTTTTAAATTTTAGGCTAAAAAGCAAAAATTTTACAGAGAATTCCGGGCCTTGCTTCTGACACTTCCACCATCATCTGGGGTCGACTCATTGCGAACGACTTGTCCCAGTGCACCCGGGACTGCAGGCAACACTGACCAAGGCAATCTTCTCGATGATTTGCGCGAGAAGTGGTTAGAAGCAGAGGCTGCTGAGCTAGACAAGAGAGATGAGAGTGCAGCGCTGTTCGACAAGCGATTGGATATGCTTATGCTTGTTGCGGAGCGAGAAGCGAATGATGACAATGTTTGACTCGACTGAGAACTAGAACTAAACATTCTCGTGTAGCTCTGTTTTTGTGGTCTTCACAGAAGGGTGTAGTGTTTGTGAGTCACAGGTCTATCTGTTGTTTGTACAAACATGAAACAAACAATTGAACTGGAACAAACAGTGGATTAACAATTTAGCATGCCTCTGCTTTGTTGCACAGAATCTCATTGTGAAATAGCTGCGCAAACAGCAGTGCTTTTTTGTAGCCATCATGCTCTATGAACCATTATACTACGTTGCATTGTTGCAAGAGCTACTTATATTTGTATGAAAATACATCTGTAACTCATGAATTATAGAAGCTTTTCTTGTAAATCTTGTGATTCAGCTCGATTATTGTTCTCCTTGTTCATAGCAGTCTCGTGCCTTTGTAATCAATCTGCATATTTCCTTAGATTTTACTTCCACAACCCAGTTGGAACCCTGAACAATTCTTGGGCCATATTTACACCCAGTTGGAACCCTGAACAATTAGTATGCCATATTTACACCCAGTTGGAACCCTGAACAATTCTTGCGCCACATTTACATCACAACCCAGTAAAGCCTTGAGGACATATTTATATCGCAAGCAACCTCTGGCAAAAATTGTGTAGTTGATACTGCGCATATAGAAAACTTTACTGAATATTTGCAGTTGGTACTGCGCACATAGAAAACTGTATAGTCCGCACAATAAGCAAATGAATAGAGCATACTCAACAAAAATATCTTTTTAAAAAAATGCACAACTCATGCTTACAACATTTTGACTGTTAGCACCAGCCAACAAGTTATAAGGCTTTAAGCAGCACAAGTGACAGGCAAGGTACAAGAGGAGCTTTGAACTATGTGAAGTATTACATTTTAATTGTAAAAAAGGAATGTCAATGGACACCCTCTATATACTTTTGTCTTGTAAGGTCAAATTTCAATGGACAAAAAGCACCTATATATTTTTCTCATCTGGAATACCAACTGTAACCTATAGTGATCATAACTCTATATGAAGCATTTCCAGTTTACTAACTACTAAACAAACCAAAAAAAAAGAAATCATCATTCTGCAGTCACATCATATATCTGCCACAGCTGTATCTGAAGTATCATCATTGGTGGTTAAGTTGGGAGTTGGACTATCAGGCAAAGAATTCGCAAGTGGAGCATCTGAAGTAGCATCATCCATGTCCATGTTGGACATACTATCATGCAATGAATTCACCTCTTCTCCCTCTGATGGTTCTATTATTGAATTAGAATCCTCCGAAGCGATATCAGAAGCTGCATCTGAAGCCATACTAGATGGTTCTGACTGTTCTGATGCTTCACACTGTGGTTGTTTCTGCAGACTCCAATACATGATACTGGCAGTCAGTGTTAGGATCATCTTCTGATTCACCTGTTGGAGAAATTTTTTTTAACATTCTAAGGTACAAAGCAAAAACATAAGTAGGAAAAAGATATAATGATACTGCAGGTATACAATGTGTTCGTGATAAAATACAGGAATACCATGCTCGTTAATGCTTGTGCTACTAACACAACACAACCTTAGTAAAATATGTACATCTTTGGTGATAGCCATTACATATTTCATAGTGATGGTCCATTACCTCAATGATGTCCTCTGGTAACAGAAAAACAGAACATCCAAGCTTCCGTGCAACACTGATGACGTAGGTAGCATTTAACTTCTTCTCATCGTCTACAAATGTGAGAGGGAATGTGGGAGTCAAGGCAAAGAAATGCAACAGGAGGAAGATAAGACATGCTTTCCATTTGATTCTGATGATGCTCCAAAAGAAAGCACATATAATTTAAGTCAGAAACTCAGCAATAGACCAGCAAAGAAATTCACTTATGGACCAAGAACGCACCATCTTCACCCTTTGTTACAACCTTCCGGTTCACGACCCTTGGCTGTACTGCACCGAGAAGATCAAGGAAAAATACTCCACTTGATAGGTTCTTGTCCTGATGTTCAAACAGAAATATGAGTAGCTAGGGTTTGCCAGCCAGAAACGATAACTGAAAGGCAATGTGCAATGGCAAATATCACCTTGAAACTTTCCATTCGAGAAGTTCTTCCCGAAGACTTCACTTTGCTATTCGCCCAATTCAAAATATCAGCATCGGTTATTTCTTTTCCTTGGGATCCTTGAGAGTGGAATCTCAGTTTGTTTAACAATTGAAGGATATTGAATCTCATCAATTGCCATAAAAGTGCTGAAATAACATGTGAGATGACATTTACAATTACACCCCAGCTACAGCACAGAGGAAAAAAAGAAGCAAAGGTGGGTTAATAGCAATATTCCTTTGCTAATTGCTATGGTATTTGAACAGTTGAGCTATCCATGATGTCTCAACTCTATGCTCAAACAAACAGTTCAATCTGAGAGTGTTTCAAGAGTTTAAAAGGGGATTAGCTGCAGTCCAAAAACAGGTTGATACACATCTCTCAATATTCAGTTAATTAACTCACCAACAATCAACTTCTTATTTCCCTGAACAATATCATTTCCAGCTAAATTCACTAAGGAAAACTTCAGCTGCTTCCCAATTTTTATAACTTGATTGCAGTTCTCCAGTTTTCTAAATGGCATTTTAATTGGAGGTTTTGTTGCTAGCTTCCAGTTGACAGATCCTGGAGAGACTTTGTCAAGTACTTCGAGAAGAACCCAACTGCACAGGCATTTACATCGTTCATCAAATCTATTACACATAAATACTGCCAGCCTTTATTGATGAGAGCTTACCCATTTCGAACATCTTCAAACACATTGTTCACATATGTCACAATTCCAAGGCTGTTGATCCACATTCGGAAGGCTCTTTCTTCTCTAGATAATACAACATCATCTCGTGATGCTGCCTGTGTGAGCTTAATCTGTTTGGTATCAGTAGTCAAGCCATTTCTGCATATAAAAACGCACTGTACTTTGGTGAACACGAAATGACATCACAGAATCATTAAAACTATTTGAATGTATTGCAGTACTCAGACCATAATAAAAACAAACTATTAAAATTCCTTCAAAGAACAATTAATTCTCACCTATGCTGGAAGATTTGTGCAACAAATGCAAGGTTCAGATTGGCAGAGCCCTCAGTAATATCCTTTGGGCTCAAGTATCTTTTGCAGTCCAACTTCTCTGCTTGTTCAAGTACCATTTTTGCCCTTTCAGCAGGATCCTTAGTCTCCAATGCAGTTTCAGAGGAATGCTCTGGAGCAAGAGCTTTGATAAGGTAAGCATAGGCTTCACCATCCTGTACAGACCTAGCTTGTAAGATCATTGGTACTCGATCATCTAATAAAGCAAGAAAAGAAGATCTTTTTTTATGGATGCAGTACAGGAAAAAATGTTCCTATAATGCTAAAATGCATGAAATAGTACTGAATTTGTATAAGGATTTTGAAGGGATTGGGCCATTTCTAAATAAGACATTGCCACAAACAATGTCTTCAGAGTTTAGATGTTGCTTTTCCAAATATTTGTTTAATGCGACACTAACTTTGTAAATTTTAATCAGGTGGTTCCCTTCAAATGGAGAGGACCAAATATTGAATTATAAATAAATTCTGTAAGAGACAAGCGTATTTTCCGTGTGAACCTTAACATCTGAAGAGAAATTGTTAACAGTTTTCTTGTAGCCAGCTCTCTTCAGATGATAGTTCATCCACTGAAGTAGCAACTTTTCAGGTGATAAGCTCAACACTTCATCTATATCCTGTAGAATAATAGGTAAAATAAAATGCCATATTATCTATACAAACATATATATGTTAATAAACAACTGACACAAGGACAAAAAGTATATGTACCTTGCTGTCATCAAACACTTCCAGCAGCTGTGGTGTCTTCTTAAGATTCAGATCAGCCAAAAGTTGTATCTAATTATATGACAAAACATTAAGCAGTGCCATAAGAGTTCTACTACTTGATTAAAAAGAAATTCATGCATGGCAAACTTGTAGCGTCACTTGAACATGAAAAAGGATGTGCACAAGTTACCTTTATAATTTGAGATATCAACCCAAGAACTAGATGAGGCTGCAAAATTAAGCAATGTAGTCTAGTGTCAGACACTATTTGACTCTAATCTAATTAATTCATTGCACTGAAGATGATATTGTTCTTTCATTAAAATAAAACATAAAGGGGGATTCAGATATTACAGAACATGCATGAGCATTATGTAACTAAGAAAATTACAGAATAAACTCCCTGAGATGTTATTACATACCACCATTAGAACTTGGAGACACAAGCAGGAAACGAAAATGTGAAGCACAGTTATCAACAACTGAACATGAAAAATAAGTGTGGCCAGACAATTAAATATTTATAGTGGAACGAGTGTAAAAACAGATAGCGAGCAAAATGGCAGTGACAGCATATGTATATCTGCATTAGCTAACATCAGAAAGGAAAATTTTGGTATCACTTAAACCAGACTATCGGATGAAGAGTTAAAATAAAAACAGTACCATATCAGGTAAGAGAATGAATGCATACCCTTCCTTCCACCAAGTCTTGCGCACCAAGATTCACAACAGTGCATCCAATAGCCTTTGCAGAGTTGAGGCACAGTGTATGATTCTCGTTTCTCTGCCATGGGTTGAGAATTCTTTTCTTATTGATTGCTCTCTCATCAATAGTCCCAGGTACAGCTACATTGATCAATTTACTGACCATATTATCCATGAACCATAAATAAGAAAGCGTTAGAAAGGACTTCCTCAAACCACATTGATCTTTTCAAAAAGTGGAATGCATCATTGATATCTTGTCAAAGATGCAAAAACAACAAAACGCAAGTGTATTGTCACAACAGCATTCTCACCAGAGCAGGACTCCATCCTTGACGAGCTCGAACAGATCATTGCCTGCAGGGTCCATCGGCAAATATTTCTTTAAGAATGGATCATCCGCAAGGTACATGTTGATATGCGCAACATACGAAGACTTCTCCGCTTGGTTGAGATTGTGGAGCAGAGTCGTTGTGCTCGACTTGAGGAACGACGCTGAGTTCTTGGCGCCGCCTCCACCACCACCATCCTTGGAGCCCACCCTCGCCTGCAGATTCAGGTACTCCTACAGAACACAACCCCCAATTCAACCACAGCATCAAATCAAGAACTCTTAATTCCACCGCATCATACAATTCCAAGAACTCAGGCGATAATTGCCGAGATGTACCCGAAGAAATGACTCGAACTCAATCTCCTGCTCGGCGTCCGGGTAAATCTCCGACAAGAATGCAGCGATCTCCTCCTCAGAGACCACCTCATTGACCCCCCTCAGCTTCTTCATCAAACCGGGCAGGTTCTTGGGGGTGACATGGCCGGCCTCCCTCTTCAGGGACACAAACTGCAACCATACGACACAACTGGGAGTCGGATCAAGACGGGCACATCGAAACACCAATTAGTGGTGAAAAGGCGACGGATTTGGGTGTGACCTTGGCCTTGAGCGATCGGAGCTCGACCTGCGTGAACTGCCCCTGCAGCGAGGGGTCGGAGACGACGACCCCCACGAACCCGGACATGTATCTCCTACGGCGAGCCCAGTTCTTGGCACCCACCCTCGCTAACGCCGCCACAGGACGTAAGATTCAGATCAATCAACTGGCAAGATTCAGATCGAATTATGAGGGGAATGCGGCAAGAACCCACCCGTAATCAATCAACTGGAGGTGGCGGTGGTGGTACCTTTGGCACGGCCGAATTGGTGGGAGATGTTCTCGCTTGCTTGCGCCAATCTCTCTTTAGTTGCAAGGACGGAAAGTGATGGCTTCTGATGTGTTCCGGATTTTGTGGGGGGCGGGAGGTCAGGAGAGGTGGTGCCCTGGTGGGGACGAGGAAACAGCCTCTTCATTCGGCTGGTATTACGTGGGTGCGCTCATTTCTGCTGCGTATGCTTATGTTTTTTTTTTCCTTCTAATACCATTATCATTACTATTATAAAAAAATAAGTTGATAGTTGTACATTCATCCTCCTTCAACCACTCTATCTCTTTAAATTCTCACTAGTCTCCACTTTACAATTGATCAGAATAACTCTCTTCTATAGCACGATTCTCTACATATTCAATAAGTTCCGTTACAACGCACGGGTACGTAACTAGTAAGTGTTTATGTTAATATATTGAATGTTGGTAAGTGCTTTAAAAAGACTGTACTGATAAGCTGCTTCGAAAAATCAATAAACAAATCATCCTATTTATTTATTTAAAGAAAGCTATAAACTGAAAAGAGCAAGGCTATTATCATCGGGAAGAATATTTTTCCAAAAAATATTTTAATTTCCAGCAAATGATACAATATTTAACATTAGCTGGCTTGAAATGGAGTACTACTTTTTTTGTTGTATTAAGTAGACGTCCCGGAGCCAACCCATCATATCAATCCATGTAGGGATGAAAATGTGAATGGGTACTGATAAATCGTATTTGTATCCATATTCTATGAATAAATTGGGATCCCAATATTCTTGAATGCAAATACGAATTGGATGTATGAATTGGAATCAAAATATACTCAATTTTTTGACCTCATACACAGCAATCTAATCATTGTAATTTGTTGAACTAACCTAAAACATGAATTCTCAAATTTTCAAATTGGTTAGACATACCACAATGAAATATGTATATTTCTTTATTAAATTCAAATTTTGTATCATATAGCATTTAGAATGGAAAACACCTAAACCAAATTCACACCCATGCTTTTATGACGATTCGAATAGGAACGAAGCTATTAATCGGATGAAAAAAAATCTAAACCACATTTGTATCCGATCAAATATAGTAATTGGATAATACATATAATTTGTATGCGTTGTACACCCCCTAACTCCATAGGAATCACACTATCAAACAACAATGCAAAAGAAACACAACAGACATCTTCTAATAGAATGTTCTTGTAAATATCATATAATAAAATATCTTAGAATTTCTAGCATCTTACATATTGTAAAAAATATATGTACTTTCAACCTTATGATCTTTCAAAGTTTTGCGAGTATGTGTTGGACTTTCCACTAAATAAATAGACATCCAGTCTTTCTAGCCCTGGCATCTTTTGCATGTTGAGCTCGAGCACCTAGTCTCGTAGAGAATTACAGACTCACAGTCCCCATTTTATCTCTACTAAATAAAAAGAGAGAGAGAGAAACATATTAAAATTACAAGAAGAAATAGAACGTAAAATTTTGGAAGTATAATTGTAGAGATGGGCTTGTATATATCTATGCTAGATTACAATTATATATCTATGCTAGATTACAATTAGGTCTTGTACATTCAATTTCTTTGTTCAACATGTCTAAGTTTTTATACACATTGACAAAGCATAAAATAATTAAAAGGTCCATATTTTTCTTGTTGAATCACTACTATACCTTGATACACCATCTCAAATGCAGGTTCAAGTTGTGAGTGCTCTCAAGGAGGACATGTATTGTGTGAGAAGGTTGCTAGACTTATAATTGGTTTACAAAATATATTGATACTTAATAAGTTTTCAGGCTTTCTTGAAATTATCATCGCTATTTATGTTATTACAAAAGAAATTTTTATGGCCCTTGAAGTTACCTTGGGGAGGTTCCATGTCCATTAATTATAATGGCTACGGTTTATAGGATAGCGCAGAACACATGGCCAGATGTTAAGCGGATGGTATCTTCATGTCCATATTACTCATAGATGACCTAATTCGAGCAGGTACTAAGAAAAGTTGGCCCTTTGATCTGTTGGATTTGGATGGCTAAAAGTAATTCCAATGTTCATAAAAAAAAACTCTTACTAGAAATATAAGTAGTGTGTCTATAATTACAACTCATATTCTAGATTAAAATAAAGGGATAATTGGATAAATGCTGCTTCAATTGTCTAAAAATGTCACGATAACGTAAAGCATTTGCACAAATTATATTCCTCAATAAGAACGATCTGCCTAGCTTGGGTTAACTTAATTTGGGCTTTTCTATATTCTTCTTCAAAGGTGCCTCAAGCTTGTAAACTGCCTAATTCCTTCTAGTGGAAGGACTTATATTCCCTCTTTGACATCTTTAGTTTGACAGCTTGTCAGGTACAAAATGACTGTTCTTTTCTGGCAGGATGTTTGGAACTTTGGGCTTCTTCGAAGGTGATTTACTTATCTTTTCAATTATGCTATTGATGAAGATAGTTTTGGCCTTTTTGAATGGGCAATAGTTCCACACAAAATTTCACTTGCAGTTGCTCTGTGATTGCTTCGCAACAGTAGGTTCAACTCATGGCTATGCTTAGTAATTTCACTTTGAACTCAGATGAGAGAGACATATGGTCTTACATCTGGGGTTCACAAGTGTTCGCTTTCAAGAAGGTTTACAACATTTTGATTGGGCAACAGCAGGCTACAAAACCCCTACTTGAAAATATTGTTTCATGAGCAAACATAAGTTCGTCTCTTGGCTTCTGCTTAATGACTGGTTAACATAATAAACCAACTTGCAAGGAAGCATTTTCATGTGCAATGTCATCATTGTGTTCTATGTACGGCCAGAGGAGAGGAGACCAGGGAAAACAATTTCAGTTTTCGGATTTTTTTGGAAAATTTCGGCTTCAAAAATTCAAACATGCAGTTTGAATTCAAGAAATACGATTATATGAAAACAGCGAAAACTTGGAAATCTCAGTGAAATTTTAGCAAAATCTCGGTAAAATCTTTAAAAAGTTCAAAATGTGCTGAATTTTTGGTCAAAGTGGTCTTTTCTGAGGGGCTGAGATAACCGAAATTTGTGAAATTTCATCCGAAATTGTTATCCTTAGAGGAGACTCTATAGGCATCCCATTAACTACTTCATTTTCATTTACTAGTCAAATACCAATGCGTTGCTACAAAACATCTAGTGTGTATTCTCAATCAATTGACATCAAATATTATTTACCTTCTGTGTGTTGCAACTTAGCTCGTCTCGCTATTTGAAAAACACATACAATTAGTATCTTAAATTTATCTTCCTGTAACGTTGCCGTAGGTATCGTGAAGCAAAAAATGCAAAATCAATATGAATAATTAAGCATTAAAGGAAATAGACCAACAAAACTATAACTAACTTCAGCGAATTCAGTCAATGAAGGTAACACATTGTGTAATGGAAAAACGATAGGAAAATGAATTTGTGTACATAGTAATTGGGTTTCTCTTCAAAATACAAATCTTTAGTTTTTCAAACTGTTGATTTACATCATTGAGCGCATGACACAATCTTCTGTACTACATCATGCTCTTTACACCATTGACCATTGTCACAAAATTGCTGTAAAGGCTGCTCTCGATCGATCACACGTGAAGCCATTTTTGTTGCCAATTAAGCAAATTAATTGAGTGCATTCAACCACGCATATTGTAAGGGCAATTAACCAAAGTTAGCTAGCAGAACACATGCAATTTTAAAACTGCATAAAGAACTCACAAATTATGGCTTATGAGCGAAAGAGTATACTGAGCTTAAAACTTTTCAAAGCTTCCATGTTCCAAGGTTAACACAACTACAAAGAACAAAATTTACCGATCCCACCACCAACAAAATGTACTGAAGGCTACCACAAAATGAATGGAAAGGATAGAGATCACACGGTGAAGATTGAGGCGGACGGAAGTACAATGAGGAGCATCTTGCATGAGAACCCGTCGTTTTCATCAATATAGGTTGATCGTTGTCATCATTGGCACGTGCAGGTTGATCATTGTCATTAGATTCTTGCTAATTTTCATCAGGTTCTTGCTGGGTTCTTGCTAATTTTCATCAGATTATTGTTGCTCCTCAGTACCACCATCTAAAATAGCAATGTAAAAGTTAGCGTATTGTAGTACCCTGAAAATAGTTATCAGGGACTTATGCGTAATTAGTGAAAAAGAAATACAAGATTTTGTGGATTTCAGAGGGGTTTGTTTCTGAAAACGAGTCATAGCCGTAGGGAGGAGTTGAGTTGTGATAAGTATTCGTTCCATAATGAAAGGATCGAGGGAGAGGTAAACCAGGAAAAAAAAAATCCTAAAGCCCTAGCCGCAGTTGTTTCTTTTCCTCCGGTGCCGCCAGCAATTGGCTTTGCTCTAGCCTCGATTTGCGTACGCCTGATCTTCCGCGTGATTTTGCGGTGTGTCAGCCGCGGTCCGGCGGATCCTCCTGCGTGTGGTTAGTCGGCGTGTCGGCTGCCACGTCTCACCGGTTTGCCCCATCGCACGTCTGCAGTGCTGGCCGCCGTGTATTAGCACACGCGCGGCACGCGCCCTCCGCTGTGATGCTCCGCACGACTCCATCTGCCACGTGTGCTGCTCGGGCATGGGTTGGCGTGAGACGGCACGCGTCAGCCGAGGGAGGAAGCAACGAGGAGCCGCCGTGACTAGAAGTAGCTTGTTGTCAGTGTTACAGTAGTTTGAGACAAATGTTTGCAAAAGAACCAACTTCTTTATTCTGAATCTGTACAGTATTTATACAAGATATGAGGATGGAAGAAAAGGTGCCTTTATCAAAAGGTATCTGTACATTAGGCAGTTGCTATAACTGGTGTTTAACACTCCCCCTTGACCAATGTATCTTCATATGATCACCTTGATTCGGAATCTTGATAAACTCCTCCAAAAACCCTGTAGGAAATATGAGGAGAACCGGTAAAGTAGACATGCCATGGAAACTCCTTTAAAACCCAGTGGGAAAAATTTAAGGAGAAAATGATATGACATATATTTGATTATGTTGTCATATTGCCTCATTAAAAACCTTGATGAGAAATCTTAGAGGGAAAACTCATAAAGGGAAAAAGAGTATAATATTTGTATTGAACGGGTTAAGTCTTAGGAGATTTCTCCCCCTGACGTCTGCAAATCACGTAGTCTTCGCATACCAATACCATGAACACATTTTTAGAATGTGGATGTTGGTAATGACTTTGTGAATAAGTCTGCGAGATTATCACAAGACTTAGTTTGCAGAATATTTATTTCCCCACTCTCTTGCAATTCATGTGGGTAAAATAATTTAGGTGCAATATGTTTTGTGATATTGCTCTTTATGTAACCCGTTTGCATTTGAACAACGCAAGCAGTATTATCTTCGTAGATAATGGTAGGTGATGTAATAGCACCTATACCACATGATTGTTGTATGTGGTTAATCATTCTGCGAAGCCATACACATTCACGTGAAGCTTCATATAATGCAATTATTTCAGAATGATTAGTGGATGTAGCCACTAGAGTCTGTTTCGAAGACTTCCAAGAGATGGCTGTTCCACCGTGTAAAAATACAAAGCCTGTTTGAGATCTGGCATTATGGGGATCTGATAAATAGCCAGCATCTGTATATCCTATTAAATCCACATTTTTATTCTTCTGGAAGAATAGACCGAGATCTTTAGTGCCTTGAAGATATCTAAGGATATTCTTCACTCCTACCCAATGTCTTTTGGTTGGAGTAGCACTATATCTAGCAAGTAGATTTACCGCAAATGCAATATCCGGCTGGGTGCAGTTTGCAAGGTACATAAGTGCTCCGATGGCACTGAGATATGGAACCTCAGGTCCCAATAACTCTTCATTGTCATCTCGGGGTCTAAATGGATCTTTGTCCCTGTCGAGAGATCGAACAACCATGGGGGTTTTCGATGGATATGCTTTATCCATATTGAATTTCTCCAATATTTTCTGGACATAGGCTGATTGATGCACTAGGATGCCTATATGAAGGTGCTCAAGTTGTATACCTAAGCAAAATTTGGTTTTACCCAAATCCTTCATTTCAAATTCCGTCACAAGATGATTACGTGCTTCATCTATATCTTGTGTGTTACCAATGATATTAGGATCATCAACATACACAGATATAATACAAAATCCTGTTGAGGATCTTTTGATGAATACGCATGGGCAATCATCATTGTTGGAGTATCTCTTTTTGGTTAGGACCTCACTTAGTCGGTTGTACCACATTCTACCCGACTGTTTCAAGCCGTATAAAGACTTGTTCAATTTTACACAATACATATTGCGATTTGCGTTCAGATTCGAAATTGAAATTCCATCGGGAACTTTCATGTATATGTCCGAATCAAGTGACCCATAAAGATATGCGGTCACTACATCCATCAACTGAAAAGATAGATGATTTTGTACTGCCAATGAGATTAAGTATCGGAATGTTATTCCACTCATTACTGGAGAATAAGTTTCATTGAAATCAATGCCGGGTCTCTGCGTGAACCCTTGTGCTACAAGTCTTGCTTTGTATCTCACCACCTCATTGTTTTCATTCCGTTTGCGGACGAAAACCCATTTGAAACCGACAGGGAATACCTTGGGAGGTGTATGTATCACATTGGTGAATACATTTCTTTTCTTGAGCGAGGCTAACTCCGCTTGAATTGCATCCTTCCATTGATTCCAGTCCGAGCGTCGTTTGCACTCTGCCATGGTCTTAGGATCTGGATCATTTTGGAGGTTGTTTGCAATTGTTGTGGAGAAATAAATGTCGACAATTGTAGTCTTACGATCGTATGATTCTCCAGAATCAGTATAATTAGTGAAAATTTCTTGGACCCCTGGTGACTCAATGTTATTTCCCAAAACATTTGAGTCGGGGTATTCCGATGTCCCAGGATTAGTAATTGAGTGCACTGTTGATCTGGGTTTAAGGATCCTTTGATGTCTATCAACTTGAGGTTGATCTGCATTTACATTCTTTTGTTTCCTTTGTCGCTTGTTAGAAGTTGTATTCGCCATTTGTACCGTACTTCTCCCCCTCTTATTTTGAACTGGGAGTTGAATGGTATTTTGTGGTACCTCCACTCTTTCAGGTACATTTCTGGCAGGATTATAGGATTTTGTGACACCCTTATAATCAGTAAATGCATCTGGCAGGTTATTTGCAATGTTTTGCAAATGAATGAGTTTCTGAACTTGAAGTTCAGTCTCTCTAGTACGTGGGTCTGAGGCAGGAATGCCTTGTACATTCCAATTAATTTCCTGGCATTCAGTTTGGTACTTGTTGTCTCCCCCTAATGCCGGGAAATGTTCCTCATTGAATATGCAATCAGCGTACCGGGCCGTAAACAGGTCCCCTGTGAGGGGCTCGAGGTATTTTATAATTGACGGAGATTTATACCCAACATAGATCCCAATTTTCCTGTGCGGTCCCATTGAGGTACGCTGCGGTGGTGAGATCGGTACGTATGTAGCGCAGCCGAACTTTCGCAGATGGGAAATATCTGGTGGATTTCCACGTACTAATTGTAGCGGGGAAGTGCTATGATAAGCAGTTGGACGCAATTGTATTAAGTCAGCAGCGTGTAAAACTGCATGACCCCAACATGATGTTGGTAAGTTGCAATTCTGTAGTAATGGTCTTGCAATGATCTTGATTATCTTGATTAGAGATTCTGCTAAACCATTTTGTGTATGGACATATGGAACAGAATGTTGAACTTGTATCCCAAGAGTCATACAATAGTCATTGAAGGCGTGGGATGAAAATTCAGCAGCATTGTCCATTCGAATTGATTGAATTCGATATTCAGGGTAATGTGCTCGTAATTGGATAATTTGACCAATTAACTTAGCAAATGCATGGTTTCATGTGGATAAAAGACACACATGTGACCATCTAGTAGATGTGTCAATAAGAACCATGAAATATCTGAACGGTCCACACAATGGTTGTATAGGGCCACATATATCTCCTTGAATGCGTTCAAGGAATTTAAGTGGTTCAGCTTTGATTTTAAGATAAGAGGGTCTTAAAATCAATTTTCCGATGGCACATGAAGTGCACACAAAATCTGAGGATTCCGGAAATTTTGTTTTATGGTATGTATGACCAATTGAATTGCTAATAATTTTCCTCATCATTTCAATGCCTGGATGGCCAAGGCGATCATGCCATGTTTGGAATGTGTTTGTGTTTTGGAAAATTACTTTGTACGCAATATGTTGAACGGGTTTGATGTATGTATAGTACAATCTGGAGTTTAAAGATGGAATTTTTTCTAGTACTTGTTTGCCATATCCGTTTTGTTTGGTTAAGAGGAGATATTGCTCTTTGTTGTCATTTCGGGTTTCAACATGGAAACCATTCTGTCGGATATCTCTATAACTAAGTAGGGTACGTATTGAATTGGGATACAAGAGTGCATCCTCAATTTCCAATTGTGTACCCATAGGGAGAGTGATAGAGGCGCGACCAGAGCCTACTATCGTTGCATCGCGTCCAGCGATGGTTAAAATATTTCCTTTCCTCCTAGTAAGAGTTAGGAAATATTTTGTGTCCCTAAGTATAGAGTTTGTGGTACCACTATCCACAAGGCATAATTCCTCCTCCATTGGATTGACTCCAAAAATCTATATACAGAAAAGAAGAATTTAATGAAATTCTTATAGTATATATAGAATACATACATACTTTATTTTACAATACCGAATATGTTCGAAGTATGATTGTAGCATACAAGCTTACAATATAAATGACAACATTATTTATTTTACAACACTATAGTACTTAGTAGCTATGGGACTAGGAGTCTAATTGAGATCTCCAAACATATCTTGAGAATGAAATTCTTCAAGTGTGTCGTCAATGCTCATGAGATCATCTTTGTTTGGAGAAGCACATGTGTCTTTGAGTTCTTGAATGAACTTTTGAGAGCATCCGGCTTCATCATTGTTGGATGTGAGATTGAATTGTGCTTCAAATCGCTTCTCTTGAGCATTCTTGCCGTGAGCCAAAGATTGGAGGTAGAGGTTCACAAGATGCTTTGAGGTGCGGCATTTCTTGGTAGGATGGTTGTAGCAACCACACTTTTGACAAATTTCAGTTTTGTCAATCTTCTTACCATAATTGCCTTTACCTTTCTTGAATCCACTTGGTTTTTGCTTCATACTGCGTTTGTTTTTACCTTTAAAGTTCTTGGAGTGGTATTTGGAACCACTGAACTTTTTGTTATTTTGATTAGCATGAACTTCAGGAAGTGGAGCAACCCCAATGGGACGTTGCTGATTATTCTTTAAAAGAAGTTCAGCATGCTTTTCTGCCTGAAGCATAGTATGCATAAGATCAAAATAAGTTTGGTAATTTGCAGCACGCCATTGCTGCTGTAGGACCCTGTCAGATGGGAGCATAGTAGAGAGAGTCTTCTCTATTTTATCCGCATCCGTGGGTTCCTTTTCACAAAACCGCAACTTTGAGCAAATAGCGTGAAGGGCATGATTATAGTCTCCAACAGATTTGAAATCTTGGAGTCTAAGATGTGCCCATTCATGATTAGCCTCAGGTAAGATAACAACTTTCTGCTATTCATATCTATTTTTGAGGGCTAACCATAGAGTGACTGGATTCTCCTCATACAAATATTCCGCCTTTAAATCTGGATATATGTGATTCCGTATTATGCTTAAAACGGAATATATCACAATATCCGGTGGAATTTGATCATTTGGAGGATCAAATATTACCCTTTGCAACCCACGTGTGGTGAGGTTGATTTTTAAGTCCATAGCCCATGTAGGGTAATTGGAACCATCGAGAGCGAGAGGCTCAAAATCTTTGGTAGTCATTTAAAAACCTACATGAAAAGTACACCATATATGATTAATTTACATGAGGTAAATTAATGTGTATGGTAATGTTGTAATAAAATGCAAAATATATGGAAAACAATATGAGTATTGTGATCCAAAAGAATATATATATACCTAAAGTAAATATAACATGAAGTTATGTTTATAATACCGTTGAACACAATATTGGTGGTGAACACCAATTCATTGTATGGCATATTGTACATATAAATGTATCTAAGTGCCATAAATTGTGATTTTATGGTATTTATTGTAGGTATGCATTCATAATATTTTGCAAAAAAAATTCCAAATTAATAAGTACAATGGTACTTACTAAATAGGAATTTTTAAATTTGAAATTTGTGAAAGATATCAAATTTAAATATGGTCGCTATTCCTATTGGGAATAAATTGCAATAAAGTAGTAGTCCTACATATGTAAAATTAAATATTTACATATTTTTCAGATCCTGTAGGGACTGAAATGCTAATTTATAAATGTAAAAATTAACATATACAATTATAAATAAGCAAAAAGGACTAAACTGCGAATATTACAACAGGAATTTATTTAAACATAAAAGTGCTGCAATTACGTGAAAGGGAGGGGGGTTTGTGCAATTTTTCGGCAACCTGGGCTGCAGCCCGATCGGCCTTTTGGCCCATGAGGGAGGTGGGGTGTATTGGGCCAAAGCCCATTGTGGGCAGCATGTATATATGAGGAATGGGGGGATTTAGGGTTCCCCCCAAACCATAACTGCCAAGCCGCCGGCCATGCCCTTGGAGCGCCGCCGCCGGCCGACGCGTCGCCGGCCGCCTCCAGCGGCCGCCGGTGCGCTGTCGGGGACGCCGCCGCCGCTGCTGCGGTGGGCATTGCGCGCCGCCATGGGAACCGCCGCCGCAGGGTCGCCGCCCGGCCGCGTCGCGCGCGCCGCCACCACGACTTCTATCCGGCCGCACCGCGCCACGCCGCCTCACTTTGCCGCGTCGCCGCGCCTCGGGCGCCGCGGCGCCATCGCCGGGTGTGCCTCGCCGCGCGCCGGTGCCGCCACACGCCGTGAAGACGAGCCACGCCGCACCCAGCCGCGTCGTCGCGCCTGCCTTGCCGGGCTCGGACGCCGGCGCGTCGCCGCGGCGCCGCCATGTCGGGCTCCGCCGGCCGTCGCCGACGCCGCCGCCGCTGCACCGTCCGTACCGCGTCCGGCGGCCTCGGGCTCGGTGCCGCCACGCCGTGAGGAGCGTCGGCGCCGCGCGCGTGGGAGACGCCCGCCGTGAGCACCGCGCGCCTCCACGCCACCCTCGGGCCGCGCGCCACGCCGGCCATGCCGGTTGGCCGCACCCCCTTCCCCGTCTTCTTTGCTGTTTATGTTGAGGAGAAGGCGTCCTCTGCGGAGGAGGCCGGTGGTGGGGTGCGGATCCGGAGTCTAGGACGGCGGTTTGCCGCTGCGGAGGCGTGCGCCGGTCGCCGGAGCGGTCCATAGCGTGGAGCCTTCGCCGGAGGGAAGACGCCGTGTGCCTCCCATGGACGACGACGACGCGGCACAGAACCATGGCCGGTGGCGATGACGGTGGTTGTCGCCAGGCGTGGTGGTGAAGGTTGTGCATGGAGAGGGGCAAGAAGTGTGTGCAGCGAATCATGCAGGGAGTCCACTATTGCCAAGATCTCCAGAAAAAGTTGTCTGTGGTTTGAACAAAGTGCCATTACCTTCTTGTTCGTTTGTCTCTGTCGCAGAGCGTGCTGATAACGTGTTACAGTAGTTTGAGACAAATGTTTGCAAAAGAACCAACTTCTTTATTCTGAATCTGTACAGTATTTATACAAGATGTGAGGGTGGAAGAAAAGGTGCCTTTATCAAAAGGCATCTGTACATTAGTTATAACTGTACATTGGGCAGTTGCTATAACTGGTGTTTAACAGTCAGTTCATGCAATTACTTATCATGATGATTCGTATGATGATATTTGTTTTTAAATTGTTTATATGTTTATAGTTACATTGATGATTATGATAATTAATTAATATTGTTGATTAACTAATGAAAAAAGATAATCATTACGTTGCATGTGAGCATTAAAGATGGAAAAACCTATTTGGTAGGCACTCCATGAGAGTAGAGATGACATCCTATATAAAAAAGGATAGGGTGAGATGAGTTATGACCCTTTATGAAAAGGACAAGATGATCCTATATAAAAAAGGACAAGGTAAGTGTATATCATCAACAAATGAACACTCAGCTATACTAGTACATGCAAAAGAGGAGTTTGAGTTTGAGTATTGCATTCATAGAAAAGGTACATGTGTATGGAACTTGATGATAAGGTAATGGTAAATTAATGTAATATGTTAAAATAATGTTTACCTTGTTTATTATTATACTTTATACTTGCTGAATCGTAGACTTACTCTTACTTATTTGTTGCTTTTAGGTGATTGTGAAGACGTCATGCACGGGAGGGAGTAGCATATGAATATTTGCACTTCATAGCTCTTTACTTCACTTAGCGATATATTACTTTTGGTCATAAACATTTCAGTTTTTTCATTATAATAATTGGTTAATTCATGGATTCCCCCCAACTTCTTATAGACTGTATTGTTGTTAGATGATACGTTACTTAGTTTAGTCTTATTTACGTCATTTCTGGTAATTGTTTGGTTCGTATTAAGTTAAATTTAAGACTTAACATGTTGCTGAAATGTATATTTAGTTTAATATGGAATATTGTTCTTGATATCTAGATGTCATTAATACCTACTTATAGGTATAAATTGGTAGAGATAATGGTTATAAGTGGCATCTTGTGCTATTGTTAGGCCGAGGTGTTACACATATCTGAAAAGCTGTAAAAACATGGAGGTGTTGACAAATGACAAATGGAGATAAGGACTATGCATGCTTCATTTATGTCCCAGGCCATTCTTTTGACCTCCAAATCAAATGATAAGTCTCCGGTCAGTGGGTGGAAAGAAAAGAAAGGGAAAACCTAGGGAAAAAGAAAAGATATTGCTGATGGACTAAGAAGTGACAACTAACGAGTGAGTAAGACTAAAGACAACAGAGTTCGGTAACAGGTGGGAGGAGTAGGTAATGGTCAGGATGACCGTCATATGGATGGTATGGAGGGCTACGAGGAGTACCAGGGCGGTTTGAAGCCAACTGGAGGATCCCTTTTGCTAGCTATCTCAGCATGCGTGCATGCATGATGTGTTGTCTTGTCTCATTCATCCTGTCTCCAACATGTATAGTGCTTGCTGGTACTCTCGCTGCAACTAGTCTAAAATGATAGGACAAAAAGTTGGAATTACGTATTAATTTAATTTGAATGGGGTTTTAAATGAAGCAACATGAGAGGAATGAAGATGGCGGCTATCGCCACCATTGTTACCACCGCCTCCACCATCTATAGTTACTTAGGGCTGGGCCAAAACCAGCACGACGCAATGCTAGCCTATCGTGCTTTGGACCATGCCTGGGCCTAGCCGGAGGTGAGGCGGGCTGGCATGACACAGTGGGGTGGCTGGGCCAAGCTGACATGGTATGACGTGGCCCGAAGCACGCCTGGCCTGTGCCGGCATGGCACGATCCAAGTCCCACCTCTAGCCAGGAGTTCCCACATTATTGGGAAGAAAAAGATAAACATATACATTGTTTATTTTGGTGTGTGCGGACTATAATGATGCAAATTAATTAGACATATATAGGCCATAGAGTTTAATGATAAATGCAATTCTTTAGAAGAGTTGTTGGATTTGATCGCTAACGCATAAGGTTTGCATTTATGCTTTGCTAGCTCCGCACCACTGTAATACCCGAGCCTGTTGTGTGAAGGCCCATATATGGCCCACGTGGAGTGATGGTGGGTTAGTCCTATATTACTTTGTCTAAAGTGAGTTATAGTATCATATAATGTCTGCTGGGTCTGAATGTTGCACCTCTGGATTAACCCTTTTATATGAAGTAAGAATGAAAGTGTAAATGGGGTGTTATGTATGTGCGGATACGCTACATAGGTGGGATAGACATTAAGCAAATTTTAGGCCAAGGTGTGTACAGATGGTATTAGAGCATCAACTTTTGCCAAACAGATGCTTGTGGGACAAGGGTGTGGGCATATGGTACATAGCGCATGTGGGTCCAGAGTGGACACACGACATATCATATGTGTTGGTACTAGATGCACGGATATGTATCGAGTGATAGTTCTAGGTATCTATCGTGTATATGTTGTGTTGTCGAAGGCGTCAACCTTTAAGGGAGGTGAATGTACTACGCAAGCCTATTAGTGTAAAGCCCCCATGTGGAGTGGTGGTAGGATTAGTCCCATATTAATTGTCTAAAGTGAGTTATATTAACATATAGTGTCTGTTGGGTCCAAACATAGTACTTCTAGGTTAACCCTTTTATACAAAGCGAGGACAAAAAAATATAAACATGATGCTATGTGTGCGTGGATCCACCCCATGAGTAGGTTGGACATTGAACTAATTTTTGTCTAGGATGTTACAACCATAATTCATGAATCAATTAAATATCAGTATAGAAACAAAACTAAACCCCGCGGGCACACAAATATGATCTCAGTTTTTATACTGTAGAGGAAACACCCCTAATTCAATTTTTATTCAAACAAAAAAATAAAGGTCCAGTAAAGTTTAGCACTCCATCACTTAGGGTTGAAAAGTGTATACGGATTATTCGTATTATCCAGTTACCACATTCGATAGGATGTGAATATGATATAGATTTTTTCATCTGATTAACAATTTCTATCCTATTCATATTCTATTCAAATTCAAATAAAAATATAGATGCGAATATGGTATGAATTTTTACCATTCGAAATGTTATTTTATCCGAACTATCCATATCCATATTCATATTCGACGAAGCAATATGCATATTTTATTACAATACGACTAATTAGTTGGACAAATTTTTTAATTGAATTTGAATTCATATTTCTTTAGTTAAAGTAAATGAATTAGAATGATTAAGCGTGATTGTACAAGAATAAAATGTCATTAATGTTTTTGTACTACCTATGTTATGAGGATATCCGGATCTGACCGAATTGAGTAGGTATTCCATTCAAATTCATATTCGTTACAATATTTGATTTGTATTCATATTAAAAAATATTCGGATTTATATGTGTATTCGTTTATAAATACAAATACGAATGTAGTTTAGATACTATCCGATCTGTGTATGATCTGTTTTCATCCCGATCATCACTACAATAAAGTAAATGGTCTTTAACAGCAGCTTGAAAGCAGAGCAATCTTTTATTCCATGTGCCCAACATGATTACAATATTTTTTAGATGAATACAATTAATTAATCTCTACTTATAAAAAGGGGAGTTTGTCTATTCACCTCTCCCCTTCGCCCTCACATGAGAAGGAGATATGACTCATCACATAGTATAGACCAGGTATGTCAACTATTTTTTTAGTGAAAATTTTTAAGATCTACTTCGAATATAAGAGTATCAAAAGAAGATTTTAAAATATTCTTTCAGAAATTAGAAAATCCAAAAGAATCTTTAGTTTCAATTTTTTATTAAATCACTTAGCACAGGGTAAATTGTCTTGAGTTTTGCAAAACACCTTATTGAGGAAAAAAAACTTTCACATAGAATGAGACTTGAGATAAATCCGCAACATCATGTTTGATTATATCTATTATCTTTTTTAGGACATCATTGTAACGCACGAACAGTTTACTAGTCTTACATAAATATGCACCAGGCAGTAGTGATCAAGATATGTAGGCATGATCTGCTGAAACCATGGAGATTGTAGCATATATGATCACGATTCACAAGGCGTGGGTGTGTAAACTGTGAGTGCTTTAGCAAAAGTGACGGTGCTACATACTCGCCACCATTAGTCGGAAGTGTATCCTCTGCTTTTGGATAGAGGCAGTGCGCCTTAGGGCAAATCTAGAATAGTAACTAACTACAGTATATACTTTGCCATTCTTGCCTCTTGCTTTCTATTGTGCTTTACGGTGCACCTCTTGGCTTCACTTCGTCAAGGCAGATGATGCGCATCCCCGTCAGTCTATTACACACTGGCCTTCCCTACTCCTACCCTTGGAGTCGATCTCTCGCTCTTCCTAACTCCGTTCTTGCTGTGTTTGACGTGTAGAGTAGGATGATATTGGATGAACATGGCGGCTTCACTACCCCACCTACCCGTATATAAAGCACTGTGTGATTGTGGTGGTATGGAGGATTCAATTCCCAGTATCATTTCATAACTAGAGAGGGGAACGCATATCTTGTACGGAAGACTTCACTACGTGTGTACCGTGGCTGGATGAATTCAAGAATATAGATGCACGCAATCACAAAGATCAACAATAATAGTTCAAGAATATTTTTTTTGAAGCACCAAGGTTCAGTTTGATGTGCCTCTTGATAGAGACAAAGCCATATTTGACACTGTTTTGCACCATATTTACAAAACTAGCGATATGTCGAGTGTATTTACAGAAATGTCGCTTCTACCATCCGACAACCGGGCGACAGCGCCCTCAAGACGACAGGTGGTGAGGCCACCGCGGCGGCGCCGCGCCCGCCCAGTGAACAACGAGCATGCTCGCCATCCGATGAGGGGCGGTAGGTGATTAAGCTGGCTGATTAGCCAGCTTAATTATCTGCCTTAATATTTTTTTGTTTTGTTTTTGTTTGAATTTTTAAATATATCAAATGAGCTTCAAAAATTACGAAAATTTACGTACAATCTCCCGACACAACGTACTTTATAGTGTAGTTTTTATATATAGCAAACAAGCTCTAAAAATTATAAAATTTTATGTGAAACCTCCCAACATACTCATAGTTATTGTGTATTTTTTTTGGGAAATTTATGTACATAGGTGAAGTAATCTCGGCGCAAAGTTGTACGTCTCTTCGTACGTCCCGTACATGGACTCGATGACCTTGTGCTTGTCTCGTCAGACCTTACTGTAGCTGACTAGATAGCCAACCACATTGACGACTTCTGACATGAGCATCTTCGGGGAGACAAAAATGTTCGCCGTAATTAGGTGGCTAATGATGCTTGCCACATATGTCGAAGTCACATTCCGACAATGGTGCAGGGGCTTGCTAAGCACGCAAGTGTGGTTGATCATCGTCTTGATCGAGAAGGCCAAACCAAAAATCTTGGCTTGTTGAGCGCTGACCTTTGTGGAGCAGCCTTCCACTATGCACTTCACAACATAATTGACTGAGTTGGACCAGTGCACTCGGTACACGGTTGATAGACAAGGCGTACCATGCAATAGCTTGTTGCACAGCTGCCTTACTAGGGAAGCGCTGCCCAACTAGGAGGGTGTCAGCTTGAAACCCCCATTGGGACGCTTCTACTTGCAGCAATATGAGGGAACACACCACAACATCATCAAGCCTAGAGGATACATAGGGCACCTCTGATGACACAATTCCCCTGGGTGGACCTGCTGTCTGCTATGCGTCGTCCTCGTTATCATCGGAGTCTGAGTCAGTGTCCTCGCTGAACTCCAACCCAAGCGGCTGGTTCGGTAGATACTCGTGGAAATCAATTCGAGCTGACCACCACATGCCCACCCCCTCATTCCGCACAAAATCAGGGGCGAGTCTATGCTCCGATACAATACATTCAGTGATATTATCTTGAAGCTTCGCTTGTGGTTCCCTGGGTGTTGAGGGGCCAGGCTCATCAACATTTTTGGACTTTCAGCGCGCGAAACTTAGGTACACCATTGTCCTCCTGTAAATGGCTGCCTCAAGCTAGGAGGCAATTTGCATGTACTGCCTCCATGCTATAGTTCCATTCACCTTCACAAGCTCTCACACGCCATTGGTGCAGGTGATCCCCTCGATGGTAGGTTTCATTGCCATTGCCTCCGTGGCGAACTCTCTTTGGATGCAACTTCGTAGCTCATGAATATTTATGACGCCGAGTCTCTCAGCCCGGAGCACCTTGTATTGGCATGTTGATAGGTCCAACCCATCGGGTCCAGCCCACACAAGAACATCGTCGTAGAACATTGTCAAGTGTTCCATGTCTACGACTACCTGAAGCTACAACAACCAGATCCACAGTAAGCGTTACAACAAAAATGAATACATGCGTGTAACTACATATGAATAGTTTATTAATTACCAACAATTTGATTACCCTGCGATGAGTGATTGAGATGACCGATGACCAACTACGAGAGGTTCGTAATTATAGCTAAGCACAAAGGGAACCCGGTGCACTCACCCCACAAATTAAGGACTCCATGTCGATGCGTAGCACTTTGAGCAAGGGGGACGGCACGGTAACACTGACAAATATGGAGACGAAAGAGCGAGCAAGGGTAGACGGCATGGACATAACGACATCAGTGTGGACAAGAGAGTGCACAAGGCGGGATGACACGAGCAAAGTGACAATTGTGCGAAGCACGTAGTGGAAAAGAAAAGATGACAGCAATGGGCTGACATATGTGCGAAGGACAGAGGTCACGCACTTCACAAGATGCCTGAGCATCGTATATCGCTAATTATGGTAAAATTATCATGAATTAACATAGTAAATTTGGAGCACATAAAATTATCAAAAAAATTACACAATAACTATGAGTGTGTCAGGAGGCTTCAGATAAAATTTTATAATTTTTGGAGTTCGTTTGCTATGTGTAAAAACTTGTACAAATATTGAAATTGTATGAAAGACCAAGATTCACAATAGATAAAATTACCCAAAAATTACACTATAAAGTACGTTGTGTCATATACATAAATTTTTATAATTTTAGAGCTCATTTGATATATTTAAAAATTCAAACAAAAACTAAACAAAAAAATTAAGGCAGCTATCCGCCGCCTTCACCGACGGCAGCCGCATCATCCCCACTGGTGGTAAGTGCTGCCAGTGAGCAAACAACCTGAGTTACTCTCTGATTAGAAGAGCTCCGTCTGTTAGAGCCCTAAGGGGCTAGTTAGCTGAGTTGACCAGATGCAGATCTGAAGACAGTGGCTGCTCAGTAATCCTAGATACTCATATATGCCACTCTGTTAACTCTCATCAAGAGGGAGACAAAACCATATTTGACATTGTTTCGCACCATATTTACAAAACTAGCCATATGCCAACGTATTTGCAAAAATATCACTTCTACCATCCGGTGAGCAGGCGGCAACGCCTATGAGATGACAGGTGGTGAGGTCGCCGTGGCGTGTCGTCGCCATCTCTTGGCGCAGGCAGCGGCGCCGCCACCGCGCCTCACCACTGTCATCTCATAAGCGCCGCGCCGCTCACCGAATGGTAGAAGTGATATTTTTGCAAATACGTTGGCATATGGCTAGTTTTGTAAATATGGTGCTAAACAATGTCAAATATGGTTTTGTCTCTCTGATGATGAGTTAACAGAGTGGCATATATGAGTATCTAGGATTACTGAGCAGCCACTGTCTTCAGATCTGCATCTGGTCAACTCAGCTAACTAGCCCCTTAGGGCTCTAACAGACGGAGCTCTTCTAATCAGAGAGTAACTCAGGTTGTTTGCTCTGCTTGCCAGTTCATTAAGATTACAAGGCATGCTTTATCGATAACGGAGAGAAGATTCTGTTGAGGAACCGTCACTAGCGACCAGTCCGATCGATTCCTCTGCTATGCAAAAGACAGATCAATCACTGAAGATGCAAATAGTATATTAAAACGCAGAGATAGGAAGAACTCCTGGTCTTTCTTTTAATCCTTTCTCTTTCTCTTTTGTATACAAAATAGCCAATAGTACTCCCTATTTATAGCCAAGTGGTGAGGTGCCCACCATGGGCCAAGGCTTCAAGCCTAGGCCCAGGTTTCCCAACACTCCCCCTTGGGCACTCATCCGACACGTTCATGCCTCATTAAAACTCTATAAAAACCCAGTGGAAAAAATTTGGAGAAAGAGTACATGATACATGTCATGCTGTGTTGCACGAATTGCCTCATTAAAAATCTTGGCCGAGAAACTTCAGGAAAACTTGTCAAGGGAAAAAGAGTACAATCCATCTAATTTTATTTAATCATTAGGATTTATTCTTTGGGTACTTGATCTTCGTGATCAAGTTTCAATAACAAGCTTGAGAAAAATCTCCCCCTGGATTCTGCACTTTTCTAAATCTCATCATTCCAATTCCTCGTACATATCTTTCAAAACTACATGCTGGGAGTGACTTAGTGAATAAATCTGCAAGATTTTCACATGACTTAGTATGCAGTACCTTAATTTCATCCATCTTTTGCAATTCATAAGCATAAAAGAATTTAGAGTTGATATGCTTTCTGAGATAACTCTTCACATAATCTGTCTGCACTTGTGCAACACAACTGCATTATCTTCATAGATAATTGTGGGAGCTTGCATAATATTCATCATACTTGACTGTTGGATATGGCAAATCATTCATTGGAGCCAAGCACATTCTCGTGCGGCTTCATACAGCGCTATGATTACTGAGTGATTCGTCAAAGTCATTACAAGATTTTGCTTAGACAATTTCTATGAAATTGCATTTCTGTCACACAGGAATACATAGCCTATTTGTGACCTTACGGTATGCGGGTTCGATAGGTACCCTGCATCTGTATAGCTAGTCATATTCAAATCTTGATTTTTTCTATAGAATAAACCAAGGTCCTTCTTGCTTCCTTGGAGGTATCGGAAGATGTCCTTTATTCCCTGTTAATGCCTTTTGGTAGGTTCTGCACTATGCCTTGCTAATAAGTTTACGGCAAATGCAATGTCCAATCTAGTGCAGTTTGCTAAATACATAAGTGCTCCTACTACACTTAAGTATGGGAATTCTGGTCCCAGGACTCCTCCCCCTCTTCCCTAAGTCAGTACAGATAATTTTCTTGCTGCAAAGATCTCCCGATCATCGGTGCTTTCGATAGGTATGCCTTCTCAAAGCCGAACCTTTCTAACACCATCTGGGTGTAGGCTGACTGATGTACTAATATTCCTTCAGGGACATACTCGAGCTGTAGGCTTAAGCAATATTTGGTTTTACCCAAATCTTTTATTTCAAATTCTGACTCCAGGTAAGAGCTTGCTTCTCTTATGTCTTCCATGGTCTCGATGATATTCAGATCATCTACATATATTAATATTATACAAAATCCATTCTAAAATCATCGTATAAATACACAGGGGCAATCTTTAGTGTTCGTGTAGCCTTTCTTGCAAAGAAAGTCGCTTAAGCGATTATACCACATCCTGCCTGATTGCTTGAGTCCGTACAGTTATTTTATGAGTTTCACACTGTACAGATTTCTATTTGCTGTCTTGATTCAGGACAGGGATACTTTTAGGTACCTTCATATAAATTTCTGAATCCAAGTTTTCATAAAGGTATGCAATTACCACATCCATCCAATTCATTTCTAAATTCAAGTTTACTGCCATTGAGATTAAGTATCAAAAGGTGATTCCACTCATGACTAGGGTGTAGGTTTCTTCATAATCAACTCCTGAATGTTGAGTGAAATCTTGTGCAACAAGTCTTACTTTATATCTTACAATTTCATTTCTTTCATTTCTCTTTCGAACAAATACCCACTTATACTCTACAGGGTGCACATGGGGAGGTGTGCGACTTACGGGCCCAAACACCTCTCTTTTGTTCAGAGATAATAATCCATTTTCTATTACCTTCTTCCAATCTTCTCAATCTAATCCTTTCTTACATTCAGCGAGCGATGCAGACTCTGGATCAAGATCGATGATTGTGGTAATTTTCTTTGCAAAGTAGATATCAACATTAGATGTTGTCCTATTCATGGATTCTCCTATGTGCACATATTTTATAGCTATTTCATCATGAGTTGCTTCTTCTTGTCCTTCTACTTGCTCATCGTTTCTTCCAGTTACAGTGGCAAGTCTCTTTAGTTTTTCAGTTCCGATGTATGCGCACACATCCATACTGATTTCTCCCTCTATGGGAATGTTCAGATCTAGTATGCCCTTTTCTGATATTGGTGCCATGTCTCAACTGGCTCCCCTTCTGGTTCTGGGGAATTTTAGTGATCGGCTGTGCATTGTCCTTTTTCACTAGGCATCCCCGGTTACTTAGGTTTCGAGGAGCCAGAGTTCTCGTCCTTTTATTCTGAGGCCTCTGGACGGGATTAGGGATACCTTCAACTTTTTTTGGTATTTTAACCCTCTCCTGTGCATTACGTGCAGGCACATGCGACTTGGTAACGCTCTTCAAATCACTAAAGTAGTTAGGCAATTAATTTGCTCATGCTTGTAAATCAATGATTTTCTAGACTTCTCTATTTATTTCACTAGTGTGCGAGTCATGTGCATGGACTCCTGTGGCTTGTCATGTAATTTCTCGACATTTTCCATCAAGGGGTTGATTTTCTCCCCTAATGTTGGAAAATTATCCTGCAAACAACCAACCGTTGGGGGCTTACCAATCTGAGATCCTCTTCATGAGTATAATTCATCCTTTGCCGCAAGTCACTGTCAGCTTGAACACCATCACCTTCACAGTGTTGCCGGGTTGATGCAATTGGACTTGAGCTACCGTGTGGTGACCCGTGTCATTACCATGGGGTAATAACACTAGTCAATGGATTATTACTTGTCATTTCAGTAGAACACCGCATTTAACAAGTAACAATAATTAGAGACTGAAAGTACAATAACTATTACAAACCATAGGTGACTTAAGATCAGGCCACCTAGTTGTTCTGCACTATTACCATAATTTTTGTCCAGTACAAAACAAAGTGCTACACTAGGGGAAGATACATATTTATTTATGATATGGTATCCATCTGTCCCAGTACGATAATCTAGAGACTATCTACTCCTCCCAGCCATCTGATACAGCCTCCACCTCATCATCATCCGTGATTGCATATCCCCGGGGTGTCCTCATTATCAAGCCCACCCTCTTCAAAACCCAGATAATCCCCTGCTGAGTACGGCTCTTAAAGGTGGAGATTTAATAGCAAGATTAAGTACAATGTACTTAGCAAGTTTATAAATAATGATGCAATTTTATCCATACTTTTGCCCGAGTTATACCTGAACCAGCTTCCAACAGACACAATATAAGTTTTTAAAAAGTTAGCAATGTCTTAACTTATGAAATTTCTATCAATCATTCTGGAACAAGAGAAAAACCTGTGTTTTCTCCGTAGACTCTTATCCAGGAGACTGGCATGAATTCATGATTTTTAGTATTGCACAGACTTGTATCACTTTACCCATAATTATTTTCTTGACTCTTATCACTATATCTTCATTCTACTATAAAGCCGTTGGTCGAGCGGTCTAAATACTCGACACTCCACATATGCTAATATAAGCGACTTGGGACTACCGATTTTTCCTACTGGTCCGAGCCCCTCTCCTAATTTATTACTTACACAGCATGGAGATAGTAGTAATAAAAGGGAGAAACCTGTTCCACCCGTTCAGCACGGGAGTATGGTTGATATTGTTTTACGGTTAATTTCAGATTGAAGATTGTTTCCTAGTCCGTATATAATAACCATATGTAGAGGGTCTCACCTGCCTCTGAACTCACAACCAGAGTACCCTCTACCCCCCCCCCTTTTTATTTTCTTTACAGTCCACTGCTCTTCCAGTGGCCCTGTTATCTTTCGATTCTTATCATGTTATCCATCCTTCTGATCAATTTATTTTCTTTTAGAAATTACTTTTAATGTAGCATCCAAAAATTTGGAAATAACTGTGTCAAAACAAAACATTTCATGAACCACAGCAAGCTTGATAGCCTGCTTTACTTGCCTGACTGAGATGTAGCGATCTCAGTGTCTATATGGACAGCCTTCTCCTCTGGAACCAAATTCCCTCCTACATTATTTTAAGATAAAACTCCTTGTTTAATCTTGTTATAAATTTTGATGAAGCCATACCCTTATTATTTAAGTCTTTTGGTCTTCTTAAATTTCTTTAAGAGTTGCACTGATGAGTATTATTTTCAGGGCATGTTTTGTTAATAACTTTTCCTGAATGGTATACATTTTAACTGGTATAAATACATACATACATACACACACACACAGATATATATATATATATATATGTCTTTGACTTTACTATTCATTTCCTTTACTCTTTATTCCTCTACTGGACATTATTTGAAATGGATTCATAATAACCTAGCCCATTCGGCCTTATTTCTCAGCTCATGGCCCAGTCAGCCCACACTGCCTGCTAGGAGCCACAGTCATATTTCCTCCAGCCGACGCCTCTTCTCCTCGCTTCCCTTCTCTTTTTCCTCTTAGCATACTCCCGAATCCTCTCATCACTCCTGTGGTGACTCCGCCGGCTCGGTCTTGCTAGCCATGGCACCGCCAACTACAGACCCCCTTCGCGCCGCCCCTAGCTGAGTCTCGCCTCCCCTCGGCCTCCCTCTCTCTCGGCGCTGCCTATGTTTTGGCCTTGCCATAGATACTCGCCCCTTCTCAGTTTCCACCGCCAATCTATAATCGGCCAGTCTCCCTTGTGGATTTGAGGTGTTGGCTTCATGGATCTAGCACCGTGGATGAGTTTTGGCTTACTGGATCTGATTTTTCACTTTACTATGGTGGTCTTGTTGTGGATTTGTGGAGCTTTATGAGGGGCTTCAGCCAGTTGGTGCTATGCGCCCAGCCGACGCTACCTACACATGCCTTGGCAGAGCTGAACCTCCGCCAATGTATGAAGGCTTAGCTGGTTCTTCTTCTTTACGACGTGTGCACCCTGGCAGCGGCACGCTGTCGGTGCACAGCTCTGGCACCACCTAGGTCCTCGTCAACTCGCCTTCCGGTTGCCCTTCGCCAGTCTCCTGCGTCACGGTGGCCATGAACCACCGACGCAGTACGCTACTTCCTCGACTTTACCTGGTTTCTTCTCCCCTCCCTACTCCTACTCTTATGCATTCGTATTTGTTATTAGTGTAGACTATGTGTAGCACATGCCTTGATGATTACTCACAAAGGTGTTGGGGGTTTGGTGAGCAACCATGCAAGTGACTAGGCATTGGCATTGCACCGGGGAGCATGTCAATGGCCATGGTCTCATAGACGGCTACTGATTTGGTTTAGTTTTGGGGTTTGGTAGTGAGCAACCGTGGGTTGCTTGGGTTTTTTGGGCGTGCCTTGGAAGGCATTGATCCATAGCCTAAGGGCACATTGGATGGCCATCGTCAGACTATTGTTCTAATATGATGAATTGGTTTTGTTTCTTGTCTTAACGCTACCAACAAGCCTTGCTATTAGCAATCTATTTAACAGAAAGTAGTGATGGTTTTTAGGTATTTACCTTAGTTGTGTTTGTCGGCTCGCAAATGGGGATGGTTGCACTATCCTGTTTTGGCCATGTGGGGGTGATCTTGTGGGAGTACTTTCGGGTCATGGGCTATGGCAATGCTGGATGAATAGTAGAGTTTATATTGGATGGTACGGCTTCTTGGTCATTGCAGTGGCTGTACGGGATTGAATGGCGATGTTTTTTTGTGTGTGTACTGAGGATCTTAGTGTTTCTTTACTAGTTTTCCATTTGACGGTGAGCTTGCAAGCTCACTAGTGTCTAGGAGCGGTGATGCAGGGCATGGTATTGACTATCTTCGCTGAGGGTGTTGTGACGTGTGGAGAGTTTAGGCAGTGGCTTTTAACTATAAGCTCTCACTGTATGGCTTGTGGCAATGAGGCGTTGCACCCCTCTTCTACTGCCTTTCATGCGATTCTGGCTCGTGGTAGTTTTGACTGGCCATGGGTGATAGGTGGCTTTGTGCATGCTCTCAAAGGAGTGAATCCTCGGGTATGGCTTTAATAGGTAAATAGGTAACAAGGTAAGTGTTGAATGCCAGATGATGAACATCTAAATACGCGAGATGGTGCCGATTGGCCCCAGACAATACTGGTATCTCTAAGCGCGTTTTGCCCAAGTGCGAAAATTATAACCCAGATTTCTAATGGCAATTTTAGTACTCAATTTCATTTTACTTTTATTGTCTTTTTGGCTAACTCTTTAATACAGGTATTTGGCGGTGATGATATGGAGTTTTGATGTAATTTATATTTGTTTGATTTTGTTGTAAATGCTAAGTTGTAATATTTGGTGTACTCCTTATTGTTTTGTAAATTTGGAATTGAAATTATGTATGTGAATTTATTTGTCAGGTTTGTTATTGTAACTGAGTCCTTTCTGTAATTCAAATTGTTGATTCTAATATAATCTCATTTGATTTGTGAAAATGGAAGTTTAATTTATTAATGTTTCCTTTTAAAATATTAATATTCTTGTTGACATATTAATTGTCTTCTTAATAGTGTGCTTTTGGTTAATTAATTTTGAGGGTTCTCGCATCCTCCCCCCCAGAATAGATTTTGCCCCCGAAATCACTTACTTGAAGAGGTTAGGATAGCGCCCGTGAAGTTTGTCTTCCTTTTCCCATGTTGCTTCATGAATAGAATGATTCTTCCATTGTACTTTGCAAAAGTAAATGGTGCGATTTCTCAACTTCCGCTCTTCAGACCCCAATATTTTAAGAGGTTGTTCTTCATAGGTGAGATCATCTTGCAAAGGGATGTTGGTATCTGACAGTTTTTCTACTGGTGCTTTGAGGTATTTTCTAAGTGGAGTAGCTGTGAACTCGATGCATGACAAGGGGATGGCACCGTGAGGGAGGGATTGGAGGATTGCCGCTAGGAGGGAGGGGATTCATGCGTGAATGAGGGATTTGGGGAGACGAGGGACATGAGGGAGATAGGGTTTGCCACCACGAGGGAGGATTCGCGTGCGACTTAGACGAAGGGCACACATAGTGCTGGTGATTGGGGGCGAAAAAGAGAGCTTCAAGCGAGTTTCCTGTGTCTCCTTGCGTTTTTGTCAGGCGAAGAACCCAACACCTCTACAAGACACCCTACAACAAATAAGACCACTCTTTCATCTGATGTGGTATCATTCTTCTGATATGGAGCCTTTTGGCACCTTGCCACCATGGAGACTATGGTTGGCCTTAGTTCTTGGCTTCGACGAACTATATATAGCCGACAGCCGCATCCATCTTACTCGTGCTCATCCCCTTCACTCTCCACTTCTCCCTATCACGAGCCAAGTATCAACAGGTCTGACTGAAAGGATAAAATAGACTTTTCATTAAGCTTCCCCCTCCTCTTTAGACCAAAAATAATATTATATTACCTAAAGTGTGTTTCAGCAAATAACAACCAAAATATAGTGTCCCAAGGTAAATTTTACGAATTTACAGTATCCTGTAACTAATTTGGCCAAAATTAAAAGGATGGTGGGCCCACCTATCAGCCCAAATATCTCCTTTTCTTCCTCCTCTATCCTCTCTCCAGAGCTCCTGGCCATGGTCGTCCTCCTCTCCTGCTCCTTCCCTCACCTCCCATCCGACACGGGCCATGTCCTCCTCCGTCCTCCACCTAGCTGCCTCCCTCCTCCTCCACCACTAGTCCCTCACTCCATCTTCCTCCTCCCCAATCACACATCTATTTATCAATCTCCCTCTCTCATCTCTCTCTCTCTCTAGATCCTCCCACCGGTGGCATGTCCACGAGGACCCCCCAACAAGAGCGATCACCTCCCCACCGAGGGCAGTGGCTTTGTTGGTCGCAGCTAGCCGGGAGCACAACCACATCCACAGCTACCGCGAGGACCTCGCTGATGACTTCATCCACAACTACCGCGGGGACCTCTGCTCCATGCCAACAACCTCACCGCCGCCCCTCTGTAGTAGACGCCACCGCAGCCCTTAGCACCAGATCCCGCTCTCGCTCGATCTCCCTCCTCCTTGTCGTCTTCTGCAAGTTCGGTGAGCTCCCAACGTACCCGATGTCTTCATCCACCCAACTGGAGGATGGCACGAAGCTCGCCATCAAGAAGCTCAACGGCCACATGTTCCTGGTGGGGGAGTGCAGCAGTAGACTATAGACATCGTCGAGCAGCTGCCCATGGTGCCACCTTCTTGGAGAGAGGGGAGGGAAGATAGAGGAAGAAAGTAGATTGTGAGAACGATGCATGGGCTCTACCATATTTTTTATTTATTTCGTCATTCTGCACACTAGACTACTTATAGGGTAAACCCTAAACTGAAAACCAGTCCACGTGTTAAAACCACTTCTGCAATGGTACCATCTAAAAGTAAACTCGACTTTAGTCGGTCTTAGGGAGTAAAACAAACAGTATTAATATTTGAGGGGTCAAATATCTGGGTTTCACAATTGGAGGTTAAAATTTAGACTTTTGCAAGAGTTTAAGTTGTCATTTTTTATTTTGTCCTCCAGGAGATGTATGTATTGTTGCCCTTCTAAACTTGCTGCTAATTATCTTCTCGCCTCTCAAAATAGAAAACAAGCTCCTTCTCATGGTTGGTGAAACGACGCTCTTTTGGGAATGTGTCTTTTAGAAAGGGTAAAATCGATAATTTGATGTCTCAATGGAAAAAAACTCAGAGAATGTGATTAGCAACGTTGATATAGAAAAGTGAGAAACGGGACGCAGTTGATGGGATCGAGCCTACAAAAATTACTCAGATAAAGTAGGGAGTTCAGAAATTAAAAGATAAAGGTGAGTAACCATTCCCATTAAGCAAACAACGTAACATGATTACATCGCTGAGCTTTATTTAGGTTACCCCAGCCGCTGCATGAAAAAGCTTCAAAAGCTCAATCTTGCAGTGTCCCTTGTAATACCACTAGAATATAAAGAAAAGAAAAGTGAGAAATGAAACAATTCAAGGGAGAATAAAGGAATTAAAGTAGAGTTTTACTGTCAGATTCATCGGTTTTAGAATGCCGAATAATGGTAGCGTTCACAGAGGTTCCCGGACCGTCCGGGGCCGATCAGCGCCTCTCACTATTATGAACTTCGTCATTCGGCAGAAAATTTAGCCAACGCTCACTTTTACCGACTTGTCTACCAAAGTAGAAAAAGAAAAGCCCAAACAATGAAGATCACTTTGGACCAAAATGTCCTTTAGGCAACAGCCACATGAAGGAAGAGTAGGGTAAGGTGAGGGCACTCCAGTCATTTCACAAGCCAAGAGAGTCATAAGACCAATGCCTCAATGCATAAGCAGGTCAGTCTCTGGGAGGCCTCAACTCACTCCCATTTTCTTCCAACCGAGAGCTCACCCCTAAGACAAAAGCAAAGTAAAGAGCCATTTCCTCTCCTCTGTTCAACCAAAATCGAGCTCAACTATCCCCCACCTAGCCAACCATTTCCATGGCCACCACAGAAAGACTATAAGGGAGAGAACGAAGGAGAGGGGCCAGGACTGTGGCAACAAGCCAGCCAAGAGGAAGAGAAGAGGAAGAGGGATCAAGGAGGAGAGGAGGCCCAACTAAACTGCAACACGGCCGTCCTCATCGTCGTCCGAACCTTGCCTTCCTCAACTCGGCAGCAAGCCAATGCCAAGTAAGCCTCCATTTCTTCCCCCAACGCATTGACGGTGAGCCCGTAGCACCGTCGTGAGCCCTTGGATGGTATGCAAGCTCCCCGGCACATGCACTCCACCAAGTCCCAACACAGTGGCCACCATGAGCCTTGCCAGCCATGCACTCTTAAGAACAGAGCAAGGCAAAAGTAGTAGCTAAATCCAAAATAAAGTGCATGTAGTAAGGAGGGGGAGGGAGTGTTGGACCGTCCCGGGTAGTATGCAAAGTAGAGGCAAAACCGCAGCAAGCTAGTAGGTAGACAAGAGCATCAGTGCTCAGCCACGGTCGGGGCGGACCTCCATGGCAACCTTAGTTGGCGATGACCTCCGAGGAAGCCGAACTGAGGGGAACCCGATGAGGGGCCGAGAGTAGGGCTGACGGCTGGGAGGTCGGAGAAGGCCCAGACCGAGGGGAGCCCAGGGTGGCTGACGCTAATGACTAGCGGGCCAATCAAGGCTGGAACCGGGGGTGTGCGGGAGGAGGCGGCTGGTGGTAGGGCAGCGGCAGATCCATCCTGACCGGCCAGATCTGGGGAGCAGGAGGCGATGTCAGATGTAGGAGCAAAGGAGAATGAGGAGTGGGGGAGGTAGTCCTCCAGATCCGGGTTTAGAGAGGAGGCGAGGAGATACTAGGGTGGGAATGAGGAGGAAGAGGAGATAGAGAGGCCGGTTCGGCCAAGTAAAGAAATAAAGGGAAGGAAAAGAAAAGAGAAAGAGAGAGAAAGAAGAAGAAGAGAAAAGAAAAAGGAAGGGAAAAAAGAAAGGGAAGAAAGGAAGAGGAAAAAAGGAAAGGAAAGAAAAGAAAAGGGGAGAAACAAGAAAAAAAGGGTTTGGTACCGCGTGATAGGTCCTTAATCCTGGGCGTTTTATGCCAGAGTCAGGTTATGTGCATAGAGGCGTCGTTGCTCGCTTAAGCACTAGTTTCGATATGATGTGTTGAGTCGGGTTGACGTCTGTACAGGTGGAGGTCCCAGGTTGAAGCCATCCACACATCGTCCTCGAGGTTAACCAGGCAAGTGCATGGTAGAATAGTGGATTGTGATGAATTATTGGTATTTTGTGTCTTCCATACCATGTTCTACAATACTTTTGATTATATGTTAATCATACTTTGATGAGTGCTGCTTATGATTCAATGCTAATAGTGAAAGCATGTTGCATCACGCATTGCACTCATACACAGACAACAGGATCTACTTCGGTAGATACTCCACGGAAGTGGAGTTTGGATCCCTGTATAAAAGAGGACGGGGATTGAGTGGTTCATCGACGGGTGAATACTCCGCTATACCGGTATAAGCTACAGTTATAGACACATCGCATCGCATTGTATGAAAACAGAACAGAACAGTGAGACAGTTACATATGCATTGCATTGTATAAAAGTGATAACATTAAAACAGATATAGAGATAGTGATGTACAGTTCACAGAAATAGGAATTATTAAAGTGGTGTGTTAACGTCACTGTTTTATCATATGCTTGCTGAGTCTTTAGACTCATTCTTACTTTGTTTGTTGTTTTTTTAGGTGACCGTTGAGGACGTCATGCATGGGCGAGAGTAGCACATGAATAACTACACATGCTAGCAGCACTTCGCATATCAACTTGTGGTAGTATGTTTAAACTCTACTAGAATGCTAATATAGCTACTTAAAATAACATGGTGTATCTGGTCGCTGCTTTATGAATAAAGTAGAGTTTGCTTAAAATGTTTAGCAGCTGTTTAACAATAGTATTATTATGCAATGATGGTAACAGTACTCTAGGCTCAGAGGATGAGCAAGGTGTTACACCCCTGCTCTGCCTATAAAATGAAGGCCCTGCTGTTTGTCTGATTCAGCAAGAATAGAATTTTTTTGTTTACCATAGCGAACAACATAACACTCAATAATGACAGTCAACTGCATTACTGCAACAACACAATGAGAATCGGTTCACTTGTCAGCGTGTGGCAATTCAATTCTGAAGATCATATCATTTACTAAATTCCATGAGGAAGAAACAATGGTTCCAAGAACTCAAGGATGTCTCTCTAAAAAAAAAGAAGTCAATCCTCTCCAAAAACAAAGGAGAATCCAAGAGTGGGCAATTTTTTAAAAGCAAAGCATCTCCAATTAATGGTTAATTTGCATAATGCAAATGGTTCAACTAAAAACACCACTTAATTGTGTCTTTTCTTTCCTTTAGATTTTTCATTCGACCCTGCCCCTCTTCTTTTCCATCCAGAGAGTCCCATGATCAGATAGATCAGCTCCTTTCTCTTTTGCAGATACATGCATATGCATACACACCATCTAATAAGATGGCATGACACAGCCCCCCATCATTCCTCCCTTCCCCCTTTTCCATGTTGGTGTCCACTTAAATGGTGTCCAGCATCTAGAGACTAATATTTTGTCCTCTAAATCTCATATTGAGTCTTTCAAAAAATTGTCCTCTAAATCTTTCCTCCTTCACAGCCTCCTCTAAACTTGGATCCCTAAAATTACTATCTAGGCACTCTATATTTGATGATGATCCACCTCAATTTTAGAGTACCAAAATTATTAGGTGTGTTTTAGAGTATCTGTTGGAGTTTGTTTTTAGCTTTCATACCCAATATTTTAAGATAGGGGGTGAGAAAGAGCATCTCTTGGAGATGCTCTTACAAGCCTTTCCCTCCTTTTTCCCAGCCTTTATTTTCCTATCCTCTCTAGTCTCTACTACATCAGCACGCTACTTATGCTACTAAAAGCAAAGGACACTTTTGCCCACAGCCTCCTCACTGCCTCCCATTCGTTCCACTCATGCTAGCTCTCACCTTATGGGCATAGCCGCATAGGCACCTCACCTCAGTTCAACTTCTCACCACTGTTCTATCACCACCACCACCGCCGTCTCTTCGTACAAGAATGGCGACCGCCATGCCGGCGATACCGGCGACAACGACGACGACGACGCCCTTGCCGGACTACCAGGTGTCCGGCGCAGACGCCGCCCCGCGGCACGGCTCGGGGTCCGTCGGCCCGTTCTTCCTGGTGCTCGCCACCGTGCTGGTGCTCACCGTCCTGTCCTGCTTCCTTGGCCGGGTCTGCGCGGCGCAGGCCGAGGGTCCCGATGAGTGGTATGACTGCACGAGGCTGGCCCGCCGCAGATGCTGGCAGTGGCGGGCACCTCGCCGGCCGGTCGAGCCAGCTGAGGAGGTGAAACGGCAGGCCGCACTGCCACCGCCCGAGCCGTGAGGAGGCAAGGGCACCAGCCTTTCCTTCGCTTCGCCATGCAGGTTAGTATGATAGGAGAAAGAAATAAAAAAGATGCTTGTATATCAATGTAATATTGTAACATTTCTGATGTTTCTTTCAATCCTTGAGTTTTCTTGAAGCTTACTGATTAAAGATGATTTAGCTAGCATTCGTTGCTCATTCCACATCGTCTGTTATTTTTTTTGTCGTCAGACTTGCTCATAATCAGCAGCTGAATATATGTTAGGTTGTTGTCTTTACACAATGATTTTTTTTTGCAAAAAGATATTTCAATCGAAAATAAATAATAACTTGCTAGGCAACTTAAAAAGAAGAAGAGATTGCTGCCCTTTAGAACTGACTAAAATAGGGCCAAATAAGGAGACAAGTGGCTCCCCTTAGTCAAGGGGTAATACAAACAATTATAACATGCAAATATCTAAAGCACAAGCTTCCATTATCATACTTCCATTTATGATCCTTTGATTCCTTTCCAATAAAAGATGAGCCATTATCTTATCAGAAACCTTACCATTATTGGTTACAATACACTTGAGAGAGCAGGTAGGGGGGGTAAAAGGAATAAATCAAAATGAAATTCTACCATCAGGTTACAAACATCTACAAGTGTAAAAGAAAAAGGGAAAAAAATACATAACCCTAGTCTTTAAAAATGAACTTTACACCAGGTATTTTCTTAGTCTCCTTGAGATCTATCTAAGCAATATTGTGTGATTGCTCTATCATCTGAACTGGACGAACTCCATGACACCATAGAAACAACAATTCAAGAACATCCCGAAGTTCCAATCAGTCCATTTTTGTCATCTTTCCGGAGACTTGACATTCTATAAGCTGTACAAAACACAAAATGTGCTAAAAACGCTATCCCTGAACTTCTAGATCGGTTTCATTTGTTACTTGCATAGCCTTGCCATCACGACGAGCAGAGATCCCAACCATCCTCTGGTGCGATGATGTCCGGTGTCGTGATGACAACTGTCTTGCTACCTCCGGATCTTCAGCCTTCCCTAAGTATCTTTTCCACTGAACCTTGTTATGGAACATTGGGAAGAAGCGGATCTGGATTGCGGCATAGCTAAAGTAAGGGATGAGTGTTGCCATCACCACAAAAAGTGTCACCAACCAATATGAAAGGGCCGGCGCCAACTGTTCAATGAAGACCATGTATGCTGTTGTTGAATAGTTTGGATCTACAGCACCATAAGCCAAGAGGAAGAGGTACCATACAGCAATGCTGCCCCATATGAATATGTGCTGGATTATGGTGAAGTAGTTTACGGAGAGTGCCATTTGGCAGTTCACAACCCATACGACGCAAGTGTACATGACAACACCTAGGGCATCCAAGCCCGCAACTTGACCATTCTGACGGAATGCCTGGTCCTCAAAGGCAGTAGTGCAGAAGAAAAAGATTAAAATGGCATTCATTACACCATTAAGCATCCAGCCAAGTATCCGACGCCAGCTGAATAATATATTCTGCACACCTTCTTGGTAGAGCTCCGGATACTGCAAAGTAACATGCAGAACAGGATCTTTATTAAAAAAAAACAGCTAGGTCAAATGGAGGGAAAATTAACATGCATAGCTCCTGCACTTTAATGTAACATGAAAGATACAACGTTATCTTAGTTTGTTAAAGAAGACAATGAAAGGAACTCAAAACACTAGTACAGCACAAATAGGACTTACTGAGGCATCTCTGTGGTAAAATGTCTCCTTGGAATGGATTAAGCAAGAGATCATTAAAAGATAATTAAATCGTATGAAACATATACTATGCGAACACATTACCTAGTCGAGAGGACCAAGAACACAACAAAAGAAGAAATTTTGAACTTAAATCTTAAACAAAATATAATTAGGTAACTTCTCAGCAACCACATAGAGTAGATAGTGTAGTTTCTTCAGAAAGGATGAGGTGGAACATGTTTCTAGATTATTTAGGATGTTAAATGGATCTTTCCCAGTTTTATCTACTACTCTGAAAGATCATTTTTTTCCAAACTGTTTAGCAGTGACGTACCTGTAGACACAGCCTGGAAGACACATCCTGATCAAATACTCCCAATGCAATAACAGGAAGGGAGGTGAAAATGACATTATACAGTGACAAGAACCAGTCATTATAAGCTGGCTTCCCTGAGAAGGATGCAAACGCTTCATACAGAAAGATGGTGACTCCAAAAGTTACATTCTTGTAGAAGAAATAGCATATCTGCACCAAAAAAAAAGATAAACATGATGCTTGAATTTCAATAGCTGATTATTACGTCCAAACAAACATAAAATATACCATCACTGAAATGCGTCGGTAACACCAATGGCCATGCACCAGCAGTAACCGTTCCAGGAAGCGGAATTGGGCGATGGCCACATCACTTGCCATGACAGCCTAAAACGTTGTGAACAGGAACAACAAATCATTAAAAAAAATTATAGTGGGCACAAGCACCTTCACAAAATTTACAAAGCATCAAATTGGTAACCTGCATCCCTTCAACACCACTAATGCCAACCCCTATGTCAGCTTCCTGAAGCATGCCAACATCATTTGCCCCATCACCAATTGCTAAGGTCACTTTATGTGAATGTTTAACAAGTCTTGTAACCTGCACTTGTTGCACCATGTTAATGTCTTTACATCTACGTTTCTAAAAGCAACACTAGGAGAAATGCATAGAAAAGGGAAATATGATCTTCATAAAAGCAAAAAAGGCTGACCAGTGCTTTCTGCTTCGGTGAAGATCGACAACATATGACTGATGCACACTTGACAGCAAGATCCAAGAACTTAAACTTGACATCATCTTCCAAAGCATAAGTTAATGATTTACCATCAATGATCAGTGCAAAAGATTCAGTGCTGGACTGATTTAAGGGTGGAATTTGTTTGATTCCATCCTCTATATGATCCATAACCCTTTTCTTTGACGCCTGGAGAGCCAATAAAGAGAAAAGTACTTATGATGATTTTTGATTGTCTAGGTTTAGCAATTATAAATGTGATTGCCTGTTTTGTTAAACTGCCTTTTTTTCTAAACGTCCGGCGCTGATTGTTGCGAATATAGTCATTCCAAAATTACAATTATTTTACAATTAGAAATTAGAATGACTTAAATATGTAATGATTCAAAAAAAGGCAATTTAGTCATTTATAAACCTTGGCGATAGTTTGTTTGTCCCCATTTTTCTCCAATGCAATGATGTCAAGTGCTTCCAGATTGATGATTATCTGTGTCATTCCTTGTCTAAGTAGGCTACATGCAAAGCTGAAGATGAAGCAGCACATGAATCAGAAAAAGGAAATAACCAGGTTGTACTAAAAAGTTCCTTTTCCATGAAAAATACAATAAATACCCAATATTGATAGCCGTCTCCATTTTGTCACCTGTCAGCACCCATATCTTAATGCCTGCTTGTGCAAGCTTGTCTATGCATTCTGGTACCTGAATATAAATGCACATGCACACAAATGAACAAGCAATATTTGTTAGAATGCATTTGGAAAAAATGGCTGGAAAAGATAGCCTATTCACTAAAAGGCATACCCCTTTCTGAAGTTTGTCTTCAACAGCAGTGGCACCAAGAAGAAGCAAGTCCCGCTCAATGCTATCAGCAGCCTCCTCAATTTTTTCATCTCTGTCAGCACTTACAGAATTTTTGGCAGCGTTGAATTTTTTATCGAAGTTCTCGTACTCTTTCTCATCCAAGACACGGTATGCAAGAACCAAGGTTCTCAGACCAGAGTCCGAATACTCATTTATGTGCCTTTTAGTCTCTTCCTCAAATTTTCTTCCAGTTGGTGCAAGCCTTTTGAACATCACACTGTTCACACGGAGAAGACAGATAAGAAACCATGGACAGGAACACAAGTTTGACAGTTATCTGTGATAAAAGATACGTAAATTTAGAATAAATGGTGTACAAACCTATCAGCACCCTTGCTAAGTAGTAATATCCTTCCCTCTGGTTCCCTGACTATCACAGACATCCGTTTCCGTGAGCTACTGAATTCCAAGATATTTAGAAGCTTATACTTTCTGTAAAAGAATATCAGTGTCAACTTTAGGTAACAAGTATTATGTTTTAAGGAAACAGAGAAAATTGACTTACCTTTTTACAACATTCTGGCTTGGATCCCGTTCACGAACAATTATACCTGAATACCGCTCAGAAGACCGATTGAACTCGTCCTCATCCTCTGCCATCAGTCCTCTCTTGTAAAACTCAAAACCTAATTCTCTTGCTGCAATAACAAATGCAGCTTCGTCAGGGGACTCAGCTTCATATGAAACCTTCCCAGTTTTTTCATCTATTTCAGGTATGCATGTATGACATATGGCTAGAAGACGGAAAAAATCTCTTATCATGTCCTTATTAGGTTCATGAATCCAGTTTCCATCCACAATGCGTTCATCCTTGAAATTAAACCCTTTAACATGAGGACTTTCATCCATTTTTTTCTCATTGTGGTCTCCACTTTCTATGTCATCATCTAATGGGGCTCCTTTCCTCAGAGCCATGGCTTTCTCAACTTCTGTGATACCCTGACCATAGGCAGTGCCAGCAATCGAACACTTAATAAACTCCATCATGTTACAGGTCAACGTGCCAGTCTTATCAGAGAGAATTGTATCAACTTGACCTAGCTCCTCATTTAGATTCGAAGTACGAGCATGAGTTGGCTTATCTGATTCTTCATGATACATTTCAATGTCCTGGTTGATGAACAGAGCCTGCAAGATCTTGACGATCTCAATAGATACATACAAAGAAATTGGGATGAAGTAGCTGTACAACATCAAGGCTGTCAACAAATGAAAGAAAGATGCCAGAGCTGCTCGCTTTGGATCATAAAAGACAGTTGAATCATCTGGGCGAAGATACCACCGTTTCGACTTGCCATTCCTTAAATCATCTTTGGTCCATATACCAAACAAGACTGAACCAAGTAATGCAATTATGAGTAGCGAAGACATCAGCAGGTAAATGATTTTATCCATTTTTTTCTCAATCTTGCTTCTTTTAGATGGTGGATCAGTTGCATTTTGCATCACTTTTGTATCGTGACCTGCGAAGATGACTGCCCCATATATGTAGTCAGTGTTCCGCAGCTTTGAGTCCCGAAGAAGAAGTTGTTGGGGTGACAAAGGATACTGCTGGCCTTTCCATTCCATAGTACCAACAAAAGAGTAGAGATTTGCATTTGGGTCTTCGCATTTGATCGTTTGTTTGAGATTTCCAAAACTAGTATCCTCTTCTAAATCAGATGTCACCTCAAGAGATTTTTTAATTTTCAAATTTGTTTCACCATCAAGGTTCATAGTCTCTACATAACAGATTCCATCCTGATAGTTAGATGAAAGCAGAACCAAATCAGCAGGAAAGAAATTATCCTTCTCCACCTTTATTACATCTCCAACTTTGATATTTTTCCATTTTGTCTCTTCAAATTTGCCATTGCCTCTATGCACTTTTACTATCCGATTATTGAGCTCATGATCCTGGGTGAAGAATTGCGTATACCATTTAACATATCAATAGCATTCAAAATGTACATAAAATATACAAAAACCAATTAAATCTTAGTGATAATGCAGCAAAATTTAAGGCTAATCTTTGTGCAAAGAGACCACTGAGGTGTTTACCGCATCAAAAATTTCCAGCTAAGCTGAACATTGATATATTCACACACAAAAACAAGATGGTTTCTTGTAAAATGAAATCATGTGCCACTATTGAGATTGCATATTCTTGCTGAATCAGTTTACCAGCTGCCTATTAGAATGAACAAATTTGGATCCAGTATAATCCACAATGACATCATTTATTCATATGACTACATCTGAAGAATGCAAAATACTGAAACTAAAAATTTAATGCTCAAAACCAAAGTAATTTGCAACGTAGTTCAGGGCATTGTTCAGAAAGGAAGGTTGTGGCTTGTATAACCAAACACTCATATGAATCAAACAAAACTCGATGAATATTATTGACACATGGTAGGATTTGAACGGAAGGCAACAAGAACAATACCTGCTGTTTCCTCCTCCAATCCTCAACCCCTTCCTTCGCCATGGTCGCCGTAATCACGATGCACAACGGCACAAGCGCACTGACCGCCGTGTAGGGAGCCAGTGGGGTCAACGCGAGGATACCCGAGACTAGGAAGTAGAAGTTGGCCACCCTCCTGAACTGCTCAAAGAGGGACTTGGGCAGGAAGGTAACCAGCGTGTACTTCGTCGTTGACACCTCGTTCAGCGGATATCTGAAGCCCTCCACTTCGTGCCTGTCGGGCTCGTTGACGTAAACGACCCGGGAGAATCCCGTCGTTCCAATCCGCGAGTGATCCTCGCTAGGGCCCTTGCTGAATAGCGAGCAGGTGTAAAGTGCGCTGGGCTTCAGCTTCGGTCTCCTCCTCCCTCCAGCCATTTCCCAACACACAACCAAATCACTGCACCAAGCTAATTTCAACACCCCCAGGAGCTCAACAAGCGCAGGGTTCTTGACGAATGACTAGTGCTGCTGAGCGCTCAATTTGCTCCAAGTTTATTGAGCTGTGGGAGGAAACAGGAGCCCAAAATTATTGAGCTGAAACCGCAATTCACCCGCAAGAAGCGCCAGATCAGGTCCCAACTGCTGGACTCCCACCTGAGCAAGAACAACTCAGATTTCTTCCAAGAAAACACCTTGCAATAAATTCCAACCCTCCTCCCACCCAACTCCACTCCACTCTCACCTACCTAAAAAAGCAAACGGACCACACACGGAGAGACACGGCCGCACAAGGAACTGGACTGGACTGAGCCTAACCAAATCACCTCACAGGAACACCTCAAGAACAAGAGCTCAGGAGGGGAGCTCCAAGATCCCACCCCGCCAGGGCGCCTTGAGCCCGAAACCCCGGCGAGCGCCCGCCTCCCGGAATCGCAGCTCGAGGTGACGGCTCCACCGGAGACCCCGATCCATGCGGCGCTCCTCCCTCGCCCAGCGCCTCCAAGAAACGCCCCGCCCTCCGCCCCAAGTTATCAGGCGCGCGAGAGAGGAATCCCGCGCGGTGGCAATGCGAATGCGCCGAGGAGCCCCGGCGGCAAGTAAGGAAGGTACGGGACCCCACCCGGTTTCTTGCGAGGCTTCCCTCGGCGAATCAGGGACGCGGACACTCGGGGGGAAGGGGAAAATTCGAAGCTTTGGGGAGGAGGAGGAGAAGAAGAGTGGGGGAGGGGAGGCGAGACCGCGAGAGGTCAATGGAATGGAGTAGGAGACGGGGGATGCGTCGTAAAGGACTAAAGGGCGCCGTGTGCGATGGGGCGGGGTGGGTTGGGTTCGGTTGTTGGCGTCGCCTCTGCTGTGCTGTTGCTACCTGTCCTGCCACCGCACTCTCGTGGAGTCGTGGAGGAGTTTTAGGGTGGGTATTTTTCCCTGGCAGACGTAGACAGTAGATCTCTCCAGGGTATCTCCCTCTTTATTATTTTCCTTTCCTCGTCTATATCTACTTACTTTTTGTAACGCAATATTTTATTCTTTATTGCTGTAAAGATATATATTTCAAAATTTTCTACTCTATATCTAACTAACATGTGAATCGTAAGACCACATATCACTAAAATATTAGTGACAAATCTTAAAATAGCACATCTTTAACAGTGGCAAATAATCAATTTCCCTTTTTAGGCCGTTGCATTTATTTATTGCTTGTTATTGGTTCCTATGGTAAAATGCCTGCACAAGGTAGCTTTTTCTTAGGAAATTATACTTCATGGAATTTTCAGAAAAACCACATATTTCGAAGTATTCAATTTCACTGCTCCAATTAACTTTGGGGATTATTATGATTGGGTTGTTCCCCTGACCTGTCTGTTTCATTTGGATGATGTGGAATAAGATGTGTTTCCTTAGGTCTCTTTCTCAACCACTTGTTCAGTCTAGAGTTGCAAGCAAAAATTAAAAAAAAAACTTAAATCTAGAAGTTTCGGGGAAGCAAATGTGTAAATTTCAAACGACCTCCTACTTCAAAAAAATGGCCACCATTGTATCTTACGGAATTTACACTCACACACGAGGAGTTTTCACTCACATGAATCAGTATTTATCATCAAAGATATTTTTAGAAGTCTCACGTATCACGGTCACTGCTCATTACTGAAGTCAAGTCAATCCAATAAGCATATATATCCACTTAAAATTTCCTTTGTACTTTTCTACAATGGTTGCATGAAGAAAAAATGCAATACTAAATTCTTTTAATCTTGTTTACTTCTGTCCCCCAATTTTAAAAGAAAAAGTGAAAGAGACTGCGGCGTCCTAGATCGGCTAGGTAGCAAAGATTATCGAAATTCCGATTAATAATATCAACTTTCTGTATGAATTAGGAGGCCTTGTGCTATCTATCAGTCCACTATCAGGTCTAGACGTCTCAACCTTTGAATTTCTATCTATAAACAAAAAGAAGCCAATAATTTGAGAGATAATGACCGGGTAAGGGATATAGCTTATAAGCTAGAATATACACACACAAGGTTTTTCTGCACCCAGTAGTCATAACAATTAACTTAGAAAAGTAAAAAAAACAATGGCGAGTATTATGTCAAAAATCTGTTAGAGCAAGTCCAATAATGGTCTTATAGCCAAGCTAGTTAGCATTTTTGCTGATGTGGAGGAGAGAGATGAGAGCTTGGCTCTCATGCAAGCAACAAGCTGGGCATGGGAGCCTATGCAGTAGTGGACTCAGATAATAAATGTATGTGAGGAGGAATAGGAAAGAGAATGTGAGACATGGTACCACATAATAATAAAAAACCTTTTGTAGACAAATTATTGTATAACTTGGCTCTTATAACTTGACTTATAGCCAAACACTTGGCTCTATTATTGGACTTGCTCTTAGGACAAAGGAACTGCATATATTCTCGTAAAATCGCTGACGTGGTGTAAAAATTAAGGATCTGTGTGCAAATTTGGGAAACCGAAGAGCCTTTTCGCAAATTTGCCTACGTGGTGGCTGCGCTCTCTAGGGTGGAATCCCTGGAATTAGGTGTCGCTGGAATTAGGTGTCGCTCAATTGGGCTAAAATAAGTTGGTTTATGGTTAAAATTATACTGTAGCTGGCTGAAATTACACTATAGGGCCTGTTCTTTTCGGCTGCGGCTTTTGGCTTTTGGCTGAAATTTTTGAATTTTGACTGTTTACGGTACAGATTACGGAGAGACAAATACTCACTTGCGATTTTAGCTGGTACAGATGTTAGGCTTTTAACGTGTAGATCGTTTAACTTGTAAACCCCGTCTTGGGAAAATACTCCGTTTGAAAGTTAGGTACTGTACCAAAAGCCAAAAGCTGCCGGCTTGTGAGGTAAAGAACAGGCCATATAGCTAATGGTGGCTTATTTGGCGTTACTAAATTTAAAAAAATTAAAAATAGAAAAACAGGTTAGTCCATCACGGACAATATAAACGAATACGAGAAAAAAAAATCACAAAAAAAGCTCAAAAAGTCTAAAAAATAAAATTTATAAATAGTAAAAATAAGTTAGAAACTCAAATTAAAATATACGGAGCCTAGTATAAGAATTCTCGCGCTTAATATAGGAGTATATGTACTTCATGAGAAGACCCTCGTTGCTCTTGCCATTAAGGTCAAACTTCTCTGTACTACGGTGGCACATGCAGAACTTGTACCTTATGGGTCTACAAAGTACAGAGTCCGTCAAGATACTTAGAATTTGACACATAAATCAACATAAACAAATAGGGCTGTTTGGCAAAATCCCTGTATGGATCGAGCTAGGGGTGGCAACGACGGCTCGGCTGGTGAAAGCTTGGTGGAATGGAGGCTCGGCTCGGCTCGGCTCGGTTAGGATATCAAGCTTTTTTGTGGGCTCGGTTCGGCTCGTGATGCGGCTCGAGCCAGCTCGCGAGGGCTCGCGAGCCAGCAACATGTTAGATATATATATAAATCCAATTAAGCATTAGACTAATACGAGATTTTTGCAATGCAAATACTTTCCAGCAACATGTTAGAATGGAAAGCACGATTTGTGATGTTAAAATCAACATTTTGCATCACATTAGATGATTATATGACACATAACTTTTACTTTTAGTTGGCTCGCGAGCCAACCGAGCCTTTCGCGGTGGCTCTGGCTCGGCTCGTTAGATCCCAAGCTTTTTTTGGCTCGGCTCGGCTCGTTTCATTCACGAGCCGAGCCAAGCCTCCACGAGCCCGAGCCGAGTCCGAGAGTGGCTCACGAGCCCGAGCTTTTTGCCAGCCCTAGATCGAGCTTGGTAGAAGCATCAAACGAACAAGCATTTCATGCTAATTGCTTAAATATAACTTAATTATATGAGCTAATTATCTTACGAGCCTATAAAATAAAATAGATTATCTTAAGAAAATATACGCTGCACTCAGGTAGAGTAAAAATAGTGAGGAACAAGAAACAGCTAGAGCGTGACACACGTACAGCCATGTGCCTAGTTCAAGATAGAGATCAATGGGAAATTTAACTTTTTGCCACTCTTAACATTGCCACCTACTTAAATACCATCTCTATATTGCAATTAATATTTTGCCACTCTCCACCTCCGTGGCGCCTACGTGGCCGCCATGTCACGCCCGCGCCGGCCGCGCCCGAAAGCCGCCGCCGGCCTCCTCGCGCTCGAAGCCGCCGCGCCGCCTCGCGCCGCGCCGCGCCTGCCGCCGCCGCCGCCTCCGGGCGCGCGGGCGGGGAGGCCGGGCGGCGGCGCGCGGCGCCGCATGGCGGCGCTGGCGCGCGGGCGGCGCGGCGGCGGCGGCAGCGCGGCGCGCGGAGGCGGGCGCCGCGCCGGCGTGACATGGCGCCACGTAGGCGCCACGGAGGTGGAGAGTGGCAAAATATTAATTGCAATGTAGAGGATGGCATTTGAGTAGGTGGCAATGTTAAGAGTGGCAAAAAGTTAAATTTCCCGAGATCAATTCGCTTTGGTTTCTAAAGACCATTTTTCTACCATAAATATCTTTTTTTATAGTATTTAATTTTTAAACGGAATATTTTTCAAGCTGTGATTTACTAATCATTATAGTAGACACTACAATGATTTCATTTATATCAGCTAAAATTATACACGGGTGTCTATCTCTCTATAAGTTTCTCTACAAGCTATTACTATTTATAAACTAAAACCAAAAGCCATCAGCAAAATCCAATATGAATGTCGATGGCATGTTCTTTTTGGCTTCAGCTTATGTCTACGATTTATGGCTTTTAGACGATTCGTGCGAGAGAGTACGGAGTAATAAAATCTTACATACTGTTTTAGCCAATATAAATGAAGTCGTTATAGTGTGTACTATAATTAACTTGTAGATCTTATTCTGAAAAGATACTCTATTTAAAAGCTAGATACTGTAAAAAAAACTAAAAAAACAATTTTTAAAAGCTAAAAAAAAGAGACCAACTCGAGCAAGACGGGAAAATGTTGCGGTGCAGCCTAGAGATACTTTTCTGAATGTTTGCGCTGATGAGTATATTACTGTCACCTTTCAGAAGCCTTCTTTTTTACTCTATTGATAATGCGCTAGCCAGTGAAAAAGGTATAGAAACTACTCTTTATTACATTTTTTATATATATTATTTTTTGATGAATATATATTGTTAATATAGATTTTTTTAGAGAGAAGTAGGAAAGGATCCTAATGCGTATGCACTAACAGTAATAATAGAGAGAGAGAGCTAATTATGTACAAGAAGAAAGAGAGAGAATGTACAATCCCAAAGGTTGTATAACAATTAGGTACAATATGTTAGGTGCAATCCTCTGAGCACCAAAGCAACATGAAAACTTTCACGATGAAATAGTATATGGAGTGTTGTAGCACCTTTTAAACTTTCAACTTCAAACTCAAAAACTATTAGAAGAAACAAAAAGGATAAGTTTGTGAATTGTCCTCGCAAAAAAATGTTATGAATAATACAATTTTGTATTTTTCTTTTCATTTGGATTCATCATTTGCCAGAGTTCTCTCTCTCTCTCTCTCTCTCTCTCTCTCTCTTTTTTTGCTTTAAGATAGAATGAAATTAAACAAGGAAATTATACATATACTGAGAAGGCACGATTATTTTATACATATACTGAGCTTTTTTCCAAAAATTTTCATGTTGATTTAATGCCCTAATCAAAAAAGGGTGCACGATTACACCCTAAATATGAATTGCATCTGTAACAAAAAAGAGACAATTTCCATGAAGAAAGGCACATTTCCTGCCAACAGCCTTTACCGAAAGTGCAACCGTAGAATTGAAAGAGTCTGTTAATACGTACATATACTTATAAATATATTAATATATGTATCTTTAATTAAATGAAATTAATGGCTCACAAAAATTGTCATAAGGAATATTCTATATTTTTTGACGTGATGGAGTTCTTTAACTTGTATGAGCAGGCAAATAGTTATTATGCCCAAGAAAATAAGAACCAACGACACTGACAGTGACAACAAACCAATGGACGAAAATCAAGTCAGATAGCAAGTTAACAACCATGAAGCAAACAAGGCTGCGATCAAATTGGCTTATGAACAGTGCTCATGGCTTATTTGGCACTATTCATAAGTTTCGTCTTTTTCTGAAATTTTGGTTTTTTGTTGAGCTTTTTTGTCGGTTCTTTTTTTTCCCGTATTCGTTTGTATTATACGTAATGGGCTAACATATTTTTTTTATTTTTAAATTTTTTTTAAATTTAATTATGCAAAATAAGCCTATGTCACCATTCTGATTTTTTTTGGCCAAACTGATGTTTTCAGCCATAAGCCACGGGCTTTTAAGCCAAAACGATCACCACCTAAATCAGTCTTTGAAAAAACTAAATCCTATAAAAATCATTTCACTGATTTCAAAACTAAAAATATATGGTAGAACTTATCGAGTGAAGGGATGGAAATCCTATCCAATAATATATATATATATATATATATATATATATATATATATATATATATATATATATATATATATATATATATATATATATATATATATATATATATATATATATATATATATATATATGCGTGCATGTGAAGTGAAATTATAATACTTGTCAAAAGGTAGGCAGGAGGTCACCCAGATTCTGCAAGTATCACATCAAATGATAATGACGTGCCCTAATGATGCCTACTGGCTATTCGAGCATTATGGAGTAGCAAATTTGTATGGACAAAATTTTGCAATATGATCTTATTTGGAGTAAACACTACAAGAGAAGTGCCATTTTTTGACATATCATTTATGTCATAATATCTAAAATTATGTCATAATTCACCTTTTATGACATCTGTGTGACGAAAATCGTTATGTCAAAAAATGAGCGTCACAAATTTGTTTAATGACGTTTGTTTGTCCCGTGTCACAAAAATTATGACATTCATTTTAATGTCACAATAACTTATGACATTTGTTTTATGTCACAAAATCCTAGGCCTTGCCACGTGGCGGCATTGCCACGAGGATAAAAACGTCATAAAATGTTGACGTGGCGACGTGATGATTTAAAAACGTCATAAAAATGCTGACGTGGCGGATATAAAACGTCATAAAAATGCTAACGTGGCGGCGTGGAAGATTTTAAAACGTCATAAAAATGCTTACGTGATGATGACGTGGCGATTTAGAAACGTCATAAAATGTTGATGTCACGACGTGGCAAATTTAAAAACGTCATAAATTATTTGGGCTGAAAAGAATTGGGCTTTTTTCTCCGCCCGATGGGTACCATTTTTATGATTGCAGCCTATATTTTTTTCAGCCACAAATTTGAGCCCATATATTTTTATCACCCATACATTCAAACCATCCAACAAAATGCACAAATAGTTCTTGTCTCAACACACATTCAAATCAAATCGGGTGATATTAAATATCAAGCATTTCATGCATCACCAAATTCAAAACACATAAAGTTGGTGTCTCAACACAAATTCAAAACACATATAGTTGTTGTCTCAACCTCATCACATGTATCCATATCAAAATGATAACTCTAGCCACCAAAATTTCATCTATAGCCTAAGTTTGAGAGCTTACTACTCGGCATCGATGATGCAAATTTGCTGCCAAACAAGGAACGAAGGAAGCCTTGGATCTCACTTCTTTGCTTCCTCGACTTCTCGTTTCTTCGCATGCTTCCTTGCTGCATCATTCGATCCTCTACACCTCGCATTACCCATCCGTGCTCGAAGCTCTGCCGCTCCTGCCTTCTCGGCATGTAGTTCGCTCTCAAGCTCATGGACACGCTCATTCATTGCAGCGACCTTGGCATTCCTCTTCATTCTGCAGATCGCAAGCCAACATTTCAAGGAAAGTTGATTTTGGAAGAACTTGAGCTACAGCTTGGATAGGAGTCTTGGATCTTGCCCTTCTTGTGTTGGTTGTGCAATGATGGCCTCCATTTGAGCCTAACAATAGCACAAAACATTCAGGTTTCTTGTATCCCAACCGTTGTTCATCATATAAGATAAGATAGAGAAAATGTACTCACAATGGCATCCCGCACATTCTCACTAAAACTCGACTTGCTCTGCAGCAGTGTGTCCTTGAAAATATCAATTGCACTTGGTGGCGCATCCTTATATTTTTCTTGCTTACGAAATTACATGAAAACAGCAAAATAAGTTAACCGAACAGATTATTACAGTTATATGAATATAGTTCTTCAAAAGCAGTCCTATCTCGATAAAACCAACATACAATTAGGTCTAATTATTTTCCAATCTTAAAGAATGTTTAATATTCATTTGTTTAAATCTATATAGCTATTGCACGGTCTTTCGTGGATAATGGATATTTGCCAATGTTATGAGAAGTGAAAGAACATATAATATGAAAGGAAATATAGGATTTAATTTCATTATAAAAGTTACAAAATGTTAATGATACTGATTTCTTGATTATTTTTCATTTCCAATGGCACAGTGAAAGAACAGAATGAACTCATGAATATGCGATCAGTCTTTGTTGAGTCTTCCATATTCAACACATCCATTACCAATAAAAATTGATTCTTTTCAATCTAGTTTGCAAACTACCTTTGTCGCAACTCATGAATATATAGGCTGAATAGATCATCGTACCATGAATTCTTGAACAACAATCTAAGGTTTAGTATCACCGCAATCTTGCATGACCAATATATAAAGTAACAAATACGAAAAAACTAATAAAGTGCATGAAGCCTTAAGTTGGATCCATGGTCATTATGAAATTATTATCTAGAGCTTAGAATGGGAAAATGTGAAACAAATGGCAAGGAACTTATATTCATATGTCATACCATTAAGATGAACATAAAAGCATTTGAATGAAGCATCGAAGAAATCGAATCAAATACTCGGTTTCCACACAAACAATTGGTTTCAGATAATCCAATCAAGCAGAGGAATCTTAGAAGTGATAACTTGTGAGCATCTAGAAACTACCACAAAGGTAAAGCCAAGGCAGTCACGAGCAAAAACATAACCATGAAGGTAGTAAAAGGGAAGCTAATACTAGAAAAAGAACCACATCCGAGCTTGTACGGTAGCTTTAATTATTTTCTAATCAAGAAAACTTGCAACTCAATTGTGGTTGAATGAAATGATTCAGAGTGAGACATCATCAATTCGGTCAAATCATGATGAGCCTTATAGTCGATTGTATGGATTGTAATTTGTACTCAACATGTACAACAACATCGGCAAAATTATAAATGAAGCAAAGCAGTCCACATATGGAGGGGGAGCAGGGACATGACACTAGATAAACTGCATGAGCTAGAGAAAGGTCTAGAGCTATGGATTTACAGATGCGCTACACAAAGGTAACACAACTGTTCACCGTAATTTTTCCCCTAATTCCTTGAGTGTGCAATAAACCAATATGAAATATCCTCCATCGATGCAGATCATGCAACAAGAATCTGATTTCTTAATTACAAGGTCATCACAATGTCTCATATCTTTTCCTTATTCTACAAGATTTCCTTTTATTTAAGCATGTGTTTTGTCTCTTCACAAGATAAATAAATAAAGAAAACGAAAGTCTATAACAAAGAAAGCTGTCGATCAAACAGAAGATGGTGATAGTTAAATCAACCTTGGATCGAAGATTTGACAATATTTGAAACTATGAGAAAAAAGTATTTAATACTTTGAAATGTATTATTAAAATCTGAGTTTAATGCTAGATTTTTTTCGTGCAGGAAGGCATAGAGAAAGCTTGAAATTTAGGTTAAATGTCAAGCCTCTCCCCATCCTTGTGCCTCAAAATGAGGATCCTAAAACCTAATCCAGTTCGGAGAAATCACTTTACCAAAATTACCTCTTCTGCTAGCGTTGCAAAGGAGAATATAGGGGTAGCGGCGCAGATCGGAGGACGGCGGCTCGGCGAGTGGGGCGGCGCAGATCAGAGGACGGCGGCTCGGCGGGTGGGGGCGGCGCAGGTCGGAGGACAGCGCAGCGGGTGGGGCGGCTTGGCGGATGGGGGCGCGCGGTCGGAGTTGGCGGGTGGGGGCGGCGGGTGTCTGGGTGAGGAGTGAGGACCGACTCGGGAGCTGAGGGACCGAGCGAGTGACCGAGTGTGGGAGTTGAATTCCAGCACCACTTCCACCAATTTTTCTTTTCTTTTTTTAAATAATTCCGTCGCTTATCACGGGTGAGCAAGGCCATTAAAAACTAGTTGGTTGGGCCCCGAGCAAGCTCATTAAAAAAGCAGTTTGTTGGGCCACGTGGCGGTGGGACCTATCTTGACAGTGGGCGTATGCCAACAAGGAAAATGATGGTTTAAATAATTCAATATAATAATTTGTGACGCTTTTGTTTTGTCATTAATTTATGACATTCGCAAAGTAGCCCCTATGACACAACAAATATTGTCACTACATGGATATATAATAATTTATGACACACCGTTTGTCATTAATTTATGACATTCGCAAAGTAGCCCTAATGACACAACAAATATTGTCACTACATTGATTTAGACTTGCATCATGACATTTTTTGTGACATTCATATTATTGTTGTCACTAAGCCAAATTACCTCTACAAAAACGTCATAAACTAGATGATTTAGTGACATTTAGACACTTTGTCATGCCATATATGTCACAAAATGACACATCTCTTGTAGTGAAACGTAGGATTTTTTTAGTAAAAGTGGATAATTCCTGTTAGTATAGTTAATTTTGTCCTACAAGATCATGAGCTAGATTAGCACTATTTACTATAGTTTTAAACATTTATGTTACAACAAACATCAAATTCTCAGAATATTGGGAAACTGGCTTATGATGCCCCCCTTTGGGCATAAGGATTATTGTCTGGCCTACCCAACACTAAATTTGTTAATTTTTTGTTGTAAGTTTAAGCTCTATTAAGTTGATTTTGATGATAATGATAAATACAATTGTGAGACTAATATGTTATTTATTATGATATTGCTTAATCTCATTTGGATGAAAGGTGAAAAACATGAGAGGTATGCATTCAATATCACATTCTTATCTTATTGCATTTCTCAGATCCGAAATATAGAATGAATTTCACCAAATAAGTCAAACTTAAATATGTGCATATACTTTCACAATACATTATTGTATGTACACATTTAGGGGGAGTTCACTTTATGTTTTGTGGTTTTATTAGTATTGATTCATGTTCTATTTCCGCATATTAAAGATTTGTACTTTGAAACATATCCTTAAACATATATAGATTGTGCTTGCAATTCAATTTTTATCAATTATTTGTTGAGATTGTCATGAATTACCAAAAAGGAAAGATCGTAGAATCTAGTATCTCCATTATATGTTAATGGTGAAGTTTGGTAATTGATGGCAATTATTTTATAGACTAACATTTTCCATGAGTTAAATGAATAAGTTAAGTTCCATAAATAAGGAAGAGTTGAGATGACTTCATGTGTTGAAGATCATCAAGTCAAGTATTAGATGCATCATGAGTTGATGTATGTTCAAGAGGAGATGATCATATGTTGATCATCAAGTCAAGTAAAGATCCATCATGTGTTGATGGAGTTCAAGTGAAGGATACATCATGTGTTGATACATGTTAAGACTATGACTCAAGGCAAATGTATAGCTAGCTAGGGCTAAGTATGTATTTTTAGTCTTTTACCGGTCTTGGTGTTTGGTTGGAAAATCAGATTGCCGTACTATTAAGAGGGGTCATGTCTAGTAGCTTGAGTCACATCATGTATTGATAGCTCAACCTCACTTTCTCTAACTCTCCTTGCCATAAGACTTGTATTTGCGAATGTATTTTAGAAATAGTTATGGCTCATGTGTTGAATCCTTGTAACATGGGACTATACATTGCAAATGTGTTTTGCAAGCGTTTGAAGTCCATGTTTTCATTCTTTGTAGTACGAGGCTTATATTTACAAATATGTTTTGCAAATGGTTGAAGCTCATATATATAATCCTTGTGTCATGATTCTAAAAGTGTGCAAATATATTTTGCAACTTGTTGAAAATCATAGATAATCCTTGTGTGCATGATACTGTAGTTTGCAAATGTGTTTTGCAAAATCTGTTGAAGTATATGCACTTCTCAGGGAAATCAGAACTACCGTAGTATATTCTGCATTACTACTGCTAGTTAGAACTACCGGCGTTGTGACCATGGAACTACCGTGTCTATGGTGGTCGGAAGACCTGTGTGGTCGAAAACCATTATGGTCGAACCAATGTGGCTGAAAACCTGTGTGATCGAAGATCAATATGGTCGGAAACCAGCATGGTCGCGCCGACATAGTCGAACCAACGTGGTCGATGACCTGTGTGGTCGAAGATCGAAGTGGTCGAAACCAACGTGGTTGAAACCGACATGGTCAAGATCTGTGTGATCGAAACCAAGGTGGTCGAGATCTATGTGATCAAAGACCAACATGGTCGAACCAAGATGGTCAGATCCAACGTGGTCGAGATCTGTGTGATCAAAACCAACATAGTCGAAACCAGCGTGGTCAAACTAGCGTGATCAAAACCGACGTAGTCAAGATCTGTGTAATCGAAACCAGCATGGTCGAAAACTAGCGTGGTCAAAACCAATGTAGTCGAGACCTGTGTGGTCAAAATCAACGTGGTCGAACTGACATGATTGATACAACGTGGTCGAAGATCGACGTGATTGTCGGGACCCCGGATTTCCAAACCCGGACCCTCTGTGTATCACAGCACTAGTTCCAGATCAAAGCTAGTGCACGATTAAGCGTAAATGATTCATAACCAACCACGATTTATTACAATAATAAAGAGTACTGACCATCAGGTCTCATTATTACATTGGAGGTTCCAAGGCCTCACACAATCAAAAATACAGCGGAAGCAAGGTAAATTCAATGGAGACCCATCAATATGCCACAGGCAGTTGACTGGGGAAGCGCGACCTAGAACTCCTGAAATCCTTCGTCAAAGCCACCGGTGAAGTAGTCGTAGTCTCCTTCTTGGGCTTCGTATTCCTCTGATTATTATTTTTGAGTGCAGCATGTGAGTACATAAAGTACTCCGCAAGTCTTGGGAAAAATGCAATAGATGCAAGGCTTGACAAAGGAAGGCTATATGGTTCTTTTGCACAAAGCAATATTTTAATTTCAATTACTACTAATTACTTTCGAAGGCATCAATTTAATAAAGTAAACGTTTTAACAGAACTATCATTAACTTTCTAGTGAAGGTTCCATCTACCAATACTAGCTAACCAATTACAATTGATCAAGTTTAAAACTGCGGGTTCCATCCACCCTCTCTGGCTCCAACTGCCAGGATTCCCTTCCAAGAGTTCCCTCCACTCTCGGAATACAAAAACTTTGATTTAAAACCAAAACCAGAAATCTACCATGTGAATGCATTCCTTGCCCGCCTTGACCGTGGGCACGGCTATTCGAATAGTTTGACACTCTGCAGAGGTTGTACAACTTTACCCCCAAGAGATAAATTATCTTAATAGTCACCACGCTTCCTTTGGCATGAGACACAAATAAATTATCACAAAGTCTTTACCTCACTCTAAACTAGCTAGACATCACCCGCTGAGGTTTCACCGCAGAAGGGTTAAATCTACCCAATCCGAAGCCCCCTCTTGCGCCATATGAGTACAATAAATCCTGTCCCTCACTTGTGAATAACCATGAAATCCTCGCACGCACTTTCCACTGGTGACACCTAAACTAGACTATCATGAGTTAATCAGCTAGGTCGTACCCATATAGACTTAGGGTTGTACGGTAGTGCTCAGTCTGGACAAACACAAGCGTCGGTCCTTAGTTGACTAGGGTGGAACATACACTTTACAAGATCTCGTGCTTCCTGCATCAATCCAAACCAACCATCCACCCTAATCTAAACCAATTTCCAATTTTTTATTTTATTTTAAAGGATTAGTGGCAACTCCAATCACCACTAGACTTTAGAAACACAAGTTATTACAACAATTCATAATTTCCCAATTTCAAGATTTCAAGGGTATTACATAACATGACTAAGCATTATACTACCATTCTATTATTCGTAAAATATTATAATACTCTCATTATTGAGGCAAAGGAAATTCTAGGGTGACAAAGGTACATGGCATTCAACTCAATTGAGGGCATAACAAAGTTGGATTAACTAATACCTTAAGATTTGAACTAATCTTGTATGTAAATAGCAATGCACATAATTTAAAATAATTAAAACATTTCAAAATCATAGGTTCAAGATGATCACAGGAGACTTGCCTTCTTTCACGCTCTCGAAGTCTTCCTGGAAGTATTTAAATTTTTAATCTTTTATTTTTATGCTGAGATTATGACAGGTGGGACCCACTGGTCAGTGAGCCCACGGGATCAGCCTCTGACATGTGGGACCCACTGGACAGTGAGCTCACTGGCTCAGCCTCTGACATGTGGGACCCACTGGACTCCGGGCCCATATGTCAGTGACCAGCGCAGACGGGTGGGGCCCAGACGGCAGTGGCCAGCGCAGATGGCGGCCGCAGACGTGTGGGGCCCAGCTGTCAGTCTCGGGAAAATAATAGAAAGGCTCAACCTCAGCGTGCGGAGCCGGGGGCTCGAACGTGCGCCGAGGGGGAGAAGAGAGCGTGCTGCTAGCCAGTCGGATGGGGAGGCTTTGCCTACCCATATAGGGCAAGCTATCCTTTTGAGGTACCTGCCGGAGGGAGCCGGGGAAGGTGGCCGGAGGCAGGGGCGCCGACGGCGAGGGGTGGCCGGAGAGGTTCTGGTGACGCCCAAAATGCGATCCCGGTGCAGAGGCGGTGCTGGTGGAGGGGTCAGCGGGGTCTAGTGACGAGCGGAGGTGGCTGGCGGCAAAGAGGTGGCGGAGCGAGCTCGGGTGCTCCGGTGCGACGGCGCTCTGGAGGCGGGGAGGCTCGGCCGAGGTGCTGGGGAGGATCGCACGGACGTGAGGAAGCTCGGGGTGGCGGCGTGGGCTCTGGGGAAGACCGAGGCGACGGCGATTGCTCGCCAGAGTTCTTACCGGGCGCGCACGGGGAGCTCTCGGTGCGGCGGTGCTCAGGGCTCGGGGTGAGAGGTGGAGAGCGGTGGGAGGTGGTGCGGCGAGAGGGGAGGCCGAGGGGGCTATTTATAGGGGCGAAGGGGGAGCAGGGGAGCGGCAATCACTCGCCGGTGCTGGCGGCCGGAAAAGGAAGGTGCGGGGAGAAAAGGAAATAGGGGGGCGGAGAAGGAAGGGAGGCGCAGAGTATTGGGGATTTGGTTGCGGCGGCATCCGGGGTTTCCAAAACCAGAGGGCGGCAAGGAAGGAAAGGCGGAATCCTCGGAGGACTCGGTCGCCGGCGCAAAGAAGGAAAGGGGAAGAAAGAAGGAAGGCGGCTTCACGGGAAAGACGACGGCCTGACAGGCGAGGCCCGCGCGCAGCAAGAGAGGAGAGGGAAAGAGCGGGCGGTGCGGATTGAGCCACGTGGCCGGGAAGGCGGATCCAACGGCGGTCGTGGTTAAGTGAGATGGAATGGTTAGATGGGCCGGGCGCGGGGACGCGGCTCATCCAGGCCGTCCACGCGTCGGGCGAGGAGGAGAGGAGGTGGGGTGGCCGACGGGCGGGCCCGCGAGGCAACGAGGAGAGGGGAGTGCGGCTGGATGGGCCAGCGGTGGCGTGGCGGATCTGGGCCGTCCACGCGTCGGCCGGAGGGCGAGGAAGGGATCTTAATTTTAGAATTTGATTTTTATTTTCAGAAAAGGCTAGGAAATTAATTAAGCCTCAGAACAATATGAAAATACCTCCAAAAATTCCAGAAAAATTCACAGAAGCTCCTGGACATATTTTGGACTTAATAAAATTATTTCCAACTACTGTTGGTATTTAATTTTCATATTTTAAATTACTTTTTAACTTTTAAAAATAGGTTTTAAACTCTAGAAAATCCAGAAAATCAGATAAAAGCCAAATAAAATCCAATTACTTTAAAATAGTTAATTTGAATTTAAATTTCTCCAGAAAGCTAACTTTTGGGATGTTACAGTGATGGTCAGAGATCTATGTGATGAAAGATTAACGTGGTCGAAGATTTACAAGGTCGATATGGTCGAGACCTAAATGGTCGAAACCAACATGATCAGAGATCAACGTAGTCGGAGACCTATGTGGTCGATCCGGAGAACGTAGTCGAAGATCAAAGTCAAAGACCAGGATAATCGGAGACCTGTATGGTCGAACCGGATAACGTAGTCAGAGATCTGAGTGGTCGAACCATCCGACGTGGTCAAGGAGTAGTGTAGTCAACGATTGGTGGTACTTTTGACCAGCTCTGTGTGAGCGGTCCGATCGGCCTGTGTGAGTGGTCCGGTCAACGAGCGATACTACCGGCTCTGTGTGAGAGGTATTTCCGATTTGCAGAACGACCGGCTTGTGTAGCGGTACGTTTTTCCAAAGAGACAACTGTGTGGAGTCGTCTCATCCCCAAGGAAATCGGTAGTTCCGCACAAGTGCTACGATGCTTCTGATGATCGGTAGTACCCAACTTTGCACGACGAAACTACTGGATTTACTTGCAATGGCTAGTTTTCTGTCCGTTGCTGAGAGGAGCAGAAGTACCAGTCGTTTGCCTGTGGTACTTTAGGAAATCCTGTTTTTCTATCCCAACAATTAGTTTTGAGGTGTGGGGTATATATAGCATTGGAAACGTTGTGCGCAGTGATCTTCTCAAAGAAGGTTGTGAGAAGACCCGGTAAAGTTGTGAAGGTTAGGGCTCACCTACCTGGAGCAGGAAGGAGCTACCACTAGTGGATTGAGGTGTTTCGACTTAATTTGTGGAGTTGGTCCAATTCATTTGGGCTAACCTTAACGTGAACTAGGGGAGATCGGCAAGTCTCCCAACACCACGGTAAAAAAACAACTGTATCAATTGTGGTTTATTTTCTTGTGTTCAATTTACGTTCAAGCAATTTGCATTTATATAATTAAATTGATTGCTTGTCATCTTAAGATTGCAAACCTTGGCATAGGGTTATCTTGTTGGTGCACTTAGGTGAAGCCGATTGTTTTAGGCGTTATTTGTGCTAAACCTTTTTGAGTTAAGATTCCACATTATTTACTTGGTTTAGCTAAATAGAAATTGATAATTAATTAGAGAAATATTTTTAGACCACCTATTCATCCTCTCTAGTCGGCCTCCTCGGTCTAACACTTATTTCCAAAGAACAAAGAACAAATAATTTCTATATTTTTTTCTCTTATTCATTGCCATTTTTTCATTACCTTTGGAAACATGATATGATTTTCCGTTTTCATTTGTCGATATTGTCATTATATCCACACTTCCTATTGTTAGTTAGCATTCTCCTGTTACCATCATTTTATTATTTTTCTTTTTACAGATTTTTTCCCTAGAGTTAGGTTGAGAAGGGTTCTCCCGCATACAGATGTAGGTACATGTACAATAACTACCATCAAATGTGACTCGCGATTGATGCAAACATTTAAAATGCAAACCAACCACCCTATTTTCTAATGATTGTAATGCTCTTTCACAAATATCAAAGTACTTTGAAGGGCTTGGATAGTACATGTACCTATACTTACATGCACAGATATTTCTTTTTAAAATGAAAATCCATTGTCCTTTTTGTTATCTGTTACAGGAATGTCGTTGTAACTCATGTGACCATTGAAAACTCCCATATTTTTGTCTACGAACAGTCCTATGCAAGTGTATTGTTTGTATATTTTCTAGGACATATCGTCATAATAAAAAAACAAGTTGCCATGATGCTCCAGGAAGACTACAGTTGTTAGGGTAATAAACTAATGGAAATGTGAAGTGCCCAATAAAACTGTCTCCCTGAGGATGAATAATACCAAGAAATTAACAAATTACTTCCCCTGTTTGGCTTATCCTTCGTCTGTCACCAAGTGCAGCAGAGACAGAGAGACAGAGAGCATGGCCCAAAAATGGTGAAAAAATAGCTACAACACAAAGGACAGCATTACTCAGGTTAACTAATTGGTTGTACCCGGGAAGCAAGACGAGAGGGTTTTGTGCTTGGTTGGTGGACGGTGCTGATGTGAGCATTGCCGACGCGCCTCGTGCCGGATTAAACCATATATATGTGCCGCAATTATCCATTCATTTAAATGGTTTTATCTAGTGCAATTATTTTAACTCAAAATGCATGTTTTTAGCAAGAGATATAGCTGAAATTAACTTAACCATTTTCCTTCTTTAAAGTGGGAAGCTGATTTTGTGAATCTATTTTGCTGCAGAGTTGCACATGGTGTGCAAAGTGCTTGCAGGCCCGTTCGCATTATAATGAGTTATATTTGACGCAACAATTACGGATATTTGACGCAACAATCATAGATAACTCTAATTGTGCTCCAAGAGCCCTGCAGAACTTATGAGGTTTACACGATTAGCGCCGTGGATGAGCTTGTATTGCATAGTTGGCTTGGAATATTCAAAAAGGTGCGTTCTTTTTAGCTGTAGTTTCTGACTGCAGCTGATGGCTTTTGCTCCTAGCACGAGTGTTTGTGCAAACGAACTAAATGTTGATAAGCCGCTTTGAAAATGTTGTTTTAGTAAACCGCTTTAAAACAACAATAAAAAAACCGTTTTATTTATTTGTTAGAAGAAATCATAAATTATAAGATATAAACTAAAAAAAAGAACAAAAATCTTGATAAAGCAGGAAATAGTTACGGTGAGCAGAGGTTCTTGTACGAAGGCCGAGCTTCCATGGTCTTGACCGATAGTTCGGCTAGCGTGCAACATGTCACATCACTGGATCTTGCGTGCCAGTCTTCCGTTCAGCTTTTTGATGTCGTCCTTGTTCAGTGCAACATCTTTTTCTAATTATTTTCAAAATTTCTGACGCTTGATTTTTCACATATTTTCACCGTATTCTTATTTTCACCAAATTTCAAAAAGAATGGTAACTAGTTGATAGAGATATATTACCTTAATTAAAGATATATATGAAAATACTGGGACTAATATCAGAATATGTGGTAGTGTTACTAATGATTTTTCTGTTAAGATAGAACTACATTAAGAGTTAGCGTTGAGCCCATACAATTTTGCCCTAGTGATGAACGAAGTCATGTGAGGCATAAAGAAGATATTCCTTTGTGTATGCTTTTCACTGATGATACTGTGTTAGTTGATAAGAGTAGGATAGATGTTGATAGAAATTTGGAGTTATAGAAGACCTTAGAATTGAAAGGTTTTAAACTTAGTAGGACTAAAACTGAGTATATGATGTGTGTTTTCAGCGATGCCAGAGCAGATGATGGAGATGTTGGCCTGGACGGACAAGTATTGCCTAGGAAGGACATGTTTTGTTATTTGGAATCGATGCTGTAGTGGGACAATGAGATTGATGAAGATGCAAGCCACATGATAAGAGCGGGGTGGGTGAAATGACGCCAAGCATCTGTGTCCTGTGTGATAAAAATATCCCTCAAAAGTTAAAGGGTAACTTCTATAGGACAGCGATCAGACCCACGATGCTATATGGAGCAGAATGTTGGGTGACTAAAAGATAGCATGCACAGAAGATGAGTGTAGCGGAGATGAGGATGTTGCGGTGGATTTGTGGCCACACAAGGCGGGATCACATCCACAATGATGATATACGTGATAGGGTGGGGGTAGCACCAATTGAAGAAAAACTTGTCCAATATCGCTTAAGATGGTTGAATTTTAAGACGTGTTGAAAACGTAAGAAGAGGTAGAGGTCAACTAAGACCGACGTGAGAAAAGCAGTTAAAACATACTTGAGGAATTGGAATGTATCTAAAGAATTAGCTTTGGATAGGAGCGCATGAAAATTAGAGATCCATACACATGAACCATATGAAAGTTTAGGGGCGGTGTTTTAGGCTCTTGGTTCAGATGGCAGGTTGTATGCCTTATTGTTTTAGCATTGTAAGTTTTCAAGGCTTTCGTCTCTTTAACCTTGAGGAGATTTTATTCCTAACCTATGCCAACTTGTTTAGGACAAAATGCTTTATTGTTGTTGTTGGTAACTAGTTGATAGAAAACTGCAAGACAAATTTAGGGGAAATTCAAGTTTTGATCCTTTGATCAAACAATTTTTATTACTTAACCCCTATTCAATTTATTTTTATTACTAATCACTCGTAAATTTTATTTTCAAATATGGTATTTTTGGCCATACCATCACCTATAACATGATAAGACAACACTGCCGCATCATGAGTTAAATATATCTAAATGGTACTTCTTGCCATGTCATTGGTGCTCCATGGCCAAACAAGACTACCGTGCCAATGGTGCTAGAGTGGTAGGATTTAGCCACGTGATGATGACCGATCAAATGGATCAGAATTAAAAATAAAGTTGGCAATAGGTTACTAATAAAATATTATCAAAAATGATTATTTAATAAAAAATCCTCCCAGATCCTATCCCTTTTAGACTCTAGAATATTAAAATCTCGTACCCTATTCCTTTTAGAAGCTAGAATTTTCCGAGGTCCCACTTTTGTCCTCAACTTTCGGTGCATGTCTCATTTTGGTCCTTGCATTTAATTTTTATTGATGGGAACGGTTTTTGATACCTTGGCCCATAGTTGAGGAACAGAATTAGGCAACCTAAAAGTTAGGTTCTTGGAATTGACTAGAGCGCAAAACTTGGAGGACCAAAAACTATGTTTTTTTCGTGAACTTACCTTTTAACCTATTACAATGACAACATAAATGTAACAGTTTCAGGGTTGCACACACATCACAGGATTTATATCCTCCATCGTCAGTTCAAACTTCAAACAAAACGTGTAATCTTTTGAGGTTTGGACGCAGGAAGATTTTGATGCTTAACTCTAGCAAGAAACTTTGAATTCCACGCATGTCATTTCTAAATAGAAGAAGTCCACTTTACCATCTCAACTTATGGCTAAAGTCCTATCAACCACAAAACCGTTCACTTATACCCCTTGACTATCGAAACCGAATCAAACAACCCCTCACCCTAATCAATCCTGACTTTAGATGATGTGGCGTCCACACGTACATGTTTCGCTAATACGTCGTACCCAGTGGTTTGCAAAAGGGTCTTCTAAAGATAAGAAATTACATAAAGGCCCTTTAAGCATATAAAAAGGACTCAGAATAAAGAAAGAACTTACAAACAAGCCCTCACATATTTTCAAGGATTTGGAGTGTTGGGTTAATTGGAGGATCTGTGCAGTAATCTAAAGATCACTCATTTGCTTTAGGCTTTTCAGCTGCTGGCATCGGTATTTGGTATTATTTTTACTATCTGATACATTAGTCTTCTTCTTTCCATGTTGTTAACTGTGTGTTTATGATGGGGAAATTTTGCGATAGAAATTGTGTTAACTACTCTAAAAATCCTGCGAAATACATGTATCCCTGTCTTTTTCTATTTCAGTACTTCGATTAGTCTGATATGATGTGGCTGTAGTTTTTACCAATCTGCCGTGGCCATACTCTCCTGTGCTAATTGTTGTTTTTGCAGCTTTCTTTGTTCGGTTTAGTGCATGCTTGGTTGCTTTGTGTAAGTGTTGTGCAGTTGTGCTAGTATGTGACTGCCACCTTGTGGTCCATTTCCTGAAATTTTTTCTCCGGTCGTTGGAGCATGTTCGCTTTGCGTTTCCTTCTTTCAGACTTTTGAGTGGTCGATCAGTCAAGTCTCCTTTGCAACGGATGCCTGTCTCCACTCTCCGGGGCTTACTTGTCGTCCAAAGTGGAGTATAGGGCTATGCAATAATTCCATTAGCGAATTGCACATACACCTATACCGCTTGATTGTAATTTTTCTTTATTCTAAGCGCTCTTTGTATGCTTCAAGAACCGTTATGTACTTTCTTTTCTTCAGAGCGACCTTTTTGTAAGCTACCGAAGACGACACATCAGTGAAACATGTACACGTGAACACCACGTTATTTAAAACCAAGATCGTTTAGGGCGCGCGATAGGGTGATTTGATTCGTTTTGATGGTCGAAGAGTGTAAAGTGAATGTTTTTTTGTAGTTAAAGGTACATGTCGATGCTATGTCATTCAAAATCAGGGTGGTTTAGAGTGAGGGGCGATTTAATCTAGTTTCGATAGTTAAAAGATGTAAGGTAAATAATTTCGTAGTCAAAACTATTATTCGAACTTTGAATATATGTTGCAAGGTGTAAAGAGGACCTCTTCGCTTCTAAATTAACCAAGAACGCCTATGATTCATTATGATACTCATGTTCATTTGTAGCAAGATTGTGGGTCTATTTTTTTTCAGCTTTTAAAAACTGATTTTTGATTTTTTTTACAGTAATTAGATTTTAAATAGAGTGTCTTTTTAATACAGAGTTTATAAATTGATTATAGTATATATTATAGTGACTTCATTTATATTAACCAAAACTATATATGAATTTCTGTTACTTCGTAATTTTTTTTATGAATAACCTAAAAACTAACCGGTAGCCAAAGGCAATAAGTCAACGAAAAACACCTATAGCTAGTACAGGTGATGATATTTATGGTGATGAATAGGCAGGGACCATGTAGTACAAAATGGCTAGTACACAGGTCAGTGATAGCCTTGCAGAACTAAGAAAAGGACCACTCCCACGTGAGAACAAAAATTGGTGGAATCATTGACTGACTTTGCACCAACCTTACCCCAGGTGTAAGGCTTGGGATTTGCATTGCATTTTCACTTGAGGCAGTGTCCTTGGAAAGCTACACGCCCAATGCTCTCAGATAATTCAGTCCACTTGCAACGTTTTACAGACTTTTCGTATGCGACAACATGTAAATCAATTCTAAGAAACTAACTACTAGCACGCAATTGTTTTATTCAAAAATCATTCATGAACCGTAAAACTTAAGTTGATAGGAAACGACTTAATAGTTTATAGCGTGGAAAAAGTTCTTTTGTTTAAATGTGATGTAAGAACAGAGTGCAAGAATATACTTGTCCAAGGAGAAAGGTAAACCTATATAGTTGGCAGTAAGAGAATAGAGGCAAGGTACCAAGTCTGACAGAGCCATGGAATAGCATGAGAACAACCAAATATCCTTTCCCTCGCCTGGCAGTTGCAGCCAAGCTAGCAGAACATACAGCTAGAGAAAATAAACTATACTATCGCTTTATTATTAGATTATTTGACGTAGAAATGAGAACCACACATGGGACAAAGTGGATTGGGTTTAGTTGGTGTAACATGACAAAGGTGACCACTCGCAACCAGAAAGCTCTATATCATTGCTGATGTATGGAAAACGTTTGCCAAAACGTGGCACATATGTTGTGGCCTTCTAGACTGTGCACACTGATGGATTATGCTACTGTTGACCAGTCCATGTGAATGTATAGTTGTGAGACTGTGTAGAGGTCATTCTAAGAGTATGATGAGTATTTTATTGTGCTTGCTCTTCGTTGTCGAAGTTTGGGTTTGATTTTAAGTGTTTATAGTTTGCTCCATTTCTGTCAGATTCAGGTGATAGTACCGGACTGGCAACGGTGGTAGTACTGGCCTGTTATTAGCAGTAGTACCAGTGTTGAGCTGCGATACTACCACAGGTGCGGTAGTGCCAGCTCGTAGTTGACAATAGCTATTTCCCAGATGTGTGATTGTTGCATTGCACAAAGTTTTTGAGAGTGGTACGACCGGCCGCGTAATGGCGGTACAACAGGATGGAGTCTGGCAGTCTGACCGGCATGGGTGTCACAGTCAGACAGGTCCCCTGTTACCAAAAGAGTTTGAAGCTGATTGTTGCCGGTATGACTGGCTGTTGGTTGGTGGTCATACCGGCCTATGTGAAGTTGGTTGAGTTGAGTTGGTTTTCGACAATGTGAGTCATAGTGTGAGTCCATGCATATGTTATTTTGCTAATGAGAGTAAAGTGCACATCACTTGTGCTTGTAACGGTTGCTTGATCTTTGATGTGTAGGGCGCTTGGTGATTGTTGCGGTTAACAGCAAAACCGAGGCTAGTGAAGGTGTCCTAAGACCATGACGTGTCGCGTAAGTTCGGGTGGAGCATCAGCTCAAATGGAGAAGCACAGCGAAAGACGGATCTAAGGAGGTAAGTGCATGCATGTGGTATGCCAATTGGACTTGTACATTTCAAGTGGTACGGTCCTCAGAGTAGATGTACGATCTTGGTAGCAAGTAATTAGGCATCACGAATTATGTTGTATTGTAGTGTGCCATAGGACTTGAGGCTCTTCAAGTGGTGACGGTCCTTTGGAGGAGGCGTACGATCTTAGCAGCAAATCATTGGGCATCACATCTTCGTGTAGAGGTTGCTTCAAGGAGAAGTGTCATGGAGTCTGGTGGGTGGCAATTGAGAAAATTATCCAATGTCGGTTGGAGAGGCGGTTTGTGAAACCACGGCAGTAACCGTAGTGATTTAGGTCACATCTTGGAGGATAGAGCTTCATATCGGGCTATGAGAGTGGTGTGGAAATCATGTTTTAAAAAAGCACAAGTGTGTATAAGTGTCAAACCTGTTTGTATGTTGGTTATCGAATTTTTTTCCATTTGTAAGTAATTGTATCCACTAAGTGTGGCTGGTTGTTTAGGGTTTGATGTAAGGTGAGGAGCCTCCATATATAAGCCCTTGTGTGAGTTGAGAGATATGTCAATTCTAGGGTTTAGGAGAGTGTAGAGTTTTCTTGTATTGAAACCTTTTTCTGTGTGTACTCTAGGGTTAGAGCTCTGCCCTTCATAAGGGAGTGCTTGTAAAATATTTCTCTCTAAATAAAATGAACATCCAAACTTCATCCTAGTGGTTGAGCCATAGATCCCTTTTTGTACTTTTGATTTGCTGGGTTTTCTTATTTGGGTTTCATCTCTTCTTGATATTTCCTGGTACCAAAGACGTGTAAGAGATAGAGATATCTCTTAGAGATCAGATCTCATGCATCTAGGTAGAGTTTTTGAGTTTGCTCGGTTTTCCTCAAGAGGGACGATCTTGAGGGCAATTTGGTTTAAGTTTGTGTTTTGATCTAGCTTGCTATAGTATGTGATAACCCATCCAAGGTCATGTCGATCATCAAGGCCTCACAAGCAAGAGTAGATCAAGGTTTCCCTCTTATATTCTATTTTGGTGCAGGCTTTCTTGTTTTGGATAAAGGTCAAAACTTTAGCATTGATCTTTATGATCCATGATTGGAATAGGTTCTTGATAACCTAAGGAGGATTTGTGCCAAGTTTTATCCTATTTGGATCAGTGGTTTAAGAGTTAGCCTTTTTCTTGATCTTGTGTCGTACTGATTTTTAGCTTTTATATGGCGAGTGGTAGTACCACCATGACCTAAGCGGTACGACTGCCCAGATCATTACTACCGGTGATACACCTACGGTAATACCGCCCTATGGCCAGCGATCGTACTGGTGAGACAGGGAAGTCTCTGTTGGTTTGTGTTCTTTGGTCTTGGCTTTGGTGAGCATGTGAGTTTGTATTTTCACTGCATTGAGTTGATAATACTAGGGGAAATATTTTGGAGAAGTCATTCACCCCTGACTCTACATACCGATCCTATAATTTGTATTAGAGCTGGTTTGCTCTTTTTCGATCTTTACCAATCTTTGAGAATGGCAAGTAGTATGTGGATGTGTGAGCACTTCTTGTCATCGTTCCTTTATCGATGATGTTCGTTGTGATAAGAGGCTTGAATTCAAGATGAAAGAGTTGGCTAAGGCTAGAAAGTTCAAGTGTGACATTTGCGGTGGAGTCTTGACTTTCAATTATCCTAGTTTCAGAGATAAGAAGTTTTCAAACTCTAAGGAGGAGAGGAGAGCAATGGCCATTGTGGAGTAGCAATAGAGAGGATGATCATGATGAGCCATTCGAGGATAAACCTCTATGTAAGGTATGTAAGATGAGCAAGGAGAAACTCATTGAGGACTCATTGTCTTCAGCAACTAAAATGTTGAGGAGAAAGTAGGAATGCTAGAAAAGGACAATAGAGATTTATCTCATGAAATTGCTAGGTTAAAATCTCATATGCCTTGTAAATCATGTGAGTCATTGTTCAATGATATGTATAATATGAACAACTCTCTTACATGCTTAAAATCTACGAATGAATCATTGAAATTGAAGGTTTTTATGGCATGCGACTCTTGTATTGCCTTCTTCATGATCTTGATAGTGCTAAGGTAGAAATAGACAATCTTAGGTCATTGCTAGCAATGAATTTGATTCTTGTAAAAGTATACATGCTGAAAATGAACTAGTGAAATTGCCTCATGTTACTTGTGTGGAACAACTAGAAAATTCTAAGACTGAAAATAAAAAATTGAAATTGAAGCTTCCACTCATCTTGAGCAATTAGAAAATGATATGGGTAAAATTGCTGAGATTAGAGCTAGCCCTTGTAGCTTGTGCTTTGAGACTAAAAAATTACTTAGTGATGGTCCAGTTTCATGCAAGAATTGTACTAGCTTTAAGAGTGAAATTGATGCTTTGAATTCCAGGCTTACTAATAATACATCATTGTCATCTTGCACATCTTGTATTTTCTTGAGAGAATAAGTTGAATCTTCGAAGAGAGTACGCGATGATATGAGCGTCAAGTCTTGTGACTCTTTTGGTTCTTCTTGTGTTGTTCAACGAATTTCTAATGACGAAGGTGCTTTTTTCTTACATGATACTATGGGCCTGTTTTTTTGGGCTTTTGAAATCGGCTTTTGGCTTCTGCTACAGTATCTAACTTTCAAACTGAGTATTTTCTCAAGACGGGGTCTACAAGTTAAACGATCTACACGTTAAAAGTCCAACATATGTACTAGCCAAAATTGCAAGTGAGTATCTGTCTCTCCGTAATTTGTACCGTAAACAGCCAAAATTCAAAAATTTCAGCCAAAATCCATAAGCCGCAGCCGAAAAGAACAGGCCCTACATCTTTTAAGAGGTACTATTGCACCTTTTATAAGAAAGATGAACACATTTGAGTTTTGCTTCTACCATGTCAAACACGAGCGTCTAGTGTGCGGACGAGCTTCTAAGGACACACATCGCCTATCCTATGGCATGAGTGCATCTAGTGCTGACATAAGCAATAGAAGTGGTGGTGTTTCTTCTTTCTTGTCTCAAGGGATTTCTCCTTTGAGTGAGTGGTACTTTATCCTTTGGGATAGTGTCTACCTCTAAACCTTTGTACCATTGCTCATTTTATGAGAAGGACGGGTATCTTATGGAGTTTTACTTTAGGCAGGCCAAATGCATTCAATAATCCCATGCTTTTAAGTCTCAAAATGTTCATAGTCTTTCTCATTATGTGAACACTAAAGAGTCTAGCCTGAGGAGTTGTTTTATTGATGGCTTCTTTGATTCACCTTCTAGTGGCTTTGGATGGTGTCATGGACTTGTCTTTCATGAATTTAGTTTTGATCCACATGCTGCCCCGAGGAAGGATTTCTATCGCTTCCCAAGTGGTAGACCTCATTTTTTCCATCAAGGTGCGCACCTATGGTGATGACTTCTAAGTTTCTTTGGTGTTTTTGCTGGTCTACAACATGGAGCTTTCAAAAATGGCATTCATCATTTTCCTAGAGATGGCACTGGCTTCTTCATTGAGTTGTCCCCTCGCGGCGTGCCTCCAAGCTTGTTGTTGGATATTCTCCCATGAATCTTCGTATGCATCATGCTAACCCTCATATTGGTTCATATGTACCTAGTGGTCGTGTGTCTTAGTACTGAATCCTAAATTTTATTTCACTAACCCCATTATCAAGACACATGCTTCTTTTGCCTCTTTGATATAGGCTTTTCAGGTGAGGAGGAGGTTATATGGATCATGTTAGTCTCTTTGGATCTTCTACCTTATTTTGGGCATCCGGTGATGGCTATAACTTCTCATGATGCAACTTGCTCTAGCTATGACTACATCTCACCGCTAAGTTGTGTGACACAGGTTTAATGCTTAAGCTTTATCAATTCCCTGCTTCCATACTCAATATTGCATGCCATTTGAGAGTGTCAGGATTTCAGGTTAGTTTAGGGTATTTTGAGTCTCACCTTCTGTTTTGACTTTCTTACGCACTTCTTTTCTTTACTAAGTTCTTTAGGTTTTCTTACACTGTTTTGGTTGAGCTTGTTTCTCCTTTCACAAGCGTCTAGCAGCAAGGATAGCTAGTGTGGTTCATTCGCTTCTTAGCAGTGTGTTTTTCTTAGGCTAGAGACCATGTGGAGTAGAGATTTTCTATTCTTGCAAGTGGTTTTTCTTATTTCTAACTCTTGCTTTTCTTTTGCATGTAGTTCTTGTAGTTAAGGAGGGTTTTATTTTCTTACTTTCTTTTGCATCTTGCATACATGGCATTGCATTATAAGATATGCATTTAGATATGGGTTTTTACTATTACTCAATTATGATGTAATTCTAATTTGCTAATGCTCATTGCCATGTTATGCCTACTTAGCTAGTTTTGTCATGCTTTTATATGTATAATTAAATCTTTTTAATGCTAGCTTAACTTGTCAACTTGAACTGAATTCACAAGTGGTATCAATTTCAACAATTGGTATCCTTTAAGTTTGCAAGGATAGATCTTTTAACAAGTTTGCTCTTTAGTGATCCTTATATGATAAATGTTATAAAAAAAATGTTCTATTGAATCTTGAGTCTAAAATTGAGCTTTAGTTGATGCTATGATAATTCTTTGGTGAATCATGTAATTGTTCAATGAACTAGTGCCTAACTTTATTAAATAATCTCTTTTCTGTTGAATCATGAATATCAATAATTCTTCTTCATAAGACAGCATGCCATTGTACTTAGCATGAACTCAGATGAAGTTTTATATGACCAAGATCATTCTTTTAAGTGTAATACTTGAGATGGTTAACAATACCTTTAGATCATTGAAAATGAAATTAATTTAGATTAGTTGAAACTTAGGAGGCAGTTGTAGATGGCTCATAGTTTAGAACTTGCTTTACTAAGATAATAAAATTATGATCAATGGTTGGATCTTAGGAGTCAGTTGTGGATGGCTCCTAGTCCAACGATATTTAAATTCTCAAGTTTGGCTTTTATCTAGTGCTTGAGCATAATTGGTTAAAATTGAACTTTTAGCACTTCAATTGACTCAATTTGAGCTTCTTAGTCTCATTTAGCTTTCTTGATATAGGTTAGCTTACTTAACTTGAAATTAATTTGAATGCTTTAAATTATGCTATCTTATCTAGATTGGTTATATATGCTTCATCATGATCTAGATAGTTTTGTATGTATTCTATGGCTTTAGTGGTATCCATTTTAATTTGAACCTCACTTTGGATAATTTTCAAAGCTCTTTTAGATTATATTTTTTCATTCCTACATACATGGTTTTTCTCTTGCTCCTTGGTGCTTTTCTTGTTAATATGTATCATTTTAGAAGGAGAATTAGAAAGGGTGAGTGTTAGTGAGATTGCATAGCCCTTTGACTGTTAATGACTATTTTGCCAAAAAGGAGAGAATGATTAAGTCAAATTTTGGTTTTAGTCAAAAAAAAAGAGAGAAACATCGAATATGATCTTCAAAGGGGGAGAACGAAATAAAAATGAGAAAATGAGCTCTTGTGAGGTTGCAAAAGCATAAGATGAGCTTTTAAGTGAGAAATGTTGAAAACTTGCTTTTTCTTGGTCTTGGCACCATTCCACGTCTTGACACTATAGCCATGTTCTTTTCTTTCTCTTGAAAATGGACCACTTGTAGCTCTTGCAACTTGTCTCCTTTATTTATTCGATTTCAAACTCAAACTCTTGTTTTTTGGAGTGTTTATCAAATTACTCATCAAGAAAGAGATTGTGAAACCATGTGTAGGTCACTCCATGAGTGTGATGAGTATTTGACAATGCTTGCACTTCAATGTCAAAGTTTGAGTTTGATTTTGTTTGTAATTTGCTCTGTTGCTGTTAGGTTCAGGCGGTAGTTTTGGCCTAGCAATAGCGGTAGTATGGGCCTGACATCAGTGGTAGAGCGAGTGTTGAGCTATGGTACTACTATAGGTGCTGGCCCGTAGTTGGTGGTAGCTATTTTTCAAAGAGGTGCTTGTTGCATTGCGTGAAGTTTTTGGAACTAGTACGATCGGCCATGTAACAGCGGTATGATTGGAGGGAGTTGAGTAGTCTAGCTAGCATGGGTACCACAATCAGATCGCCCCCCCCCCCCCGTTATGAAGAGAGTTTTAAGTCGGTTGTTGGCGGTATTACCAGCTGTTGGTTGGTGGTCATTCTGGCCAGTGTGAAGTTGGTTGAGTTGAGTTGGTTTTCAGTAGTGCGATTCATGGTGTGAGTCCATGCATGTGTAGTTTTGCTAATGAGAGTCAAGTGCATGTCATTTATGCTTAGAACGGCTGGTTGGTCTTTGATGTGCAATGCGCTTGGTGATTGTTGTAGTCAACATCAAGACCGAGGCTTGGTGATATGGGGTCGCCTAATCTTCTCGTTCAGTGGCGGATCCAGGAATTTCAAAATGGGTATTCAAAATTATAAAATATTGTTCAATTGAAAACATAAAGGTCCACAGTAGCGAAAATTAAAGTGCAATTAGTTATATAAGAGACAACATCTGAAATAATATAAAGAAGTTCTAAAATAATCAAAAATTAACACGACGATACTTCATACCTTGGAAACGAGATATAATGTCATGCAGACAAACACACAAAAAGGAAGCAACTTCAGTAAGGAGTGAAAACAGAACTCAAAGGCTAATGGTTTTAAACATGATGATTGGAATTAGAGATGAACTGTTTACCTGGAACTACTAACTTGAGTCAAAGTTCAAATCGGAATAATTCTATAATAGAGTTGTACAATCACAACGAGATGCTTTAATCAAGTTAAAAGACAATTCTCTTTGTTAGATTTTTGTATTCCCAAGCAGACATTCAAAAGTGCTTTTATCGTGAACATACTTTGTTGAACGGTTTCTAACTAAGCAACTTAAGTAGTATGCTAAACAAAATATGGATCAGATAGTCAGATATCAAAAGGGATCAAATCATCTAAGTGTCCAACACTATGCAAAAACTTTAGAATCATTATAGATACCTCACTTGTTTAAGCAAAATACAACTCATGTCTTTATTTAGACACATAATTTTGCTTCAAATTAGATATCGCTAAGGGAGTAGGAGACAGAGGGATTATCGGATTAGGGATATAGGGCCATGACACCATGGAGGTCACTAGGTTGGAGAGGGTGAACCTGTGCGGCTGCACCGCATTGGCGAGCGATGATGGCAAGGTGACTTGCGTTGCGAAACGGCCGCTCCAGTGCTCCTTTAAGACCAGAAGCTCCTATGCCACCAAATAGAGAAAGACAGAGAGGAGAGACTTGAGTGAGAGAAAAGACTGAGTGAGACCTATAGTTTCTACCATGTGTCATGTGAATTATGGCAGTGGCCTAGTGGGTCTAGGCCAGTGTTTGGTACCAATTTAGGCTTAGGAGAGGGAAATAGGCTAAAAAAATTTAGCAATAATTTAGGTTGACTGGGTATGAACAAAATGAATTTGGCCTAACTACTAATATACATATATATTATACCTTGTATATAGTAGATGTTTTGGCAAAAATTTTGGGTATTCGACTGAATACCCATGACTTACACTAGAACCGCCCCTGTTCTCGTTGTAGGATTAAGATATTCATGTGTAGCCTCTCGAATTGTAGTGATCCTCCATTGCCAATCCAAGAACAAATGCTCTTTAATTTACAAGATCACATGCGCTGAACTTAACGACCACCAACCGAAAGTCCTATCGCGCTCCCAATTCCCAGTGGAAAGGTTGAACGTTCTCAATTTGCAAGAACCCTCAAATTTTCTATTGGATTTGATTGGCTAAACGAAGAGCAAAAATATGCGAAGATTGTTCATCCATCCATCCATTATCTAGTCGCGTCTTTTTATATGGCGGCTACAACTTGTACTATTACGTCCATGCATGGCTTGTGCTATTGGCCCAAATAGTACGTGGCTCAGTCTTTAGCCCAAATGGAGTTTGGACTCTCCTCATGTTGTGTTTAGAAATCTCTAGCAACTAAGATACATGGCCAAACCGTGTTCGATTTTGGGCCAAACTCAGTGGCACCTAGGGTTTAAAGGCTTCCCTTCTTTGGCTTGGATATGTCGCCTTGAGCCTGACTGCATGATTTGTTTGGCATTTCTTTCCTTCAGTGCATGGGCTGCCTTCAAGTCCGCATGATCCTTGACTTTGGCCCTAGAATCCATCTCCTCCCTCGCGGTTTCAAAGTCTTCACACTATTCAAACATGAGAATACACAAAGAGCTTGTATGAGGTAGAATATTATTTTCATCAATACAAGGAAATTCATTAAGAAACAAATTCACCTGATAATATTTAATGCAGCTCAATAATTCCTTCTAGTGAACTAATATTTTTAACTGAAAAGCATAAGACATATGCATATCCGCATCATTCTCCCATTCTTTAAGAAAAACCGTCCTCGGCTTTTGATAGCCTGACAATGTACTAAATAAAGAATACAACGTGTATGAATGGTATATATATTTATCAGTTACATTCCTTCCATTTAGCACATTGTAATTACCTAAAGGCACAGTAAACAAAAAGAAAACATATATACATGGTATATGTATGAATTAATTATTATGTCATTCTCGTTGTTTTGCATAAGCCAATTAGTACAACAGCAGCCATAAAATATATATATTGCAATATTGTCTTTCACATTATTCTCCCTCCCATGAGAAAAAGTCATCCTCGACTTTGCTAAGTACACGAACAAGTCATTAATACACAAAACTAGATTAAGTTGTTCAAATATGGGGGAGAAAACCTTTAGTCCTTTCCATGCTTCAATTGCGCTACTCTGATTAATTGTACGTGATCGTACATCAAAGGATGAACAAGTAGGCTTATAAAATCTTTCTAAACAGTAAGCACTATTGTTGAAACTTATTTTATTGTAATCATTAAATGGCATAAAAGATTGTTTATTTAAAATTTGTAATTTTAATTCAATAAGCTTATCACATGTAATAATTCAATAAGCTTATCACATGTAATGCCAATCAAATTAAAGTTATATGTGTAGGCATAAGTACTAACTAGTGATTTTAAACATGGAATTTTAGCAAGGTTCTCAATCACACTAGACAGCTCTTTAGGATCATCGAATATGATATAGTACAAAGAATTATCAAGAGATATTCTCGTAAGAACTTCTTTATGAGTAATTAATTTCACGTTTTGTAAATTGAGCAAAGCAATTTTAGAATATGGAATTTTCATTTGCACATATGAGTTCTTATAAGTACTCACCATTTCACAATTAATTTCAGCACCAACATCATTACCTTTATCGTTTTCCTCAGTTGATGTAAGTGATGTAGGTATCAAATCATCATGATGTAACAATAAGGCAGCAAGTACTTCACCCTCACTCGTGGTTATCTCCTCATTTTTTACTTCCAATGGTGCCCGTTGTTGAATGTTTAACTCATTATCTTCAATTTCAACCTGCACAGTGTGAGAAACAACAATAGAAGTAGACATTAATGTGTTAGTTTCAAAATCAACCTCACTTTGTCTAATATCTACCTCTCTCTTTTCTTTTAGTGTATCTCTCACACCCTCAATTTTGATGCTCTCAAACTCACATATGGTGGAATCACATAGCTCACTCTTTTTAACACTCTCACTCAATTTGGCTATGTGGCTCTCATTCTCACATGGGTTTTGATGCATCTCAAATATTGTATATGTCATTGGGGCAGCACGAGATATCTTTTTGACCGAAGGGAAAGTCCTATGCTCGGTCATATTCTCATGTGTCACACTAGTAGAGGCATAAGAACTGAAGTATGGACGTGGATGGATCCGACACCTCTTCGTAAGTCAGTTCTCCTCCTCAATTGCATAATTTACAAGATCATGCATGCTATTAAAATATTTATGTTGAACTGCAGCGTCGATCTTAGAATTTAAGCCTTCTTTAAAATATGCCTTCTCTTTTAATGCACTAGTGACACCGGCACGACGCAATGCACTTTTCAGCTCATAATAGTAATCTTAAACAGTGTTACTTCCTGGTGTGATACTCTCCAGATGGCGAATCAATTCCCGTGCATAATAGGCTAGCACACACTCGCTCCTCATGAATGCCTTCAAATCTGACCAATATTTAATGAACTGTTTTTCAATAGTTGTTGCCACCAACTATAAGCATAGTCTTCAAACTCGCTTGTGGCATGCATCACCTCTTGGGATTTGGAAAGCTTCTAAAATCTAAACACTTTCTCCATTCACCATTCCCACTCAAGATACTCCTCTGGATCATCATTGCCATAGAACATAACAAAGCTATCTTCTTCTTGTTGTGGATGAAGTGGTTGCACAATATCATTTACGATGTTTTTGTGTGACACCTTCATTTGTTGATTGAGCACAATGCGGAGATCCTGCATATCCACCTTGAGTTGTCCCTCCATTGCAGTTTCTTGTTGCAATGTGCTTTTCAATGTCAAGTATTGGAAGCGAGTCACCGGGGCATTAAAGTCAACATCATGCTCCTCACCATAGTTATCTTTTCCACCTAACATGGTTAGATTGTGCAAAGAAAACACAAAGCAATAACAAGATATATGGATGATTAGTATAAATTACTTGATCTCACTTTTTGTTCTCACAAGTAAAGTTCTCATCTTTCTGAAGTGAATTAAAGCCAATAAAACTTACACTTGGTAGAAGCTATAATAGCAACATAATGATCAAGCGAATGTAAGAGTGTTCACAATTGCACAACAACGGTTATTTAGTGGAGTTTGGTATGGATTGTATGTTCTATGCAATCTGAAATTCTTGATGTTGTAAAGTTAAGTAATAATTCAAGTTAGAATACTTTGTCTAAGTGCTAATCTAACGGGTGGGCCTGGGCTGGTTTAAACCTTTTGTTAGACTAACACCTGGGCCCCACCTCTGTTAAAAATGTGTTTAAAACCCGTTTACAACCCCAGGCCACTGACATGTGGGCCCAAACACTTTTACACATGCCAAGGCCCCACACATAGGCCCCACACATCAGCCCCAGGCCATTTCCAGAAAAGAAAAATGATGTTCTTTAATTAAATGAACCATGGGTCCTGCATGTCATACACCGAACCTTTAAGATTTAAAACTATTTTGAAATATAATTATAAATAGTGGGACCCACCTGTCAGGGAGAGAACACTCTCCTCTGTTTATTTTGGGATTTTTCCAGAAAATAAACTTTGGAAAGCTCGTTCTCCCTCGTTGTAACTCCGAATTTTAGCGAAACTTGTTTCTAAAATTCTCTAAATTCGAGATCTTTTTGCTAGTTCTTGTTTTGTTTAATTTGGAGTTTGTTTGAATTTTTGTTTGATATTTTATTTACTCTCATTGTCTATCGTTTGCTTTTGGCGCGTTCGTTTGAGTAGAGCTCGAGGACGCAACCAAACCTCAAGTCAATGCCTCTCAGGAACCGCAAGACCCACCAACCTATGACCCAAGTGAGTCATCACTTTGATCATATTGATCCTACATTTTATGCAAAGATTCACCATTTTTAATTTTTGCCCGGTTTTAGTGCAATCTAGCTTCAATCTAAAATTGTCTGAATTTTGACATAGATTTCCTTGATCTATAGAGAGAATAGGTTTTTAAGACCTTAAGCAAGATGTTTGTAAAGTTTCACTGCTTTTGGATCATTGGATCAAAAGATACATGGATTTTTGTATTAACAATAGTGCTGATTTTAGTGTAGCTTTGCCTAAAATCATTGGTCATATCAATGAGACCACTAGAACAGCAGTCAGACCGCGAGGGGGAAAGGTCAAATTGCCCCTATGTGGAGGTCAGAGATCTAGAGTTTGGATTTTATCTGAGTTTGATTTCGTGGTATGGGATTTTAGCTATAGATTTAATTCTCAGTAACTATGTAGTTATTTGAGAAGATGATCTAAAATACTTAGGGAAAATTTTAGATGACACCATTCATTATGACATGTCAGAATTCATCTAAAGTCATCTAGATCTTTAAGGCCTCACGAGTAAGAGTACATCAAGATTTCCCTCTTGTGTCCTATTTTAGTGCAACTTTCTTATTTTGGATAAAAATCAAAACTTTGGCATTGATCTTCATGATCCATGATTAGAACAGATTCTTGACATCTTATGGGAATTTATACCAAGTTTTATCCTATTTGGATCAGTGGCTTAAGAGTTAGCCTCTTTCTTGGTCTTATGTCGTGCTGATTTTCAACGTCTGCATGGCGAGCGGTAGTACCGCCATGACCCAAGTAGTATGACCGCCTTGACTAGTACTACTGCCTCTTGGTTAGCGGTCACACCGGTGAGACAGGGAAGTCTCTGTTGGTTTGTGTTCTTTGGCTCTTGATTTTGACGAGCTTATGTTTCTTGACTTTGATGGGTTTATGTTTTTGCTGCATTGAGATGATAACATTAGGGAGAAGATTTTGAAGAAGTTATTCACCCCTTTCTGACTAGTTATACCGATCCTACAATAGTGATATAGATCCTAGGGATTAATATGTTTGGCACTGCATGACCAATGGAAAAGTTAGGGGTGTGTCTTTATTCTGAAAACAAAATCGCACAAATCGTAAAAGTATACGTTGTTATTTAAGACAATCTAACATGCAGTTGGTGGGAATCCAACTTTGACTTGTAGCTAAAAGCTTAGGTGCTGTATTTATTGGACTAGCCAATGGTTGGCAGAGCCTTCCTCACATTCAGAAAATGCATAAGAAACATTAGTATGATCTTCCCTTGAAAACTAATAAACCATACGTTGATCTCTATTTGGACAAAAAGATGCTGATTGCAAATTACAACTGGCCTGAAATATCAAGGACGGCAAGATGGCAATCTTCTTCTTGACATACGTTTTTGTCCCAAATAGTTTATATAATTTTCTTAATCAATCAACTACTACGACAGTACCAATACCATCACTACAATATGGAATAGGTCACACGAAACAATCACCTGGAGTACCTCTGTTGTGTTTCTCTTTTATTATACTAGTTATGTATGCTACAAGTGATGAGGTAACTTCCCCCCAGTTTTGGAAACAGTGGCAATTCTGAATTTTGATATCTTAACTTTAACAAGTTTACGTAGGTATTCTGAAAAAAGTTTTGCTTAGGGGACAAAACAAATAGCATATCTCACAACCTAGGTAGCAAGTCTTGTTTTTTGTTTTCATTGTTCAGAGATTTGGATTTGATATTCACAGGAATGCATATTATACAACGGAGGTGCATGTGTACTACCATTTCAGTATTTGAATTTGATCCACATCAGCAGCCAAGCTAGCCATGATCTGAAAGATAGTTTTTAGGCTTTATTTCTAATCTGATGAAGACCTTCCGTGTTAACATTTGCTTTTTAAGATTATAATTTGGGAAGCAGCTGTCTGTTGGGTTCCAATAATTGTCAGCCTTGTATATTCCTGGCCCAATTGCTTTCCCAAGTTTAACAAATCTGTAACCAACCATGTGGTATAAATTTGACTCTGGATATCGGGACCTATCGGCTATCATCAGTCATGATCTTTATTGGAGAACCATGTCGTCATCACCAAAACATCAATAATCTTCAAACTAAAACACACGCCACATATGCAAGGTGATTGAGCTCGAAGTCAAACAAAACTGATTTAGTTGTTGAGGTCACGTAGAGCTGTTGCCACTCATGGGAAGTAGTAGTTGAAGTAGTCACAGCCTAATGATGATCTTGTATGAGTTATGTAAATTCTCTAGTTACAAATCCATATCCTTTTCACTCTCTAGTTATCTTTCTTGTTCTATCTCGGCCTTCTTTTCCATCTTCCTTCTTTGCTTTGTAGCGTCTTAAAAAGTTATTCCTTCTCGGAGTACTGTTGCAAGGGTACAAACAGATGTATCGAGATATCGTGGTAGCTAGGAAAAGGCACAAGCTTGTTGAGAGTGCAAAGGAAATGCTAAGAATATAGCAGAGATGGATATGCACGCACACTTTCCTCGCTTCTTGACTTATATCACGAGCTTATCTGCATGGTTCTAGCATCACCTGATTGATTAGCAATTTACATCGATACGATCGACCGAATTTCATCAGAACCCATCAAACCCAATCTGCAGAGATCGATGACGACAGACCAAAAATAAGTAAAATAAATAAATAAGAGAGAGAAAACTTGGATAGACGCAGTCAAGGTATGCGAAAACGGAAAAGAAGTGTGCATGCATGTATGACGCTGCGTCTGTTCAGTGTTAACAGTTCTGCCTTGCTGATGCGTCTAGCCCGCCCTAAATTTAGGTGGATTTTTTTCGACTACGGCTGATAGTTTTTAGTCTAAACACTGCAAATGTACTGAATACTAATAAATCGATAAGGCGCTTCAAAAAAATTATCCTGATAAGATGATTAAAAAAACGGTATAATCATCATGTTTATTTATTCAAAGAAAATTATATGACATAGGCTGAAAAGAATAAATTATAGAATAAAAAAAGAAAGACAAAAGCCACCAACTGCTTCTATTTGTTACCCCAGCACAGACGGCTAACAGGTTGGTGTCAATTTGTCAATCCAGTGCGTGCTAACGTCCTGCGGATTCGATCTGCTGCTCTACCTTTCCTCTGTGGTCCGAAGAGTTGGTGACCGGTAGGTTAACCTGTTCCTTTGTGTGCGCGGATGATTGGGGGTTGCCTAACAGCTCACTCTATCTAAAGAAAGACGCTAGTATTATGTATAGAAATCATATCGTCATCTTACACTAATCGTGCAGGACGCTAGGCAAGCGCGGACACCACTGGCAGTGACTCCTACAACTATGAAACAAAAACTAATAATTATCCATTAGCACGCAGTTCACAGTACAAATAGCTGTATACAGGATCGAAACTAGGCTTAGCCTAAGCCTCGAACTAGACCAGCTGGTTTAGATTGTGTTGGGTTTTCGTTTTTTAGACTTTCACACCTAAATCACTATTTTCTTTAGGCTTTGGTTTTTAGGCCTGGCTCCGCCCCTGGCAGTATACGTAGATCAGCTGGTCTCTGGTCCATGTAAAGTGAAGCAGGCTACGCAAGAATTCTGTAACAAAATATGTTAGTTCGCATAGCCAGGGACGAAGCCAAGTGGGGCTTAGTAAGGCTTAGAGCCTCACATCCCCTGGTGGCTAGACCAACCCCCTCCCCCGTCGACGGCGGCTGGCGACTAACATGACCCGCGGCGACGTCGACCATGGAGAGAGCCAGCTGCAAAGAAAACAAAAAAGCCTAGTCAAGTGGTTAGAGCCCCTGCCTTTAAGAGGCCCAACAAGTTCATCTTATCGGCCCAGGCGAGGCGAGGGCGCGAGTAGAAGGGGGCTGCTAGATCAGAGCCAGGGGAGCCAAATTTGGAGGCGAGCCGGTTGAGGGGAGGCTGATCTGGGGGCGGGGCCGTGGAGGGAGTCGGACCAGGGCGGCGAGGGGGGCCAAGTTAGGGTAGGGGGAGCCGGACCAGGGCAACGAGGGCCGAGTCGTCGCCTACAAGTACCAGGCATCGAGCCGGTTGCGCGGCCTTACCCTATGCTGCTGCCTGCCTAGAGAAGGCAAGGACGTCGAGGAGTGAGTGTGTGAGATTGAGAGAGGAGACTTGTCTGAGCTCTGAGGCCGTAGGGAGATTAGAGGCTAGAGAGAGAGTGTGTGTGAAATAGGGTCGGGGAGATGCTAAGCGACTCGTCGGCCGTGCAGATTAAACGAAGTCACATATTTGTTCATTTGTTGCAGTCCACTAACTCCAGAGTCCAAACAGATCACATTTTGGACAGTGTTTGGCCGGATTTGGATTGACTGGAGGACTGAGTGAGTAAGACACAGATAGTGAGTAATTGTTTTCTAGTTCCTTTCTTATCAATTTAGTATTTAGACTTTCAGATTCAGTGTATATAGATAGTTTAGTTCTTATAATTAATTCATATATTTATAGCATTGTATTGATTGAAATTAATAATTTATTTATAGATTTTGCTATAATGGAGAAACGAACTTTGTGTAACTACTTTGCAAGCAATTTAAGTAGCTCTCGTCCAACCGATGAGAGTACAATTTGTTCGGGATGATAATCCAAATACTTTCTATATTCATTGCTTTGCCCCACCAGTTACAGTTGGTAGCTCACTGTAGCAAGTTGTCGTAGAGCTATTGCAGATTTCTTTAACTATGTTTAACTATTGCGGATGAGTGGCTCAATGACTTTGTGCTACACCAAGAGAACTTTAGAAGCATTGATGATGATAAAATCATAAACCGCTTCCAAGGCATGAAGTTGCGTAGAATGCATTTGTCTCATGATTCAAATTAGCTTAATTCTGACATGTTTCATATGATTTAAATTTTCATTACTATTCATAATTTTCTATTATATCACTAATTTTGATTGGTTTCATATATAGGTGACTTATCGCTATTCCGCACTTATGGCAAAATAATTATATATTTTTGAATATATGCTTTCTATTATCGAGATACCTACTTTGTATTTCTTTGTGTTTCATTGTTTGTCTCCATTCAATTGTGTAATTTCTGTATAAATTTGAAGTTTCATAAAAGAAATACTAAATTTGTGTCAACTTAATTTAGAGTTATATATAGTTCAATCTACCCTCAATTTTATTTCTGGCTTTGCCACTGCGCATAGCAGCGCTAAATTTCTCTTTGTTGCTAAGGAATATATATGCTTAAGATGTGGTTACAAAACAGACAAATCCCTGGCTTTTCTCGACATGGCGCCGACGCCGCACCGCCTTCTTTCCTTTCCTGCCCGTCGCAATTTCGCAACCGATAAAGTTGCCCGGGGGGACAGCCGTGTACCAGCCTAAAGCGACGCATGCATGCCCTCCCAGGGTCACGGCGATAATGGCATCCATGCGCACGCTCCAATCCAACCCCAAATCTTCTTCTTTTTCCATGAAACGAGCCGAAGAATCTTAACGCCAGCCAGCTATGGCAGGTCCCCGGCACGCGCAGCACAAGGGAACAAATACTTGGCCCGTGACACCACTTCATGACTTGGATGGATTCGTGTGTACCTTTTGCATTTGCGGCCCCATCCATGGCCCTGCAGTTGCCAGTACCTTCCTAGCGTTTCATGGCCACACAGTGTGGTACTGTTGGTGTACCATGTTGATGTGGAAGTGCAGGGATGCTTCCAAGTTCCAACTTCGGTAGGACAAAAACTCAGTTCTGATCTCTGAAGACCACAAGCTCACACACCGCACTGAAATACCTCACACGACACACTTTTTGTCCTAGCTGAGCATATAGATGGGCAGAGCTAACACTGGTAGCAGAGCGACGAAGACCTTCAAAAGGCTTCAATACATGCTAATGAGTTCTGACAACCTGATTTGCTATTTACATCTGACAAGACAAGTCATTTGAGTTTCGCAGGGTCTTCATGGCGGTCGTCTGGGAAGATGTATGACAAGGCATAAACATCATGAGGTAGAATCATGATGATAATAGAAACTCCACATACAAAAACCGCATCCTCGAGATATCAGAACTGCAGTTCTTTCCGTTCAAGAAGCTTCCTGGCAATTCTGGTGGTATATTTGATAGTTTTGAGCGAGTTCATAATATTAACATGTAACTGCAACAAGACAAAAGGGGTCTACGCTATATTAGTTTGCTTACTAAACAGAAATGCCACAACGTTAGATAATTAGGTAATGCAAGGAAGAAGCCAAGGCCACCAAAAAGTAGAAACCACAAAAATAAAACAAGAGTACTATAAAGTAGTAACCAATGACGTAGAAGTAGCCGAGGAAAAAACTGTCCTCAGCTACCAGCCTACAACATAAAAAGAGGCAACATAAAAAGAGGGGAAACTTTTAACAGATGGTTATAGTTATCCTCTGCAAGAACTGGGGGAATTTGCAACAGTACTCCTAAGCATAAATCAACAAATGCATCTGCGAACATGTTTTATTTCTGTAAATATCCAGCAATTTATTTTGGCTATTCTGTGTACTTATTCTTTACCTCATTTATCTATCATGGTTGTTTAGTTAATATATATGCAGAACATATAGAACCATTCGAATTTTCCTTCCCCATGAAAGGATCAACAATATCAAAACGCTTGCAAAGTATCGGTGAAGGCCGAGCTTTTCTTCATGGTGATTTGCATGAAGAAGTTTATATGCAACCACCCCCAGGTGTTGATGCTCCTCCTGGTCATGTTTGTCGCCTTCGTCGTGCTCTGTATGGTCTTAAACAGGCTCATCGTGCTTGGTTTGAACGCTTCGTATCTGTGATACGGGCTGCTGGTTTTTCACCTAGTGATCATGACCCTACTCTATTTATTCATCTCTCCACATGGACGTACTTTACTTCTCCTATATGTTGATGATATGTTAATTACGGGAGACGATGTGGAACACATTTCTTGTGTGAAGTAGCAACTTAGTGAGCAATTTCAGATGTCTGATTTGGGTCCTCTCAGTTATTTCTTAGGAATTGAGGTGTTGCATTCTGCAAAGGGCTACTATCTCTCTCAGTTCAAATACATACAAGACCTTATTGCTCGTTCTGGCATTACAGATAATCGAACGGCTGCGACACATATGGATCTTCATTTACAACTTCGTCCTACCAATGGTACACCTCTTGAGGATCCCTCTCGATATCGGCATATTGTGGGTAGCCTTGTTTATCTCACTGTTACTAGACCTGATATTGCTCATGCGGTTCATATTCTGAGTCAGTTTGTGAGTGCTCCTACTTCCATTCATTTTGGACATTTGCTTCGTGTACTACGGTACTTAAGGGGGACATCTTCTCAGTGTTTGTTCTATGCTCGTGATAGTCCGCTTTAGCTTCATGCTTACTCGGACTCCACCTGGGCGAGTGATCCAACAGATCGTTGTTCTATCACAGGTTATTGCATTCTTCTTGGTTCTTCTCCTCTTGCATGGAAGTCTAAGAAGCAGGCGACTGTATCTCGTTCTAGTACAGAGGCAGAACTTCAAGCACTTGCCACTACCACTTCAGAGATTGTATGGATTCGATGGTTGTTAGCAGATTTTGGTATTTCTTGTGATGCTCCTACACCTCTCCTATGTGATAATACTGGAGCCATACAAATTGCCAATGATCCTGTGAAGCATGAACTTACAAAACATATTGGCGTTGATGCCTTCTTTACTCGGTCTCATTGTCAGCAGAAAACAATTGCTCTTCAGTATGTGCCCTTAGAACTGCAAGTGGTAGATTTTTTCACTAAAGCACAAACTCGAGAGCAACATCGGCTTCACTTGCTCAAACTCAATGCTTCAAAACCTCCGTTTCCACCTTGAGTTTGAAGGGGGGTGTTAAGTATATCAAGGCCCATATACTATAGGCCCATATGGCCCATGTGGTTATCTATATATTGACATCTTAACTATTGGAGTCATGGTCTTCTCAAATCCTTAATGTAAGTCACAATTCATTCCAGGTAAACCCAACACTGATAAAGGATCCATGACCTTTTTTTCTTTTCGTTTTTCCATTGCCTCAGCAGCAGCCTCAAAATCTAGTCTTTCACGAGCAGAGTCAGCCTCTGACATACTACTTACAAGATTTGCAGGGCGAAGGCCTCCCTGATATTTCTCCCTAAGAAATTGCTCAAACCTTGCCTGCTTTGCATGCTCATTTCTAAAGGGCTTTTCAGACACTGGTAGACCATCCTATTTCGAAGCAAGAATAATCCATTTGCACAATTAGACCAAGATTAGGTAATTCATATAACCAATGTGGCATTGATGAGGACAGCAACACTAACTGGTAGAACAATGCAATACAAAAACTTACGAGAGATATTGGCTTGACAAAGGTGTCACCAAGAATGGATTGCAGTTGAATTGCTTCCTTTGTGGAAAAGGATGGGCTAGATGATTTGGAGCTTCTATCAAGGGGCCTTTCACCAAGAACTTTCCACGATTCTCTGCTGTCAACTTGTCAGAAGAAAACTTTTGACTTCACAGCACCAGGCCTTTGCTGGTGAATATACTTCTGTTGGTGCTCCCATAACTTCGTTGCATAGTAGCTACATCCATCTCCTCCATGAAGGAAAAGAAATTGTGGACTTGTTTTGCTTTTTTCCTTGTAGAAATCCTCGATATGTTTCCCACAACGAGCAACCATAGCAACACAACCCTCAATCAATAATCTCAAGCTAGCGTCTTCTGGAAGAGGAACCTCAGAAGCAGCTAAATCAGAAAACTTATCAGCAGCCTAAAGTGGAGTTGGAAACTTGTGTTGACCATCAAAGTCAGTTGGGATCTCAGGAGGATGAAATCTGAAAAGTCACAATGGCACCCAATATGCACAATGATATAGGATATACATATATAGTGGATCAAATATGGAATTGAATAAACAAATTTGCTGCAGCAGCGCGTGATATTCATTTCTTCCACAAATACAAATAATTTGGGAGATCTTTTACTGTACCTATTGATCATTATGGACCATCCATTATATTCAATCTAACTAGTCAAATTAGGTAGGATTTAGCAATACTCCAACACCAACTATAATTATCTTCAGCAGTCACCAGGAACCTGGGTTGACCGGGTCAAGGAACGGGATCGCGGGACGTGGGTCGTGGGTGGTTCTTCGGGACGCTAGTTCGGAACGAGGAATGTGACCCCGATAAACCCAAGTTGATCACCTGGGTTGATAACCCAGTCGTACAATAAATATTATAAAAGATCCTGACCTAGCTCTAAAAATAAAAAAGAAAATAAATGAAAAACAAGAGAAGGGGAAGAGAGTAGGTCGGCCCAGCCCACAAGACCCAGGCCAGCCCAAATCCCTTCCCCTCCACTAGCCACTAGCCCACTAGGGCATCTCAGGCAACACAACACACAGCCACACATGGAGAGTGAGAGACGCACACCAGAGCTTCATCCTCCCAAGAGTCAAGCCGCTGCCTCCATACCTCATCCTATCCTCCACCTTCCTCTCATGCCACTTCTCCCTCTCCTGGTAGCTTCTAGCTGCTGCTGCTCCACCTCATCCTCAAGGTTTAGCCGTTTAGGAGGTGACGTGGCTGGGGATGGTCGACAGCAGTCATGGGGGCTGTGACGGGCAGCAGTGGAGAGCAAGGACTGGCGGTAGTTACTTGTGACAGCGACCGCTAGGGCTAGCTCCCTCCTCCCTCTCCTCTCTTGTGACCCGGTGGCGTCCCGGTGGCGGCGACCCAAATCGAAGGCGACCCGCAATCCGAGGTCATGGATCGTGGCATCAACCCCAATCCCTATGACTATGATCTTAAGGGTAAGATTGTAACCACATGGCATGTGGTTACATAGGAGTCATAATCTCTACATAATATTTGGTTCATGCTTGTGCGTCTATATTTGATCAGCCAACCAGTGCTCATCTCATCCTAAGCCATAGCGGCTTGGGCAGCCGAGTGTGACGGTGACAATGAAGAGACATGCTATATGATTTGTGTTACTCATCTCATCCTAAGCGGCAGAGGCGGTGGCAAGGTTGCAAAAATTGGTCCTAGGCGGCGCCGCCTAGGCATTCGGCGGAGGGCACTGCCCCGATTTCATCCAAGGCGGCAGTCTAGGCAGGAGGGCCGCCTAGGACCGGCTAGGCGGTCAAAGCCAGTCCTAGGCGGAGCTCGGTGGTGCGCGGAACCCCCACCACATTCTAGATTCGTAGCGACACGCTAGGGTTCGGCCTCCCCCGCCGCCGATTCGACCTCGTCGCCGCTGAATCGAGCTCACCCCGCCATCTCCGTCACCGAATATACGCCGCTGAGTTGAGGTACACCGCTGCCCTCCCCTCTCTTCTCCTTCAGATTATTTTATAGAATTGCTTCTTTTTCAGATTCACTTTGAGTTTCTACCTTTTCTTGGATTTCGAGAATTTGAACTCTTCTTTTAAGATCACGTAGTTCTTTTATATAATTTTGTTTTTGAAGCAGGTCATTTAGATCCAGTTGTTTCTTTGCCTTTCTATGATTTTCTACTCTTTGAATGACTTCATCTATAGAGAAATATTTTTTATGTTGGATGTCTTTTACCAACTTGTCTTGTTAGTTTTTATTCTTGATAAGAATCTTTTTAAGATAACTTCCTTTTCTCTTGGATTTTGCACCGTATCAAAGGTGTCTAACACAAAATGTTCTAAGTCTGTGAGGACTAGAATATTTACATCAGAGGTATCCTTAGAGACATCTTGCTCACAACAAGAACATTCACTATTTTTACAATGATTGACTTCTGATTTTTCTTCATTTTCAGAGCTATCTTTATTGTCAATATGATTTAGGATAGCTCCTAACTTTTCTTTAATGTCTTCAGACTCTGATTCTAGCAGGCCTTGGATTTCCTTTTTAATTTTGGATTTAAAGCAATTACTTGCTATATCACCCTTTAATCCACATTTATAGCATACAATTTCTCTTGGTTTATTATCTTTTTTAAGAGGTTTTCTATGACGCTTCATCTTAATATAGTATGCCTCTTTCTTATTATTAACATGATTTTTTCTAAATCGTTTAACATACTGTCTTATTTATACTTTCATGTAGATCTTAAAATCCAAATTGATAGCAAAAATCTCCGAATTCCTTTTTCCCAATGACTGTTTCTTAAATTGATCTCTAATTTTAAGGTCATTACACAATTCAGCACCTACCAACTGTATTTTTGGGTGATTTTGGCGATGTCTAGATATTGATAATTTATACTACCCTCTCCTTCTTTTCTTAAAGAGTTTATAACCTTTTCAGCAAATAAAGGAGGTAGTCCAGATATATATGAGCCATCTTGGCGCCTGAGCTCCCCAAGCCATCTTCTCCAAAGGGGGGGAGAGGGGTGCGGTAGTGGGCCGTAGTCACGAAGATCCCCGAGGTGTGGCGGTAAACCGAGACACGTAGATCCCGAAGCCTTGAGCAGGTAAGCCTGTAGTCGTGTTGCCTGGTAAGCATGTAGATGGGTAGTACACAAACACACAGAGACAGACAGGCAGTACGTACGTACATGCATACATATGTTGTTTCATTCTTTCATTCATTCATCAATCATTCATATTCTCACACGATCGCAAAATAACTAATCATTGATTAAATTGCAGGTTTACATGATTATTTGATTACACATATGTTTACATCAAGCTTTTGGAGGGGAGATAATATACATGACTACATCAAATTGCCCATGTATTGCTTCTTGAGGTAATTATCATTCTATCTTGCTCAATTTGATGCTTGATGCTTACCCAATTCATCATATTATTCTTGTTCTAGACTTAACTGCACCATAGCTAAGCCGGCCGCCTGGGCGCCGCCTAGTCACCACCTAGTCCACCTAGGCACTAGGCCCCCAGGCCACCGCCCGCCTCTTGAACCTTGGGCGGTGGTGGCCAAGTGCTAACCTTCTGCGGCTAGTGACGATGAAGAGGCGTGCTATACAATGTGTGTTACTCATCACATCCTGAGCCATAGTGGCGGCGGCGGCGGAGTGCTGACCTTCTACGGCCGGTGACGATGAAGAGGCATGCTATACCATATATATTACTAGGTACATCGATGAGGATAAGTGGTTGTATGAGCACGATGCGTCCATGTGTCTATGATAGCTTGCTACATGAACTGCGTTGCTTGAACCTCTTGGATACCTAGAGACTGCTGATGCTTCACGATGCAAATCAGTCTTTTAGGTCCTCAACGGAGTCATCATAGTGGGGCTTTTTTTCTTAATCTTTTTAATCATTCCCCTAATCAAAGGACATGTTTCAAGGAAAAAAACATTTTCAAATTGTTCTTCAGAACCAATCAAATGTAGGGCATTCTACTAATTCTCCATTCTAAATGTCCTGGTTCCCTATCTACACTCAGAGGCGGCTAAATGACCCCTCAATGCCGATTTGTTGAATGTGGAGAGAGAACCATTAACACGCAGCATAGCTGTGAATGCCTTGCCACCATGACATAGAGCGATGACAAAGAACAGAGTAGGAACTAGCAAGTGATAATGCTAGATGAGGCCAGCATTAGAAATCCGATCTAGTGATTCACTTGGCAACACTCCGCATATTTATAGTAGAAGGCACCGTAAATTTCTCTACTATGGATACTTCTTTACTATTTGATTCGTACAAAAGGTCTAAACTCTAGAGAGAACTGTTCATAACTACACATCAGAATTAGACGTCATGTTAGTACATATATGATTCTTCCAACTACTTAACTGACAAGAGATTTGGCATTACTAGATCCAACTCAACTAAACAATTATAGAATATATTTAGCAGAATGTAAATAGCAAAAAAAAACATGAAGATAGTAAAATGGAAAGAGAAAGATTCATATCCATGTTCAAGCAAGTATTTGGATAGACAAATCATGTTAATCCATTAAGATGAAAATATATACAAATATCTAAATCAAAAAGAATAGTCACCTTTCAAGTTTGTACTTGGAGTTTGAGGCAATTTTAAAGCTCAGGGATACACCTCTTTTCCTGTCTTCAAGTTTGTAATTACCATCAGCGGTTGTTTTTGAAGGCTCGATATCAACTTTAGTTTGTTCATAAGCGAAACCTAAAGACAACAAATATTAGGATAGAAAACCAGGTGAGAAATATCAAGGGTCAATATATCTATCAGACCAAAGATATAGCATCTACTCACAGTGAAAAATATCAAGAAGGGTCAATATATCTATAAAACCAAAGAAATAGCATCTTTTTACAGTGATAGAACAAGCCTATAAAGGTCTCATGAACCTGAATATGCAAATGCAAAGACTTCCATTTTTCCTCATAGGCACAAATAGACTTCACTAACCATTTGAAAACAAACATCCTCGTATAAACAAATCGGACTTCAACTTGACAAGGTACAAGAAGCTAAACATTGCATGTTCATAATCCATCATAACCCAACAACAACAACAACAACAACAACAAAGCATTTTGTCCCAAACAAGTTGGGGTAGATTAGGAATGAAACTTTCTCAAGATCAAAGAGATATGAGCCTTGAGATAAAACCTATAATGCTAAAACCCTAAGCCGTACAACCTGCTATCTGAGCCAAGAGTCTAAAACACTGCCCCTTTCTTATGGTTCCGGTACGTGGATCGCTAACTTCCATACACTCCTATCCAAAACAAATTCTTTAGATACATTCTAATCCCTTAAGTCTCTTTTAACTGTTTCCTTCAACGTCAGTTTTGGTCGACCTCTGCCTCTTCTTACATTTTCAGTACGTCTTAAAATTCCACTACGTACCGGTGCCTCAAGAGGCCGTCGACCCGTCGTTGGAGATGTCCGAACCATCTCAAGTGATATTGGACAAACTTCTCTTCAATTGGTGTTACCCCCACCCTATCACGTATATCATCATTGCGGATGCGATCCCACCTTGTATGACCACAGATCCACCGCAGCATCCTCATCTCCACTACACTTATTTTCTGTATATGTTGTCTTTTAGTCGCCTAACATTCTGCTCCATATAGCATTGTGGGTCTGATCGCAGTCTTATAGAACTTACCCTTTAACTTTTGAGAGACTTTTTTTGTCACACAGGACACTAGATGCTTAGCGCCATTTCACCCACCCCGCTCTTATCATGTGGCTCATGTCTTCATCAATCTCACCGTCCCATTGTAGCATCGATCCCAAATAACGAAACGTGTCCTTCTTAGGCACTATTTGTCCATCCAATCTAACATTTCCATCATCTACCCTAGCACCACTAAAATCACACCTCATATACTCAGTTTTAGTCCTACTAAGTCTAAACCCCTTTAATTCTAAGGTCTTCCTCCATAACTCGAGCTTCCTATCAACACAATGCTAGTCTCATCAACCAGCACCACATTATCAGCGAAAAGCATACACCAAGGTATATCTCCTTGTATATCCCGTGTGACCTCGTCCTTGTAGTGGGTTATAATCCATCATAACCCACTACTGCATTTTTTTAATACAAAAATGTCATATGCTTCCATCAAGACTTCCCATCTTAACATTAGGTGGTAATAAAATTGATCCGAAGATTATTCCATTACCTGATGCATAAATATCCTCATCTTCAGCATCAAGCTCTTCAAGTGCCCCAATCCCAAAGACGGGAGCATACTGTCCTGCTGATGATCGAACCACTAGCTAAGCTTTTTTTTCCCCCACATATAGTAAGGCAATATCAACAGGATGGCAAGCAGTATAAATGAACCATGGCTATATCATACAGCTAGAAATGAGGACCCCCTCATTGAAACATCACTTCTGTTACAGTCCCTATCTATTGAAATCTGCAATCTTTTCCTATCTACAAAAGGAATGTGAGTTCATGCTATGAAAAAACCGTAATGTGTATATTGTAGGAACGTGGTACCTTCAAACTCAGGAGCATGCTTGAATGGGTCAAAACCTAAACCATGCAAATCCTGCTTTGGATGAAGCACATATACATATACTTAAATAGTTATGGAAAATCAGGTAGATCAGCAGGTATTTTCTTCATGTATATTGCTAATGAACCATGTAACTATGAATAGGATGTAAGTTAGCATTTGCATGTACATTTTGTGGCAACATTAACTCAAGATACTACACCCTGTCACCCCCCACGCCTATCCCGTTTGATCCAACCCACTGTCAGGCCTCAGTCCATAATGACTACTCCCTCCATCTTTTATAAGTGCTGTTAATGACTTTTGGGCCTGTTCTTTTTGCCTTCGGCTTTATGACTTATGGCTGCGGGTTATAACTTTTGGACTATTCGTGAGAGAGAGTATAGAGTAACAAAAACTCGCATGCAGTTTTGGTCGATATAAATGAAGCCACTACATTGTGTACTACAATCAACTTGTAGACCCCTCCTTGAAAACACTCCGTTTGAAAGCTTGTTACTGTAAAAAAAGGCCGAAAAATAACTTTTAGAAACTGAAAAGAAGTGACCCTTTTACGGTCTTCAAAATAGAACTTTGGCAAAAAAAAAAAATTAAAAATGTTAGTAGGAACTTGAAAAACTAGGATAGTATGAAAGTGCTTACTGCTTTTAACAATAATAAATCAATTAATATAGTTTTCATGTGGCCAATCTAAAAAATCTAGCAGTTATTAAAGTTCAAATTTGACTCTACAAACTCACATCACTTATAAAACAGAGGGGGTACAAGGTTTAGAAAATATTTTAAATTCAAGGAAAAGACCACAACAAGTTAGTTTAAGTTGAAGAAAAGAATATCCATTAAGCAATTTGTACATAAAGAATCACTGAAAAGAAAAAATGGTGAAACCTTAGAAGAGCAGTGCTCATTATTAATTTTAGAGGAGATAAATGGAGGCTCAATTGGATGTTACATTGCAAGAGCCCAAAGGGCATATATAAAGAGTATAAGAGAGCTACATCCTAGACTAGACTACAACACCACAACTACTCCTAGCTAATACATGATACGACACCCTTGACACATTACACTTACTAATAGTATTGAGTTTGAAAGGGATAACACAAAGATAAAAGATAAATCCGAAGTCTGAACTTGAAGATGGAAGTGTGCAGCACTTAGACAAATTATGCCACGTCATCTTGATTTGGAGATGTTGAAACCGACAAGAATAGAGAGATGTGTCAAATCGAGACGATAAAGAGAGAGATCAAATCACGCCCACTAGAAGGCAAGGCAAAGAGATAGTCGCAATGATGACGACAACAGAAGGCCGTTTGGTCAAGAGTAGTGATGAAGGCGAAGATGTGTAGCAAAATAGTGACAACACATGTCAAGTCTCAAGAAAGGCTACAAGAGGACCAAGAGGGCAAGGTTGCATCAACAATGACGACAATGGGGCGAACGCACTCGATCCAATAACCCAAAAGAGAAGAAGCAATTGGCTGATCAACAAATGATGTGATGGACTGGCACGGCTTCCACGAGCTGCAAGAGAGATGCAGCGAACTTGGATGGACTTGATAGAAAACAAAAGGAAATTACACTAAAGATATTAGCAGCAACAAAGACACATCGCCTCCAAACAACAAGCATAGCAGCATAGCCAGCCGCAAAGCCCAAGGAAAATGACGCCAAAGATGGCCAACCCTGATGGAAGCCAGTAATGAAGATGGCCGGTGACAACAAAGAAGCCAACGAGATGGAGACCGACGACGATGAAGACGGTGACAACGGACCAAATCCACCCAGCCTAGAGGTGAGATGATAGTGGCAAATCTGGCTGGCGCCCAACGAAAGCGAAAATAGCGAACTACCAGATCCACTCACCCAAGAAGTGAGGTGACCGTGGCGAATCTAGCCGTAGAAGCCAAAGAGGACGACGATGGCTAGCTCCGATGGGAGCGGGCAATGGAGATGGCCGGCGACAACGGCCATATTGCCATGTTGATGGTCGATGATGAAGGGGTGGGTCGTATGCACCTCCTGTCGCGCTGCTGCCTGCTTCCTTCTCTACTCCCCACCACCGCTGAGATGAATAGAGGTTGACAATGGCCGGCAATAGTGATGGAGCACAAGATCTAGGAAGAGGAAGATGAGCCAAAGTAGAGCAGTAACAGCCAACGGAGGAACCTAACAGCAACGATAATGGGAGGTCGAAGCGAAGCTTAACGAAGAGGAATGCCGAAGCAACTAACACGATGTGACCGCCAGATCTAGCGATGATGTGAGGATGCAAGAAGGCTGGATCTGGCGGTGCGATAACAAGGCAACCTTAATCCGAGGTTGACGATGACAAGGGCAGCTGGAGTTGCCATGATCCAAGGCCAGCAACGATGGATCATGGCCACGAAGACGACGGACCCAGGCCTAGTGGAGAATGGATTGGGTCCCGAAGGTGACGAAGAATCAGATCCAGACTCGAAGATGCCAGATTTGACAAGGATGACTTCCGTCAGCAATGGATCGAAGAAGGATGATATCTCCGATCGCGTGCAACGGATTTGGCCAGATCTGTCCAGATCTGGTCGGACTAGACGACAACGCACCAATGGGGAAGGGCTGGTGGCGGATGACTATGGAGATGGCTGGATTGGAGCAGAGAGGCTGCTGCCGCCGCCGAGCTGCAGAAGGCTGTTGCAACACAAACGAGGATGAACTCTGGCATGACATCAACAATAAAGAAGCTCATCAGGGAGGCTTGCTGTTGCAGCTACTCACTGCTGAGGACGAAGATGAGCTGCTGCCTGCTGCTGCTACTGAAGAAACTATGCTAAAGAAGTAAGACAATGTTGGATGCCGCCCTAGGGAGTGGAGATTGCTCCTCCCAGGGGCAGCAGCAGTAGATGATTGAAGGTGGGGGCTAGGATTTGGTGGATCTAGACTCTGATACCATGTTAATTTTAGAGAGAAGAAAGAAATGGAGGCTCAAATGGAGAGATAAAGAATCAATCAAGGAAACATATTGATTTAACCATGCAATGCAGCAAATAACACTTGTCCTACTTACAGGGGTATTTCCAGAGGCATGTATTTCCTCGAATGATCCTGTAACATTTTCATCCACTCCAGACTTCTGAGAAGCAATTCGATCTTGATCCACATCATTACTGATACCAGAGAGTGCAAGAAAGGCTTTTCTGGCTTCCCTGCATGATTCTGTATGTTCAACAGTTAATAGTTAGTAAACAGGAAACTAGCAACTTAGAACCACTTAGGAATAAGGTCACAATCAAAAGCACAATAAAATTTTCAAGACAAATAATGTTTCTGAACTAAAGATAATTTGTAAACTGGGATTGTCAGCAGTTGATATAACAGGCCATTCATGTCATGACCCAGGGTAAACACCACCAAGAAGATGGCCGGATGGCGTCGGCGTAGAACGAGAGGGAGAGAGACTTTAGACGAGGAAGATTATGATAATTCTCTGCTTGATTACAATAGCATGCGGTAGCCCTCTTATATAGACGGCTCCCCCTAACAAATGGAATCTAATCCCAATTATATATCTAACTCATATCATATCTCTAACTCTATCTCTAATACAAGGAAAGTAATCTCTAACTCAAATGAAAACCAATCTCTAATTCCTAATAATACATTGACTGGGCCTTGAGCCCAAGGCCCACATCCCTGACACTACACCCCTCTCGGACATGCAGCTCGTCCTCGAGCTGCTAGACGGCGACCAATGGAAGACATTCGACGCCGATGTAGAAAACGAACGGTGGCGGGGTGCTGCAGCGGAGGGAGACGACCGGCCAAATCCAAACGGAACAAGGCTAGACGAAGAGTAGCGCCTTCGATATTTAATGCCTGCAAAATAATTTTTTATTTTTAATTATTTTTTATTTTTAATTATTTTTAATTATTTTTTAATTATTATTTTTTTGTTTTTGTTTTTTGTTTTGTTTTTGCCTTAACTCATCCACCGGTTGGTTAAAGCCGACCGAGACCAACCCGGCCCCCACACCTCACAAGCCCAAACATCTCAAGGAGCGGCGGCGGCGGATCCGGGAGATCCACGGCGGTCGACGGCGGCGGCGGCGAAAGCAGCGGCGGCGCGTAAGTCGCATCGTCCGGCGACGGCGAAAAATGTCGGCTGCGGGCGGCAATGAGGAGCGGCGGCGCGCTTTCTGCGGATGCGACCGGCGGCAGCGTCGGGCTTCGGACGGGAGCGACCAGCGGCGGCGGCTCGACGCAATGGAGGTGACCACGGCCGAGGCGGTGGATCGGTGGAGCGGCATGGCGGCAGCTCAGCGGAGATTGGCGGACGGCGGCGGCCACCGGCGGCGGCGGACGGCCAGCTCGGCGGAGCGGATCCGGCGAGGCGCAGAGGGGCGCGGTGGAGGTGGCTCGGCGAGGCGGCGCTCGGATGGAGAACGGCCCAAGTGGCGCGGACACGGATGGCGGTCGCGGCGCGACGGAGACGGCGCGCGCGGAGCGGCGATCGGCGCGTAGAACGCCGAATCCGGTGGCGCGCTCCAGCGCGAGGGCTTGGGTGGCGGCCGGCGTCGGTGGCGATCCGTCTGGCGGCGGCGCGGCGGCGATCGAGGACGGCAACGCCGACGGCGATGGTTTCGAGTGGCGATGCGGCAAGAATCGAACGAGACGAGGGCGCCGTCCGAGATCACGACAGCCGCCGACTCAGAGGAATCGCGCCGAAAATAGTGCAGCGGTCGGACCGGGGAAACTAGGGTTTCCCCCGGTTGGACTGGATGCTTGGTGGCGGCCGGACCGGAAGGAGATGCTGCGGCGACCACGACGATGACGGTGGAGGGACTTGTTGTAGATGCTGTGGCCCTGGGAGCTGGCAGTAGATGAATAGATGGTTCTTGTTGTTGATCTGGTGATATGGTGATCTGGGGATCTGGTGTTGAATGATGACTTGCCTCCTTTATCTCTTGTAGCTTCTTCATCACATTCTCACAGGATTCCTTGATTTCCTTCAGCTCCTTGCTGATCTGATGGCAGAGCGCGATCGCGTCGCTCCAGCCGTTAGCCATGGTAGCAGAAGTCGTGGGAGGGGATCGACTGCTCTGATACCAAATTGTCATGACCCAAGGTAAACACCACCAAGAAGATGGCCGGCTGGCGTCGGCGTAGAACGAGAGGGAGAGAGACTTTAGACGAGGAAGATTATGATAATTCTCTGCTTGATTACAATAGCATGCAGTAGCCCTCTTATATAGACGGCTCCCCTAACAGATGGAATCTAATCCCAATTATATCTCTAACTCATATCATATCTCTAACTCTATCTCTAATACAAGGAAAGTAATCTCTAACTCAAATGGAAACCAATATCTAATTCCTAATAATACATTTACTGGGCCTTGAGCCCAAGGCTCACATCCCTGACAATTCATGACTCTAGTATTCACGAGTCTGACAAATGATAGGCTTCACTTTTGGCATAAGTGTCTGAATTTATGGGGGAAAATACTGGAGGCGACATGGGACAAGTTTATACAATATATCAAATACGAAACAGCTTTAGATTCCATATATTGACTACGAAATGCATACCATATAAGGATTCAGCATGTGCATCCCTGATGGAACGGCCTTGGCACCAACCCATTTTCATCAGTAATTTCACACCTGCTCAAATGATGTCAAGATATCACTTTCATCTGAAAATGCATATACAATGCACATGGTTTGAAAGATGAAATAACATAGACGAACAAACCAATTGAAGTTGTGGTGGGGACCACCAATTCATCCGGAATAGGTCCAGGGATAGCTGATGGTCTGCATACAGATATGCAAGGATGTGAAGGCTAATTCAATTCGAGTGCACTAAGACAATGCTGGCATTTGAGTTCAAAGGCCTAGCTGTGAGAACATAAATAGATAAAGAATAAGCAATACTAGAAAATTAACATGTGCATATAGCCAACTAAATTTTTACATACAGAATATGTGATACACACAGAGTTAATTTTTTTGTGCAGTTATAAGCAAGGATGACAGTGGTTTTGTCTTCTTCATTTTCATTTTCATTGGAGGGGAGTTAGTTGGTCCCACATTGAGAAGCTATTTCTATGCAAAACATAATCATAACGCAGAAAGAGATTAAGCCAACTCTACATTATGCCGGTTATACAATTAATAGTGCAGGATGGAAAGATGCTAACCTCTCTTTATGTTCCCTGGATGCTTGTTTTCGGGCTTGTTCTGCAGCTGTAAAACCAAATGTATCATACTGCTGAGATGTTTCCAAGGCGTTACCTCCCATATCCTGCGATGGGTGCCCAAGTTGTCAACAGATTGATTCACATTTTCATAAAACAATTTATGCTGATAAATCACTTTTATAGGACGACAGCAAAATAAGAAATTTCTGGCACTTTTGGAGGTCAAGATTAGTCAAATAAGTCAATATTTGATACAGATCAAGAAGCACTGATACACGCTGGTGAAGCTTTACTCATTTTGAACATTCTAAGAACCACTAAGGACAGTTTAGAAGGATAAATATCTTTTGCTTCTCTGATACACATCAGCAGCACTAGAGGTACATTTACTGCAAGCATCTGTAAAACGGATGGACGATGATACAAGTTAAATAATTAGTAATTTAGTACCAACTGCTTTAGGCACAACACAATATGCTTGCACACGCTCATAGTTGTCCTAGCATAGTTTTACAGATAACAAAAACTAAGATCATCTTGTTTATCATTCTATTTCCAGTCAAGGAGCAATTTTGTCTGCAAGCCAATCTTTACCTGTCAAGGAAAATGTCTATAAAAATAGAAGTGATGGCATCTAATAATGTCTTCCTCATGAGAACATGATGTGTTTCTCTTAACGTTAAGCAGCCCAAAATGGAATATCTTGATTTGAAATAAAACAGAACACTATGTGATTGCTGCAGATTGCCAAAAAGATTAAGCTTCGATATAACAATGTGAGTGATACAAAGAAATCATTACATACCTTGATATCTTCCTCATCAAGAAAACTGTATATGCTTTGCTTTTTGACCTCAGCTCTATTTTTTCGTGATGATGTAAATGTCTGCGGTGTCCATCCTGGCGTAAATAAATCATATTGGTATTGTTATGACATCCATTTCCTCAATAGTACTCCCATGTATTAGAAATAATTACAAGCTTAAGACAACATACCCTCTTTTGAGCCAACAGTATTGTAGAAGCCTGCAGAGAAGCCTCCAGTAAATGCACCATGGAATCTTCTCCGCCCTTCCTCATCCCTCACCTGCAGTCCGATCACCGTCTCATTTTCTCTCCTAATATAAAAGGAGAGCTTGTCCATTCACCACTCCTCCCCTTCACCTTCGCATGAGAATGAGATGTGACACATCACGCATAGTATACATCAGGCATATCAACTGTTTTTTAGTGAAAATTTTTAAGGTCTACTTCGAATATAGAAGTGCCGCAAGTAGTAGTTCAAATATTCTTGCATAAATTAAAAAATCCAAAAGAAGCATTAGTATCAATTTTTTATTAAATCACCTAGCACAAGCTAAATTGTCTTGAGTTTCGCAAAACACCTTTTTGAGAAAAAAAACTTTCATATAGCATGAAACTTGAAATAAATTCGCAACCTCACCTTTTCTGGGATACCATTGCAACGCACAGACACCTTACTAGTTATTAGACAAAAAGGAGTCTTATTACTTGAAGCAAATCATATGCCGCATAACTCTCCATGGCAATGCCTACAGTATAGTAGCGGTGTTCAACAGGTAGGTAACAAAAGAAGGAAATCACAAAAGATATAACTCATTTCAGACAATTACACCGCAAAGCCGAAATTGAAGAACATTTGCGGCATCACTTTCGACCCGCAATCAAAAAACACCAAAGAAGTACAATGGCTCCTAAAACCCTAAAACGGAACTAAATCGCCAACCCACTTTTTCTGGTAGCCGCAAATGTAAAAAAAAAAAACCATCAGTTGATACTAAACTGCGGAACTGCATATGCCTACGGCTGAAAATTTATCAGCAATCAACACGCCAAAAATCGCTCCCCCACATGGAGAAACATATACCTAAGTGCCGCAACCAAACTAAGGGTGGTGAAAGAGGGAGAGAGGGAGACCTCCTGCTTCCATGCGGGGAGCGCGCGAAGCTGGCCTGCGTCGGCGACGGCCCGGCGCTTGCGGGCGGAGGTGTCCTCCTCCCGCTCGATCGGCGTCTCGTAGACCACGAGATCCTCCTCCTCGTCGAACGCCATGGCGGGACGCACGGGAGACGCCGGAGTAGCAAGCCCTAGCTCGCCGGCGGATCCAGCGGCGCGGGTAGACGACGAGAGGGTTCTTTTTTTTTTTTTTGAACTGGACGACGAGAGGGTTCGGGAGAGCGAGAACCGCGCTCGATTGGCGGACGGGGGAATTGCTATTGCGATCCGTTAGGGGCTTCAGCCCAGAAAACAGAGGATAAGAGATTGGTTCAGCCCAGCCTGGAGTGGCCCACTCTCTGGGCCAGCTGGCCCACACCGTAGCCACACTCGAGTATTTTGTACCGATAGAGCAGAACTTGCGAATTTTAAAAGACTATTGTCTATATAACCCGTTGTTACTATATATAGTTATGAAAAATTATTAAATTAGTCTGATAGATTGTAGAATTAAATTTTAGGCATAATTAGAAAGAGGTACAAAATTTTTTCTGTAGATTCTCAAAATATTATAATTTACTGTATTTGCTTGCGTAGATTAATACATACAAAAATATTAAGCCAACTGTATAGAAGATGACAAACTTGTCATCTAGGTTAAAAACAGGGTTAAATGATTTAATCGAGACTTATGGCCAAATAAGAACTTGTAGAAAATTTTGTGTAGATTTCAAAACTAGTATAGTTTACTATAATAAGACTTGGAAATTAGAAGTTATGTTATTTTTAATACCGAGACAGCAGCATGTGACTGTCCAGTAAAGGGGAGTATTGTAGATTTGGAAAGTGTGTAGGAGCATTGTTGTTTAATTATAGTCTTGCATTGATATGGCTTGTATTGAGATTGGGTATTTAATGTAAGAGGAGTATCATTGGGGTTGGTGTTATCTTCTAATAAACTCGGTCATCCCACCTAAAAAGGACAAATGCATAGTAGAATGGTAGATTATGATTGGGAATTGCTTATTATTATTGAATTATTCTTGTCATGTAATATTTGATTGATAATGAGAATTTGAAATGTGATAAAATGTGAATTGTTGTAATCATGATATGATAAAAGCTACGAGCTAGGGCAGTAAGTCAAATAGATATTCCAAAGTGCATAAACCACGTCAGTGAGAAAGCTATTTGACTATTCCAGAATGCTCTTGAGTAAGACCTACAAAGATAGGCATCTCCACGAGATGGCGGAAAAGACCTACTTCGGTAGGAACCTCTACAAGATAGAGGTACAAGGTGAATACCGACGGGTGTTCCCTCAGCTATATCAGTATAACCAAAAGAAATAAGAGAATAGAGAATGGTGGATATTGACATGTGTTATGATTATGATGTTGTTCTTATTGTTTTAATTTGTATTTGCTGAGTCGTGAATTCACTTTTACTTTATTGCTATTTTTAGGTGAATATTGAAGGTGACATGCATGGATGGAATTAGAACATGAGTTCTTGCACTTTTGTAGCTCTTTACTTCACCTAGCAATCAATAATTTATCTACATAATCAATTTACACTATCCATGAAATTCTTAGTTGACTAATGGTTTCCCTTAGCACTTTGAGGTTTATGTAGTTGCTACTTGTTGCATTCCTTTGAGTAGTTTTATTATTGATTCATCCTTTGTATTAAATAGTTCATCTTAAGTTCAATTTATGGTTTTTTGTGTTGCTGAAATTTCTATTCATGATTATGTTGTATGATTATTCTTGAAGCATAGCTATTGGTAATATTTTATTTAATGGTTAAAATTGGTAGTGATTGTACTTATGGGTGATATTCTGTACTTTTGCTAAGCAAGGGTTTTACACCCAGGTGGCCACCCCAATCGTACACCCTCCTCAAGGTTGGTTGCATCGTCCCATGTGCTCCCCAAGGGACAGCAGGTCTACGCCACCAACAACAACGCCACCCGCAGGCTCTTCCTGCCCATCATCCTCACGCACACCATCACCAGCGCTCTACATCATCCTCGGGGATGCCATGCATGCTGTCGCTACTAGCTCCCAATCATCCTCAAGGCCATCGCACACACCGTCACCACCTGTAGACTCTTCCTACCAGACAAAACGAACAGGTACTACTTCAATCAGTATGCATTATAGGTGCTCAACGAAATTACCCAGTGAATAAACTGATCTATTATGCAACTATCACACCTTCATTGTTGCTACTTTGAATGCTATATGTATATTATCGAGAGGACTAAATCTTCTACAAGCATGTCCATGCGATGAGTGCAATGTCCCACTTCATCATCATCATCCAAAGGGAAAGAAGGTCTACTTGTCACTGCCTTGTCATCACCATGCATTTTCAACAAGTTGCTTCATTGTAGCTTTTTCAACATAAATTTCATGAATTTCAAAAAATAATAGTTGCTTTGTCAAGGAGTTTCGAGCTAGTGCAATAATAATGACGATGTAGGTGATATTACGAATGTATTCCTGGCGGTGGTCATGGTGTGTCAGGACCAGATTTCCCAATACGAACCCTCTGTGTATTACCACACTAGTTCCAGATCAAAACTAGTGCACACAGTCAAACAGCAATGGTTACATAACCAATAACCCTTTATTACAATAAAGAGTACATGCCCTATGGTCTGATGAGGATATGACCTCTATGGATACAATCATATTTGTTATGCTTACTATTTCAATTACAAGTGCTTGTACACTTCACTTAAATTATCAGGTGAGCTCGTTTTTAGGAGTGCATTTATATTGTATGAACTCTATGATGCTACCTAATGATGAAAATACATATTTGTGCAATACCATGTCACTTTTTGTACAAGCCAAGCAAAAGTTCAAGTTAGACACATTTTACAATCCAATTCTGCCTCCAGAGACAACACCGACTTCAAATGTGTATAAGTTTCACATATGGAGTCCATTTGAGATCTACGAGTACTTGATGGAAAAATGATCTCATCATCTTTCCAACGGATTCAGTCTTACCTTCAAATTCCTTCTGATCATAACACCGACTTCAAACGCGCATAACTTTCACATACAAAGTCCGTTTAAGCTCCACAAGTATTTGATTGAAAGCTTATCTCGTCCTTTTTCTAACAGATCTAGCCTCACATCTAAATTCCTTTTGTGTGCATTGCAAGCACTAAAATAAGGTGATAAATCATCTATTTGGGCCAGTTTGGAATTTGTAATCATACCGGGCTTGGTGCATATGTGGCTACTATTCATGTGGTACTGTTCACATGTAAATAATACTATAAATTGTAACACCCCAAAAATCCTCTTCCTGAAAAATTTATTTTCAAATTAACTATTTTAAAGTATTTGAATTTTATTTGGATTTATTTGGCTTTTATTTGGTTTTCTGAGTTTTCTGGAGTTTAAAACCTATTTTTAAATTTAAAAATGTATTTTAAGTTTAAAAATTTAAATACCAACATTAGTTGAAAATATTTTTATTAAGTCCAAAATGTCACCAGGAGCTTCTGTGAATTTTCCTGGAATTTTTGGAGGTATTTTCATATTTTTCTGAGGTTTAAATAATTTCCTAACCTTTTCTAAAAATTAAAATCAAATTCAAAAATTAAAAATCCAAAACCCTCCCTCCGGCCGCCGCATGGACGGCCCAGATCCGCCCACGTCACCGCCCGGCCCAATCCGGGCCACTTCCCCTCCTCCGGCAGCGGGCCCGGCGTCGGCCACCCGCCTTCCCTCCTCGGGTCGACACGTGGCCGGCCCGATGCGCGCCACGCCACCCCGCTCGCCTCATCCGGCCGTCCACTTCCACTTAACCGCACCCGCCGCCCGATCCGCTTCTGAGCCGCGTGGCTACGATCCGCGCTACTCGCTCTCTCCCTCCCCTTCTCTCACTGCGCGCGGGCCACGCCTGTCAGCACCTTCTTCCCCACTGCGCTACCTCCTTCCTTCCTTCACTCCCCTTTCCTTCTTTGCACCGGCTGGCCGTATCCGCGCCCAATCCGGCCCTTCCCCGCCTCCTCTCTGGTTTGGAAACCCGCGCGATCGAATCCCCCCAATCCCGCGCCTCTCTTTCCTTTCACGCACCCCCTCTTTCCTTCCTTCCCCTCCTCCTTCCTTTTCCGGCCACCAACACCGGTGAGCAATTGCCGCGCCCGTGCTCCCCCTCCGCCCCTATAAAAGAACCCCTCGGCCTCCCCTCTCCCCGCACCTTCTTCCTCCGCACCCCTCTACTTCCCCTCGAGCCCCGAGTGCCCCGCACCGCAAGTTCCCCGTGCGCACCTCGGTGAGCCCTCCGGAGAGGAATCGCCACCGCCCCGAAGCCCCTCGTGCCACGCCGTTGCCTCCTCCGGCTTCCCCGCGATGCCGCGAAGCCCGTGCGCCCCTCGGCCAAGCCTCCTTGCCGCCGGAGCGCCATCCCCGCCGGAAGACCCGAGCCCTCTCCGCCGCTTCCTCATTGCCGGTCACCTCCGCTCGTTGCTGAACCCCACCGACCCCACCATCGGCACACCCTCTGCGCCAGTGACGCATTTTAGGACTTCCCCGAACCTCTCCGGCCACCCCTCGCCATTGGCACCATCATCGCCGTCTACCTCTGCCGGCCCCCTCCAGCAGATACCTCAAAAGGTATACTTACCCTATATGGGTAAGCAACACCCGTGAGCTTAGATGGTTATCAGCGTTAACTCTCCCTTCCCCCAGTTCCCTCGGCGCGCGTTCGAGTCCCCGGCTCCGCAGCGCTGAGGTTGAGCCTTTCTTTTTCCGTGCTGTCTGACAGCCGGGCCCCACTCGTCAACCGCTGTCGGTCTGTGGGCCGGCTGACATCCGGGCCCCACCTGTCAGTGCCTCCGCTGGCATGTGGGTCCAGAGCCCTAGGGTCCCACCTGTCAGGGGCCAATAGCAGCCTGTGGCCACTGACAGAGGGGTCCCACTTGTCAGTGACCGAGTTCAATAGGTTCACTGCCATGTGGGTCCCACCTGTCATAGACTCAGAGAAAAACAATAAAAGAAAAAGAATAAAATGTAAATTCTGTCAAGTGGGTCCCACCTGTCAGAAATTTAACAATTTATGGATTTATTCAAACTGAGATTTTCAAATGAGCATAACTTATTCATTTTAACTCCAAATTGAGCCGTTCAAATTTCTAAATTTTTCTAAAATCATGAACTATCCAAATATATACTCGTTTTGAATTTTATTTGAATTTTTTTTGTATTTATTTGTTTTGTTGCTCTGTCTTTTCGTGCGTAGAATCCACCGTTGCCGAAGATCTCTCCACTCCGCAGCAAGAAGACCCAGAGAGCATGCAAAAAGGCAAGTCTCCTTTGATCATTTTGAACCTATGCTTGAGAAATGTTTTTAATTATTTTAAATTTTTGTGCATCGCTATTTACTTAGAACTCTAGTTTTGGTATTACGGCATTAGTTAATCCAACCTTGTTATGCTCTCAATTGAACTTGAATGCCATGTACCCTTGTAACCCTAGTATCACCTCTGTCTCGATAATGATAATTACATAATCCTTTGGTAATATTAGAACGGTAGTAAAATGCTTAGTCATGCTATTTAATTCTTTTGTAACTATGGAATGGGAAATCATATTTCATTCAACTGGTATTTGTATTTAGAAATAAGTGGTGACTGGCGTTGCCACTGTGCTTTTAAAAATAAATAAAATGTATAAGTTGGTTTAGGCTGGGGCGGATGGTTGGTTGGGATTGGTGCAGCAAGTACGAGATCTTGTAAAGTGTATGTTCCACCCTAGTCGATTAAGGACCGACGCTTGTGATTGTCCAAACTGAGCACTACCGCACAACCCCGAGTCTATATGGGTACGACCTAGCTGATTAAATCATGATAGTTTAGTTTAGGTACCACCAGTGGAAAGTGGGTGCTAGGGATTTACTGATTATCCACAGTGAGGGACAGGGATTTACTGTACTCATATGGCGCAAGAGGGGGCTTCGGACTAGGTGGATTTAACCCTTCTGTGGTGAAACCTCAGCAGGTGGTGTCTAGCTAGACTAGAGTGAGGAAAAGGCTTTATGATATTTTATCTGTGTCTCATGCCAAAGGAAGCGTGGTGACTGTTAAGATAATTTATCTCTTGGGGGTAAAGTTGTACAACCTTTGCAGAGTGTCAAACTATTCGGATAGCCGTGCCCACGGTCAAGGGCGGGCAAGGAATGCATTCACATGGTAGATCTTTGATTTTTCATTTTAAAAACAAAGTTTTGGTATTTTGAGAGTGGAGGGAACTCTCGGAAGGGATCTTGGCGGTTGGAGCCAGCGTGGGTGGATGTAACCCGAAATTCTAAACTTTATCGATTAGAATTGGTTAACTAGTGTTGGTGGTTAGAACCTTCACTATAAAATGCTTAATAGTTTCAATTAAAGCAATTACTTTGTCAAATTAATGACTTCAAAAATATTTAGTAGTAATTGAAATAAAACATTGCTTTGTGCAAAAGAACCATATAGCCTTCCTTGTCAAGCCTTGCATCTATTGCATTTTTCGCAAGACTTGCGGAGTACTTTATGTACTCACATGCTGCACTTAAAATCAACTCAGAAGAATATGAAGCTCAAGATGGAGACTACGACTACTTCACTTGTGGATTCGACGGAGGATTCCCGGAGTACTAGGTCGCGTTTCCCTAGTCAATTGCGTGTGGCGTATTGATGGGTCTTCGCCGGATTTATCTTCTGCTTCCGCTGTGTTTTGTGTGTGCGAGGTCTTGAAACCTCATTTGTAATAATGAGACCTTCCGGTCAGTACTCTATTATTGTAGTAAAGCATACTTGGTGATGTAATCATTTCTGTTTGACTGTGTGCACTAGTTTTGATCTAGGACTAGTGTTATAATACACAGAGGGTCCGGGTTCAGAAATCCGTGGTCCCGACAGAGATGGTATCAGAGCCAAGTTGACTGTAGGACGTGACCTAGGTTAGAAATGGCAAAACCTTAAGGACTTATATTTATTAAAAAGATTATATTAAAAATATATAAGCTTCTTTGCTTCTACTCTTTTCCTACTTAGTATCTCGATCTTGTCTTTATATTCATTTGTTAAAACTCTTTACTAATCTTTTCTATTATTTCAACTTGGTAGATGGCCGGTTCATCCTCCGCTGCCTCATGGGACTATTACTCTCATGGCGAGAGTGTTGGAGCATTTGCTAGTCTCCTTGGACAGCTTATGCAATACCTGCAGTATCGTCAGCTGCCTATCTTCAGGGGCGGAAGACCCGGATCCTGGATCGGGACTCTTGGTCGATGGAGGTATTCCTGTATGCACGGGATGAGGAATTCGACTCCCACACATACCCCATTGAGCATCCCCGGACCCGCTGTTTCGATGCTTGGCCCGGACATGCGGCGAAACTGCTAAGCAGAATAATCTCTTGAGAAAAACCACAAGGAAAACTAAAGGGGTGCGACCTGCTTAAATAGGGAAAGGAAAAACTGCACTTATCTAATGAAAAAGGGTGTGGTACTATTCATGGTACTGTTCACGTGGATGTGGTACTGTTCATGTGAACAGTACTGGCCCAAATAATCTAAGTTACAAGGCCCTCGACCCACTTTATCTTGGACTGGAAACGTGATATGACTTGTTTTATAGTTTTTGATCTGCTCGGATGGAATTTAGAGGTGAGACTAGATCCATTTGAAAGTAGACTCCAAGAGCTTTCCAACGAGTACTCACGGGCCCTGAGAAGCCTTCTGGATAAAAAGTTATGCACATTTGAAGTTGGCTTGTCAAGCTGAATCCGAATTGATCTAGAGGCCAAATTGGATACCAAAAACTGTCCAACTTGAATCCTTGCTTCAATTGGTTCCAAAGTGGTGTGGTGCTACAAATATATATATTTTCATCATTAAGTAGCATCATATTCTCATTTAAAATGTGTTGAAGTTGAAGAAACGAATTCACCTTTAGTTCAATCTTGATATTGGCCGCTATGGTCGTATGTGTTGGTGGCGTGGTCACATCATCCTCCCCTTCTTGACAGAAAACTGTCCTCGGTTTTAACATAGGTGTAGTGTCACGTATTGCATGATCTTGATCATAAATGTTGGTACATGATAACAAACGCAACAAACTCTCATTATGTAATAGCATAAGTTCTTTATCAAATAAAGTAAAATTTCTTTGAAACGAGCTCGCCTCATAATTTAAGTGATGCGTAGGAGCTCTTGTAATTGGAACAACAAGTATAACAAATATTGTTGTATCCATAGGGTATATGTTCTTATCACCATCGCCACTACAAGATTCGCCTCATCGTGTTCTACGTGGTGCTCTCCTTGCTTTCCCTAGAAAACCACCACAATTTGTCACCATCGATGCCTAGCCACGGCCACCTAGGATATCTCGTGTTCCTGTCTATCCAATGAGATTCTCTTCAATCCTTCCACGTCAAAATATGTTCTACCTTCCCATATAGCTATCCTCCAAGTATATTTGGTTTTCCTTCACGGAGCACCGAGATCCCAAGTTTTTCATTTTTTCCCCATTGTTGCTGTTCAATCGTTGATTGTGCCATGTCTGATGAGTCCCTAGCTTAGCCAACCACTTCCCTAGCTTCATCACACTGTGTTCAAGCCTATGCTCATGCTCGCTACCATTGGCCACCCTCGGAGCACCACCGCCCCTACACCCACCCATGACCATCGCTTCTTGCCTCCACCCACGCCGCCATCATGCTCCGTTCTATCTTTTAGTTTTGGTTTGGTTATCTTTGGATTTTATTTAAAATTATTTTTGTTTTATTCGCTTTCTGTCTCTCGTTAGATAACATTTTCAAAGGAGCAGAAGTAGGAACTAAAGATCAAGAAATGGTAACTGAGCAAGGCCAAGGCAAGTCATGACTTTTGATCATGTTGAACCTATTATTTCAAATCTATTATTTTAAATTATCATGCATTGCTAATTTATGCCCCGTTTGGCACAGCTCTAGCTCCGAGATCTATGCTGGATCTGTAGTTTGTTGACTAAATTAAAGTGATTTAAATATTTTTATTTAATATATAATATAAATGAAATGACTCATGCAAATGCACTTAACATGCCTGCAACTCTAGATCCAGGATTTCCTAGAGCTACAGATGACCAGCTCTAGGAAATCTACAGATTTTCTAGAGCTAGAGCTCTGCCAAACGGGGCCTTAATACAAACCCTTGTAACTTGTAGTTATTAACCAATTTGATTATTCTCTCCTTGATAGTTTGAAGGCCATGATTCTATTGTCACCATAGTATGGATAATTAGTTAGCGATGTAATATTAGTATCCACTTGAGTTGTACATTTAGTATGCTTAGCCATGCTCCTTGTTACGTTAGGATCACCATCACATGTTAATCAGTTAATTAATTTTGACTTAATGAGATATCAAATTGTGGTTGTATCCATAATTATAAATTTTATGTGCCATGACATGGGTAGCGTCATTGGTGTTGGTTACACAAAATGATTTTCACTTAGGCGAGTTATCGTGCAGTAAAGGAGGAAGTGTTGTTAGCACTTTTGAGATATGGATGCTTCGCTTGGGTAATGTCTTAGGATTTAACTTTATGCGCCATTAATATAAGCCTTACCGTGTAACCACATATCTGTAATAGCACAGCTATTTATTTTCAAATTTTTGGAGTAAAAATTATTAAATAAAATTAATTTGGCTTAAAATAAAAAGATGTGTTTTGGGTGCCTAGTTTTAATTTTCTTGTAACATCACACCACCTAAACCAATTCCGCTAGCATCACATTCTAGTTCAAAAATCTTATTGAAATCAGGGAGTTAGAGTAGTGGTGCATATGTTAACTTATCTTTTAATGTGGTGAAGGAGTTCTCCTGTGCGACGTTCCAAACAAATGGCACACCCTTCTTGATAAGCTCATTCAATGGGGCAACGATGGTGCTGAAATCCCTCACGAAGCGGTGGTAGAATCCAGCAAGTTCTAAAAAGCTCCGCACCCGTGTGACCGTGTTAGGAGTCAGTCAAATCTGTATTGCTTCAACCTTTGCTTGATCAACTTCAATTCCCTGTGGAGTAACAACATAACCAAGAAACGGACTCGATCGGTGCAAAAGGTGCACTTCTCAAGGTTACCAAATAGGAGTGCACCACGTAAAGCATTAAAAATAGCACATAAATGATAAAGATGTTCCTTTAATGTTTTGCTATATCAGTATATTATCAAAATAAACCACCACAAATCTACCAGTGAAAGCACACAAAACTTGTTCATTAGTCTCATGAAGGTACTTGGTGCATTAGTTAAACCAAAAGGCATTACTAACCACTCATATAACCTGAACTTAGTTTTAAATACTGTTTTCCATTCATCGCCTAATTTCATGTGGATTTGATGATATCCACTATGCAAATCAACCTTAAAGAAGACAACAGAGCCACTCAATTCATCAAGCATATCATCTAACCTAGGAATAGGATGACAATACCTAATGGTGATATTATTGATTGCTCTACAATCCACACACATGTGCTATGATCCGTCTTTCTTTGGCACTAAAATGACCGGAACAGCACAAGGACTAAGAGATTCGCGCACATACCCTTTATCAAGAATTCTTGAACTTGGTGCTGGATTTCTTTAGTTTCTTCTGTATTGGTCCTGTATGGTGTGTGGTTGGGCAATGATGCACCGGTAATTAAATCAATTTGATGCTCAATCCCATGAAGCGGTGGCAGCCCCGGCGGTATGTCCTCCAGAAAGACATCAAGTGACAAAGAAGAAGGTATATCCTCAAATGAAAACAAAGTTTCCTTGCAAAGTAATGCATAGCAAACAGAATTACTAGCATCCAGTTCAGTCATATCAGATTTGGTAGCAAGAAAACAAGCACCTTTCAATTTAATTTCTTTATTCTTCACATGAGCAGATTTAGGTTCTTTTTTGTTGCTCAAGCTCTTTTGCTACAATCTGATTTTCGCTCTCAGTATTCTCCAGACTTTTCTCTCTATTAGCTCTAGCAAGGTCATCTTTAACAATTTGTTCAGGAGTCATAGGATGCAGCACAATTTTCTATCCCTTGAATATGAGAGAGTATTGATTATTCCCACCATGATGCACACAATCAGTATCGTATTGCCAAGGTCTTCCTAATAACAATGAACAAGCCTGCATAGGAACAACGTCAGAATCAACATAATCATGGTATGAACCCATAGAAAAGCTTACTCTGACCATCCGTGTTACCCTCAACTTACCACTGTTGTTGAAGCATTGAATATGGTATGGGTGGGGATGGGGGTTGGTCGGCAAAGCAAGCTTCTCCACTATATCCATACTTGTCAAATTATTGCAACTCCCATAATCAACAATTATACAAATCGAGCATTCCTTGACAATGCCCTTGATTTGGAACAAATTATGGCACTGATTTTGCTCGGCACAAGAAACTTGAGCACTTAGTACGCATTGCAATATAATGCTTAAATACTTATCGGCATCTTCGGTGCCAACATGTTCCTCCTCAAGATCAGATTCATCATCGTGTCCTGTAGGGTCATTTGCAAGCAAAGCATATGTTTCATCATTAAAATCACTTGCAAAGGAATACGCACTATCTTCGCGTATAATCAGTACACGCTTGTTTGGACAATCCTGCATCATGTGTCCGTAACCTTTGCAATGATAGCATTGAACATCCTTAGTTCGTCCTGTTGATGCAACCGAAGATGAGGTTTTTGCAGAAGCTCATGGTGCCGAATTTGACATAGTAGGACACTGCGGCTTGTGGTTGGAGGATAACGGTGGTGCTGCAATAGTGGACGAGGCAGTAGGGGTGTGTGGTGTCCATGAGTTCGTTCGACCTACAGAAGAATTAGATCGTGTCCTCGTCTGGCATCCCTACATTTCACATTCAGCTTTGCAAGCAAGATGAAACAATCTAGTAATGGAGTTGTAATATTTGTAATCAAGAATGTCTTGAATTTCTCAATTCAACCCTCCCAAAAACCTAGCCATTGATGCCTCCTCATTCTCAACTAACCTACAGCGCAACATACTAATTTGTAATTCCTGATAGTATTCTTCCACAAACTTTGCACTTGTCGTAAGCATGTGCCCGAGTGCGTACGCGTAGATAAAATCCCCGAATCCCCTAGATTTCTCGTTTCCAACTTCTCGTTTTCACATCTTCTTGTTTCCTTTCCAACGGGTCAAGAAACACCCCAATTGGAGGTCGCACGCAAAAGTTGTCTTTTCCCCCCTTTTTTTGCAAACATGACACTTTCCTGGTTGAGTCTGAAACCTCCTTGGGCAGAAACTGTGCGTTGCACTGAGTCCAACTAGGGCAAAGGCTCCCTACATGATGTGCCCGATCGACCGCACGATCACGCGTGAACAGTGGAAATGGTGCGCTCGGGTACCGCATGATCATTGTGCATGTCACATCTAACTGCTGAAAGCATGGTCTGATTCCCTCTGTCCGTGGCATTAACTGTTTTTTTGTGTGCTGCCATGCGGCCATTTCGTTTTTCTATTGCATGGCATGCACACGCGCCAGCTCTTCGCGCATGGTTTGGCCGTCCCCCATCTGCGTGGTATCCAAATGAGTGAGCTCAGTGCGGCATAAAAGGGTTCAGACGATTGCATTTGAGGGTTTGCACAGTAGAAGCTTAGCCAGAGCAGCAAAACTGCAGAGCAAGAGAGGGAGGGAAGTGAATGAAGTAACGACTACGAGCACAAGATTTAAGATACCAATCACTTTTACAACTCAAAATATAATGGCCATATGTGATTTTGACAAACGTTTCACATACGCATCTATTAGTTAGCCAGGAGTTATGCATGATCTAGTGTACTTTATCATGCATTTGATATAGATAGAGATATCTTTCCACATCCTCCACAAGGTTATTTTTATTTTTCATATCATTTGAGAATTTATTTACTGCTAACATTCATGCATTTGATGTAACAGAGGTAATTTGCACATTAATTTTTAGGAAAATATTATCTTGTCGATGGCGGTTATCTGAACAGGCCCGGGTATCTTGTACCATATAAGGGGTAAAGGTACCATATTCCTGAATTTCAAAGAGGTGCTGCTTTGTCAAGACCCGAATATGCAAATATGGACTCTCCTGTGCATTCTACACCAGTCCAGGATCATGCTAGTGCACATAATGACTCGGATGAACAGTGGTCGTGCTGTCCCTAACCACATGATCACACCTTGAATAGTGGTCGTGCGGTCTGGGACCACACGATATGCCACGTGTCGCGTCCAAGATAATCGTGCGATCGGCAGGGGGCTAAAAATGGAAAGGCTATGATTTGAGGGTTAAAATTGGAATTTTGGTGATGAACAATGCCATTTATGTCCAAAATTCGATGTAGTATTCTGATGACCAACAGTGCTATTTTTAACCAAAATTTCACATCACGGATCCAGGTGGTATGGCGTGATCCATGATTGCCCAGTGAGAGGATTCCATCCACATAAGGCTCCTTCAGATGGGTCGCCAATCTATGGGCCTGTTCTTTAAGTCAAAAGCTGGTGGCTTTTGGATTTTGCTACAGTACTTAACTTTCAAACGGAGTATTTTCTCAAGACAAAGTCTACAAGTTAAACAATCTACATGTTAAAAGCCCAACATCTGTACCAGCCAAAATCGCAAGTAAGTATCTAACTCTCCGTAATCTGTACTGTAAACAGCCAAAATTCAAAAATTTCAGCCAAAAGCCATAAGCCGCAGCCGAAAAGAATAGGCCCTATAAGCATTGCTCCCTGTGTACGTGAACCCCGATATAAAGTTTGATATGATTGACATTTGTCAAAGTTTGGAGGCTATACTACTGGCCGCTGAACAAATTGTCTGCTTTTTTTTAAACTATGCTGAAGAATTGCGAATACTGATGCAAGTGATTGTACATAGCTATTGCGTGTATAGAGAGATATGTTAAATTAAATAATTGGTATGTCTGTGGAAAGTCAGGAATTTGTTGTAATTCATCCCTTCTTTTGCCTCTCGAAGAAGTGCTCAGTCTCATTTTTATGCCTAGTTAATTGTAATATCATTGGATATTTTACTTAAATATTCTAAAATATCATTGATTGTTTTAGCTGAATTTTTTCTAAAATAATCCAATTTTTATTCCAAAATACAAAAATATACGAGCATTTTAATTTTTTACAGAAATAGCCTCGAGTTGCCCAACTGTGGACGATTGGACCACGTCGCCCAACGGCCGGGCGACACGAAGGTAGTAGGTGGACCGTTGGGCTATGTGAATATAGTCATCCAATGGTTGGGTGACTGGATCCTGTCGCCTAACCATTGGGCGACTGGACCTTGCTGTTGCCTGACGGTATAGTGACTGCACGGAATATATAATCGGTCGAGCGGCCGCTTCCATCTGCCGATGTCGAGCGTAGAGAAGGGAAAGAAAGAAGAATAGATGAGAAGGAAGAAAAAGAGAGGAGAGCACAGGAGAGGGAGAAGAAGAAGATGAGGTTCTGCCACTTCTGCAAGGTAAAAATTTTGCTATAGTTTAGTGAATTTCTTTGTATTAAGTAAATAGTTTGCTTAGTGTGAAATTAGTATCCGTAGAGAAATGTAGTTGTAGAAAAGAATAGTATAACTTTAGTTAGATGAATTAATCCAATTAGGTAGGAATGAATTAGTCCTATTAGAGGAACAAGCTAGGTGGAAGATAGGAGTAAAAAAAGAGAAGGGAGGAGAAACTCCCATGCATTTAATTTATGTCATTCCGAAAACTTAACTAGGAGGATCGTGTGGGTTGTTAGAGTAGTGGGAAAATTTTGGTTAGTCATGTGAAAATGCAAAATATTATTAGACAATATTTATGATTATTTAGGAATGAATTTAATGTCATAAGGACATTAAATTCACGCTTATCGTTAAAACTGGTATATTGGCATTTAAATCAGTATATCGTATACTTGATGTATGGAAAGATAGTGGAGAAGAAGGATGCGGAGGTGAAGCACGTCATGGTGGCTATTGAGAAGACATTCAAATACAAGATTAGCTATGCGAAGACATGGCGTGCGAAACAGTAGCCTTTGGAAAGATGGTTTGGGTCTTTTGAGGCAACGTACAACAACCTTCCTCGTGTGCTCAAGGTGCTACTGGATAAAAACCTGGGCATGTACACTGCTGTGAAGGACAAGCCGTCTACAACGCTGCTAGGATTTGCGGTATTGCACAGGGCCTTCTTAGCCTTCGGTGCCTGCACTGAGGCTTTCAGACATATGCTGCTAGTAATATCAGTTGACAGGACCTTTTTGACCGAAAAGTACAATGGTCAGATCCTTACAGCCATCGACATTGACGGGAACAACCAAATTTTGTCGTTGGCCATCGCATTTATCGAGAGTGAGAATTACGACAAATGTTATTATTCCTTTGACATGTGAGGGTGAGAGTTGTTCGAGCTCGTCCTAGTGTGTGCGTAATCCATGATCGCCACGCCAGGATCCTGTAGTCCATAAGAGCACTTTAGCAAGACTCCGAGGAGCCGTGCCCTTGGTCGGATATGAGGAGCAGATGGTGCATTCGTCATCTGGGGGCCAACTTCTTTAAGCAATTCCCAAAGCAATCATTAGTGAAGCTATTCAAGAGGCTAGCTTTGTAGAACCAGCAGCGCAAATTTGATGCTTTATGGGCACTATTGGATGAGCACAACAGGAAGCACATGGATGAGAGCAACAAGGGACCAGTCATTGCTAGGGGCTGCATAACCCGAATGCCTCACACCATTGCCAAAGTCTGAACCTATTGGTCTGAGGAGGACCCGAGGAATACCAAGTGCTTCTCCCACTGGATCGAGGCCAAGCCATTAGAAAAGTGGTCCCTGCTACATGACACGAATGGCATAAGGTATAGCATAATGACCACTAACCTTGCGGTGGTGTACAATTAGTTCGTAGGGGCCTTTGTTCTTAGCCCTTGTCGCCATCATGAAAGGTGTTCTGCATAGCACAATCGGCTATTTTAGAGAAAGGCATGCAAATACCGCACTTCATGTCGCCAACCCACAAACACCGTAATGCACAAAGATTACAACATATATGAAGGAGAAGACAGAGAAGGGGCAGTTGCACATGGTATACGTGATGGGCAATACAAAGTATCTTTTTGATGTGCTCCTCTGGGATAGAGCCGGATTTGGGACGGCTTGTTCTCTTGTCACCCACGAGATATACCTTGGAAATTATGTCAACTGACCTAGCTGTACGTGCAACAAATCGAAGCTTCTGCACAAGCCATGCTCTCATGTACTCGCCACATGCGGGATTGTACATATGGACCCTTCAAACTTTATGTCTGAGTATTTCTTAAGGAGAGGGTGGTGCAGGTGTGGTGTAGGAGCTTAGAGGGTTCAGGGTTGTGGGTAACTTTGCCACCTTGGATATTGCAAATAGGACCTGAATTCCGGATGTTGACATGCTGAAGGGTGAGAAGGGTCGTCGGCATAGTCATCGGATTACTAATGATATGGATGAAGCACAAACAGGGCCATTGGGTAGACGCTGCGGGCACTGCGTCCATGAGGGCCACACAACAAGATGATCTGCTGAGGACTAGGCACACCAGTATGGTTTGCGGTACCACTTCTTCGAGTGTATGTCCATTGATGTACGTATTGTCGTAGCATCTATATTGTATGTTGTCATCTGTACTTCGTTAGTTCGTACATTTGATGTACATATTATCGTAGCACCTATATTGTACATTGCTTGAAATTTTTATATAACTGTTGTGGTACTATCCCATTTTCATTTGATGTACATTGTGTCGTAGCACATGTATCATACGTTCCACATACTGTTTATGTAACTATTGTCGCTAATTTGAAGTTGTTTTGCAGGTATGGCTCATGACCCTCGCGAATCGCAGTGGCCTTTCGGCCTCTTGGAGGAGTGCACCAACTGGGTAAATCGCACGTCGCGTCGTGTCCCGCAACCTACGATGCGCACGACAGACTAAGTTGGGGTGATCCGCAGTGGACACCTTGGGTGGCCTGGAGGCTAGACCCAAACTGGACAGATATGTTCGCATCTCGACAGCAGTACCTTCTCTCCAAACGTATGTTTTGTACTGACCTTTTGTTTGTTTGCAGGCTCAGTGTTGCCGGTCTACTACCTCTCACCTGGATGGTGTAGGCCACGGACGAGGACGAGGTGGCACCACCTGTGCTCAGTGACGATAGAGAAGTCCACAAACGGTCACAGTGCTTCCCGTTTGACCGCTCCCTGCTTGTAGCTCTCGTGGACCAGTGATGGTCGGAAACTCACACTTTCCATATCCTATTCGAGGAGATGGCCTCTACTCTGTAGGATATCTCCCTGCTGCTTGGCCTCCCTATCATGGGAGGTGCTGCCTTCTTGTAGTAGGCCCTGGTGGACTGGCACGGTGACCTTTTGGCCAGGTTTGACGGAGTCCTTCTGCCTGTGCTTGCAGTTGAGTACTACATCATATAGGAGGCACAAAGGCATGCCCCATTCTTGCAGTGGCTGTCGCAATTCTGGGCACGTGTTCGATGCTCTTCCTGTTGGGATCGCTGTACTCTCCCTTCTGTACTACAGTTTTACTAACTTTTTGCTTGTGCTCAGGTCGAGTGGATGGACCTAGACGTCAATGAGCACCAGGTGTCCCGCCACCTCGAGGCCTACCTGTTGTGGCTATTTGCTTGGGTGTTGCTCACCAGCAGCCATGGTGACACCGTCGATGCGCAGCTCGTCGTGTATGCTATGGCCATCGCCGACGGGGAGGACACCCAGATCCGCTGGGGTTCGGCCGCACTTGCCGCCACCTATCTCGGCTTGTGCGATGCATGCTGTATGTCGAGGCCGAACTCCGTCCTCATGGGTTGTCTGCTGCTGCAGCAGCTATGGTTGTTCGAGCACTTCAGCCTCAGACGGCCCCCTGTTGAATGATAGCGCTCCTTATGGCCACAAGATGTACCACATAGATGAGGTGGATTGGTCGACTATGGGCTCCCTCTAGTGCTGGTGACGGGTACGTACTCTATCTTGCGAATAATTTCTTCATATAATTGATCGACGTGCAGGTATAGTCACGCATTTGTAGGTGACACGAGCATACGAGCCATTCGTGGAGCAGTTCGACCACCTAACGGTGAACGCGTGCAATGGGAGCCATACTCCCCTCAAGAGTTACAGGCCCGTGCTCCTCACATCTTGTTCACACTGTGGTAGTGCGACTGGGACTACTGGCTGATCCACAGGGCATTGTGCTCGATGTCTTCGTCGAGGAGTATGGCTCCAATACCAGTCGGACGGCCTATGCCTAACAACGTGCACGTGAGTAATCAGCACAGATGTGTCTCCTTTTACTGCCATCTCATACCCAGGACTTCTAACTACATGCTATGTCTTGTAGGCATAGTAGGAAGGGAGTCAAGCGCGGCACAAAACTAGGGGAGGAAGATGGATACGTGGATGGAGCAGTAGGAGGGCACGCTGTAGGACTATGTGCAGGAGGATAGCCCCTACGACCATAGCTTGTACAGGAGTACCTTCGCTGGTACTCTCCTCAGACACGTACTAGGTTGGTACTTGCTGTCGACCCGTTCCCATCACCACGTGTCTTAGCATCGACCGACATGTACCCTATGCACTTCGCCCAGGACGTTCACCCCATGGTATGTTACTTCGTATTTTGAAAACTTCGCTTCTACCAACCCCCTTACGGGTTTCACCTATCATGTTTTTGTTGTAGGTTGGCATTTGTGCTAAGATTGAGAGGGACTCCCGCTCCTTGTTTTATAGGATGACCGATGGTGCAAAGGTCACACACGAGGAGGCTACCCAGGCTTTCCATCGTGTGGTAGCTCAGGGCACATGTATGGTCGCCCTATTGACACGCGGACACCGGTCAACGAACAGACGTCCGTCGGTGCCGCCCCGCCCAAAGAGCACATAGGTGGGAGGGGTCGTGGCCATGTGTGGCACGACCTGACGAGGTGGGGGGCTAGGCCAGGCCACGTCCGACACCACCACGATCTTACAAGGTTGGAGTGTCCACTTGGGCATGGCCTCGTACATCACCATCGTCGCAGGGCATGTATGACCTGCCGTACTACGCTCCGGATGTCTTTTTGCACGCCATGGCACTAGTTGAGGGTATGTCATGTCTCCGTTTGTTTGCTACCATCGGCTTATTTCATTAACTAATAATATTTAAACTATAGCTCTTACACCCTCTGACATATTAGGGGCCTCCCAAGTGACGCAAACATGCACGAGTTCCTTGTGGGCCACATCCCCTGAGGTTCTCTCTAGGTTACAGCTCACCAGTGCGCCAGTACCCGCACAACCAATAGTGCTGTCCACCCCTCCGGCTTTCGGACCTCGTCAGACTAGGGCACCTGACCGTCTTTCCCCCTTGGGGCCTCAGCCCCGACACCTAGCACAAAGGAGGCCCAAGTGAGGCCGCACGGGAGGTCGCAGAGGTGGAGTAGGCCGTGGAGACATTAGAGGGGATGTTGGGGGTGCTGTTGGGGGCATAGTAGGGGTTGTCCCCTACGCTGGCTCAATGCATATCGACGACTATACCTTAATGCACGGGACACAGTGAAGCAAGAATCCACTCAATAAATGGCAACCACAATGACACATCCACCATTTAGTTACATGCTTTAGGGGATTGAACATAACTGCGTACAAGGGAGGCTACCGTAGTACAAGCTTCTTCGGCCGTGCTTAATGGTAGAAGGTGCCTAGTGCTACCCACATAGTGTTCTTAAGGGGGCACCTCAGACGTGGCTAGCCGTCACTGTAGTGGTATGCACATATGCAGCTAGGGTTCGCGTAGCAACATGTGGGATCATACGAACTTTCTATGTTCATGACCTCGTTGCCCCTCTCGCGCTACATCTATTGGCGGAGGTCCTCATTTTGCTTGTTGAGATTGTCAATCTGCTCCTCTAACTCTTGGATTCGTTCTCACAACGTCCATGTTCATCACAACATGGTGTTTATGGGGAGGATCGATCCAGCGAACAAAGTTGCATTTCACCATCGGTTGCTAAAGAGGGTTAACACACAATCTCTATTACCTATAATAGAAAATAAACTATTTGCTATTTGTACCCCAAAGTGTGGGCATCGAAAGAAACATCGTCTGCCATCGAAATGGCCGCCCGTGACCTGCACGACCACATCCTCCCCATGTTTGCATTGTGACAATACTGGTTGAGCATGCTTGTTTGGCATCAAGTGGTAGTTAGGACCGAAGTCCTCCCTCCTTTCGAGGAAAGATCTTGCTTAGGCGACCCTGGTTCGACTGGCCCCACGCCGTCTTCCAGGGTATATTACTGTAGAATGGAGAAGGTTCTTCCTACGGTTGGGAGGGTCGAGTGGTCCTAATTTCGAAGGGTGAGGCATGCATTTTATAACCTGGGGGGATGCAGCATGATTTCTGACACAACGTGACAACACTCTGCCTCGCCAACTTTTCAGATCGACTTGACAACACTGACCTCCTCGACTTTTCAAACCAAAAAGAAAGGTCTCTGCAAAGTAAGACGTGACAATACTCTACAAACTAAGACATGACAACACTCTACCTTGCCAACCTTTTAAATCTACTTGACAGCCCTGACCTCCTCGGCTTTTCAGACCAAAAAGAAAGGACTCTACAAAGCAGGAGGTGACAACACTCTGCCTCGCCAACTTTTCAGATCGACATGACAACATTATACCTCCTCAACTTTTCAGACAGAAAAGATAGGACTCTGCCAAGCTAGACATGACAACTCCATGCAATGTACGACATGATAACACTATGCCTCGCCACCAACTTTTTTGAAAGATAAGGCTACACTCTCCTCAATATCTACTCACATGAAATTAACCACACCATGCCAACCCTTTAGCTTATAAAAGGAGGAGGAAGAGATCAGAGAGAGAACACTACACAACCAAACCCAACACTACACCAGAGCTTGCTTCAGCACGTCGGGATGGACAAGAAGCATAAGAAGCAATGGGACAAGATGAAAAAGCAATGGGAGGAGACCCGTGAACTAGCAAGGTCTGTTGTGGCCCACGACGAACAAGCAAGGGTTGTGGCAGTCCGGGCCAAACAATGACGCCCCCATAGCAAGAACCCCGTCCCGAACGTTCCAACCGAGCGATCGCCGCAACACCTGCCCGAGGGGGAAACACCGCCCCTTTGTTGGAGCAGGGATCCATGCAGATTCTTCAAGTCTAAGCAGTGGCTCAGCCTAGGTATGCCTACTGGGGTTGCACGAACTACTCCTGTGATTATCCCGACCACAATTGGGACATGAACAACTATCGCCAGTTGGTATGGACCACTTACAGTGTGTTCCTGTTGTAGGGGTGGCCCCCACCTAAGCCTAGTCGGCCTGTTAGAAGGCTGTAAAGCCCAATATGGGACATATGTAATGACATAAATACCCTTGAGGGGGTTACTCAGTGTAAGGGCAATGATGTAAAACACTCCCCATGTGGATATATATATATATATATATATATATATATATATATATATATATATATATATATATATATATATACGATATAGGCCATGGGGAAAACCCTAAGCATTGCTCACCTAACTCTCCACTACCATACTCTCTTTCTCTATTTGGTCTGTAGCCACAACAATTGGCGCCGTCCGTGGGGAGGACAAGAGCAAGCCTCAAGATCTGAAAGATGGCACCAAAGAAAGCTTCATCATCGGCGGCTAAGAAGAAGAAGGGGGGCGCGACGGAGTCTCGTGTCAACACTAGGGCTTTGGTGGCGGCAAGCGCGGGCGTCGACAACGACGCGGGTGCGGCATCCACGAACGTCGGCGCTCATGGCGCAACGATTGACCCCGCTACCGCTGTCGCGATGGTCGACACCGCCCCACATGCGACGATCGACCTCGCCACTATTGGCGCGACGGCTGGCACCACCCTGCGCGCGACGACCGACCCCACCGCCGATGTGACGACCGACACTGGCAGCACCGACCAGGTAGTCAGGGGCGGTAACGCCAGTGCCCGTGTAGGCACGACTGCCATCCCTATACCCGGCGCGGGAGAGCCGGGCGGTCCAGGCGGCAACACTAGCCTCGTCACCGACACCAGAGTCTACCGCGCTGGCGCACCGGGCAACCTGGGAGCGCAGGCCGTGGTCGCCGCTATCCCAGCAACGCGACCAGATGTGCCAATTGCCCTGGTCACGCCAGCGGTGGAGAGCGCCCTGCTGACGGCCATCGGCACGCTTCAACGGGAGTTGGTGGATCTCCGCGGAGCCGTGCGGGACATGCAAGAGGCTCAGAGTCAGCAGACCCCGCCGGTGGTCGCGTCGGAGCCCACGCCAGAACGGGCAGATAGCCGCGAAGCCCCCACGTCCAGTCGCGTCCCGCTGCGACACGTGGACCCGAAGTCCCCACTCTCTGCTGGACTGCAGCAGTCGGCATGGCCGAAGGACTTCAAGTTCCCCAGCGCCATCGAGCTGTACAAAGGTGACACGGACCCTCGGGAGTTCGTGCGCGTGTACGAGACCACCTTCGAAGCTGCCGGCGGAGACGACACCACAAAGGCGAAGGACTCTCCTCGCGTTACAAGGGGTGGCACTCTCTTGGTTATTCACCATCGAGCCAAACTCCATCTACGCATGGGAGCGGATCCGCAATCAACTTTACAACAACTTCCAGGGGGAACTACGTCGAGCGCATTGACGCAGATCAGCTCTTCACGGTCAAGCAAAAACCCTCGGAGAAGCTCCGGGAGTACTTCAAGCGCTTCACGAAGGTCCGCTGCCAGGTCAAGGATGTCAACGAGACAACCATCATCAACGTAGCGGTACAGAGCCTCCGCCTAGGGCCGCTAGCCGAGTACAACACACGAAAGCTAATCAAGACGGTGGCGAAGCTCTTCGACAATATGGAAGAGTACACTAGGGCAGAAGACGACACGCGGCGGTGCCAAGGTGACGACTCCGACACCAATCAAGTGGAGGGCACGACAAAGAATGGAGATTCGTCGAAGGAAGGCTCCCCGAAGGGCAAGCGTAAGCAGGAGCCATCGAAGGACGCCTCCGAGCGCAAGGATGCCCAACACAAGGACTCGTCGGGCGACAAGCCCAAGCGCGGCCAACAGAAGTCTCGGAGAGCCTGTTATGTCTTCGACATTGAGGGCGGCTCCGAAGACAACGCCCCGCCGCGCGGCGAGCTCGCGGGGCGGGGCGCGGTCGGGGTCGCGACGATAGAACCCGCAGGGAATACGACGATCAGCACCATGGGCAGTGGTGCGAGGTACATGGTCGAGGCAGCCACGACATGCACGCATGCACCTCCATAGCGGCACTCCGGCAGAGCGTCGCCAGGGATAGAAACCTTGAGGCCAGGCCGCCCGTCGTAGCCCACGTCCAGCACCCCCTAGAAGGACCCACGCGGATCCAGGCTCAGGGGTTGCAGCCTCAGGAGGGCCCCCTGCGGATTCAAGCCCACGTGCAGCAAGCTCAGAAGGGTCCTCTGCAGATTCAGGCCCCGGAGGGAGCCTAGCGCAGGGTTATAAACGTCATCTCCAGGGGCTCCTCGCTGGAGTTCACTTCGGCGCGGCAGCGAAAGGCCTATGCGAGGAGGCTAGCATTCTTGCTAATCAACTGAAATAATTTTGTCTATCTCAAAATGGTATTCGTTGTACCACTGTTAACTAAGCACACATCCCCCATAGGATGCCATACGCGTTCTAATATAAAGTACTTTATTAATATGCAGTAGAAGACAATCAATCACATTAGTAAAATATTTTAAATATTAAAACATATTATGCCATTATCAATTGAATAAATAAGTGAATTATTCAATATCATCCAACCATCGCGAGAAAAATGAATTGTTTGAGTATCGACAATGCAAAATCTAGCTCATTCCTTCCACACATTAAATAAATGATAATTACACTCTAAATGCATTCTGTGCATTAGACACTGTTCAGATATCTTCTAGTTCCTTCTAGTAATTATAAGTATGGACCATTTAGAAACATCATTAGTAATGTGTGCCTAGTCGAAAATCAGTTGGTTCTGCCTGCTAATTCTCAAGGGAGCTTGATATTCCAGCGCATCCTTGTTTGTGTTGTAGTTTTTCTTTAGTATCTCCTCCGCCACTTGCTATTTTACAAAGAGTCGAACCGCTGCTATCTTGATGATTGTGGGCCAGAGTTGGAGCCAAGTTCTTGGCCGTGCAAGTCTCCTTTTCCCCCCAAATACGAACACGTTTTTGTTTCTGAACCACGTAAAAGATTGGATATTTGGTTTTTGGATTAGTTAGTTTCTTAGTCTCTTGACCCAATTCTTGTTGTTTCATGTAGAAAGGTATGGGCACGGAATTGATGAATGCATTATGAGGGATATATTTACATATATATAGTCAAGGATTCCTAGGGTTGTGGCTTATAGAATCCGACCAGACCAAGGAATCCTTGTCTACTAAGACTCAAACACAATAACCCAAGCACAGCCGTGCAATCCAACGGGTTAGGCAGAAACACATCATCTAACACGCCCCGGCAGTCGAAGCGTCGGCACAGCAGACGTTGAGACTGGACCGGAACTCGGTAAAGCCTGAAGTAGGCAGCCCTTTGGTGAAGATATCGGCGTATTGGGACATAGTGGGGACGTGCAGGACCCGAATATCTCCAAGGGCGACTCGCTCACGAACGAAGTGAAGATCTATCTCAATGTGCTTGGTGCATTGATGCTGGACAGGGTTGGTGGACATGTAGACGCTGCTGATGTTATCACAGTAGACCAAAGAGGCAGACCGGAGGGGGCAATGAAGTTCGAGAAGAAGTTGACGCAGCCATGTAGCTTCGGCGACCGCGTTGGCCACAGCGCGGTATTCTGCTTCAGCACTGGGGCGAGACATCGTGGCTTGGTGCTTGGAAGACCACGAGATGAGGTTGTCTCCAAGGAAGACTGTTAGTCGCTGGACTCTTGCTCTTGGTGATAGCAAGATCCTTACTCTCATGGAGAGGATGACACTAGGAGATGGGGCAAGTTTTCTTGTTTATTTCTCACACAATGCCATGCCAACCTGAGGGGTTGGGGATACAAATTTATAGGCTGAGAACCAGCCAAGCATATGCTACGATGCTATCCTAGATGCTGTCCTAAAGCGGTCAATATGCTGTCCTAAAGCAGATGCTGTCCTAAAAGCAGATGCTGTCCTAAAGCAAAAGCAGATGCTGTCCTAAAGCAGTCAAAAAACAAAAACTACCACAGCCCCACAAAGACCACAGTACAGGGACTTATTCATCATTCTCCCCCTAAGTCTTGTGCGTCGTCTTGTGGGAGGGTTGAACCATCCTGATCTTGGAGCAGAGCTCAAGGAACTTGATCCTTCCAAGAGGCTTGGTGAGCAGATCCGCAAGCTGATCCGTGGTGTTGATGTAGCTTGCCTTGATGCTTCCTTCATCCAAGCAGCCTCGGATGAAATGGTACTTCACCCGGATGTGCTTGCTCCGTTCATGAAAAACGGGGTTCTTTGCCAGGGTTAGAGCGACTTGCTGTCCACCCCGAGCTCCACCGCCGATGTCCCCGCCGAGGAGATCACCGCGCCGAGCGAGCCGAGTGCTCGAGTCGGCGGTGGAAGCCGCTATGTACTCGGCCTCACAGCTGGACAGGGCCACCACCTGCTGCTTGACTGACTGCCAGTGAACGAGACACTTGCCGAGGAAGAAGAGAATCCCGCTTGTGCTCTTGCTGGTGTCAATGTCGCCCGCGTGGTCACTGTCGCTGTACCCGACGAAGTGTGCCGCGCCAGGACACCTCGGGTAATGGAGGCCGTGGTCAAGGGTCCCCGCAACGTAGCGGATGATCCTCTTCACGCCGCCGATGCTCGCCGTCGGCCGTTGCATGAACCGACTAACGAGCCGACGGAGAATGCCAAGTCCGGCTGCGTGTGTGGGCGAGGTAGCGAAGGCTCCCCACAAGACGCCAGATCGCTGTAGCGCCCACCTCCTCCGTCGGCCGTCGCGGCTCGCTTCATCCTCTCCTCCATCGGAGTGAGAGCTGGGTTGCGATCGGTGAGCCCAGCTAGCTCAACGACGCGCTTGGCGAGGCGGTCCGCCGAGAAGTGTGATCCGGAATCATCACGTGCACCTCGATCCCTAAGTAGAAGAGAGGGGTCCCTGTGTCACTCATCCGGAAGGTGGCCTTCATCTCTTCCTTGAATGCCGCCACCTCCGCATCCTTAGTGCCGGTGATCACCAAGTCGTCGACGTGACGCCCACCGCCAGGCGTTGCCGCTTTGCCCCGCCGCAGATCGCAGCTGCGTGTGCGCTCTGCTGGAACCCCATTTGCTTGAGGGTGGAGTCCAGCTTAGCGTTCCAGCTCGTGGTGCCGCCGCAAGCCGTGAGGGCCTTGCGCAGCGGAGAACCTGCCCTCCTTGCCGGGATGATGAATCCCGCGGCCGACGGACGAGACCTCCTCCTTCAAGTCGCCGTTGAGGAAGGCGGACTTGACGCCCATGTGATGGACGCGCCAATCCTCCTGGGCCGCAAGTGCGAGGAGAAGACGAACGGACTCCATGCGCGCGCGGGGTGCGGCGCCATCGGTCGACTTCTCCGCTTGCCGCACGGCCTCGTGCCACCAAGCGAGCCTTATGCTTGACGATGGCGCCGGCTTCATCCCGCTTCGGCTTGAACACCCACTTAAGGGTGATCGCGCGGTGACCGGCAGGAAGATCCGCCGCCTCACGTCGGCTCGCCGACGGCGCCCATCTCTCGCTTCATCGCGACACGCCACGCCGCGTCTCCTCCGCCTCGCCAACAGCGGGGCTCGCCGCCGTCGCACGCCAAGTGCAGCTCCGCCTCGGTCGTCTTTGCGCCGGCCCGTGGACGGGCAGCTCGCGAGGATGTTGTCCATGGTACGATAAGCGCAGAGGCTCGTCGTGGTAGGCGCCGACGCGATCCTCGCCGTGAGACAGCGAGTAGCGAACTCCACCTTGCGCCGCTCGCCGTGGACCGGCCGTTGGGGCCGATTCGGTGGTGTGGCCGCGGTGCGGGAGAGTGGTGAGCCGGTGCGGAGAGCGTGGAGTGGCGGTGGTGAAGAGTGGGCGAGCCGGTGCCGGTGGTGGAGCACTCGCCGGCGGTGGCGAGCAAGGTGTCGAGGTGGACGAGCTCGGTGAAGACGAGCCGCTAGCTCCCGGCTCTCTCGGCGGACGAGTCGACAACGGTCCCCGAGTCGGTCGAACCGCCGCCCACCGCCTTGTCCCACGCCCGCCCGCCTTCGCCGAACACAACGCCACGCGAGATGCGGACTCGGCGTGTGTCGTGGTCGAGGATGCGGAGGCCTCGAGCCCTCCGCGTAGCCGGCGAACACTCCCGAGTGCTCTCGCCGCCGAGCTTGCCGATGTGGCCAAGCTCCTTGGCGAACGCGAGGAGCCAAGACCCGCAAGTGGGAGACCGCCGCTTGCGCCCATGCCAAGCCTCGACGGCGCCCCGCCGCCGGCGCCTTAGTAGGCGAGCGGTTGAGGATGTAGACGGCCGTCACCACCGCCTCTCCCGTAAGACGGCCGCATCCCCTCGCTGAGGAGGGCCCGAGCCATCCCCACAACCGCCGGTTGCGCGCCGACGACGCCGCTGCTGCGGGCATGTACGTGCGGAGTAGTGGCGCTGAATGCCCTCATCGTGAAGACGACGCGAATTCAGCCGCCGTGAATTCGCGCCGTTCATCGCGCGCAGACGCGCAGCTGCGGCGCACTCGCCTCGCATGACGGCAAGGCGTGCGCTGATGGCGCCCGCAGCCTCTCCCTTGCTGCCGAGGACCATCACCCACATGTAGCGGAGAGGTCGCCGACGAGCAGCAGAAGTAGCGCCGTCCTCCGGTGTGGCGGTGTCACCGGCCACAAGTCCCGATGCACGAGCTCGAAGCCTCTCCTTGGCTCGAAACTCGCCGCTGGGAAAGGGAGTCGCCGCGCCGCCAACACGCAGACGCCGCAGAGCTGCTCCACATGGTCAAGGCACGGCAGGCCTCGCACCATTTCCGTGGCACCGAGCCGCCGTGGCCTCGGCGAAGGTGCCCAGCGCTGCGTTATCGCACGCACGCCTCCCGACGAGCCGCGAGACGGGGTTGTGCCACCGCACGTGAAGAGTGTAGAGTCGATTTGCGCCTCGTTACCTTGGCAAGGAGACGGCGCCAAGATCCCAAATCCACAAGACCGTGCTCGATCTCGACACGCGAGCCGCTTCATCCAGCTGTCCCAAGTCGATGGAGTTCCGCAGATCGGGATGTAGTAGACGCCGGTGAGCAGCCGGTGCTCGCCGCCTTGGCGGCGAAGACGACAGAGCCGACGCCCTTGATCTCCACGGCGAGGCGTCGCGAACTTGACGGTGCCTCGAACGCTCGAAGTCGAGCTCGAGAAGAACTCCGCCGCCGGTCATGTGGTGGGTGGCGCGGTGTCGAGGCACCACCCGCCGGTCTTGTCATTCTTTGGAACTCGCCGAGGAGGCGTGTGATTTTGGCTCGTCAAGGTGGAGGAGAGCCACTACGCCGGTGCCGCCGAGGTAGTTCGATGCTCGCATGAGCAATGAACAGACCGGCCGCTCCTCCTCGCTTGCGCGACGTGGGCTCGGCCGCGTCGTGGCCGCCGACACTCCTTGGCCCAATGACCAAGCTTGCCGCAGATTGTGGCAAGAGTCGCCTCGCGCCGCTTTTGCTTTCAAAGACGCCGCCTGGCGCTTTGCGCGCAAGCGCGCTGCCACTCTTGCGGCGCCGTCGTGGAAGAAGGCTCCCCCTTCTTGTCACCTTGGCCGGCACCCACCGCTCCCGAGTGAGGAGGAGCTTCCGCCAATGGTGACGGGTCCCGGGAGGCTCTGTGGCTCATCGATGTCGACGACCTTGAGGCGACCTAACGCCTCCTCGATGGTCATCGTGGAAAGGTCCAGCAGAGACCCGATCGAGCGAGCCATTTGCTTGTACTTCTCGGGGACGCAGCGGAAGAGCTCTGATACCACTTGTTAGTCGCTGGACTTTTGCTCTTGGTGATAGCAAGATCCTTACTCTCATGGAGAGGATGACACTAGGAGATGGGGCAAGTTTTCTTGTTTATTTCTCACACAATGCCATGCCAACCTGAGGGGTTGGGGATACAAATTTATAGGCTGAGAACCAGCCAAGCATATGCTACGATGGTATCCTAGATGCTGTCCTAAAGCGGTCAATATGCTGTCCTAAAGCAGATGCTGTCCTAAAAGCAGATGCTGTCCTAAAGCAGATGCTGTCCTAAAAGCAGATGCTGTCCTAAAGCAAAAGCAGATGCTGTCCTAAAGCAGTCAAAAAAACAAAAACTACCACAGCCCCACAAAGACCACAGTACAGGGACTTATTCATCATTAGGCGTAGCCCGATGTTGACTTGCGCGTATCCGGACAACCTGCCCAATCAGCGTCTGAGTAGACTACCAGGCCGGACTGAGTAGACGGCCGAAGGACAAGTCCGAAGTCGAGAGTGCCTCGGATGTATCGGAGGATGCGCTTCAAAGCTGCAAGATGGGGCTCCCTCGGGTCGTGCATATGGAGACATACCTACTGAACGGTGTTGTAGCTACGGGCCAAATAGGAAAGAAGGGGCCTAGTAAAGGAGGAAGAGGAGAGCCAAGTCTGTGGGAGTGTTGGTGAGAATGAGAGGATCCCCCTTTGCCCCTCCTGGGGGTTTATATATGAGTGGGGTAGAATGGGGGATTAGTACTTACAAAGGATGATGGTACATTGGTGTATTTACACTGGTATATTCCTTTGCACTATTGGCCTATTACATGTTGGACTAGTTGCACGGCCCAGTCACGAGGGGTTGGGCCACCCCCACAACAGTACTCCCTCGACAGCAAGCGCTGAGGTCCCGATGGGCGAGCTGACGTGATCAACCACCCCAACCCCCCGTTCCTCGACAGCAAGCGCGAGGGTGTCGAGTGGTGAGCCGATGCAACTGGTAGCTTGTAGACCCCAGAGGCGATGCCTGCGAAGAAATCAGTGAACTCCTGCGCTGAATCCCACGCCGTCTCGCCGAGACGATGTCTACAAGGCGGACGGCGGAGTCGAGCGCCGGAGCCGTGCTGTTCCGCTGAGGCGACGCCTACGAGGCGGTCGGCGAGGTCGAGCGCCGAAGACGTGCCGTCCCGCCGAGGCGATGCCTACGAGGCGACGGCGAGGTCGAAGCGCCAAGACGTGCCGCCCCGCCGAGGCGATGCCTACGAGGCGGACGGCGGAGTCTCCGTGTCGGAGCCGTCTTGCCGCCCCGCCGAGGCGACGCCACGAGGCGGACGGCGGTCGAGCACCAAGACATGCCGCCCCGCCGAGGCGATGCGACGAGGCGGACGGCGGAGTCCTGCGCCGAAGCCGTGCCGTTCCGCCGGGGCGATGCCTATGAGGTGGACGGCGAAGTCGAACGCCGAAGACGTGCCGTCCCGCCGAGGCGATGCCTACGAGGCGGACGGCGAAGTCGAACGTCGAAGACGTGCCGTCCCGCCGAGGCGATGCCTACGAGGCGCACGGCAGAGTCCTGCGCCGGAGCCGTGCCATGTCGCCGAGGCAACGCGACGCCACGGGCGGACGGCGGTCTCTGCGCCGAGCCGCGCCGCCCTCGAGGCGACGCCGAGGCGGAGGACGCATCGGCGCCAAGACGCTTGCCCCGCCGAGGCAATGCCTACGAGGCGACGGCGAGTCTGTCTTTGGAGCCGCGCCGCCCCGCCGAGGCGACGCCACGAGGCGACGGTGAAGTCGAAGCGCCGAAGACGTGCCGCCCCGCCAGGCGATGCCTACGAGGCGGGCGGAGTCTCGCCGGCCGCGTGCCGCCGCCGGCGACGCCTACGAGGTGGACGGCGGTCGAACGCCAAGACGTGCCTCCCGCCGAGGCGATGCCTACGAGGTGGACGGCGGTCTCACGCCGAAGACGCGCCGCCCCGCCGAGGCGATGCCTACGAGGCGGACGGCGAGTCTGCGCCGAGCCGCGCCGTCCCGAGGCGGTGCCACGGGCGGACGACGGTCTCGCGCCGAGCCGCGTTGCCCTCCGAGGCGACGCCGAGGCGGACGACGCAGCCGAAGCGCCAAGACGTGCCGCCCCGCCGAGGCAATGCCTACGCAGGCGGCGGAGTCTCGCGCCGAGCCGTGCCGCCCCGCGAGGTGACGCCTACGAGGCGGACGGCGGAGTCGAGCGCCGAAGGCGGGCCGTCCCGCCGAGGCGATGCCCTCGAGGCGGACGACGCAGTCGAGCGCTGAAGACATGTCGTCCCGCCGAGGCAATGCCTACGAGGCGGACGGCGGAGTCGAGTGCTGACGACGTGCCGTCCCGCCGAGGCGATACCTACGAGGCGGATGGCGGACAGCAAGCGCGGAGGTAGGGAGGCGGAGCCGCCGTTCCCCTACCTTCAAAAAGAGTGCCCGCGAAGAGCGGGCGCTTGCGGCGTAGGCCGAGGGCACTACGCACGCCGAGGTAGTGAGGCGAAGCCGCCGTTCCCCTACCTTCAAAAACAGTGCCCGCGAAGAGCGGGCGCTTGCGGTGTAGGCCGAGGGCACTATGCACGCCGAGGTAGGGAGGCGAAGCCGCCGCTCCCTTACCTTCAAAAAGAGTGCCCGCGACGAGCGGGCGCTTGCGGCGTAGTGCCCTCGACTACGCACGCCGAGGTAGGGAGGCGATACCGCCGCTCCCCTACCTTCGAAAAGAGTGCCCGCGAAGAGCGGACGCTTGCGGCGTAGGCCGAGGGCACTACGCACGCCGAGGTAGGAGGCGACACGACCGTTCTCTATCTTCAAAAGAGTGCCCGCGAGAGCGGGCGCTGCGGCGAGGCCGAGGGCTCTCACGACGCCGAGGTAGGAGGCGGCCGCCGCTCTACCTTCGAAAACCAGCGGTTCGCGAAGAGCGGGCGCTTGCGGCGTAGGCCGAGGGCACTACGCACGCCGCGGTAGGGATATCGCCGTTCCCCTACATTTCAAAAGAGTGCTTGCGGCGTAGTGCCCTCGACTACGCACGCCGAGGTAGGGAGGCGAAGCCGCCGTTCCCCTACCTTCGAAAACAGTGCCCGCGAAGAGCGGACACTTGTGGCGTAGGCCGAGGGCGCGTAGGCCGAGGGCACTACACACGCCGAGGTAGGAAGGCGAAGCCGCCGTTCCCCTACCATCAAAAACAGTGCTCGCGAAGAGCGGGCGCTTGCGGCGTAGGCCGAGGGCACTACGCACGCTGAGGTAGGGAGGCGATACCGCCGTTCCCCTACATTCCAAAAGAGTCCCCGCGACGACTGGGCGCTTGCGGCGTAGGCCGAGGGCACCACGCACGCCGAGGTAGGAAGGCGAAGCCGCCGCTCCCCTACCTTCAAAAAGAGTGCCCATGAGGAGCGGACGCTTGCGGCGTAGGCCGAGGGCACTACGCACGCCGAGGTAGGGAGGCGAAGCCGCCGTTACCCTACCTTCATAAACAGTGGCCGCGAAGAGCGGGCGCTTGCGGCGTAGACCGAGGGCACTACGCACGCCGAGGTAGGGTGGTGACACGGCCGTTCCCCTATCTTCAAAAAGAGTGCCCGCGGAGAGCTCCGCGGGCACTTGCGGCGTAGGCCGAGGGCACTACTCACGCCGAGGTAGGGAGGCGGCCGCTGCCTCTACCTTCAAAAACAAGGTCGCGAAGAGCGGCGCTGCGGCGAGGCCGAGGGCACCACGCACGCCGAGGTAGGGGCGATACCGCCGTTCCCTACCTTCCAAAAGAGTGCCCGCGAAGAGCGGGTGCTTGCGGCGAGGCCGAGGGCACCACGCACGCCGAGGTAGGAGGCGGCCGCTGCCCCTACCTTCTACCAGCGATACCGCGAAGAGCGGGCGCTGCGGCGAGGGCCGAGGGCACTACGCACGCTGAGGTAGGGAGGCGATACCGCCGTTCCCCTGCCTTCCAAAAGAGTGGCCGCGACGAGCGGGCGCTTGCGGCGTAGGCCGAGGGCACTACGCACGCCGAGGTAGGAAGGCGAAGCCGCGGTTCCCTACCTTCAAAAAAATTGCCGCGAAGAGCGGCGCTTGCGTGCGAGGCCGAGGGCACTACGCGACGCCGAGGTAGGGAGGCGATACTGCCGTTCCCCTACCTTCCAAAAGATTGCCTGCGACGAGCGGGCGCTTGCGGCGTAGGCCGAGGGCACTACGCACGCTGAGGTAGGGAGGCGAAGCCGCCGCTCCACTACCTTCAAAAACAGTGCCCGCGAAGAGCGGGCGCTTGCGGCGTAGGCCTAGGACACTACGCACGCCGAGGTAGGGATGCGAAGCCGCCGTTCCCCTACCTTCAAAAATAGTGCCCGCGACGCTCCCCTTCAAAAACTCGCGGTGCACTCCCTGGTGCAATGCGCGCGAGGGCACGATATGCAAGTGGTGCACCGCTTAAAGCGAGGCACTCCCTAGTGTCTCGGTCATGTCGTATTTTTTATACTCCGTAGAGTGTGTGGGAACAACATTCACGTCTTATTTATACTTCGTAGAGTGCGTGGGAACTTCAACCACGTCTATTTATACTCCGGAGAGTACGTGCGGGAGCGACGCCCACACGTGCGCGGGACATCCGCGTCTTGTTTATACTCGGTAGAGTGCGCAGGGACAACATCCGCGTCTTATTTATACTCCGTAGTGTTACGGACTCACTGGGGAAAGTACTACGGCAGAAGGTCCAAATGCATACCCAATCCAAACAAAGACGCAATGCTCTGCGGATTAGAGTCTGCGCTCATTACGTGGATCGCTTTAGGCACGCCTTTAAAGATTAGGCTATAGGAAGTCGTCTAGGAGTCGGTCTCTGCGAAGAGGCTAAGGTTGTAAGCTATAAATACCTTCATGCGCTTTGGCAGAATGGTGAAGAAAGAAATAAAGTAATCCTCTTATCCCCAACCCTAACTCTGCAGTAGTGGATCAACCACAGCGAGGCGCAGAGAGCCTCGCTGGGAAGAATCCGATACTCCCCAGCCTATCCACCCATATAATCTGAGATCAAGAGCTAAGGCTCACAACAGTTTGGTATCAGATTCCATGGCCTCTGAGACAATCAACTCGGAATTGCGGGAATTGAAGGAGATGTTGGGCAAGATATTGAAGCAGCAAGAAGATCAATCTGCCGCCCATGCTAATCTGGAAGCCGCCGTCCTAGCTCTCGAAGGTTGCGTGTCGTCTCCAACTAAGGTCACCAATTCTGCAATCCTTGCGGCACCTCCTTCCAGTGGTCAATCTGCAGCTCCACCACCAGGTCGGTTCTATAAAGTTGACTTCCCTCTCTTTGATGGCTCTTCCGATCCTTTGGAGTGGCTCGCTCGTTGTGATAAGTTCTTTCGTGGTCACCGGACCCTCGAGGAGGAAAAAGTCTGGCTAGCAACCTATCACATGACGGGTATTGCTCAGCAATGGTACTACAAATTGGAGCGCACAGAAGGGATTCCGACGTGGCCTAGGTTTCAAAGTTCTTGCAAACTGCGTTTTGGTCCTCCCTTTAGATCAAACCCGGTTTCAGAACTTGCTCTTCTTCGCCAGACAAGTTCCGTGGAGGAGTATGCACAAGAATTCTATAGGATTCTCTGTCGAGCGGACAATCTCTCCCCGGAGCATGAAGTCGGATTGTTTTTGGCCGGATTGGGGGAACTCATCAAGTCAGACGTTGAATTACAGAGCCCGTCCTCGTTGGATACAGCAGTAAGTCTGGCCAAAGTAGCCGAGAGGCATTACAAGTTGCTCTACAATTCTGGCTTGTTTCTTCGTCAACAACACTCCAATTCATTGCCGGCGACACCAAAATATTCTCCAGCACAGCGCACAGCACCGCTACTATCTAAGCCGCCGGAGATACCACTCCTTCCATCGCCTTCAATAGGGCCAGCACTACCACCGCAGCCACTGCAGAGAGCTTTTCGGCGCCTCACACCCACTGAGATGGTTGATCGCCGACAAAAAGGTCTTTGCTTTAATTGTGATGAACAATTTACAAGAGGCCACCGCTGCAAGCGCTTGTACTGGATTGAGATATTGGATGAAGATGATGTTCCTGACAACGGTATGGAAGATCCCAACCCTCAGATTTCCCTTCACGCACTGACGGGAATCTCTTCCGGGAATACTATTCAACTGACAGTCGTCATCAATCACCAAAAATTCTGTGCTTTGGTTGATTCGGGATCTACCCACAACTTCATCAGCAGTGAGGCCGCTAATCTTTTAGCTCTTCCGTTGCAAGATCGCACGGGCATTCATGTAGCGGTAACTAATGGGGACAGGATACCTTGCCCGGGTTTTTGCCCATCCTTACCGATTTCCATTGATCAAGAAGAGTTTGTTATCAGCTGCTATGCATTAGCTCTTCAGGGCTTCGACCTCATCTTGGGCGTTCACCGGCTTCGCACATTGGGACCAATCCTTTGGAACTTTTTCAGTCTGTCAATGTCCTTCTGGCATCAGGGACATCAAGTGAAACTCCTGGGCATTCCGCACCGGCCATCTTCTCGCTTGTTTGCGCTCACTGATTCCTCTCAAGCTTTACTAGCTGACCTATTGTCGGACTTTCATGACATTTTTCAGCAGCCGTCAGGTTTACCACCTCAACGTCTATTCGACCATCGCATTCATCTGGCGCCAGGATCGCAACCCGTTGCAGTAAGGCCATATCGGTACCCCCACCATCATAAGGATGAAATTGAAAAGCAATGTGTGGAGATGTTATCCCAAGGTGATCATCCGACCCAGCACCTCTCCTTTCAGTTCGCCAGTGGTTTTGGTCAAAAAGAAGGATAATTCATGGCGCCTTTGTGTGGATTACCGTGCTCTTAATACCATCACTATCAAGGACAAATTCCCTATTCCCGTGGTTGATGAATTACTGGATGAATTGAAGAATGCCAAGTACTTCACCAAATTGGATTTACGGTCCGGCTACCACCAAATCCGAATGCATCCGGATGACATCCATATGACAGCCTTCAGAACGCATCACGGCCACTTTGAGTATTTGGTTTTACCCTTCGGCCTCTCCAATGCACCGGCAACATTTTAGGCTGTGATGAATGCTCTTCTCCAGCCGTATCTTCGCAGATTTGTGTTGGTCTTCTTTGATGATATACTCATTTTTAGCCCATCCTGGTCGGAGCATTTGTGCCATATTCGCACAGTCTTCGCTCTCCTTCGGCAACATCAACTTTTTCTGAAGCAATCTAAGTGTTCCTTTGGCACAATGACAGTATCTTATCTGGGTCATGTGGTCTCACCGGAGGGTGTCTCAATGGATCCATCCAAAGTGCAGGATATCCAACAGTGGCCGGTTCCTTCATCGCCGCGTCAACTGAGGGGATTCCTAGGCCTTGCTGGCTATTATCGCAAGTTTATACATCACTTGGATCTATTGCTGCCCCTCTAACTCAGTTACTCACCAAAGAGGGATTCAGTTGGTCCCAAGAGGCAGACGCGACTTTCTCAACTTTAAAGGCAGCCCTGTGTACACCAGCCTTCTTGGCTCTCCCGGATTTCACTCTACCTTTTATAGTTGAGTGTGATGCCTCTGGAAGTGGTATTGGCGCGGTCCTTCATCAAGGAGCTAAACCTATTGCTTTCTTCAGCCGAGCGGTCCTACCCCACCACGCCAAATTAGCAGCATATGAACGCGAACTCATCGGTCTGGTCAAAGCAGTACATCATTGGCGCCATTACCTCTGGGGGAAGCCCTTCATCGTGCGAACTGACCATTATAGTTTGAAATACCTTCTCGATCAACGACTAAACACCATCCCTCAACACCATTGGGTCAACAAACTTTTCGGATTCGACTTCCAAATTGAATTCAAGTCAGGACAAACCAATATCGTCACCGATGCCTTGTCTCGCCGGGATGAAAACATGACCTTATCGGCCATTTCAATGCCAAACTTTCAACTGCTTAATCAACTTAAAGAAGAGCTCAGTTCTCTGCCTGAAATTCAGACGCTACAGTCTCAGTTGTCATCTCAAGAACTTCCCTCCCAGTGGTCTTGTGTGGATGGGTTCTTCCTGTACAATGGACGGGTCTTTGTTCCACCTTCTTCAGTCTATGTGCCGCAGATTATATCAGCTTACCACTCCATCGGTCATGAGGGGATCCAAAAATCCCTCCACCGTATCCGAAAGGACTTCTATATTCCTCAACTCAAAAAGCTGGTTCGCGAGCACGTCACCTGTTGTGTTACTTGTCAGTGCAACAAGGCTGATCACCTTCATCCCACAGGTCTGCTACAACCCCTCCCAATTCCACATCAGATTTGGACGCACATTTCCATGGATTTCAATGATGGGTTCCCGCGCGTACATGGGAAATCTGTCGTCTTGACGGTAGTGGACAGATTCTCCAAATATGCTCATTTTGTTCCCTTGGCACATCCTTATACGGCTCAATCAGTGGCTCATGCGTTCTTTGAGGCTATTGTTCGACTCCATGGGTTCCCCGAATCTATTGTCAGTGATCGATACCATCTTCACTAGCAACTCGGAAAGAACTCTTTGTTAGCCGGCGTCTCTCTTGACATGACCTCGGCTTTTCACTCGCAAGCTGATGGCCAGAGTGAAGTTGTCAATCGCACCATTGGAATGTATCTCTGTTGTCTCAGTGGAGATCATCCTCGTCATTGGGTGCGATGGCTTCCGTGGGCCGAATTCTGCTACAACACTTCCTACCATTTGGCTCTCCGCTGCACCCCTTTTCAGGTTGTGTATGGGCGAACCCCCCCAGCCCTCATTCCTTACAAAGAAGGGTCAACACCAAATTCTGCAGTCGATGCGATGTTACGTTCTCGGGATGAATTCCTGCTGGAAATCCGAGAACGCTTATTACTTGCTCAACAGCGCATGAAAGACTTCTATGACAAGCACCATCGAGAAGTGGAATTTGCCGTGGGCCAATGGGTTTTACTCAAGCTTCATCATCGTCAAGCTGTGGGTATTACATCTAAATTTTCCAAGTTATCACCCAAGTTTTATGGACCTTATCAAATCATTGATCGCATTGGTCCAGTGGCATATAAACTTCAGCTTCCCCAATCGGCTAGACTCCACAATGTGTTTCATGTGGCTTTTCCAAGCAATTCGGTGGCAATCCACCGCTGCACCTCCAGCATTACTGTCATCCTCCATGGGCGGTTTTACCCACACCAAAGAACAATTGTGCGTTTCGTCTTTACAAAGACACCTTGGAGGTTCTTGTGCAATGGGCTGGTCAAGCAGCATCTGAAGCTTCTTGGGTACCGGTTGAAGAATTCAAACAAAACTATCCAAACTTTCAGCTCGAGGACGAGTTGTTTCCGCAGGAAGGGGGAAATGTTACGGACTCTTCTGGGGAAAGTACTACGGCGAGAAGGTCCAAAGCAGACCCAATCCAAACAAGATCGCAATGCTCATGGATTAGAGTCCCGCTCACATGCGTGATCGCTTTAGGCACGCCTTTAAAGATTAGGCTATAGGAAGTCTAGGAGTTGGTGTCTGCGAAGAGGCTAAGGTTGTAAGCTATAAATACCTTCATGCGCTTTGGCAGAAGGGTGAAGAAAGAAATAAAGTAATCCTCTTATCCCCAACCCTAATTCTGCAGTAGTGGATCAACCACGGCGAGGCGCAGAGAGCCTCGCTGGGAAGAATCCGATACTCCCCAGCCTATCCACCCATATAATCTGAGATCAAGAGCTAAGGCTCACAACACGTAGAGTGCGTGGGAACTTCAACCACGTCTATTTATACTCCGGAGAGTACGTGCGAGAGCGACGCCCACACGTGCGCGGGACATCCACGTCTTGTTTATACTCAGTAGAGTGCGCAGGGACAAGATCCGCGTCTTATTTATAGTCCGTGGACTAGCGCGTGCGGAGGCGGACCTCGACGCTACGTCTTATTTATACTCCGTGGAGTGCGTGCGGAGGCGGACCTCAACGCCACGTCTTATTTAGAGTCCGTGGACTGGCGCGTGCGGAGGCGGACCTCGACGCCATGTCTTATTTATACTCCGTGGAGTGCGTGCGGAGGCGGACCTCAACGCTACGTCTTATTTACAGTCCGTGGATCGGGCGCGGCGAGGCGGACTCGACGCTACGCCTTATTTATACTCCGTGGAGTGCGTGCGGAGGCGACCTCAACGCCACGCCTTATTTATAGTCCGTGGACTGGCGCGTGCGGAGGCGGACCTCGACGCTACGTCTTATGCACCGTGGAGTGCGTGCGGAGGCGGACCTCAACGCACGCCTTATTTAGAGTCCGTGGATCGCGCGTGCGAGGCGGACCTCGACGCCACGCCTTATTTATACTCCGTGGAGTGTGTGCGAGGCGACCTCAACGCTACGCCTTATTTACAGTCCCAGGATCGCGCGTGCGAGGCGAACTCGACGCCACGCCTTATTTATACTCCGTGGAGTACGCCGACGCCGAGGCGATCGTGCGATTTAAATCCAAAACGAGGACCAAAACAGAGGCATGAAAGAAATGGTCGAAGACTTGCGACAATAAAGCACTCTGCACGCCGCACGGAAAAACATTTGATATTACGGTAGCCGCAATGTGCCAAAACCAAAGAAGCAAACACGACCAAATCACATGCTCGGAATGGAATCAGAGTCGCAATGAATAATATCTTTGCATAACCATTTCTTTGTTACCGTGCATGTAAGGAATGTAGCAACAATTATTAAGGTTTTGCGATACCACGTGCATCGGGTGTGATGGTGGCGACGCGGAGTGAACTCCGCGGTTGCGAGGACCTTGACCGCGCGAGAACTCGCAGAGCTCGTCCGTCTCCTCGAGGACATGCTTGGCTATGCATGTGGGCGCGGATCTGCGCGAGCTGAGGTCCGCGTGCAGGCCGAGCGAGTCTCGGGCGACCACGCCGGGCCGACTCCATCGGGAAAGCGTGTGCGGCGCGGGAGCCGGCCGCGAATCGAGGCCGACGGGACTGGCGTGGACGCCGAGCGCGGGGCGAGGTCTTGAGGCGCGAGGGTAGACTCGATGGTACGAAGGCCTCGTGTGAGGCGCTTGACGTCGCGGGGTAGACTTCCGTGGCAAGACCGCTGCCATGACTAAGACGGCGACCCCGTGCCGACGGGACTGGCGTGGACTTCCATGCCGACGGACTGGCGTGGACTTCCGTGCCTCGGCGTGAGGCGCTTGACGCCGCGGGGTAGACTTCTAGGCCGAAGACCGCCGCCATGACTAAGACGGCGACCGTGCCGGCTCGAGTCGGAGTGGTCCCACATGGCACCGCAACGCGCCGGCCGTGGCGTGAGCGTGAGTCGGAGCGGTCCAACGTGGCGCCGCGCACGCAGAAGCACGGGCGCGGCGAGTCCGAGGCGCGAGTCCGAGGAGTGCGGTGCGAGGTCGGAGCGAGTTCGCATGGCGGTGGGCACGCCAGCGGTCGGGCGTGCATCACGGGAGACGCCGACTTCATTAGCTTCACCGAGACCTTCATTAGCTTCACGCCGCTCGTCGAGGGCTTAGGGTAGATGCCTGCACCGCTCGCGCTAACGGCCGAAGACGCGGCTTGATTTTTCTTGATATTTGCGGCGCGAGACGAGGAGTCGCTGCACGGCGCGGAAGTTGACGATGCGAAGCCAAAGGTCGCCGAGACCTTCGCGAGTCCGCCCGGAGGTCACCGGCATGGCGCGAGGTGGACGACGCCGAAGCCGGCGCGCGGCGCTTCGCCGCGAGGCACCGGGCGACGCGCTAGGGTCGGGTCGCGGAGCCCGTCGTGCGGAGCCGAAGGCGACGCCGCTCCGACGACTCAAGAATGGATACTTCGCCGAGGTGCAGAGGGTCGGAAGCAAGGCGCCCGACGACACGGAGGCTTCGGAGGCAAGCTAACGGCGCTCGCAAAGACGCATGCAGAGTGAAACGACTCACCAAGTTTGCGCGGGCATGGATGGAGACATTTTGTGTTTGCGGATGTATGCACGTGAGGCCTTGTATTTGTGCCCGCATGGATGGGTGGACGGGAGCTTTGTATTTGTGCATGCACACATGGAATATCCAGGAGCTCGAGCCGAGGCTTCACCGCGCATGCATGAAGTATACAGGACTTCGCGGAGACTTGAGGCGGACTCGCGCGCGCATGGAGTCCCGCGCGTGTACAATCAAGGCGGAGGTCGGAGCCGCGCACGAACTCGGCAAAGATGCGAAAGCTAGCCATCTCCACGGTCCAACACATCGCTTCCCTTGTCTAATTAGATCTGCTGGATCTGGGTCTGGAAAGAAAATAGCAACAAGGTGAACTTATCTGTGATACTTCTCTTCCACGCTAGGATGCTCTTCCGGTGGTAGCCACCTCTAGCGCCCTTGTGCAGCTTCTCGTCCAGTCCCCACGGACGGCGTCATGTGTTGTAGCTACGGGCCAAACAGGAAAGAAGGGGACTAGTAGAGGAGGAAGAGGAGAGCCAAGTCTGTGGGAGTGTTGGTGAGAATGAGAGGATCCCCACTTGCCCCTCCTGGGGGTTTATATATGAGTGGGGTAGAATGGGAATCCCCTGCACTATTGGGCCTATTACATGTTGGACTAGTTGCACGGCCCAGTCACGGGGGGTTGGGCCACCCTCACAACAAACGGCATAGGAGATATCTGGCCCGGTGAATGTGAGGTACTGTAGGGCACCGGCAAGACTGCGAAAATCAGAGGGATCCTGAATGGGTGCGCCGGCGGTAGCAGGTATCTTTGGCTTGGTGTCGACTGGAGTGGAACACGGCTTGCAGTCAACCATGCCAGCACGAGCGAGAATATCCAACATGTACTGTCACTGTGAGAGGAAGAGACCATCACTGCATCGCTGAACATGCATCCCGAGAAAATGATGAAGCGGGCCAAGGTCCTTCATAGAGAATTCGCCGCCGGGCGCAACGAGGCGCCGAAGTAGGTCATCTGACGAGGCGGTGAGGATGATGTCGTCAACGTAGAGTAAGAGATAGACTGTCTCGGAGCCATGACGGTAGACGAAGAGCGATGTGTCAGACTTGGCTTCAACAAATCCGAGGTGAGCAGTAGGTCGCAAACGATCGCATGCGTGCCCGTGGCGCCGCTGAGACCGTAGAGAGACCTGTTGAGCCAACACACAAAGTCTGGATGAGCCGAGTCCTCAAACCTGTAAGGTCGAGCAAGAGACGATCTCGGACAAGGTCCCATGCAAAAGGCATTCTTCACGCAAGGCGATGGAGGGCGGTGGTGAGACAAAGCCGCCGGCGCATCGCGGCGAACGGTCGCCGGTTTGACCACCGGACTGAATGTTTCGTCGAAGTCCACGCCGGGCCGTTGAGTGAAACCCCGAAGAACCCAGCGTGCCTTGTAGCGCTCTAGGGAGCCGTCAGCTTGGAATTGTGCTTGAAGATCCACTTGCCGGAGACAATGTTTGCAGAAGGCGGGCGAGGAACCAACTCCCAAGTGTGATTCTGCAAGAGGGTAGCGTATACTCCATAGCTGCCCGCCAATTGGGGTCGGCGAGGGCGCTACGGTACGTTCGCGGAACGGGCAACAGTGGAGTGGCATGGTAGAGGGCGGGTAGCCGGAACCCGGACTTGCTGCGCGTCGTCATCGAGTGCTGATTCAGCACGGGAGGTACCGGTATGGCACCTGGTGGAAGGTGCGCCGGTGGAGGCGCTGGGGCGGAGACCGAACCGGAGGTCGTCTTCGCACGGCGTGTGTAGACGTGACGGATCGTGCGATCAGCAGGGGCCGCATGTGGCAATGCGGGCGAGTCGGGTGTCGTACGTGGCAGTGTGGGTGCTGAGGCAGGTGGTGCCACGTCCTCCGTTGCCGCGCATGGCAAGGTTGCCGGCGCAGCATCTGTTGGGAGTACGCAAGGTAGAGGTGCAGGCGGGGCATCTTCCGGGGCCGCGCGTGGCAGAAGCGAGGCTGGAGCCGCGCGTGGCACGTGCGCGGGAGGGAAACCTGCAGGCAAAGAGGTGCGCGACGAACCAACAGGGGTTGGCACTGGATTAGTACAGTCATCAAAAAAATCAAAATCCTCCGTGGACGGGGTGGACGGAAGAGTAGCAAAGGGAAAGGATGCTTCATCGAAGATGACATGTCGAGAGAGGTAGACCCGATTGGAGGTCATGTCAAGGCACCGGTATCCCTTATGATGAGCAGAGTAGCCAAGAAAGGTGCACAAAGCGGAGCGAGGAGCGAGTTTGTGGGAGGCTGTGGAGGCAAGGTTCGGGTAACATTTGCACACAAAAACGCGAAGGTGAGCATATGACGGTGACGTTCCAAAAAGGGCGTGGTGCGGCGTGGAGAAGTTCAGCGTCTTGGTGGGTAGGATGTTGAGGAGATACGTGGCAGTAGCCAACGCCTCGACCCAATAGGACGGTGGCATAGACGCCTGAAACAAGAGTGAGCGAATGACATTGTTGATAGACCGAATGATGCGCTTAGCTTTACTGTTCTATTGGGAGGTGTAAGGACAAGACATGTGAAGGTGGACGCCACGACTGAGGAAGAACGTGTGGGCGCTAGAGTTGTCGAACTCGCGGCCGTTGTCGCACTGGACTACCTTAATAGTGGTGCCGAACTATGTGGAGACATGAGAAAAAATTAGCGAGTGTCGAAAAAGTGTCAGACTTGAGCCTAAGAGGGAATGTCCAAAGGTAGTGCGAACAATCATCAAGAATGAGCAAATAGTATTTGTAACCAGAAACGCTGTCAACAGGTGAAGTCCAGAGGTCACAATGTATAAGATCAAACTTATTTGAGGCATGAGATGCTGACACAGGAAAAGGAAGACGCACATGTCGACCCAGTTGACATGCATGACAGATAGAATGGTCTGTGTTTTTGTTACATGAGGGAATAATGGAAGAACTCGCTAACTGAGATAAAACTGCATGGCCCGGATGACCAAGGAGGCGATGCCAAAGTGAAGAGGACTCGGCAAGGAAGGACCCGGCGGTAGGGAGATGCAGAGGGTATAGTGGCCCGGAGCTATTGCACCTGACGATCACATTCCGAGACCGAAGATCCTTCACAGAACAATCAGTGGGATCAAATTCAACAGAACAGTTCTTGTCGGCGTAAGCAAGCAATGTAAATAAGGTTTTTAATAAGAGTAGGAGAAACGAGAACATTATTAAGGCGAAACGAGCCATGAAGATCGGCTGTGCCAGTAGAAGTAACGGGAAGCAAGGAACCGTTACCGACAACAATTGAAGAGGGAGTGGGATACCGGGGAATAGAGGAGGAAGAAAGAATACCAGGGTCGGAGGCCATGTGGGAGGTAGCCCCCGAGTCGAAGTACCACTCGGGTTGTGAAGGCAGAGTCAATGTCATGGTGAAGGACCTTGCAAGGTTGTTCTGGTCCCAGGAAGGAAGACTGACAGGAGCGCCAAATGGTCCTACGTTACGGCGCCGCCGCCCTTCGGTCTCGCCTCGCGACTGGCGGGAAGACCGCGCCCAATGATCTCGCCCCGACTGGCCGGAAAACTACCGCGCCATCGGTTCTGGGCCGCAGCCAGTAGTGCCTGAGGTTGCGGCTGGACCTGGGGAGACGAGGCCGGCCCGGAGAAACGGCCCGGTGGGAGAGGCGCAAGAGGAGGTCGGGGGCCGGGCCACATCTGGATGGTGCCGGTCCAAGGGTTGAAGAAGCTGGGCCAGCCACCGGATTTGGACCCGCCGGTTGTCTGTGACGGCGCGCCACCTTGGCCACGAGGCTGGGAGGAGCGCCGCCCCTGCCACGCTGCGCGCGGCACGCGAGATCGAGGAGCCGCCGGCCTCGCCGCGCCCGACACCACCCCATTGTTGCTTTGGAGTCAAGATGAGGAGGCGGGCAGTGAGCTGGAGGTGAGCAAGGCGGTGGCGGGAGATGTCTTTCGGTTGGCCAGGTTAAGTTCTTCCAAAAGCAGATCGGTGCGTGCCTCAAGGAAGGTGGAGAAAGGCCGGCTTCGTTGAAGATACAAGCCGATGGCGGTGAACTTGTCGTTGAGGCCGCGGATGACATTGAGGACAAGCGTCCGATCGGCGACGAACTCCCTGAGGTCGGCGAGAGCATCAGCCATGCTTTTGAAGCTATTTTTCCTTGTGTTTTGTTCTTCGCTAGATGATCTTTTTATTAGTATCTTCTCATTATTATTTGACTGTGTTTGATCTATACATTCTTGTTGTCTTTCCCTTTGCTTGCGAGTTGCTACTAATTTGCAATTCTATTTTCCTCCCTTCTAAATCGTATGGTTTGCTTATTTATGTCTTGTAATCCTGAAAATTTATAGATTGACATTTATGAGCATGAACAAGTATGGATGGATAAACACACCGACAATGAACTAGGGAGCATCTCATTCTTTGTTAGTTTGCGTCTTGGTTCTCCTCTTGTCCTACATATATAAACAAGGTACATCCTTTCCCCTTGTGGAAAATTGCTTGTTTTTCATGAATGGTGGCATCCTTGTTTTTGAACCGCATCGCTCAGATATCTTCTCGTTCCTTCTAGTAATTATAAGTATGGACCATTTAGAAACATCATTAGTAATGTGTGCCTAGTCGAAAATCAGTTGGTTACTCTGCTAATTCTCAAGGGAGCTTGAGATTCCAGCACATCCTTGTTTGTGTTGTAGTTTTCTTTAGTATCTCCTCCGCTACTTGCTATTTTACAAGCTTGAACCGTTGCTATCTTGAAGATTGTGGGCGAGTTGGAGCCAAGTTCTGGCCGTGTAAGTCTTCCCCAAATACGAACATGTTTTTTGTTTCGAACCACGTAAATGATTGGATATTTGGTTTTGGATTAGTTAGTTTCTCGTCTCTTGACCCAATTCTTGTTGTTTTATATGGTTCAATTATCTCATTAGCTTGCCTATATTATTCGGAGCTGGCATTGTTTTGAGCAGTGAATTATTGGATATTTCTTGTAGGCGCCTAGTTAGTTTTGGGCTCAAGTTCTGCAGCTTTATGGTTCAATTCTGTGTTGGTTGCCAAAATTAGATTGGAGCCAAGATACTTGAGCAATGAGGAAGGGTTTAGAAAATGGGTCAGAGTAAAGTACAATAAAAAGTGGCATATAACCTTTATATGCATCCAATTGTTTGTCATGGCTTCCCAACTTTATTAAAAAAATACAAGCCGAGAAATATTGAACTTTTGTGCACATGCTTTGTTTGCGGTTGGGTGGTAATGAAGCACTTCGTCTTATTGATGCATTTTAGGACAATTATCCGTGGTTGTCCTTAGTATTTTCTCTCAAGGCTATACATTGTGCTATAATGTTGTTTGCTTCAATTTCTTACGTGTTATGGCTCAAGGATTTCCTCTTAACCACGGATGCATGGCTTTCACTAGTGAAATTTCGAGATTGCAGAGTCAACCTTGCGCTCAGATAACTCTCAGCTTCTTTTATTTCATATGTGCCGTTATTCAATTTTTGGGTGTTGAATAACAAATTGGTGCCTGTATCATGGAAAATATTATGCCATTTCTCTTCTTTATTTCACTCGTATGTGTAGAGAATTAGGGGAACACCTCACACCCAATGTAGGGGGGTGACTTTCATATATATAGCCATGTACAACTTGTGTTACAAGTAAGGGTAACTTGGGTATACATATCTCTATTACCCGCCCGCAGTCACAGCGGGAGGAAACTGGACGCAGAGACTGGACCTAAAGTCACTGAACAACTGTACAGGCAGTCCCTTAGTCATGATGTCCGCGAACTGATGTTTGGAGGGAACATGGAGCACGCAGATCTGTCCCAAAGCAACCTTCTCGCGGACGAAGTGGGTATCAATCTCGATGTGCTTCGTGCGACGATGATGAACCGGATTGGCTGTCATGTAGACTGCACTAACATTGTCACAATAGACAATAGTCGCCGAAGGAATCGAGACATGAAGCTCTGAAGCAATCATCGCAGCAAGCAAAGACTCAAGCAACCGCATGTGCAGCACCGATACTCCGCCTCTGACCGAGCGACAACGTAGTCTGCCGCTTGGAAGACCAGGAGACAAAGTTGTCACCGAGGAAAATGCAGTAGCCGGAGGTAGATCGCCGAGAGTCTGGGCAGCCAGCCCAGTCAGCGTCGGAGTAGGCAGTGATGGAGGACACACCGGCGGTGCCGAGATGCAGACCGGCGTCGAGGGTGCCCTTCACATAGCGCTGGATGCGCTTGATCAGAGCAAGGTGCGGCTCCCGCGGGTCATGCATGAAGAGGCAGACTTGCTGAACGGCGTAGGCGAGGTCTGGTCGAGTCGGAGTAAGATACTGTAGAGCACCAGCAAGACTCCGGTACTCGAGGGGTCGGCAACAGAGCGCCGCCACGCGGACAACAGCTCGAGTCAACAGTGTCGTTGTAGGATGACACTTGGCCATGCCGCCCGTCAAGAAGATCAACGCATATTGTCGCCGGGGACAAGTAGGCCGCCGAGGGGCGCGTGATGAGATGCCGAGGAAGTGGTGGAGAGTACCAAGGTCCGTCATGGCGAACTCGGAGCTGAGCCGGGCGGTGATGCGCTGCAGAAGGGTCGGTGAAGATGCCGTTAAGACGATGTCATCAACGTAGAGCAGCAGGTAGGCGACATCATCTCGATCTTTATAAATAAAGAGAGACGAGTCAGATTTTGCCGCCGTGAAGCCGTGCGTGCAGAGGTACGAAGCAAACCGCTGGTCCATGCCCGAGGAACCTGCTTGAGACCGTATGGTTACTTCTGCAAAAGACAGACGGAGTCGGGTCAAGGTTCGACGGCCGGAAGGCTGGCGCGAAGAACGATCTCTCAAGGTCGCCATGAAGAAAGGCGTTTTTCACGTCGAGCTGATGAATGGGCCAGTCCCGCGAGGCAGCAATGCTGAGCACAGCACGGATGGTGGCCGGCTTGACTACCGGGCTGAATGTCTCGTCGTAGTCGACACCCTGCAGTTGGGAGAAGCCGCGAACAACCCAACGAGCCTTGTGGCGGGCAAGCGACCCATCGGAGTGGAATTTGTGTTTAAAAATCCACTTGCCCGTCACAATGTTAGCGCCAGGTGGTCGAGGCACTAGTCGCCAGGTGCCATTGTCGATGAGAGCTTGGTATTCATCTGCCATGGCAGCGCGCCAGTTGGGATCAGCCAACGCGCTGCGGTAGTTAGTTGGCAGTGGTGAGGTCGACTTAGCGGAGAGATTCCGGTAGGTTACAGGCTGCACTGCTCCTGTTTGCAAACGAGTCATGGGCCGTTGCGCAGAGCGGCGGCAAAGACGGTCTTTGTGGCGACCGGCCAGCGCGGGACGGCCGGTGGGCGATGGAACAAAGACGGGGCGGCGCGCGGTGCAAGAGCGGCGTCCCCGCGGTCTCTCCGCCGCCGCGGGCCACCCGCTGTGTGTGTAGGGGGCTGGGGCGGACGACGCTGATACACCGTGCCGAAGCGGCGGTCGGTTGCTGCAGCAGGTGGGGCCGGCGATGCAGGCTCCGGTGTGCGACGCTGATAGACGGCGCCGAAGCGGCCAGACCCGCCCGGAGAATTAGCCGGGGCGAAATGTCGAGCGGGCTGAACAGCAGGGCCGGCCATGATGACGGTCGGGTCGTCGAGGAATGACTGCTGAGGAGCAACCGAAGAAGCCGGCTGCTCAACACCCGAAGGTGGAGCAACCAACGCAGCGGAAGAAACATCCTGCAGCAAAAAGTCAAGTGAAGAAGCACAAGACGGAGCGGCGGCGAACGGAAACACTGACTCATCAAACACGACATGTCGAGAGATGATTACTCGCCGTGTAGATATATTGAGGCATCGGTAGCCCTTGTGGGAAGAAGGATACCCGAAAAACACGCAGAGCGCGGAACGAAGTGCAAGTTTGTGGGGAGTTGTGGGACTAAGGTTGGGGTAACACAGGCAGCCGAACATGCGAAGGTGCGAGTAATCTGGAATGGAGTGATGAAGGAGCTGGTACGGGATTTGGTTGCCGATGGAAGAGGAGGGTCGCCGGTTCAGTACATAGGTGGCTGTGGCAAGTGCCTCGGCCCAGTAAGCCGGAGGCATGGAAGCATGAATGAGGAGGGCGCGGATGGTGTTGTTGATGGTGCGGATCATACGCTCGGCTTTGCCATTCTGTGGAGAAGTGTATGGGCAAGAAAGGCGAAGAAGGATGCCGCGGCTTGACAAGAAGGTGGACATGGCATGATGTTGTGGACGCTTTTGTTGGCAAAGTTTACACACGCCGTAACAAGAAGCTGGCGTCCACAACATCTGGTTAGGAGGGGTTTGTTAGAGAGTTTTGCCAAGTGGATTGGGTTGTTAGAGAGTTTGTTAAGGCTTTGCTGGCAGATTAGTTGAAAAGAGTGGGAACTTTGCGTGGGGGAAGAGCTAGCCTATTGGCTATATATATCTGTAAACACTTGATTGAGAAGGCGATGAGAAAAGTTAATTCCATCTAACGGCTGTTCTCAACCTCCTAATAGAGGCTGAGCACGCCTCCATTCCCTATCATTCCCTCATACTTTAGCTACCGGAGCAATACTCTCGGCGCCCTCATGAAGCTACGCCGCACGGGTACAGTCGCGGAGTACCAGGAGCGCTTCCTTCCCCTTCTGGCCCGCTGCCGGAACGTCACCGAGCAGCAACAAATCGATATATTCACTGCCGGCCTCAGGAACCCGCTCCAGACCGACGTCGAGCTGCAGAACCTAGAGACCCTTGACGATGCTATGGGTTTGGCGCGGGCCTTTGAGCGTCGCCTGGCGCTCGAGGACGAGGACGACACAGGCATCATCCGCGTGCCTCCGCGCTCGTTCTCCTCAAACCGCGCGGTGGTACCAGCGGTGGTCGCCACGCCGCGGACGCCTGTCCCTGTTTCTCGGATGCCAGTTCCGACTCCCCCGGCCCCCACTAAAGGTCCGCCGGCCGCGGGTACCCGCTTCAAACGACTGACGCCACAAGAGATGGCGCAGCGCCAGGCGGACGGACTCTGCTTCAACTGCCCGGAGAAGTTTTCCCGAGAGCACCTACAGCAATGTACGATGAAAGGGCTCTACCTGATGGAATTGGACGACAGCGCGCCGATGGAAGGCCCCGAGGACGAGGATGCGGTTTCTGACGACGATGTCCGGATCTCCCTCCATGCTCTTACCGGCATCAAGGCGGGGGACACGATGCATCTCTCTACTTCCGTCGTTGTGGCGCAGCTGCGCGCCCTCGTCGACTCCGGCTCTACCCACTCGTTCGTGGCCTCCGCCACGGCCACTCATCTCAGCCTCACACCAGAGCCGTGTCCGGGCCTCACGGTGGGAGTCGCGAATGGCGACCGTGTGCCGTCCTCGGGCGTCTGCAGGCAGGTTCCGATTACCATCGACAAGGAGCAGTTCCTCATTGATCTCTACGTCCTGCCACTTGGAAGATTATGAGCTGGTGCTGGGCTGCCAATGGCTGAAGACGCTCGGGCCTATCCTGTGGGACTTCGAGCGGCACACCATGTCCTTTTGGCGGAATGATCACCTTGTCAAGTGGCGCGGTCTGGAGGCTCCTTCACCGCCACAGCTTCGCGCCATGGATAAGCCGGACTTGCTATCTCTCCTGCTAGCTCAGTTCGCGGATCTGTTTGAAGCGCCCTCTGGTCTTCCGCCTCAGCGCCATCTGGACCACCGTATCACACTGCTTCCAGACACTCCACCAATTGCGGTGCGTCCTTACCGCTATCCGCAGCTGCTCAAGGATGAAATTGAGCGGCAGTGCTCGGAGATGCTGCAACAGGGTATCATCCGCCCTAGCACATCGGCGTTTTCCTCGCCGGTGCTCCTGGTCCGCAAGAAGGATGCTAGTTGGCGTTTTTGTGTCGACTATCGGGCCCTCAACGCCAAGACAGTTCGCGACGTATTTCCCATCCCCGTCGTCGACGAGCTCCTGGACGAACTCAAAGGGGATTCCTTCTTTACCAAATTGGACCTCCGGAGCGGCTATCACCAGATCCGTATGCACCCTGACGACATCGCCAAGACGGCCTTCCGAACTCATCACGGCCACTTTGAGTTCGTAGTGATGTCCTTCGGGCTGACCAACGCACCTTCGACATTCCAAGCAATGATGAATGAGGTGCTGCGGCCATTCCTTCGACGCTCGGTCTTGGTCTTTTTCGATGACATTTTGATCTACAGCTCATCCTGGTCGGAGCATCTTCAAAGACGTCCGCGCGTCTTCACAAAGGCTGCGCGCCCACGACCTCTTTACGGCGTTCTAAGTGCACTTTTGCGGAACGCAGTGTGGCGTACCTCGGCCACATCATCTCGGCGGACGGCGTCGCCATGGATCCCACCAAAGTGGAAGCCGTTCAACACTGGCCTCAGCCGCGCACACTTCGCGCACTTCGTGGTTTCCTCGGCCTCACCGGATACTACCAGCGCTTCATCCACAACTACGGCGTCATAGCTACTCCCCTGACGTCTCTGCTCAAGAAGGATGCGTTTCGCTGGTCTCCGGTGGCGACTGACGCTTTCGAAGCACTCAAGGCCGCCCTGATCACGGGGCCTGTACTCCAACTTCCGGATTTCGCCACTGATAGATAAGTCTTTGTGTTGTCTGCACATGGTGTACATGGTGCTTTTTGTTTTTGCTTTAGCATCTAGGACTTGCTTTTGCTTTAGCATCTAGGACTTGCTTTTGCTTTAGCATCGAGGACTTGCTTTTTGCTTTAGCATCTTAGACTAGCTTTAGGACAACATCTTGGACTAGTCTAGGATAGCATCTTGGCATATGCTTGGCTGACTAGCAGCCTATAAATATGTATCTCCAACCCCTCAGGTTGGTATGGCATTGTGTGAGCAATAAACAAGAAAACTTGCCCCATCTCCTAGTGTCATCCTCTCCATGAGAGTAAGGATCTTGCTATCACCAAGAGCAAGAGTCCAGCGACTAACAAGTGGTATCGAGCCTTAGTATCCTCGTAGCCTCGAGCATCTCCTCGCTCATCTCCTTCTCTCGCCTCACAAAGAGCCCGGCGTGCAGCAAAGCAGCTCGGCATCCCTCTCCTCCTCTCCGAGGCGGGCAGCGGCTCGCCGGCAGCCCTCTCCACGCAACAGCCCCGAAGCGCGCCATACGCGGCGATCTCGGCGCTTCGGCCGCCTCGAGCACGAGGCGTCGCAGACGGCCGAAGCCGCCACGGCAGAGCAGCACGAAGAAGCGGCGGCAGAGCGCCGCGGCGGCGGAAAGGGCGCTAAGGCGGCAGCGGGCGGAGCCGGCAGCAGCTAGAGCGGAGGTGGAAGCAAGCGGGCGGCGATGCAGCGGCGCGTCGCGGCAAAGCAGCAGAGGTCAAAGCTCTGCGCGGCAAAGAACGGCGAGCTCGGCTCTGTTGGCGCCGGCGGACCCTCACTCTGCCGGGAGGGAGGCAGCGCAAGGGCGAACGGCGCAATGGGCAACCGCACGCCACGGCGCGGCGGCAGCCAGATAGCGCCGGCGGCGCTCGGCGAAGGCGACACGGCGGTGGCGCTCTGGAAGAGGCACGCCGGCGGCGGCGGCAGCGGGTCGACGGAGGCGCGGCCCTCACAGTAACGCGACTCTCTCCCGGTCGATCTTGTGGTCACCACGAGTACTAGGTCGTCGTCGTGGACGCCGGCCCGGCGGCGGTGGCCTACCCTCACCAAGACCAACTACGCCGAGTGGGCTGCGGTGATGAGGGTAAAGCTCCAGGTGCGGCATGTGGGATGCTGTCCGGTATGGCGACATCGACTACGACCAGGATCGACGGGCGCTGGATGCCCTCATCGCTGCAGTCCCGCCCGAGATGCAGTTCTCGCTTACCAACAAGCGGACTGCCAAAGAGGCTTGGGACGCCATCGTTGCAGCACGATCGGCAGCACCGCGCCGCAAGTCTACATTGCAGGCACTACGCACGGAGTGGGAGAACCTGGCCTTCAAGCCAGGTGAAGACGTTGATGACTTTGCTCTCCGTCTCAACACTCTGTTGCAGAAGTTGGTGCAGTTCGGTGACGACACCTACAGTGAGGAGAGAGCTGTGGAAAAGCTCTTCCGCTGTGTCCCCGAGAAGTACAAGCAGATGGCTCGCTCGATCGGGTCTCTGCTGGACCTTACCACGATGACCATCGAGGAGGCGTTGGGTCGCCTCAAGGTCGTCGACATCGATGAGCCACAGAGCCTCTCGGGACCCGTTACCATTGGCGGGAAGCTCCTCACTCGGGAGCAGTGGGCTGTCGGCCAAGGTGACAGGAAGAAGGGGGAGCCTTCTTCCACGACAGGCGGCCGCAAGCATGGCAAGCGCGGCAAGCCGCGCAAAGACGCCCAGGCAGGGGCGCGAGGAGGCGCCCAGGGCGGCGATGCTGGCAAGCAAAAGCCGCATCGAGGCGACTCTTGCCACAATCTGCGGCAAGCTTGGTCATTGGGCCAAGTTGTCGGCGACCACGGCGCCGTGCCCACGTCAGCGCAAGCGAGGAGGAGCAGCCGGTCTGTTCATTGCTCATGCGAGCATCGAACTACCCCCGGCACCGCCGCGGTGGCTCTCTCCACCTTGACGCGAGCCAAAAGCACACGCCCTCCTCGGCGAAGATTCCGCAATGACAAGACCGACGGGTGGTGCTCGACACCGGCGCCACCCACCACATGACCGGCGGCGGAGTTCTTCTCGAGCTCGACTTCAGCGCTCGAGGCACCGTCTGCTCGGGCGATGCCTCTCGCCGTGGAGATCAAGGCGTCGGCTCTGCCGTCTTAAATCGCCAAGGCGGCGAGCACCGCTGCTCACCGGCGTCTACTACATCCCCGATCTGCGAACTCCATCATCGGCAGGACGGTGGATGAGAACGGCTCGCGTGTCGAGATCGAGCATCGCGGATTTGGGATCTTCGACGCCGCCTTCTTGCCAAGGTAACGAGGCGCAAATCGACTCTACACTCTTCACGTGCGGTGGCACAACCCTCTGTCTCGCCGCTCGTCGACGACGAGGCGTGGCGATAGGCACGAGCGCTTTGGGCACCTTCGCCCGAGGCCACAGGCGGCTCAGTGCCACGGAAATGGTGCGAGGCCTGCCGTGTTTTGACCATGTGGAGCAGTTCTGCGACGTCTGCGTGTTGACGAAGCAGAGGCGACTCCCCTTTCCCCAGCAGGCGAGTTTCCGAGCCAAGGAGAGGCTCGAGCTCGTGCACGGGGACTTGGGTGGCCCGTGACACCGCCACACCGGAGGACGACGCTACTTCCTGCTGCTCGTCGGCGACCTCTCCCGCTACATGTGGTGATGGTCCTCGGCAGCAAGGAGAGGCTGCGGATGCCATCAGCGCACGCAGTCGCTGCGGAGGAGGAGTGCGGCGCAGCTGCGCGCTGCGCACAGACAATGGCGGCGAATTCCACGGCGGCTGAATTCGTGTCGCATCTTGCCGATGAGGGCATTCGCGCCACTACTCGCGCCGTACAGCCGCGCAGAACGGCGTCGTCGGCAGCGCAACCAGACGGTTGTGGGGATGGCTCGGGCCCTCCTCAGCGAGGGGAGGCGGCTGTCTTCTCGGGAGAGGCGGTGGTGACGGCCGTCTACATCCTCAACCGCCGCCTACCAAGGCGCCGACGACGGGGCCGTCACGAGGCTTGGCATGGGCGCAAGCCGGCGGTCTCCACTTGCGGTTCTTGGCTCCCTCGCGTTCGCCAGGAGCTTGGCCACATCGACAAGCTCGACGGCGGGAGCACTCGAGTGTTCATCGGCTACGCGAGGGCTCGAAGGCCTACCGCATCCTCGACCCTGTCACCGCCGCGCCCGCATCTCGCGTGGACGCGTGTGTTCGACGGCGGCGAGGGCGACGGGACAAGGCGGTGGGCGGCGGTTCGGCCTCGACTCGTGGACTTTGTTGTCGACCACGCCCACCGAGAGCCGGGAGCTAGCGGCTCGTCTTCACCGAGCTCGTGCACCTCGACACCTTGCTCGCCACCGGCTCGGCGAGCTCCACCACCTTCGCACCGCCACGCCCCACCCTTCACCACCGCTCACCACTCCTGCACCGGCGCCACACCACCGAATCGCCCCAACGGCCGGTCCACGATGAGCGGCGACGATGGAGTTCGCTACTCGCCGTCTCACGAGGATCGCGTCGACGCCTACCACGGCGACGAGCCTCGCGCTTATCGTACCATGGACAACATCCTCGGCGAGCTGCCGTCCTCGATCGGCGCAGCACGCATCGCGAGGCGGAGCTGCACTTAGCGCGGCGACGACGGCGAGCCCCGCTCCTTCGCTGAGGCGGAGGAGACGCGGCGTGGCGTGTCGCGATGAAGCGAGAGATGGACGCCGCCGGCGGAACCGGACGTGGGAGCCGGGCGGATCTTCCGCCGGTCACGCGCGATCACCCTTAAGTGGGTGTTCAAGGTGAAGCGGATGAAGCCGGCGCCATCGTCAAGCACAAGGCTCGCTTGGTGGCACGAGGCCGTGCAGCGGGAGGGGTCGACTTGATGACGCCGCGCCGTCGCACGGATGGAGTCCGTCGCGACTCCTCGCGCTAGCTGCCCAGAAGGCTGGCGTGTTCATCACATGGATGTCAAGTCGGTATTTCTTAACGGCGACTTGAAGGAGGAGGTCTCGTGCATCACCGCCGGATTTGCTATCCCGGCAAGGAGGGCAGGTGCTCGCTGCGCAAGGCCCTCTATGGCTTGCGGCGATAGCACCGAGGGCGTGGAACGCCAAGTTGGACTCCACGAAAGGAATGGGCTTGAGCAAAGTCCGCACGAGGCGGCCATCTACCGGCGGGCGATGGAGAAAATGCCTGGCGGTGGGTGTCTCGTCGGCGACTTGGTGATCACGGTACCAGGATGCGGAGGTGGCGGCATTCAAGGAAGAGATGAAGGCCACCTTCCGGATGAGTGACACAGGGTCTCTCCTTCTACTTAGGATCGAGATGCACCAGATGATTCGGGATCACGCTCGATTGCATCGCCACGCCAAGCGCGTCGTTGAGCTAGCTGGGCTCACCGACTGCAACCCAGCTCTCACTACGCCTTGAAATTCCTGCTGGATCAACGCCTCTCCACCATTCCACAGCACACCTGGGTAAGTCGCCTCTTCGGCTATGACTTCAAGGTGGAGTTCCGACCCGGCCGGAAGAATGCGGCCGCCGACGCCCTTTCACGCCGTGATGAGGACTCCCTGGACACCATGGCATGCGCCATCTCCCGTCCTGACTTCCAGCTTTTCGAAGACCTTCGCAGTGAGGCGACAAATCTTCCTGCCCTTGTCGCCAAACGCGACGAGGTGGAGCAGGGCATTGCTGGTGCAGCCTGGTCAGTGGTGGATGGCTTCGTTCTGCACCGCGGTCGGATTTTCGTCCCTGATTCTTCCGAAATGTGGCCAACCATTCTCGCCTCAGCTCATGGTACCGGCCATGAAGGCATCCAAAAGACACTGCATCGCCTCCGCGCCTCATTTTATAACCCTCACGCCAATCGGCTTGTTCGGGAGTTTGTCCAAGGCTGCGCCATTTGTCAACAGAACAAGACTGAGCATCTCCATCCGGCGGGACTCTTACAGCCACTTCCGGTACCCACCTCGGTCTGGTCTGACATAGCCATGGACTTCGTGGAAGGTTTTCCCAAGGTGAGCGGCAAATCAGTGGTGCTAACAGTGGTGGATCGCTTCTCCAAGTATGGACATTTCATCGCGCTTGGACATCCTTACTCGGCGACCTCAGTGGCACGCGTCTTCTTCGACCAGATTGTACGGCTCCATGGCATTCCCTGCTCCATCGTGAGCGACCGCGACTCCGTCTTCACCAGCACATTCTGGACAGAGCTTTTTACGCTCGCCGGTGTGGACCTGCGCCTCAGCTCCGCGTTTCACCCTCAGACAGATGGGCAGTCAGAGGTGACCAACACGTGCTTGGAGTATATCTGCGGTGCCTCGCCGGCGACCGGCCGCGCAGCTGGATTCGCTGGCTGCCATGGGCGGAGTTCTGCTACAACTCCTACCAGACAGCACTGCGAACAACTCCTTTTCAGGTGGTATACGATCGTCTGCCTCCGACGATGATGTCATATCAGCCCGGCCTGTCCCGAGTGGCGGCTGTCGACAAGCAGCTGGAGGATCGCGACGTATTTCTGGCAGAAATCCGGGATCGCTTGCTCCAAGCCCAGGACCATATGAGGCAGCATTATGATCAGCACCATCACGACATCCAGTTCAACGTCGACGACTGGGTCTGGTTACGCTTGCACCACCGTTTAGCAGCAGGCATCATCGACAAGTCTGATGGGAAACTGGCACCACGCTACTACGAGCCTTATCAGGTGGTGGAGCGTGTCGGCCCTGTCGCTTACCGCCTCCGCCTTCCTTCCAAGGCCAAGCTGCATGACGTTTTCCACGTGGTCTTCCTCAAGCCGTTCCATGGCGAACCCCCCGCAGGATTGGCGCCTCTTCCTCCGGTGGTTCGTGGCCGCGCTGTTTCCACTCCAGCAGCAGTCGTCCGCGCACGCCTCAACCGGGGCATCTGGGAGCTATTAGTTCGCTGGGTGGGCCGTCCAGACTCTGAGACCACTTGGGAACAGCTGGAGGACTTCAAGGAAGCGCACCCGACATTCCAGCTCGAGGACGAGCTGTTTCTCCAGAAGGGCGGAAGTGTTGTGGATGCTTTTGTCGGCAAAGTTTACACACGCCGTAACAAGAAGCTGGCGTCCACAACATCTGGTTAGGAGGGGTTTGTTAGAGAGTTTTGCCAAGTGGATTGGGTTGTTAGAGAGTTTGTTAAGGCTTTGCTGGCAGATTAGTTGAAAAGAGTGGGAACTTTGCGTGGGGGAAGAGCTAGCCTATTGGCTATATATATATGTAAACACTTGGTTGAGAAGGCAATGAGAAAAGTTAATTCCATCTAACGGTTGTTCTCAACCTCCTAATAGAGGCTGAGCACGCCTCCATTCCCTATCATTCCCTCATACTTTAGCTACCATAACACATGATTAACGAACTCAGTGCCATTGTCAGCCTGAAAGCATTTAGGAACAGAACCAAACTGAGTCTGAGCGTATGCAACAAAATCAACAAAATGACTATAGACTTCGGATTTCTGACGTAGCGGAAAGGACCAGCAAAAATGACTGAAATCATCAAGCATGACCAAATAATATTTGTAACCCGAAGTACTAAGGACTGGAGACGTCCATACATCACAATGAACTAGAGCAAAAGGTTCGGACGTAGTTGACACTGAACTAGCAAAAGGCAGACGCGTGTGTTTGCCGAGCTGACAGGCATGACACAAGGATCGCGTTGCTTTATTACACGTGATAACCGACATGTTGTGAAGGGAAGCAACGGCGGAGGCGGCTGGATGACCTAGGCGGTGATGCCATAAGGTGGACGAGACGGCGAGGCTGCAACTAGCGGCGGTGGATGGCGAAGCTGGTGAGATGGTGTAGAGGTCCCCGTTGCTATTGCAGCGAAGAATCACGCGTCCCGTCCTTGGGTCCTTAACAGAAAAGTTAGAAGCGTCAAATTCAATCGAACAGTTATTATCACGTGTAAACTGACGAACTGATAGAAGATTGCGCACAAGAGCAGGTGCAACAAGAACATTGTTGAGGTAAAAGGAGGTGTCGGCTGTGGGAAGGATGGAAGTGCCACGACTGGTAACAGGAATGGAGTGACCATTTCCCACAGTGATAGATGAAGAGGAAGGAGGGAGGCGGGTGAGTAATATACCATCCGAGGAGGACATATGGGACGTAGCACCAGTGTCGAGCACCCATGGACTAGCACCCTGAAGGGCCATTTGGTTCAGGGCCGCAATGAGGCCCGCCTGGTCCCATCCGCCATCCTGAGAGGCTCCGGGCGGCGGAAATTGCTGCTGCACGCCCATCTGGGAGGAGAAGTGAGCGGGCGTGAAGGCTGTATGAGCCTGTGGAGCCGGCCCAAGGAGACCTTGCCCGCGCCAGGCCGGCTGTTGCTGCTGCTGCCGAAACCATGGCTGCTGCTGCTGTCCGGGCACCGGGCCGAAGCAGACCCATGGCCCGGAGGGGGTGGGCGTGCGCTGACCCGCCTGGTGCTGCGGGTGGTCGACCACCGCCACCGCCGCCGCTGCTACCTCCACCGCCGCCCTTCTTGTTGTTGCGGCGGTTAGAGGAGGTTTGCTGACCGCCCTGTCCGTGCATTGCGCCAAGGCACGTGGAGGCGGAGCGGCAAGCCGTGCCGCATGTGGGGGAGCGGGCGAGAAGTGCGGTCTCGGAGGAAACCTTGCCCTCATTGGCAAGGCGAAGTTCCTTGAGAACGAGCTTTTCGCGCGCGGTGGTGAAGTCGGGAAGCGGTGTGGTGTCGGCGATGTTGTCCGCCGTGCTAGAGAAGCGCGGGTTGAGGCCGCGGAGGAGGTTGAGGATGAGCTGCGATGGCAAAACAACATGACTGACATCGCGCAGGGCATCGGCGACGGTCTTCATGCGCTGGCAGTAGTCGTTGATGGAGAGATCGCCCTGCTTCATCGAGGAGAATTCATCATGCAGGAAGACGGCACGGGGCTCCTTGTTGGCCAGAAAGAGGCCCTCGATGGCGACCCAAAGTTGGCGCGCCGATTGATCTTGCGCCATAGCGAGGTCTTGTACGTCGGCGGCGATGGAGCCGAGAAGCCAACTGTGGACGCATGAATCGTCCATGACCCACTGGGGATCAGTGGGGTTGGCCGGTATAGTCCCATCAATGTGGCCGCGAAGGCCGAATTTCCCCACCAAGGACTTGAAGAAGGGCGCCCACTTGTGGAAGTTTAGGTGTTTCAGCTCGAGGACAATAGGAACATGAGAGCGAATAGCGATCGTTGCGTAGGGAGCGACGACGATCGGTCCGGCAGGGAGATCGGTCATGGCGCCGCTGGTGTTGGGAGCGGCTGGAGAGCCTGTCGGCATTGCTGGGAAGGATAACGGCAGCCGTATAGAGGCGGCGGCCGAGAGGGAGAAAGGCGTAGGCCAGCAGGAGGCGCACCGGCGGGCTGTAGCAGAGGAGCGGCGGCGGCGGGTTAGAAACCCTAGAAACAGAGGAGGGTGGCGGTGGGTGAAAAACAGAGGAAGGGGCAGCGCCCGAGAGGAGGAAGGGCGAAGGCCAGCAGGAGGCGCGCCGGCGGGCTGTAACAGAGGAGCGGCGGCGGCGGGTTAGAAACCCTAGAAACAGAGGAGGGGTGGCGGCGGGTGAAAAACAGAGGAAGGGGCAGCGGAAGATGCCCAGGGAAAGAAATCTGATACCATGTAGAGAATTAGGGGAACACCTCACACCCAATGTAGGGGGGTGACTTTCATATATATAGCCATGTACAACTTGTGTTACAAGTAAGGGTAACTTGGGTATACATATCTCTAATAGTATGTGCATACAAATTTAGGATAGATGGGTTGGGTTAGGGTGTATCTAAAGTTTGTACATCCCCTAACAGAATGTAGAAGGCCCGTGAGCCATTTTTTTGGGGGTATAGAACTAGAGTATCACAAAATCCTGCAGAACGATTGCTGCTTTTAGAGCCGGAATCTTAAAAAATTCTGCAGAATGACTTCGCTGTTCCTGTACATTATGACCCATTAAAAGTAGAACATGCTGTGGTTCTTCTAAATCTCAAACTCAATTACTAATATTCAGTTCAATGTAACTTCAAGGACAGTTAGCACTGTAGATTTTCAAATTTAGTCCTAGTTAAATGAATATCAATGTTGATTGTTGAGGCTCAACATATCTTAAATGTTAAGAGTATGCATATTTGGATACCCTTCTCATTTTAAGACAGATCAAGTTAAATTCTCATAATAAAATATGTTCTTTTATATATTCAATGCCAAAAACAATGTTAATTTTTATGTTTTTTATCAGTAAGTTCTATATACTTACTACAGTTGGCATTGACATGTTTTTCATGTTTCATGATATGTTTTTTATCTCGGGTTTTAGAGTTGCCTTTTCAGTTCTTGGTTCTGTCTCGCTTGCTGCGTTCTGTGTTTTCGTTTCTTCCGTGCGCTTCGGTTCCTGCTCTTTTCGATCTGCGCCTGGTTATTTTGGTCGTCTTACGTATCGTGTAAGAATTATTCATTTTATTCCATTGTGCCTATGATACTGAATGTATTTAATTATTGCTATAGTGTTGTTGATAGTACTGCTTCATCAAAAAACTTTTTTGTGTGTTTATCCCGGACATAAATCCTTTCTAAATACTTCTGCGATTTCTTAGAATCTATGTCAAACAGTTTATTTTGTTGTTCCATTGATACATGCAGGCAGTTTATTTTGTTCTTCGATGTATACGTACAGGGGGTTCGTTTTATATCCTTTTCGCGATCTTACTACGCGTTTACTATTACTCCATTATAAATGCAGGGGTGCTCTCGATTGAATAGGCGTTCTGCGTTGCTGATGCTCCCTATTTCGCATGCGATCTAAGGATCGTTTCTCTGGTAATTTCATTGGTCTGGTAATTTTGTGTTTTAGGTTGTAGTGCCTTTATAAATTCTTCTTGTGACTATACGTAGAGGCAGTTTATCTCATAGCTTTTTTGCCATCTTTCTATTTATGTTCAGTAATTATTGCATTGTCTTCGTTCTTAGTGCTATTCTTTTCACAGTGCAGGACCATTCTGGGTTGCGTTATCGTTCTTAGCGTTATTTTGCTCGCTTTTCCTGCCGTCTAACAATCGTTGGTTTTATTCCATTGTGCCTACGCTTCCACTCCGCATCATCCTCGTTGATTTTCATTCTGGTAATAGTTGCGCTTTCCGCATTTCTACCTCCCTACATACTATTTGTGTTTCATTATTGTTATAACGTTCTTGATAGTACTGATTCCTCATAATTTTCTTTACATGCTTATCCCTAAGATAAATCCTCTCTAGATACTTCCGTAGTTTCTTAGTTTACTGAGAATTTGTAAATAATTACAGCTTCATGTTTATTATTTTAGAATTTATGTCGGATCCCACATCCCACGTATATCTTCTCCGTTCTTTCTTAGTATCGTTACGTTTGTTGATTTTGCGTTCTAGGCTGTTTTACTTTTAGAAGTTGTTCCTCGATTCATATCTAGAGAGAATCCAATTTATAGTCTTTTCACAATCTTGCTACATCTTTACTATTGCTCACTTATTGATGCACAGATGTTCCGAATTGAATTAGTTATTTTCTTATATTTATTATTTTACGATTTACATATGTGCTACTTTCTGTATTTCATGCAGTACTTTTTGTTTTATTGGTTACATTTATCATACTTTGTTAGCTATATTGTTGCTATGAGTTAGCCATTTGTCATTGTCACCTAATAGTTATTTTATATTGAATTACATGCTTTTCTTACCTATGTTGTTAGTATGAACAAGTTATCTGTAATTAGCACCTAATGATTATGTTATGTTCAGCTGCATGTTGTTTGTTCTCTAATTATTATGTTTCATTCAATTGTACATCCAAATTGTTTACCGTCTGGTTATTATATTGCATTAAATTACGAAACTTTTAACCATTTTGTTTACATATTCACTGTTACTGGCTTACATTTCTTCTACTTTTTGTGTGCTGTTAGCTTATCTGTTTTTGTTTCATTCTTGTGATTGGCACTTAGTACTTATGTTATGTTGGAGTCCAACAGTTGGACTACGAACTATTTACCATCTAATTATTATATTGTATTAGATTATAGATAGATTCAAATTGTTTACCATCTAATTATTATATTGTATTGAATTATAAAATTTATGATTTTTTTGTTTAGATGTTTACTGTCACTGCCTTACGTGTTAAACTACAAATAGATCCAGCCTGTTTACCATCTAATTATTATATTGTATTGAATTATAGAATTTTAATGTTTTTATTTAGATGTTTACTGGCACTAGCTTACGTTTCTTTTCCTTTTTGTTTGCTATTAGCTTATCTGTTTTATTACATTGTTATGGTTTGCTGTATTTACTTATGCTGTTGTTTTGTTTATGTGTTTATTATTACTTTGTTATAAACACAGGATCGTTCTGAATTCAATCGTGCTTCTACAATATTGAAATTGTCTGTGTTACATACTGCTTAAGAACCGTGTGCTTTCCTGCATTGTCTTGGTGAGTGCTTCTCTAATGCTAATTGCTTCTTTTGCATTATACTACTGTGAATTATTGTTCTATTCATATGTACACCCAGTTCATTTTATATTCCTTTCACAATTTTACTATTTGAGTATCGCCATTGTATTACAGTTATTCTTTCTACATTATGTACAATCGTTTCTGTTACATTATTTGCGTTTTTTATGTCTTGTTAGCTATGCTGTTTGTATGACCTAACTGAATATATATTAGCTATGCTGTTTGTATGACCTAACTGATTATATATATATTATCGCGTAATGATTATGTTACGCTCAGCTACACGCTGTTTATCAACTAGGTATTATAGTGTACTAAATTATAAGATCTTTCGCTATACTTCTATGTGTTTCGTAATTAGTTATTACAGTATATGTACTTTGTTGTATTGCTATTTATTTACCTAATGTGATTTTAAAATGAGATTTACTGTCATGATTACTTATTTTATGTGCGGTACTATGTTTCCTACATATTTTGTTTCTATAAATATCATTTATAAATTCCATATCGTCTTCTACTGGTTTGTTTTCGCAGTTAACATTTATACTTTTATGTTTCGCATACTTCTTTATATGATACTATGTCTGTTAAATATTTTGTTCCTGTAAATATTATTTATAAATGTTTTGCTATATTTATAAACGGCTTCTTTAGCATAGTGTGGTTGATATTTTACTTATCCATTTTTTCGATTCATTTAAAATGCGCTGTACAAACTTTATCTTTTACTGCCCTTTTCGATTACAGACTTCGTTGTTTTCCTAATTAGCTATTTAGTTATTCTAAACCTTAATTAATTATCACATTACAACAGATGTTTTCGTGTTACCCTATTGGTAGACTTAAGGTTTTCTTTTCTATGTTTCAGTTTTCGTTATTTTATTAGTGCACCAATTTCAATATTATCTAGACTTTATTTCTTACCCTTCTATTCCTATATAGAAACTTCCCTAATTGAGTCTTTGCTTATTATGAGTCTTAGTTAGCTATTACATTACGGTTACGCTTATGGTACGCTGCGTTCATATTTTGGTGTTACCGTATTGGTAGACTTAAGGTTTTCTTTTTCTATGTCTCAGTTTTCGTTATTTTATTAGTGCACCAATTTCAATATTGTCTAAACTTTATTTCTTATCCTTCTATTCCTATTTAGAAACTTCCCTAATTGAGTCTTTGCTTATTATGAGTCTTAGTTAGCTATTGCATTGCGCTTATGCTTATGGTACGCTTAGTGTTTGTTCTTTTGTATTTTCCATCCTTGCTTATATGACTATTTCTCCATTAAATACATTTATTCTTATAGATATCAATGCTTGTTTCTCTTATATAATTCACGCATGCTTTTATGTTTTCATATTAGTAAAATTACATTTTCTTTTTCTGTCTTTCCCATTTCACTCTATCATTGCTAATCTTTCAACTAAATTATTTAAGTGTTCGGTTTTTCTACCTCTTTTAGTGTTTTCTTTTTCTCCTCTGCAGTATTATCTTTTTGCCTACATTATTGGTATCACTTGTTGCTATTTATTTTTATGGATCAATCGCATTCTGCTAAAGCTCACTGTCAAGAAATTCTACGTGGAAAGCAGCCAGTCACCTCCACAGTGTCCCCACTGTTATTTCCATATGTTTTACCTAATATCTCCACGCCAATCCTTACACATCTGGCACCACAGCCATGTATGGTTATTGCTCATGTTACATATTTTATACACAGTTTACTTTTTGCATTTTCCATTCTTTTTAAAAAACTTTGCTTTTCTATTGATATTTTGTTTCAGTTTCGTTTACTCTACTACAGCGCTTATCACAGTTTTCCCTTCATCCTTTGTTTATTCTGGTTGCCTACATGATAGGAGACTATTTTTGTCTGTTGGTTAGTTCGCTTGAGGCGACCGCCAATAGGGAAAAAAGGAGGTTATCCAATTTGCAGCGCTCTGCTGCTAGAACATGTTGCTTTCTTTTGCTATTTCGTTCCATAGATCTTTTGTTTTATATTTTCTATTCCCTCCACCCATACATGTTTTATCCTCTCCTCCTGCATGTCTGTCATTACATTTCGTTTACATTTCAGGTATCACATTGCCTTTTATTTCAAATCCACTTACACAACCAGTCATTTCTTTTTCTAAGGAATATATTTCCTACTTAAAAGGTTCGGCAATACAATTGATCTTATACCGTTGTTTATCCCGTTTTTTACCATTATGTTTATGTGTGTTTCATATGATTGATAAATCTATTTATTCTTTTTTGTTTTATACTACTTATTCTATATCGTTTCAGCTACTTATAATGACCGATCATACTATGGTGGTCCAGATTATGAATGTAATAAATGTGGTGCTATTTTTTGGTTTCAAGAAAGATCTGAGCATAGAAGCTCTTCTAGACATCAGTGAATTATTTAAAATAAATGTTGCCGGGGTGGTAAAGTTTCCCTTCCAACACATAGACAGTTTCCATATCCACTTCGAGAACTTATTGGTTTTAATAAAGGCCCACAATCAAATGAATTTATGCGTTTGATTCGTTCCCTATTTGCATTCACTTCCTTGGGCGTAGATGTTGATAGAACCATTAATGATGGTGGAGGGCCTTATGTGTTCCGTATAAATGGCGTTGTTCATCACTGTATTGGTTCATTAGTTCCTAAACCAGGCCGAAAACCACAGTATGCACAGCTATACATTTATGACACATACAACAAAATCCAAAACAGACTATCTCTCTTCAATAAAGAAGATGGTACACATGATGAAGCATACAACAATATAGTTGCTGCCTTAATTGTTATGTTTAACTCTTTTAATCCATTAGTAAAGCAATTCAGAATGGCACGTGACCGGTTATTTTCTCAAGAAAATCCAGAAGTTCATATTCGCCTTATTGGTTCATCTGACACTCATGATGATCGGTATTCTCTACCAACTGTGCCTGAACTAGCTGCTTTAATTGTCGGCAATCTCTCTTCAGAGAATAACAAATTTGATATAATTGTTGAAACTCACCCGGGTGAGCTAAAACAAATCTCGCCTCTTAACCCTGCTCTCATGTCTCTTCAATATCCATTGCTATTTCCATATGGTCAAAAAGGCTTCCATCTTGGTATCAAATACAAAGCTATCGATGACAACTTAGCTCCCATTAGAGATGAAGTGTCCATGCTTGAATACTACTGTTATGAATGCCATTATCGAAAAGATGAGCCAAATCCTTACACATGTTGTGGCCGTCTTTCAAGCCAAATAGAGGTTGATTGCTATTCATGTCTTGAAGCAAATCGCCTCTCATTTCATTTCTTCAATCAAGATGTCTTACGCTCAGACACATATTAAGGCATTTCAGATGCACTTGGTGAGGGCACATCAGAAGGGAAAAATATTGGTGTTAGAATCTTACTTCCTGCAAGCTTTACTGGTAGCCCTCGATATAATGCACTCAATTATCAAGATGCTATGGCTATCTGCCGTGAATACGGTCCTCCTGATTTATTCTCTACATTCACGTGCAATTCAAGATGGCCAGAAATTATAGACGCACTTAAACACGAACCTGGTCAAAACTATGTAGACCGTTCTGATATTGTAACTCGAGTGTTCCATATGAAGCTTACTGAATATATTTCTGACATAAAGAGCGGTCACACTTTTGGTGTCATACGAGCAGGTTAGTTTATTGCTTTCAAAATTTACTGTTTTCGCTCTGACAATACTACTTTCCTTTTAATATCAGCACACTACTTTTTTTTGTCTAAGTTATGTTCTTTATTTCTAACAGTTTTATACACTATTGAGTTTCAAAAGAGAGGGCTGCCTCATGTTCATACCCTTATATGGCTTGCTAACCGACCAATGAATATGCCTACTCAATTCATAGATACCCTTATATGTGCTGAAATTCCTAATCCAGTTATCGACCCACTTGGTTATACTCTTGTTGAAGAATTTATGATGCTTGGTCCATGCGGGAATCTAAATAGAAGCTGTCCATGTATGAAAAATGGAATGTGTTCAAAATGATATCCCAAAGAATTTAGCCCAGAAACAATCATTAATGAATCTAGCTTTCCAGTATATCGTCGCCAAGATAATAATCATTTCATTATCAAAAATGGAATCAGATTGGATAACAGATGGGTTGTTCCATACAATATGAACTTACTGAAAAAATTTCAAGCCCACATCAATGTTGAATGGTGTAACAAAACAAATCTTGTGAAATATTTATTCAAGTATCTAACTAAAGGTCAAGATAGAGCAAAAATAAGGTTTTCTACTACTGACCAAGCATCAGACACAACTAATACACAAGTTAAACAAGGAATAGATGAAATTGCAGACTATATTAGATGCAGGTAATGCTTTCCTCATACAATAGATTATAGTTTTTTTACAACATAACTGCACCTGGTTTTCTCTTTTGTATTCTACACTGCTGCTTTTGTTTACAAAACTATTTTGTAGATACTTATCTTCATCTGAAGCTATTTGGCGATTATTTGAATTTGAAATACATTGCCGAATACCTTCTGTGGAACAATTAGCTGTGCATATGCCTGCTATGAACAGAGTTATATATCATGAAGAAACAAACCTGGAACAAATTGTGGTTGATCCAAGAACTTATAAGACTACACTGACAGAATGGTTTATTGCCAATCAACAATCTATAGAAGCGAGGTCTTCCACATATTACCAGTTCCGGTCAAACTGGAGATGGGATAGTAATAACAGAAAATGGATAAAAAGAAAACATAAAACATCAAAGATTGGCCGCATATATAATGTCCATCCAAGTACTGGCGAATTATTTTACCTAAGAATGCTTTTAATGGTTGTGGTGCACAGAGCTATAAAGATATTAGAACTTTCAATGGTGTACAATATCTTACCTTCAAAGAAGCCTGCAAAGCTCGTGGGTTAGTTGGTGATGATACAGAGTGGTTTCTACTTTTTGATGAAGCGGTTATTTGGGCCACTGCATACCAACTTAGACACCTCTTCATGGTAGTTCTGTCTTTCTGTAGTGTTGTTAGTCCTCAGAATCTATTTGATAAATATATGCGATTCCTTGCTGATGACATAGCATATAGAATACGACAAGGATTGCAAAATCGAACATACCCCATACGACAAGGACTCAGCTTTGGCATATACAACATAGGCACTGAATCCTCACATAGTAGCCCTACTTCTGGTAATAGACTTCTTGCTGAAGAACTGGCATATGATAGAACTATTCTATCAACACATGCTGATTCATTATGTGCTAGACTCAATGCTCAACAATTTGCTATATACAACAAAATTATAGCATGTGTTACTGACAAGACCAGTGGCCTTTACTTTGTATCAGGACACGGTGGCACTGGAAAAACATTCCTTTGGAATGCCATCATAGCCACATTGAGAGCTGAAGCTCACATAGTTCTTGCTGTAGCCTCATCTGGAATTACTTCACTTCTACTACCAGGTGGTCGCACAGCTCATTCTCGCTTTAAAATACCTCTTGATATCAATCAAAGAAGCTAATGTAATATAGCACGTGGAACAATGCTTGCTGAACTTATTAGCAAAGCTGCTCTAATTCTTTGGGATGAAGCGCCTATGACCCATAGACACTGTTTTGAAGCGCTTGATAGAACATTACGAGATATTATGTCTGTTCAAGACACTGCTTACATGAATATACCTTTTGGTGGAAAACTTGTTCTTGGTGGAGATTTCCGTCAAATCTTACCTGTCATTGAAAGTGGTACCAAAGCAGAGATCATTGAAGCTTCACTCATTAAGTCATCACTTTGGCAACACGTTGAGGTACTCAGACTATCTACCAATATGAGACTTCATGATCCAACACTCCCACTTGTAGAACGTGAAGCTCTGTCCACATTCGCTCAGTGGGTACTCAATGTTGGTAATGGTTAGCTACCAATGATAAAAAACCAGGAGAGATTATTGCAACCTGGATAACTGTACCTAATGATCTTGTACTACCGATTGATAACAATATAGACACAATTGTGGATGCTATCTATGATTCGTTCTCTATCAACTATCAAAACAGTGAATATCTAGCGCAGTGTGCAATTATCTGCCCAACTAATGCTGTTGCTGATGAACTAAACAAAGTTGTTTTTGATAAGATCCCCGGTGATACTAAAGAGTACCTCAGTTTCGATTGTATCTCTCAATCTGATGCTCAAATCGGTGATGCCAATCTACTATATCCACCAGAATTCTTAAATTCTATAACAGTCAATGGCTTCCCACATCACGCTATTTATCTCAAAATAGGTGTTCCAGTGATGTTGCTAAGAAATATAAATCAGTCTATGGGTCTTTGTAATGGAACACGCTTGATTATCACAAGACTTGGTGATCGAGTTCTTGAAGGACATATAATCACTGGAACCAATATTGGGCAAGCTGTTTGTATCCCTAGAATAGTATTAAATGCAACAAGTCCTCGATGGCCTTTTACACTACAGCGACGACAGTTTCCAATTGCACTTTCATATGCAATGACAATTAACAAAAGCCAAGGCCAAACTTTAAATAAAGTTGGAATTTATCTACGTAATCCGGTCTTTTCTCATGGACAATTATATGTGGCAATGTCACGCGTTACATCGCGTTCAGGCTTAAAGATACTCATTGAGGACGAGAAGGGTGCTGCCTGTAATCAAACTAAAAATATAGTCTACAAAGAAGTTCTTGCTTCTATCTAATGGTTTCTATCACCATTATTCTTATCTCTTCTTATTTGCTCTACTTGAAAACCTTTCCTCACACTTGTTTATATCCATAAAAAATAACAGCTGCAGAATCCAGCTTTACTGCATACATGTGTACTTTTGTGCCTCAAGACCATGATATATGTTTGTGTGCTTCTTTGCAGATATAAAACACATGCTTTCTTACTGTTATACATGTTTATAGCTGCTTTAGTATATCTTGAAATGATTTCAGATATTTTCTTCTCGTGGCAAAACACAGCCTATATCTCCATATATCTCTTTATGCGCACAACAGATGTCGCTGCTTTGCCCTTTAATTATATGCATTTACATAAATATGCAACTCTGCAGCCCAAATTATAATATATGATTGTGTGCTTCACAGATATCAAACGCGTGCTTTCTAACTTTTATACATATTTGCAACTGCTTTAGTATATCTCCAAATAAGTTCATATATTTTATTCTTTTGCCAAAAAACACCGCGCACCTTCATATATTTGTTTATGCATACTACAGATATTACTTGTTTGGTCTTTTACTGTGTGCATCACTTATGTTATTCAATTCTTCTCACACTTTCTTTCTGTTCATGTTTAGTTGTGTTTTCAAATAATATACCCCTTGTATAAAACTAACTTGTATATTTTTCCCTGTGCCAACAAGCAGCATACATATCTGTTGTGGGGGTGGCCCAACCCCCCGCGACTGGGCCGTGCAACTAGTTCAACATGTAATAGGCCCAATAGTGTAGAGGAATATACCAGTGTAAATATACCAATGTACCCTCATCCTTTGTAAGTACTAAGGGGTAGAATGAGGATTTCTCATTCTACCCCACTCATATATATAAACCCCCAGGAGGGGCAAAGGAGGGACATCCTCTCATTATTACCAACTCTCCCACAGATCTAGCTCTCCTCTTCCTTCTCTACTAGTCCCCTTCTCTACTGTTTGGCCTGTAGCCACAATAGATGACGCCGTCTGTGGGGACTGAATGAAAAGTCGCTTAAGGAGCTGAGAGCTGTTCTTGGGAGTATACCCTTCAATCCATAGCTTTGGTACCATGCGGCACTCCATCGACGACAGATAAGTACTTCGTTCTGTTTCGCACATGCTGTGTTGAATAGATCTGAAATCTAATCGAAGCATGTATTGAATAGATTTGAGATCCAGTCGAATCGCCTATTTATATGTTGCTGTCATCTTCGTGCTGGGAGCATTCATACAGGAAAATGATTCCCGAGATGACTCAAGTGGTATCCTCACAACTGTGCATGCGTCCATATCCGATCGGGTAGGCGAGGGAGTAGTGACTTACCCTACCGATAGACGAGAAGCTGTTCATCCCGCGCCGCAGATAAGTTCATCCTGTGCATAATAATATCCTCGTGATATGTGCCCTCATATTATACGTGCATGGGCGTACAATATGAGTAGATCAATTTCTTCCTCTGGGGTTCTCTCTTTCTGTCTTCGCTACGGTCGGGGTGGTCTCCGCTGAGGCCGAGGAGTCTTCGCCGAATCACGCGGAGCCTCCAGCGTGATGTCCGTAATCTCGCCATGCCGTCCATTAGCATGCATGCATTCACTTTATAAAAATTTCCGTCGCGCGCACGCATTGGATCAATAACTAGTCCACGTCACATGCATGCACATAGCGTGAGCATGGGTTAGCCATGCATGCACTTTAATACTGTGCAGCATGCACCCTGCTCGGTGTCCGCATGGCTCCGTCTCCGCTCAAATACATATTGTGTTGCAATTTGCTACTAATATCTTATTAAAACATTGCTTCGGAGCTCATGTGTCGACATTACATGAAGTGTTAGATTTGAAGGTGCATGTGTCTATGCTAGCGACTGCCCGCCTCCGCGCTGCTCGGCCGCCGCTCGTCTCCGCGCTATCGAAGTTGGCCTCCGCTCGTCTCCGCGCTGCTTGGCCGCTGCTCGTCTCCGCGCTACCGAAGTTGGCCTCCGCTCGTCTCTGCGCTGCTCGGTCGCCGCTCGTCTCTGCGCTATCGAGCGTGATGCACGACATACGCGCCGCTGGAGCAGGACATGGAACCGCGCGGTCTCCGACCACAGATTCCGCGTTGTCGGCCCGCCTTTGTGCGAGGTCGCCACCACCTCGCGCGGTGCTCTGCGGCCTCCGCGCTCGTGGATTCTGCCGGACCCATGCTCCGCCGCGCAACATCCCCACGCCGAAGGCGAGGTCACCTGCTCTGAGCCTCCGAGGGTCTCCGTGATTGCAAGGCCGCCTACACGTCGTGGCCTCCACTGCGAAGTCTCCACGACAAGCCGCGGCGTGGGCGGCCGCAGTAGAAGTGCAAGCGGGAGGACTCGGGAATGGCGCATTGGAGGGTTCGCCGGCTGCTCGGGTCGCCGGCGCGCTACCGCCGGAATACTCACTCTCGGACGCGGAAGAACTCACCGCCGGCTAACCCTCACCCGAGATTAGGCATGCGCACGCCCACCAGCTCACGCGTAGGCATTCATGCCTACACAGGCTCCGCATGCGCGCCGTCCATGTAGGCGAAGGCTCCGGCACCTCGCCTCCGAAGCCTCCGCGTCGCCGAGTCCACTCCACGTCGTTGAACACCTCGCCTCCAAACTCTCTGAGTTGTCGAGGCTTCCGCGTCGTCGAGCCAGGCCACGCCTTCACCGAGCCAGGCTCCGCGGCATGGACTGCGCAAGGAGCTAAATATGGAAAGGCGTTGGAGATAACCTCCGCTGGGGAAGACCACGGCTTCGACTCCGCGCGCCTTCGCCTCACCCTGCGTCAGCGACCTCGACCACAACGGAGCAAAGGAACGCGCTCCATCCGTGCATGCATACTTACTTACGCATCCACTACATCCATGCATGCACACTTACGTATCCATTCTTGCATGCATAGAGTCTCTGCCCCTGCGTCTTGCTGCTGGGCGCCTGCAGGGAGCACGGCAACCGGGGGTTCATCGAGCTCACCGCGCGGCGTTTCTTCCGGCTGCAGCCAGGGAACGGCGGCAAGAACGTCGTGTTGGCGAGACGCTGCTCCGCGTCGGCGAATACAACTTCGACCCCGCGCCTCCGACTTCGCGCCTCCGCCCCCGTGCTCACGCCCCGGCTTCCGCGCGCCTCGGCGCCACGTTGGGGGCTCGTCTGATGCTGCCGCGACTACTGGGGATGGGGCACTACCTACAGGGGCGGCTCCCACGAAGAAAGCCCCCTCCGCAGCCAGCGAGCTGGTTAACAAGCCATAGGCGCGCATCCGTCGGGGAAGACCGGCTCCGGCCTCCACGCGACGACCTCGCCGGCCTGCCGGTGCCACGTCGTCGGCTTTGGGAAGTCCTCGCCGACCTTCGCTCGGCGCCGCGACGACCTCGCCAGCCTGCCGGTGCCACGTCATCGGCTTTGGGAAGTCCTCGCCGACCTTCGCTCGGCGCCGCGACGACCTGGCCGGCCTGCCGGTGCCACGTCGCCGGCTTTGGGAAGTCCTCGCCGACCTTCGCTCGACGCTGCGACGACCTCGTCGGCCTGCCGGTGCCACGTCGCCGGCTTTGGGAAGTCTTCGCCGGTCCCCTCTTGGCTCCACGGTGACTTCGCAGAAGTTCGCTCGGCACATCCCTCCGTGTCTGCCTACCTCCGCATGCCGCTGGGCTTCATGCGTTGGTTGTAAGGTACGTGCACAAAGCATCCATTCATGCATGTGCGCAGATTATAGATACATGTATCTGTTCATGAATGCAATCCAAGTATCCATCCATGCAAGCTCCACGTAGTACGCGTGAGGATTTAATAAGTAGCCCCCGCATTTCTCGCATGCGTGGCCTTAAAGACATGCTTTTTCATCATATCATTTATTGCGACTACAGTTCCATTTTGAGAGCATTTGATTTGGCCATATTTGCTTCTCTGGTTCTGGCCTATCCTGGGCCACCGTAGTATCAAATGCTTTTCCAGTACTGCATTTTGGAGCGTTTTTATTGTCGCAAGTTTTCGGCCATTTCTTTGATGCCTCTATTTTGGCTCCCCTTTTTTGATATAAATTGCGCGACGGCCTTGCGCCTCGGCGTACTCTACGGAGTATAAATAAGACGTAGCGCGAGGTTCGCCTCCGCATGCACTCTACGGAGTATAAATAAGACGTAGCGCGAGGTTCGCCTCCGCACGCACTCTACGGAGTATAAATAAGATGTAGCGTGAGGTCCGCCTCCGCACGCACCTTCACCGCCCGCAACGCGCGGAGGCTCGCCTCTGTGCGCTGTCTACGGACTCTAAATAAGACGTAGTGCGATGTCCGCCTCCGCACGCACTCTACGGAGTATAAATAAGACGCAGCGGAGGGACGCCCCCGCGCGCACTCTACGGAGTATAAATAAGACGTAGCGTCGAGGTCCGCCTCCGCACGCACCCTCACCGCCCGCAACGCGCGGAGAATTGCCTCCGCGCGCAGTCTACGGACTCTAAATAAGATGTAGCGTCGAGGTCCGCCTCTGCACGCACTCTATGGAGTATAAACAAGACGCGGATGTTGTCTCTGCGCACTCTACGGAGTATAAACAAGATGCGGATGCCGCGCACGCATGGACATTGTCCCTATGCATACTCTTCGAAGTATAAATAAGACGTGGATGTTGATCCCACGCACTCTACGGAGTATAAACAAGACGCAGATGTTGTCCCTACGCACTCTACGGAGTATAAACAAGACGCGCATGCCGCGCACGCATGGACATTGTCCTCATGCGTACTCTTCGGAATAAAAATAAGACGTGGATGTTGATCTCACGCACTCTACGGAGTATAAAAACTGCACGATGGCCGACACACCAGGGAGTGCATCGCCTTAGCAACGCACCACCAGGATATCGTGCCTTCGCGCGTGCTGCACCAGGGAGTGCACACTACTTTTGAAGGTAGGGGAACGGCGGTGTCGCCTCCCTGCCTCTGTGTGTAGTGCCCTCAGCCTACGCCGCAAGCGCCCGCGCTCCCCGCGGGCACTGTTTTCGAAGGTAGCAGAACGGCGGTGTCGCCTCCCTGCCTCCGTGCGTAGCACCTCAGCCTACGCCGCACGCGCCCGCTCTACGCGGGCACTGTTTTTGAAGAAAGGGGAACGGCGGCTCGGCCTCCTTACCTCGGCGCGCATAGTGCCCTCAGCCTACGCCGCAAGCGCCCGCGCTCCCCACGGGCACTCCTTTTGAAGGTAGGGGAACGGCGGTGTCGCCTCCCTGCCTCTGTGCGTAGCGCCCTCAGCCTACGCCGCAAGCGCCCACACTCCCCGCGGGCACTTCTTTTGAAGGTAGGGGAACGGCGGTGTCCTCTCCGCCTCGTGCGTAGCGCCTCGACCCTACGCCGCAGCGCCACGCCCCGCGGCACGCTTTTGAAGGTAGGGGAACGGCGGTGTCGCCTCCTTGCCTCTGTGTGCGTAGCGCCCTTGGCCTACGCCGCAAGCGCCCGCGCTCCACGGGCACCCTTTTTGAAGGTAGGGGAACGGCAGTGTCGCCTCCCTGCCTCCGTGTGCGTAGCGCCCTCGGCCTACGCCGCAAGCGCCCGCTCTCCGCGGGCACGCTTTTTGAAGGTAGGGGAACGGCGGTGTCGCCTCCCTGCCTCCGTGTGCGTAGCACCCTCAGCCTATGCCGCAAGCGCCCGCTCTCCGCGGGCACCCTTTTTGAAGGTAGGGGAACGGCGGTGTCACCTCCCTGCCTCCGTGTGCGTAGCGCCCTCGGCCTATGCCGCAAGCGCCCGCTCTCCGCGGGCACTCTTTTTGAAGGCAGGGGAACGGCGGTGTCGCCTCCCTGCCTCCGTGTGCGTAGCGCCCTCGGCCTACGCCGCAAGCGCCCGCTCTCTGCGGCGCTCCTTTTGAAGGTATAGGAACGGCGGTGTCGCCTCCTAGCCTCTGTGTGCGTAGCGCCCTCGGCCTACGCCGCAAGCGCCCGCGCTCCGCGGGCACGCTTTTTGAAGGTAGGGGAACGGCGGTGTCGCCTCTCTACCTATGTGTGCGTAGCGCCCTCGGCCTACGCCGCAAGCGCTCGCTCTCCGCGGGCACTCTTTTTGAAGGTCGTGGAACGGCGGTGTCGCCTCCTTGCCTCTGTGTGCGTAGCGCCCTCGGCCTACGCTGCCAGCGCCCGCTCTCCTCGGGCACTCTTTTTGAAGGTAGGGGAACGGCGGTGTCGCAGGAGACCGGCGGGACCGCCTCCCGGCCTCCGCGCTTGCCGTTTGCTGTTCGCCTCGTAGGCATCGCCTCGGCGGGATGGCATGGCTCCGGTGCAGGACTTCGCCGTCTACCTCGTAGGCATCGCCTCGGCGATACAGCACGTCTTCAGCGCTCGACTTCGCCGTCCACCTCGTGGGCATCGCCTCGGTGGGACGGCATGGCTCCGGTGCAGTACGTCGCCATCGGGACGGCACGTCCTCGGCGCGCGACTCCGCCGTCCGCCTCGTGGCGTCGCCTCGGCGGACGGCACGACCTCGGCGCCCGACTCCGCCGTCGCCTCGTGGCGTCGCCTCGGCGGGGCGGCACGACCTCGGCGCTCGACTCGCCGCCCGCCTCGTGGCGTCGCCGGCGGGGCGGCACGACCTCGGCGCCTCGTGGCGTCGCCGCGGCGGACGGGCGACCTCGGCGCCCGACTCCGCCGTCCGCCTCGTGGCGTCGCCTCGGCGGGACGGAGCGACCTCGGCGCCCGACTCGCCGTCGCCTCGTGGCGTCGCCTCGGCGGGGCGGCACGTCCTCGGCGCCGACTCCACCGTCCGCCTCGTGGCGTCGCCTCGGCGGGGCGGAACAACCTCGGCGCCGACTCGCCTCGTAACGCTCGACTCCGCCTCGTAACGCTCGACTCGCCGTCGCCTCGTGGCGTCGCCTCGGCGGGGCGGAACAACCTCGGCGCTCGACTCCGCCTCGTAACGCTCGACTCCGCCGTCCACCTCGTGGCGTCGCCTCGGCGGGGCGGCACGACCTCGGCGCTCGACTCCGCCGTCCGCCGTGGCGTCGCCGGCGGGGCGGCACGACCTCGGCGCTCGTGGCGTCGCCCGGCGGACGAGCGACCTCGGCGCCCGACTCCGCCGTCGCCTGCGTTGGCATCGCCTCGGCGGGACGGCACGACCTCGGCACTCGACTCCACCGTTCGCCGTAGCGCTCGACTCCGCCGTCCGCCTCGTGGCGTCGCCTCGGCGGGGCGGCATGAACTTCGGCGCTCGACTCCGCCGTCCGCCTCGTAGGCGTCGCCTCGGTGGGACGGCACGACCTCGGCACTCGACTCCACCGTTCGCCTCGTAACGCTCGACTCCGCCGTCCGCCTCGTAGGCGTCGCCTCGGTGGGACGGCACGACCTCGGCACTCGACTCCACCGTTCGCCTCGTGCGCTCGACTCCACCGTCGCCTGCGTGGCGTCGCCTCGGTGGGGCGGCACGACTGGCGCCCGACTCCGCCGTCCACCTCATAGGCGTCGCCTCGGCGGGGCGGCGCGACCTCGGCGACTCCGCCGTCGCCTCGTGGCGTCGCCCGGCGGGACGGCACGACCTCGGCGCCCGACTCCGCCGTCCGCCTCGTAGGCGTCGCCTTGGCGGGACGGCACGACCTCGGCGCTCGACTCCGCCGTCCGCCTCGTAGGCGTCGCCTCGGCGGGACGGCACGACCTTGGCGCCTCGTAGGCATTGCCTTGGCGGGACGGAACGACCTTGGGGCCCGACTCCGCCGTCTGCCTCGTTGGCATCGTCTCGGCGGGACGGCACGTCCTCGGCGCCCGACTCCGCCGTCCGCCTCGTAGGCGTTGACTCGGCGGGTACGAGGCGGGACGGCACAACCTCGGCGCTCGACTCCGCCTCGTAATGCTCGACTCCGCCGTCCGCCTCGTAGGCGTCGCCTCGGCGGGACGGCACGACCTTGGCGCCTCGTAGGCGTCGCCTCGGCGGGACGGAACGACCTCGGCGCCCGACTCCGCCGTCTGCCTCGTTGGCATCGCCTCGGCGGGGCGGCACGACCTCGCACTCGACTCCACCGTTCGCCGTGCGCTCGACTCCGCCGCCCGCCTCGTGGCGTCGCCTCGGCGGGGCGGCGCGACCTCGGCGCCGACTCGCCGTCCGCCTGCGTGGCGTCGCCTCGGCGGTGCGAGGCGGGGCGGCACAACCTCGGCGCTCGACTCCGCCGTCCGCCTCGTAACGCTCGACTCGCCGTCCGCCTCGTAGGCGTCGCCTCGCGGGGCGGCACGACCTCGGCGCCTCGTGGCGTCGCCTCGGCGGGACGGAGCGACCTCGGCGCCCGACTCCGCCGTCTGCCTCGTTGGCATCGCCTCGGCGGGACGGCACGACCTCGGCACTCGACTCCACCGTTCGCTTCGTAACGCTCGACTCCGCCGTCCGCCTCGTAGGCGTCGCCTCGGCGGGACGGCACGACCTTGGCGCCTCGTAGGCGTTGCCTCGGCGGGGCGGAGCGACCTTGGCGCCCGACTCCGCCGTGCGCGCCGTTGGCATCGTCTCGGCGGGCGGCACGCCTCGGCGCCGACTCCGCCGTCGCCTGCGTGGCGTCGCCTCGGCGGGGCGGCATGACCTCGGCGCCGACTCCGCCGTCCGCCTCGTAGGCGTCGCCTCGGCAGGTACGAGGCGGGACGGCACAACCTCGGCGCTCGACTCCGCCTCGTAATGCTCGACTCCGCCGTCCGCCTCGTAGGCGTCGCCTCGGCGGGACGGCACGACCTCGGCGCCTCGTAGGCGTCGCCTCGGCGGGACGGAACGACCTCGGCGCCCGACTCCGCCGTCTGCCTCGTTGGCATCGCCTCGGCGGGACGGCACGACCTCGGCACTCGACTCCACCGTTCGCTTCGTAACGCTCGACTCCGCCGTCCGCCTCGTAGGCGTCGCCTCGGCGGGACGGCATGACCTCGGCGCCCGACTCCGCCGTCCGCCTCGTGGCGTCGCCTCGGCGGTGCGAGCGGGGACGGCACAACCTCGGCGCTCGACTCCGCCTCGTAACGCTCGACTCCGCCGCCGCCTCGTGGCGTCGCCGCGGCGGGGCGGCACGACCTCGGCGCCTCGTGGCGTCGCCTCGGCGGGACGGAACGACCTCGGCGCCCGACTCCGCCGTCTGCCTCGTTGGCATCGCCTCGGCGGGACGGCACGACCTCGGCAGTCGACTCCACCGTTCGCTTCGTAACGCTCGACTCCACCGTCCGCCTCGTAGGCGTCGCCTCGGCGGGACGGCACGACCTCGGCACTCGACTCCACCGTTCGCCTCGTAACGCTCGACTCCGTCGTCCGCCTCGTAGGCGTCGCCTCGGTGGGACGGCACGACCTCGGCACTCGACTCCACCGTTCGCCTCGTAATGCTCGACTCCGCCGTCCGCCTCGTAGGCGTCGCCTCGGCGGGACGGCACGACGAGGCGCCCGACTCCGCCGTCCGCCTCATAGGCGTCGCCTCGGGGGGACGGCACGACCTCGGCGACTCCGCCGTCCGCCTCGTAGGCGTCGCCTCGGCGGGACGGCACGACCTCGGCTCCCGACTCCGCCGTCCGCCTAGTAGGCGTCGCCTCGGCGGGTACGAGGCGGGACGGCACAACCTCGGCGCTCGACTCCACCTCGTAACGCTCGACTCCGCCGTCCGCCTCGTAGGCATCGCCTTGGCGGGACAGCACGACCTCGGCGCTCGACTCCGCTGTCCGCCTCGTAGGCGTCGCCTCGGCGGGACGGCACGACCTCGGCGCCTTGTGGCGTCGCCTCGGCGGACGGAACGACCTTGGCGCCGACTCGCCGTCGCCTCGTTGGCATCGTCTCGGCGGGGCGGCACGCCTCGGCGCCCGACTCCGCCGTCCGCTCGTGGCGTCGCCGCGGGGCGGCAGACCTCGGCGCCCGACTCCGCCGTCCGCCTCGTAGGCGTCGCCTCGACGGGACGGCACGACCTCGGCGCTCGACTCCGCCGTCCGCCTTGTAGGCGTCGCCTCGGCGGGACGGCACGACCTCGGCGCTCGACTCCGCCGTCGCCTCGTAGGCGTCGCCTCGGCGGGACGGCGTGGGATTCAGCGCAGGAGTTCACTGATTTCTTTGTAGGCATTGCCTCGGGGGTCTACAAACTACCAGTTGCATCAGCTCACTAGTCGGCACCCTTGCGCTTGCTGTCGGGGAACAGGGGGCTGGGATAGTTGATCGCGTCAGCTCGCCCTTCGGGACCTCAGCACTTGCTGTCGAGGGAGTACCTGTTGTGGGGGTGGCCCAACCCCCCGCGACTGGGTCGTGCAACTAGTTCAACATGTAATAGGCCCAATAGTGTAGAGGAATATACCAGTGTAAATATACCAATGTACCCTCATCCTTTGTAAGTACTAAGGGGTAGAATGGGGATTTCAATCCCCATTCTACCCCACTCATATATATAAACCCCCAGGAGGGACATCCTCTCATTATTACCAACTCTCCTACAGATCTATCTCTCCTCTTCCTCTTCTACTAGTCCCCTTCTCTACTGTTTGGCCTGTAGCCACAACAATATCTATGTCCTCACCTATGCATATCACAACCATTACTGTTTTTGTACTCAATTGCTTACATTAGTTATATAATTCAATTCTTTTCCCACTTTCTTTTTCTTTATATCTATTTATGTTTTCCAGTGATATAGTTCACACTATTTTTGCTGTATTTTACAAAAATGCTCTTTAGTTTACACCACGCCAGATTTATCACTATAATGTTCTCTGTGCACATACACTGTTTATAATCAAACCTTTTTTGTACTATGCAGTTTCCATATGGCGTATACACTCCTCAATCACATAAACCAAACTTCGCATAAATGGAAGATCCTTGTCCGCTTACCACGAGTTTGGGAACCCACAAAATACATCAGATGTATACCGCCTAGACTTCATCATGCTTGATGAACAGGTATATAATATTCAGCTGTTCCATTTACTTCATATACACAATCTACTCTTTTACATAATATGTATTTTTAGTGTACACAGATTACTAAAAAATTACCACTGTTATGCTTATCCTCTACTCTTTTACATAATATGTATTTTTAGTGTACACAGATTACTAAAAAATTACCACTGTTATGCTTATCCTTGTGTGCATACAACACATTATTTTCATATGCTTTTCTTTTTCTTACACTTAAACTATAACTTGCCTATTCCCAGGGAAATCTTATGGAAAGATTATGATAGAGCTCAGGGGGTAGCGGTGGCTTAGAAGGAAGTAGTTATGCGTTCGCAGCGTATGGGGCTTAAACCCCTGCCGGCGTGAGGGAGCCGTGAGGGCTAGGGCAACCCGCGCGCGAGAGGAGATTCCGCAGGGAAGCTCTGCAACGAAAGTTGCTCTGCTTGTTTTATTCAATCCCAATTGAGGCTATTTATCCTCCCTAACAAATCCATCTAGATCCTATTGCTTATGGGTAGAAAAGGTAATAAACCTAATGAGGGAAAATCTTATGGGCCCCGGGCCCCCTAATGGCCGGCTTGTGCTTCTCCCTGCATGCGTTTTCGGCACGCATACGTGATGCCGGTCATAACATCTCTCCCTGCCTCCGCAAACAGCTCGTCCTCGAGCTGAACGTCGGGGTAGATCTCCTGAAAGTGCGGCAGCTGCTCCCAGGTGGCGTCGTCGCTGGACATCCCGCGCCACTTTACCAAGACATGCCAGACACCGCGGCGAAGCTGGGCTCGCAGGACGCGCTCCAGGGCGGGTAGCAGCCGGCCGTCGTGCGTAGGCGGCACCGGAGGCGTCGTCGACGGAGGGTCACCGTGGAAAGGCTTAAGCAGCCCCACATGGAAGACATCATGGAGCTTGGCGCCCTCCGGAAGCTGGAGACGGTAGCCAGTCAACCCAAGCGCGAGGCCGATCACCCGTGACACAGCGTAGGTACATGGCGATGGCCTTATTGATGACCTCTGACTGGCCGTCCGTCTGGGGGTGAAAAGCCATGCTCATACGGAGTTTGACGCCCGCCATCTTGAAGAGGTCGCGCCACATGTGGCCGGTGAAAACCGGGTCGCGATCACTGACGATGGAGGTGGGGAAACCGTGGAGGCGGACAATCTCATCAAAGAAGGCCCTGGCGACGGATGCGGCTGAGTATGGGTGGCTGAGCGCGATGAAGTGAGCATACTTGGAGAAACGGTCGACGACGGTGAGGATCACGGACTTCCCGTGTACCTTCGGCAAACCCTCGATGAAGTCCATTGAGATGTCGGCCCACACCTGGGACAGCACGTCGAGGGGTTGCAAGAGACCCGTCGGCTGCAGGGTCTCCGTCTTGTTGCACTGGCAGGTGAGGCAGGAGTGCACGTAGTCCCGCACAAGCGCCCTATCGCCGGGAATGTAGAAGTCCGCTCTCAGGCGTTGGAGTGTCTTCTGGGTACCCTCGTGGCTGGCCGCATGGGCCAGGGAGAGCACCTGGTTGTGCAAGTCGTGCTGCGCCGGCACAAAGATGCGTGAGCCATGGAGCAGGAGCCCGTCGGCCGTGCGCCAGGGCTCCCCAATGGCGCCGTCCTGGAGCTGCTGGCGAAGACGGCCGGCCTCGTCGGTGGTCGTCGCGGCTCGGATCTCGTTGAAGAGTTGGAAGGAGGGCCCCGAGATAGCATGGAGCGCGGCTGTGTCTGAATCGTGGCGCGAGAGGGCGTCCGCCACCGTGTTGAGGTGCCCGGGACGGTACTCCACAGTGAAGTCAAAGCTGAACAGCTTGCTGATCCACTGGTGCTGCGGAATCGTCGAGAGACGCTGGTCTAGCAGAAACTTGAGGCTGAAGTGGTCGGTGCGAATGAGGAAGCGGCGTCCCCACAGGTACGGACGCCAGTGTCGAACGGCCTGCACGAGGCCTATAAGCTCGCGCTCGTAGGCCGCCAGCTTAAGATGGCGGGTAGCGAACGGCTTGCTGAAGAATGCGAGGGGCCCGACGCTTTGGTGGAGGACGGCGCCAAAGCCAGCACCCGAGGCGTCGCAGTCGACGATGAACAGCTGGTCGAAGACGGGCATCTGCAAGACCGGTCCCGTCGTGAGGGCGTGCTTCAGCGCCTGGAACGCTGCCGCGGCCTCGTCCGTCGGCGGCGTCTTTGCGCGAGATGCCGTCGCCGAACGCGATTGTGCGAAATCCGGATGAACCGATAGTAACAGCGAGGCCAGAACCGCGCAGGCCCTAGGCCGAGCGGGGCACCGGCCAGGAGGCGACGGCGGCCACCTTGTCGCTGTACATGGCGACGTTGTCGGTGGAGATGACATGGCCGAGGTAGGCGATCGACGACGCCCCGAAAGAGCACTTGGAGCGCTTGAGGTGCAAGGAGTGGGCGCGGAGCGCGTCGAAGACAAGGCGAACATGCTGCAAATGCTCGGACCACGAAGAGCTGTAGATGAGTATGTCGTCGAAGAACACTAGCACGAACCGACGGAGGAATGGCCGGAGGACGTCGTTCATGAGGGCCTGGAACGTTGCCGGCGCGTTGGCCAGGCCGAAGGGCATGACGAGGAACTCAAAGTGACCGTGGTGGGTGCGGAAAGCCGTCTTCTCGATGTCCTCCGGATGCATGCGCACCTGGTGGTAGCCGGAACGGAGGCCCAGCTTGGTGAAGTACTGAGCGCCATGGAGCTCGTCGAGGAGCTCCTCCACCGCCGGTATCGGAAACTTGTCCTTGGAAGTCTTGTCGTTCAGCGCCCGGTAGTCGATGCAGAACCACCAGGAGTTATCCGCCTTCTTGACCAAGAGCACAGGCGCGGAGAATGGTGAGGTGCTCGGCCGGATGATGCCCTGCTCCATCATGGCGGCTGCTGGCGTTCGGCTCGTCATACGCGGTGTGGGTAGCGGTAGGGGCGGACGGCCACCGGCGCGGTACCCGGCAGCAAGTGGATGCGGTGGTCGTAGGGTCGTGCCGGTGGAAGGCCCCTGGGTTCCTCAAAAACTTGGTTGTATTGGTGCAGGAGACGGTCCAAGAGAGGTTGCGGTGGCGCCCCGGTGATGGCGCTAAGGGCCGGCTGTAGGATGTCGTCGCGGGGGGGAGCCGAGGCCCTTCCAGAATACCCGCCTGTCGCCCCGCCAGAACGCCATGCAGAGGTCCTCGAAGTCCCAAAGGATGGGCCCCAGGGTGCGGAAAAAATCGACACCGAGGACGAGGTCGAAACCGCCCAAGTCGATGCCGTAGCAGCTGATGGAGAAGTCCTCTGGCCCAATGCTCATGGCAACATTGCGGGCCACGCCCGTGCAGGAGACCCGGTCGCCGTTGGCCACCGCCACGCGCATATTAGTGCTGTCCGACGTCACCAAATGGAGGCGGCGCAGGGCTCCGGTGTTGATGAAGTTGTGGGTGGAGCCGGAGTCGAGCAACGCCAGGAGCCGGTGGCCGTGGATGTGGACATGAAGGTGCATGGTGTCCTCTGTGTGAATGCTGGCGATCGCGTGAAGGGAGACCACCGGTAGGTTAGACGCGGCCTCGTTCTCCGTCGCACCGCCGGGATCCCCGGCCATGTCGTCGTCCAGATAATCGGTCACCTCAATGAAGAACAGTCGCTGGCACTTGTGGCCGCGGACGTACTGCTCATCGCAGTTGTAGCAAAGCCCCAGCCGGCGTCGGTCGGCCAACTCAGTCGGGGAGAGGCGGCAGAATGGACGGGAAGGGGCCGGCAATGCGGCTGCCACAGGCGGTGCCGGCGGCATCGGGGCCGGCGCTGTCTTTGGCGCGACCGTGGGTGGAGCGGCAGTCCGCTGCGGTGTGGGCAGGGCCAGCGGCGGCCGCTGGAGGGGGCGGGGCGGCCGCTGCAGCAGCGGTGCTGGTGGAGTCGTCTCGGCACGACGCTCATATGCCCGCGCAAGGTGCATGGCCATCTGCAGATCATGTGGTTCCCGAAGCTCGACGTCGATCTTGATGTGCTCTGGTAGGCCGCCGGTGAACAACTCCACCTTCTGGATTGGTGTCAAACGCTGCGCGTGACAGAGAAGCGCATTGAAGCGCTCTTGGTAGTCCTGGACTGTGGAGAGGAACGGCAGCCGTGCGAGTTCCGCCAGGCGATTGGCGCGGATTGGCGGCCCGAAGCGGAGGTGGCACAGCTCCTTGAAGCGCTCCCAGGAGGGCATGCCTTCGTCCTGTTCCAAGGCGTAGTACCACGTCTGGGCGGCGCCCGTGAGATGGTACGAGGCGAGCCAAACGCAATCTGAAGCCATGGTGCGCTGGCCACGGAAGAATTGATCACACCGGTTGAGCCAATTGAGAGGGTCCTCCTTGCCGTCATAGATAGGGAAGTCGAGCTTGTGGAAGCGAGGGGCGCCCAGGCCGGTGCTGGCACCGCCGGAGCCCATCTCCGGCCCGGACGGGAAGGACGGCCGCATAGGGAGCTGCGGCACAGCGGGAATCGGTGACGGCGAGTGGGGGAACTGGAGCTGGTGGATGGGGATCGACAGAGTGGTGGCGGCGGGAAGGGTGGATGGGGGACTGGTGGTGGAGGTGGCGGTGGAGGGCGCTGGCGGCCGGGACTCCAGGGCCTCCAGGCGCGCGGAGAGGGTCGCCATCTGCTGGGCGAGCTCGGCCAGCGCCTTGGCGATGGGATCGGCCGGCGGCGGCGATGTTTCCTTCGGCTGCTTGCCGCCCTCCTCGCCTGGCATCTCCGATACCAGATTGATAGAGCTCAGGGGGTAGCAGCGGCTTCGGAGGAAGTAGTGATGCGTTCGCGGCGTATGGGGCTTAAACCCCTGCCGGCGTGAGGGAGCCGTGAGGGCTAGGGCAACCCGCGCGCGAGAGAAGGAGATTCCGCAAGGATGCTCTGCAACGAAAGTTGCTCTGCTTGTTTTATTCAATCCCAATTGAGGCTATTTATCCTCCCTAACAAATCCATCTAGATCCTATTGCTTATGGATAGAAAAGGTAATAAACCTAATGAGGGAAAATCTTATGGGCCCCGGGCCCCCTAATGGCCGGCTTGTGCTTCTCCCTGCGTGCGTTTCCGGCGCGCATACGTGATGTCAGTCATAACAGATTAGTTCCCCAAAGATGGCTTCATAAATTTACAGCCTTATTAAAAGAGGGATCTATTTATGAAATTGAATACTTTGAAGTTCTTCAAGCAAAGGAAACCTACAAATCAGTTGATGCAAACAACTTGGCTCAATTTTCAAAATATACCAGAGTTAAGGAAATATTACCAGAACCAGAAGGGTTTCCTGTTTATGCATACAATGCAGTCCCCTTTTCTATATTAAATGAACGTATTGGGAAAAATGCCTTGTTATTAGGTGTAACAGCTACTGCTTCGCCATAGTTACTCTGCCTCTTTATACATTTACGGTACCTCATTTTTGCCTTCTCTTTGTTTACCCTTCCTTATTTATTAGATATTGTTGTCCTCATAACCGCTGCTTCGCAACTTATCCAAACAACAACGAAATTAGGCCCAACTGTTAAACGTACTATTAACATAACCGATGGAAGGTACATATTTTTTTCCGGCATTTATTTCTCCGTATTGTCTTACATTTTACGATCTACATTTATATTGCTGTTATCGTAAACTAAACCAAACAAAAGCTATCTCCTTGCCTATTTATAGTCAAACAGGAATCATAACACTATGGGGCCATCATGCTAAATCATTTAATGCTGAAATGTTGCGTACTGTTTCTCAAGATACACCAGTTATCACTTTATTTGTTGGAATGCTCGTTGGTACATATTCAGGTCTACTACACCCTTCCTTCTTTAAAAAAACACATCCAACAAAACATATACAAAATACATCTGATTTGCTTTATCTTTTCCTGATTTTAGACTCTTTTCTGCACACATGTAGGCCAGCTTGCATTACAGAGAAGTTCTGCATCAAAGTGGTATATCAACATACCAATACCTGAAATACATGCTCTACGAAACATGTATTGTTCATACTTTATCTAAACTATTACACTATCAGCATATATATCATACATTTTTCCTCATTTCTACATTCCCTTCATATTTACCCATAATATAATATATAGAATTAGCAGCCGTCCACATCAGATTGAGTGGCAAGAAGACAACCATGGCCATAACAACCCAATAGCCACAACAGTTCACGAATTAATGGAGCTCATACCAAATGAAGCTTTGGTAAAACAAATCTAAACTTCACACATGTATTTACAGCTTGCATTTTACATAAGATAAACACTGATTGTTTCCAAAAATGACATGCACAGGGACAACGCTACAAAGTCAGTATTCTTATCGCAGATTTAGTACCAACACAATCATGGTGGTACATAGCATGCTCTTCGTGTTGGAAAAAAACTTTCCCACATGGAGATGGATACAAATGCCGGAGATGTGGTACTAAGACAGCAGAACCAATGTACAATACTACTCAAATTCATATACCTTGTATCTTTTTTTTTTTGCAATCTGCACTTAGCTAATTAAAAACAAATCTTACATATAATATATCTTTCAAATCTTGAAACAGATACAAAATAAATGTGTATGGCGTTGATCCCGAAACCAATGAACACAGCAAGGCTATCTATGCAGAATTCATGTTTTTTGGTGACATAGGTCAGCAGCTTGTTGGAAGACCTGCTATGCTTTTGGTTGCAGCAACTGAAGGACAAGCACACCATATACCACCTGAGATCAAAGCCGTTATTGGCCAAAAATATCAACTTATTGTCCAGATGTCAGAAGGATTGCTGCAAAGTGAGAATCCAACATTTCATGTGCGATCAATAACAGCTCAGCCAGATCACAGCACGCTTCTATTACCAAGTAAGCAAAAAATTCCCTCATCAACACATAATAAATAGAACAACACTTAAGATCACAAGAAATAACTTATTGCTCTTCCATTAATAGGCCCAGCTGTTACTACAATCTATGCAAAAACAGTTACTCCAACAACAAGCATTACCACTTTAGAGGTAACCAAAAAAAACCCATTATTACCTCTTTTCCACAGACGTCACATATAACACAGTTCACATGCAACATCCTTTAAAAATGCTTGCCTATCTCTGATGACTTACATATCTTTTACAAGGCTACGCCATCACCGCACTCTGAGAAAAGAACACATGACTCTGTTACACCTGCAGAAACTGAGCTAGGTTCCTCATCTACAGCATCAAACAAAAGGTGCTTTCCTTTATTGTAATTTATTGCATTCAGCGCTACTATTGAGATGTCAAAAAAATATATACTCTAGATATACATTTTCTACCTTTGCTACATATGCTTGTTTACAGGGCAATACAAACTGTCGAAAAAACTAAAGTTGCAAGACAGCTCTTCCCTTATGCAAAGGATACTGCACCACGCTAGGTATATTCCAATATATTCCTCAAAACTACAATTTATTACCGCAAAAAACAAAAAAAAGCTAACGCATACTCTAACATTACTATTTGCATAATTTTCATACAGGAAAGCTCAATCCTTTCTTCACATCGAACGCCACATGTTCATTCCATCTGAAAAAGCAGACTGCTCTCCATGGTTCTCTATACAGCCTAAACACTTATTTTGTTGTACAAAATGTTAACCCATGGTGTGTCCCCCAGGAAACTTACGATCGCTGGATACTGCGCTCTAGCGATTTACAGTGCTATCCATTTTGTTGTACAGAATGTTAAACCATGCTGTGCCTGCCAAAAAACTTACCAGCACTAAATACCGCACTGACAATTTACAGTGCTCTGTGTATTTCTTTCTGCACAATGTACTAATATCACTAAGATCTTCACTGCTATCAAAACTTATTCCAGTTGGCAACAATTATTATATTGTACAAAATGTAACCCATACTGTGCCTCCTAGAAAACTTACCGTCACTAAATAACACGCTTTAATACTTTACCCAATATTAACTAATCCAAATTTATTCGAGACCATCCCATTCTTGAAACCTCAACAATTTCTCCAAACATTTACGTACTAAATTATGCTTATATTACCTATATATTCTATTTCTCTATCGAATTATCCGCACTTTTTGCTATATGCCACCACTAAAGCAAATAAAAACACCAACCATATGATTAACACTACGAAATTACCATTTACACCACGCTTATCTATTTCACAATTCTTTACACAAATTACGTTGCGCGGCGTGCAGCCGCGCACACGCTCCTAGTATATTCAATGCCAAAAACAATGTTAATTTTCATGTTTTTTATCAGTAAGTTCTATATACTTGCTACAGTTGGCATTGATATGCAAACGGCTAAAAGAAATACAGCAAAAGAGCTATTTTTCCTTGTGTTTTCTTCTTCGCCAGATGTTCTCTTTATTAGTATCTTCTCATTATTAATTGAGGCTTCTTAGCTTTCATTTGTCTGTTTGATCTATACATTCTTGTTGTCTTTCCCTTTGCTTGCGAGTTGCTACTAATCTGCAATTATATTTTCCTCCCTTCTAAATCGTATGGTTTGCTTATTTATGTCTTGTAATCCTGAAAATTTATAGATTGACATTTATGAGCACGAACAAGTATGGATGGATCAACACACTGGACAATGAACTAGGGGAGCATCTCATTGCTATTAGTTCGCGTCTTGGTTCTCCTACTGTCCTACATATATAAACAAGGTACATCCTTTCCCCCTTGCTGGAAAATTGCTTGTTTTTCATGAATGGCGGCATCCTTGTTTTTGAACTGTACTGTTCAGATATCTTCTAGTTCCTTCTAGTAATTATAAGTATGGACCATTTATAAACATCATTAGTAATGTGTGCCTAGTCGAAAATCAGTTGGTTCTTCCTGCTAATTCTCAAGGGAGCGCACACTTTATGGTGACATCCAGGGCAGGAACCTTACCCATGCCATCCCCTCTCAGCCGCACGCCGACGTTCACTCCGGACTCGGCGGCCACCTCCTCGGTCGCGCCACCCCTTGCGCCGGCCACTACCCCCATTCCCCAGTCACCGTCCTCCGCCGCAGCAGGGCGCTCGAAGCTGCAGCGTTGGACGGAGGTTTCTCCGCCCGCTTCCCCTGTTGTCTCCAGGCATGTGTCGCTGCCTTCCTACCGCGACGTGGTACTGGCTTCTCCCAGGTCGGCCGGCGAGGAATCGGCGGTGCCAGAGCGTCAACTGACGGTCCACCTGCATGCACGTCCAGTCCGCGTCCCTGGCAGCCGTGATGAACTTCTTGGCCCGGGACCGGTCGAGGAGGGCTGGCAGAAGGTAGTCGGTCGCCGCCGGTCTCGGGCAAGACCGCGACACCCATCTGGCGGCGCTCGGCGTCCGGTTCCGGTGGACCTCCGCGGAAAATGCTTCAACTGCTTCTCTGCTTTGCATCGCGCTGCGGACTGTCGTCGCCGGGTGCGTTGTTTCCGTTGCATGGGCCTTGGCCATCGCTGCCATGCCTGTCCTGAAGCTCCTCCGTCTCGAAGACGCATCTCGGTGTGGCGGCGTATCTCCCCGGCGGTGGAAGCTTTTTCGTCCTTGTCTCTGACGGCGGTTGGCGGTGCCGACTCTGGAGGCTCGTCTTCGTCGCCGATGGCGGATGGCGATGCCGATTTTGCAGGGAGGCCTCGGTGGCGTCCTCGGCGGCGTCGTCGCTCCTCTGGACGTCGGGGAGGGGCTTCCGGGAAGGGGATCTCCGAAGCGGTGGATTCCCTCCGTCTTGCGCTCTCCGACGCCTCATTCGACCAGGTGGCGAACTTCATCGGCCAGGTCGCAACCGTCCTCGGCCAGGCAGCTGCAAGACTTCGGCAACGGTCTCCCCTTTCTCCGCCGCGCTCCCAGGGCAGATCGCCGGCGAGGAAGAGCGCCGGAGTTCCCCAGGCTGGCCGCGTCCCTGTCAAGAACCGCCTGGGGCCCACTTGGACGCTTGCTGGTCACGTCGTCGACCACGTGGCGCCCTCTGAGCCAGACGATGGGATTCGCCATGATGGCGAAGATCCCCCGCTGGGGCTTGGCGTAGTCCCGAGGCCGCAATCTGCTCTGCCCGAGGCGACGCCTGCAGAGCTGGGAGTTGGCTCAGAGGCCTTGCGGTTGCCCTCTCCCGCTCCAACTTTTGTAGATGCTGCCAGCGCCTTGCCCCTCGGTTCTGGTTCCCAGGGACCCCGCTTGGTGCTTCCAGACGCGGTCGTTTCTTCACGCCTGGAGGTGCGCCCCGATCTGGCTCTTGGGCCGGCTTTGGCTGGACGGGCCGCTGACTCGGGAACGTGGCCCAATAAGCCCAATTGCTGTCCCACTCCTGAGGAGAGCGCCCGCGCGTCCAGAGCCGTTCCAGAGGAGAGCGCCCGTGAGGGCGGTGCCGTTCCAGAGGAGTGCACCCGCGAGCGCTGTGCCGTTCCAGAGGAGAGCGCCCGGATCATCTCGCGGGTGTACGTCAGGCGTCCACAGCGCCATTCTCAGCGGCAGCAGTCCAGCCCGATTCTTTCAACACCGGCGAAGTCTTACTTAGCTAAGGTAACCCAAGCCACCGATGGCTTGCTCCCTGTGCCGGCGACTCAGAAACGGCGGGCATCTCAACTCCCGTCCAACTTTGTCTTGCGCCGTAGCTGCAGGCTGAACAAGGGTGGGACGGCGCCGCAGTCTGCCACCCCAACCCAAGTAATTTTGATGCGTCGCTTGGGGCTAGTAGCGGATCATGAAGCCATAGGCGAGCAAGAGATGGAAAGGTACAACCGTGTTTTCGACAAGCCCCTCACTCAAGCTCATCTCGCGGCACTAGCGGCGCTTTTTGGTTGGCAGTCTCCTTCACCAGGTGAAGCACCACGTGATGTTGCCACTTTTCCAAGTGCGGCCTTGGGAGAATCGTGATCAGTGGGTGTGCTATGAAAGGTCGCTGGTGTTCTTCAGAATAATGGTGTCCAATTTCCTCATTTGGAATGTGAGAGGCCTCAACTGCAAGGCGAAGCGTGATAGTGTCAGATGCTTGGTGAATTCTACTCAGCCTGACGTGGTGTGCCTCCAGGAAACTAAGATGGAGTCCTTTTCTGGTAGTTTGATCATGTCAATGCTGGGAAGTGAGTTTGATCAATCTGTGGCTTTGTCAGCAAGCGGCTCTAGGGGGATCTAATTCAGCACCAGCGGGGGCTTCGGCAAGGCGACCCTTATCCCCGATGCTGTTCATTTTGGTGATGGATGTGCTTAACTCACTAATTAATAAGGCAAGTGAGAATGGTCTTTTGCAACCCCTTCTTTCTAGAGGATCTAGTCAGCGGGTTTCTCTTTTTGCTGATGATGTGGTCCTTTTCTTGCGGCCCTGTTTGGAAGAATTCGAGTTGATCAAAGAGATTCTTCGGGTTTTTGGAGAAGCCTCGGGGTTGATCACCAATGTAGGCAAGTGCTCGGTAACACCAATTCGCTGCCACCAACAGGACATGGATATAGTGCAAGGATCCTTTCCTTGTAAAGTTCAAGATTTCCCTTGCAAGTATCTTGGGCTCCCACTGTCAATCAAGAAGCTCCCCAAATCTGCCTTTTACATGCTAATTGACAAGATTACTGACAAGTTGCCCGGATGGAAAGCCGCCATGATGCACCCAGCTGGCCGGGCCACTCTCATTCAAGCGGTGCTCTCAACAATTCCTATTTACCCTCTCTTTGCACTGGATTTCCCTAAATGGGCAATTAAAGCTATTGACAAGATTCGTAGAGCTTTCCTTTGGAAGGGACGCAAGCGTGTAAATGGAGGGCATTGCCTTGTCTCTTGGAGCCGGGTCACGAGACCATTTGAGTTGGGCGGATTGGGAATTCTTGATTTGGAAATCCTCGGATGGGCGCTGCGCATGAGGTGGTTGTGGCTCCAAAAGACCCAACCGGATCGCCCATGGGCTGGTTTGGATATTTAGGTACACCCCAATTCAGCAGCTATGTTCTCCATATCGATCCTTTCTATTGTGGGAAATGGACACATGACCCTCTTTTGGTGTGATAAATGGCTACATGGCAAATCCTTAATGGACCTCGCCCATTTACTTCGTGCACATGTGCCAAAGAGAACTGTCAGTCGAAGGACGGTCCAAGAAGCTCTAACTGATAATACTTGGGTTCATGATATTAGAGGCAGTTTATCTTCTCCAGTAATGGAGGAGTTTCTTGGTCTTTGGGATACTCTCACCCGAGTGAGGCTCACTCCGGGCGTGGAGGATCAACATGTGTGGAAGCCATCCCCCTCAGGCAGTTTCTCAACTAAATCAGCGTACCGCCGTTTCTTTGTGGGGCGGTAGAGTTTGAACCTTGGAAGGAGATTTGGCAAACCTGGGCTCCTCCTCGTTGCAAATACTTTGTGTGGTTAGCCTCGCTTAATCGCTGCTGGACCGCTGATCGTTTGGCCTGGCGTGGTCTTGTTCACCCTGAATGCTGCCCACTATGTGACCAAGTTGATGAATCTATTCAGCACTTACTAACTTCCTGCGTGTTCACAAGAAGTGTTTGGTTCTCAGTGTTTACTCTAGTGGGATTGCAGCGGTTAACTCCAGATCCTGATGATTTCGTATTCACCTTGTGGTGGCATCAAGCTTTGCACCAAGTCCCTAAGCAGCGGCGCAAGGGCTTTAATTCTTTGGTCATGTTGGTGGCTTGGCGGATTTGGAAGCATAGGAATGGTTGCATTTTCGACGGCGCCCCGCCCAATGTCAACATTGTTTTGCAAGATATTAGAGAGGAGGCCAAGCTGTGGTGCTTGGGGGGGGGGGGCCAAAGGCCTTTGTTCCATTTGGCCATAGGTGTTGTGTTTGTTTTTGGGGTATTGTTTACAGCCTTTTTGTTTTTTTAGCCTCGCCTAATTGGTGAGGTTTGTACGAGTCCTCTTAGACTCCTTTGTTCTTCTTAATATAATGATGCGCAGTTCTCCTGCGCGTTCGAGAAAAAAAAATTCTCAAGGGAGCTTGAGATTCCAGCACATCCTTGTTTGTGTTGTAGTTTTTCTTTAGTATCTACTCTGACTGCTTGCTATTTTACAGTAGCCGAACCGCTGCTATCTTGAAGATTGTGGGCCAGAGTTGGAGCCAAGTTCTTGGCCGTGTAAGTATCTTTTTCCCCCCAAATACGAACACGTTTTTGTTTCTGAACCACGTAAAAGATTGGATATTTGGTTTTTGGATTAGTTAGTTTCTCAGTCTCTTGACCCAATTCTTGTTGTTTTATATGGTGCAATTATCTGTTAGCTTGCCGATATTATTCCGGAGCTGGCGTGGTTTTGAACAGTGAATTATTCGATATTTCTTGTAGGCGCCTAGTTAGTTTTTTGGGCTCAAGTTCTCCAGTTTTATGGTTCAATTCTGTGTTGGTTGCCAAAATTAGATTGGAGCCAGCGTACTGAACAGGCAGGAAGATTTTAGAAAATGGGCTGTAGCGAAAGTACAATAAAAAGTGGCATATAACCTTTATATGCATCCAATTGTTTGTCATGGCTTCCCAACTTTATTAAAAAAAATACAAGCTGAGAAATATTGGACTTTTGTGCACATGCTTTGTTTGCAGTTGGGTGGTAATGAAGCACTTCGTCTTATTGATGCATTTTTAGGACAATTATCTGGTGGTTGTCCTTAGTATTTTCTCTCAAGGCTATACATTGTGCTATAATGTTGTTTGCTTCAATTTCTTACGTGTTATGGCCTGAAGGATTTCCTCTTAACCACAGATGCATGGCTTTCACTAGTGAAATTTCGAGATTGCAGACTCAACCTTGCAGTTCTGCATTAACTCTCAGCTTCTTTTATTTCATGTGCGGCCAGTTATTCAATTTTTGGGTGTTGAATAACAAATTGGTGCCTGCATCATGGAAAATATTATGCCATTTCTCTTCTTTATTTCACTTGTATGTGCATACAAATTTAGGATAGATGGGTTGGGTTAGGGTGTATCTAAAGTTTGTACATCCCCTAACAGAATGTAGAAGGCCCGTGAGCCATTTTTTTGGGTGTATAGAACCAGAGTATCACGAAATCCTGCAGAACGATTGCTGCTTTTAGAGCCGGAATCTTAAAAATTTCTGCAGAATGACTTCGCTGTTCCTGTACATTATGACCCATTAAAAGTAGAACATGCTGTGGTTCTTCTAAATCTCAATTACTAATATTCAGTTCAATGTAACTTCAAGGACAGTTAGCACTGTAGATTTTCAAATTTAGTCCTAGTTAAATGAATATCAATGTTGATTGTTGAGGCTCAACATATCTTAAATGTTACATATCTTAAATGTTAAGAGTATGCATATTTGGATACCCTTCTCATTTTAAGACAGATCAAGTTAAATTCTCATAATAAAATATGTTCTTTTATATATTCAATGGCAAAAACAATGTTAATTTTCATGTTTTTTATCAGTAAGTTCTATATACTTACTACAGTTGGCATTGATATGCAAACGGCTAAAAGAAATACAGCAAAAGAGCTATTTTCCTTGTGTTTTCTTCTTCGCTAGATGTTCTTTTCATTAGTATCTTCTCATTATTAATTGAGGCTTCTTAGCTTTCATTTGACTGTGTTTGATCTATACATTCTTGTTGTCTTTCCCTCTGCTTGCGAGTTGCTACTAATCTGCAATTATATTTTCCTCCCTTCTAAATCGTATGGTTTGCTTATTTATGTCTTGTTATCCTGAAAATTTATAGATTGACATTTATGAGCACAAACAAGTATGGATGGATCAACACACTGGACAATGAACTAGGGGAGCATCTCATTGCTATTAGTTCCCGTCTTGGTTCTCCTACTGTCCTACGTATATAAACAAGGTACATCCTTTCCCCCTTGCGGGAAAATTGCTTGTTTTTCATGAATGGTGGCATCCTTGTTTTTGAACTGTACTGTTCAGATATCTTCTAGTTCCTTCTAGTATTTATAAGTATGGACCATTTAGAAACATCATTAGTAATGTGTGCCTAGTCGAAAATCAGTTGGTTCTGCCTGCTAATTCTCAAGGGAGCTTGAGATTCCAGCACATCCTTGTTTGTGTTGTAGTTTTTCTTTAGTATCTCCTCTGCCAGCTTGCTATTTTACAGTAGCCGAACCGCTGCTATCTTGAAGATTGTGGAATCTGTCTCCCTTTCTTCTTCATCCTTGTTGTTAACCTTTACTCATGTATGGTACTTCCCAAATAGAGATGCTTGCGGACAGTATCTACCCATTATTCAATTTGTTGTCAAGTCCCTTAAGTGCTTGTGTCACTAAAGTTGCTTGTGTCAATAACAGGTTGGGCCTTCTTGTTTGTGACACAAACACTTGACTGTCTTGCAAAAAAAAAAAAAGGATGCATGGGCAAGTTTGTTTTTCTTTCTTTAGTTTTCCTTCTTTTCCCCGGCTTACCTAAAGGATATTCTATCTTCCGAGGATTTTCTATCCTTTGATTGAAGACATATCCAGTACGTCCCACCATCGTAGTACTCCCCAATGAGGCTATGACAATGACCATCGGATCTTAATCCCGAAAGTTGAGATTTGGGCATTTTTGGCTCCGTTAGGCACAAAAATACCAAATATATCTTTGTTGTGGCTCTGACCAAACAGTAAAATAGGAGAACAGTGTAGTGGAGATGATGGATGGACAATGCTTGCCTCTTCCCTATGTCCAGGGCATGTATATATATTTCCATTAAGTGTATTTTACAATCCTACCTTTACATTTATGTGCCCTTCATAAGGGTATACATGTCACTACACACATTCCATTTTGGGCTTTGCAACTCTTTAGCAGGCCGGACAGGCTTAGGTGGGGCCCACCCTACAACAGGAGCCTCATGGTGACGGGCTCGATGGGTCAAAACCATGTTGCCGAGCCCTTTGGCCCCCTCCGTCCCTGCGGCCTGTGATCTTTTAGGCGGTTGGGCGGACCGGATGATGCTGTCGGTTCGATCCACTCGCTTGTCGCGGGCACTGGCCGGCGGGACGGCCAATGGCCCACGCCCCATAGTGGTGTGTGATGGCGCCGGGAGTCGTACCGTCTGCTGGCACACGATGGGAGTTGCAACGTCTGTTGGTGCACAATGGGACACACGGCGGGACGGGACTGGCGCATCGTGCGACATGAGATGGGAGCTTGACCGCGATCATGTGTCGATTCCTGAGGTTGTGGGACATGTGTGTGCACGCTATTGGGCGGTCGTGCGGCTTCGACTTCCGTCGGTTGAGCTTCCCGATCATTGGGGAGGCGAAGAGGCTTTATAAACACAGTCACCGTCATACCATTGTTGCTCCCCGCTCACTAGCTGCCACAAGATTGCCTTTTTGCTCCTCGCTTCTGTGCACATTGCTTCCGCGTTACTGTTGTCACCACAGCTTGCCACCGCACCGTACACCTCACTGTGCACCTTGAGAAGATGGCCCGCTGTGATGACCGCTCTCGTCGGACCAGCGGTGGCACCTCATCCAGCCACAGCGCCTCCTCCCACCGGTGTAGCTCGTCGACAACGGAGATGAAGTACGCCCTGGTGAGACGCGACCCATCACTAGCCAACAAACGTTGGAGCGCACAGAAGAAGCTCAACAGCGTCTGCTCGAATGCGTTAGGGCAGAGCCTCGTGACGGAGGAGACCATCCGGTCTCTTCTGCGTGAGGGGAAGCTGTCGGACAACAGTGTGGTTCGTCTACCCACCGGTGATGAGACAGAGCCGCATCCGGAGGAGTCAGAGGTGGTTGTCTTCATCGTGTACTTCAAAGCTGGGCTTCGAATTCCATCTCCGAATGTGCTAGTGCGCCTGGTTGTATACAGTTGCTGGGCGTCGCGGACAGAGGGAACATTTCCCAGCGCCTCTCTGTTCTCGTTCCTCCACGATGCGTGGTGCCAGCCGAAGAAGCTGGACCGGGGGGGGGAATACTCGAACTTCTACAGCGTTAATGTGCTGTGATTGCCGTGCATGAAGATCTTCCCCGCGAATTCGACTCGAGCCAAGTGGGAGTCGAACTGGATGCGGCGTTGGTTCTACCACCGCGTGGCGAGCGGCAGCAACCTTTGGTGGAGGGGTCAGCCCATGGAGTTCAGCACGTCGCCCTCGGTGCCCCTTGACCGCCACAACGAACACCAGGCGCAGAGGCTTGTGGGGATTGCCCTTCGCTTCAACATGCGGGACATTATGGGGGAGTACGTAATGTACAGCGTGGCCCCTCTTGCCCGGCAATGGCACATCCAATTCGACCCCGTCCGCCCTAACGGGATTCGCTCGTCAGTAGTTGTAGGCTGTTGTAACCTTCCCCTTTTTTATTGGTAGAACTCCTTGAGGACGCACAGCCTTCGCAAGGCCATGACAGCGAAGGTCGGGCGAATAAACTGTGTGCGAAGCTCTGGGAATCCCCGTGCCGGAGCGCGCCACGCCGACCGCTAGCCGGGCTCACCCTCGCGATGGCGACGATAAGGGGGAGGCCTCTCCCCATCGCTGGACTTGGTGGAGTACGCCAACTCCGGTATGGAGGCGGAGGTGGACCGTGACGCGCCTGGCGACAAGGAGCCCGTGAGCGAGATGGGTGACAAAGGGTGCGAACACACCCGATCCTGTCGGGTTAGCGAGCCAGTCTGGGTGTTGGACCTCACGGATGACCCCCGGACCGGAGCAGCTTCGCTACCTCTGCCTTGGCCGCTTGTTGCCACTCGAGTGACATGCGGCGTAGTCTTTGCTTGACCAGCTTGGCATCGGGGCAGACTGCTAGTGTGTGCTCGATGAGGGCGCGATCCACACCCTTTATGTCAGTCGGAGACCACGCGAAGATATCCGCGTTGTCCCGGAGTACCTGGAGTGGATTCTGCTCAACCTATAGGGAATGCCCTCGCCAATGGGCACTTGATGATCCTCGGTGTGTAGGGGTACTCTCTTGACTCCGCCATTCGACCGGGGCTTGAGCATCCATCTCGGGGCGGAGGGCGTGCCTGCCCCGGGAGTGTCCGTGAGCACGTGCACTTTCTGATGCGGGCCCCGAGTGTTGAGCTCTATCTGCTGGGTGAGGTCTTGGTCACCGAACGTTGTGATGATACCTTGCGGGCCCAGGAGTTTCATGCATAGAAAGTCGTGGTGTAGAACTGCTCCGAAGGCATTGAGGGTCAAGCGTCCCAGGATGGCATTATACGAGTATGGGAGATCGACGACGTCGAAGGTGGCAGTCTCGCTCCTCAGGTTGTCGCCCTGCCCAAAGGACACTTGCAACCGGATCTGGCCCAGAACCTTCAACGGTTGGCCCCTGAAGCCCTGAAGTGGGATTCCCGAGGGCCTAGTCGGCTCCGGGGGATTCCCATCTAGTCGAAGGCTGCCGCGAACAGAATGTCGGCAGAGCTGCCTCCATTGACCAGGACGCGCGTAACATCGCAACCTGCCGATGACCAGGGGATCCTGGTGCAGGAAGTCGATGCCGTCTGCGTAGGCGGCAGTGAAGGTGATGTGGTGCTGTGCCCAAGCGGCAGTGCTTGTGTCGGGTACGCCGCCACATGATGCAACCGATGTGTGTAGAATTTCTGTTGTTGCGCGGATGAAAATTCCAGGGAAGAGCCTCAGAGATGACATTTATGACGCGGTGCTAGCCTTCCTCCAGGGCATGTATGCACAGCAGGTCTTCTTGTGGCTGCTGCACGTGAGCCACCGCTGGGGCCCCTGCTTCTAGGGCTCTATCCCTAGCGTGGTGGGGCACGTCCGTGTGAGATGATCGCCGCGGCCATGCACTTCGCACCACCGCCCCTGCTGTTGGTGATCTTCTTCACCGCAGGTTTCCTCGCCCCGGCCTTGGCCCTGCTCACGTCCCTAGCAGTTATGGCCCCGTGCGGGCAGTGGGGGTGCTATCGTCGGAGTCGCCTTCGATGTCGAAGACGTAGCGGGCCTTCTGAAACCTACGCTGCTTGCGGTTGGGCTTATCATTCGACGAATCTTGTTTGCGCTTGGAGGTGTCCTTCGAGGAGTCTTGCTTGCGCTCGGAGGTGTTCTTTGAGGAGTCTTGCTTGAGCTCGGAGGAGTCCTTTGGTGGTCCTCTGCTTGGTTGGTGTCGAAGTTGTCACCTCTACGCCGCTGGGCGTCCTCTTGCGCCCTCGCGTACTCCTCCATCCTGTTGAAGAGCTTGGCCATAGTCTTTATCGGCTTACGCGCGTTGTATTTGGCCAGCAGCCCTGGGCGGAGGCCTTGGATCACTACGTTGATGGTGGTGGTCTCATTGATGTCCTTGACCTGGAAGCGAACCTTGGCAAAATGCTTGGAGTATTCTCGGAGCTTTTTCGAGGGTTTCTGCTTGATAGCGAAGAGTTGATCCGCGTTGACGCGCTCGACATAGTTTCCCTGGAAGTTGTTATACAGGCGGTCTCGGATCTGCTCCCATGTGTAGATAGAGTTCGGCTCTATGGTAAAAAACCAAGAGAGCGTCACTCCCTGCAACACCAGCGGCAGTCCCTTCGCCTTGGTGGAGTCGTCCCCGCCAGCGGCCTCAATGGCGGTTTCGTACATGCGAACGAATTCCCTGGAGTCCGTATCGCCCTTGTACGGCTCGATGGTGGGGAACTTGATGTCCTCTGGCCACACTGACTGCTTGAGGCTAGCGGAGAGGGGGACTCCGGATCAACACGTCGAAGCGCAACGCGATCGGAGGAGGGAGCGTCACGGCTGAGCGTCGCGGCTGTCCACCTGATCTGGAGTAGCTTCCGTCGCCGCTGCCGGCGGGGTTTGCTGGCTCCGCGCTTCTTGCTGGCTCTGAGCCTCTTGCATTTCCCACACGGCTCCCTGGAGGTTTGCCAGCTCGCGCTGCAACGTACCAAGGGCCGCCAGTAGGGTGTTTTCCACCGTCGAAGTATTTGCACTAGCCTGAGCGTCATCACGTGGTTGGCGGTGACTATGGCCTGTCCTCTGGAGTTGTTCAGCGTGCCGGTGCGATGGCCCCCAAGTCGGTGACGAAACCGGTGCGGCTGCTGGTGTCCCCTGTCGCTCCCGCACTAGGTGTCGGGTCGCTTGCCATGCTAGTGTGTGCATCGGCACCACTGCTCCCGCCAACCCGGGCACCACTACCGAGGCCAACGTCGTGGTGTGGCAGGGTTAGCCACCGTGCCATGGATGTCGACGTCGGCACTCGCAACATCAGCTTTGCCACCTACGCCAGTTGCTGACGTAGACGCCGGCGGCGCACCGATCGAGGCCCTGGCATTTGCGAGCGCTATCGTCGTGCTCCTCTTCTTCCTTGCTGTCGATGAAGCTTTCTTTGGTGCCATCACTTCTCAAATTTCAAGGCTTGCTCTCCGTCGTCCCCACGAACGACGCCAACTGTTGTCACTACTGGCTAAATAATAAAGTAGGAGAGTAGTGTAGTGGAGATGTGAAGTCGGTGTCCTCCTCCTTTTATTCCCTTGCTGTGGTAGATCGAATCCAACCGCAACGGTGAGACCAAACATGAGCAAAACTTGAAACTCTAGAGGAACTAGACACTAAGACCAGCAAAGGACACGACGATGCAACCAAAAGTTCAACAATGTAGTGTACTGAAAAGAAAAATTACGAGGCTAAAACTGGCTTGGACAGGATGATCTACTGCTAATTTTTTTGGTTTTTTGTGTACTATAGGTAAAGAGAAACACTCTAATCTATGGTAAACTGGAAATTCTCACTGAGCAACCTTGGGCTCTGATACCACTTGATGGAGACGAGGTGCTCAATCTTTCGATTAAATTGATAACTATTGATTTTGGGTAGAGGTGACTCTCATGATCCGACTACAACTGTATGATGATGCTTGTGCCTTAGCAATTGTTGAACCAACTCTGAGATGTTATTGACCTAGTTGAAAGCGCAATCAACCTGAACACGAAGTTCAATCCCTGCAAGCAATCGAAGAACTAGCAAAAATAAGATGTAGGCAATCTAATATTGCGAATAAGATTGAAGTGTAGATGGTATTGAAAACAAAGTTAGGATCCCAAAAGCTGTCTTGACAGGTGGTCGTCCGACACAACTGAAGAATAGAAGTTTGCACAATGGCTAAACCTAAATTCAACGAAATCCAAGTCCTAGCATAGGGAGGCGGCAGCTCCTATATATCAGGGGTGGAGGTGGCCCATGGGTTACAAGGCCCATGGGCCCAAGTGGAGGTGGCGCAACACCTTATTGACTCGGACTCAGAAACTAACGTGGACTGTTTTGATGATTGTGGCCGGTTTAGATGGAATTTAAAGATGAGGTTCAATCCGTTAGTAAGTAGACTTGATAAGCTTTCCATGAAGTCCAAGAACGTCCAAAACGGAGTCCGTATGAGAAAGTTACATCTGTTTAAACTTGATACCATCGCAGCAGTCCGAATCCAACTCCAGAACGAGCCCAACTCAAGTTCTTGCGTGACTGTGTCTCAAAGTGACATGATGACCTCCATTATTTGTTCCATGCATGTTCATGACTCTACATACCTTTCCTTCATCCTTTCCTATATTTCTAAGCACAATTAAATCACTTGCATTAGATAGCAGTCTATTCTCGGTAATATATAAACCTAGGAACGAATTCACCTGATAATTAAGTTGGCGAGCACGAGCTCGAGTAAGTGGTCCTTGTAACACTTGCTGTGGCTGTGGATGAGTTGTGTGTAGGCACGGTTGTATCCCTGCAAAGGATGTCCTCATCACCGGGACATGGGGGCTAGTGTTCGAGGGCCCCCCACCTCGTGGCAGTGATGCCATGGCACCACCAGTGAGGAGCAACGGATGGCAACGCGAGGCCCCCCTCCCCGTGCAGTGAGGCCTAACGCCACCAGTGAGGAGCAATGGATGGCGATGTGGCGAACCCCGCAACCGAAGGACACAATGACGGCGGCCCTTGGCAACACCATCAACACCTGCGCCGATGCATCCGACCACCACGGAGCTCATGTTGTCATCGCCAACAATCCTGCCACGCGCGTCGGCACATCCATCAACCCTGCCTCTTTTGCTATCAGCACGCAGTGATCAGAGGGCACCCTGGTAGTGGTCTGCAGAACACTACAGCGTGAGCTAGCAGATCTATGAAGTGCCATATAAGGGATACAAGAGGCTCGGAGTCAGCAAACACCTACAACGATGGTGGCGGAGGTCACTATGGAAAGGGCATAGCCACAAAGCCTAGGTCGGGCCACGCAACACCCTCTAGCAAGTAGACCCGAAGTCTCCTTTGTCCGCTGGCCTACAGCAATGCGCATGGCTGGAGGATTTCAAGATACCCACGGTGAAACCATATAAGAGCGATACAGACCCCCCGTGAATTTTTGCGTGTCTATGAAATGGCCGTCAAAACTTCGGAGGGTGACGACTCGACAAAGGCCAAGGGGCTGCCACTCACCCTTAAAGGGATAGCGCTCTCCTGGTTCTTCACCATCGCACCCAGCTCTGTGCACACATGGGAGCAGCTCTAGGACTGGATGCATAATAACTTCCAAGGAAACTACATTGAGTGGGTAGACGTTGACCAACTCTTCGCGATCAAGTAGAAACCATCTGAGAAGCTGCACGAATACTTCAGGCACTTCGCGAAGGTCAGCTGCCAAGTCAAAGACGTCAATGAGACTACTATCATCAACACAATGATGAGAGGTCTCCACAATGGGCCCTTGGCCAAGTATAATGTGTGTAAGCCCAGAAGAACGGTGGCCAAACTCTTCGACAAGATAGAGGAGTACGCCAAAGCTGAAGAAGACACAGTGGCGCAAGGGCGATACCTCCGAATCAAAGACTCCGCATAAGTCTTCAAAGGAGGGCTCTGGCCACATGCAGATAAAGGGTCAATGGTCCAGATACATCCTCGACATCGATGGAGGCAGAGATAGTGGTGGTGCTCGCACCAGTCGAGGACACAAGCGAAAAGGACGTTGTTGTAGGGTGGCCCTCACCTAAGCCCAGCCGGCCTGTTAGAATGTCGTAAAGCCCAAAATGGGACATGTATAATGACATAAATGCCCTTGAGAGGGATACTTGGGTGTAAGGACATAACTGTAATATGCTCCCCATGTGAATATATATAAGCCATCCAGGCCATGGGAAGAGCCCCAAGCATTACTCACCTAACTCTCCGCTACCATACTACTATCTCTCTATTTGGTCTGTAACCACAACAGTTAGCGCCGTCCGTGGGGAAGACGAGAGCAAGCTCTAAGATCTAAAGAAGGCTGGCACCAAAGAGGGCTTCATCATCGGCGGCGACGAAGAAGAAGAGGAGTACGACAAAAGCCTTCATCGACGCCGGGGCCTCGGCATTAACGGCGGGCGGGATGGCAACACCGGCTCTACGGCTGCTGACACCGACGCTCGTGGTGCGGGGGTCGACCTCACTACTGGCGTGACGGTCGGTACTAACGGTACCGATCGAGACGTCGGAAGGGATGACACCGATACCCGCGTCGTGGGCACGGCCACTGCTCCCGCACCCGGCGCAGGAGTGGTAAGTGGCTCCGGCGGCAGCGTCGGCAGCGCTGGCCTCGTCACCGACTCCAGAGCTAGTGGCACCGATGCGCCGGGGATTCCCGGGGCGCAAGCCATGGGCACGGCCAACCCGATGGTGCAGCTCGCTGCTCCAACCGCCGCAGCTACGTTGACGATGGAGAACGCTCTACTAACGGCCCTCGGCATGCTACGAAGGTAGCTGGCGAACTCCGCGAAGCCGTCCGTGATATACAAGAGGCTCGAGCGGCAAGTCCGCCGGTGGCGCGCGAGCCCACGCGGAGTGGGCGGACGGCGCGGCCCTACCTCGGTCGTGCCTCGTTGCGGCGCGTGGATCCGAAGTCCCCCCTCTCCGCGGACCTACGGCAGTCGGCATGACCGGAGGACTTCAAGTTCCCCAGCGCCATCGAATCATATAAGGGCGACACGGACCCTCGGGAGTTCGTGCGTGTATACGAGATCGCCATTGAAGCTGCGGGCGGGGACGACACCACTAAAGCGAAGGGGCTCCCCTCGCCCTGCAGGGAGTGGCGCTCTCTTGGTTTTTCACCATGGAGCCAAACTCCATCTACGCGTGGGAGCATATCCGCGACCGCCTCTACAACAACTTCCAGGGGAACTACGTCAAGCAAAGACCCTTGGAGAAGCTTCGGGAGTACTTTAAGCGCTTCGCTAAAATCCGCTGCCAGGTTAAGGACGTCAATGAGACGACAGTCATCAACGCAGCAATTCAAGGCCTTCGCCCAGGGGCGTTGGCCAAGTACAACGCCTGCAAGCCGATCAAGACGGTCGCGAAGCTCTTCGAGAAGATGGAAGAGTACGCGAGGGCTGAGGAGGACGCGCGACAGCGCGAAGGCAACGACCCTGATGCTAATCAAGCGGAGGACTCGTCAAAGAATGAAGACTCATCGAAGAAGGACTCCTCGAAGGGCAAACGTAAGCAAGAGTCTTCAAATGGCGCCCCTGAGCGCAAGGACCCGTCGAGTGACAAGCCCAGGCCCAAGCGCAACCAGCGCAGATCCCAGAGGGGCCCGCTACGTCCTCGACATCAAAGACGATCCCGAGGACGCTACCCCCGCATTTTGCGGACGGGGCCCCGAAGGCCGGGGACGGGGACACGGCCGGGTCCACGACGAAAGACCCCGCGTAGAACAGGAGAACCAGGACCACGGCATGTGGTGCGAGGTGCACGGCCATGGTGATCATTTCACGTGGTCATGCACCGCCATCGCAGCACTGCGTCTGAGTGCCGATAGGGATAGAGCCCTAGAAGCGGCACCTCCCATTGTGGCCCACGTGCAGCAGCCCCAGGAAGGCCTCCTGCAAATTTAGGCCCCAGAGGGGGCTCCAGCGAAGAGCCCCCGGCGCGACAGCAAAAAGCCCACACGCAAAGGGTACACCATGTGGCAGCGCACTCGGCGCAAGCACCACTGGGGTGGGCACAGCACGAAATCACCTTCACACCTGCTGATGCTGAGGGCGTGGAGTTTCCCCACCAAGATCCCCTGGTCATCCAGGCCGCCACTGCAGGCTGCGATGTCAAGCCCTGGTCGATGGAGGTAGCTCCGCGGACATCCTGTTCGCGGCGGCCTTCGACCAAATGGGGATCCCTCGGAGTCGCTTGAGCCTTTGGGAATCCCATTGCAGGGCTTCGGGAGTCAGCCACTGAAGGCATTGGGTCAGCCACTGAAGGCATTGGGTCGATGAAGCTCCCGGGCCTGCAAGGCATCATCACCACCTTTGGCGACCAGGACCTCGCTCGGCGCATGGAGCTTGGTTGCGGGGCCCGCACCACAAGGTGCATGTCCTCATCGACGATCCAAACGCGGACATGCCCTCTGCCCCGGGATGGACGCCTAAGCCCCGGCCAGAGGGCGAAGTTAAGAGGGTGCCCCTGCACACGGACGGACACTTTATGTCCATTGGCGAAGGCCTCCCTCCCGAAGTCGAACAAGACCTACTTCGGGACAACGCGGACGTCTTCACGTGGTCCCCAGAAGACATCAAGGGTGTGGACCGCGCCTTCATTGAACACAAGTTAGCGGTCCACCTCGACGCTAAGCCAGTCAAGCAGAGGCTGCGGCGCAAGTCTATGGACCGGCAGCATGCGGCGAAGGTGGAGGTGGCGAAGCTTCTCCAGGCCAGAGTCATCTGAGAGGTCCAGCACCCGGACTGGCTTGCCAACCCGGTGCTAGTGAAAAAGGCTAGTGGTGCCTGGCGTATGTGCAACGACATCACCGCCCTTAACAAGGAATGCTCGAAGGATGACTACCCCTTGCCGTGCATAGACCAGCTGGTGCATGCCATGGCGGGGTGCGAGCTCATGAGCTTTCTGGACGCGTACTCTAGCTACCACCAGATCTACATGGCCAAGGACGATGAAGACAAGACCAGCTTCATCATGCCGGTAGGGACGTACTGCTTTATCAGGATGCCGTTCGGCCTAAATAATGCGGGGGCAACATTTACCCGCCTCGTCGCGTTGGCGTTGGCCTCCCAACTCGGGAGGAACGTGGAGGCGTACGTTAACGATGTGGTCGTCAAAACCAAGCAACTCACCTCCCACGGTCAAGATCTCCAAGAGACCTTCGACAACCTCAGGAGAGCTGGCATCAAGCTCAATCCGGACAAGTGCGTCTTTGGCATACAAGCGGGGAAGCTCCTGGGCTTCCTCGTGTCCGGACGCGGCATCCAGGCGAACCCTGACAAGGTCGACGCCGTCCTCGCCATGGAGCCACCCAAAACGACGAGAGAGGTCCAGAGGCTTACTGGCCGCATGACCGTGCTAAGCTGTTTCTTATCGAGGGCAGCGGAGCGGGGCCTACCATTCTTCAAGACCTTTCGCAGCTGCAACGGGTTCCACTAGGATGACGACTGCGCAAAGGCCTTCGACGATCTCAAAAAGTACCTTGCAAGCCTTCCCATATTGGTTGCCCCGGCACCAAAGGCTCCCCTCCTGCTCTACCTCGTCGCCACAACAACAGCGGTCAGCGCCGTCCTTATCCTCGAGGAGGGCGCCCTTCAGCGGCCCGTGTACTTCATCTCCGAAGCCCTCCAGGGAGCCAAGACGCGGTATATGGAGCTTGAGAAGTTGGCTTACGCGCTGGACATGGCCTCGAGGAAGCTCTGACATTACTTCCTTGCCCACCCCCATCACTATGCCATCCTCGTTTCCTCTGGCGGAGATGTTGTACAATAAGGAATCTACATGGCGTATTGGCAAGTGGGCGGCCGAGCTCGCACCATTCTCCTTGACATACGCCTCGCGAATGGCAATCAAATATCAAGTCCTCGCGGACTTCCTCGCGGAGTGGAATCCGTTTGCTCAGCAAGTGCAGCAACCAGAGGACCCAGTATGGATGCTCAACATCGACGGGGCTTACGGCACCCCAGGCGCTGGGGTCGGTGCAGTGGTCACCACACCGGAGGGTCACCGCCTGATGTACTTGGCACGCCTCGCATTCCCGGCCACCAACAATACGGCTGAGTACGAGGGGCTACTCTTCAGCCTTACGAAGCTTAAAGCTCTTAGCGTGTGAAGGGTCCTTGTTCGCACAGACTCTCATCTCGTAGCAGGCCATGTCGACAAATCCTACCAAGCCAAGGACCCCGAGCTAGCCAAGTACCTGACGGCGGTGAGCGGCGATGAGAGCGAAGGAGCACCACTTCTTGGGAGTCACGGTCAAGGCCATCCCTCGTGCGGACAACGAACAAGCCGACGTCCTCGCAAAGGCCACCAGCCAGCAGCTCCCCCACCCTGAGGGTGCATTTTATGAGGTCTTGCTCATGGCAGCCATCGCTCAAGACAACCGTGATGCGGATCTCATCCATCAAATTGCCCAACAGGATGACTGGCGGGAGCCCATTTACAGTTTCTTGCAAGGCATTGCCGAACCAGACGACCCCTTCGAGTTACGACGTCTATGACATGCGTCATATTTATATAAATTTAGCCCTCATTTTGCCCTCACATTTTTCGCATTTTGGGACCATTTATCATCATTTGCATTATTTTCTATATTTAATTGCTCGAAATGGACCATTTTACATTTTTTGTACTTTTCCGTAGGCCGGCGCGATCTAGGCACAGAAACAACAAATCTGGACTGCTCCGTACTGGTTATGCAGCGTTGTCACAAGCGCGTGGGATCAAACCACGCTGAAAGCAGGCTCCAAAGGACCAAAGCAGAAGAAATCTAATGGGAAGGACTTTGTGCAAATTCTAGGCGGGAGGACAAAAATGCAAAATTGCCAAAAAAAACCCAATCCCCTTAACCCTAGCGCTGCCGCCTGGGAACAGTGTGCCTGGCATTTCTTCTCCCTTGGCCCCCGCGTGCTTTCCTTCCCCTCTCTCTAGCTCCGGCCGGCGGCGAAGCTAGGCCGGCTCGCCACCGCGCCATCCCCCCACCGCCGCATCTCCTCCTTCTTCCCTTCCACTCCACCGACCGCCTCCCATCTTGGCCGCCGCCTCCTTCTGCATCCACAGCGCCGCCGCCTTGCACACCTTCGATCGGCGCCGCCAACAGCATCTCCCTTCTCCGCCGCTACTTCGCTTTCCTCACCGCCGCCTCCCTCTAGATCCACGGCCAACTTCACCACCTCCTTCTCCATTCGAGCGTCGTCGCCTCACCGCGTCCACCATCGCCTCCCTTCTCCGGCTCGCCACGACGTCTCCCATCTCTCCCACCTCCGGCTGCCGCTCCAGATCCACACCGCCGCGCCCCGAAGCTCCTCACACTGCCGTCACCTCCTCCCTCGGCCGCACCGATCTCTGCATCCAGGGCGTCCTCGGCCATCTTCTCCACCGATCACCGGCGACATCATCAGCTTCTTCCCCGGCATCTAGCTCGGCTGCATCACCTCTCCACTTCTACCACGCCGCCGACTGCACTGATCTCCGGCGCCACCGACCCCATCCTCCTTGGCTCCTCTTCACCGACGGCTTCTTCCGTCTGCTTCTTCAACCCCTCCTCGGTTGTCTAATTTCTTTCTCTTTCAGCTCTTTCTTACTATTAATCTGTTAACAGTTATTTACCATGAATGAATTGTGATGATGAATTGTGGATTAATTTCTGTTATTTGTGATGTGTGCATGAGATTGCGCCTTGTTCTGTTAATGTGATATATGTGGATGTGGAATAGTGGAGGAGAATCTGTTATCTTTTAATATGTTAGTTTGTATGTTAATATGTGTTGGTCAAATTTATTAGTACTTGTGTCATGTTCTTAGTTTGTGTGGTCATCTGTTATCTCTTGTTTGTGAAACCCCCTGTCAGTAGTAGTTCTCTGGTTTGTCTCATTGTCATGTGCTTGTTTTGTTGTCAGTATTAGTATATGTGTATGTTTGTGTGTTGTCTTGCACGAATTAGCTAGCCGGCGACCGTTCCCCTCCTTGTGATGTCTCAACCTTCCCCTTGCTGTCTCGACTCCCTCTTTTCTCCTTTCCGCGGCAAGTCAGTAGTTAAGTCGTGCGTGCGATCGTTGTTTTGTGTTGTCCTGCCGTCGTCGTCTAGTTAGTCATCGTCTGTCTTCCCCCTCTTTCTCTCTCGACTCCCTCAGTGCTTCTCGGCTCCCTCTTTCTCTTTCGCGGTCGATAGTTAGCTAGGTCGTAGGTCGGTAGTCGCGTCGTTCATGTAGTCATCGTCGTCATTTGTGTAGTCGGTCGTCATTTAGTTCGTTCGGTCGTACGACGTCATTCGTACGGTCGTTCGTCCCGTCGTCTTTCGATTGTTTGGTTCGTTTGTCGTTTCGTTTGAGCGAGTGAGAGTTCGTTTAGTAGTTTAGTTTTCACCCCTGTTTCGATTGACCTAGCTTTAGCTGAGCATCGGTAGCCTTAGTCTAGTCCCTGTGGAGAACACGACACTCGCCGCTATTTCAGTGGCAACCCGTGCACTTGCGGGTGTGCTATTTTTGCACGATCAGTCTACAGCACCACACTAGATCCTTCCAGGTGCTGGACGGTATCCTTTACAAGAAGGGAGTATGTGCCCCACTTTTGCGATGTCTCTCACGGGACGAAGGAAAGCAGCTCTTCGCAGAATTTCATGCGGGGCTCTGCGGCTCACATATTGCATCGAGGTCTTTGGTCGGCAAGGCATTCAGGCAAAGCTTCTACTGGCCAACCACCGTCGCCTATGCCCAAGACCTCGTGCGTCGGTGCCAAGGCTGTCAATGGATGGGGCGGATCATCCGCAGGCCTCCGACGAGCTTGCAGCCCATAACACGCGTGGAGGCGTGCCTCCGCGCGCACTCTACGGAATCAAAATAAGACGCGCGGAGGCACGCCTCCGCGCGCACTCTACGGAGTCTAAATAACACGTGCAGAGGCACGCCTCCGCGCGCACTCTACGGAGTATAAACACGACGCGCGGAAGCCCGCCTCCGTGGGCCTCTTTGGAAGCTCGAAGATGGCCCTCTAACACCCTCCGCTCGCGGACACGTGCCTCCTGCAGGGCTCGGTTGAGGGCAAGGATCTGCGCAGTGCAGCTGTTAGAAAAGTCCCAGACAGCGGCACTAATTGTGAAGCCAAGTACCTTCATCTTCGAGGCCTCCAGCACACCTTCCAGCAGCTCCGGCCCGCACGTCAACAGCGCCCGTCAATCCACGATGGAGTCGGCTACTCTGCGGCCCCTTGGAGTATAAATAAGAGCACAAAACACATGTGTGCCACGCCAACTCCGGTCAAATCCACGGAGTATTAAAGGAAGCACGCGAGTCCTAACGCTAGGTTCAAAGATATAGTTCCCAAGGTCAGAGGTAGGAGCGCACGACCCCTACCGCCAGGTTTAGGGATACAGTTTCCAAGGTTGGAGGTAGGAGCGCACGAGTCCTACCGCTAGGTTCAGGGATACAATTCCCAAGGTCAAAAGTAGGAGCGCATGACCCCTACCGCTAGGTTTAGGGATACAGCTCCCAAGGTCAGAGGTAGGAGTGCACAAGTCCTACCGCCAGGTTCAGGGATATAGCCCCCAAGGTCGGACGCAAGAGCACATGCGTAACTGACCATGTTCTACCGCCAATTTTGTCGATGATCAACTGAAGGGTGGGAAAGAGCATGTGCGTAATAGACATCATCCTACCATTGACTTCCTCAATGCTCGTCCATAAAGACCTCGTCCTATAGCCAAATTCGTCGACGCTCCTATCGCACGTTCAACCACTAGCTCAGTCAGTCACAAAGACTTTCACACCAACACTACGACTTGGACCTCTAAAGCCTCTCAACAAAATGAGTGCGATTCATGGAACCATAGTGGTACTATTATAAATAACGTCCGTTGCGAAAGAATCCTTACAAGGAGCATGCGCAGTGTGCAAGACAGCATAGGGAATGCCCTGCTCTTTGCTCGAACTCTTGATTTTTACGTACTCCCTAGGCAGGATGTGCGGGTGCACACACCGCTCTGCCCAAAAACGCAATGACTCTGCCCATCCCCAGTGCCAAAGTCGCTGATGAAGAAGCCAGTCTGGTACGAGGAGCCGGTCTTCTTCAAGTACATGCTCCTAACACAGTGGGCAAAATAAGACATTGCCATTGTAGGAACACTCTGAATTTTTATTACAAAATGACGAGTACATGGCCTAGGGATAGTTGATACCCCATACAAAAGCAAAGCTGCTCGCCCAACATGCACACCACCCCACGAACCCACACAAATAGAAAGCGTCAGTGTCACACCTGACAATCGATAGGCTGGCCATCAGTAGTAGGATCACTGTCTTTGGTTTGCTGGGAGACCTCGTCGAGCCATGTCCCAGGTCCATCTTGGCACCCAGAGTCCACTTCAGAGTCATCTTCACTGCGGTGTCACCAAGGCGAGGAACATCATAATTCAGGGTCTGAGCAGAAGCGAGTTTGATCGCATCTCTCATCTGACATCAGCCTTCGACATCTGGGTGACCCTCGATGCATACCATGAGGGCACCACCCAGATCAACATGGTTCGACAGGACCAGTTCAAGCGAGATTACAATAAGTTTGAAATGCTCGCTAGTGAGTCCCTCGATGAGTGCTTTGCGCGGTTCCATAAGATTTTGAGCAACCTCCGAGCGGTCGGTCTCATATACCTCGACTCGGACAACGCTCGACAGATGCTCGCGGCTTTGGATTTGCGTGTTTGGGAAATGAAGGTGACTACCATCAATGACACCATCGATCTTTCGACCTTGACTCTTGACGCGTTGTACTCACGCCTCAAGACTCACGAGATTGACATAGTCTCTCGTAGGTCGAAGTCGCAGTCGATGGCCTTAGTCACCGATCCCAGTCTGGTTTTTGGACCTTCTTCCGAGTCGATTTGTGGATTCTCTCTAGTTGCTCTCTGTGATGTAACTGATGATCAGTTAGAGCAGTTATCAGAGGACCAATTAGCCCTTTTAGTCAGAAAGTTTTCCCACGCATACAAGAGGGTGAGGGATCGAAAGAGGAGTTGCCCGATAATTTGCTTCGAGTGTGGTGTTCCCAACCACATTCGGGCAAATTGCCCCAAGCTGGGAAAGGGAAAGAACGACTACGGCGGCGTGAGCAAGAACGACTACATCGATAAGAACTGCAACAAGAAGCCCCCAGCTCATGTCCAAGGCAAGAAGTTCCGCGACCTTGGTAAAGCCAAGAAGCTTTTTCATCGCGTCCTCACCGCCTTCGACGACCACGACCGCAACGAGGTGGAGGGATGGAGCGACGACGATGGGACGGGTGATCAAGAACCCAAGGATGGCGACTTCTCCGGCATGTGCTTCATGGCCCTTGAGGGTGAGATCAGCGACAGCGAGCTCTATTCCGACTCCGATGAGGTATACCCCTCCTATGACCAGCTTAATGATGTTTTTCTTAAGCTAGGGAAATTCCATGCTAGGTCTAGAGCTAGGTGTAGCGAGTTGGAGAAGGAAGTAGATAGATTGTCACGGGAGATTACTTCACTTATATCTGCTCTCTCCCGTCACGAATGTGATACATGCTCTACCTTGCTTGATGACATGGAGAAATTAAGGACATCTCATGATAGTCTGTCTTCTGAGCTTGACATGCTTAAGGTGAAAAATGTTAGTCTTTTGGCGGAACTAGAGATGAGTAGGACTGTTACTCCATCTACTGTTGTTGAGACTACATCTTGCACCTCATGTGAGGATAAGGACAATACGTTTAGAGGTCTTTATACCATGCTCCTTGATCTTCCTGAATCTTGTGAAAGCTGCACTAACTTGAAACTGAACCTAAAAAAGGCAGATCATAAAATTGCTGAGTTACAAGCTTTTCTGCTAGAACCCATTACTTCATGTGTAAACTGTCCCAAGCTGACTGCTGAGCTTGAATCTGTGTCTAAACAGTTTCAAGAGTTGATTGATCACAACAAGAAGTTATCTCGATATGCTTCTAAGGACTTTGTTAGCTCACCATGCAAAATTTGTGATAAACTAAAATCTGACTTGATTGCATTGAAAGAAAAATGTGTGAAGCTAACTAAGGATCTACTAGAGAAGCCGCATTCTTGTTGTGATGTGATTGCTGGTGTGGGGGAGAAGCCCAAAGGAGTAGAGACGCTTAGGCACGATGATCAAACAGCTAGAGGTAGGATTGTCCCTCCTAGTCCTTGCGAAGACCTCAATATTGAGGCAGTTGTGCGTGCACATGCCATTCCTCCTTCTGTTGTTGGTTCTTCCTCTTCTCCTACTGCTGTCTCCTCTTCCCCCTACTCTTCTTGCACCTCTCTCTTTCGGGAGTGTCAGTATCTTATGAACACTCTCGAGAGGTTTCTAGGAGTCAAGAAAAAGCTAAATCTTATTCTAGACCAGTCTAAGATTTGCAAATTCAATCAAGATCTAGGATATGATTTTCTTGAGTATGTTAGGAAGCATCCACATGCCGTGCTCAGACCCATAGCCGCAGGTGTGATCGAGGTCAAGCCCAAAACTGAGAAAGTTCAATTTAAGTCAGCGGGTTTTATCCAAGGGATTTCTGACAGCAAGGTGATTCCACATGTTGCTTCGACCTCTCAGAAGGCGAAGCCTCATCGTGCTACTTCTACCTCTTAGAAGGTGAAGTATCATTGCACCTTCTGTCAGAAGGATGGACACATGATCGAGAGATGCTTCAAACGCGCCAAGATTGCGCGGAGAGATCGTGTTCACGATCTTAGGAGTATTCAGGGTCAGCCCCAGACCTTGAGTGCACCTAAGACCAACACGAGGCTAGGGTTGATCACTCTGAGGGTTTTAGGCAATATCGAGGACTTGGCTTTTCCGGTGTTTCTGATTTTCGTCCTCGATTTGCCTCTGCTCGTGATATCCGCCGTCCTGAGGGTAGATCTCGTTTCCCCCGTCGAGATAGCTACCCACGGCGTGATCAGCATGTTGCTGGTGTCTTGACTCGCTCCTCCGTAGCAGTCAAGCCTAACAACAGCTTCAGGTCTGCACACAGACCTTCTGGCTTGTTGAGTGACAGAGAGCGTAGGGTAGCTAAAGGTCAGTCATGTGTTGCTACTTCTTCTACTCGACGTGTTAATCAGTATTGGGTGCAAAAATCACTCTTGATTTACCCAAGTACTGAGACTTTACTCTCTCGTTGACTCAGGTTCGCCGGGCAGGGAAGGGGAGGTTTGGCTCGTTGACTTCGGGTGTTCTCGACATATGACCGGAGACTCTCGTTGATTCTCTTTCCTAGCTCGTGCTCCAGGTATGAGACGATCACCTTCGGAGACGCTTCGTCTGGGCGCGTCATCGCCAAAGGTACAGTGCGTATTAATGAGTCTTTTATTTTGAAAGATGTTGTCTTGATTAGTAAGCTGCAGTATAATTTGCTTTCTGTTTCTCAGCTTACCGATGACGGTTTTGAGGTGAGCTTTAAGAAAAACGCTTGCAAAATTCTTGATTCTTCGAGTAGTCTGGTTTGCGGGATTTCTCGTTATGGGAGGATCTTTCGTGCTGATTTTTCTGAGTCTTCTGGTGATCCTCTCCGGTGTTTAGTTGCTTCTGAGTCCCGTGACCTTACTTTCTAGCATAGAAGACTTGGTCATATTGGATTTGACCATTTGACCCGAGTTAGCGGCCACGATCTCATTCGTGGTCTGCCGAAACTCAAGACGGTCAAAGATATTGTTTGCGCTCCTTGCCGGCATGGCAAGATGGTTGCCGCTTCTCACCCTCCGGTCACAATGACTATGACCGATGCACCAGGACAGCTTCTCCATATGGACACAGTTGGACCAGCACGAGTGCAGTCAGCAGGAGGGAAGCGGTATGTTCTTGTCGTGGTCGACGACTTCTCGAGGTACTTTTGGGTGTTTTTCTTAGCCTCGAAGGATGAGACGTTTACACATTTCTGAGGTCTTTTCAGTAGGCTTTCTGTTGAGCTTCTGGGTACCTTACGAGCAAATCCGCAGTGACAATGGCACGGAGTTCAAGAATTCCTACTTTAAGAGGTTTTGCGATGAGACAGGTGTAGAGCACCAGTTATCTTCTCCGCACGTCCCACAGCAGAATGATGTCGTGGAGAGGAAGAACCATACCTTGGTCGAGATGGCCAGAACCTGTGAGGTGTATACCTTGGTCGTCCCACAGCAGAATGGTATCTTTCTAGGTTACTCGACTTCTTCGCGGGTGTATAGGGTCTGCAACTGCGAGTCTAGTAAGTTGGTAGAGACCTGTGAGGTGACCTTCGACGAGGCCAGTCCGGGGACTAGGCCCGATATTTCAGGTTCTTTAGAGCAGTCCAAGACCATCTTTGTGGATGATGAGGATGGAGATGAGAGTTGTCCACCCGATCCAGTCCGTCATCCTCCCCTTGAGGTGCCTTCTTCCACTGCACCGCCAGGTGATCAGCCCATGCCTTCTGCTTCCTCTTGAGCTAGTAGCTCTGTTCCTACCTCATCTAGGACCTCCCCGACATATTCAAAAAGACCATCCTTTAGAGCAGATGATCGGAGACCTTTTCGAGCGTGTCACTCGCTCCAAATCCGGCATGTCTCACTTCTGTCTCTATTCTACCTTTGTTGCCTCATTCGAGCCCAAGGACGTTTGCCATGCTCTTTCTGATGTGTCTTTGGTAAATACCATGCATGAGGAGTTAGAAAATTTCGAAAGAAACAAGGTCTGGTCGCTTGTTGAGTCTCCTCGAGGTCACAATATCATTGGGACTAAGTGGGTGTTCAAGAACAAGCAGAGTGAGGATGGGGTTGTCATTCGGAACAAGGCTAGACTGGTAGCTCAGAGCTTCTCCTAGGTTGAGGGTCTAGATTTTGAGGAGACTTTTGCCCCTGTAGCTAGACTTGAGGCCATTAGAATCCTGCTTACTTTCGCAGCTTCTAAGGGTTTTAAACTTTACTAGATGGATGTCAAGAGTGCTTTCCTCAATGGGTTTATTGAGGAAGAGGTCTATGTGAGACAGCCTCCAGGTTTCGAGAACTCCAAATACCCAAACCATGTCTACAAGCTTTCCAAAGCCTTGTATGGACTTAAGCAGGCCTCTAAAGCTTGGTATGAGAGGCTTAAGTCCTATCTATTGAGTCATGGTTTTGAGATGGCTAAACTGGATAAGACCTTGTTCATTCGTAGGCATGGTACTGACCTTCTGCTCGTCCAGATCTATGTGGATGACATCATCTTTGGCGGCTCTTCTCATACTCTTGTTTCACAGTTCTCGGATGTCATGAGTACCGAGTTTGAGATGAGTATGATGGGCGAGTTGACCTTCTTCCTTGGCTTCCAGATCAAGCAGACTCGGGAGGGTACCTTCTTGCATCAGGGCAAGTACGCTCGTGACCTCCTGAGATGGTTTGACATGAGTGATAGCAAGCCAGTGTCAACTCCCATGGCATCCACAGCTTCTCTTGACCCAGATGAGGGCGGTAAGCCAGTTGATCAGAAGGAGTATCGCAGCATGATTGGCTCCCTCTTATACCTCACTGCCTCGAGACTGGACATACACTTCTCCGTGTGTCTGTGTGCTCAGTTTTAGGCTTCTCGCGTATCTCACCGCTAGGCGGTGAAGCGCATCCTTCGGTACCTTCGAGCTACCATTGACTATGATATTTGGTACTCTTCCTCCTCCTGTCTTTCCTCGAGCCTATTGACGCAGACTTTCTTGTTGTCAGAGGATAGAAAGAGCATACGGCACTGCCAATTCATTGGCACTTCTCTTGTTTCTTGGTCTTCTAGGAAGCGATCCGGTGTTGCCTGATCCCACCGCAGAGGTCGAGTACGTTGCTGCCGCCAGTTGTTGCGGTCAAGTACTTTGGATGGTCTCGACCCTGCGGGACTTTGGGTTAGCCATAGACAGTGTTCCACTCTTTTGTGATAACACTTCTGCCATTAACATTGCTAAGAACTCAGTGCTGCATTCTCGGACCAAGCACATTGATATTAGATATCACTTCCTTCGAGACCATGTGGAGAAGGGTGACATAATGCTCCAGTTTGTGGAGAGTGACTACCAGTTCGCTGATATCTTTACCAAGCCTTTGGATAGCTCTAGGTTTTTAGCTCTGCGGGGAGAGCTTGGGGTGGTTTGTCCTTATGGACTAGTCTGTGTTTAGTTATCCTCTTATGATTCATGCCATGTCAAATAGGCTGAGTTGAGTCTTGAATCTATATTGAGCTATGCTAGTTTCTTGTTGAAGCATGAGTTAGTACAACCTTTTAAGAAAACAAAAATATCTCTTTTGTGCAAAAGAACTGATCTCACAAATTCTTTCTCATGAGACGGCTTGCCATTGCACTAGGCATGAACTCGGGGGGAGTTTTGGTTGACCAAGATTATTTCCATAAGCTTCTCGCTTGGAGTGGTCGCATAAGGCTTAAGATCTAACACATGACTAAAAATGTTGGTTGGAAACGATCATGAGCTTTAAAAAAAATCACGTCAAATGTGTTCAATTTGCTTAACTACAAACAAAACCAAGTACTTGAACAAATGTCTCATTCGTGAACTTATAGCACTCTAAATTGACTCAATACTAGCTTCTTGGTTCCACTTAGGTTATTGATATGGCCTGCATCATCTTTGGATACCTTTTGCTAGACTATAATCATAATTGACTTGACATACTAAGCAATTCGACTAATTTTCAAATTGTGACTTATTTGGCTTAGCTTGATTATACATGTCTTGTCATGATCTTGATATCATTCTTATGTGTTATGACTTGATGTAATTCTCATATGGTCATTTTGGATAATCTTCATGCCTCTAAATGCTTAAAATAAACCAACTTCAGCCATGTCATCCAACATCATGATTTTATTCTCTTCCTTGCGCCTTGATGATTTTATTGCCAAAAGGGGGAGAATAGTGGAGAAAAAGCCATTTTCAAGGAAATCTTGGAGTTCTTGGAGCTTTGAAGGAAAAACTTGCTCTTTCTGTTTTTGCTCCGTTGTTGACATGGTCATAAGCTTCCTTGATTTTCTCTCTTTTTCAAACTCAACTTTACGTTTTTTCTGGTTTGTCAATATACTCATCAAGGGTGAGATTGGTAGACCATGTGGGGGTGACTCCGTGTGTGTGATGAGTAATTGACATCTGTTTTAGGAAAGTCGAGTTTGGTTTGTGTGGTTTGGACCATGTCGTTGCGCGGTGCAATCGGCTTCGGTCGGACTTGATCAAACTTGGTCGAAATGCTTAGGATTCCTATTCTCTTGATTCGACAGGTTTTGGCTTTTTCTTGCTTAAGATCACTCTTAATGCTATTGATAATTACATTATATCGAGCGGTGCTATGTGATATGTTTCTTGTCTGTGATGGCTGCAGGACATCGAGGCAGAGTCGTGGCGAGGCACAGGATGACCGGACTAGGCGCAGGCGGTGCCGAGGTTAGAACGGTTGAGGTGTGCCGAAGACGGCGAGGACTCGAGGTGGCTGCGAGGCTTGGAAGGCAAGGAATGATGAAGCTTCCCGGAAGGTGTAAGAGGGGCGTTTTGGTAAATACGCAAAGCTGCACTAAAGGAAGTGGATTTGGATAAAACACAAGAGTTGGTGGAGACTTAGTGGGTAAAGAGAAAATCAAACCCATTAGTGAAGGCTATAAAAGGAGGAGTGTCTCTTGCATGTAGTCTAGAAGTTTTTGGGGGTTGGTTTTGCTTTGTATCTCTTTTGCCTTTCTGTTGGAGAGTTGGTGAGGAGAGAGCAGAGCTTGTCTCCTGCGTGAGTTCCTCTCTTGTGTGAGCATGTGTTCTTGAGAAGAACCATGTAGTGTGTTCCTCTTGTATCAATCGCGTATGGGGATGGAGTGTTGATTTTCTGTTGTAATCATTCATCTCTATTCCTCAATATCAATCTGGGATGATTTTGTTTGAGTTGGACTGATTTCTTGTGTTCTCTGTGATGGGTTACATTTTCTGCATACTCTCTGTTCATCCTCCTCACTTTGGGATTCAAGTTTGATTTTGCTTGAGGACTTGCAAAATGAGTTGCTCTATGATGGGAGATTACTCTAGACCACTTGGTCATTCCATTCCCAAGAGCAAATGAAGGAATCCGTGTTTCATCTCATCTCTCTATGCTTCGTTAATTTTCCTCTCCTTCATAATTTCTAGGGTTTCTCTATAGAGGAACCTTGGCCCCCGTGATTTCTCTTTATGAGATAGCACAAGATTTTGGTTTTCAAGTCCTGAGATTGTGGCTAATCTGATTACAAAAGACCATGTGCAAAGAATTAAAGAGTGGCAAGTAATCTTTACTCTTGTGGCAAAGAATATAAGACTGGTCAGACCAGCGGTGTGAGTGAGTGACAATCTCTTGTACTCTTTTTGTGGTTGTGCTTCAGGAATTTTGGCCAGCTTCACCAAATCTTTTCTGTCTTGTCGTGGTTGCTTCAATGTTGTTATTTTGATTTGCTTTACGAGATTTATCTTCCTCGTTCTTGATACCGTGCATACTCGTGCTATATCTCATAAACTTTAATCTGATCCGGGGGTTGCTATGCATAAGGAGTATCAAAGTGTAATAAATGGTATCAGAGCCAAAGCCGTATTATTCTAATTTATGAAAATGTCGGTAAAATATCAGGCGGCATAAAATCAAGATTGATGTTGACAATGTGGAATCAAGTAGATAAATTTAACAACAGAGAAAATTTTAGCATATGGCAATGCGTGATGAAGGATGTTCTTATCTAGTAGGAGCTAATCAATGCACTTGATAGGGATAATATGGAAAAGACATCCAATGTAGACTGTAAGGAGATGGAGCAGAATGCTATCAGAACAATCTTTCTATGTCTCTCTGATGAGGTAAAGTACTTTGGTGATCAAGGAGAATTCGCTGAAGAAATAATGGAAGGACTTAGAAGAATTGCATATGGCAAAGTCATGGACAAACTGGTGGTGTTGAAGTGACTACTATACAAGTTGCGCATGAAGGAAGGTACACACTTTGTTGACCATCTCAATATCTTCAACAAGCATATCACATAGCAGATAGTGTGGATGACGAAATTGAGGAGAATGACAAAGTCATCATATTGGTATCATTTATATCACCATCATGGGAGCAATTAGTAATAAATATTCTCGTTGAAAAAGGCACTCAACTTCAATGATGCAGTTGTGTATCTATTGAAAGCAGAGTCTTTGAAAAAGCTATTGGAATCTTCATCCTTGTGTGATTAAGCATTAGCTGCAGTATGTGTTGTAGGCAAAAGCAAAGGTCACAAGAAGAAGGCAAGAACAAGGGCGCATGTGTATGCTATCTATAGCAGATTGAGGAATTGTGAGGTTGATTTCGGCTTGAATAGGAAGATTTGAGGAGTTTCTATTTTATTTTTCAAATTTGGCACTAAAGTGTTTGAGGAATTATCGGATTGCAAGTTTTTTGTGCATTTCAGACTATCAGTTGTAATGAATCAGTGGTATATGCATTCTAGTTTTTCTGTAAGAATGTCTGAAGCTTGAGGCATGTGATTGTGATTGTGAGAAATGCAATGTTCTGAGTTGTGTCAAATTGAGTTCACATGAGCAGTAGCAGATATCTGGAAGCAGTAGCATGAGTAGTACCAGTAGCAGGTATGTCAAATTGAGTTGAGTTGTGTCAAATTGAGTTCACATTGAGCAGTGTTTTTTCAGGTGAAATGTTTTCACATGAGAAGTTTCAGTATCAGGTCCGCAGTGGCCATTCTGCCAAGTCAGGAAACACAGCCGTGCAATAATTCTTCTGATGCATTACATTAGATGTCAATAATTCTCTCAACAATCAAAACCAACCAGGATATAAATGGAAAGTTATGGCATATATTAGATGTCAAATCTGACAAAATCTAACAAAACTTTAGAGGGAGTACTGTGTTCTTCTGATGCATTACATTAGATGTCAAATCTGACAAAACAATGTAAGTGGTGCTATATGCCTTTGTGGATTTGTCTGCCTCAACTGTTCTCATGCATTCTTCTGGGAACAAATGTGGCAAAGCAAGGGAAAGGCATGGCCAAAGAAATAACTGATGTGAGAGCATACAGTAAAATGCAAACGACAAGTACTACTGCTTCCAGTAAATATTGCAATTCCAGGAAACCTCAAATACTGTGCTAAAATGCAACTCCAATCACCTGAAAAAACTGTGCCAGAATACAACTCCTTTCACATGGAAATGTTCATTGTCCAGTGCAAATGTCATTACCTGCACATACGCTCATGGATAAACACATTGTCACATACATTGACTCAGATTACTCTTAAATTCCAGTAACTGCTCCAGCAATCCAACATCCATCACACACATCCTTTCTCTTCTCTTCCAGCAGCTGAAAAAGCATTCCAAAGAAAAAGAGCAAAGGGAAAAAACTCAATTTAACTGGTGATACTCATGCTACTGCTTCCAGATATCTGCTACTGCTCATGTGAACTCAATTTGACACAACTCAGAACATTGCATTTCTCACAATCACAATCACATGCATCAAGCTTCAGACATTCTTGCTGAAAAACTAGAATGCATATACCACTGATTCATTACAACTGATAGTCTGAAATGCACAAAAAAACTTACAATCCAACAATTCGTCAAACACTTCAGTGCCAAATTTGAAAAATAAGCCGAAATCAACCTCACAATTCCTCAATCTGACATAAATTCCTCAAAAACTGCATCACAACATTTGAAGAAGAAAAAACATTACATTCCTCGATCTGGCGTCGATAGAGTCGATTGAGGAGCAAGACAACGATTGGGAGGCGGAGGGTACACATCGTCGGGAGGGAGGTGGCGCTACGGCGGGGAGCGGGGCGGAAAGTGCAGAGGCCGAGGCGGTGGGTTGGAGGGAGGCATCTATGCCTCTTCACGGCTTGGGGCTGAGTCGTCGCCTCGTCGCGGCTCAAGGGGAGGAGGGGCGACGGCTTCAGGTGGAGGGAGGGTGGAGGCCGTGGCTGGGATTGTGAAGGAGGGCGCCGCTGCCTAGTTCAGCCCTAGGTCGCCTTGTCATGGTCCAAGGAAGAAGCTCAGGGAGGAGGTGGTGTCAGAGGGCGACCGCATTCTGTGAGGAAGCTTGGGGAGGAGGCCGGGACAGAGAGAGGCAGTGGTGCCGCACGGATTCTTCGCAGCCGCTGCCTAACCCTAACTCGGGTGCATGGCTAAGAAGGAGGCGCGGGGAGAAGGGAGGCGGGGTAATGAGCAAAACAAAATCGCAGACCGGGGGTTAAGTGCAAAAAGATTAAGTGGATTAGGTGCTCCCATCTATATGAATCTTGGTTGTTCAATCCAGATCCGATGGTCAACGTTTGCATTAGCATGTTAGCATCTAAATAGCCATTAGCACTAGATAGGCTCTCACTCTCTCTCTTCTCTCTCTCTCTCTCTCTCTCTCTCTCTCTCTCTCTCTCTCTCTATATATATATATATATATATATATATATATATATATATATATATATATATATATATATATATATATATATATATATATATATATATTCTTTTAGAATTGGGAAAGAAGTGTTATAAAGAGTTTTAGATGAATCTTACTATGATTATGACTTCTATAGCTATTTGGATTATTATTACTGCTTTATTTTGAAGAGGGCTAGGATAGACTATATAAACTATGGAAGTAACAAAGCAATCAAGCCTACTCATTCAAAGCAGAGGGCGTACGATAGGACTAGAGGCTAGGATATTTTTTAACATTAGGTTTTTGTATAGGACAATGATCCGAGAGTTCTAAAAGATTTAGGAGGGTTGTGAGTGAGCGACAATCTCTTATACGTTTTTGAGATTATGTTTAAGGAATTTGCGGTCGGTTTTACCGAATCTTTTCTCTCTTTGTAGTTGTTTCAACGTTGTTATTTTGGTTTTTTCTACGAGATTCATCTTTCTCGTTCTTGCTACTGTGCATACTATTGACGTATCTCACAAATTCTGATCCGATCCGAGGGCTATTGAGCATAAGAATAGGTAAAGTGTGTAATAGGAGGCCTGAGGCAATACTTGCCAAATACGGTGCAAAATATGCCACTCTTACTCATTTTCAAAAATGAACCCTTAGTTGCCTCTCCACTCCATGATTGACATTCCTCTTTAGTGGCTGGCGTGGCAGCCTTACCACTCCGCGAGCAGTGTGGTGGCGAGGTTCACAACCTTGGTTACGGGTTCAAAATCTCGGTAAATCATACTTTCGAAAATCCACATAGATAAGGGCTTTGAGCCGTCAGCGTCGATGGCCTTTGTCAAGGGTATGCTGTCAGCTTTGGAGCTACCAAGACTGGATAGTTCGCCGTGTGTCAGACCATTTTTCTGCCCTTGGATGTAGCCACCTGATGTTGGGTTGGGTGAAGTTGAACACTGATGGTGCGATCTCATCTCAAGTTTGCTTGGAGGGTGTAGGAGGAGCTGCTAGGCAATGATCAGGTTTCCCGGGCGCTTGGTGCAAATCGTACAAGGGAATTTCTGACCCACTTGTTAGTAGGGGTGGAAAGGGATCGGATACGATCGAATAGTCTCAAATACGAATACGAATCCATATTTTTAAAATGAATACGAATTCGAATATTCTCAAATACGGATACGAATATTCTCGAATACGAATATGGATATTTTCGAATACGGATTTTCTCGGATACGAATATCAGATAAAACGGATTCCTAGCGGTTTTGCTGATTTTTCATCGGTTACTGGTTTTAAACCGTCTAAATTCAAATTTTGAATAACAAAATTCGTACGGATTTTTCATGGGTTTTAGAAACGGATTGAATAGTCCCGAATACAAACACGGATATGAATAATCTCGAATATAAATGCAAATACGAATATTCTCAACTACGGATACGAATATTCTCGAATACGAATACGAACATTTTCGAATACGGATTTTGCTTACCATATTCGCGTTTTCTCGGATATGAATATCAGATAAAACGAATTATCCGTTACCGTTTTCCGCCCCTACTTGTTAGTGAATCCCTTGCTTTCCGAGACGGGAGTCGAATTTGTGCGCTTGAGGGGGTTTCAGGAGGTCACTGTTGAGACGGACTGCCAAGCTTTGGTGACACTTTGGGAGAGTCGAAAACGCAGCAGATCGAATATCTCACGCTTTCGGAAGAAGTTGACGAGCTTAGTTCTGGTTTTTCCCTCTTTTATTGTTCAGTTTGCACGTCACTGGGCAAATGTTGCACTTCACTGGTGTACTAAGTTCGCTTGTTCACAATAGAACCACAAGTTTGGTGTCCTAGTTTTCTTGTTCACAGCATTAGTGCCGTTTGTAACCAGAATTGCTCAAGTTAATGAAAGCTCATTGCTTCCCAAAAAAAACTAAACTAGAATAGAATAGTAGAATACCCTGCATATACAGGCGCAGTGCATAGGATAATTGAATTGGTAGTGTTCAATATTCCTAGGACACCGTACGTAATTAATAGAGCTGCAGGTATGTCTTATGAGTTATGGTTTGGTCCATGTAGTGGTGTGGGTGGTGCTGACACCTCCAGCAAATCTAACCATCCATTAATTAGGGGCATTACCGTCATTTAACTTCTTCCTGTTGTAGAGAATGAGTCAGGCACGAGGCGCACGCCGGTCACCGCCGCCACTGGCCTTGGCGCCTCGGACACGCCCGCCGCTCGGCTGCTCGTCGCCACGGCCATTCGCCGCTCAGCCTGCGCCTCACGGCCTACCGGCCGCCGACCTGCACCGCTATCGGTCCGCCGTGCCTCGTCCCGTGCGCCATCCGCCGCGCGCGCAGCCTGCAAGCCGCTGCGCGCTGCGAGCCGCCTCGTTGCGCCTCACCTATCGTCGTGCCGTGCCCAGTGCCGCCGCGCGCGTGCCTGAGCCACCCACGAAGCGAGTTCTTGTTTGGCTGCGCATTCTTCTCACCTGTCAAGCTCGGCGTGTTGTCGAGCAGCACTGACCCGTCACAACCTTGTAAAGTTTGCGGTCAATAGTTAGTCCACGAAAAGATGTTGTTTATCAATTGATCTGCTACACAAGGACGAAGACTTGGTTTGAAAAATTGTGCAGACTGCAGAGTGCACACCACTCTTTTTAACTGACTTGTGGGGCACCCGCTGTAAAGTAACAACACTAAACCCTACATACGAGTTCTCTTGCCCATTTCGCTAGCACCACCCCAGCACACCACTCACACGCACCGGAGGTGTTAAGGCCATGACAACCGTTGGATAGGCTACATTGAACGGCAGAGAACAACTGAATGTACCAAACCATTGAAGAAGAAAAGTTACTATTAGTGTCTAAAGAAAAGTTACTATTAGTGTCTTAGTTCAATTCATTGAAAATTGAAGATAACACAAGAATTAACATACTCTATGTGGGGATAATTTGAGCATGTACAATGCTATAAATAGCTGCCGTCTATATCACACATCTATGTTCATGTCATTTATAGACAACATTATAGTCAGATCCTACAATAAGTTGTCTACATAAGACCAACAATGATGTGGATCCACCTAGCAAGCTAGTTGAACCCCGTTGCTTTGGCCCTGATCTTTCACGATACGCCTTGTTGGATGCCCTCTCCAAGATAAGCCTTCTCCCACGCACACCGCAGCACGTGAACGAAGGGTAGAGAAACCGAAGTTTCAGCGAGTAGAATCCAACACCACAATTGGATTCAACACACCAAGAGCAATTCCTCGATGGAAATCTGATGCGGATCCACTAGCAAGCTAACTGAACCCCGTTGCTTTGGCCCTGATCTTTCACGATACGCCTTGTTGGATGCCCTCTCCAAGATAAGCCTTCTCCCACGCACACCGCAGCACGTGAACGAAGGGTAGATAAACCGAAGTTTCAGCAAGTAGAATCCAACACCACAATTGGATTCAACACACCAAGAGCAATTCCTCGATGGAAATCTCAAGAACACGCCAACAATGGCCACCAAACCATGGTGATTTTCTGGTTTCTATTTCTCAAATCATAGTCTAAGTTACAATGGGGCTAAGGCCTGGCCTTATATTGGTGCACAATGCACGGCCTTGATTACAACTCACGCACTACTTGGCCTAAGGCGAAACAAACTCCAATACGAACTAAAAGGAAATACCTAAACTGCTACCTCTGGATTCTCTCTTAATTTGCGATCTGACTATGAGGATTTCGTGGCTGGCACCTTGTCCATTATGTGGGGCTTCAAAATAGCTTTCCAACGAGTCCAAGAACGCCCAAATCGGACTCCGTTTGTGAAAGTTATGGACGTTTAGTATCGGTCTTGCCGGCTGTCCCAATCCGAGTCCGAATCGGTTTCAAATCTTTATATGTTTTGTTTTCTGGTTCAAGGGGCTTCCAAATCCGTTTGGAACCTGAAAAGGAATCCTTCTCAATCTTTAGAAAGTCATGGTGTGGTCGGATTTTACCCTTACTTGCATTGCAATACTCGAACTCTTTATGTTTTGCAAGTCTCGCACGCCTCTCCGGACAGCTCGTGCAGCATCCAATGAAATTGCCATAACTTTGTGTAGGAAGCTCCAAATCAAGTGCCGTTTGATTCGTTGGAAAATAGACTTCATTAGCTTTCCAAATATGTCTTTTGTGCACGTTAGAAACCTCAGAATTGGTATTCAAAGCTTCTTGAACATTGTGCACAGAACTGCAAGCACTAACCAAAGTTGTAGTGCTACTTGGTGCCACATCAAAATCTCAAGAACACGCCAACAATGGCCACCAAACCATGGTGATTTTCTGGTTTCTATTTCTCAAATCATAACCTCAGTTACAATGCGGCTAAGGCCCTGGCCTTATATTGGTGCACAATGCACGGTCTTGATTACAACTCACGCACTACTTGGCCTAAGGCCGAAACAAACTCCAATACGAACTAAAAAGGAAATACATAAACTGCTACCTCTGGTTTCTCTCTCAATTTACGACTTGACCGTGAGGATTCCGTGGCTGGCACCTCATCCATTGTGTGGGGCTTTAAAATAGCTTTCCAACGAGTCCAAGAACGCCCAAATCGGACTCTGTTTGTGAACGTTATGGACGTTTTAGTATCGGTCTTGCCAGCTGTCCCAATCCGAGTCCGAATCGGTTTCAAATCTTTATATGTTTTGTTTTCTTGTTCAAGGGGCTTCCAAATCCGTTTGGAATCTGGAAAGGAGTCCTTCTCAACCTTTAGAAAGCCATGGTGTGGTCGGATTTTATTCTTACTTGCATTGCAATACTCGAACTCTTTATGTTTGGCAAGTCTCGCGCGTCTCTCCGGACAGCTCGTGCAGCATCCAATGAAATTGCCATAACTGTGTGTAGGAAGCTCCAAATCAAGTGTTGTTTGATTCGTTGGAAAATAGACTTCATTAGCTTTCCAAATATGTCTCTTGTGCACATTAGAAATCTCAGAATTGGTATTCAAAGCTTCTTGAACATTATGCACGGAACTGCAAGTACTAACTAAAGTTGTAGTGCTACTTGGTGCCAAATCAAACAATCTTTTAATTCTTATAGAAAAATATTAGTTACAGATAATAACTCATATAATAGTGTTGTGTGCTATCTATAAGGGCCTTATGGACCATGTGTTGCATGCCGGACAACTTTTTCCTCTCTTTTTGTCCTCTTTCATCCACATCATAAAAAAAATTATATGGCAAGAATTATAGATAACTAATATCTTCCCATTGTCCATACCCTTAAGATCGCATCATAGTCGGACCATTCAATTGCTAAATGGTCGATCACAAAGTCAATCCTATGGAGTAAGGATAGCGAAATTAGCAGCTGACCATAGCAAAATCCAGGATGGCATTTATGATGCATATGTTTGGAGAGGTGCTTAGCAAAATAAAACTTGAAATGCTAACATAAATGTTAGTTTAAAGATTGTATTAAAGCAACTAATCACCCAAACTTGAAATTGTCTAGGTTTTAACAAAGTCTAAATAATTCCTCCCCAAAGTTAGGTTCATTTACATGCGAAAAGATAAATTAATCAACGAATTGGTATTGTGCTAAGATAGATCTCATCCTACAAATCAATACCGACCTTTTTACCTTCGCACCTGTCACATATTAGGATTAATGTAAAATAGCAAGCTCTAGTACTTGTTATAGATTGGTTGACTAGACCTAAACACCATATCCATGGCTGACTAGACCCAAACACCATGTCCAAGTCAAACAACTGCCAAGTTTATAACGTTTCATCAATTAATTAACATGATAACAATAGACTAATCATGGAAAAAAAGTACCACAACAACTTAAATTGAAACATTGTCCATAGGAAGATCCTTGGAACCCGGGGAAAGTTCAGCCTTATATATATTGGCTTCTATAATCTACTTTTTTTTATAGTAAATAGCTTTTCTATACTACCTAGCTTTCAAACAATGTGTCTTTTCAAGGTGGAGTCTACTAGTCGAGAGAAGTACACACTGTAGTGACTTCGTTTATATCGATCAAAATCACACACGAGTTTCTCTCTTCCCGTATGGCTCTCTACAATCTGTTACTATTGATAAGCTAAAGCCAAAAGCCATCAACAAAAGCCAATATGAACAAGCCGGAAGTTACCCCTACTAGACTGGTGGACATCGTGGAAGAAGTGATGAAATGATAGGGTGAAGCAATGCCGATCCCCTCTTTGGAGCGGGTCAAAGGGAGCGCCGACCGGCGCTTTGGGTGGCACTGCTCGATGCTATGACAAGCACGGTCCGGCACCTGCTCTCAATTCCGCATCTCGGCTTGGAGAGATGGCAGTGTTCTTGGATGATCTGCAAATCAGTACTTTGGAAATCGCAATACTGAATATTACTATGTTGAAGATTAAAACAGCCTCTGGCTTTTGGTTTTAAATGGAGTGGTTTTTATAAGCCGTTTGTAGAAGTAACGGAAGGAGTCACCTTGAACAGAATGGTTTCTCAACGCAAGTGTTCCTTACTTTATCAATCTTTCTCATAATCAGTCAAAAGCCACAACCAAAAGCTAAAAGTCAGCTAAAAGTCAAAAGCCTTTGTGATCCCAACATCAAGAGGATCTCTTAACACGGCCCGATTGAGGGTAATCAACATGCTTCTGATGGAAGTAATGTTCCACAATCAGAAAAGAATCACTATTTTTCTCATAAGAGTGCCAATTATCGTACCATCAGGAGAAACATGCTCATCCATGTTCCCTTCGGAATCGCTGGCTCCTTTCAGCCCACACGTTAGCTTACCCATTCTGGCCAGCAACCCAATTGAATTTGAGCTGAGCTGGATTGGTGATCCTCTTATAAGCTTTTGTATGCGGTCATAAAAAAAATTCGCCTTTGTTCTGTTACGTAATCGCTCTTGTAAGTGGTAACCCCTTTTGTAATCGTTGATGAAGTCCATGTAATTTGATGTAATTTCTTCTTACATGAGTAAAATTCACTTTTTGATCCATTGACACTTGTTTTTTCCTTGGCTCTTTCTTTTCGTATCAAATATCTGTTCAGGGTCAATTGATTATGTTACAACCGGCCTTGACAGCACATTGTAGCGATTTCAGTTCTAAGCATTGACCCAAATACTCAGGTGTGCTTCTTTAGGTATTTACCATGATCGCTCTCTGAAACCCTCTAAGCATATTCAATTAACTAGAAGATAGTAAAATAGCGAATGCCCCGCAACCAAATCCTGAAACGGCAACGATCACGGGCAAAACAAAGCGCATGGATTCACGGCATCCCGGCCTAGTAAAACATGACACTCCTTTGTTTACTACAGTTGCTGCCATATTCGGCACCACACATCATCCAACCATGCATCTTCCTCTCATGGTCCAGCTCTTCTTATTCAGTTTACCAGGTAGGGTACTCGTACAAACTGCATCCTGTTGTATGTGTCCTCATGCACGAAGACCGGCTGGGTGCTCACCGGTACAGGAGCTGGTGTCGGTGCCGGCGCTGGCGCTGGCGGTGGAAACTGCGGCTGCCCCATCGCAATGTAGCCTCCTCCTCCGAAGTCGTCCTGCATCTGGTGCTCTCCGACTGGGAGGATCCCCTTCATCGGCCGCAGGGCGAGGTAGTAGGCCATGGCGAGGAAGTTGCTGGTGAGGACCAGCACCGCGCCGCTGGAGAAGATGCCGTCGCTGGCGACCTCGCAGAAGGAGGCGAGGTAGGTGGAGCTTGCGCCTACCTCGTTCGACCCTTGGTCGTTCAGGAACGCGCCGTGGAGCAGCAGCAGGCTGGCAGGTACGAAGGTCACCCTGCACACGGCGATCGAAGGGGATGAAATGAACGGCCATTTCCGTTTCTTTTATTTTTCCTTCCTCGTATGAGAATCAAATGAACGACAGTTTAATGGGCCGATATTGCAACCAGGGTTCATCATTTCGTCCGAAATTTCACGAAAAGATCAAAATTTCGCCCCTTTAGGTACCCTCCAAAACAAGTTTGATTCGGCCAAAATTTGACCGAATTTGGCCCTATTTGAAATTTATTCAAAATTTAATCCAAGATTCGGTTAAATTTTGTCAAAATTCAAATGATATTTGAAAATGTTGTCCGAATTTTTGAATGAAATGAACAAAATTTCGTTCTTTCATTCCTCTCGGTGACCTCCGAAAATTTTCTCAAACCAAATGATTTAACCCTGATTGCAACTTGAATTAACTAATCCAATGGGCAACAGTTTCTAATCTAACTGAAGACTGGCGCTGATGAGTACACCTCTTTGAGAAAATTTTACCACTCTTAAAGCAAAATAGCTAGTGCTAGGTGATGACAAATCTGTACCAACATCAAACTGAAGGTAAGATATAGATATAGAATTGAATATTAGGTGAGTAAAAAGACAGTGATATCAAAATTTCCAAGCATACATGAGGTTACCAGGAAACAACGTAGCAGATTAGCCCTATTATCCAATTGGAGTCAGAATGATTACGCCGCCTTTTGCAACACATGCAACCAGCCGCTGCATAAATTCCTATATGAGCGAACATAAAAAAGAGAGTGGAAAGCATCCCCAGAAGTGAAGCTGGAGTGCTTGGGTACAGACATTGACCATCCTCCGTTCTCACTAGTCCAGAAGCCTGCATGCATGACAAGTGCACAATGAATGCTTGTAACATATTAAATTAAAAAGCATCTAAATAACTGATACAGGTAAAAAGCAATATTAGTTCGCACTTAGAACATTTTGAAAATGCTGAAATGAAATTTTACTGCATTTCAAATAATCAGAGTGCTTAAGTCTACATATATCAGAAGGAAGTAAAGAATAAGGAAATATATCAAATGAGAGCTAATGTCCCATTTTGAACATACTAAGCTATATGATTTTTCAACAATAAAAAAGGAGCAAAAGTGTTTACAAAGCATTCACATTCCAGTACTTACTCACTGCTAGCTCCAACAACATATGGCACATCCTGAACAAGATCGATGGGAACTATAGAAAATTTAGCTATGAGAGATAATTTGCCTTGTGATATTTGTACCATACATAGGAAAGATTTTTTAGGAGGGTTTAATTGAAAAGAAGCACAAAATGTTAGAAATACTCTTCCTGTGAGGTGCTTTTATGCTTTCCTCAATAGTGATTTCCACAATTTTAAAGCGTAATGAATAGTTGATAGTAGAGATACAAACGGATCGAATACGGACGGATAATGCTTTTACCATATTTGTTTTCATTTTTTTTCTCGGATGCGGATACGAATACGAATACCTCGGATACGAATACAAATACGAATAATATCGAATACAAATATGGAGCGAATAAGAATCAAAACGAATACGATCACGAATATTTATCGGAACATGAAAACCCCTTAAACTATACATCCAAAATCAATGAAAACATATAAATAGTTTATCTTGTCAAAACATCAACGAAATTTAAACAAGCATAAGTATTTTTATCCACAATAGTCATACTATTGTACAGATTTTAAATCTTCAAATGGCAGTTAATTTTTTCTAAAGTCCTAAATAATTATTAATGGATTTCTACCATTTACATGTGACTAATAAATTAATTAAGAATTTAAATTTGCATTAGAATGATTTAAATGGCAGTACATCAATTTAATCAATACAAAATTTAATCTACCGACAATACTAAATTTATTTTTAATAAATATAAATATTTGTTAGTGGGCTGGTGGCAGGGGAGATGAGAGAGGCTAGCTTGGGCTGGGCAATGTTGGGCTGAAATCTCAGATATCCGGATCCGTATTATCCGAATAATCCGTATTCGTATTTGTATTTGCCAGATATCAGGCCTACTGTATTCGTATTTGTTTTCAACAAAAAAATCTGTATTTGTTTTCGATCCGAGAATTATCCAAAAAAAATCCGATCCGAAACAATCCGTATTCGTTTTCATTCGGATCGATCGGAAACTATCCGATCCGTTTTCACCCCTAGTTGATAGATGTTACTTAGCTCTTCATTTGCTTTGAGATTAGTTCTACTCTTATTAGAGAGGAAAGTATTGAAACACTAGTTTTCCTATAATTCCAAAGTATGCATGGTTTAGTATCATATTACACAGACAAAGTGGAAGAGACCAATTTATAAGGTGGAATTCTTATCACTTCTTAAACACATGTGACACATTTGATGGAAATGGTATGAGGAGGGCTTTGGCTAAATACATGAGCGCGCACGTGTGTGTATTTGCGTATTTTCATGTGAAAAATCGTGTGACTTGTGACTTGCAACCAAGTCCACCTAAGGTGGGTTCTTTTGGGTTGTAACATATTGTTGAATATTTTGAATTATAGACTATTTGTGAAAGGCAGTACGCAGAAAGAAATAATCCCATGTGATTTTGGCTAGTATAACTAAACTCGGTACAGTTTCTACTACAATCTATCTATAGACTCTACCTTGAAAAATTGCACCATTTAAAAGCTAGTTAATGTAGCAAACATAAGCCAAAGCATAAACTAAGTCAAAACAAACCCACCCTTTATGTTTGCTAAACCATGCATATCTCTCTCTATTTAAATGCGAATTCAAATGTCTGAATTAATTTGGTTAATGAAGTCTGTTACTGGATTAATTCGATTTAATTGAATTAATGATGTTAGTTGCTGTAAACGTTTATAAAAGACCTGGAGACACACAGACTAAGGTGACTAAAAAATCATTCTTCCTCTAGTTTCTCTTTTATTGATCTGTGTTGTGCGACCTAACCTTGCTGGTCTTTTTTCTTGGCATGCACCTGGAAGGAAGGAGAGTGGCTATCTTTGAGCCATTGCCGCAGTGATTACCTGCACAGGGCGCAATAAGATTTTTGGGCAGCACATTTGCGTGACCACTCCTACTTTCTTCATCTACGTTCTGCACTGTAATGAGTCTACACTGCTTTCTGTTCTTTATTAAGCCTAACAGTAAGTCATTTGTACGATCAATCGATTTTGATTCTGTATTTTTTTCTGTGTATTTTGTAAAGTATAATAAGTAGCCTGCTATTAATTATGAGTTTTGCATCACTAGTCTTTTACTATATTTATCTCCTAGTAAAATTTAGAATTAAAACATTATCCACATTTTTAATACAAAATACACTTGGGTTATGTGCAAAGAGAAGAGTTCAGATGCCATGTTGTTCTCAACAACGGATGGGTGATTAAGTCGTGCGGCGGATCTAGGAAATACTTCTGGCAGGGCACCGCCTGATAAAATTTGGACAACTAGGATCTCTCTCTCTCTCTCTCTCTCTCTCTCTCTCTCTATATATATATATATATATATATATATATATATATATATATATATATATATATATATATATATATATATATATATATATATATATATATATATATATATATATATATATATATGCAATTTCTAGATTTGGAGCAGCTGATGCTTCACCCTTTGCTTGAGGAGTATTAAGGAGAAAATAGATTGTGTAAAAAGAGAAGTGTGTGATAAACTTGCATAGAAAACATAGAATCGCGTCTATATTGTGAAAGAAAGAAGACAACCAAAGTGACATATAGCGCGAAACATAGCAAGCATTACGCTGTATATATACCTGGATTTTAGTAATCTCAGCAGCGAAGGCAAGTCCAGCAGAGAGGAGGCTAAGGAAGCTCACGACTAGACACACCACCACTGCCTTCCTCTCCATCACTTTCTTCCTTATTTCTTTGTATGGATCTGTAAAACCCAGCGTCCTTAGTGTTCTCGCTTGTGCTTGCGGTAGTCTTCCAGAGAGGTTGACGATCGATCAAGTAAAAAGCCACGGGAGAAGGAAGGAACAAGGGGCGTCTTGTGTTGGTATATACGTCTTTTCCTGCAAGTCCGTTACAAAAGAATTGTGCCACCTTTGTTCGCTTTCCAGTATTTTCACATGATCGGCGAGAATAGCTATATGGAAAACGTGCACCGGTCAACAAATTTTGGTGCATGCTATCCTCCCGGCTGGGTCACGCACGCATGCATTTGCTCCCGTTGTCTCACCTCTCAACGTCCTCTTCTGTACTAATATAAAAAGCACAAATTTAATTAAACCATTTGTCACTCAACCACATTACTACATTTCTTTCTTGATCGTTAGATCAACATAATCTAGTGGCTGATATTGCAAGTTGGTCCTGTCATCTGAATATCTACACCGTTTACTTAGTTCATCTAATGTCCATGATTGCAAGTTGGTCTTGCCAATCCCGTCGCACGTCGCGCCCACTCACCCCCTCGGCAATCATGCCCCCGCATCACGCCCGCAATCCATCGGTACCGCCCCTCATGCCCGTAATATTCCCATCGGTGCCGCCCCAATGCTCCCCCGCTCGTGATGCCCCCCACTCCGCCCCACCCTCATGCTCCACCGCTCCACCCCTGAGCCGCTGCTTCTCCCCTCCGCCGTTTCATCCCCTCCGCTCCCACGCTGCTGCTCCTTCCCCCGCTGCTTTGGCCCCCCCTCTATTCCTGCTTCGCCGCTGCACTAATATAAAAAACACAAATTTAATTAAACCATTTATCACTCAACCACATTACTACCTTCCTCTGTTGATCGTTAGATCAACATAATCCAGTGGCTGATATTGCAAGTTAGTCCTCCATCTGAATATCTACACCATTTATTTAGTTCATCTAACGTCCACGATTGCAAGTTGGTCCTACCAATCCTGCCGCACGTCGCGCCCACCCACCCCCTCGGCAATCACGTCCCCACATCATGCCCACAATCCATCGGTGCCGCCCCTTATGCCTGTAATATATCCATCAGTGCCGCCCCAATGCTCCCTCGCTCATGATGCCCCCCACTCCGCCCCATCCCCATGCTCCACCGCTCCGCCCCTGAGCCACTACTCCTCCCCTCTGCCGCTCCTCTCCCTCTGCCGCTCCGCCCCCTCCGCTCCCACGCTGCCGCTCCTTCCCCGCCGCCCGGCCCTCTACTCCCGCCTCCGCGCGCTGCCACCCCCCCCTCCCTCCTCCGCCTCTCGCTTCACCCCTCCACCTCGCTGCTCCGCCCCCTTCGCTCTTGCTCCACCCCATGCTCCGCTATCCTTCGCCCCCTACTCCCAGAGACGGAACTGGGGGGCCAGTAGGGGCCACGGCCCCCCCTATGCCGCAAAAATTTTTAGACCCCCTCGGGCCTCGGCGCCCAGCCCAACAACGAAGCGCGGAAGGAGAAAGGTCACGATACGAAGCATCTCGATCGCGTGATTGCGCCCGGCGGCCGGCGTCCATCGGCAATTCGGCATTGCGACGGCGATTCATCGGCACCGCGCGCGGCGCCCATCGGCAAATTGCGGCGGGGTAGCTTGCCGTCTCGCCGCTCCGTCGCCGCACTCGGCCGGGCGCAGTGATCGTGGCACCGTGACGATCCGATCAGTACGCCACCGCCGGAAGGAGAATGTCCGAAAAAGGCCTTGCCTGTGTGAACTTGATCAATTAGTCCGATTTCTATTTTTAATTGATAATTTGCAATGATCATCCGTGTAAATTTTTGATTTTGTATCATTGTATGCATATTCAGTAGGAAATAATGCCCCTAAAAGGACAATTGATTCTTTTTCAAGAAGGTAGATAGATATGGTGATGGACAATTGGAGCAAAATAACTCTCCAAATGGTCGCGAAGAAGCCCCAACTCAAGAACAGAGGACTGCAGAAGAAGCACCAAGACACCCGGCACCAAAAGTTCAAAGGGTTAATGCTGAAATTGCGATGCCGCTTTGATAGTTGAACGAGATCCGGCTTACGTCGGCAAATTTGGGAGTATCCTGCTAATGAAAGAGATCAAGTTCGCAAAGTATACATTATGCATGGCCCTTATCAATTTCACATGGACACATATCCGCTTCGGTCCAAAGAAACCATCCACGCAGTTTCAATCTCACTGTTCATCTGCTTTCCTTGGTTAGAATATTCACCGCAAAAGATGCAGACCTTTTGTTTTCCTTGCTTTCTATTTTCTAAGAAGCCATCGGAAAGGCAGGTCTCGATACATTTATAGTGAAAGGATTTAATAATTGGAAAAAGTGAATGATGGTGCTAACTGCTCATTCTTGGTTCACATGGGAAATGATAGTAAATCTGCTCATAATTTTAATATGAAGTGTTATGATAATCAAGAATACAATAGGCCATATTGAGCATGTGCTGCAGAAACAAACACAGGAAGATATCAAGAAGAATCGGTTGCGTCTTGGGACATCTATTGATGCAGTTCGATACTTAGCTTTTCAAGGGCAATCTTTTCGAGGACGTGATGAATCAGCTACTTCAAAGAACCAAGGTAATTTTCGTGAAATGGTGAAACTTCTAGCTTCATATAACGAAGAGGTCAATGCAATTGTCCTAGATAATGCTCCACAAAATGCCAAATATACTTCACCAAAAATTCAAAAGGAAATTTTGGATGTTATGGCTACTAAAGTGCAATCGGCAATTCATCGTGAAATTGGTGATTCTAAATTTTGCTTGATTGTTGATGAGTCTAGAGATGAGTCAAAAAGAGAACAAATGGCAGTTGTTGTTCGTTTTGTTGACAAAGAGGGTTTCATTCAGGAACGGTTTCTTGATCTTGTCCATGTTCATGATACATCATCAGCCACTCTTCACCAAGAATTATGCACTGTCTTATCATATCATAATCTAGATGTGCAAAATATTCGTGGACAAGGATATGATGGTGCTAGTAACATGCGTGGAGAGTGGAATGGACTGCAGGCCAAATTCAGAGAAGATTGCCCTTATGCATATTATGTGCATTGCTTTGCTCATCAATTACAATTAGCTCTTGTTGCTGCATCTAAAGAAGTATATGAGGTTGAAAACTTTTTTGATCATCTTTCTTTATTGTCAATACCGTTGTTTCTTCCAAGAAGAGAAATGATGATCTGCATGCTAATCAAGTAGCTGAAATGGAACGTCTTATTGAACTTGGTGACTTAGAAACTGCAAGTGGAGCAAACCAAGTTGGAACATTAAGGAGGTCTGGTGACACTAGGTGGAGCTCCCATTATGATTCTGTTTGTAGCCTTTTGAGAGCATACAAAGCTACTTATTTAGTACTTAAAGATATTGCTACTTCTAAAGGTCCGGGAAGTACTGCTTCAGTACGAGGGAAGGCTGCTGGTGCTGTTAGATTGATGATGTCATTTGACTTTGTATTTATTTTACATCTAATGAAAGAGTTGATGGGAATAATGAGATCTTCTTTGCGTAAAGTTACAACGAAATCTCAAGATATTGTAAATGCTATGGATGATGTTGGCACCACAAAAGATTGATTCGAATCTAAGAGATCATGGTTGGAGCAAACTTCTCAAGAAGTGACATCTTTTGTACTAAACAAGGCATTACTGCTCCGATATGAATGGGTTCTATGCTGATTATATTCGATCTCGTTCAAGTAGTGAGACAACAGATTGAGCATCACTACAGATATGATGTTTTCATAGTTGCGCTTGATCAAGAAATGCAAGAGCTAAATTCTAGGTTCAAGTGAACAAGCAACTGAGCTCCTCATTTTGTGTACTAGTTTGGATCCTAAAGATTCATTCAGTTCATTCAAGATTGATGATGTGTGTACTTTAGCTTCAAAGTTTTATCCCGCCGACTTTTCAGATCAAGAAATAGTTAAATTGAGATGCCAATTACAACATTATGAGCTTGATGTGCCTACCCATCCGAAGTTTCAGGATTTAACAAGTGTAGGTGATCTTTGTCGTCGGCTTGTAGAAACAAAAATCGTGAGGACTATTATTTGATTGATGTGTATACTATTTTCCTATTCCCTACTATTTATGCATTTTGTTTTTGTAGAAATAACAAGATGCATTCTCCTTTCCTTTTGATTTCTAGGTTAATTCGACTTGTCCTTACTCTTCCGGTTTCAACTGCAACATCAGAACGAGCATTTTCTGCAATGAAGCTTGTCAAGACAAGACTTCGAAATAAAATGGAAGATGCATTTTTGAGAGATTGTTTGGTAATCTATACTGAGAAGGAACTGGCAATACAATTCACAACGGATGCCATTATTGATGATTTCTATGCCATGAAGACGCGCAAAGTGAGGCTCAAATGAAAAAAAGAAGTAAGTTTCTTTTATCCTCTTTTACTAAAGAGTCAGTTCTATGTGTTGTCACAATAAAAACTATGATTATATGGATATTTATATTTCATATATATACACTTTGCCGATCCTTGTGGTTTGTCTGGCCACACTGGCCCCCCCCCCTTTCTCACTTTGCTGGTTCCGTCACTGCCTACTCCACCATACCGCCGACTCTATGCTCCACCCCACTCGGCTCCCGCTACCATTGTCAAAATCTTCGACCGTAGTCAGGGTCGAAATCTTTGACCGCTGCTGTTGTCGAAATCTTTGATTATAGCCGGCGTCGAAATCTTCGATTGTATCTGGTGTTGAAATCTTTGACCACACCCTCCAGCCCAATGCCGCCCATGACCCACTATGCTGGCACAACACATTCATGCCTCAATGAACACGAGGTCCGTGATTTTCTCCCCCATCTTCTTGAATTTAGTTGATTATGGAAAATAAACTCGACCATGGCTCTTTGACCACGGTACTTTGACCATGACGCCTCGATCACAGCACTTTAACCATGGCGCCTCAATCCCGGGACTTCGACCACGGCGCCTTGACCATGGGACGTCGACCACGGCACCTTGACCACGGGGCTTCGACAATGGTGCCTCGACTATGGGGCTTTGACCATAGCGCCTCGACCATGGTACTTCAACCACGCATCTTCAACCACTGGACTTCGACCACAGGTCTTCGACCACAGCGCCTCGACCAGGGCGCGTTGACCATGGTCCTAAACCATGGTGCCTCGACCACGTCGGTGATGGGTTCTCGACCATGACTCTTGGACCACGGCATCTCAACCACAGCTTTTACTGCATCTCCGGTCGTACCATTCGCACAACACTGGTACTACCGATCTTCGACTACGCAAGTCTTCTGAGCAGCAACTAGGTACTGTACCTTACGACTACTGACCTATTACTGTAGCTACAATTATCAACCAAGGACTATTGACCGGTTCATTGCAGCTATGACCACACACACAGATCTGACCAAGTCTATGACCACACACAGACATGACCAAGTTGACTCCTTATGACTTCAAGTCTTTCGACCATGGCGTTTCAACTACGACACCTCGACCACAGGACTTCTTCCATGGCGCCTAGACCATGGCACTTCGACCACCGCTCTTTGACCATGGCACTTCGAGCGCCCCATTGACCATGGCTTCTGACCACACCTCTTTGACAGCTTCTTCGACTAGGGCTTCTTAACCATGGCACTTCGACCGTATCTCCAACTACGACTTCTCGACCATGGCACTTCGACCATAACTACGACCACGACGTCTCGACAATGGCACTTCGACAGCTTCTCTGACCATGGCACTTAGACTATGGCACCTCGTCCATGGATCGTCAACCATGACACTTTGACCATGACGCCTCGACAACGATCCTTCGACCGCTTCTCTGACCACAGTACTACGACTGCTTCTCGACCACAGTTCAACCACGGTGCATTGACCACGACTCCTCGACCATGGGACTGGGACCACGGCACCTTGACCACAACACTTCGACTGCTTCTCCAACCATGGCACTTCGACCCCGTCGCGTCGACCATAGCACTTCGACCACTTCTCGACCACGGTCCTTCGACCATGGTGGGACCACGACGCGTTGACCACGGCACTTCGACCGCTTCTTGACCACGGTCCTTCGACCACGCCGTGTCGACCACGGCGTTGGGACCATGGTGAGTCGACTGCTTCTCCGACCATGGCACTTTGATGCTTCTCCAAACGCGGCACTTTGACTACTTCTCGACCATGACGCGTCGACCACGGGACTTCGACCACGGCTCGTCGACCATGGGACTGGGACCATAGCGCCTCGATCACAATGCTTCGACAATAGCACTTCAACCACTTCTTCGACCACGGCACTTTGACCCCATTGCGTCAACCATGGCACTTCGACCGCTTCTCGACCACAGTCCTTCGGCCATGGTGGGACCACCGTGCCTTGACCGCTTCTCTGACCATGGTACTTCAACTACTTCTTGACCATGGTCCTTCAACCATGGCGCGTCGATGACGGCGCTAGGACCACGGCGCGTTGACCGCTTCTTTGACCATCGTCCTTCGACCGCTTCTTTGATCATGGTCCTTTGACTGCTTCTCGGACCACGGCACTTCGACCGCTTCTCGACCATGGCACTTCGACTGCTTCTCGATCATGGCACTTCAATCACTTCTCTGACCATGGGATTTTGACCATGATGCGTCGACCATGGGACTTCGACCACGGCTCCTTGACCATGGGACTAGAACCACGATGCCTCGATCATGGCGCTTTGATCATAGCACTTTGACCACGGCACTTCGACCACTTCTTTGACCAGAATCCTTCGACCGCTTCTCCGACCGCGGCACTTCGACTGCTTCTCGACCACGACACTTCGACCGGTTCACCGACCATGGGACTTCAACCACAACTCCTTGACCACAGGACTGGGACCACGGTGCCTTGACTATGGCATTTTGACCATGCCACTTTGACCGCAACTCTGACAACGGCTTCTCAACCATGGAACTTCAACTGCCACTCCGCCCACGGCTTTTCAACCACATCACTTCGACCGCAACTTGGACCAGAGCTTCTTGACCACAACACTTCGACCGCTTCTTCAGTAGCGTCGCTCACACAAAGCGGTACTACTGGTCTTCGAGCACCGACCAAGTACTGTAGATTATGAGTACTGACTGCGACTGCTATAAGTTATAACTAGTTCACTATAGCTACGACTCCTACGCAGCTCGACTCACAACCTCGACCGGTTCACTATAGCTGCAACCAGTTTACTGACTCCAACGTCTTTGACTACACAATACTCGAACACACGAGTACTCGACACACGATCACATAGTATTTCGACCACGGCTTCGACCACGACGCTTCAACCATGGCACTTCGACCCCGGCGCTTTGACTACAACTAGGTAGGTGTCCGCGCGGGGGCCAAAGGGGAATCTTGTGGGAGAGGGGAGCAAAAGGGAAATTTTTTTGCCACAGGGGCCAAAAATGACCACGCTTCATCAGGGGGTCCAGTTCTTTGACCTCCGGTCTAGCATGGCTATCCTATTCATTCAAGAATGTAATAGAATTTATTGACTGTCTATCATAAGGTGTCCCTGACTACATGACTCATGATAAATTCAGTCATGAGGTATAGAGCAAAATTTATATTTTATTTTTAAATATATAATCAATGCTTTTAACGTAAATTCGACGTGCATGCTTACTACTATCACTAAAGCAATCATTCCACCAAAACCTGCCAAAACCACACCAGTTGCATGCACATCTGCGCATCATCATCCTGCTTCTGGTCCCATTATAAAATAAAATATATTATGCTATCGTCCTTTACTTATTCTTCCACTGCAAACATTAAAGAAGAAAATAAATCAAAATAAACTGCAATCCCTGTTGATATTATATATTTTCGTTGGTCTGCGTCTTTCTTTGTTGCTCTTCACGGCCAGAAATGTCTAGGCTCTAGACCCATGGAGATCGTTTGTCCCTTCAATTTTGTTCATAGATAATATTAACTGTCCATAAAATAATTTTTCCTTTTTTTTTTTGGGATTACTGGTAGGTGCATCCTCAGATGGTTCCACTTGGTCGACCTACAAGTCTAGTTTTGAAGCCGTCCCCAAATTTGAGGGATAAATGAAATCTTGAAAAGCTTAACGCAAAATTGCACCCCTAGCATAACGTGAGTGAAAAATAAAAGACTTTCACCAAAATTAGAAAAGAATGCTATGAATTAAAGTCGTGGGCAAATAGCTCGAGTGCAAACTGCAAAGAAAATTTACAGCACATTTTAAATGATTTTTCTGCACAAAGTATTCCTAAACTATATTATAGCACCAGAAAAGAGAAATGCAGATATAATTTTATCAGAAAATGGTCAACACTTCCAACTAAATCTGACAAAATTTACAACTTAAAAAATGCATGTGGAATAGAAAGTATGCATTTATAACAGGCAATTGCAGTGTAAATCTATGACTATGTGCAAATAATAATAACCATGCAACCAATTAATATATACAGAATAGGTACTTCAAACTACAAAAGAATCAAGATGCAAAAAAAAAAGAAAAAAGAATGAGCTTCCATCACACAGAGAATGTGGCTACATCTCTAAAAATTCTCTCACAACTAGTTTATGAAAAATCAAATTACAAGTACAGACATGGAAGTTATTATTCACTAAAGATTTATTTTCTTCTCCTATTTAATTTCATGATTAAAATTGAAAATTTAAGTGGGAGTATAATCATATATGTATTGTGACGGGGTGTATACATCATGGCTACAAGCGACGTATGTCATGTATGCTAGTAACAAACTAGTTTTTAAGGAAAATAGTAGCGGATCACCCTACAATGTATATACAAAAATAGAGGATATAGCCAATGCTATGTACAGAGCCTTTGGCATGCTCCTCGGGTAATGGTAAACAGGGAGTCACTCTTAGGGTGTCTCCAACAGCTGGCTATTTAGTTAGCTAGATCTGATGTGGCAAGGAAAAAGTAGGAGAGAGAGTAGTCACTAGCGACGAACAAATAGCTGATCTATTTCACGTAGTCCAAGAATATGAGAGAGGAGCATGTGGGTCCAACAGTATAAAATAATCTTTGCTTTTGTCTCTCACCTCCACGTCAGCTGACTATATAGCTAGTACTAGCTATTACCATTGGAGATGCCCTTAGAGCAAGTACAATAATGGTCTTATAGCCAAATTAGTGAGCATTTTTGCTGATATGGAGGAGAGAGATGAGAGCTTGGCTCTCATGCAAGTAAGAAGCTGGGCACGGGAGCCTATGTAGTGGTGAGCCTAGATAATAAATGTATGTGAGGAGGAATAGGAAAGAGAATGTGAGACATGGTACCACATAATAATAAAAAATCTTTTGTAGACAAATTATTGTATAACTTGGCTTTTATAACTTGACTTATAACCAAACACTTGACTCTATTATTGGACTTGCTCTTAATAGGGGACATGGTTGTGCCGACAATACGGAGGAATCTACCCCACAAACAGGAGAGCACGTCAAACAAGATGAAGCCATATAGACAAGGACTTATAAAAAGAGTAAATTTAACTACACATATGTTATCAAAACTATAAAAAAACTATATGCTATACATAACTGCACATTTTTGTACACTAGCAGGTGGGTCTGACCAGTGGCAAAGCCAGGATGAAATTAGAGGGGAGGCTCGATGAACTAAGCTATTTTTTGATAAATTGAGACAAACATAACAAATTAAGCTTATACAATCCAAATTCATACATAAATAGAAGAGAAACAAATAAAAAAACAAATACAATAAAGATACCTCATATAGGGTAACCGGTACCAGCGGAGGGTGGGCTCGAGCCCTACGAAGCCTCACTGGTGGCTACGCCCCTGGGTCTGACATGTCAATCACAATGACAAGTGCGCTCAGTTGGACTTATTTTTTGTGGCTTATGGCTAAATTTTCACTGTAACTAGCTAAAATTACACTATAGCTGATGATTGCTTATTTGACATAATTAAATTTAAAAAATTTTAAAAATAGAAAAAAACAAATTAGCCCAGTACGTATAATGCAAACAAATACGGGGAAAACCGGCAAAAAGCTCAAAAAATCCGAAAAATAAAAAAAAGATGAAATTTAGGAATAGTGAAAAATAAGCCGAAAGCCCAGAAGTCTAAGCCCAAACGAGTGGGGCATTGAGAATCGGTGGAAGTGTAGGTTATGGAAACATTTGTCCAAAGTACTTGTAGATCAGCAAAATTCAATTTGAAAGTTCTAGTCCCTTGATTACTATGTGAAAATACTTGCAGTTTTAAGAAATTTACACTTAAAATTATGTCTCTTAAGTCTTGACATCATATAACTTCATGAATACTCGCAACTACATAGAAAATCTACAATAATAGCCAAAAAAAATAGATAAGAGAGCCATGAGTAAGCTGAAGAGGGCTGGTGAATCCTACCTACACCCAAATTGGAGGGGAGGGAGATAAAAAGAACGTACATGCATACACGTGAAAAGGGGAGAGAGCAATCCACATTTGTGCATCTTTGGTGGCCATTTGACTATTTTATTAGCATAAATATGGACTACGATTTTTTTACAGGAGAAAAGGGAATAATATTTTAGTCGTACTGCTTAAACGCTCAGTAATAATGTTCTATGTTGGGTCTCAAAATAAAATGCTCAGTACTTGTGACAGACATACTAGAGGGAAGGAGATACAATTCTAATGTGTACCAAAATTTGGCGTTACCGAAAATTTAGGTAATATTTGGATGGGGTTGATAATCATATATTTGTCGTCCATGAGTTAGTCAAAATTAGACAGCAAAATGAATTAGGAAGACTATGGAAACAAAACATTAGCAACATTTTGGCAGCAAACCAAATAAATGCTAAATTCGGTGGATGCCAAAAAAATTTGGCAGCCATAGCGCAGGCTACAAACAAAATGCAACCATACATACAAAGGGGATAAAAACATAGAAATCCTAAACTCCTGCTCACCTCTGGCACCTCCCAGTTCCCATGGATACCGACACATACCATATTTGATCGCATGACAATCCGAACTCTGCATATTTGCAGCCTCATCCTAGAAAATTTGGTCAGTGGGCCTAGAGTGCGCCCCGAACAATTTCTATAATATAGAATAGAATTTCAGAAATGAGATGTATTTCAATTGTTCAGACATGGTCAAATTAATTCATCCAACCAAGTTCAAATCCTAAGAAAATTTTGGATGAGAGTGGATTTTTTTCCAGGAATGTTCATGGTTTATTGCAAATTTGAACTAAATCCTGAAAGTCCCTCACCCTTTCAATCCCAGATTTGAAGGCCTAAAACAGCACCAGCTTCTCCCTAAGAGCAACTCCAGCAGGAGCCCTCAAATTAGAGTCCCTACTTTTGATTTGAGGGCTCCTCCTATTTTTGAGGGCTTGATTTTTTTTGCATCTACTCCAGCAGCAGCTTTCAAATCAGGGCCCTCAAATTCATCCTAATAGACAACGCCATGTGGGACACACTCATCATCCTAAACCAAAATTTGAGGGTGAGGACAAAACACAGTCCAACAGGTCCTACTCGTGCCCTCAAAGTAGGGGCCTCCTCCGTGGTCCCTGTGAATGAGGGCTTGAGGGTGAATTTGAGGGCCTCCTACTTTTGAGGGCCAGTAGGGACCTCGCTGGACTGTGTTTTGTCCTCAGCCCTCAATTTTTAGTTTAGGGGCTTGTTTAGGGGCTCTGCTGGAGTTGCTCTAACTCCTGAAGGAGGGTAGGCAACAAGCTGAGAGCTCAAGTTATGCCAATATAAAAACCCTAAATCCCAAAGAGTATAAGGTAACAACTGTCGGTTAACCGTTTTGCGAGAAGTAAGAACAAAGACATAGGTGAGCTGTTATCATCAAGTCCTTAAATCGATGAACGTGCTGATCTTCCTTATCTTCCTCATCGTAAACTCCATATTTTCGTTGGATACTTGGACGACGTCGAGCCTCTTCTTTTTAGCTTCTAAAAGCCGCCTTTTGACTTTTCTACAGTATCTAGCTTTTAAACGAAGTGTCTTTTCAAGACGGTGTCTACAAATTGATTAAAGTATATAATGTAGCGACTTCATTTATATCAGCCAAAACCCCACGTATGTTTCTGTTACTCCGTACTCTCTTTCACAAGTAGCCCAAAAGACATAGGTCGTATCCAAAATCCATGAGCCAAAGGGCCTGTTTGGGAGAGCTCCACCAGCTTCAGATCCACTCAAAACAGCTCCACTCCACGAAATTTTACCCAAACGCTCCAGCTCCGCGAAATCTGGATTCACCAAAATCCTGGATCTGAGGGCCAGATCCATGGATTTCATGGAGCTCCTCAAGGGGTGCTCCATCGTGGAGTTGGGTGGTAATTACCCACCAATGCCACTGGTTACACACAAAAGTGGCCATTCCCACCAAAACCTCAATTTCGTGGATTTGGAGCTGCTGTACAAGCCAAACACTCCATGGTGGGATCCCAGATCCACGGTGGAGCTGCTCCAAATCCACGGTGGAGCTCTCCCAAATAGGCCCAAAGCCAAAAAAAACAAGCCGTCTTCTTGTAGTGTTGGGCTTCTGGGGTGTAAAACTCAGCCTGGATGGGCCTTTAACAAGATAGCAAGCGGCTTGCGAGCGCACTCAGTCTCATTTCATCGCGGGACCGACCTGATCCGATAATTAAATGATCCAGGCCCGAGTGCTCACGATCCTCCTCGGTAGGGGTGGGCACTTTTTCACCGAAACCGAAAAACCAAACTGAATAAACCGAATATTTCGGTCTATTTGGTTTTCAGTTTGTAGTTTGACTTTTATTTTGCAGCTATTCGGTTTTCGGTATATGATGTGGTTTTCGACTCCAGGAAACTAAATAAGCCATATACCGATTCACTTAGCCACCACCGGCCCACCAGGCATCTAGGCTGCTCAGACCAACTACCGCCAACCGCCAAGGCCCACTACTCAAGGCTCAAGGGTGAAGTACTAAAGACTGAAGTCACTCCTCGGTCGCAATCTCACATCACCTCCGCCCCTCCACCCATGTGCTATCGGTGCTACCTCTGGTAGACCGGCCCTCCGCCCGAGTCCTAGCTGTCGGCGGCGCCTTTGGCCCTTCGCCCGTGTGTCGTCGGCGCCATCTTTGGCCCTTCGCCCACGTGCTATTGGTGCCACCTCCACCCTGCCCCATGTGCCTTCGGTGCCACCTCCAGCCATTGCCCATCGGCGCCGCCCTACGCACCCATCCGTCGGTGCCACCTCTAGACGCCGGTGCCTCCCGCCACCAGTCCTCCCCAAATCCCCAAAGATCATATCCCCAAATTCCAAGTCACAAACATATATTTTCTTGCATCATTAATATAAAAATCTCACATTTATTTTTGTTTCATATTGCTTTCCCATAGAGAGTAGATACAAGCAATGTCACTCGTATGCAAATGGCCTGGTGTATCTGACCGTCTGTTTCTTCTGGAACTAGAAACTGAATACCGAATTAACTAAACTGAATTAGTTCGGTTTATTCGGTGTGATTTTTATTTCTCCAATAGACATTTCGGTTTCTACTTTGTAAAATCTGAAGTTCTTAATACCAAATAAACAACACCAATATAGTCGAATAAACCGATCTTAACTCTCGAGATCTCCTCGCCGCGCTGCGCTCGAAAGATGATGGATGCCACTCAAACGCACAAGTTGGCAGTGAGCCCATGTTACCCATAAGACATCCGCATCCGACTGTGAACCCGTGTTCTGCCCTCGGTCTCCCGTGAACTGAAGAACGCCACCTTTTCCGATAGTACACAAATCACTCACGTACACGTAATCCGAGCTGCTAATAATCAGTGTGCTAGGATTGCTAGTGCTCGCGTCATCATCCTGCCTACGGAAATGTTCTTTTCTCTCTTTCGCAAGGCAGAAGGCGGTGGGCGGCCCATGTTACCCACATGCTAGGCCGGTAAACGGCACTCCCTCGCAATATTTTGCCTATTGTCTTGTGAGTGTAATTGTATCCATTTTTATTCACTATCTATCTTCACTTAATGTTTTGACAGACCTTAAGCGGTCGTGATGTATCATTTAATATATGTATGAATGGTTTTTCATTGACTATTTCTTAGAATTATTTATTTTTATATGTATGTATGGTGGGACATGAACAACTACATGGAGCAGGAGGAGTAGTATGCGAGTTGTACTAGGGAAAAAGGGGTTAATAGTTTAAACTTCATCAATTTGCTGCACTAATCAGCAGTAAGCTAATAGTCCGATTCAGGCATTGAGATGGTACCATCACAAGCTTAGATTCTTCTGTAGTGCAGCAATTGTCACTGTATGGTTCTAACATTATTGACTGCAGTAGTACATGTACAGCAGATGCTTACTTAATTGTAGGTCTTTAGCAGTGTTCAGTTCAGGTACGCTGCACTGCAGCAGCTGAATCCCAACCCAAAGCCTCCCGGTCCGGTACCGTCAGTCCAACTCCAACGCCGGGAAAAACGCACGGCGCCACGTCTCAGGCAATCCGATCTCCAAGACCGACGCACTTCCACATCAAACCTGACAAACCCCACCAGCCTCACTCTCCGGCGGTCGGCGGAGCGCCAAGCCGCCGGCGGCCGCCACCGCGTGTCCCACGCCTCGCCATGTACGGCTCCTACTCCGCCGCCGCCTTCGCTCTGAGGGCCGCGAAACCGTCCTTCCACGCCCATTCCTCCTACCTCCCCTCCCACCACGACGACAGCCGTGACGGCCACCACCACGAGCTGCTCCCGCTGAATCCTCGCCTCACTCCCCGCTTTCTGCTCGACGGCTACCTCCTCCGCCACTCGGCTCACCTCCTCCTCCTCTCCGCCCGGCTGCGCCCTCCGCCCCCGCCGCATCGGCCCCACTGCTGCCGCCGGCGAGCGGCCACCCGCTGCTGCTCAAGCGGCGGCGGAAGATCGGTTCTTGGACACGTTTCTTGGCGATTGGAGGCGCGCGGGTGTCGATGCTGCGGGCACGGCACTGGAAGGTCGGATCTTGCAGTGGTTTGCCGGCGATTGGAGCCGCGCGTCTGCTGTTGCTGCGGCTCCGGCAGCGGAAGGTTGGATCATGGATCTAGCTGTGGACGGCGGGATGCGCCGAGGCTGGTGGGGAGGGCAGTGCGTCAGGAGGTGTGGGAGTACGAGGGTGGCGAGTGGCCGCACAGAAGGTGTTCGATGGAATGCCATGGTGCTTGGGAGGACGAAGAGGAGGATGAGTGTGGTTTCAGTCAGTGGGAGGTGCCAGGTAGGTTGCGTTTAAGTAGGGGGAGATGGGAAGAAGATGAAGGTGATGATAAATGCAGGGATTGCCATCGGAGGAAGGGGGTGGAGAGCGATTACTATGATGAAGATGACTATGGAGTCCGGCAGAGGGAGAGGTGCGATGCGAATGGGAGACACAGTAGGTTTAGGGATTCTGACCGGAGGAGGCAGGAACAGAGGGACTACCATGATGATGACGATGATCTTGATTTGAGGCGACGAAGGGAGAGGAGGGAAGGGAGAGAAAGGAGAGATTTTGAAATCGAGGATGCAGTTGACATGAGGAGAGTGGGAACTAGAAGGTATGGTGAGGATGACAGGAAGTATGATCGGAGAAGAGAAAGGAGGGATTTTGACTTTGAGGATGCGGTTGATGTCAAGAGAGTGGGAGCTAGCAGGTACACTGAGGGTGACAGAAGATTTGATCGGAGAGCAGAGAGAAGGGATTTTGAAATTGACGATGAGGTTGATGTGAGGAGAGAAGGGAGAAGCCGCAGCAATGATGATCAAAGATATGTAATGCGGCACCAGAGGAGAAGTGAGGATAAAGAGGGGGAGGATGTTTCATTCTTGGGATCGCGTCGTTGGCATGATCAAGAGTATGATTATGAGGGTAGGTCTCAGAAGTCTGCAAGAGCATCTGCGTTGCATGAGGATAATACAAGGAGGGCTTCGAGTTCAAGGAACACAGTTGATACCAGACTTGCAAGAAAGGAGGAAAATTCTGCTTCAAGGGTGCAGTGGCATGATAATGTAGACCGACGAGCTGAGCAGACATCTAAAGAGAGAGACCAACGATATTCCTCCTCAGTTGGTCAGTCAAATTGTGAGAAAGATGAGTATGATTATGATGATGCACGGCTTGTCAGAGCAAGAGATTCTAGGACAGGAACACAAGATGTCAGGGTTATAACCGAGGATGATATGAGCTTGGCTTCCAGTTCAAAAAACACTTCCAATTTGAAGCTTCGTAGCAATGTAGATCTGCAAGTAGCAGCACGAAAGGATGAATCAAAGAAGAGCTCACAGAAGATAATGCAGATATCAGAAGTCAGAGGTAACAACACTTATCGGAATTCAAGAACACAGAGTTATCACCAGGAAGATAGAAGAGAACACAATGAAAATAGGTCAGACTCTCTTCAAAGTTCTGTAAAGATGGTTAGTGACAGTAGAAGACAAATTGATCATCATGATGAGATGGATCAGCAGCTGGTCGCACTCACTGACTCAAGGGAAAAGTCAGAAAAGCTCACAGATATAGCAATGGATAGTAGTCACAATGTTAGCAGGGCCTCTCACTCACAGAGAAATTATGATGAAGTAAATCAGACGGATATCGATGACAGATCTACTTCTGTCAGTAATATAACTCATGTTACAAGAGACAAGAAGAGGTATGTAAACCAGCAGGTGATACATGAAACAGATATAGATGTGCAGAATGTTACACATGCTGATGTTCGTGCTAGTGATATTTCCATGTCTAGGAGTTCACAAAATCATTCGGAAACTAGATCAAATGTGAACTCGACTTCCAATGTGAGTCTCGTTGACAGGGCAAGGGGCCAGCAAGAACAAGTCCATCAAAATAAGGTCTGTGCTAGCGATACTGCAATGATTAAGGGTTCACAAAGTCATCTCGAGACTGGAATGTATGATCGGGCTTACTCGACGTCAGTTACAAATGTTTTTGACAGCACAAAGGAGATGCAAGAACAAGTTGAACTTACTAAGGCCTGTATTAACAATGCTTCAACTTCTGCTGTAAATGCAATTGGCAGTGTGAAAGAACAAATTGATCTTACTAAGATCCATGCTAGTGATAATACGGTTGTTAGCAGTTCACAAGGTCTTGATGCTAGAAGGGACAATCAAGCTCATAGGACTTCAGCTGTAAATCTTGTTGATATGGCAAGGGAGAGCCAAGACATGAGTGATCAGCAAATGACACAAGGTTCTAGTATAGAAAGAAATGATCAAGTAAGAACCAAAATTTCTGAATCCTCTGAGGACTCTAGAGAAAGGCTGGCAAGATTGGACCAGACAGAGAGATTGATGCAACATAACATGGATTTGAACTGGCAGCAGGTAGGCGCCAGCAGAATCTCTGATGACAAAGACATTACTAGTTTGGAGATGGAGAGCACTGAAGAGGGAGCATCTATGGTTAAAGCAGATGTGGAACAAAGAGGAATGATAGTGGGAAGGGGTGAAGCTACTGTAGGAAGTAATATACCAAGTGGTTCAAGTGCCAGACAGTCTGTCAAGGAAAGCTTATTAGAATCAGCTGCTCGATTAGAGAAATCATCTATGTTTCATGTAGAGCAGTTTGTTGATGAGCTCCAAAAGGGTGTCTCAGATGCAGATACTACTTTAACAAAGAAAATGGGAAATCCATAATGGAAGGGATAACAAGATCTTCTTCTAGGTCTAGGATGAGGGGACCATCAGATGAGATGTGGGATGTCCAAAGTGCTACTTCTCAAGAGACCTTCAAGACGGCCGATAAGGAGGAAGGTTCCTCAGCTGATGGAGCTACCAACTCTGCCTCTCAGACACCCAAAAATGAAACTGCTCTTGCTAGAAAAGTTCACAAGTCACTCTGGGCTTATGTTGCGGACATAATCCGTCTTGGTTGGATTCAACATAGTGAATCTCATGATTCTAGCAACAAATCTGTTAAGAAAAGTTCATCCAAAAATTCTCAGAGTACTGAGGGTTGGCTTTCTAGTCAGGACCGTGATGATCGGAAGAAAAATGGAAGTACCAAACCAACAGATCAGCAGCAGATGAAGCCACACGCTGGAGAGTCAGAATCTAGACTAGCGTCAACGCTGAAGGATGAAAACTTGCCTACAGGTGCTCAATGTTTGCAGATATCAGAAGTTGGTAATGTACCTGAAGTAAGTAGATCCAAACGAGACTTTGTGGTCAGAGGTTCTGAAGATGATGTACAGATTTCAGGGGAGAGGGCAAAACAATCTGTTGTGGGTGCGTCACCCAAAGGAAATATCAAAGGAGGCTTTGCGGAGGATGGCACATCAACTTTGGTAGATGTCACGATAGGACATTTACCTGATCATGAAGCTGCTACTTCATCCAGGATCACAACTGAGGGTTCTACTGAAATTAATACTGGAAAAGGTGCTTTCGCTGACACTTCTTCTATGACCATCAACACAGAGGAAGCTGGTCATGATTATGATGCAGATGACTGGAGATATGATCCTTCAGGTGCTATAACTCCTTACCATCATCCTCAAACCCAGGCACTGATGCCACATGAGAATACCTCAGCTGCTATCCTAGAATCACCGCAAACCCAGGCACTGATGCCACATGAGAATACCTCAGCTGCTATCCTAGAATCACCGGAATTACCTACTGGTGGTTCCACAAGGTTTGAAGAGAAGATTGTCATACAAGAGCCTCCTGAAGTTATCCGAACAGAAGGGAAAGATGCCGAGTTGAAGAGGAGGAAGTTTCAGAGAAATAAGCAGGTATTGAAGGGGACATTTGACGAATGGGAGGAAGCATACCAGCGTGATGCTGAGCAGAGAAAGACTGATGAGTTATTCATGAGGGAAGCTTTACTTGAAGCTCAGAGGGCTGCAGATATATGGGAGGTACCTGTTGGAGCAGTGCTAGTACAGAATGGCGAAATTATTGCTCGTGGTTGTAATCTGTAAGTAGTACTATCATACTGTGTAGCTAACTATATGTTAAAAATATGAAATATTCAATTGTTTATTCTTCTATCCTTTTTCTTGTGTTCAGAGTGGAAGATCTTAGGGATTCAACTGCACATGCTGAAATTATTTGTATAAGAGAAGCTTCTAACAAACTTAAGACGTGGCGCCTGGCGGTACTATTTCACACTCAATAGTTTTCTGTTTTCTAACTCGATCCTGTGGAAGCATCAACAAAAAAAAATCCCTTCTGCTCATATGAAATCATTTCCTTGATTTTTTTCTGGCAAAATCATGTCAAATTAGATATTTTAAATTGGAGATAGATAATTGATGATGCATAAATACTTATATGCTCTAGTTAGCTTTTCCTTGCAGACTTGCCAATGTCCTTGCTTTGCTTGATGAATTGTCTGTGATTTGTTTACATTATTTCAAAGTTAAGTAAGATTGTTGCTTTGCAGTTTTCACAAAAAGGAAAGTACAGGCTGTCTTTTTTATGTTAGAATTTTTCGCATGGAGATTTTTTTAACTACTATGCTTGCAAATGCGTCAACATTTTTTAAATTATTACATGCATTTACATATGAATTCTCTTCGTTAGAAATTTCCTAATCAAAAGTATTGCAGGATACAACACTTTATGTGACTCTGGAACCTTGTGCCATGTGTGCTGGCGCTATTCTTCAAGCTAGAGTTGACACTGTGGTATGGGGTGCCCCAAACAAGCTTCTTGGAGCTGATGGCAGCTGGGTTAGGTACGGGATATACCATACAGTGAAATGTCATACTGAATCATCTTTTATTTCCTAGTATTTTTTATCTTTAAAAATATTAATCACATCCTGCACTTCAACACCTTTTCTTAAGGGGAAAAAATTCATAATATCCCCCTTACTTTGTCGGGGGAAAAAACAGATTACCCCCTGTACTTTAGTACTAGACAAATAACACAATCTATCTTTAAACTGATGCCATTTTCATCAATCCTTGTGCAATTCAGTGAGGTTTAATCAAGGTTATTAAGGCGGTAAGGCGAGGTAAGGCGACTCACCTCCCTCACACCTTTTAAGCGGTAAGGCGTGAGGCGAGGCGACGCCTTACACATCCTAAGGCGCTAAGGGCAATAAATAAAATGAGCATTTACAGCACATATGTATCTTGTTGCTGCCAATTCTTAAGGTCATCTAGCACCCATCTTTCTATTCTAATTACTCTTCTCCCATGTAACATCCATCCTCTTTGCCCCTTGTAAGTTTCAACATATGGATTATTATAAATGCAATAGATATAAACACCAAAGTACTAGCGAGCATAGTGACTACCTAGCACCAATGAGCACAACATTCAACTAAAAATTGATAGGTTTTGATCAATTTTTTCGAACCATTGGATTAAAATCGGATGGCCGATTCTTCCTCTCTCCTCCCACTATACAATCCCGTCCACCCCTCAACCTAATGCGCCGCGCTCCTATCCCCACACCGCGCTCCTCGATGGCTCGCCGCCGCCTCCGGCCGATCGGCTCCACCTCCGCCTCCAGCGATCCCGCTCCACCTCCGATCCCCTCCATCCCCGGCTCCCTCTCCTCTCGACCTCCCTCCCGGTCGGCCTCCATCTCTCTCCTTCTCGGCCTCCTCCTCCGCGGCGCCGGCCGACGGATGAGGAGGAGGGAGGGAGAGAGGAGATGAGGGGAGGGGAGTACCTTCTTCAGGCGGCGACGGATGGAGGCGCGCGGCGCGCGCTGCGACGGATCTGCGAGATGGAGGCGCGCCGACGCCGAGAGACCGGAGCGGAGAGATGGGCGCCGCCGCCACCGCCTTGGTTCCGGTACTTCGCGCCTACGGTTCTTTCTCCGATCCGGATCTCTTTCTCGCTCTGGTTTAGCCACCGCCGACCGCCTACTCACGCCATTTAGTCGTGGTCGCCACCTCCTCCATGCGAAGCGTCGCCTCAAGCCTTCCGACGCCATACGCCGCCTAGCGTCGCCTCGGCCGATGCCGTGCTAAGCGGACGCCATACGCACGCAGGGGCAAGGCGGGCGGCGCTTGCCGGCTGGGGCGCCTTACGCCTAAGCGCCGCTAACGCTTAAGCGACGCCTTAATGGGCTCACCGCTCATGTGTCCTCCAAATGGACGGATGTCTGATTGTATTTTCCGAAATCTCTCTCTCGTTCCCAATGCCGCAACTCCTTGTAGTGCTTGTCAGGAGGTGGTCAAGGAGGTGTATGCAACAGTGAATCTGCTGGGCATGCACGTGGCGTGAGGCATCGATCGCTCGTAGTGCTTGTGCACCAAGGGCGTTTAGAGGTTCTTGACGACATTGTTGGTGTGAGTGAAAGAGGTGGTGTTTAGTGCCACTTTTGCCATGGGGCCGGAGACGCCGCTTTCTAGCACCACTTCAAGAGTGCTGTTGGTTGATCCGAGATACGCTTCTTCCTTCACGTGGTTGCCATCACAAAGAAAGGAATTAGCGACTTTATGCTTTTCTTGATGATTCTTAAGAAAGAATCTGTACACCAACATAGCGATCTTTGTCGTTAATTTGTTGCATGGGTCTTCAAGACCCACAATCATCGTCAAGATACATATTGGATTGGAGGACGACAGCATGGTGTAGCCACTGGCCATGTGTTACGAACCTCAGTTCATAACGGGTAAACACCACCAAGAAGATGGCCGGATGGAGTCGGCGTAGGGAGGGAGGAGAGACTTTAGACTAGGAAGACTTTATTATTACTCTGCTTAATTACAATAGCATGCGGTAGCCCCTTTATATAGATGGCTCCCCCTAACAGATCGAATCTAATTCCAATCATATCTCTAACTCTATCTCTAATACAAGGAAACCAATCTCTAACTCAAATAGAAACCAATCTCTTATTCCTAATAATAACCCGATTGGCCCAAGGCCCCGTCTATAACATTACACCTCCCGGACAAGCGGCTTGTCCTCGAAGCCGCTAATCGGTCAATGGAAGACCTTCGATGCTTTGTAGAAGACGAACGGTGGCGAGTCTTGCAGCGGATGGAGACGGACGGCGATCCACGCGGAACAAAGCTAGAGCGAAATGTAGCGCCGGAAATATAATGCCCGCAAAATAATAATTATTCTTTTTTGATTTTTGATTTTTTGATTTTTACCTAACTTAACCTAACAGTCGGTTTTAAACCGACCGCAACTCCCAGGCGAACGCACGGCCGAGGGCGAAACTGTGGCGCCAGCGGAGCGGCAGCAGCCGGCGAAGCGGCGGCAAAGGGCGAGCGACGACGGCGGGCGGCGGCATGCGGAGGAGCGCTGCGGCGGTAGCGACGGAGCGGCCGGCCGGCGAGTAGCGGCGCGACTGGCAGCTCGGCGGAGAAGCTGCGACTCTGGCCGGCGGCGGCAGCGGCGATAAGGCGAGGCGAGTCCCGGCGGCGGCGGAAGAGCGGCGCGATCGAGCGGCGAGGCGAACCAGCGGCGGAGGCTAACCGCGACGGATCGATGACTCGGCAATGGTGGCGGCGGATAAGCCGACGTGGCGGCCGGATGGCGCGGATCGCCACGGCAGGCGACCACGACCGGACGACGGCGGATTCGCGAGTGGCCCGGCGATGGTGGCGGCTGCGGCGAAGTGCCCGAGCGCCGTCGCGGAGGCGTGAGCGGCTCGGCGCGACGGTCCATGCGGCGGCGGCGGAGCGCCGAGCGACGGCGGCGGGAGGACGGCGGCGGCAGACGGCGGCGCGGCGGCGGCAGCAGAGCGCCAGCGGCGGCGGGTGAGTTCTTGAATGGAGGCGCCGACGCTGCGGCGATCCGGCTCGGCGCCGACGGTCCCTCGCGGCGGTGGCGAGCGGCCGGCGGCGACCATGGAGGACGGCGGTGACAGACGACGCGTCGGCCGCCGAGGACGGGATGGCGCGGCGGCGTTGGCTCCAAGATCGTCTTGACGGCCGAGACATCTGCGGAAGAAGCCCGCGGTACTCGCTGATGATGGACGCTGCTGCATTGTGAGGACGAGCGGTGGTGGTCGTTCTTGTTGTTGTTGTTGAAGATCTGATGTTGGATGATCCTGTGTCTTGCTCTTTGTTTCTTGTTGCTCCTTCATTCGATTCTCCATCCTCTCAAGGATGGCATGCACGTTGAGAAGGTTGTCCGTTATCTCCTTGTTGATGCTGGCCAACTCGTTGGCGCTAGCTTTTATCATGGCTAACGACTCGGCAGTAGGGCGAATCGCAGAAACCATGGTAGCAGAAGTCGTGGGAAGGATCGATCGCTCGATACCAATCTGTTACGAACCTCAGTTCATAACGGGTAAACACCACCAAGAAGATGGCCGGATGGAGTCGGCGTAGGGAGGGAGGAGAGACTTTAGACTAGGAAGACTTTATTATTACTCTGCTTAATTACAATAGCATGCGGTAGCCCCTTTATATAGATGGCTCCCCCTAACAGATCGAATCTAATTCCAATCATATCTCTAACTCTATCTCTAATACAAGGAAACCAATCTCTAACTCAAATAGAAACCAATCTCTTATTCCTAATAATAACCCGATTGGCCCAAGGCCCCCGTCTATAACATTGTTACGAACCTCAGTTCATAACGGGTAAACACCACCAAGAAGATGGCCGGATGGAGTCGGCGTAGGGAGGGAGGAGAGACTTTAGACTAGGAAGACTTTATTATTACTCTGCTTTTCTTACAATAGCATGCGGTAGCCCCTTTATATAGATGGCTCCCCCTAACAGATCGAATCTAATTCCAATCATATCTCTAACTCTATCTCTAATACAAGGAAACCAATCTCTAACTTAAATAGAAACCAATCTCTTATTCGTAATAATAACCCGATTGGCTCAAGGCCCCCGTCTATAACACCATGCCGTGTCTTCGGTCTTCACAGCCTGCAAGATCGCAGCGGCTAATAGGAGGTCCAGTATTGTCACATGCTGCAGCTCCCACGTCGCCATGGCTATCTCCTGCTGCTGTCACGTGGGAATGGAGCAGGACAGTAGGGGGATGAAGGGGAAGGGAAGGCAGCGCAGTTGTGAGAGAGATTTGAGGTTTCTTATTTGCTTTGCTAGGTCAAATATCAACGTCACAGCATTGCTTATTCTAGTAGCAAAGACGCTCACAAAACATCAGTTGGGGTTAAAATTTGGACTGGTTTTCGAAGTCCAGGGCCAGGGTGTAAGTTGTCTGCTATTATGGTAGAGGGGTTTGTCTGCTCTTCTCTGAAAGTAAAAGGTGTAATGCGAACTTGTTTTTTTTCTAGCAAAAAAAAAAAAGCATATGGCATACCAAAAGCTAGCTTGTCTTATTAAAAGGCTTGTTCAAATGACGGTTTTGTCCCATATGGAATTAAGTTAAAAAATGGTGGAACTTGTTACCCTGATGCTGTTTGCTCCCATGTTCCATCTGTTTGGTTAGGCAACCCTTTGATAGCTCATTTTATAACAATCGGAATTGAAGTTAAAACCATCATTTTCCACTTGTCTAAGCAATTAAAGAACCTACATAGTTTTTGTTAACTGACATAAGTATTAACAGATGGCTCCAGGTTTGTTGAAATATTTCTTATGCTCTGGGTTAGCAGTTCATTCATATTATTTCTCGGGTGCAAATCAAATTGATACATATTCTGGATCCTCTCAAAAATTAGATGGGAACTGTAGTTTGACACTTCAATTGAAACACAAGGGTATTCTCAATTACATGTAGTTCTTAAGGGAATAGAATTTATATACGTCGTCTACTGATTTGAATAATGAGCAAGAACTAAGGTGGCAAATTAAAAAATCTTACCATATATATGTTAGTCAGTCCTGTATGTTTCATTCATGATTCATCACAATGAGATTGGAAAACTGAAGCAACTGTTACACTTGTTTCATAGGCTTTTCCCTGGTGATGGGCCATCAAGCGCTTTGGATTCAGCAAACCAGAACCAGACTGCCCAGACTCCGGGACCTGTTCACCCTTTCCATCCCAAGATAACACTAAGGCGTGGCGTTCTCTCCAACGAGTGCTCAGAAATAATGCAACAGTTCTTCCATTTGAGGAGGAAGAAGAAACAGAAGCCAGAGTCGGCACCACATGCGCGCCTCCCAGGGCACAACCATCCAATTAAGTTCTTCACCAGGATGCACAATATGTTCGGCACGATCTTCTGTATGTAGTAACATGTTTTTTTTTGTCCGCTGGTGCCGGTAAACTTGTTACTTTCATTTTCATTCTCCTTTTTGGGTCTATATGCGCGCTCTCCTTGTTTTCGTACCGTGGATGTCTAAATAATGTTTCTCCTTGTGCATGGGTGTTTTCCATTGTTGAGCTGCAAGTACGACAGCTGTTGCATATGTGCTAAGGCTGTATGCCCTGTTTGTATTGGCCTGTTAGAAGAAGTTAGAAGTTAATATGAATATCTGGTTTTGTGAAGCGGTTTTTTCTTCTTTCACTCTCATCTCTTTTCAAGGATAAATCAGAAGTCATAGATATGTTATATACTTTATTCTTCTTTTTTCCGTCTTGCTTCTAAAAATCACTTCTTTCTCTTATTACTAATCATTTTTAACCAACACCTACAGCTAAAGTTATCGGTAGAAATTGATATGAAAGACCCCGTACATAGGATCCCAATCTGTGAAACACCTGGTCTTCAGTTGTTGCATCTGTGTTCTATTTTTGCAAGAACAGACGAGGGAAAATAAGTCGTGCATTACCGTAGATATTCATTCGGAGGTAGCTGAGTCTCTCTATGTTCAAATTGGTTGTAACAGATGATTTTGGCCATGACTAATAGCTTTTGGCAGAAATAAATAGTAATGACTGAAAAAAGTGTCTTTTAGAAGAAGAACGCGAGTGGTACGAAACGTGAGGGAGAGATACGTGCACGAGACGAAAGTGAGAGGAGAGGTACGTGATGTATGTGTGACTCTCTGTCTTATTTCTAGAGCGAGACGGGAGTGAGGAATTCACTTCGAGAAGCTAGATATTTATGGGTCTGTTCTTTAACGACTTCTAAAAGCGGCTTTTGACTTTTGCTATAATACATAATTTTCAAACGGAGTATTTTCTCAATACAGGGTCTACAAGTTAATTGTAGTACTCGTTAAAAGTTCAACATCTGTATCAATCAAAATCATAAGCAAATACCTCTCTCTTTATAATCTTTGTCGTAAATATAACGGAATATTAGTTTCTAGCATCTTTAAATAGAAGCTAATAAGAAAATGCCCTATAATTATCTTGAATCATATGTATTATGGAAGCTTTGCTATGTTACCTAAGCTGATGGAAACTTCTGGTTTTGTCGTAAACATTCCTGTTTGGAGTGTTGATGTGTTTTTGTTCTCCCATGTTAATTGGAAACCATATTCTACCGTACCATGAACAGCATTGTCAGCTATAATGTTTCCCTGTTGTTAATTGCCAGCTATTGTTTCCCTGTTGTTTCCAAAGCGGTTAATTCCTTATGTATCACTGCAAAAACCAGTGAGGTTGCGACGAAATCTTGCTTGCTTTTGCGACGAGTTTGACTGATATGTTCTAGCCAACAGGATTAGCATCGTAGCGGAGGGTTCAAAACATGCCTGTATAGACTCGCTGGACCCTAGACTGGACACATCATTACTCCATGCAAACATGTAAACACAACAAGCTTATCAAGCAGCATGCCATAATTGGTCAAGGATGTCTATGTCATGCAGTTGAAGCTACAGAAAAAATAATTTACTTATCACCAAGAAATTATATATAGCACCTTTTATCATCACCATAATGCGTGGGAAATTATAGCACTTCTACCATCACTAGCTGCTGGATATAACAGATCCACGGTAGAAGATATCAGAACAAACATGGATTTTTTAAAATAATCTAATTTTTTATTCCGAATTACAATAATATACCTTTTCTTAATTTTACACTAATGATCTTCTGTCGCTCTACAATTGAGTAACTTGGGCTAGTTGCCAACGGTTGCGCACCAATTGTCTAAGTCGCCTACCGGTTGAGCGACTAGTCCCTTTCGTTACTAGTCGCTCAACTGTTGAGCGACTTAGCCCCATAATCGCTCAACCGTTGGGCGATATCCTTTAGCCACTCAACTATTTGGCAACAGAGGGTTGCATCTAAAAAGGCACACCCGACCCCCTCACAGTCTCTTTCACCATTTCTCTTGAGAGAGAACGAGAGGAGCATGGAAGACGAGAAAAGAAGAGGGAGAGAAGGAGAGGAGAAGTGAAGAGGGGGAGAAGGTTGCGAGAGGGGCAGATGGAGAGGAGAAGAGAGAAATGGGGAGGGGGAGCAGAGGAGCTCGGGAGAAGGCGAGAAGAAGATGAGAGGAGCTTGTGAGGTAAAAGAGAAAGATGAAGAAAGCTTGTTGATAAAGAGAGAAGGTCTTCGCGTCAAGGCAATAGTCTCATCCGTTCTTGTTCTCATCCGAATGTAGGCAGCATGTCACTACTTATTGGTTTAGCACGTATTTAGTGAATGTATGTTGATAAATGGTAATATTTGTAGTAAGAAATAAGTTATGTCCGAGCCGACAAGATTAAAAGTACATTATGGTGTTGGTACGATTCATGATGGTCCGTACGATATTGATTTGAGTGGTTTCTCACAAGTTAGTTTGGTACACCCAGATAGGGGTGGAAAACGGTAACGGATAATTCGTTTTATCCTATATTCATATCCGAGAAAACACGAATGTGGTAAGTAAAATCCGCATTTAAAAATATTTGTATTCGTATTCGAGAATATTCGTATCCGTATTTGAGAGTATTCGTATTCGCATTCGTATTCGTATTCGAGAATATTCATATGCGTATTCGTATTCGATCCGTTTCTAAAACCCATGAAAAATCCGTACAAATTTTGTGATTCAAAATTTGAATTTAGGTGGTTTAAAAACCGGTAACCGGTCAAAAATTGGCAAAATCGTTAGGAATCCATTTTATCCGATATTCGTATCTGAGAAAATTCGTATTCGAAAATATCCGTATTCGTATTCGAGAATATTCGTGTCCGTATTTGAGAATATTCGAATTCGTATTCATATTCGTTTTAAAAATATGGATTCGAATTCCTATTTGAGACTATCCGACCGTATCCAATCCGTTTCCACCCCTACACGCAGATGCTGGAAATGTTCTAATCGAAGATGTCCTACGATGGCTCACATGCAGCTTCTCCTTGGACCTCGAGGTGTGTAGTGTCGTCCTACATGGACTTTGGAGTCAGCCTGCCACGCACATTCGGTGGGAGTTGAGGAGATTGATGCGCACGGTTGCATGGAAGGGCTTTGTGAAAGGCTGCTGGTGACATGGATATGAGTATGCGCTACTCGTGCAAGCATGTCTGAAGGGAGTTGCATGAGGCCCTGCAGACGGCTATCGTTCGGTTGGTGGGAGCAGCTTGGGCACGCAGTGCGTGGTTCATGAAGAGGACGTGGTGGCCAATGTTGCGGAGGCAGAATGGGAAGATCGCACAGTGCACATTGAGCTCACTGAATAGGCGAATGCAAGGGAGTATGTTGACAGCATAGTGCGTCAGATGGAAATCGATGACCGGATGGCCTGGGCCGAGGAGAAAGCTTTAGAAGAGGATAGCGATGACTCTTTTGACGAGAATTAAGATCTTATGCCGCAGGGATGGAATAAGGAGGATGTTGAGGGTCTTGCTGTACATGACAGGCATGAATCAACATAGGAGACCATGGTACGGAGGTTCATCTTCATGTAGTGTTTGCTGACAAGGAATCATTACGAATCATTGCTACCTCAATCGTCCTCATAAAATTCTTCAGAAATTTATTGCAGCCTTGAAAATCTATGAAATTCACAAATAGACCAACCTACCTTGTCTGTCCTTTTATTTAAAAAATGTAATAACTTATAAACAAAATTTGGTAAATATATTACCTACAAAAATTAACATTTATTCCCCACAATTATTTTTATTGAATTAATAATAATAATAATTTAAATTCCCCAACCGGTGTGCAACTTGTCGAGGTGTCACTCCAATAGTTGGACGACTAGCCCTAGTCGCTCAACCAGTGGATAGAGATGGCAACGGGCATAAACCCACTGAGTTTTGCTATCCCAACCCGTGCCCATGAAAGTTGGACGTGCCTGTTGGATTGCGCGAAGGCTACGAAAGCAGAAAACAAAACTTTTCTACCGCGCACACAAGGACATCATGCTTAAGGAGGGATCATGGATCGTTACCACTAGACGCGCAGCTCAGCGGAAGAAGAGTTGGAGAAGCCGATCCAACCACGCGCATCGAGATAGTAGTGGAAGTAGCCGATCGTCCCGACGGATCGTCTCCTCCACGCGATCAACCACACCACGAGCGGATCCAATCAGAGGTTGTTGATGCCGATCAACGCCGCAATGAGCAGCGCCTCCACCGGTATCCACACGTCCGGGGTGAACGCCAATCGCGAGTGTACCGGCACTCGCGGCGGCTAGGGTTTGGCTCGAGAGGTGGCGGCTAGGGTTTAGCTCGGGATTAACAGATGCATGCACCCCTCATTTCGCCTCCATATATATAGACCTCCTCACTTGGGCCTCGTGGACCGAGGCCCAATAGGAGTTTATCCGGATCTCTATCCGAATTGAGTCCACATTCGAATCACATTCGAATTAGTGTTCCAACCCGTTAAGTGTGCGACCCTGTAGGTTCACGTATACTTGGTCGTGACCCGGAAACGCCTTTCCGGTCACCCTGTTAATAGCGGCCTCTAGTAAGACATATTAACCCCAAAGTATACGTAAAGATCATATCGGCTGAACCTGTAATGTTCTCATGTACGAATCCCTTTGTCTCACGATATAGATTGAGCTCAAGGTGAGACCAGTGTCATCCTCTTAATAGCTCAATCACTCTCTCGATTTCGTGATGGATTATAAACTCGTGATTGACTCCTCAATCACCTTGGCATGACCATGCACTTTCATAATCCATTACATCGAGAGGCCCAGAGATATCTCTCCCATAAGGAGGGGCAAATTCTATCTTGATCATTCACATCCCACTACATGTTTCATAGCAAACCCGAAGACTACTTTTATGACTATCCAGTTACGGAGTAGTGGTTAGTAGTCCCAAAATAGGCTACTACGTATGTTGGGAACCATGATGATATCAAGTCTAAGGATTCTACATAAACACTACTTGAGACCAATTGATAACACATGGAATCTCTGCAGTGTCTCATGGCGGGTCTATCCAACATATGTTCACTAACACATGTCCATATTATTGATTTGGTATCTCCATACCATGATCCATGAGACATGATCATCAATCAATACATATCTTGATCTTTGAATCATATTTGTTCCTCATATGATATATAATCGAGGATCATTTAGAAATAGCAACATTTTGGCATTAAGAGTCTCATGAATAAGTCACATACTCATTGATCAATAATGATAATGTCTATTTCAAGGAACAAAGCAATGTATCATAAACATAGTATGTGATATATTCAACATCTCCATGTTGCCTCTAGGGCATATCACCAACGATGCCGCTAAAGATTTTTGCCCAGACCCATGCCCATGGGTTACGGGTACCCATGGGTCGCCAGGTGGGGTCGATGTCTGAACTGCAACAATGGTTAATGGAGAGGAGGAAGAAGTTCACGGCCATCTTCGTTGGAGCGGAGGCAGCGCCACGGCCAAGGGCCTCTGCTGCGATGCGCGTTGGGCGTGGCGTGGGGCGGTGGGCTGGAGTGGAAGCGGCGATGGCGGCGTCACGGGAGGGCGAGCATGCGGCGAGTGGCAGGGGCGGAGCGGGAGCTGCGGGACGGGAGGGCGGCGTGGAGATTGCCGGAGACCGGCGTGGAGCACGAGATCGCGCCGCCGCTGCGGCAGCTGTTCAATCGAGGTGGGGACTGGGGAGTAGTGACTATTGACGTGATCGAGTGCTAGCTAGGGTTAGCCGTATGGGTAATCGGGGTGGGGACTGGGAAGGAGTGAGTAGTGACCGTGACCGAGTGCTAGCTAGGGTTAGCCGTATGGGTAATCGAGGTGGGGACTGGGGAGAAGTGAGTAGTGACCGTGACCGAGTGCTAGCTAGGTTTATATCTCCTATGGATCGGGTTTATATTACCCATGAGTTTACGGGTTTGGGTACTATAGGAGCGTGCCGAACCAGCAGACCGATGGGTTGGGCTTTTTGCCCATTAAGAGACCCATGGGTTAGGAAATTGACTCAGACTCATGCCCTAATAGAGTAAAAACCCACCGGGTATCGGGTTTCAGGTACCCATTGCCATCTCTACCAGTGGATGACTTGGATACTTGGCATGCAACTGTTGGGCGACTAGCCTAAGTCGCTTAACAATGGAGTGACAGAGGATTATTAGTATAAAATAAAAAATAGAGGTATATTATTGTAATTTGAAATAAAAAATAGATTATTTAAAAAAAAACAACAAACATGCATACATTGCTCTGCTGCAAAATTGACTTGTATGGATAATTAATCAAGACGCGCATATTCTGTAAGCAGTAAAATGCGCTACCGGATATAACAAAGTTTTCAATGGAAATCGTAAGGGGAATTGAATTGGTATACAGTAAGCATACTAGCAGCTCAGACATCTCTTGTTCTCTACTACTACCGCCAGCAGTTGTGCAATGCAATATCACTAATAAAACCATGCCACAGAGAGCTAGGGAAATATCATGCAATGCAGATGTCACTTGTTCATTCAGATTACACTTATGTAAGAGTAACAGAACAGCTTGTAAGCGTCACAATATATCACAACAGAATCTACCGAGTCCTATGCATGCAGTTCTGCATGTCCTCGTTTTACGCTCACAATGTAACAGCGCATGGCTGCGTCCTGCGCCTCTTTCTCCCTTTTCCGTTGCTAGCTCTCTCTCTCTCTCTCTGGATGTATAAAGTGCACCACGTATTGATTTGAGATGAATAGTAAGGGCATACTAGCTCTCATGGTATCAGAGCCTTTGGCTCCCTAGTCCAACCTCGCTTTCTTTTTCATCCGTCTTCCTCGTCTTCCTTCACAATGAGCAACCCTGAGACTGCACCTGGCACTGATGTTTTCGGTGCTGCCCCGGCCAATCCTGCGGTCATCCCGCCCACGGCCGTCCTGCCAGCAGCCGTCCCACCGGCAGCTCTTGTACTGGCCGCAGCTCCGGTTTTCAACCAAGCTGCTCATGTTCAGGCCATCAACGCCGTGAACATTAAGGCGTTGATCCCCTACACAATGGACATCCAGGCGAATGACTACGGGAAGTGGAGAATGTTATTCTCCATGGTTTATGGCAAGTTTAGCCTCGGCCACCATCTCGACCTCGGCAGTGAACCCGACCACAATGATGAGGCCTGGGTCCGTGACGACTTCTCCGTCTTCATGTGGATCTGTGCAACCATATCTGAAGAGTTGATCGACATCGTCATGTCACCCAACAGCATGTCAGGCACTCGCCGGAGAGACGTCCCTCCCGGACGCCGGCGATCAACAGCCTGTTCACAGAACACACGCGCGAGGAAAAACACAACACTGAAGAAGACCGCACACACAGGTTTTGGTGCTCAACCGAACTGAGCATTTTCTGGGGGGTTTCCATTTATATATGCAAACTGATTACAAGCTGAAAAAATGGGACACTAATTCCATGATCCTACAAACTCGCCATGATCACGCATACATGCAAAACAAACAACAGGAAATGTAATCGTGCAAACTAAAAATCCAGGCTAACTGTCATGCACAAGAATTATTCAAACATTCTCCTCCTAAGTCTTGTGCACCTGAGTACAAAGAGTCAAGCCGATCATCTTAATGAGTTCTTGAAACTTGATCTTCCCGAGAGGTTTTGTCAGAATGTCTCCCAACTGCTCTTCAGTTCTAATGAATTCCACTTCAATCTGTCCATTGCTTGCATAATCACGAATCAAATGAAAACGTGTATCTATATGCTTGCTCCTGTCATGATGTACATGATTCTTTATCAATGAAATCGCAGATTTGTTGTCTATCCTCAATACCGGTCTACTAACGCTGGACTGGCAGATTTCCGACAATAGCCGAGCTAACCACACACCTTGACAGGCCGCTGTTGTAGCAGCAATGTATTCCGCTTCACAACTTGACAAAGCCACAACCTTTTGTTTTGTAGACTGCCAGCTGATTGCACTGCCTCCCAGGAAGAAAAGGATCCCACTAGTGCTCTTTCTACTGTCCACATCACCTGCTAAATCACTGTCACTGAATCCCAGTAATGCTGCAGGTTGCTGATTTCTTCCTCTTGCATAGAACAGCCCCATATCCCTTGTCCCCAGCAATATATCTCAGGATGTGCTTCACAGCTGCAAAATGATCTTCATGGGGTTCCTCCATGAATCTACTAACATAACCAACCGCAAAAGCAAGGTCTGGCCGAGTGTTGACCAAGTACCTAAGACTTCCAATCAGGCGTCTGTACATTGTAGCATCAACAATTGGACTTGAACTTTGTTTGGACAGCTTGAGTTTAGGTTCCATTGGCACTTGTGAAGGATTGCAGTGGCTCATCCCTGCCACTTCCAGAGTCTTCCTAGCATAAGCTCCTTGACTGATTGAGATCCCATCCTCCTGCTGCTTTACTTCTAATCCCAGATAGTAATGCAGCAGTCCTAAGTCAGTCATCTTGAACAGCTGAGCCATTTCTTTCTTGAATTTTTTGAATGACATTGCTGCTGGTCCCTGTGATCACAAGGTCATCAACATACACCCCAACAACCAGCTGCTCACCAACCTTGCCTCGGATGTAGATAGCATGATCTGATGGGCACTTCTTGAAACCGAGAGACAACAGACTCTCATCCAGCTTCTGATTCCAAACTCTTGGTGCCTGATGCAAGCCATACAAAGCCTTTCTGAGCTTGTACACCTTGGACTCACTTCCCTTCCTTACAAAACCCGGAGGTTGTTGCACATAAACTTCCTCTTGCAGCTCCCCATTCAAAAAGGCTGATTTGACGTCCATGTGATGGATCTCCCAACCTTCATGAGCTGCTAAGACCACGAGCAGTCTCACTGCTTCCATGCGTGCCACAGGTGCGAAAACTTCATCAAAGTCGATGCCCTGCTGTTGTGCATATCCCTTGACAACCAGCCTCGCTTTGTGTCGCACCACAGCCCCCAATTCGTCCCTTTTAACCTTATACACCCATTTCAGGCCAATCGCTTTGCGATCTCGGGGCAGCTCAGTGAGTGTCCATGTCTTGTTCTCCTCAATGGCCTGCAGCTCCTCCTCCATAGCCTTGCGCCAGCATGCTGTTTTTTCTGCTTCGGCCACTGAACTCGGCTCCTCGGCGCTTACTGCTAGTAGCTGCCCACCACCCAAATCACGAACAGCATAACCGGGTGGTGTACCTGGACCCACAATGTCGTCCACCACCCGGAAACGCAGCGGTGCATCTTCATCATGATCAGCATCGAGGGAGTCGTCCATGTCTGTTGGTGGGGACACGAATTGGACTCCCGCTGGGGACTGCGCTCCCGGGTCTCCTGGTGAAGATGGCGCTCCGGTTGAGGGGCTGTGTGGCGATCCAGCCCACTCCGACTCCGCAGATGACATGTCCGCCTGAGCACCAGGCGGACTCGCTCCTCCGTCTTCATGCTCCAAGGTGCCGTGCGGGCGCACAGACATATATTCGGCAGCGAAGCGTCGTCGCGCTCCGATTGGCGCGCCTCCTCCGCCAAAGAGACCAGTCCCCCCAGCCTGCTCGTCGAAAGCGACATCCCGCGTCACATGGGCGGCTTGGTGATGGGATCATATGCGCGATGCGCCTTGGACTGCGCTCGTGGCGGCGAAGATCATCTTGCGACCACGATCATCAAGCTTCTTGAGATGCGGCGAGGTGTCCCTGACGAAGACGATGCAGCCAAACATCCTCAGATGGTGCACCGCCGGCTTCTTCCCGTACCACGCCTCGAACGGAGTCATCCCCGTGATGCTCTTCGTCGGGCACCGGTTCAGGACGTACACAGTGGTGTTAACCGCCTCGCCCCAGAACCAACCCGGCAGCCCTTTCGCCTTGAGCATGCTGCGCGCGGTCGCCACCACCATGCCATTCCTCCGCTCGACGACACCGTTCTGCTGGGGACTATACGGTGCCGTGAGCTGCCGATGGACGCCGTCCGCTGCACAATACTCCGCAAACTCAGTCGCGGTGAACTCGCCACCACGATCGATTCAGTGCTACGGCTTCTTTCGACTCGGACTCGGTAGCGCTGGAACTCCTTGATTGCCTCGGCCCGGTCCTTTGTTGGTATACGGTGATCCACATAAAATAGCTGAAATCGTCCACCAACATAAGGAAGTACCTGTTCCCGCTCGGGGTTGCCGGCGTAATAGGCCCACATAAATCGGCGTGCACCGGCTCGATGCGCCGCCGCCGTGCTGCGTTCGTTCTTGAGCGAGGACCTCTTACGCTTCCCAGCAAGGCAAGCCGCGAGTTGGTCGACTGATCGATGTCTGGCGATCCGCGTACCGGCTCCTCCTTCGCCATGCGCGCGAAAGCCCCATGTTCAGATGCCCAAGCCTGGCATGCCACTGCCAGGCCGTCTCCATGCCGCGCACGGCTAGGCACACGGGCTGCACGATGGTCACCCGCAGCACGTACAAGCGATTCGGCCCGCGCACCACCTGTGCTAGCAGCCGCCCGCCTGGCTCCCGGATCCTCATGACTCCATGTCTGATGTGGATGTCGTAGTCAATCTCGTCCAGTTGACCGACGCTCACAATATTCATCGTGAGCTGAGGAATATAGTAGACGCCGGTGAACGATCTGTGCTCGCCATTCTTGCAGCTGAACAGGATGGTGCCGTAGCCCTCGATGCGCGTGACGGAGTCGTCGCTGAACCGCACGGTCCCGCAGACCGCCGTGTCGAGCTCGACGAAGGCCGCCCGGGACCCCGACATGTGATTCGTGGCTCCGGTGTCGAGCACCCATTTGCTCGTGTCGTGCTCTTGCTCGGCTCCTAGCTGCACGAACACCTTCTCCTCACGCAACGACACTGGCCCGCAAGAAGCCACTGCCACGGCCGAGCGCAGATCCTCAGACTCCGACCCGTGAGCCACCCCGCGAGCTGGGCCGCCCGGCGATGGTGTGGTCACCCGCAGCGACACCGGGGCACGCGAGTCCGCCGCCGCAGCCGAGCGTGGATCCCCGGGTTTCGCGCCTCGAGCCTCCCCTCGATCTGCGCTCCCCGGCGTGCCCGGTGATGGCGAGGATGTCCACGCCGGTGTGGGGAAGCGGGATCCGGTCCCTGCTGCTGGTGGCGGTGGTGTTGAATCCCCATGCGGCAGGAGCGTGAGTGACGGTGGCGGTGGGGAATTTTTCTCCCGATTCAGCGATGGGGATTTTGTCCCTTGATGTGGTGATGGGGAATTTACCCCTTGCCCCACTCTGGCTTGTAGCATCAACAGAGAGGCCTCCTCCTCCCGGGCCACGTGCGCCTCCTCCGTTTTGGGCTTGGACCAGCATTCGGGCCCGGTGCGTATTTCCCCACCGCACGCGATCCTTGCTGAGCTTCTTTGGGAGCGCGGCTAGGCCCGTCGAAGAAGGCGAGGCGGATCGCGGCGGCGAGGCTTTGCGCTCCACGACCGCGACCACGCGCGCTCACGCCGCGCCGCGCTCACGGTTCTCCGCCTCGCGGCGTTTCCACGCGCATCCCATTCTTCCTCGGTCGGTAAAGTTTACCGTGAGTCACCGTCGGCGGTGGTGTCTCAACGCCTCCTCGGCAGCCTTGATCGTCCGGTGATGTCGGCGCCGTGAGCATCGACACGTCGAGCAGCGTCTGGATTGCCAACACGATCTGCTTAAATTTCGGTGGCACGCTGCGGAGGATCTTCTCCACAACCTTGGTCTCCTCCACAACCTCACCGAGAGTTGCGAGGTTGGCCACCATGCCGTTCAGGACGCATGGAGTAGTCCTCCACGCTTTCACCCTCCTTGAACGTCGCCAAGTTGTACTCTCGGCGTAATTGTTGCGCCGTCGCCTTCTTCACGTGGTCGTCACCGATCCGCATGGTTGCGATGGCGTCCCACGCCTCCTTTGCCGTCGCCTTTCCGGCGATGGTGGGCACCATCTCCGGCGGCACGGCGCTGCACAGAGCGTCGAGCGCCCGACATGTCATCCTCGGCGTCAACACCTCCCTTGTCGGCGGCCGTCGAGGCGGCCGAGCCTTGAGCTTCACCTTCATCGCGGCGCCCGGTTTGAATAGTTGGTCTTGGTGAGGTGGGCCGTAGTCCGCCACCCACCTCACGAACCACTCATTTGGATGGCGGCGCGCCCATGGAGCGCTCGTCCCATCGCCCTTGTCGCCGTCCTTCACGGTGGCGGTCACGCCATCGGCAGCGTATTCAATCGCGCGGTCTTGATTCGATGGCGGTACCTGCGTCGCAATCGAGCCCGCCCCATAGCGGGCTCGATACCACTTGTCGAGCACTCGCGGGAGCGTCCCTCCGGACGCGGTGATCAACACTGTTCACAGAACACCGCGCGAGGAAAAACACAACGAAGAAGACTACACACGAGTTTTGGTGCTCAATCGAGTGAGCATTTTACGGGGTTTCCATTTATATATGGAGGCGATTACAAGCTGAAAAATGGGACACTAACTCCATGATCCTACAAACTCGCCATGATCACGCATACATGCAAAACAAACAACGAGGAAATGTAATCGTGCAAACTAAAAATGCTGACTAAGCTGTCATGCACAAGAATTATTCAAACACGGCACGGCTTATGGCGTGCGGGCGGCGCCTTGAACAGCTATTCGGGGACAACAAGCGTGCGGGCCATTCATGCGGAGGCGAATTCTGTTCCCTAGTGCAAGGTGACCTCACCGTCGCTGCGTCTTGCTGCCGCCTCAAGACTCTCTACGGTGCACTCGCGGCGTCGACTAGCCGATCACCGGCGAGACACTAGTTCTCGGATGATCGAGGTTTGAATCCCAAGTTCGCCACTATTGGAACTATCTTACCCATGCAGCGATCGTTTCCTTCTTTTATCCAAGCACGATCTCTCTGCTGTTGGAAGAGACTCCCGAATAACATCGCCAAAACGCTGCTGCATCGGCCCTTATTGCTTTGCTAACAGCAGCGATGACCGCGGCGGCGCGGAGACGTGTGGTGGTTTGCGATCGCGGCGTGGAGACCAGCAGGGCGCTGCGATCACGATGACAAGAACGCGGCAAGGGGCGCAACCGTGGTCGTGGCGGCGTAATGGAGCGGCAGCGATGGCGTTGTAGTGGCAGCGATCTTGGATGACACCAGGCCCTTTGAGCGCACCATGGGTGCACCGTGGCGATGGTGTGCACCTTGGACACCGGTGGTGGTCACGGCGTTCTTGGTGCCGGCTGCCACAAGTCCCTACTCGAGCCTATCCGCCATGATGCTACCGGGTGTACCACCAATGTCGCCGGCCATGCGGACTTGGGACACCTCTGGATTGGCTACCGCCCTCAACAATGCAGCTGTTCATTACCCGACCGACACTTTGGGCGAATGGTTCCTCGACACCGGCGCCTCCTCCCACATGACTGGAGACAATGGTAATATTTCCAAGTTCTATTCTTCATCTAAGCCTATTTCTCAGCATATTGTTGTTGGCAATGGATCCACCCTTCCCATTTTAGGAACTGGCACTGCATCTTTACATACACCAACCACTTCCTTCTCTTTACATGATGTTCTCTATTCTCCTTCCCTAGTAAAAAATCTCATATCTGTGCGTAAGTTTACTCGCGACAACAATTGCTCCATTGAATTTGACTCTTCTGGTTTTTGTTTGAAGGATCAACAGAGCAAGCAAATAATTCTGAGGTCCAATAGCTCCGGTGATCTATATCCCTTCCATAGCACAAATACAGATGCTTCCTCTTCAGCTGCGGCCTTCACTGCATCTGTAGATTTGTGGCCAATCTTTCCAATTTGATTTCACATTCTTCTATCCCATGTAATAAAACAAGACGATCCTCTGTCTGTGAAGCATGCCAACTGGGTCGCCACATTCGGCTTCCTTTTTCTTCTTCCACATCATACACTTCTTTTCCTTTTCAATTGATTCATTGTGATTTATGGACATCTCCGGTTGTTAGTTTTACTGGATACAAATATTACTTGGTTGTGCTGGATGACTTTACTCATTTTACTTGGACTTTTCCCTTGCGCAATAAGTCTGATGTGTTCCATACTTTTCGCAATTTCTATAACTTTGTTGTCAATCAATTTCACTCCTCTATACAGTGCGTTCAATGTGATAATGGGCGAGAGTTTGACAACTCTCATCTGCGTCAGTTCTTCTTAGATCATGGCATTACCTTTCGCTTCTCCTGTCCCCACACCTCTCAACAAAACGGGAAGGCCGAACGTGCTATACGGACTATCAATGACATCCTCCGTACACTTCTTTTTCATGCTCATATGCCCTCCTCCTACTGGGTTGAGGCTCTCCATGCATACTGCCACTTATCTCCTTAACCCGCGCCCATCCAAATCGATCTGTACCGTGTGTGTTCCTTAGTTACCCTACCGATCATAAAGGCTACAGATGCCTCAATCTTTCCACTAGAAAAATCATCATATCTCGGCATGTTGTTTTTGATGAATTCCATTTTCCGTTTGCAAATAAGTCTGGCGCACCGTCTCCTTCTGTTACCACAAACAATCCGGCCAACTCCCCTACAGTGTCTGTCCCTTTCCCACCGCTTATGCCAGTGCTGCCTGTGGCTTCTATCCCCATACGTTTTGAACCAGCTACAGCACCCATGTCACCTCCTGTTGTGCATCCTACTAAGACTTCACCTCTGTTGGGTCCTGCGCTCTCGTCTAAGCTGCCATCCTCCCCATGCCGCGCGGCCACACCCTGTCACGTCTTGTCTACTCCTATCTGCCTGGCTGCATCTTCTGCTACTCAGCACCGACCGACTCCTAATGCTCATGAGCACCGTTCGGTTTCATTGCACACTCTGGATGCTCCTTCTACTGATTCTACTACTCGTGCGCCACTATAGACTCAACCAGTTACACCACCGATCAATCAACATCCCATGCTCACCAGAGCCAAGTCTGGCTTTATTGTCCCAAAGAAACACTTTAATCTCTCTTCTTCTACAGATATTTCTCCCTTGCCTTCTAACTACAAGTCTGCTCTTAAGGATCCAAACTGGCACAATGCTATGCTTGATGAATATAATGCCTTGATGCAGAATAATACTTGGTCTCTTGTTGATTGTCCTCCAGGTGTTAATGTGGTGACTGGCAAATGGATATTTCGACATAAGCTTCATCCTGATGACTCTCTTGCACGCTATAAGGCCCAGTGGGTGGTTCGTGGTTTCACGCGACAATATGGCATTGATTACGATGAAACATTCAGTCATGTCATCAAGCCGACAACGATTCGCGTGGTGCTTTCTCTTGCTACTTCCATGGATTGGCATGTTCACCAACTCGACGTCAAAAATGACTTTCTCCATGGGAACCTCTCCAAAACGGTATATTGCCATCAGCCATCTGGCTTTGTAGATCCTTCTTTGCCTAACAATGTTAGTCTTCTCAACAAATCTCTTTATGGCCTTAAGCAAGCACCACGAACTTGGTTCACTCGCTTTACTAACTTCCTGCTTAAGCTTGGCTTCAAACAATCTATCTCAGACACTTCTTTATTCATTTAGCATGCTGGCTCCCGCATAGCATACCTACTACTATATGTAGATGACATTCTCCTTGCAGCAAACACAACATCCCTTCTTCAATCTTTTATTTCTTCCCTTCAGCATGAGTTTGCCATGTCAGATCTTGGTCCACTCACTCACTTTTTGGGTGTTACTGTCCTTCGCACGTCCTCTGGCCTGCTTCTCTCCCAACAACAATACACCAAAGATACTCTTGTTCGTGCCAACATGACATCCTGCAACCCGACTGCTACTCCCATCGATACGCGCTCTAAACTCTCTGCTACTTGTGGTCCTACTGTTAGTGATCCCACTCTCTACCGAAGTCTCGCTGGGGCTCTTCAATATTTGACTTTCACGCGCCCTGACATATCCTATGCTGTGCAACAAGCTTGCTTATTTATGCATGATCCACGAGAACCACACTTCAACTTGATCAAGCGTATTCTTCGGTACATCCAAGGTACACTTGACTATGGGCTACACCTTTTTAAGTCCTCTTCTACTGATTTAGTGGCCTACTCGGATGCTGATTGGGCTAGATGTCCCGACACCCGCAAATCTACATCCGGGTACTGTGTTTTTCTTGGTGATAATCTTGTGTCTTGGTCATCTAAGTGACAACCCACAATCTCTCGTTCAAGTGCTGAAGCTGAGTATAGTGGAGTTGCCAATGCAGTGGCCGAGTCTTGTTGGTTACGCAAACTTCTTCTTGAGCTTCACCGGCCACCTTCCAAATCCACTGTTGTTTACTGTGATAATATCAGTGCCATGTATTTGTCGTCCAATCCAATCCAGCACCAACGGACCAAGCACATAGAGATTGATCTTCATTTTGTACGTGAACGCGTGGCTCTTGGAGAGGTCAAAGTACTATATGTACCATCTTCTCTTCAGTTTGTTGATATCTTCACAAAAGGATTACCAGGACCATTATTCAGGGACTTCAGGTCTAGCCTGCATATTGCTTCACCTGATAGTGCCGGCTGAGGGGGGCTGTAAATGTCACAATATATCACAACAGAGTCTACCGAGTCCTATGCATGCAGTTCTGCATGTCCTCGTTTTACGCTCACGATGTAACAGCGCATGGCTGCGTCCTGCGCCTCTCTCTCTTTTCCGTTGCTAGCTCTCTCTCTCTCTCTCTGTGGATTTATAAAGTGCACCACGTATTGATTTGAGATGAATAGTAAGGGCATACTAGCTCTCACAGCTAATTAAATTCAACACTAAAAGTCACTCAGGCTAGCTAGTAGAACCTTGTCCAATCCTCCAAAAACACGTGCCAATAATCTGAAACAGTGCCTTGCCTGTGGATACCACAACAGAATACTAATCAATCACAAAGAAAGCTCGGGTGTGCAATGCAATTGAGAAGAATTAAGAAGAATATCGCAATGCACCGGAAGAATTAAGAAATTAGGACCACACAGAGACACATACATCGATCGAAATTGAAAGAAAAAAAAGAAATTAAGACCAATGGCGGACCCAAGAAAAAATTGTAGGTAGGGCGAAGTCACAGCAGCTGACTCAGGAAAAAACTAGGTAGGCTAAAGTCGGAAGCGTGAAATAAACAGTAGTACCCAAAAGCAAAACAATCCATGATAAAACTATGTTGCAAACACACTAATAAAAGTATGTAATACAAAATAGAAACAACAACTACAATTCGCATGTTAACATATGTGGATAACGGAAGGACAATGAAAAATACCTCACTAATGAAGCTTAATCCACAATTGTAGATGAGCTATAAAAGAAACAACCTGTCAATTGTGAAAGATAGATAAATTAGTAGTGTCACAATTCGATAGTAGGATATAAAAGATGCAATAAAAAAGACGACAAAAAATATACCAGTAAATAACTAAGTACGTCTAGGAGAATGAGGCATTTTCATTCTTCGAGTTTTCATGTCTTGAAATCGTTTCTTGATTTTTTCACGATCAAGTCCTTTGAATATCTCTCGCTCGATATAGCACATTATCAAGTCATTAAGCCAATCATCGGACATCTTGATGTCTAATGTCGGGATGAAAATTTGCTAACATAGCTTTTCAAATCCTTTCTATTCATTTTGAATTGAACAAGCATCAGGTTACTGTTTCTGGAGAGGTAAAAATATAAGTACTCTCATTTTGACAAGCTAGTTCACATATGATATTCTACATAAAATTTTGACAAGATATCAAAACTAATACTCAAATACATAAGTCTACTCTCTAGAATAAATAGAATTAATTGTAGTTATACCTTTATAAAATCACCTCCACAAATCCTCAAGAGGCTCAAAGACAAAGCCACTGCCCGGCCGCTCCTCCTGTCCTCAAATCACCAGATCACCAGTCCTATCGGCAGTCGGCTTGTCCTCCTCGGGGCTTGGCTTCTCCTCAAAAGTCTCAAAGACTCGGCTCAACTGCTCAAGCCTCAAAGGCTCAAATCAGTAAATCACCGGCTGGCCTCCCGACTGCAGCACTGCTCCTCCCTCCTCAAGTCACAGCTGCAACCTCCTCAAATCACTACTCCTCCCTCCGGACCTCCGCAAGACCGCAACCTCCTCGGCGGCTCGGCTTCTCCTCAAATCACCCGGCCGCTCGGCTCCCGGCCCCCTTCTCGCCTCGGCCTCCCCGTCCGTTGTCCCGGCCACCGTGTCGCAGTCGCTCCTCCCCGGCTCCCCGCCTCCCCCGTTCCCCGGCTAGGCCGCCACCGCCTCCCGGCCTCCCCTGCCCCTGGGCCCTGGCCGGCGGCCGCCGCGCTCCCCGGTTACCTCCTCCGCCTCCGCCTCCCAATCTCGGGCCTCCCCTAGCCGCCGCTGCGTTGTCCTCCGCGAGTCCGCCTCTGCCGCCCGCCCGGGATCTAGGTTAGCACTTGCACTTTGTGGACTGTTGGTGTGGGGGTGTGCTTCCAGCTTCGACCGGGGTCCGGGGGCGGCGCCGTCGAGGTGGGGTCCGGCGGTGGGAGCTCGAGGCGGCCACAGGCTCGCCGAAGGCAGTCCGCCCGATTAAGACCAAGAGCTAGCGCATTCCTGGCTCCAAGAATCCCAGGAAGCGCAGCTTGGGTGCGTGGCCAACCCTGACCCTCGAGCGCAAGTCGATCGCGCTCCTCCTAGTTTCCCACGGCAAGAGTCGCTCCAGGCGCGGGGGACGCGGAGGTGCAGGTACGCGCCCATGGAGGTGCAGGTGAGCTGGACGCGGCAGAAGGGACCCGAGTGCGCGGAACACCCCGCCGGTGACGGCGCTCGAGTCGACCACGACGCCAGAGAGGAGGTGCTTGTGGACGAGGGCGAGGGGCACAGAGTGCCATAGGCGGCGCCAGCAGGGAGGCGGGAGAAGACGTTGCAGTCGACCTCATCTGGGAGGCGGCCGATGCAGTCGACACCGTCCGGGACCCACGCCCTGGTTATGGCAGCGAGGGTGAGAGGGGCGCCGGTGGAGACGGGTGGGTCGGGGATGGAGCTATGCGCGAAGTAGAGCACCATGTGCATGCGGCATGCCGATGTTCAGCATTGGGGGATCCAGGCCTCCGTGTTGCATCATGGCCTGCATCTGGTCAATACGGACCAACTAAGAATTAATTGATACATAGGGATGGCTCGATCTTTTCTGGTATGTTCAACGAGGTTCCTTCTTCTTTGGTTCCTGCGGATAGAATCTTTTCCTTGTTTTGATGCAGCCAACAATCTTGATAAGGGAAATTTGCACTAGTATGCAAGGCACACACTAGAAGCAATCCGCTGAACTCCGCAAACCGTGAATTCAGCAAGAAGACACAAATTAGAAGAGATGAATCTTATAGATTCGACAGGCAATCTCAAGAATCTCCTATTCTTGCATTGCACTAACTCAGTAAACCCCAAACGAGAAAACCTTGCAATCATGCAATCTGGCCGCCAACAACCATCATGGTGATTTTTTTCTTTATTTCACAAGTATAAAAACTTATCATATCATAGCCTAAGTACAATAGGGCTAAACCCTGGCCTTATATAGGTGCACAATGCACGGCCTTAACTAAAATTCATGCACAACCTGGTCTAAGACCGAAACAAATTCCAATACGAACTAAAAAAGAAATAGCTAAATAATTGCCATTGGATTCCTTCTTAATTTGTGACATGATCATGGGGATTCTATGGCTAGCACCACATCCATTGTATAGGGTTTCGAATTAGCTTTCAAACGAGTCCAAGAATACCCAAATTGGACCCCATTTGTGAAAGTTATGGATGTTTTTAATATTGGACTTCCTGTCTGACCCGAACTTAATCTGAGCTTACTTCAAATCTTTATATGTTTTCTTTTTTTGTTCAAGGGGCTTCCAAATCGGTTTGGAATCTAAAAAGAAATCCTTCTCAACCTTTGAAAAGTCATGGTGTGGTCGGATTTTACCCTTACTTGCATTGTAATATTCAGACTCTTTATGTTTGGCAATTCTCGCGCGTCTCTCCAGATAGCTTGTGCAGTATCCAATGAAGTTGCCATAATTTTGTGTAGGAAGCTCCAATCAAGCGCTATTTGATTTGTTGGAAAGTAGACTTCATTATCTTTCCAAATATGTATTTTATGTGAATTATAAACCTCAGAATTGGTGTTGAAAACTTCATGAACATTATGGACAACTGTAATCACAAGAACTTGATTGATCTTGTGTCTTCCTTTTTAGCCAAACTAGCTTTCTTTCTTCTCCATCCACACCTCTAATTCCATGCATTGTTGTTTTGTTTGTGTTGCGCAAAGGAGAAATCGCATAAGCATCCGCACGAACTAGGATATTCTTCTCTCTCCCATAACCGATTGCTTCTTTCTCCTTGTGCAATTCAGCACTACTAAACCTTGTAACTTCAGATTGCACGGATGAAACACAAATCAATATAGCATTCACACTCTTGGCCACATCACATGTTGACGCTGACAAGTGCTTCTATGCGCTCCATGGTCGCCGGCAGCGTGGAACAAGGGACGAGGATTTTGGTTTTGACCTAGGTTGCTAGGTATCCTGATACTGATGCGGATACACGATATATCGATACCGCGATTTGCCATTTTTCCAAAAACATTGATATATGTAAAAATAAAAAAATTAATGAATTGAGAAACTAAGTAAGGTTTTTTTACTAGTAGTTTGACGAAATACTCCTTTATATTTGATGAAATCATCCTAGGCCAAATGCAAAGATATGCAATACAGTAATTTTCAGAGCAAATTTCAATACCTTATTCAGAAGTGAAAATGCACTTCGCACAGGATAGTGATCATCCATAAATGCCGCCACACAAAGACCATTTCTGTTGTGTGAGTGGACCTTGTATTATGCAAAAACAGGACAAAGTGTTTGCGTTATCATACATTCAAAACAACATACAGAAATGTACAAACATAATTTGCTAGGAATATCTCAAATGAAGGGTAAAAGAGTAGTGACCATAGGCTGTAAAGCACACGAATATCCACAAGTGGGATTGCAAATGTCAACACATTGTAAACACTGGAATTAGTTTGAGTTTTCCCCCAAATTTATTTAGTATTGTCATATCATTAGGGATGTAAACAGATTGGATACGATCGAATAGTCTCAAATACGAATACGAATTCATATTTTTAAAACGAATACGAATTCGAATATTCTCAAATACGGATATGAATATCGGATAAAACGGATTCCTAATGGTTTTGCCTATTTTTTACCGGTTATCGGTTTTAAATCGCCTAAATTCAAATTTTGAATCATAAAATTCGTACGGATTTTTCATGGGTTCTAGAAACGGATCAAATACGAATCGAATAGTTTCGAATACAAATACAGATACGAATATTCTTGAATACGAATGCGAGTACGAATATTCTTAAATACGGATACGAATATTCTCGAATACTAATACGAACATTTTTGAATACGGATTTTGCTTACCACATTTGCGTTTTCTCGGATACGAATATCGGATAAAATAAATTATACGTTACTGTTTTACACCCCTACATATCATCATGGCGGACAGAGAAGCAACACCCAACTTAAGTAACAAGATTGGATTGCAACTGCAAATCCAATAGCGCATCAGATGAACTAACAGACATCACTACTTTTCCACAAACAATCCAAATCATTTCACCTCTCATCCTTGTTCTAGCCATCAAACTACCACGGGATCCACAGCACAAGGTTGGCCCCGCCCAAAACCCCAGATCTGAGCATCGGATCAGAAAGTACAGTAGACCGGTGGGTAGGGGCAGATCTGTGGGAGGTTACCTTTGTGCTGGACAGGCTGGCGCTGGCCGGCTTGGGGCGCTGGGTGATGGTGCGGGTGACAAAGACGATGAACTCGTGTGCAATACTCCACTGGAAGTACCAAAAGTGGCTCACGTCCGTGGTGTTCACCAACACCACCACCTCGAAGCCCAGCCCACTGCCGAATGATGTGGAGGAGGAGCCCCAATGCCAGAGGACGACGACTTCAGTACAAGGAGCGCCGTAATCTTCATCCCTCCCCAAGGCAAGATCAACGAGGCAAGATCTCATGGCCGCTATTCCTGCGCTGCTCGAAGATGGATGTGATGTAAAAGTTGGGTCCCAATCTTTTGATAGGATGATACATCACCAAGCAATTGCAAAACCACACTCTGAGTTATTATCAACTGCACCAAGAATGCAGTTGACCTGAATATGAGGTTCAATTCTTACAAGCAATCGAAGGACAAGCAAGAACAAAATACACAAGCAATCTGAAATTGCAAATAGGAAATATGAATTCAAACGAGTTGAGACCTATAAATTGCAGTTGTTGGTCTAGTCAACACAAGAACACATGATGAAGTTTTTATGGTGGAAAAACCAATCTAAAACAACCCTAAGGAAGAGGGAGGTGCTTGGGCTATTTAAGAGAGAAAGAGAGGCAAGGGGTGGCAGCCAGGGAGGTGGGCATGCCCCTAGGAGGTACAAGGTTCGTAGGCTTAAGAGGAGGTGGCGCAACACCTTTTGACTCGAACTCAGAATCAATGTTGGATTTTTTTGGCGATTGCAGCATGTACAGAAGGAATTGGAGGTAGAGATGGATCCATTAGAAAGTTGATAAGATAAGCTTTTGATTAAGTACTTAAACATCTCAAATGGACTTCGGATATAGATTCTATGTGTGTTTAAAGTCGGACCTAGTAGGCTGAGTCTGAATTGATCTGGAGGCTGAATTTGATTTCTAAACGTGTCCAACTTAATATGGTAACTGTTGTAGGGGTGACCCCCACCTGAGCCCAGCAGACCTGTTAGAGGAATGTAAGGCCCAAAATGGGACATGTGTAATGACATAAGTGCCCCTGAGGGGAATACTCGGATGTAAGGGTATAATTGTAAAAGCACTCCCCATGTGGGCATATATACAACACAGGCCATGGGGAGAAACCCTAAGCCATTGCTCACCTAATTCTCCACTACCATACTCTCTTTCTCTGTTTGGTCTATAACCACAATAGTTGGCGCCGTCCGTGGGGAGGACAAGAGCAAGCCTCCAGATCCGAAGAAGGATGGCACCAAAGAAAGCTTCATCAGTGGCGGCGAAGAAGAAGAAGGCGGGAGCGGTGAAATCTCGCGTCAATACCAGGGCTTCGACGTTGGCAGCTGTGGGTGCGGGTGGCGATGCGGGTGTGACAGTCGTGAGCACCGGTGCTCACGATGTGACGCCCGACCCCGCCATCACCGCCGCGACGATCGACCCCGCCACCGCCGTGATGCTCAACCCCGCCACCACCGCCGCGATGATCGACCTCGTCACCATCGCCGCGACGCTCAACCCCGCCACCGCCGCTGCGACAGTCGAAGCCACTTCACGCATGGCAGGTAACCCCACTGCAGGTACCGCGACAGTCACCGACAGGGTCGCTCAGGTGGTCGGAGATAGCGATGCCGGTGCCCACGCCAGCACGGCGTCCGCTCCTCCGCCCAGTGCTGGAATGATGAGCGGTTCCGACGGTAGCGCGGGCTTAGTCCCCGGCTCCAGAGTCCCTCACGCCGGCGTAGCAGGCAGTCCGGGAGCGCAGGCCGTGGTTCCCGCCGCTCCGGTCGCGCCTTCAGGCGCGCCGATGGCCGCAACCACGTCCACAGTGGAGAACGCCCTGCTGGCGGCCCTCAGCGCATTTCAGCGGGAGCTGACGGATCTTCGCAGGGCCGTGCGGTACATACAAGAGGCCCGGAGACCAGGGCCGGCTCAACGATTTCAAGGGCCCTAGGGCGAATTCGGCTCTATGGGCCCTTTACTATAAATTTTTTTCTACTTATAAAATATGTAGTTTAAACTTTATATTGTCTAAAGTGACACAAATCAATAGTTCTAACATGATAAACTAATTAGGTATTAACTAGTTCATAAACCAAATGTAACTAGTAAGAATTAATTTACCTCAAATAGGAGCGATAAATATCCAATGTCTTTCATAAAAAGGAACTTCTTCTAGCACTTCTTGATGCAAAATTATTAATAATAACATCGAGATCAATTAAAACCTGTGGATCACTAGTTGCAAGCTAAACCTGTAATTGTGGCTTCGTGAAGTACGCGCTGCGCCATAAAATTTGGCAAAACTAGGGGATCGTAGAATCGTCCACCGACCACGCGTGTATTGGAGTATGCCGCTTCGTTATGAATCGAATAGCCGTGGAAAATTCCCAAATAAATTGCGGAGACGGGGAATAGAGTGGCACAAGATCTAGGACCTTTCTAATTCAATTATATATCACCTGATCGGGCGCGAGGCAGCAGAGCAGAACGGATGGACGGATCACCGATCACGGATGGAGTATTGGAGTCTGAGTCTCGGGCTGCGACGGCCTCACGGCCACGATGTCAGTGCAACACGTAGGAGACGATCACGTCGAACTGTCGAAGCCGCGGCCCGCGGATGGAGTTCACGACTTCACGTTCGGCACTTCGGCGAATCGGCGCGACAGCGCGGCATTCTTCTGGCGTTAGTCGAAGCGTCGAGGCATTCCGCGTTACGGCGTTAGTTGAAGCGTCGCAATCACAAAACGTGTATGCATGGCTCAATCACAAAACGTTGAGCCAACCCGCGCGCATGCATGCGAGCTCGGGGGTGGACTCGGCGTGATGCGGCGCGGGGTGGGCCTCTCGGCCGGGGCCTAGGCGGTGCCTCGGCCTACCCAGAGCCAGCCCCCAGGAGACAACGAGCCCCACCGGTGGTCGCATTGGAGCCCACACCGAGAGAGGCGATAGCGCGGCGCCCCACTTCCAACCGCGTCCCACTACGGCGTGTGGACCGAGTCCCGCTCTCGCCGACTAGGAGCAGCGCCACCCTTCGAAAGATGAGGCGAAGCACTCGCGCGTCTGCCCGACTAGGTGCCGGCTCGCGGCCACCCGCCGAAGGTAGGGGCGGGCGCTCGCGTCTGCCGACTAGGAGCGGCTCGCGCCACCCTTTGAAAGGTAGGGAGCGGGCGCTCGCGCGTCTACTCGACTGGCGCCGGCTCTGCTGCCACCCTTTCAAAGGTAGGGGCGGGCGCTCGCGCGTCTCGCCGACTAGTCGCGCGTCTGCCGACTAGGCGCCCGGCTCCGCTGCCACCCCTTCGAAGGGTAGGGGACGGAGCGCTCGTGCGACTACTTCGACTAGGCGCCAGCTCCGGGGCCACCCCTCCCGGAAGAGAAGACGGAACGTTCACGAGTTTGCTTCGGCCACTACTATCTACAAGTCTGGCGGAGCCGAGCGCAAAAATCTACCCTACCTACTAATCGCCTAGAATGGTGGCATGCAACGACGAGAACATATTGAACAGGCACTGCTTCATTCATATAAAAGAGCTGGTCGCGAAGCAACCATACAAAAAGGTGTACATGACGCAACACACCCAACCCCGGCATCACCCTTGATCTGCGTCGTTCCCTTCGCGCCGAGGAACTCCCTCGAGCCACCGGAGGAGGTCCCCCTCTCCACGCAGAGTGCGCTGCAGCGCGATTTTGGCTGCGTTTTCCCCAACATAGCCCCAGATTCGATTATAGAAATTATGTACGGCTGGCTGGGTGAACCGGATGGCATCAGACATCACCTCGGGCTTGGCCGGCAGATCCATCTAAGAGTCCGCCAGCTTGCCGACGTGCCCACACCCCCGGGCGCGAAGTAAGGCGAGGGCGAAAGAGGCACCCATGAAGCTGCAGTGATCACCGAAGGACTTGGCACTGCGGAGAGAAAGGCCCGAGCCCTCTTCAATCCGCCCGAGTGTCTCCGTCAGATTTTCAGGGCCATGCGTAACTTCTGGTACGTCGACGATGAGGTCCCGGAGGGCCCCCTCCAACGTCTCCATCGCCCTCCATGCCGCCATGGAGGCATTGTCCAGGACCTCGGTCCTCTCTGCAAGGGATGCGGCGAGTTGGGTCTTCTCCTTCTCCAGTGCGGAGATTTGCTGAAGAAAGGCGGTATGCTCCTCCGTCGCAGCGCGCTGGACCTCCTCCGTGGCACGTCGCGCCGCTGCCACGGCCTCCTCCGCGCCGGAAGCTATCATCGCCTTGTCTGCCTCCAGCCTGCGGATTTGCTTGTCCTTGGCAGCGTGAGCATCATCCGCAGCATGAAGTTCACTCTGCAGCGCTCTCCACTCGCGAACACGAGTCTCCTCCAAGGCTTGGCTGAGGGCAAGAGTCTGGGAAAGACCGCGCGAGTCAGAACGACCTCAAACAGTGACACAGGCCGTAAACCACTTACCCTTATCTCCGAAGCACCCAACGCGAGCGCCAGAAGATCTCCCCCGCATGTCGCCAGTGCCGGCACATCCAAGGTGCTGCTGATGCGCTCCGCGGCCTGGTTAAGAACACGAAGCATCTCCGATCGCAGGATGAAGTCGGAGACGGGCCTCGGCCCAGCAGCTTCTGCAGTGTCCTGCATAGCAAGGTCGGCGACTTCGCGTGTACCTCCGTTGCTCGATCCTTAACCGTGTCCGGGAGACCTCGTCTCGCCTGATGTTGATGGTGGAATGAGCGAGCAAACGGGAGAGAGTTTCGCGAAGTCATGAGAGGAAAAGGAATCGCACCTACCTTCAACACCCTCTGCCAAGGTACGGGAGGGTGCCCGCGCAGCTTCCACACAGGGAATGGGGGCTTCGTCGGCCTGAGGAGCGGCGCCTTCTTCCCAGCCTTGCCGACCTCTTCACGATGCGCCGGGATCGGTGACGCGCGGCAACGAATCGCCCCTTGCGGCGAGAGACGATGCGGCGCGCGCGCCGCTGGGGCGTGGCGACCCTTCTCGGCCGCTCGGTCGTGGGCGGCAAATCCCGATGGCGTCGTGAAACGCGATCCCTCGGTGGTCGTTGCGGCGAGACGATCGTACCGGGCGCCGCCGCCCAGGGGCGTGGCGACCCTTCCTCGGCCGCTCGGTCTTGGCGGCAAATCCCGATGGCGTCGTGAGCAGCGATCCTCGGCGGTCGTTCTTTGGCGGCGCCACCTCATCTCTAGGTCGAGCAGCAGGGCTGTCACCTCGTCGCCATCTAAACCCTCAGTAGGGGCAACGTTCCCCCCGAACCGGTGGGTTCGGACTCAGCGCAGGCCGCGCCTCCCGCTTCGGTGATACCTCCTAGCGGTGCGACCGGCGGGCCGGGTTTGGTGGCCTCAGATCGGGCCTTGCGCCGAGGCGGTCGCGCCTCCACTTCGCCATCGTCATCGTGACGGCTCGGGGTCTCCACTAGCACCGCGCGCACGGGCACACTAATCCCTAAGACCTCGCAGACACGGTTTATCCGCCCCTGTTTCGCCGAGGTGGTCGCGGCCTCGCGTAGCCTGTGCTCCTTCACTGTGTATGGCCAGAGGAGCGCAACAACTGCGCGCTCTGCATCTTCTAGCCGGCGCACTAAGCACAAAAATAGAGCATCATCCAGAAGAAATCACGTAATCATGCGAACGTGTGCACATCCAACGGTTGAAGGACTTACAAGGAGCGGAGGGTCGTCGAAGGCAGGAAACAGTCGGATGGACACCATCCTTTCGGATACTGCCCTGTACATCGTACTGCCACCGACCGGAGAGTGGCGGCACCCCATACATGGTAAACTCCTCGGCAAGGTCACGCATGTTGAACCGGCGGGCGATACCGGCAAGCCTTCGCGCCTTCTGCGCGTCGTCCGACATCGGCTCCACGTCTGGCGAGCTATTGAACGATATCGGCTGTCCCCGACACGACAGACCGCTCTTGCTCGTCACGAGGTAGTAAAACCACCGGCGCGTCCAACCGGAATCCGATTTCCCTTGCGCGGCCCATGCAGGAAAGAGCCCCGCACATGCCTTCCTCAGCACGAAGTTGACGCTGCCGAAGTTCGATTCTGCTCCCCCTCGAGCTTCTTCGGCTGACAGCGCGCATCGTGCAAAATAGCGAACAGACTCGCACTGGGACGGCGACCCTCTGTTCGCAGTTCCCAAGCGAACACAGCCAGGCGGACTATCGCACTGGGGGTCAACTACGCCAGCTCCAGCTCGTACGCCCACAAGACCTCACCGACAAAGAGGGTCGAGGGCATCCGCAGCCCGGCATCGAAGAATGCGACAAAGACAATAGCTTCTGTCTCCGTCGGTTGCGGTTCCGTCTCGGTGGGGCCGGGTAGACGAGCCCCGTCACGTTCAGCGATCTTCCCCTCCCGGACGAGTCTCTGGAGCATCTCTTCAGTAACGCGGCTTCGCCCCAACACGTGGGAGCAGCGGCCTCCCGAGTGCTCCATGGTGTCCCACCGCTTGTTGACGTGCGATCTTCCTCGCACCACCAGTGAGTACTCCCCCGAGGGAGGCGACAGATCGTACTGGTCGGACGAGGTGCTACCGCTGAGCCAGCGAGCGGGATCGTCGCAGCAAGCCATTCCTTTCCGAGATAGGGTGCTAAAACAGCAGGAGCAGGAGTGGGTTGTGCGGGCAGCAGAAGAAAGAAGACAGACCGGAATGACCAATGCGAAGGAGTGTACCTATGCTGACGGCGACGCCTTATAAAGCTGGCTCAACCCCCCCACCAGCGCGATGCAACCGGCGGGAGCCTAGCGGTTCAGCTACCCACGATCGAGAAGCGCAACCGCTGGCAACTGGGGGCACGCGTGGGTAGGTGGGCAGACGGTGTACGACGCGCCCATGGCACCCCGCCACGTGACCCGCCCTTCTAGGGAAGGGGCGAACGACCACGGACATGCGACTGCTGACAGCCCACGACGTGCCAATCATGGCTCGCCGCGTGTACACCCCGAGTGGGAAAGCACGTACGACTGCAGCAGCCTGCTCCTGCCATCCCAGGGGTCAGCGCGATTCTAGGAGCCATTAAAGCGCACCACCAGACTACGGAGCCGCACCCATTTCGCGCCCACGAAAAGCCATCGGTGCAAGGTTCGCGTCCGCTCCAGCTTCCCCTTCGCAGCCCAAAGAACCCGCGGTTGAGGGCGGCCCGGGCAGCTATCGACCCCACCAAACCAGACGCAACTTCAACCCCGACTTCGACTCCGACTCCTACGCCGACGTCGCCCTAGGGACGACGAAGACTTCGCCAACCCGCCCAGCGCCATACCCTCGCGGCAAGACGAACACTACACCAAGCAGTAAGGCTCCGCCAAACGTTGGAAAAGCTCACAGGCCGCAGGGATGGAGGGGGCCAAAGGGCTCGGCAACATGGCTTCGGCCCGTGAAGCCCTTCACCATGAGAGGCTCCTGTTGTAGGGGTGGCCCCCACCTGAGCCCAGCAAGCCTGTTAGAGGAATGTAAGGCCCAAAATGGGACATGTGTAATGAAATAAGTGCCCCTGAGGGGAATACACGGATGTAAGGGTATAATTGTAAAAGCACTCCCCATGTGGATATATATACAACACAGGCCATGGGGAGAAACCCTAAGCCATTGCTCACCTAACTCTCCACTACCATACTCTCTCTCTCTATTTGGTCTGTAACCACAACAGTAACCTTGAGGAAGAGTTGAAGAAGGAATCGACTTAGTCTTAATGTGCTGATCGGCTTGCACTTGGTGTTGGGCTGCCCTCTTTGCCATGGTTCCTCAGCACAATTATATCACAAGTCATAGGTAGCAAATGTTCAATAGAAATATTATTCATTCCTAAGAATGAGCTTACTTGATAATTTAACTGTCATACTTGCGCCCTTGTAATTGGCCCTTGTATAGCTTGAGATTGAGGAGTAGTGTTCGTATACATAGAGGTGATGTCCTCATTAGGATGGATTGGATGGACGGAGATCCTAGCCAAGAAGGGAAGAAAAGAAGCTTCCCTTTCCTCCTCTCCTGGTGGCGGTAGAGGTAGGGAAGAGGAGTCAGGTGTGGGGGAGAGGAATCAGGTATGGGGAGTGAATGGATAAGGGCTGGATGAATGAGTGGTTATTAAGTTTAGAGGTATATTAGGAAAGTATCGGAGAAGTATCCTAGAAGTATCAGGAATTTATTTTTGAAAAATCAAAATTTCGAGGATACATGTAGGATACGTATCAGAGCATATCGATGAAGTATCCATATCCGATATGGTATCTGATATGGATACATCAATTTTGGGAAGTATCCATGCAACGTAGGGTTTGACCCTTGGGGATTAGCGATGGTGAGTGAGTGAGGAGTAGAGGCAGTGGTGTGGTCTGGTCGCTTTGTTTGTAGGAGTAGGGTTGCTAATTATAGGCTTAAACAGGTCTATGCTTTTTAATTAACTGGCCCAAAATTTCATATGGGTTGGATCACTTTGGATTTGTAGTAATTTTGAACATATCAAGGCCAGACTTAAGCCAGGCCTGGACTTTATCTTTTTTACTAAATTCTCCATCGCCCTAGTTAGAGTGCACTAGCTGACATGACCAGAAGCCGATTGCCATCGCCTTGATGTCACCTTCATTCGATGCTCACCATGTCTACCTCGGTGTAAAATGAAATATTTGAGACTAGTTTGTAGTCTCACTGGAGGTCCCGGTAGAACATATTTTCACCCATTTTCAACTAATTTTCATAATTTTGTCGTGGGATGCTATGGTTTCTATGGACAATAAATGCCTTCTACTTGCGATACTCTCTTTGAATGATTGGATGAGGCTCTAACAGGGGCGGTCTATAGAGTGCATGCAGCACTCATGAGCCATGGAGTGCACGAGACACACTCTTCTTTCTCCCCACCTTCTTCTTCCTCCCAGGCCTTTTCTTCCTCTCAATCACCACCGGCTTCTTCTTCCTCCTAGGTGGGCTCCTCACGTCTCCACCACCACCGCTGCCCCCACTTTCACCACCTGCGGATGATGGTGCCCTTTCCGCCTCGTTGTGTCACCCCCTCTTCTCTACCACCGACGTCTCTACCCAACCTAATATTTAGTTGCTCGATGTGCCATGCCGCCTGTCGCCCACTGCCCTCCTTCGAGCTTGCAACCTCCCTCCCCCTATAATAGGGGGTCCTAGTTAACCCCTTCCTAGCCACCAGTAAACCCTATCCCTAACCCTTCTTCACCGGTTGCTGCCACATGCCGCATTGCTGGAAGGAGGTGAAGCGCTTATAAAGGAGCATCGCGTACTCGTGCATTGCGTGGCATGCACTCTATAGATGTTCCTGGCTCTTACTCACTATAGTGGACTAGATGAAGGTGGTCGGGAAGCGGTGGTTTGTTTAGCGGTGACAATCAACCTTATTTATGGGGATTGGCCAAATGAACGTGTTAAATGGATGTGAATTAAGTATTGAACCCTATGTGGGGGGGTCTGGGTGTTGGAGACCATGTGGTCGAGGGGAGAGGCGGTGTGATGGTGACCTTGTTGAGAATGGTTATTTACCATGGGAAATTCTAGTTGTCAAAGAGAAATGGATAACATTAAATCCCACATGTTATATTTAATACTGCCTTGAAATGTTTAAGGGCATCTTCTAGCCACATTAGGGCATATAAAATAGCATGTCTATTGTGCTATCTCTAACACATTCAACTTAGTTAAAGACAATATTAGAGACAATGCCTCCAATACATTGTCTCTAACACACTTCACATATTATTTTTTAATTATTTTTGTAGTGGGCCAACATGTCATTTTTTTTTATCAAACTTACCTTCCACCTAAATCCTATCTCCTTCACACTCGACACCATTGCGACCTCTCTCCTCCACCAGTGCCCTCTCCTCCACCGGCTCACCACCACTTCTTGTAATGTACTCAAATTTTCATAAATTTTAGAACTTTATCAAAGCCTAGAATTAATTTATTTGGACTCTAAATATTCTAAAGTGCCTCTCAAAAAATTTCATAAATTTTAGAATTGGGTTGCTAATTTTAGAAAATCAGACTTAAATTATGTAATTCAATCAATTAAAAAATAATTTTAAATTCATCTCCTTCTGTGGGCCCAACTCATTCCTGTTCTGGCCCAGCTCTAGCTCGCACACTGTCCTCAGCCGAAGCTGCCTCCTCTTTTCGCTTTTCCTCGCATGAAGGCATCTTTCGCCGTGTTTGCCTTCTCTATGTCTTCTTCCCCCTCCATCACTGACCAGTGGGGCCTAGGACCCACGTGTTGGCACTCTTCTTCCACCTGTCACCGAGATATAGTACAACTGTGTATGCGCCATGTCGAGCATGCCACGACAAGGCCCCTGCCAAAGCTGAGACCTCTATCACTTCACTGATGGTGCACTGTATCATCCTCATCCTCTGCCAAGCATGCTCAAGCTATTTTGGGCATGTTCTTTTCCTTCGAAGCTGGTGGCTTTTGGCTTTTGCTACAGTATCTAACTTTCAAACGGAGTATTTTCTCAAGATGGGGTCTACAAGTTAAACGATCTACACGTTAAAAGCCCAACATCTGTACCAGCCAAAATCGCAAGTGAGTATCTGTCTCTCCATAATCTGTACCATAAACAGCCAAAATTCAAAAATTTCAGCCAAAAGCCATAAGCCGCAGCCGTTGCCAAACATGCCCTTTGTTGCCTGTAGAGCCTGTGTGCACCAATTCCATGTCGCAGCCTAGGATAATCATCGAGTGATTCCTCACGCTCTGTTCTTTTAAGCACAGTGTGAGCTCACCCCTCTCTCCCCACACATCGCCATTTCCATTTTGACCGGTGGAAGCTTATCTCCTTCACGAGTCGCCCGGAACACGGTTGTCATCCTTAGCTCTAGTGCACACGACCACTGCGCTTCGCCATGGCCAATATCCATTCCGGTGAGCTCTGAGCCCCTTCTTTCCTGCCACCTTGTGCCCTTTGTTTCCCTTTGACTAGCCCCATGATTAAGTTGGTTTTGGTGTAGTGAGCTGCTAGGATTCCATCTTCGTCCTTAACTCTAGTCACCATTGCCACTGTGCTCAATCCTATCGCCCTGGTGAGCCATAGACTGTGCCATGGATATTTTCACCATCGCCTCACCCCTTTGAACACATTATTGTGCTCCTTTTTAGCAATTTTTGGTTGTGGTGTGCTGTCACTGTTGACAACCTCATCGCCATCGCTATTCTCCGATGAGCTACCACCTCTGACCTTCTCTGTCATTGCAACGTCACCATGGTGGTCATGGTGTGTCCCTGGTTATTTTGCAATGCTCACCTTTGCTTCTCATGGCCACTTACAATATACCACTGTGGCCATCCATGGCACCACTGCTCACCGCCATTCCTTGTCTTGTTTAGGTGACCATAGGTCCCTGTGCTAGCGTCGTTAGCATCACAATGCCCCAATGAAGCTATCATACCTCTTTTCCTGGCTCGTCTTCACTTTGTTTGTGTTCACCGTCATTGCAAATCCATCGCCGGCGCGTCGCTCCTTTGCCAACCCAACTCCGGTGAGCTCCGAGCTCTAGCATTGTTACCAATCACTTCGCCGTGGTCTCCTCTTTCCATCCTTGAGCTCTCTTGTGCGTCTATGATGATATATTTAGTATGATCTTCTCTACAGTAGTCAGCATTTAACGTCACAAAACATTACAAATCAGTAGTTGCAATACAATGGCTGTAAAAAGTTGCCTCCTCGGTCGTGCTGTTTAATTAGTTCGTTTGCTTGGTCCGGACTCTAGTGACGACCCACCGAAGCATTGTATGCGCCATGCGTACGACGCGTTGGCATCCGAGTATGCATGCATAACGCTCACGTTAGCATCCACGATAAGCATGCTCAATTTTAAGAGACAAGCTATTAAGCATGCCCTAGAGCGTGTTAAAAAGGCCACGCTAAGACTGACACACGGGTTTGGATTAAATTAATCGTAACCGCATTGCTTAATGATAAAGTCCACAGGTAATTAATTTCTGACATAGAAGAGCTAACGGACGGCTTACATGGCATTTTTTTTGAAGATGTCCTTAGCCCTTTCTTCCGTACCACACATTCAAAATCTTAGTTAGAGAAGTGAGGAGTTGAAAAATAAGAATTTGCTATATATCTCTTATACAGGAGCAACCTGCACACGCAAACCATCGCAATGTTGAGAGAGTGTGTTGGGGAGAGCTATGGTAAAATGATAAAAAAATAGTTAAGAAATGATGATAAAGATAAATTATTAGAGATGTTGTCTCTAGATGAAGTGGAATCTTTAGGACATCTTCATCTCTTAGAGTATATCCTTAGCATTTAAAGTAGGTGCTAAGGTAGACACATCATCACTCTCTCTCCACAATATCATTGTTTGCTACTTTTACTCTAATCCTTAGCATAACCTATGTGTTAAACATTTAACTTTTTTGACTTATTAGCACCAGCTTTCAAAGTTTGCTTCAATGACATGCAATCTGGGCTTAGCACCTACTCTCATATCTATTAGCATCGATACTAAAAAATTTCTCTATCTTACGGCATTGCCTTAGCACGTAGAGATGTACATGCTCTTAGTACATTTAGGAGTGCTAAGCTGGCTCCAACCATTCTCTTGTCATTTTCTTGGCTACTAGTCAGAGACCCGTGCGTTGCAACGGAGTCATAAAAATGGTGAGACGGAACTTACTGCCTGGCTAACTTCACACATCAAACATTAGATAGCAAGTGATCGAGAGAGAAGGGTGGCCAGAATGCGCAAGGAGATGGGGAAAGTGGAGGGGTGGGTGGTTGTATCCTCTGAGAGAGAGAGAGAGAGGAGAAGAGAGACAAATGGTCCATATCAAATCAGATGGCTGTAGAGAGGGAAGAGGAGAACGCACCGACGACCACCAACTCCTCTTTATATAATAGTAGAGATTTATACACACACACTACTACAAAAGAAGTTATACTGAATGCTTACATCACAAACGGTTTTCAGAAACTGTCTGTGCTGTAATTATCACAGACAGTTTATACAAATAATCGTTTGTGGTATTTTCACATACGGTTATTCATACGAACCGTATGTGATAATGCAAGACATTACAGATGGTTTTTTTTATCACAAACTGTCTATGATAATGAAGTTATCACAAATAATTTGTAAAAAAAATGTCTATAATATGTTCCCTGCCTCACAATCTCCTAAAATTTTATAATCTCCCGCCCATTTCTCCTCGAGATGAATTCAAGTCTGAGTAGGATTCTATTCCAAGACACTTTTACTAAAACGGGCATAACTGTTGCATATAGTGTCTGTTTTCGATGTTCTTGTACTTGTTAGAAAGCTAACGACGAGCCCGATCCAAAAAATAACCTGCTTGTGCCTGTCACCCTCTAAGACCTCCAAAATTGGCCATCTTTAGACTCATCTGTATTGCAATTTTTTGGTTTCTGTTTTTGCCAAAATTTTTGATCTTTCGTTTGGAATTCGGTGTTCACCTCAACTACAAAGTATTAGATCTCATTGAAACCATTCAAATGAGCATACATAAGGCATACAAAACTTTGCTATTTCATCTTTTGAGCGTAGTTATTTACATTGTACGATATATATATATATATATATATATATATATATATATATATATATATATATATATATATATATATATATATATATATATATATATATATATATATATATATATATATATATATATATATATATATATATATATATATATATATATAGAAAATTACATAATGCACTATGGTGCCTAGGCACCAACATCTTGATCACGTGTATGATTGATAATTTTTTGAGTTTGGGTATGAAAATGTTTTATACCCTTGATATATTTATAGTAAGTTAGTTTTGAACTCAGTTCAAACTAGTTTGAACTACTTTTGAGTTCAATGCAACTACAGATGAGTATATACCATAAAAATAGTTCAAACTAATTAAATGAGGTTGAATTTAAATTTTTGAGTTTGACATCTCAAATATACTTTTTATGGGTATATGAAGATACCCACATCAAGCGTTGCAATCTCGAAGCAAATCAGCGGGTATTGATATTGGTGCCTAGGCACCATGGTGCATGAAACACTCGCCCCTATATATATATATATGGGACGAGTGTTTCATGCACCATGGTGCCTAGGCACCAATATCAATACCGTTGATTTGCTTTGAGATTCGCAGCGCTTGATGTGGGTATCTTCATATAGCCATAAAAAGTATATTTGAATATCAAACTCGAAAAATTTAAATTCAACTTCGATTTAATTAGTTTGAACTATTTTTATGGTATATACTCATGTAGGTGCATTGAACTCAAAAGTAGTTCAAACTAATTTGAACTGAGTTCAAAACTTACTTACCATAAATATATCAAGGGTATAAAACATTTTCATACCCAAACTCAAAAAATTATCAATCATACACGTGTATCTGATGTTGATGCCTAGGCACCATGGTGCCTTATGTAATTTTCTATATATATATATATATATATATATATATATATATATATATATATATATATATATATATATATATATATATATATATATATATATATATATATATATATATATCGCAATTATGCATCACGAGATGGTTTGTTGCTCAAACCATCTATGATAATTATGTCCCCAACTGTTGGACCCATCGATTCTCCCTAACCCAATCCTAGCCAATAGAATCTCTCCAACCCCTACCCCACGGATCATAGCTCCACCTCATCGTCCTCGTGCCAAAAATTTTGACACTCCTGCCTCTCCCTTCCCTATAAATACTCACCCAAACCCAGCCTCCTCACCATCCCATATGAAGCAGATAACGCGCATGTCTATGGGAGGCAAGGTGCCGTGGAAGAAGCTGGCACGGCTACCAAGGCAATGCGCAAGTCTATGGGAGACAAGACGCCACGGAAGCAGCTGGCTACCAAGGCGACACTCAAGTCAGCGTCAGCGATGGTGGGTATCAAGGACATCTAGCTTGCACACTACATTAGGGACGAGAGGGCCTAGGCATAAAGGCCTTGTCGGTGCAGTTGAGTTTCTACTGCCTACTAGGATCTTTGCTTTTTCTTTGTTCTTACCTTGTTTAAGAGTTAGGTTCATAGGATTAGGAGATGTGTTCTTTTCGTGTTCTTGCTGTGTTAGCTAGATAGGTAACCTACTCGTTATCTTGTGATGTTGTAATGGTTGATTCTAATCTTAATAGAAATGGAATGTGTTGCTATGTTTGTTGCTATATTTGCTTATTTTCAGATGGCATATTTAACATTTCCTAAGGGTAGTTGAAAAAGAGAAAAAATTTAGGTATAGAGTGAACTATCACAGACAGTTTTATGGTATAAATTATCAATGAAAAATTATCATAAATGGCTCAAACCAAAACCATCTATGATACTCGTACATCACAGACGGTTCTATCTACCAACAGTCTATGATGGGAAAGTACACAGACGGTTCTATATGGCAACTGTACTCGCCCATCATAGACAGTCAATAGCTAGAACCGTATGTGATGTGTGAGTATTATAAACGGTTTTTGGTTCAAGCTGTCTATGATAGTATTTTTCATAGATCGTTCTAGTTACAAACCGTCTGTATTGTGATTATCATAGATGGTTTACAAATCGTCTGTGATAACTTCTGATTATCACAGACACATAAATTCAGATAGTTCAGAAAACCGTCTGTGATGACAGTTCCGAATAATCTATGATAATCTTTTTTGTTGTAGTGATATATTTGCTCCATTCCTTAGCACCTACTTTAGACTCTGAGTTGGAACCTATTGTGCTTTAAATTAATAAACAATCCACTAATTGTAAATGATGAATCCTTTGTATAACTGCAGCATGCATGTCGAGTTGATGCGTGCGAGATTAGGCGATGCATTGGGTGTTGAAATAGTCTGTATTTGCTTATTAAACTATGTAACTTAGAAATATTTACTGAGTCTAGAATATTTATCTAGTATATATTTGCTTGTTAAACTATGTAACTTACACTACTCCAATAAGGCTAATACTAGACGCCTCATCACAGATGGTTGACCAAAACCATTAGTACTAAATATAATCATAGACGGTTTAACTCTAAAAACCATCTGTGAAGAAATAATATCACAGACGGTTTATATTAAAAACTGCCTGTGATATTTCGATGCCCGATTTTGCTACCCCTTTTATTCAAACTTTTAAACTAAAGTGGCGTTGCGACCTCTCAACTACTGATCGGTTCCACTACCTAAATGCCCTTATATATGCTACCCACATGCCTAGCTAGCTCTCCCAAACCGATCGAAGTGCTGCCTCCACCAACAACGTCGACTACCTCCTCGAGCTACTCCTCCGGTTGTGGCGCCACGGTTCACTGCATAAGGTACTCTTGTTGTAAGAGTGTCTTGTGTAGTTTCACCATCGTGACACAACACAGTGACACTGCTGCCGCTGGCCCCTCCTTCATTGCTGGTGATATATCCCTCACCCTTCCCTTCTCTTCTTAATGCTTGGATATGAAATTACGAAATTGTTGGATAGCTAGGGTTTTGGCCATGTAAATCTTGATGTTCATGCATGTGAAAATTAATTGTTGATGCCTTAATTAGTTCCTATGATAATTGATAGATGGTTAGGGTTTTGGCCCTTGTTTCAATTCATGTTTTATTGTAGGATGAAGACATGGTTGCTAACAGACTAGTCGTATATGACCACGGCTTACGACCGCGTGCCTACAACCACGGCTTACGACCGCATGCCTACGACCACGACTTATGACCGCACGTCTACGACCACGGCATCCAAAGCAACAAAACAACAGTACCTGCATCCTAAAAAAATGAGCTACCAAAAACATGTCGCTAATCATAAATAGGCATGTTTTGATTCATCTGTACTATCTAATTGCGCTGTTTTATAGTGCAATTAGATAATATTGATAAACTAAAGGAGACCTTTTATATAATATCACGAGAATGCAATCATAGACAATTCTTAATTAAAACCGTCTGTGATAATAGACTATCACAAACGGTTCATAGAAAGAATAGTCTGTGATAACTGTTATCACAGACGATTCTTAACTAAAAACCGTTTGTGATAATTGTTATCATAGACGGTTCTAATAACTGTTCAAGTTAAGAACCGTCTGTGATAACAGTTATCACAGATGGTTCAAAAACCCTCTATAATGTCCTTAGGGTATTACTGACCCATAAGCATAGACGGTTTAGAAAACTGTCGGTGGTGATGTTTTTAAACCGTGTGTGATGAGTTTTTCTGTAACAGTGTTACTCATATTTACAGAGTTATTAGGATATTTACTTAATCTCCAGATACTCCAACCAAAACATTTATGAAATTAAACACCACAATATTTTGGAATTAAACGTCACAAAACATTACAAATCAACAGTTGTAATACAATGGCTGTAAAAAGTTGCGTCCTCGCTCGTGCTGTTTAATTAGCTCGTTTGCTTGGCCCGGACTAGGCGTGACGACCCACCGAAGCATCGCATGCGTAGCGCCCATGCGTTCGACGCGTTGGCATCCGAATGAGCCGCTACGTGTATACATGCATGACGCTCACGTTAGCATCCGCGATGTGCATGCTCAATTTTAAGGCACAAACTATTAAGCATGCCCTACAGCGTGTTAGAGCACTCCCAATCTTACGTAAATAATGCCTATAGTATTAATTAGTATGCTATATAAGATTAGTATTAAGATAGATATGAAATTAATAAAGTAAGAGAGGAAAACAGTATCTCATGAAGACTTTACTTGAGCACGTATTTTAACACAGACATATTAGCTAAGATATCTATTGAGGAGGGAAGTGATTTCTATCATATTATAAAGGTGTGCTACTACATTAACCAGTGTATTGTAAAGGGAATTGAAAATAAATATTAAATTATAGTATTGATTAATAATAGACATTGTACGTTAGAAGAGTGATATCTAACCTGATATCTATATAAAGTAGTAATATATTACTATATAATGTCACAATTGAAGATGTCCTGAAAGGCCACGCTAACACGGACACACGGGTTTGGATTAAATTAATCGTAACCGCATTGATTAATGATCAAGTCTACAGTTAATTAATTACTAGTACCGTGTGTAGCTGGCCGTGAAATTAGACCATTTCTAATGTTATGTAGTCAGTTTGAATAAAGAGAGAACGTATTGAATCGATTCAATATATTAGAGGGGCCGATCAACAAAAAAGTATGGAATCAGATTCTATTTAGAAGTTGATTCAAAGTATTAAACATTTATATGAGCATTAAACGACTACATAGTTAAGAGAGGATATTATTATTTTGTGATTTTTTAATGTTACATAGTTTTTAATTATTAGTAGGAATTGATTTAATACACTAGAAAAAAATAAGTTTAATTTCTAGAATACTTTTGTAACATGTCTTTAAATTAGAACGGTTCAATACACTAAAAAAATGCTCTTAGCAGCCGACACCCGCAACTGCCTCGTGGGCCCGAGCGCAACCTGGTTCGGACATTTGGCCCAGCAACACCGAACCCTAAGCAGCTGATCACTCCACAACACCGCAGCCTCCCTATAAATATACTTCACTCGCCGCTCCACTCCTCCCGCTCCAAACCACAAACCCTCGTCCGCCGCCTCCTCCCCCTTCACCTCCGGTCTCCAAGCCGTCGGGCGCCGGCGGCCATGGACCAGCACGAGCAGGAGATGATGGCCCACATGCTGTACCGCGGCATGATGGATCCCCGGCTGGACGACACCACGCGCCTGCTTCTGTCGTCCGTCTACAAGTCTCTCCCCACCCGCCCGTCTCCATCGCCGCCCCACTCTCCCACGCCGCGGCGGCGGCGTGGCTCGCAGCGACGGCGTCGACCGCATCAGCTGCCTCCCCGTCGAGGTCGTCCGCAACATCGTCGGCCGCCTCCCCGCCAAGGACGCCGCGCGTACCACTGCGCTCTCCACGCGCTGGCGCCGCATCTGGCACTCGGTGCCGCTCGCCCTCGTCGACGCCCACCTCCTCCCCCCCCTCGGAATCGCCCAACGCCTCGGGATCGACCGCCGCGCGGCCGACTCGCGCGCCGTCACCGCCGCGGTGTCCCGCGTCCTCGCCGCGCACCCGGGGCCCTTCCGCTGCGTCCACCTCTCCTGCACCTCCATGGACGAGCACCGGTCCGAGATCGCGCGCTGGCTCCAGATCCTCGCCGTCAAGGGCATCCAAGAACTCGTCTTTATCAACCGCCCATGGCCGAGGGACCTGCCCCTCCCCGCCGCGCTCTTCAGCTGCGCTGCCTCCCTCATCCGCCTCTACATTGGCATCTGGAGGTTCCCGGACACCGCCACCCTCCCGCGCGCCGCCGCCTTCCCCCACCTCCGGGAGCTCGGCCTATGCTCCGTCGTCATGGAGGACCGGGACCTCGCCTTCCTGCTCGACAAATGCCCCGTGTTGGAGAACCTCCTGATCGTCGGGAACATGGCGATACTGCGCCTCCGCGTCGTCAACCACAGCCTACGGTGCGTGCAGGTGTGCACGTCCATCGTGGAGGACCTCACTGTGGCGCACGCTGCGCACCTCGAGCGTCTCTTGCTGTGGGAAGCTTGGGGCACCGTGGAGGACCCAAGCAAACTTGTTTCGGGAACTACGGTGCTCCCACCAATGCGCTCGAGGGTCAAGATTGGCCATGCACCCAAGTTGCGCGTCCTGGGATTCTTGGTGCCAGGAATGCACGAACTGGAGATCGGCAACACCGTCATCAAGGTGGTGCACTACAGCAACATTTCCATTAATCCCTTTCTATGCCAATGTGTGATCTTTCTTTCCTCTTACGGTGAATTGCAATTGCGCATGCAATTACATTACTTGCAGGCTGGGACTAAGGCGAGCCCAAGCACCACGCTCCCGAGCGTCCAGATGTTGGGAATCCAGGTGAAACTTGCAGACCGCAGTGAAGCCAGGATGATGCCTAGCTTCCTCAGATGCTTTCCCAACGTCGAGACTCTCTATATCCAGGTAAGATTAACCATGAAACGAATACTTCAGTTTGTATTTGCATCAGATGAGACTGCTGCTGCATGAGCATGACCCATCACTAATTTCACTATAGCTAGCTGAACTATGTGCGCTCTGATAGTCTGATCAATTTAATTTGCAGTCTGAAAATGCCGACAAGCCCGCTGGCAAGCTCGATCTCAAGTTCTGGAAGGAGGCTGGTCCCATCGAATGCGTCCAACGGCACATCAAGAAGGTGGTTTTCCGTGAGTTCCGAGGGCAGAGAAGCGAGCATGACTTTCTCAAGTTCATCGCCGAGCGTGCGCGGGCGCTGGAGAAGATGGTGATAGTGTTGACCCATGGATGTTCGGTTGACCGAGAGGGTGCCAAACTGAGGACTTTCATAGCTTCTGCAAAATGGGCCAATGCAGGCTGTAAACTGATGGTCGTTGAGAGTCCATTTCCAGAAAAAGGTACATCTTGGTGCTTCCTAGGAGCATTCAATTTTGCTAAGAAGGACCCTTTTGACACTTTGTCATGCATGGAAGGTGAAGATGGATGCAAGGCACCGTGTTAGATCGTTGGCAATGTGTGTGTGTGTTTTTTGAGGATTTGCAGCGTTCTAGTTGCTAGCTTGAGTGGCTTAGGTGTGTTGAAGTTATTTAGCACTGTTCTGTATCTTGCAAAAGACAAGTGTTGCTTGCACACATGCTGTTGCCTGCTTTCAGTGATATTATATTAATTGCAGAACTTCTGCTAAATATGTGGCTGAATGCTGGTTGGAAAGTTTGTACTTTTCTTGCCATTGTAGTGATTTCGTTAGGAATGTTGCTTAAAAAAAATATGTTCCATTTGGCATCACATTTTATTGTTTGCAAGTTGTGCATCATGATTGATTATTCACATTGCATCAATTTTCCAGCAGAGCTATCTGTGGTCATTCTGATTTCTTCTACTGCCAATCCATTTTATCGCGCAGGTTTTGAAGCTAGGTTGATAGATTTGCCTTGCATTATGATGGTGCTTGGGGTGCTAGTTGTACTTTATTCGTTGCTGCTTCAACTGCGTGGCATATAGAGACATCCTTGACCAGCTATAAACATTTAGCTTGATAGGCATATTATGTTTGGGGGCAAGTACTTGTTTTTTAGGAGTGTATGTTTTTGGTGCAGTCTTACGTTATATAAATATGTTTTGGGTGGTCAGCCTGGGGGCTGCCCTGTGCCGTGGTGTTTTGTTTTAGAGCTTGAGGGGCTTTAAATAGCAAGGTTACAATCAGCATTAACCCACATGCATTGTACTGTCTAAAGAAGAAAGAAATAGCTTGTCTCGAGCAAAGGTGAGCGGCAACATTAGCAACCCTTGGCACAAAACAGATCCTAAATCAACAAAGCCCGTAATAAGCTCCTCGATGTCTGCCAGAATATGCTGCCGCTCAAACGCTAGGCGCAGGCTTGTTTTGAACTTTTTTTTTTGGAGGTTTTGTTTTGAACTCTCCATGTTAAGTTGTTCGCTTAAACTGTTCTCAGATCATTTTGACATACACGAATGGACTTTCTGTGTACAACTATCATAAACTAGCTGCTGGCAGGGCACGGGTTCGGGCGCATAACTTAATGGCCACATTTCTATGTTCCCCATGTTTTTCATGCTGTGCATACTAGCACTATTGTGCTGGTAATCATACATTCGTATGTGCTTGATATCCAAAGTTCCTGTAGTTCTGAACTAGTACTAGACTACTCGTTACTTCACTAGCATGCACTGATTAACTTGTACTGAATACACCATAGCACGACTGACACCACAAAATAGTCCATCCATTTCAGGTATCTAGAAAAATTGTGTTACCTGACTTGTCTGTTATGCAAGAAGAGTAGCTCGCTTAGCTTCCTGAGTACGAGGAAACATGCATATCTTCTTCGGAGGCGTGTAGCTGTAATATCCTGCGTTATGTTGTGCTATATGCTTGTGGGTCAGAACGACGTTTCCCAAGTCTTTATTTGGTGTCAGTTTCTGTTACTATACCTTCCCATGATGAAGTATTGGTGAGTTTGCCCGCAGCTGTTCCTTAAATCAACAAAATATTCAGTAACATGCATGAATGATTTCCTTGGATGAAACTCCGCGATATCGCTACCAGCGATGCAGATATGAACTGGAAATAGATTTATATGCAAATTAGTGCATATTTCCTAGCAGTGAGGTTGTAATGCGCTTGCTTTGCTCCATATTTGTTATATCTATACCAAGGAATTAGCAGTGCTTACGTTTGAAACGTTGTTCTGCGAGATTTTTGGAAGGTATGGTGGTTGTTCTTGAATCTTGATCCAAAATTCTTCTCACCCAAGTCGAACTAGACTGTCAAGGTGCTTTTATAGTGAGCAAACAATACGTCATTTTCTGAATAATGAAATCGCGCGCATGTGTTCAGCGATGGCATGTGAGATAAGAATTACATGTTGACCACAGGAATGACATTGTGTTATAATCTGCCACCATGAAAATCGGCTTGTTCTTCTTCTTTGTACATACCAGTACTCACTGCGCAAGGAAAACCTCATGTAGAATTACTTTTTTAAAAGCGTTTTCCAACTTGTCTTTTAAATTATATAGTCTAGAGGTGCTTTCTAGAGACATTTTAAAAATCACCCCAAAATTATATACTGTAGAGCCGGTTTGAGATGTTTTAGAACCACATGTAAAATTTTATCGTGTAGAGAAGTTTTTGAGATGCTCTACAATCACCTAAAGTTTTTTGTTGTGTAAAAACATTTTTTGAGAAGCTTTTAAATATCTAGAGACATTTTTTTTGGTGTGGATATGTGTTAAATAACCTATATATAAATATTACAAGGCACAACTAAACATACAAAGTGATAATATTGAGGTGGCTAGTGCAATAAGTCTAAGAGAAGTGCTATTCTCATAGTTTTTAGATTTTTTTCTATGATGTACTATACTAGTAGCACAATTTAATGTCACTATGAGATGGCTCTATTCTCTTAGAAACACAATAAAGTGTCTTTACAAAACGCTGCAAAGAATATAAAAGTGCTTTCATAATACATTTCTGCATTCGTAATATGTAGCACTTTAAAGGGGGAAAAAACATATCTACTATATTGAAAATAACATAGATGTCACAAAAACGAGTGTTGGCAGAGCGTATATAGCTTTTGACTAGAACTACACATTGAAGTCATTTGGTCGAAAATTTTCCAAATGGACTGGTTGAATGTCCATGAGTTGCTCCAGATAATATGGTACAATTTTATTGTGGGGCCCCCGGCTCATCAACACCTAAAATCACTATATATATGTTATGTACTAGTCACATAATCAGTAGCTAATATACAGATTCACAACATTAAGATCACATCCATACACATCGTGTATATTTAATTTATGACAAACGGGTGAATACATAAGCGATGCATAATAAGATTTACAGCATATGGCCGACCGGCCAAGCGAATACCAGAGTCAAGAGTAAATTATAGCGGAAGATAAATAAATAAGCAGAAACATCTAGCGGTATGCCATCATAGCCCACAGGTAACCAACTGGGAATTATGCCCTACAAAAACCCATCATCGAATTCCTCAGTGCCGAGGGTAAAGTACGCGTCGTCTGGTACGTATCTTTCTTTATTCTCTGATAAACAATAATTTATGCAAGGTTTAGTATATTGTATACTTAGCAAGACTTGTAGTGTATCGCAAAATTATACATATATGCAAGGCTGTCAAAAGATGAGCCTCTATGCTAAGTTATTGTCAGCATGAAGCAAATTTTATTTGCAATATCGATACGTAATAATTTGCAATGGAATTGTAAAGAGCATTTAACATGTAATGAAATAACATTTATATAACTGCCATAACAGTAGATCAAATCCATTCACAGCCCTCCTTGGCTATGAACATCGCACGATTCCAACCCATGGGCACAGCACAGGATTAGACGTACATGCCATTCCATTATGTTCAGTGAAACAATTTTGAAAAGAAAAACTATATCCATTATGGCTGCATCCAAGTGTACTCATGACCACGAGCATGGTTATTTAAATAGTTTTTAACACTCTGGAGAGATTGTATAACTTTACCCACACGAGATAATGAAATACACTGTCAGCCATTACTCGCTTCCTTGGGCGTGCAATGATAACGATTATCATAAAGCCTTTAGGACATCCAGTCCAAACCTTGCATTAGCCCAATGAATATCGAAACTCTCTTAGATCCATCCCATAAGAGAGCGTTGAATTCTTGCTTAGGTCCATCCCCTAAGCAAAGACCCTTACTTAGGTCCGTCTTCCAAGTGGGTATTCACCGTTGTAGTTGCAAGTTTTGGCTCCAACACCTTGGTGAAGGGAGCCCCCGTATGAGCAAACCTACCTGAAATACCCTCACTACATTTGCGCCTACCACAATGCAAGGCTGGACCTAGGTAACTTAATCAGCTAAAGCCAGATCCTATATAGCATATGTGGTTGTACGGTACGACTTAGATATGTGGCAATAGCGTTCGGTACTTAATTGATCCGGGCGAGAATCTCCCCCTATATACATGCGAGATACCCCTCATATTTGACAGTTTAACATTAACTCGCCCACCTCATTTTTGTTTTATACCAAACTAACAGAGGTTCCTCCTCTGGTCTAACATTTGGAAACCATCAAGTCCATGTGAAAATTTGTTTGAAAGTTCAAACTTAGTAGAAACTAGTGCGTAGCTAAGCATCTAGAACATGTACTCAATGTAATATACCCAAAATTTGACATTAGCTATGTCTAACCATATCCTAAGGTTATAACAGTGAGGATATCAAATCTGCAAGGGAGGTTCAATGCATACGAGCGGCTGTAACTACCATTAGCCCTAGTATAGCAGATTTTAATGAAACATACACACATGCATAATAGGTTTTGTAAACAATGTACAATAACTGAAATACTAGGATCAACATGGTCAAAGGGGGTGCTTGCCTTGCTTAAATTACCGTGGTCTTGATCTTACTCAAAACCTTCTCAGTCAATGATCTTGAAGCTATTGATCTTCGTCTTTGTCTCAATCTTGCCCGAGTTGGTGCTCCCTCAGGACTTCAACTTCTAATTATGCGATAAGCGATCGAAAGACCAAATAAATCCGAAGAACTGCAAAGATGCAAATAAATCCAAAGAGAACTTCATTAAGTTTTACTAGAATTGAGCTTGGTGATGTAAGATAAGGTTTAGAGGGTGAGGGATATTTGACATACTCGAATGGAGTTTGAGTGAATGAAGGGATGGCGGGGAAGCTTTGCTGGGAAGGAAAACAACGACAGATCAAAGGTGAAGGAATATTCACAGGAATATTCTGTTTCTTAACTCAAAGAGGGCTAGGAATAGCCAATAATCGCAGAGTACCTCATCTTGGTTTGAATTATCTTTTCTCGGCTGGTACAATAGTTTTTACGACTACTAACGTTCTTCGGCTACTACGGTGTTCTTTCGACTTCTAACATTCCTCGGCCGTTACTCAATTCCATCTATGACTACTGCAGCCTATGACTGTGGTAGCTAGCAACTTATGACCACTGTAGCTTATGGCCTTACAACCATTGTGGGTACCGACCTTGCGAGTATGATTTATTATCATGGTGCCTCGACGCAACTCTAGTCATACTATTCACAGAGCTGGTACTACCGGTCTTTAACCACGCAGATCTTCTGAGCACCAATCGGGTACTGTAACTTATGATTACCAACCAGGTTTTGTAGGTTTTAACTACCGACTAAGTTCTGTAGTTTTCAACTACCGACCAGCTATTGTAGCTTTTGACTACTGACTGAGCACTGTGGTTTACGACTACCGACTAGGTACTATGATTTATGACTTTGATTTCTTATACTCTATAGTTACTACAGTCGAAGGTCACGTCTACGGTTAGTATTTGAAGATTATGACATCGGTAGTGGTCGAAGATTTTGGCAGCAGTCAAAGATCTCGACGCCGGCGGCAGTCGAGGATCTCAACACCGGGGGCGGTCGAAGATCTCAACACCAGCAATGGTCGTAGATCTCAACACCGGATATGGTCGAAGATTTCAAGTTTGGCTATAGTCGAAGATTTGAACAACAGCTACGGTCGAAGAGTTCAACAATGGTTGTGGTCGAAGAGTTCGACTATGGTGACGGTCGAAGATTTCAACTCCAGCAATGATCGAAGATCTTGACTCTGGCTGCGTTCAACAATGACAGCGGTCGAAGATCTCGACACCAGCTATGGTCGAAGGGTTCGACTTCGATTGCTACAGTTATGTCCTCGTGTTCGACTACTACGATTTTCTTTCTGAGTTCAACTACTTTGGTTCTCGTTTTGACTTCGATTACTTTAGTTCTCTTTTTGACTTCGTTTACTTTAGTTCTCTTTTTTACTTCTCATATTCTACAAGGGAGGAGGAGCTCACAGCAGGTGAGGGCGACGCTTGAGTAGGAGCAGACAAGGCTGGCATCGGAAACTTTGTTGGCGGCAAAGAGGAGGTTCTCGGTGGTAGCGAAATCCGACAAAAGAGAAGCTATAGAAAGAGGGTGCGCATGAGCTTGCTTGCATGCATGCGAAGGTATGGATGAATGGAATCGAGGTATGGCTCACTGAAGAGAGAGAGAGAGAGAGGAAGTCTTACGGTGGCATGCTGGTCGGAGAGGAAGAAGAAAGCCTAGCTCAAGTGATCCACCACACGAAATGTCAATCAAATGAGTAGGATGTTTAAGGAAGAGGTACGGCACTTTGCGGCATGGTTGGGGAGGAGAGAAGCCCACTAGAGTAGCTAGAACATGGTGGTGTGCTCACAGGCATCATGTCCTTTGGTTTCTTGATGTTCCAGTGAGCGAAGTGCTCAAGGATTGTGTGCAAGAGACTGGGAGGGCGAGCTAAAAAGCAATGGCATGGTGGGAAAGACTACAGGCTGCTGACTGAAAACAGCAAGACTTGAGAGCAGATCAACTGAAAACAGAAGCAGCACAGTAAAAATTGAAGCAGAACCGAAATACAGAGAAAATGACTAAAATTTGTAGCTCTTTTCAGGTCAAAATATCAAGACTTCAAATTGAACAACAAATCAACCTCAAGAAGAGGAAAATGCGGACAAGGATCTATTTTGGATGAAAAGGAACAGACAGCAGGAAGAAACCATTTGACTGAACCTGAAAACTGAAAAGATAAAACTCGACAAGGAGCAGATCTGAGCTAACAAACAGGGGAGCCACAAAACAAACTAAACACAGAGGAGCTAAACTAGAATATAATATCTGAAACTAAAATATCAAAGAAGATCAAGACACGGAGAACATCACGGACTTGAGAGAAGAAAGATTGAGCAATTGAAAATAGATTGAACAGAGATTACTGTATTTCCTAGAAAGAACAAAAGGGAGACAATGACCAACCAGCTTGTGATTCTTGAAATCTTTGGTCATGAGATTTTTTATTATAGTATGGTAATAACCTCAGGAGGAGAATACACAACACTAATTCATCTTTTCACTGAGAAAACAAAAAAACACGAGAATCCTCCGCTTCCAAAAACAGTAAACCCTAGAAATTCTGTAAACAGAGGAGGTTGAAGCAAACCATCTCTTGGGAGAAAACTGCTAAATAAATCTTTTCTCTCGAGAATGAGGTAGCCAAGAGGCTTTGAGGAGATTTCCAGTTCAGAGAAGAATTAAGTCTCATGTGAATTGGAAGAAACAGAAATCCAGAAAACAAACTTCAACAGGAGAACCAGAGGAAACAAGACAGAACAAGGAAGAGGGGATCAACCCATCAAAGAAGGAACAGCTCAAAGATTAAGGAATAAATATGAATGATTACATAGCAATTTTCTTACAGCCATCTCAACCCCAATCTCTCTTTCTGAGAAAACACACACAAAAAGAAAGCAGAACTCTGTCAAAGCCAACGACTCTCACCAAAACAAAGAAAAGAAAAATGGGCACACCAGTACCTGAGTTCTAGCATCTATTTATACACTCAGCTTAACGGGTTTACAACTATCTTTACCCAATTGCTCCAACAAACTCAGCGCTTTACCCAATAACCCCAACAAGATCCACTTCCACTTTGCAACTTTGCGTATTTTACCAAAACGCCACTCCTGCATATTCTTGGAAGCTTCCTCTTTTCTTGCTGTCCAAGCCCTGCAACCACTTTGAACCCTCGCCATCTTCGGCATCTCCCGACCGCTTCGACCTCAGCACCGCTTGTGCCTAGTCCGGCCATCCCATGCCTCTCCACAACTTAGCCTCAAAGTCCTGCAACCATTACAGACAAGAAAACATCACATAGCACCACTCGAAATACTGTAATCATACATTTGCATCAGTAGAAAGCACTAAAGCACGAAACAAACAAATCAAACTCAAACTTTCCAGAACACATGTCAATTATTCATCACACACATGGGGTCACCTCCACATGGTCTCTTAATCTCCCCCTTGATGAGTATATTGATAAATACAGAAAAAGCATAAAGTTGAGTTTGAATTTTGAGAAAGTCACACATGGTCTAAAAGGAATAACAAGGAAACTTATGACCATGTCAACAAAAGGAGCAAAAACAGAAAGAGCAAGTTTTCCTAAAAACTCCAGAAAATCCCCATGTTATGCCTTTTTCTCCGTTATTCTCCCCCTTTTGGCAATAAAATCATCAAGATGGAAGGAAGACAATGGAGCATGACTCGATTGAAATGACGGTATCTTATTCATTTTAAGTATTAGGAGCCATGAAAATTATCCAAAATGAATCTTTGAGTATTACACCAAGCCATAACACAATAGAATGCTATCGAGATCATGACGATGCATGTATAGTCAAGCTAAACCAAATAAGTCATAATTTGAAAATTAGATGAATTGCTTAGCATGTCAAATCATTCAAGATTATAGTCTAGCTAAAGGTATCTAAGGATGATGCAAACCATGTCAATATTCTAAGTGGAACCAAGAAGTTAGTATTGAGTCAATTTAGAGTGCTACAAGTTCAAGAATGAATCATTTGTTCAAGTATTTGGTCTCTTTGTAATTAAGCAAATTTAGCACAATAGACATGTTTTTCCCTTTTTTAGAAACTCATGGTTATTTCCAATCAAATTTTTGTTTAGTCATGTGCTAGATCTCAAGCCTTATGCGACCACTCTAAGCTAGAAGCTTAAGAAAGTGATCTTGGTCAACCAAAACTCCCCCTGAGTTACTTGTCGTACAGCTTTGCTCGCAGTCGTATGCTTCGCCTAAATAGCAATCACCAGAAATCACAAACCAGATTGATTCAAGATTTTCTTTATTGTTGAATTTTTGTGGAGTTACAAAGTGCCCTCATAAGCACCCCTAAAACCCTAGCACCAAAAAGCCTCGAAAAGCCCCATGGCTAAAATCCTTAGCCTGCCTCTACTTTTATATGCTAGAGCCCTAAACCTTGTTTGACTCAAATATAAACATATAATCTTATCACTATCTCAAATTAAGGGACCCAAAACCCTTTCGTACATGGGTTTTCATTCAAACTCTTAATTTTTTTCCATTATGGACTTCATCCATAACTCCTAACACAATACATGATGAAGCCTTCAGGATCGCACCTCCCGTATCTTCACCACACCTCATCAACTTCCGTGTTGAAGCCTTCGGGATTACACCACCTGTAGCTTTTCCACACATCACCACAGTCGATCTCCATGTGCTCTAGCGTTAGCCCGACCATCTCGCGTGAGATCCTGACCGTCTGGACCTCACAATACCCCCTCCTAGTCTCGATCCTCCTTGTTATCGACCATGATCGACTCCACGCTCACCTACACATGCAAAGACCAAAGAAATATTTTTCCAGCACAAGTTCTTCCCAACTTGACCATCATTAGCACATATATGTAAACCACCCCTTTCACCATCCATCATCAATAATCAGGTCATCCACGACCACAATTTCCATCGCTATTCAAAACTCGACCTCAGACAATATATTATGACCGCTAGCTCAATGAATACTCAAAAACCACAAGTACTCGGGAATTACCATCGCTCTACTCAAAATACTTGGGAATAACAACCATCTTTATCAACTACCAGGAGCCATCGAGTACCGACTACCAAGTACCAATCACTATGACTACCAAGTACCAAGTCCTTCCGACTATGAGTACTATTCCTCCGAACATTGTTTACCAATTTATGTCATATCTCTGCCATGTCACAACTGTAAATGTTGGCCCTTTTGCATGTGTACCTATTGCTTTACAGTCAAATCATGTGGTATACTTGTAGCATACTTCTTTTCATGATGCCATCTTTGTAGCAATTTTTTTCATTAAATAGCGGCATACTTGAAACATACTTCTTTTGATTTATGCACTTTTTATACCTTTTTCTTTTTGTTTAACCATGGCATGCTTGAAGCATAGTTCTCTTCTTTTACAGCTCAACCCCCTCTCATTGTTTTGTTGCTCTATTGGATTTGAGGCGAGGAGGTTTGTATTTGTTGTCATGTTGGTTAGGTATTACATGATGAGGCTGTACATTGGGATGCCGCTGCAGGAGTTCGCACTGATCGTGGACACTAGGAGCACCCTCACCTACGTGCCCTGCACCACCTGTGACCAGTGCGGCAACCACTAGGTGGGGCTTGATTCCTGTGCTTCTTTGTTTAGGTACCAATTTGAAACCCTGTATGAAGATTAGATTAATTAGGATGGTCGCAAGCATAGATATGTGATGCCCACAAGTGAATCTAGAGCCAGACCATTCAATTTAGCTAATTGACTTTGTGATTATGCGGCTAAAACATGTTTTTGGTGCTACTTGGTGTGAATCGATATGTACTTACATAGGGAGTCTATTTGGTATTGTTTTGCATTTCTAGTTTTAGAGCATGTTGAAGGAAAGATGGTCTGTGACAATGGTCTAGGAGAAACTTCTTCCATAAAACATTTGTGAGACATCATCTCTGGTCTCATGTACGCCCATTCTCATCAAAACTTGGACTTCAAAGTTTTACATTCTTTTAATTGTATCCATGTTGTGGTTTATGAGTTAGACTGAGTGACTCTTGCCTTCACTCAAAGATTTTTCTGGATGGAATATTGAAGTCTTCTTTCATTATTCGTAGAACATCATTCATGCTGACATTAAGCAAGACAATCTTCTAGTCACAAATAATGGCAATGTGAAGATAGGGGATTTCAATGTTAGTCAGGTCTTTGAGGTAGTCTCTATGCTCCTATTAATACCATGTTGTTAAATTAGCTCTGATAAAGTCATCAGTTTAATGACAATATCACAACATGGAATAAGTGCCTAGCCCTAGATTGATGGTTTTCCTTTGTTGCTAAATTGACCTAGGTCTAGCATTTGGTTGTTCTTTGTTTAAAAAATGGCCCCTTTCTAAAAGAAGGATAATAGCATGATTGTAGAGTTTCTAAAGTCAGGTTTGCACTGATATGGACTATTGTAAAATGGCTCTTCGTTTCCATATTATTTTGCAAACAGATTGAGTGGACAATCAAGTTTGGTGATTTCAAGCTTTCCCTTTGGAAGTATTGCCGTCATGATTTAAAAAGTTTCATATCCTTTGTTTTGTAAATAAACTACTTAGTTATTTTTAGTCTCTCTTGCTCTATGCTCAAGACATGCCCTAAGGATAGTCTAATCTTACTATAGTGTTTGGTACTTGCTAAAAAGTTTCATTTGTATGGTTGTATTCCAGGATGATGATGATATGCTTCGGAGATCTCTAGGAACTCCAATTTTTACTGCACCAGAGTGCTGTCAAGGTAAAAAAATACTACCCGTGTTTTGGTGGTAAATACTGCTTGTACAACAGTTAGACTCTACCTTTAATTATGTAGATGCAAAATCGGGCACGAGTTGTACATAGTTTGGATCAAAGGATATATGATGTCCAAATAAAAATGGTCCAAAATATTTGATTGGTCATTTCATCAATGATGGACATTAGATGATGTAAGATTATTTATCTTGCCATTGGCCCATGCTTTATAAATCTGACCAACATTTTTTTTATGTCTACCATCCTACAGCTTTAACCTATCATGGTAGGGCAGCCGATGCATGGGATGTCTGCGTTACTCTGTACTTTATGATTTTAGGTCAGTATCCGATGCATGGGTTACCGTTGTGTGGCTTTACGCATTCTTCCTGGCTGTTGGTGGGGCATATAAGAACATTGCTCCAAAAACCCAATTCCACTATGTACCGATCAATCTAGGCTTGTTGGGGTGATCCCTAGTAATACCACACATCTATTTTTCATATCATTCCCCACAGTGAAGAGCATTATGTATTTGCATTCATATTATGGGTACTACATTGGCAATTTACACTAAAGTTTAGCTAACGAATAGATCATTACTCTACAATTTGCAGGATAAGTGTACCTTACCCATTCCAATGGGGAGCACCAACGTTTGATGCTGGTGAAGCTTTTGCCATGATGGCAGCTTCTTTCATTGCTCTCACAAGCAGAGCTCCTTCAAATGAGTCAGCTTTTAGGTGGCCTTTATGAGATGCATAAGCCCACCTATAACTATAAGTCCATGATTAACAAGTTCGAGTCACTTCAATGCTATTTTTTTTTGTAAAAAGTCAGCCTTTGGGTCTTCTTAGAGAAGTTCAATTACTCTCAAATGAGCCTTTGAGTTCTTTGTGTCAATCGCTCTATTTAAAGATGTTTAACTCTATTGTATACTTGTTGCATTTTTGTTACATTTATCGTGTCCTTCAAATTCTGCAAGTTATCATAATGCTCTAATGTCTGGCTGATAAGTGTTGTTATGACCTTATTACAATAGTAAAAATGGAATGTTGTGTTGTTCGTTTTCATATCTCCCTATGGTTGCATTAATATTAATCATTGTATTAGTGCTATCCATGCTTTTTTATCTTTAGTCATATTCTGATTTTATTTTGTGCCTATTCTGGTGAAACTTGCAGCCATGCCAGACTTACTCAAGTACACAACTTTCTAGGAATCATATTTGATCTAGAGACAAGTGGACATTTGCAGAGGTTGAGAGAGATGGATCTTATTGATATTGAAACAGTATATCCTTCTCTATGCTTCCCTTTCAAATTGATTCATCTATCTTCCAGATCTTCTGCTATATAACTACTCTTTTCTGCAAGCATGAAGGTCATGTTACAGCAATGCTATTAGTGTAAGTTGAGCTGTTTGCATGAAAACTATTCTTGTTTTGTTGGCATGTCTTTGACTACAGATGCAGGGCGGAGCTGGAGGAGTGGTTTAGGTAGATAATGGGGGTAGAGGCACAACACGGGCCGAGGTGGGGCTCGACCAGATGCTTCGACGAAGTCATGCCGTTGTGGTAATATGATTTTTTTTCCCAGAGCAATGCATGTGTTCATATGGATTTTAAATTTTTAGAACATGTTTGTACGCATGTTTTAAAATTATTTTTACCACGTGTGAGTTTCAGAACTTTAGTGTGATAAAATTTTAAAATCCGTAGCAATGCTCGACCATGTCATAGCCAGTGGTCGTAGATGGTGGTCGTGGCTACTGGTTGAACACTGCGGTCGTAGCCAGTGGTCATAGCTCGTGGTCATAGCCCATGGTCCTAACACATGGTCGTATCCTGTGGCCGAAGATGGTGGTGGTGCTGTGGTCGTAGCCAGTGGTTGAAAACTGTGCTCGTAGTGGGTGGTCGAAGACTACGGTCGTAGCCAGTGGTCGTAGCCTGTGGTTGTAGCCAATGGTTGTAGATGGTGGTCGTAGCCTATGGTCGAACACCATGGACGTAGCCAGTGGTCGTAACTTGTGGTCGTAGCCTGTGGTTGTAGCCTGTGGTTGAGGACGGTGGCCGTAGCTAGTGGTTGTAGCCAGTGGTTGTAGCTCATGGTCGTAGCTTGTGGTCGTAGCTGATGGTCGTAGCCTGTGGTCGTAGTTCGTGGTCGTGGCCCATGGTCGTAGATGGTGGTCATGGCCAATGGTCGAACACTACGGTCATAGTCAGTGGTTGTAGCTAGTGGTCATAGCCTATGGTCGTAGCTAGTGGTTGTAGCCCATGGTCGAACACCGTGGTTGTAGCCAGTGGTCGTAACATGTGGTTGTAGCCTGTGGTCATAGCCAGTGGTCATAGCCTGTGGTGGTAGCCCGTGGTCATAGCCAGAGGTCGAGCACTGTGGTCGTAGCCAGTGGTCATAGCTTGTAATTGTAGCCTGTGGTTGAAGCCATTAGTCGTAGCCACAGTGGCCGTAGCCTATGGTTGTAGCCCATGGTCGTAGCCTGTGGTTGTAGCCCGTGGTCATAGCTAGTGGTCGAAGACGGTGGTTGTAGCCAGTGGTCAAAGACTGTGCTCGTAGCCAGTGGTCATAGCCAATGGTCGAAAATAGTGGTTGTAGCCTGTGGTTGTAGCCAGTGGTCGTAGATGGTGGTCGTAGCCAGTGGTCGAACACTGCGGTCATAGCCAGTGATCATAGCTCATAGTCGTAGGCTGTGGTCGTAGCCAGTGGTTGTAGCTCGTGGTCGTAGCCTGTGGTTGTAGCCTTTGGTCGAAGACGGTGGTCGTAGCTAGTGGCCCTAGCCAGTGGTTGTAGCGCGTGGTCGTAGCATGTGGTTGTAAACCGTGGTTGTAGCCAATGGTCGTATCCCATGGTTGTAGCCTGTGCTCGAAACCAGTGGCCGTAGCCACAGTGGTCGTAGCTACAATGATCGATGGTTGATTGTCGTAGCTACCATCGACCTTGGTGCTAGAAGACCTATGTGGTCGGAGACGCGGTCGAGGTGCTGTGGTCATAGCCAGTGGTCGAAGACTGTGGTCATATCTAGTGATCGAAGACTGTGGTCGAAGACAGTGGTCGTAGCTAGTGGTCGTAGATAGTGGTCATGGCCAGTGGTCAAACACTGCGGTCGTAGCCCGTGGTCATAGCCCGTTGTTGTAGCCAGTGGTCATAGCCAATGGTTGTTGCTTATGGTTGAAGATGGTGGTTGTAGCCCGTGGTCGTAGCCCATGGTCGTATGCTGTGGTCGTAGCCCATGGTCGCACACTATGGTCGTAGCCAGTGGTTGTACGTTGTGGTCGTAGCTACAGTAGTCGACAGTCGATTGACGTAGTTATAGTCGACCTCGGTGCTAGAAGACCTGTGTGGTCGGAGATACAATCGAGGTGATGTGGTTGTAGCCAGTGATCGAAGACTGTGATCGTAGCCAGTGGTCGAAAATGGTCGTCGTAGCCAGTGGTCGAAGACTATGGTCATAGCCAGTGGTCCAAGACTGTGGTCGTAGCCAGTGGTCGAAGATAGTGGTCATAGCCTGTGGTCACAGCCAGTGGTTGTAGCCTGTGGTCATAGCCAATGGTCGTAGATGGTGGTCATGGCCAGTGGTCGAACACTGCAGTTGTAGCCAGTTGTCATAGCTCATGGTTGTAGCCCGTGGTCGTAGCCAGTGGTCGTAGCTTGTGGTTGTATCCTGTGGTCGAAGACGGTGGACATAGCCCATGGTTGTAGCCAGTGGTCGTAGCTCATAGTCGAGCCTGTGGTTGTAGCTTGTGGTTGTAACAAGTGACAGAACACTGTGGTCATAGCCAGTGGTCATATCCCGTGGTAGTAGCTTGTGGTTGAAGCTAGTGATTGTAGCCACAAGGCCGTAGCTACAGTGGTCGACGGTCGATTATTGTAGCTACAGTCGACCTCGGTGCTAAAAGACTTGTGTGGTCGAAGATGCAGTCGAGGTGCTGTGGTCGTAGCCAGTGGTCGAAGACTGTGGTCGTAGTTAGTGGTCATAGCCTAGGCTACAACAATGTTTTTTGTTTCTTGATACGATTCCCACCGGTCTGCTAGGAAACAGTACATCTATTCATACATTCATATGTGCACACACATAGGAGCTGGAGGCTGCTGTGATGATACTATTAAATCTGAGTACTTTTACAAGGACTCTCTCTCTCTCCATTAGTTTATGTGGGAGGCAATATACTGCTCTCACACATGCATGCATATACACATGCACTTAAGTACTTAGAATCTTAGTATTGGCAATTATAGCTTCCTGTTAAGTGAATATTGCTACGTATGATGATGATATGATGTTTATTTGTATCATAATATGTTGAGCACCTCCAATTTCATTGACTTTTGCTGCTGTTGTTGTTGCTATCTATATTTGTTTTGTTTCCTTTGGAGTATGCTGTGAACTGACATTTTCAGAGCAAGGCATACATGTTAAAAGAGTTAGGATGAACATACTGAAGTAATAACTTACCTCTATCTTCTTTTAATAAAAATATTGGGAGGCTACACCAATGTTTTTTTCATTTATTAAAAATCGGTCCACCATCAAATGTTTTCCTTTGTTAATATTTCATATACTGTTAGACATGTGTTTTCCCTACATATCCATGTATGTTGAACGTTTTTTATTCTATAACAACACATGGGCACTCAACTAGTTACCACAGAGATGTGGCATAGAAACTGGGTGTGGTCAGAAGACCTTTGCAGGCTATTTGGTTGGAGGGAATTGTGGGAGACATCCATTGCATACTGATTATCTCCTTTAGTATTAACGTTACCTTGTTTTCTAAAAAAAAAGCACCGTAAAGCTGAAGGACCTGTGGGCTGTGGTTCCTTGTGTATGCCGATATAATGCTCCGAAGGATCCACCAAATTTGAACTTATAGTTGACCACATGATATGCAATTCATGGCTGCTTTCCTTCTCTTAATGTCATTTCCTTTCATCTTCTCTAAATAATCATTGTTATATCGCAACTTTTTACACGCCTCATTACCTTAGTCCCACAAGAAGTGTCAACCCAAGGTGTTAGTGATCCCAGCAAAGTAGCACAATTGAACAAATCATTAGTTAGTATATTGAAACGTGGTTTCCGTAATTAATCGGTAAAATTGTGCTACAATTATATAATATAAGTTAGAGCAAAGCCTATTCTTTTTGGCTTCGGCGGGTGGTTTTTGGCTTTGGCTGATGACTTTTGGCAGTAGCTGATGAATAGTGATGGCTGGTAGAGAAGTCGCGGTGTTTATTTGGGCTTATGGCTTATGGTTTTTTTGCTGATTTGAATTGTGCTAGCTGATGCAACCGGAAGCATTAAAACTAACACACGTACTAACGGTCTTCGACTATTACATGCATTCATTAAGTGGGTATGCATGCGAATAAAAACATAGAAGCATACACGTGTTCATTACAGACATTCATGTAAAAATACATAATTATAGCCATACAAGCATTCATTACGTGGACATATGCAAACATGGGAACATATAAACGTACATGCATTTAGAGATTACCACATCGACGAAACGATGTCACATGACTAGAGCGTCTGCTATCGCATCACGTAGCTGATCCATATCTAAATGATCAGTCTCCGAAGTGGCATCTACTTTGGAGATACCATAATCGGGCCCAGGTGGGGATTGTCGAAATCCACGTTGCCCCACCTAGCATCTATTATGAAGTTATGCAGCATTATAGTAGCAGAAATTATCTTCTTCTATGTCTCTACGTCAAAGCTGGAGATATATTCCAAGATATGCCATTTATTCTTCCACATACCAAAGGCATGCTCGATGACATTGCGCAATGACAAATGTAGGTATTGAACATCTCCCTGCACCCACGTGGGCGAGTGCCATTCACGACTAGGCTACATGGTATCAATTGTGGGCCTGTTCTTTTCCTCCGAAGCTGGCGGCTTTTAGCTTTTGCTACAGTACCTAACTTTCAAACGAAGTATTTTCTCAAGACAGGGTCTACAAGTTAAACGATGTACACGTTAAAAGCCCAACATCTGTACCATCCAAAATCGCAATTGAGTATCTCTCTCTCCGTAATCTATACCGTAAACAACCAAAATTCAAAAATTTCAGCCAAAAACCATAAGCCACAGCCGTTGCCAAACAGGCCCTGTTCTTGAATGGAACTAGGTACCATTTCCTGTTCGGATACTCTGAATCAACCAAGTAGTACCTCCCTACATTACAAGGTACCAAACAAGTGCATTAGAGGGATGTAAACACAAGGCATATTTGTGCGTTGTGACAAGCAAAGTTTGAATTGTACCTAGGAGAGGATGCGGGAACACATGGCCATAACCGACAAGCATGTCAAACTGGATGCACATGTTGTGCGCTGATTCGGGCCATCCACTAACCATGAACGTGAACCGCATGTCGAAGTTGCATATGGCCATTACATTTTGGCTCATATATCTGTGCCGGTTGGTGTGCATGATACACATGCTAGTAGGGGCTGTGATTGGGATGTGTGTACCATCGATGGCGCCTATGGTCCTAGAGAAGTGAGGGTTAAACTTGGTTTCCCTCAATCTCTTGTGCATAATACTGAAAGTTGGATCCACTAGCCTCATGTTGTTCACCGACTTGTCATACAAGCAGTCCAGAACATGATGAAATTACTGGCTTACAGTGGAACCTAAATGTGCAAACCGGTTGCTCACTTGGCTGTTAGACTATGGTGCCCATAGTCCATAAGAACATCCCCAACATTTCCCTAGAGGTAACATCTATTGAGGACTACTAACCGTAATGTGTGACAAGGGTGTCATGTAGCATCTGAAAACAGCTCAGATCCATCCTGAACATGCCATGGCATAATTGCAGTAACGCCAATTGTACGTCAACCCATTCAAGGCCAGTCTGCATTAGCTCCCTACGAGGCCTTCTTGACAACGTTGGTGCCATCTGGGAAAGATACTGAATCATGTGGCCTCGATCACCGGGGGAGGGGGGTTGTCGTCGTCCCCCCGTCTCCTTGGTGGCCCGACATTGCCATTCTGCAAATATAAAATGGGTTGAGGCTTCCTCCGAATACAAAGGTTCAGTATATGAATCAAAATACATATCGAAACAAATAAAAGATCAATTTAACAGAGTCTCAGTATAACTGATGCTCAATATAACATCGAACATTGGAACCAACTTTAACATAGGCCAGTGGAACCCAAAAAAACAGAGGCTCAATATATGAATCGATGTTTGTACAGAAACTAACAGAAGCTCAATAAACCAGAGTCCCAATATAAAGGATGCTCAATATAACCATGAGACCATGACTCCATAAAGATATGAATAAAAGTTTGTTCTGTAATATTGGGTGTTCATTCAAGATGAATGAGCAGTAGTGATATTTTATTGAGCTAAGCTATTCTGAATTCTAATCGACTACATGCCCAACTGTTTCACAAACCGATCAATATGTAACAAATCATTTGTGCAAAAACGAACAGAAGCTCAATATGAATCCAAGTTTGTGTAAAAATGAACAGAAGCTCAATATGAATCCAAGTTTGTGTAGAAATGAGCAGAAGCTCAACATAACAGAGGCTCAATTCAAATGATGCACAATATAACAGAGGCCCAAGTTTGTGCACAACTTAGGCCAGTGGAACCCAGAAAAAATATAGGCTTAACTGGTGCTCAACATAACATAGGCCACTGGAACATGAATAACAGAGGCTCAGTATCATAGATTTTGTACAACAGAGGCCATTGGGCAGAAAGTAACTAAGGCCAGTGCACCCAGATTAACAGATGGCCAATACTAAACAGCAAACCAAAGAGTATGAGCTATATAGTTCAATTTTTGTAATGTATGCTAGACCAAAATAATAGCACAAGAATTGAAGCAATTAACAGTTTCAGTTTTACACATACATAGTACAGACTACTGCAAAAAAAGGTTATCATAGACGGTTCAAAATGTCATCACAAATGGTTTCGTGAGCCGTCTGAGTTTATGGGTCAGCAATGACATGAGGTCATCATCACAGACGGCTTTCGAACCGTCTGTGATGCAGTCTATCACAAATGTTTATTAACTTATAACCGTCTATGATAGTGGAATATCACAGATGATTTCTGTGATATATGATGTATTACAGAAGATTTCCTCTAAAAACCTTTTGTGATAGAACTATCATAGATAGTTATTAGTTGAAACTGTTTATGATACATTCTATCACAGATGGTTTTTAGTTGAAACCGTCTGTGATATCACAGACGGTTTCTACTAAAAACCATCTGTGATAGTCCACTATCACAGACAGTTATGAGTTAATAACCATCTGTGATACTCTTTTCTATTTCTAAATCTATTTCTGTTTGTTGGCTGGCCTCATGAAATGCTAGCAATGCCCTCTGAAATAAGCAGATTAACACAATATACATATAATTCACATTCATTCATTTTAGAAATAAGAAAATCCATTTCACAAATCAATTAACTGAAATAAAGTAAATTATCCATCCAAGAACAAATATACACATGTACAATTGAGCTCAACCTTATCCCAGTGAAATTCATTCTACATTGTGGAACTTCCCATCTTCTTTTATGACTCTAGACAACAAAAAATACACACACTGTCTTCGAATTTGTTTGAGGTTGATCTATTACAACTGTGTTGTATCGATGGATGCAACCTGTTGGTAGAAAAATTAATGTCATTTATACATATATAAATTGATAAGTATGGAATAAGTATTGCAAGATTGATAAACCTGAGGATCTTTGGTCTTCACGGAATCGAGGAGTAGTTGCATGTTGTAGCAAACATAGAATCTACAAGTGTTGCCTGGTAGCTGCTGGTGGCACTATAAAATTAGAATTTGTTAGTTCGAGAGGCATTACTACAAAGTGTTATATAGGATTAATGTATACTAGTGAATATCGAGAAATCTAGATCGTGTCACAAGGCATTGCTCCCTCCCTCGGATTTCTGAACCTATGCAACGTATGGGGCGAATAACCTACGTGATTCCAAAAAGTTAGCATTAGTCATTAGGAAGGAAGAAAATACTACAATAGAGTTATCTATGGAGGAAATGTGTTTACCTATCGATTAATTGTGTAACTGTGTAGTCAATTTTGTTGTTTTTTAGGGAATCAAGATATATTACCCTATTCTATTTTTGTATAATTACAATTACAATCCAGTGGAATTATACATGTATGTCGTCATAGTCATTAAACCTAAGTTCGTGTTACTTATAATGTACAAATCAACAAGTATAGCCACTAGTGCAGCACTTACCCCTTGTTATAGAGTATAAGTACAAATTCCTTGTTACGTTAATGCCTTCGTCATGTAATTCTTGACAAATGATGTATTCTGCTTGATAATATCCATGGCGACCAAGGGTGGGTCGAGAAAAATAATCGGTGATTTTGTTAATCTAACTTGGTCACCATGAATATATATATATATATATATATATATATATATATATATATATATATATATATATATATATATATATATATATATATATATATTATATACCACTACTACTATTCAAAAGTAATTAGTGTTCCAAGAAGACCAAGAGGTGTTCCAAGAAGAACTACTTCATTTCCACAAAATAGCTTACATATGGTTTTTCCCTTTCGGGAACCTCAACATTAACACAAAGATAGGAAATATACCTTAGACCAAATTTTACAACACTTTGTTCTTGATGGATATATTACAGTGGAACTCTCACTATGAACTAGGAACTAAAGTGGAAGTTGGTGGGAGGCTGGATGCTCGAAGGCTCTGATCTCTGATGCCCTTGAGCTGCCGCTAGCATCCCCTTTTATAGTTGCTAGAGGAGCCCTTTCTTCCCTATTTAATCTGGTCTATAAAACCTTAGAGTCCTTCCTTGCTTTGTCATGGTGCCTTTAGTCTTTATGAATTAACAAGAGATGATTGTTGTCATTGAATTTTTTTGGCTCATGTTTGGCTCAGACTGATATAACTTAAATAATTTGTGTCCTTTGCATCCTGAGTGGAATGCATAATTAGTGCATGCATTACGTGGTACACTAATATTCTTCTTCTTCTGTCCGCAAAGTGTTGTTTGTGCAAAAGGGAGAATAATTGATAGCATCTTTATCAGTGTTGGCATGACCTTGGAGGTTGGTGCTTTTAGCATATATATATATATATATATATATATATATATATATATATATAGGGACGCTGAAATGGGACACCTAGGTGCCCGGCACCTAGGCTCCCTATCGTTGGATTGCTTTTAGATACGTGCTAGTGCAATGGTATGTAATATATTAGGCATGCTAAATCATATATATATATATATATATATGTATGTATATATATATGTATATATATATATGTATGTATGTATATATATATGTATATATATATATGTATGTATATATATATATATATATATATATATATATATATATATATATAGTATAAATAACGAGGGCACCTAGGTGTGCGGACACCTAGTCTTCCTACCTTTGGATTGCTTTTAGATACGTGCTAGTGTGATTGAGACTTTCCATCCATGATTAAGACTTTCCTTCCATGATTGATTTAGCATGCCTAATATATTACATACCATACATACCATTGCTCTAGCACATATCTAAAAGCAATCTAACTGCAGGAGCCTAGGTGTCAGGCACCTAGGTGTCCCATTTCAACGTATATATATATATATATATATATATATATATATATATATATATATATATATATATATATATATATATATATATATATATATATATATATATATATATATATATATATATATATATATATATATATATATATATATATATATATATATATATATATGGATTTTGCCCATATCTAGCAATATCCATGATATCTTCATCTGATAGAGATATTTCAAATTTTTCATCATATGAACTTTTCATTTATTTCCTTTCTTAATTCTTTTAAAATTTCTTCCTTTATGTCCTTTTTCCATGAAGGGGATATCGCTTCAAATTTTTCATCTATTTTTCAGTCTATATAGGATCCATCTAATGGATCTACCCCTTTTTGTTAAACATTCTTTATATATGGGTTTCTTTGATGATTGTTTCTTTTATATTTATAAAAGGTAATGAAACTGGAGTTTCAGGTGATGAAATTGGAGCTTTCTTATTTCTTGCTTTTTTATATTTCTGAATATAGTCTTTGGCGGTTGGCTTCATATGATAATTTATTCCCAATATTAATTTTCCTTGCTTGAGTTAATGCTTCATCAATATTCACATATTTATTCCAAGATAGTCCTCCTACTAATTTTGAATCTATCTTTTGAGCAACTATTTCTTCAAACGAGATATATGCCTGGCATTCTTCCTTCAAATACTACATATAGGGGTTTTAACATTATGAATTCAGGATTTTCTAGAATAGGCATTGATTCATTTTCTAGATGGGGCAAATTTGTGGAAAATAATAGGGATATGGGATTCCTAATTACATTTAGAGTTGTGGAATTAAGATTTGGGAAATCACCGTTGGATCAGCAGCTTAGTTGAAAGCTTGAACGTTAAGCAGTGGTGACTTGGCTTCTTCTCTTTGCCCACCGGCTGGCCGCCTCCCCCAGTTGGCAATTGCCCTGTCGCATGCAACCCTGCCCAGTGCACATCGCCCAAGTCCACCCAGCAGCCTTTTCGCGCATGATGCCAAGGGCCACCACCATCGGACCGCTCGCCTTGGTAGCCATCATACCTCTTGCTTTGGCCACTGTAGATTTGTTCTCCACCTTCAAGAGGTAGCCATGGAGGAGGTGGGGATGGTCCTCAACGGTCTTCCTCTTGCATATCTATGGACTGCTTCCCTCAATCCACCAGCATCACTGCCCAAGAAGGGATCCAGAAGGGGGACTTGGAGAGGACAGTGTTGCCAGAGAAGATCAAGAGTGCTGGCAGTAGGAGGATGGCCGGGAGGGGGAGGGCATGCGAGAGGAGCGTCAGTGGCCAGATCCAACGGCCAGATCCACCAGCGCCTGCAGGAAAAAGACAGGGGAGAGCAAGGGCACGTGAGGCGACTAAGAGCAGTGTCGAGAAGAGGAAGGAAGGGGAGAGGGAGGGTGATGTGAGAGACTGGAGCAAGGGGGATGGGAGAGTAAGCAAGAAGGGCAGAGTGGGGCAGAGGAGGTGGGCGACGCAGGAGCGGAGGGGTGACAACGGTGGATTGGAGCCAGGTTGGGAGCAACAGGGGGACTTGGGTGGAGGTTAGGGTGTGGCACAGGGTATTGGTGCCGGCTCATGAATAAGGGGATCGACAGGGCAACTTGTAATGTTACACGTTGCATGAGTTGAATTGGTTTAATTTCACCACAAGGGAAATCGATTTTTGTGGTGAAAATTTTTGTCATAGAAGGTCTCCTTTTCATCATAAATGAGTGCTAGTGCTGACTTTTCCGTTGGTCACTGGTTGTCACTGATGTTGATGTGGATATGCAGTGCATATATAACTATTAGGGCTAGAGAGGAGGGGAGGTCTGCCCAAGTGGAGAATAAAAGATGGTTTCAATCAATTTGCATTGCAGTTCTATTTGTCATGTTTCTAAAGATTTGTGCATGAATTCAGGTGGATCTAGTGTGCACAAAATAAATATTTGGAAAGCATATCAAGTCTACTTTTCAACAGATCAAAAATAACTTGATTTGGAGCTTTTCTATAAGAAAAAATTATAGCAATTGGAGTGCACATTGTATAGGAGGACGGCGCGCACGAGGTGTCAAGCATGAGACTCTGTGGCTTGTAGAAAACCTTTGGGTGATCTCCTGCTTATCTGCATCCTTAAATTGCTTCGGAAGGTTTTCAAATTTCATGTTTCTCACAGATTGGATGCATCCCAAGCAAGGAAGAAAAGATACGAGGAGATGTTCCCAATTCGGCCTTGCTTTGGAGCAGCAGCATAGTACAGTTTTAAAATATTATAACTTTTGCATATGGAGTTTAATTTAGGTGTTCTTGTACTCGTTGAAAAGCTAACTTTATGACCCACGCAAAGGCTCAAGTTTTAGCTTCAGATTCCTTATGGGCACAACACAAAAACCAATATAAACCAATGGCATAAATTTCAAGGTTTCCTTTTTGTGTCCAAGTTATCTAAAGAGTTTGTTTATTGTATTAGGTGTCTTAGGAGTAATTATATAAACCAATGTAAATGTCCATGTAACGCAGACTTGACAGTATGATTTAAAATACACATGTATGGCTTAGCTTTTTGCTACTTCCATGATAAGGGTCTCACCATTATCTAGAGTATGTATTGTTCTTTTCTAGTTGATTGGTACAACCACCTCTAGAGGGGAATTGGACGTTCTTCCAAAGATCTTTCTGTCTTTCTGCTAGGAATTGAGAGGTCGATATTCTTCACTAGGTGATCAGTGGAGAACAATACGCGTGTGATTAAGTGAATTAGAGAGTTACAAGTCTGTTGTATTGGTAGCAGGGGATCAGCTACAATCCTACGTTAGCAGTGGTGGAGCGGGGTGAAAAGTGAGTCTCACGATGAAGTTACACTATCGCGCCTGGACCATTGGACCATGGTGTTAGGGTGGGCTTCTTGAGGGCGGTAGGGGCATCCACACAATAGGCTAAGGTGAGGCATCTCCTTGTCTATGGTTTTTTCTCATCTCCTTCTACATAGACGGAGTCAATGGCAGTGACGGCAAGAGCGAAGCCCTAGAAGCTAAGAGGGTCGAGTGCTTAGTGGAGATTAAGGCAATCTAGTTGCGGTTGAACCAAGTGGACGCACATTTTTTCCGTGAGGGGAAGATTTACGGTTAGAGTTCTGTGACTTAATGACATTTTGGAGAGGATCAGAAATTTTGGCTGGTATCTCAGTGGACCATCTTTAGAGATGGTCAAAATCTGCCATCTTTGGATGGTGCATACCATTTTTCGCCTTATTTTTAGCTTAAATTCTTGGAAACAAGTCAAGCAAGCAACGGTTGAGATCTCGTTTCGAATACGAAAATTTTTTCTGTTTATTATCGACATTAAACTATTTTTTGAAATTCTGCAAAATCCCTCATAAACCCTAGAGTGAGATTTTGCCCATATTCCCCTAAACCCCGCCACCCGCCCTCTGTCATGCTTGTCCTCCCCCTATGCCCCCTCCCACCTCCCATCTCTGAAACACCCCGAAAAATTTAATTTTTTAAAAATTTCTTGAATTTCTTTTGAATTCGGATTTCTTTCCCTTTTTGGCAAACCTTGGCGAAATACGCTTTCCCTTTTTGTCATTTCAGCTTTCGCCTCTTCGCTGGCGCTCCCGAACGCAGCTGCCTCCCCTCCGCCTCTGTGTTTCGGCCGCCGCACGCTTTGCCACTCCCACGCGAGATATTTCGGCACCGCTTCCATCACTCAACGTCACTTCTGTGCATAGGGTCCCACTGGTTAGCTTCACCTCTCCGCTTCTTCCTTGCTCTGAGCGCAACCTTCTTCGCGTTCACCCCCCCCCCTTGCCGCAGTCCCGTGCACTCTCGAACTTTCTCCTCTTGAGCTTCAAAGTCAAAGTGCCAGTACTTTTAGCAGAGCTGCAGTGCCACCTCTTCCCTATCCCCAGAACAGCAGCAGAGGCCATTCCCTCTCTTCGTTCTCGCATGGGAGGCGCATCTCCGAGCTGCCCTTCCATGGTCATCGCCTTACTGCGCCTATGGATCCTTGTGACCACTACAGAAGGCCTCACGTCACTCCTATACACCTCTCGAAGTCCTTGTTTATCCGAGATTAAAAATTCAGAAAAATCTTTCCAGAAAATTCCTAAAAATCCCTAAAACTCCAAAAATACACCATTTTGACCAGTTTAATACCCTGAATTCAAATTTGACTTCCATTCTTCCAATTTCAAATTCCGCCGTTCCATTCAATTCAAATCAAACAAATTCAAATCCCTCCGTTTTACCAAATTAAATCTCGACAAAACCAAAACTCATCTAATTTAAAGATCAACTATCCATTTTTAAATGTCTATCTTCTATTTCCAAAAATTAGTCTAACGCATATATTATCTGTTCGATCGTCTTAAACCTGTTGACCCAATGTTAACCCTATCGGCCACCTAAGCATTGTTGAACTCCGACTACCCAACCCAACCAATTTCTTTTTATGTTCTTTCTTGTTTTTGATTGTATTTTGTTCCCAGCTTGCATCTTGCAAAGCAGGAACCTATTTGACCTCGTTTTCTATGATAGTGAACGGACCAAGCGAGTTGGTCAACTGAAGGACAGTAAAGACAGATGAAGAAAGTTTGAAGCTGGTCGAGGAGATCAAGAGCAACAAAAAGAAGGCAAGTCACATGTTTTTGATCATATTGAATCCCATGAAATTTACATTATTTAATTAATATATTTTCATTATGATAATTGTGAAATATTAATTGCTTAAAATAAAATGTTTAGAATGACATGTTACTTAGATAAATCCTACCACTTGAAAAATGCCTCGCTTTGATTGATGGCCATATTCACTTTGACAACCTTAGTAAGAATTAAAATATTGTACACACACACACACACACACACACACACACACACACACACACACATATATATATATATATATATATATATATATATATATATATATATATATATATATATATATATATATATATATATATATATATATATATATATATATATATATATATATATAAGATTATCCCATTCAACATTTTACACTACTAAGTGACTTTGGCCGTGGGCCGGTAGATTTGGAAAACCCAGAGCTAGGGTAGGGTGGTATGGGACACCGTACCCTAGGCTGGTGATGCCGGTGTACAGATTAGGGTAAGGGTGTTGTGCGGATCCGTGCAGCGGACTTCGCCCACCACTTTACCCGGGGATGGAGGCTGGTTGGTTTGGTGGTGGTGAGTGCTGTTGAGCACAGTGGAAGTTTGTGGTTGGATGCCTCAGGTGAAAAATATAAGGACAAGAACCCTGTGCCAAGTAACAGACATAGTGACCGCTCAAACCACAGGAGTTGACTTGTCAACACTGGTTTAGTAGCTGCTTGATTCGATTGAAACTCTATTTGATGAAATGATAGGATGCCAGGGAGTTAGGTATGCTGCGGGTACCTAACAACGGTAGTGTTCACTTAAAACGGCAGTGAGAAGTTTATTTTAATGTTTGGCCGTGACTGAGTGATGCTACCGGGTAGAGCCTATATAGAGAATTGAGCAGTGAAACAACCTGGCTTTCTTAACTCAGTCATGAGGGTTAAGGAATCGCGTGGGTAAAGTTGAGCAACTCTGCAGAGTGAAATAAATGGTATTCGAATACGCCGTGCTTCCGGTTAATGAAGCTATGTTAATTGGGTGATTCCAACAGCGAGGCATAAGTAGTGTTTCTGATGTTGATAATTTGAGTAATGATGAGACTTTATCTGGTAACAGAAAACCCCTGATCTTAAGGAGCAAATGTTTTAAATTTTTATTTGTTTGCAAATAAAATTGCATCCACCTCATAATAAAACAACTATACTCCCTTCTCTTGAGATTCCTGACAAGTAGATATATAGTATTTCCACATGTGATTTGCTGAGTACTGTGGTTGGTACACAGTCTTGCAACATTTCCACCACAACAGATTCCAGAAGAAAAGACGATGCTGCAGGTGTTCGTGTTAGGGTTACGACTGCACTCAAGAGTTCCTGTGGGAACTTTCTTCGGCTCTTTTGTATGTAAGTTTTGGGCTTGGACGCCCATATTGTTACTAAAATGGGCCATTAGATCTTATTTCAATTAAATTAACTTCTTTAAATTGTTTGTGAGCAGGCATGATACACTATTCATCCGCAGCTGAACTCCTGGGCTGTTGCGGATGGTGAGACGTTCCTGTTTCCAAAAATGGGGGCGTTACAATCTCCCCCTCCGTGCTGTGTGCAGGGGATGTTGTGGGAGCGGCCAAGCTGTTTGGTTTTATGCAGCTAAAGGGGTGCGTGCCAACTGCTGTGACATATAATGTGCTGGTGCATGGATTGTTAGTGTGCGGAAAGGTGGGGGCGGCAACGAGGGTGATGAGGAGAATGGAGAGGAAGGGGGTGGTGCCAGGGGTGATGACATACGGGGCAGTGGTGGATGGACTGGTGAGGTGTGGGAGAGTGGAGGATGCATGGAAGGTGCATGGTTGAGGAAATGGGGGAGGAAGGGACCTGCACCTAATGGGTTTGTGTTCTCGGCTGTGATCACTGGGTTTTGTAAGTCAGGGAAGATCGACAGGGCATTGAGGCTGTGGGAGGAAATGGTGGTCGGTGGCATAAGGCCGAACATTGTTTCGTATACAGCAATGATTAATGGCCTTGCCCGGTGTGGGAAGATGATGGAGGCCGAATTGTTATTTGGAGAGATGGTTGAGGCAAAATGTGTACCAAATATCATGACATATAGCTCAATGGTTCGGGGATATTTCCAAATTGGAGATTCATCGCAGGCTCTTTCTATCTGGGAGGAGATGGTAAGGGTTGGTTGCGCACCAAATGCTGTTACTTATAGCATATTGATCAACGGGCTGTGCAATGTAGGGAAATTGAAGGATGCTATGATGGTCTGGAAGCACATGCTTGGCCATGGCTGTGCACACGACACAGTTGCTTATACTTCAATGATCAAGGGGTTGTGTATTTCTGGGATGGTGGATGGTGGTCTTCGTCTGTTTTATGACATGCTGGCAAGGGAAGATTCCAAGCCAGGTGTCATCAGTTACAATATAATGCTGGATGGGTTGCTCCCGGCAAAGGACCTTCCTCGGGCAATGGACTTGCTCAACCGGATGCTTGACCAGCGGTGTGTGTTAATTTTAATTAACGGAAAAGTGTCCTATATAATTTATTGGATTAATTCTAATTATAAAAGATCTAGTATGATGGTTGCTAGACTTAAAGTATTAAAATTATTAAGTTTTTAAATCCTTCTTGTCTCCCTTTGCTAAATAAATTATATGTGTGTATTAAAAGATTAATGAATGGCATGTATGAACTGCTCATTGCGGTACATTTGCATGGCCAGTGCATAGCAGTTGATAGCAGACTGGTTTTTTTGCTTAATGACAGGCTAAACTGCATGCATGTGAATGCTTTGAGCGGCTGTTACATGCGGTTTTCTTTGCATGTGCGCGGCCAGAACTGCGAATAGATGGCGCGAATAGGCGGCTGCATGCGGCGACTGTACATGCGCCTGCTGAACAGTTCGTTCGCTATAAAAGGAATGTTCCATTGTTCATTTAAAGACAGTTCGGCAGAGGCTGTGCATTTGAAAGAACAAGCAAATTGTAATGCGTGAACACACATATACATGAGAGTGTCAGTTCTTTGATCATCAAAAGAACTCTGCAAATAAAAGGCAGAGACAAGAGAAAAGACTTACTACAAGGAAGAAAAACTTGCTGCAACATGGATCAAGGTATGTTTATGCATGATTGAGGTTGAACTGTAAGGTCCTTATCATCATGCACATCACATTATCCACTAGTCCAGCACTAGAACACCTAGGGTTTGGGAGGATCGGGAGACTTACGGTCGCCGATGAACGCCATTGAGCGAAGACCCGTGCCTGCGTGATGCAAGTGTGAGGACGAGTCGATGAAGGGCGGGGAGGCGTCGGTGTCCGGGTAGTCGCCGACGATGTCCTGCAGTGGCGGCGATCTTCCCGTTGCTGGCAACGCGTAGTAGATCGGGTCTCTTTAGGGTTGTGCAAGGCTTTGGTTCTCACGGGAACAGACGTCACCGGGAGAGGCTGGAACCCATCCTTTTATAGCGCTACGCAACGGGGGACTGTAACCAAAAGTCGGTTAAGCACCCCCGATCAGGGCGCGAGAGAAAAACGGGAGACGTGGGCATCACCCCACGTCTCTTTCAACCGTTTTAGCCTGAGATCAAAATCTAACATTCTCCCCCTTGATCGTAAGGCTAAACATCATAAGCCCTCTCTCAATAAAAGTTCACACCAAAGTAATGCGTCACAGCAATCAATTAAGTACCGCTGGACATCAGTACTTATAGTGATCCATTCTATATCGATCGGATAACATAATACTTCATGGGAGTTGGTTACTTTATATGGTCCTCTTATTCCAGGATCACAGGCTCTCCAATAAACTCATGCCGGCAACATGATCACGATAAATATTGGGTGGTAAGCCTTTTGTGAGCGGATCCGCAAGCATAAATTTAGTTCCAATATGCTCAACCTTAATTTTTTGATCCTGGACTCTATCTTTCACAACATGATACTTTATGTCAATGTGCTTGGCAGCTGCACTTGACTTGTTGTTACTCAAATAGAAAACTGCGGGTTGATTATCGCAGTACAAAATGAGTGGTCTAGAAATGCTGTCTACCACTCTCAATCCCGGATAAAGTTCTTAAGCCATACACCTGCCCGGTAGCCTCATAACATGCCACAAATTCAGCTGCATTGTCGACGATGCGATAAGTGTTTGCTTTACACTTTTCCATGATATTGCTGCTCCTGCGAGGGTGAAAATATAACCTGATGTGGACTTCTTAGTGTCTTTACACCCCGCAAAATCAGCATCAGAATAACCGACAACATCAAGGTTATCGCATTTTCTATATGTGAGCATGTGACCTTTAGTGCCTTGCATATAGCGTAGGACTTTCTTAACGACTTTCCAGTGGTCCGGTCCTGGATTTGATTGATATCTGCCAAGCATCTCGGTAACAAAAGCTAAATCAGGGCGCGTACATACTTGAGCATACATAATACTTCCGACAGAAGCGTAAGGTATAGCCTTCATCGATCAGATTCAAAGTCATTCTTTGGGCATTGAAATTTCCCAAACTTATCGCCCTTAACAATAGGAGCAAAGCGAGCGAGCATTTATGCATATTGTATCTCTTTAGTACTCTGTCAATGTATGTCTTTGTGATAAACCTAATGTTCCTTTGGACCTATCTCGGTGAATTTCAATACCAAGAACATAAGATGCTTCACGAGATCTTTCATGTCAAAATTGGACGAGAGAAATCTTTTAGTTTCCCAAACATGTCCACACTTTCTTTGGCCAATAATATATCGTCCACATAAAGAATTAAGAAGGTGTAATTACTCCCCCTGAACTTAACATATGTACAATTATCAACATCATTCTCCTTAAATCCAAATTTCCTTATGACTTCATCGAACTTAAGGTACCATTGCCTAGAAGCTTGCTTCAGGCCATATATGGATTTCCTTAGCTTGCATCCCAAATGTTCCTTGCCTTCCACAACAAAACCTTCCGGTTGTGTCATGTAAACGTCCTCATACAAGTCTCCATTTAGGAATGCAGTCTTAACGTCCATTTGGTGCAACTCTAAATCAAAATGTGCTGTGAGCGCCATTATGATTCTAAATGAATCTTTGGTTGAGACAGGCGAAAAGGTTTCATTATAATCAATGCCTTCTCTCTGTGTAAACCCTTTCGCTACAAGTCTCGCCTTAAACCTTTCGATGTTCCCTTTGGAGTCACATTTTGTTTTGTAGACCCATTTGCAGCCTACTGTTTTGGCTCCATTAGGAATTTTCACTAAGTCCCATACACCATTATCGTCCATAGACTTAATTTCATCTTTCATGGCATCTAGCCATTTAGATGAATCCTTACTTTTCATAGCTTCCTTATAAGAGCTAGAATCATCTGCCTTCCCAAGATCATCCTCATTCAAGTAAACCTCATAATCACTTGGGATAGCATATCTCCTCACTCGCTCGATCTCTGACGGGTTCATTAGCAGTTCATTAGGCTGTTCATTAATTGTCACGGGGTGTGAAGGCTCATCATTAGGTGCCACACTTGTACTTTGAGCCCTCAACGGAAGAGTGGCCACAGAATAATCGGAGATGCAACAGAGTTGCGACTACGAGATCAGCGTGGGCACAACCATTTGGGGCATAGGAAAATCATCTGTTCGGATTAGCGGTGAAGCAACATAAATCCGCTTCTCCTCAAGATCAATTTTCCTAGGCTCCAAGTCACCACTGATGCCATCATTTTCCAAGAACACAGCGTGCCTTGTTTCTACAAATTTTGTGGTACGATCTGGACAATAGAATCGGTACCCTTTAGACCTATCAGGGTAGCCAATAAAATGGCAACTCACAGTCTTGGGATCTAATTTCCCAATTTGTGGATTAAACACTTTAGCTTCAGCTGCACAACCCCATACATGGAGGTAGTTCAAACTTGGTTTTCTCCCAGTCCATAATTCATAAGGTGTTTTAGGCACTGATTTACTGGGAACGCGATTGAGTATGTGTGCAGCGGTCTTTAATGCTTCCATCCATAACTTTACAGGCAAAGTGGAGTAACTCAACATACTTCGAACCATGTCCATAAGTGTGCGGTTTCTTCTTTCCGCTACTCCATTTTGCTGGGGATCACCAGGCATTGAGTACTGGGCGACTATACCATTTTCTTGTAGGAACCTGACAAAAGGACCAGGAATCTGCCCATAAGTTGCGTGTCGCCCATAATACTCTCCCCCACGATCCGAGCGCACTACTTTAATCTTTAGATTGTGCTAATTTTCAACTTCAGCCTTAAATATCTTAAATTTATCAAGTGCCTCCGATCTCTCTTTAATGGGATAGATATATCCATAACGTGAGTAATCATCAGTGAACGTAATAAAAGAATCATAACCATCCACTGATGTTACAGGGAAAGGACCACATATGTTAGTATGAATTAATTCCAAAATCCCTGTGCTTCGAGTAGCACCTTTCTTTATTTGCTTTACATACTTGCCTTTGATACAATCAAGGCAATGATCATCCAAATCATTAAAGTCTAAAGGGTGGAGAATTTCTTCTTTAATGAGCCGTTCAATTCTCCCCCTCGAAATGTGGCCCAAACGATAGTGCCACAATTTCGACGAAGTCTCATCAATTCGCTTGCGCTTTTTATTCACATCACATATATTCATGGACATAGGAGAATCTTGCAGGGATAACATATAAAGCTTGTCGTGTCGGATGGCACGACCAACATTATCATTATTAAAAAAGATCAAACACATTCCGTGTCCAAAATTACAAGAATATCCATCATTATCTAATAATGAAATGGAAATCAAGTTTCTTCTCATCGAGGGAACATAAAGAACATCATTGAGTTTCATTACAAAGCCATTATTCAAAACTAAAGAAACTGATCCAATAGCTTGAATTTCGGCTTCCATCCCATTAGCCACTCTTAGGCTTCTTTCCCCTTTGAGACTTCTCAACATATGGAATCTCTGCAAGGAATTCATAACATGCACAGTGGCACCAGAATCAATCCACCAAGAATTTATAGGAAAATCAGCATAAAATGCTTCATCAACAAAAGTGATTTCATAAGTACCTTTCTTGGCGAGCCATTTCAGCCATCCAGGACAATCATCTTTGAAGCGGTCCTTCGACTGACAAAAGTAACACTCACCACTTTTCTTCTGTTCATTTGAGCTCCCAGGACCTGAAGTGTTTTTAGGCGCCTTAGGGTGCTGTGGATGTTGTGGCTTCTGATAAGGGGAGTAGGCTTGCTCCTTCTTTCCCTTTCCTTTATAGCCACATCTATTTCTAGAGGGACCAGCTTTATTTGAGGAGCTGACTTGATTCACAAAATCAGTAGCCCCCTCAGCCTTGAGCCTCTCTTCCTCGTGAGAAACATTAGCGATCAACTCGCTCATTGTCCACTTGTCCTTAATGGTGTTGTAGTTCACCTTGAAAGCTTCAAATTGCTTAGGAAGAGACATCATAATGTAATGGACAACGAAACCATCAGAAATTACCATGTCCATTGTCTTATGTCTGGCAGCAGTATTGATTATGGTCATAATGTGCTCACGGACATTTCCAGTACCATTGTACTTAGTGTTCATGAGCCTGTGTATCAGTGTGGTAGCATAAACTTTAGAGGACCCCTTAAAGTGATCCTCGATGGAGGACAAATAGTCCTTTACCCTTTCTTTTTCAGGGATTGCTCCCCTTATGGCCTCATTGATAGAGTTCTTCATCACAGCAAGTGAAACACGGTTAGACTGCTCCCACTTCTCAGCATTATTTTTGTAATCCTTCATTTTGTCGTCAAAATTGTACTCCCCTTCAGTAGGAGCGACAGGCTCATCGAACCTGAACGCATAGTCCAGATCCAAGAGCTGGAAAGTCGTCATAAGCGTAAACTTCCATTTCTGAAAGTTACTACCATTAAGTGGCTCAATTGCATTAACATGAGCGGAAACAGAAGCAGCTGAAAATTTTAAAATTTACATTAGAAAAGCGCATAATTAATTTGCATGAAAGTTAATCTTACGTTGGTATGATTAACAACATGCTCACAAGAATTTTTCGCATCACTGTTGGGTAGAAATGAAAAATTTAACATAGTTTATCGCATGTAATTCAATTAACGTTGGTCAAAGAGTAATAGCATGGAGAAAGATAAACATAAAAATAAACATAATTGATGACATGCAATTACAATTAACATTGGTCAAAAGGTAATAGCATGTAAAATTAAATACAACCCTCCAATTGAATTTCCCGTTGGTTCCATTCAATTAGGGGCAGAACATTACGCAGCGGAAAAGAGCATAATATTTTTCAGTAGCTTGGCAACATTATCCGTTAGTAATTTCATAAGAGACATCATTAATAAGCATCAATTATTCATCAGATAAATACATGAAACGTATATACTGGAAAAATTATATATAACATGCGCTGTTGGGCCGAAACCCAACAGCCATCCCCTTTCTCCCGGCCTGCATTACCCGCGCTCGGGACCCATAATCGCGCACAGCCCAAAAATCCCGCACAGGGCCCACTCGCGTGCTCGGCCAGAAATGCCCGTACGGGCCATAACTTCCATGCGCGGCCCATCAAACCCCACGCGCGCGCGACACCGTCGGATGACAAAGGACGGCTATGATTGAGTTCCGGCTAGGACAAAATAGGGTCGAACCCTAACCCTAAAACAAAACCGCCGGCCTCCACCCGAAAAAAAACGGAGAGGCAAAAAGGGGCGGCGGAGGCGGCACGCGCGGCGCCCGCCGAGCCGGTGTGGAGGGCCGAAGCGGCGGCGGTGCATGCGCACGAGCGCGAGCGCGGCGGCGGCGGCGGCGGCGGCGGCCGCGGTGGCCTGCGCGGCGGCGACGGCGCCGGCGGCGCAGCGGTGGCAGCGCGGTTCTACATGGAGGCGGTGGGCGGCGGCCTTGCGCGCAACGACGGCGACCCGAGCGGCGCAGTGCGGCGATGGCGCCCACGGTAAGCCCGATCCCCTCCCCTTCTTGCCTTTTTTTTGTTCTTGATTTGGGGACGAGGGATTCTTAGGGTTCAACATGATTTGGGTTTGGGCTTCATCAGATTTTGGGGAAAAACTTTAGGGCTTGCATAAAATATTTGATTCCCCTCCTTCTCCCATGCTACCCGAGCCAACATCAACCCTAATCCGAAACAAGACATGCACTAGGGTTCTAGGAAGACTAGTGAGGCTTTGATACCAAATGTAAGGTCCTTATCATCATGCACATCACATTATCCACTAGTCCAGCATTAGAACACCTAGGGTTTGGGAGGATCGGGAGACTTACGGTCGCCGATGAGCGCCATTGAGCGAAGACCCGTGCCTGCGTGATGCAGGCGTGAGGATGAGTCGATGAAGGGCGGGGAGGCGTCGGTGTCCGGGTAGTCACCGACGATGTCCTGCAGTGGCGGCGATCTTCCCGTTGCTGGCAACGCGTAGTAGATCGGGTCTCTTTAGGGTTTGTGCAGGGCTTTGGTTCTCACGGGAACAGACGTCACCGGGAGAGGCTGGAACCCATCCTTTTATAGTGCTACGCAACGGGGGACCGTAACCAAAAGTCAGTTAGGCACCCCCGATCAGGGCGCGAGAGAAAAACGGGAGACGTGGGCATCACCCCACGTCTCTTTCAACCGTTTTAGCCTGAGATCAAAATCTAACATGAACAAAATAGTGTTGTAAATTAAAGTTTCTGCTTACAGTGTGATCCTGACACAGTGACATGCAATATGTACTCCTTGCGGGATATTGGGTTTGGAGATGGGAAATCGAGGGAATTCTTAGAGGGCCTGGTGGTGAGGCTATGCAAGAGAGAAAGGGATAAGGCAGCCGGAGATGCTGTGATGGTGATGCTGGCTAAGTATATTGTGCCAGATGCTGCTATTTGGTTAATGGTGGTGAGAGGTGTTTGCCGGAGGAAGAGGGTTTGGAGAGTGATTGACAAATGTTGGGATGAGATTTGGAGGTCTTGAAGATTTCTTTTGCTATGATTATTAATTCTTGATATCACTGGGAAGAGGTTTTGGGGAGTGATAGACACAGACTGGAGCATGACATGTTGGTGTTTTTTTTATACTCCATTTGTTGCAAGTTGTAATTAATTTGTAAAACTAACTGATTCATTCATAACAAAGATTTTGACACAATAAAGCGATTGCTATTAATCATTATGCTTATCATGGATCATTTTCAAGCTTTTGTTTTCCGATCTACATACCTTCATCAGGGGCGAACCCACAGGGTATGCCGGGTGGGCCACGGCATACCCTGTGGCCCAGCCAAACTGTGACTCTGGTCTGGTGGACTCACGTCTGCATTCGGGAGGCAGCCTGCAGCGCGTCCGCATGTCTCCCTTGCTTCTCGGCCCTCGCTGCGACATCGCAGCCGCCTTGCCCCCGTAGCAATGACCGCGCCATCACGATGAGCCCGAGCGCGATGGGGTGGGAGGCGCGGTTCCTGACGGCGGTGTCGTTCCTCGCCACCGGCGTCCTCTTCGCGCCGAACGCGCTCCTCGGCGGCTCCGGCCGCTCCGGCGCGGGCGTCGCGATGGCGAGGCTGGCCCATATCCTCTGCTTCGCAACTGCCTGGGAAGCCGCACTCTGGGTCACCTTCATCGGCGGCATCGTGATGTTCAAGTAAAACCACTTGATCCCTTTCGGTTAAACCTCTTAGCCTCGTTTGAGTGAGAATTTTGGTTTTGTTACCTCGATTATTATTGCGCTTGCTTGCAGTAAAAGTTGCAGTATCTTTTGCTGTTTGATTTAGTAGGCGTTCCCCTCTTGTAAATAATTTCAGATTTTGAGCAGTACTGTACTGGGCGCTTCCCCTTACATTTAGTAGGTCTTCACTATGCTCGAATTGCAATTTTGTTTGTGACAAGCAGTAGAGATTTGGCACTAGAATCGTAGTCCCAAAGGTCCTCACCAATTCATCTCACTTTCTTCACTTTAGGATTTTACTGTAGTAAATGTTGCATATATGTATGTTTCCTAGCATAAAGCCATAAAAGCATGTCCTTTGAGACAATGTATAATTTGCTGGGAAGGAACCCCGCAATTTATAAGTTGGAAACATCGGAGTATTCTTTATTCGGAAGCTAGAGAGCTCGTTCATGTTAGATTTCTCATATCTCTAAGCCTGTAGATACTGTGTCACTGACTCACTGTGACGGCTTAGGTTGCCATTTTTCTAGTACAACTTCTGAAAATTATAGCCAATGCTATGGTGCTTTCCAAGCAAGTTGGGTTATTTACATATTGTGTAAGTTGCATTTTTCAGAGTTATACATTATGTGCATTTTAGAAAATAACATCTTTCACTGGATTGTTCAGTTGTGCCTTCAATGTTGTATTACACACAGGGTACATACTACATTATTACTTTGTTTTTGTGAGAACTGACAAGTCCACCTGAAACCATAAGCACACTGTTGATTATTCCTTTATCAGCAATTAGTATAAAGCAATTGACATGTGTTGGTGAAATCTTATGAATTATGAAGGTATTTGCCGAGACACCAATTTGGGAGTCTGCAGGGAAAGATGTTCCCAGCCCTTGCATATCATGTTGATGTCAGTGTGTTCGGATTCCTTATGGCCGCCCTTGGTTTGGACTTGTCCAACCTTCTGGTCTTCACCCCCATGACCATCGAGGTGAAATCCTTTTTTCTACTCCTTAGGTTTGTTTATGTTACCATTTTTGCCTTCGCCTAATGCTACTTACACGGAAAAGCATGGTATGGTAGTTTTAGCTAGATGACAATTGCAGTGACGTCTATAATTTAGACATGTGCGGACTCCATTCGGGGGTCCCCGTTTACAACATGTAATTTGTGTAAGTTTCCAACTTAATCCTTCAATTTAAGACTTATCATATTATTTCGTGCCTGTATATCGAATGACGGTGCAAATTTTACAATTATTTACCGAATTGGCAAATGGTTTTACCGAATTGTATATGAAAATTTTGGTGTGGCATACCTTTTGGTAAAATCCTGGGTCTGCCACTGGCCCTCATACAAAAATGATGTTTCCTTCATGGCAATGTGTTTGGCAGACCTGTGTGAGTTTTACTTGTCCCTTTATCTCCCACTGTCCTTGTCCTCTTTTGTTTTGTGTCTTCATCTTCCTAGAAGTGATGGAATTTCTTGCAAGTTGTAACCTTAGAGTTGTACCCTAAGTTCTAACCCAGTGTGCTAATTATATTCTTGAAAATTTCTAGTGATCCGTATATAGCGGAGGCAAGAAGCGACGTAGGTGCTAAGCAAGCGATGGCTTGTGTGCCTTGGGCCCTTGGCGGCCGACTAGACGGTCGAAGTCAGTCCAAGGCAGAGCCAAGTGGTGTAACATCCTGATTTTCAGAGCCTTTTTGAAGTTTTTAAAATAAAATTCACCATTCGATTTTTTTCTTGAATTAATTAAAGCTTAATTGGAATTTTTATTAATTAAAAAGATTTAATGTGATTAAGTTAAACATTAACATTTGCCAAAAATATTTTATTTGCATTCCTTGAGCCTCAAGGGCTTTTCTGTAATCTTCTGGGATTTTTCTGGATTTATTTGCTATTTTTTAGAGCTCAAAAGCCTTTAATTGAATTTCGGGAAAAAGGAAAAAGCCCAAAAATCTCTAAACCGGCGGTGGGCGAAACCCTGAAATCGGCCGGTCCGGCCGCCGGTCGGCTGCCCGCTCCTTGCCACGCGGTGCGCATCGCGCCGCGCTGCCGTAGGATGGCGACACGCGTCAGCCATCGGAAGCCACCCGCCGCATCGCAGCCGCCGCTCACCCTAGGCCACCGACAGGTGGGGCCCGCCCGTCAGGATCGTCCCCGCCTGGGACTCCTTCCCCGTCTCCGATCGGGGCGCGCCGCTGCCTTTCTGCCGCGTAACCTACGGACTCGCGCCACCTCGGCCGTCTTCGCCCCGGACTCCGCGCCTGCCTTGGATTCGCCCTCGCCGCCAGGGTATAAAAAGGGCCCCGACCCCGAGGTTCTCCTTGTCCGCGATCGCCGCCGCGCCGCGCCGTTAGCCACCGCGAGCCTTCGCCGAGCCGCCGTGACGTCGCCCTTCTTGTCGCTTGCGCGCCGACCGCCCACCGTCGTCGCCACTCTGCTGCCGCCACCGCCGTCGTCGTCATCGCCGGTGAGCCCGTAGCCATCCCAAGTCACCGCCGCCGCCGCCGCCGCCCGAACGCGCCGCCGCCCGTCGCCGCCCACCGCCGCGCCTCGCCTCGATCCGCACCGCGCGCCCGCCTTCCGTGCACCCGTCCCGTAGGACCGAGTCCTACAAGAGAAGTGCCATTTTTGACATATCATTTATGTCATAATATCTAAAATTATGTCATAATTCACCTTTTATGACATCGGTGACGTAAAATCGTTATGTCGGAAAATGAGCGTCTACAAATTTGTTTAATGACGCTTGTTTGTCCGTGTCACAAAAATTATGACATTCATTTTAATGTCACAATAACTTATGACATTTGTTTTATGTCACAAAATCCTAGGCCTTGCCACGTGGCGTTGCCACGTAGGATAAAAACGTCATAAAATGTTGGCGTGGCGGCGTGATGATTTAAAATGTCATAAAAATGGCGTGGCGATATAAAAACGTCATAAAAAATGCTGGCGTGGTAGATTTTAAGCGTCATAAAAATGCTTACGTGACGGATGATGTGGCAGATTTAGAAACGTCATAAAATGTTGATGTCACGGCGACGTGGCGATTTAAAAACGTCATAAATTATTTGGGCTGAAACAAGAATTGGGCTATTTTTTCTCCGCCCGATGGGTACCATTTTTATGATTGCAACCCATATTTTTTCAGCCCACAAATTTGAGCCCATATATTTTTATCACCCATACATTCAAACCATCCAACAAAATGCACAAATAGTTCTTTGTCTCAACACACATTCAAATCAAATCGGGCACGATATTAAATATCAAGCATTTCATGCATCACCAAATTCAAAACACATAAAGTTGGTGTCTCAACACAAATTCAAAACACATATAGTTGTTGTCTCAATCTCATCACAGGTATCCATATCAAAATGATAACTCTAGCCACCAAAATCTCATCTATAGCCTAAGTTTGAGAGCTTACTACTCAGCATCAGATGATGCAAATTTGCTGCCAAACAAGGAACGAAGGAAGCCTTGGATCTCACTTCCTTGCTTCCTCAGCTTCTCAGTTTCTTCTGCATGCTTCCTTGCTGCATCATTCTGATCCTCTACCTGCTTCTGCAGATTACCCATCTGTGCTCGAAGCTCTGCTGCTCCTGCCTTCTCAGCATGTAGTTCGCTCTCAAGCTCATGGACACGCTCATCCATTGCAGCAACCTTGGCATTCCTCTTCTTTGCTGCAGACTGCAAGCCAACATTTCGAAGGAAAGTTGATTTTGGAAGAACTTGAGCTACTGACTTGGATAGGAGTCTTGGATCTTGCCCTTCTTGTGTTGGTTGTGCAATGATGGCCTCCATTTGAGCCTAGCAATAGCACAAAAATTCAGGTTTCTTGTATCCCTCTTGTTGTTCATCATATAAGATAAGATAGAGAAAAGGTACTCACAATGGCATCTGCACATTCTCACTAAAACCTGACTTGCTCTGCAGTATGTGTCCTTGAAAATATCAATTGCACTTGGTGGCGCATCCTTATATTTTTCTTGCTTCTGAAATTACATGAAAACAACAAAATAAGTTAACCGAACAGATCTGGTTGCATCTTTGAACATACATTTTGCTTCGAAATTACATGCAAATAGGAAAACAAGTAACGAGAATAGATATATTTGTATCTCTGAAAATTCATAGCACTAAAACAGATCAGCATGCCTCTCTCGAACACATGTAGTATGTAAACATATCAATGTGTCGAAGTGAAGTCAGCGAGCAAAGTACCATCCTTTGCACACAAGCCCCGAGGAAGATTTGTCTGGATGTCTTGGGTATCATGCAATTCTCAAAGTGGGTCAAAGATATTTCATTTGCTCTGCTTCAAGCTCAGCAAGGGAAAACCAACCATACCTTATTTAAAAAAGCGCATACAACAGTTAGCAATCATTATGGTTGTCCACTAATGGTCTAGTGGATTACTATTGCAAAATTCCAGGTATTCTTTAGTTTATGCTAATATTGTTTATATAGGATGGAAGTGTATCTTCCATAAATTATGCTAGCCATGTGATGGCGTAAGAGACAATAAAGCATCATCGTATAAAGTTAGAAAACTAAATTTGTCTTCCTGGCAATTGCCAGTTAAAGCCTGCCCAGTGCTGTCAAAAGTGCGCGCTTACCCGTCGCCCGCGGGTACCCATTGCCCGTGGGCATACCCGTTTACCCGCCAATATATATGTATTTAAATAGAATGTCACTATGAGGTAGAATCTGTTGGCTTAATTTACTGAAAGTAGGGGATGTAGAAGAGGTCAATCATATAGTTCAGATTTTTATGATTTAGTCCAAGCATGATGTTCTTGCTAGTGATTCTCGGTTTGGTATTAGGTTGGATAGCTTTGGCACTCATCCATGTAAAGAAAATGAGAACACATAAGGCCATTTTTATGCATACACCATGTGAAAACATGTTCTTGGAAAATCATTAGGAGTTGTATTCGCAGTGATTCATCCTTTAGACTACAAGCAAATAAGAAAGACATAAAGAAATAGTCAACATCATCTCGGTCCCCAAACCTCATAGTGAGCAAGCAAATTTACACACAACAATAATGTAGCGAACTAAGCGTTATGTGAATTAATAAGGTGGTACTCAAACTCAACCTAAAACAACAAGCCGTCAGAGCAAATTTTCTTTTGGACAAGAGTTGATTTACACAAGGTTGACCTAATCGACCCCAAATTATAACAACACATTATGAAGCTGTTGACATATCCTCCCAATGTCCGACCTATTTGATAGTACTTGCTACCACACGTGCACAAGAATTGATAATTACCAAAAAATGCAAAGAACGAGCACCTTGAGGGCTGGCCGTAGGTGGTGAAGGGAAGGAGGAGGCGAAAGGGAAGGGGATGGAGAAGAAGTCGTCGATGAGCTTGACGTACTCGCGGCGGAGGCTCTCGGTCCAGGTGCCGGTTCGATCTTGACAAGCGCTTGCGGTGAGGTTGAAGGTGATCTTCTTAGCTTCGTCTAGGAGGCGGACGGTGGCGGGCGGCGGGCTCCGGCCGCGCATGGTCGCAAGGCGAGGCGTCGATGTGCGCGAGGCGGCGAGGCTCGTGGAGATGTGAATGTGGGGGCCGGTGGAGGAGAGGCGGATCTGGGGCGGAGGAGGAGGCCGCGGCCGGTGGGAGTGGAGGAGGCGGGTGGGGCGGAGGAGTAGGCCGCGGCCGGGTGCGCGGAGGAGGAGGAGGGCGGCCGGTGGGTCGAATCGGCGGCGGAGGAGGCCGGCGGCCGGTGGGCGGAGAGGAGGGCGAGGCGGCGAGACACGAGAGTGCGAGGCGGGCGGAAAGTGGGGCGGACGAAGAGTTCTGCAAGGCGGCGGCGGGTAGATTTAGGGTTTATTATTTTAGGGCCCACTGCCGGTTTATTTCACGGATAAGCAGACGAGAGGCAGTGCTTGGTAGAGCTAACCCATACCGTGCCGTTTACCCAATAGGCGAGATTTTCCCCATTTTCATACCGTGGGCAAAAATACATCTCATACCCGACTCTATTAGGGTATTTACCCACGAGTACACGGGTAAACAGGCATAATTGCCATCCCTACTTGTTCCCAAGCACGAACAATGCGTTTTGGAGATAGGTCATTTACCTGGAAGAAACTAGAGATCTACGATAAAGTCCTTTAGTGGTCATATGGGTCACAAACATGCTTGTAACTCGGTGGTTTGTTTGTTTCTCAAAGCTGCAGGTCATGAGTTCGAGCGCCACTTCCACCAACTTTTATTTTCTTTTTTAAAATAATTCCGTCTGCTTATCCTGAGCTGACCAAGCCCATTAAAAAATCAGTTGGTTGGGCCCTGAGCAAGCTCATTAAAAAAACAGTTGGTTGGGCCACGTGGCGGTGGGACCTATCTTGACAAGTGGGCCGTATGCCAACAAGGAAAATGATGGTTTAAATAATTCAATATAATAATTTGTGATGCACCAGTTTTGTCATTAATTTATGACATTCGCAAAGTAGCCCCTATGACACAACAAATATTGTCACTACATGGATATATAATAATTTCTGACACACTAGTTTTGTCATTAATTTATGACGTTCGCAAAGTAGCCCTAATGACACAACAAATATTGTCACTACAATGATTTAGACTTGCATCATGACATTTTTTGTGACATTCATATTATTTTTGTCACTAAGCCAAATTACCTCTACAAAAACGTCATAAACTAGATGATTTAGTGACATTTAGACCCTTTGTCATGCCATATATGTCACAAAATGACACATCTCTTGTAGTGTCACCGACTGGTGGGACCCACCCGCCAGGCGTGAGCCGTAGACCGCACAGCCACGCAAGCCGGGCCACGTCAGCCCTAGGCTGACCTGTCAGCCACGTCAGTCGCCACGTCACCCTGCCTCGTCAGCCCTACACGTACAGGTGTCGCCACGTGTCACGCCACGTCAGCCCTAACTTCCTCGTCAGCAAGCCGGTCGCCCCTTGCACTATTCCATGCGCCGGGTTCACCGTGAACCTGACATCCATGCACCGGGTCCACAGCACAGTGCAAATTCCGAATTTCAGCCTTTTCCCCAAATTAGATTTTCCAGGAGCCCGTTCTCCCTCATACGAACTCCGATTGACCCGATGCTTTTTCCTAAATTCATCTAAAATTGAGCTCTACCTTTTGGTTCAGATTTGGAAGTTTTTGGAGTTCATTTGAATTTTATTTGAATTTATTTTGTGTTTCGATTTGCTTTCTCTTTCGTTAGATCACGCGTTCGAAGGAGCTGAAGTTGGATTTGAAGATTAAGAGCCATCAACTGAGCAAGGCCAAGGCAAGTCGTGTCCTTTGATCATGTTGAACTCAGTTTTCAAATCTATTATGTATTATTTTGTTTTAATTATCATGTATCGCTATTTTATTATTAAACCCTTGTATTGGTAGTTAATGACCTAATTGATTATTTCCTCCTTGATAATTTGAATACCATGATTCCATTGTCACCATAGGATGGGAAATTATTTAGTGATACAAAATTAGTTTTCACATGGGTTGACGTCTAAATTGCTTAGCCATGCTTGCTAGTACGTTGGGTCTATCATCACATGTGTTAATTAATCTTGACTTAATGATCTACTGGAACGTGGTGGTTAACCACAGTTATAAAATTTGATTGCCATGACATGGGTAGTGTCATTGGTGTTGGTTATACAAAATTGGTTTTCACTTGGGCGAATGATCGTGCGAGAAAGGGAGAAGTGTGGTTAACACTTGGGGATGTGGATGTTTCGCTGGGTATATCTAAGGACTTAATTTTGTGCGCCATTGATCCGAGCCTTACCGCACAACCACATGTCTAGTATGGGATAGACCTAGCTGATTAACTTGCAAAGGTTTAGTTCAGATATTACCAATGGTAAGTGAGTACCGGGTCTTGGTTTGCTCACGATGAGGAGCAGGTTCTTGTACTCATACGGCGCAAGAGGGGCTTCGATTGTGGTGGTTAACCCTTCAGCGATGAAACCTTAGCGGGTGATGTCTAACTAGATTGGAGTGAGGTAAAGGCTTTGTTATAATTTATCTGGGTCTCATGCCTAAGGAAGCATGCTGGCTATTAAGATGATTTATCTCTTGTAGGAAAAGTTGTGCAACCTCTGCAGAGTGTAAAACTATTCGAATAGCCGTGTCCTCGATCATGGACAATGCTCGGTGATTTCACACGAGGGGTAGAGTTTTCATAAAAACCTGGTTGGGTTAAGTTGGGAAGTGAATGGTTAGTTCACGGGTGTTCATTTCATGGATCTTGGTTCATGGTGGATTCCTTGGGTGAATGGTCAGTTCACTTGTGGTTGGTCTCAATTCCTTTGGTTACTTATATATTATCATTTACAAAGTTTGCTTTTCAATCTATTTATTGTATTTACTTTAAATTGTTGCTTTATGCAAAATTAACCTTTCAGCCATCCTTTGGTAAGCTTTGCATGCTATATTGTATCTTTGTTACAAACGACTTGCTGAGTACTCTATGTACTCACGGTTTCATCCATATTTGCTCAGTTGAGGAAGAAGAACCGGTCCAGCAGGAGGTACCTGGAGGAGGATACTTTGACAACTTCGTGGATTAGGACTTCGCTCCCCAGTCGATTGCCTGTGAGCATGTCGAATGGCTACTATGCCTATTTCTGGTTTTCCGCTGCTAGCTTCTTTAAGCCTTCAGGCTATTAATTGTAAGCTTGGCCATAAGGTCGCACTCTGATAATTATTAATATTATTTGAGTCTTTTCCTAGTAAATCGTGATATGTTCGATATTTCCTCTTTGTTTATACTGTGTGCACTAGCGTGATCCTGGACTAGTGCAGAATACACAGGAGAGTCCGGATTTGCATATTCCGGTCTATACAAGTGGGTGGGGCACGGCGACTGGGCAAGCGTGCGGGGCGCGGTGCAGCACCTAGGCGGTCGCCAAGGATGCCTTGCGCGCGTATGTGGGGATGGAAATGCAACTTCGTAACAGAGCTAGGGTTGCGAAGAAGAGTATTGAGCGGTCGTATCCGTTGATCAAAGAAGAGTACCGAGTGGTCGTAGCCATTGAGTGGGAACTTTTTCACTTCGCATCACCTCCACCTCGAAGCTTTCGATGTGCTGTCGACTACCGTTCACCCTTCGCCTTGCTAGATTTAACCACGCTACCGACCATCATCCAATGTTCAAGAAGGTGCTAGGCGGACAACAAGGTGGGCCCTAGCACCTAAGGGTGCCTAGGTGGGATATAGGTGGGGCCTAGGCAGCCGAATTAAAAAAGAGGTTGTTGAATGTGATGAAGCTTTTTTTAATAGGCAAAATTAGTTTGCACCTTCCTCATGCTGGCTTTAAGGCCTAAGATGCCAGCCAATGAAGCCCACGGAATCCACAGCCCTAGATCCCACTTTGCATCCGTCCTAGCTGTCACCTAGGGTTCCTCACAGCTATATAAACTCTCTCCTCAAAACCTCCTCCCAAAAATCCTTTCCCCTCGCTACCGCAACCCACCACTGCTGCGCCTCACCACTGGCACCGCCGCCTGCTTTTCCTCCAGTGAGCTTTTTCACTTCGCGTCGCCTCCACCTCGAAGCTTTCCACGTGCCAACTGTCGTTCACCCTCCGCCTCATCGGATTTGGCCGTGCTGCTGTAACATCCCGAAAATTTAAATTTGAAAATGCGAAGCTCTTGAATTATTTTGCAATATATTCTATTTGAATTTGGAATTTTTATGGTGTTTCTTAAATTTTGGTTGTGGTTCCAAAAATCAAAGAAAGTTATGAAAAATAAAACCAATATTAGTAAGCCATAAAGGAAATATGGAAATCTATAATTTTCAATTCGAATATGAAAAGATGATCCACAAAAAGGAGGGAGAAACTTGAAATAAAAATGAAGATTCCATTTTTGGAATATGTATAAATGAACAAGCCTATACACACACACACACACACACATACATAACGAATATGCAACATACTCCCCATACAATATGATGGACTTAGCAATGGGAGATAGAGGTATGAAAATAAATGAGCTAGCAAAAATGAACCAAATGTGAAAAGTATATATGTACACATATAAAATAAAATAAAAAAACAAAACAAACAAAAGGAGAGCCTCAGCCGGCCGAAACGGCCCGGCCCAGCCCATTTCCCCTCCTTCCTTCAGCCTCAGCTGAAGCCACGCTACCGCCGCCCGTCTCATGCCCGAGGGCGCTCTCTTCCCGCCCACGAGTTGTCACCTCACTCGGATGGCGCGCCCACGAAAACCACCCCATCCCCAGCTTCACCATCACGCCCCCAGTACGGCACCACCGCCCACAATTTCCCCTCGCCCAGTCGTGTCGTTTTGCCACGCGGCGCTAACTCAATGCTGCCCAGCGCATGCAGCAAAAAGCTGCAATGCCGCACCGAGTTGTCACGCATGAAATCTCCTAGAATCCTGCTGTAGCCGCCGCATGCCACCGCCGCCTGCCCCGGAAATGACCACACGGCCGTCGCCCGTTGCCAACCCTACCCCGCCATGTATAAAGCCCGGGTGACCCTCCGTCTACATCGCCGCACTTCCCTCTGCCTTCCACCACGAGCAATTGCACGCCTGAGCACCGTAGCTCGCCAGTGAGCTCGATCTTCCCCAACTCCGGTCACCCGACCCGCTATCGACTGAAGTAGCGCCGAGCCAATTCCTCTTCCCTGGAGCATCTTTAGAGCAAGACGAAGCCATCCCCGCTGCCGCCAGAGCTTCTTGCAGCCCGAGCCGAGCCCGCGCCATGCTTCTTCTCCGCTTGTCGCCGCCGACCGCCGCTAGACCGCCACGGCCATCCACGAGCTCTGACCCCCGAGGTAGCTCCCAAATCTCGCCAGCATGCTGCCCTAGCCTGTAATCGATCTCTAACGCTGTGTGCCGCTGCGCCCGCAGTTCCCCTATTTCGCCGCCACCTCGGGTCGTCGCCGGTCACCCCTCCAGCCAAATGGACCGGCGAGACCCCAACCGGAGGTAGGTGCGGGCGCGAGCAACCCATTTTGGGGATGCCCACGCCTGGCCGCCGCTTCCTCCGCCGGCGGTGAGCTCGTCGTCCCTTGGCCGGAGGAAGACGACGCTGTAGCAGCTCGTTAAGACATCATTAATGTCAATAATGCCTGGTTAACGGTTAACCACTGTCATTAATGCTGATACCGGTTTATTACTCCAAACATCTCACTGACATGTGGGCCATACTTCTTTAATGAGCACAGTAACTGGCCCCACCTGTCACTGGCATAGAGAAATGGGAATAAAAATAAAAGAAAAACTTAAAAATAGGAAGTGGGACCCACCTATCAGAGTTTTAATATTTTCTAGATTTAATTGAACTGAGAACTTTAAAAGAGCATAACTTATTCATCTTAACTACAAATTGAGTGAAACAAATTTCTAAATTCATCTAAATTCAATATCTATCCAATGGAAACAAAACCATGATTTTTGAAGCTCATTTGAATTTTTGGTGAAATTTTGTTTGGTTTGCTAATTTATATCCAAATTTTCGTGCATCGGAAAAATAGTGTACGAAGCACAGGAGGAAGAAGCCGAAGACGAAGCCAACCTCGACAGTCAAGACCAAGACACCAGTGATCAAGACGAGTCAACACTTTGATCATTTTTGAACCCATGTTTATGCAATTTATTTTCTTTTAAACTATCAACATGCATGTTGTTATTTCATGTGTTATTTTATGTTCGATTTCAAGTTGTTAGCTATACACCCATTATTGCACTTGTGAATATTACTCTCCTTGCCAACCTTGGACATGTGAGCCTTGTCACCCTAGCAAAATGTTAATATTATAACTTTCCAAAATAAGTCTCTAGCTATTCGCTATGCTTAGGAATGCTTAGATACCCGAGGTATCAAAAATACCCCAAAACTTTACCTTTAAACTAAGAGAAACTGATTTGGGAGGTTATGGTGGAAATGTTGGTATAATTGCCAAGAATATTTTATGTTCTCAAAAACCCCAACATACTTACTTATCTGGGCGGATGGTACGGGGGTGTGAGTAGTGCAGTGAAGCACAAAATGGATAGTGGTAGAACCGCCCAGATAGCCCTAAGGACCGAATCATGTGATGACCCCCCATTGTACAACAGTACAACCACAAGGTGGCAAAATGTAGGTAGGGCTAACTAATTTGCATAGCTCTAAGGTGGTTACGTGAAGGTGTGAATATGAGCAAAGGGATGGATGGTCACATCCCCACCACTGCCCGTGATGGCTCACTGGGGACCCTTCTCGAGGGATGCACACATCCTACGGAAGGCAGAACCTAGCGGGTGTAACCACAAAAAGACTATGCATCGTAAAGGTCTTGTGATAATTTACTCAACCACATGTCTAAGGTATCGTGTGGAGCAATGAGTGGATTATCTCTTGTGGGTAAAGTGTGCAAACTCTGCAGAGTAGAAAACTATTCGAATAGCCATGCTGACGGTCAAGTAGGGGTGAAAACGGATCGAATTCGGTCGGATATTGCTTATTCCATATCCTATCCTATATTTTTTTCTCGGATTCGGAGTCGAATACGAATAGTGCCGGATACGAATACGAATCCGAATAGTATCGGTCACAGATACGGAACGAATACGGAGCGGATGCGAATACGATAACGAATATCTCGTCGGATATTACGTAGGAATACAAAAGGTATATATAGATGGGTAGAAAATGTAATGTAATAAACTGGTTGAAAAAACTATCAAGAAGAAAAATTCTTCAGCATACTATGATTGATGGTTGACCTTGATGTCCTAATCTCAGAAACGTAAATAAGCAACTCCATTCAAGGGGATTTACCTACAATGATCATGGATCTATCTTTAGCAGAGCAACATCAATCTAGTCCAGAGATCTACTTCTACCAGAATATGATAATTCGGAACAAATGCATCACCATCATCATCAGAAGTCGCATGCACAGGTCACATGCACCTTAAAAAAAGGTCACACGGTTTGTCAGTCTCACGTCTAATGTTTGGTGCAAAACAGCAAATGCACTTAGCTTGTTCCAACCAAGCGGATCCTGACACGTCGGCTGCTAACGGCTAAAATCCCAGTTACTTCCAAGTCAAATGTTTCAGCCCAACTGTAAAATAAAGACCAGCAATAGCCCGTCAGAAGTATATTGCTGAAATGTCTAAATTGGCCCAAATGGTGAAATGAGGCCTTGTAAAGGCCTACAATACGTATATTGAGTGTATGAATATGGGGGGTGTGTGCGTGTATGAGCCAATCTGGTGTAATAAAGCCCAAATACTAATTTTCATATTTGCCCCGTTAGGGTACACAAGGGAAAACGCACCACATGCGGGTCCGTATAGCAGCTGGACCGTTTCCTTCGGCCTTCATGTACAGAACTACAGAACAGCCCATGTTGATTTGGGTCGTTGGGCCGGATATCCGAAAAATATATCCGGGTATTATCCGATAAAATCCCGGATAGTATCCGTATCCGTCGGATAGTTCTTTTCCGAATCCGAATCCGTATCCGAAAACAACTATCCGAATCCGACTCCGAATCCGATAATTATCCGACATAACTATCCGAATTCGATCCGACTCGGATTCGGCGGTCGGTCGGTCGGAAAATATCCGATCCGTTTTCACCCCTACGGTCAAGGGCGGATATGGGAACCTTACTAGATATAGTTCTATTTCAAAATGCTTTATGGGTGGATTGGAAAAGTGAAGGGCAATGGAAAGCCCTAGTTTGATTTGCCCTGGGTGTCGTCCCAGCGATGAGATAAGCGGCTATAACGCGGAAAGATCGCATATGGTGCTGATGCCATATGAATGGAATCTATATTGCTAATGTTATGATCTTATCTTACAAAAACTGAAGTTATGATTCAACACTGCTAGGTCTTAGGGATCTTTTAAGTAATGTATTTAAAAGTATTTATGGCAAAACAAGAGAATAATTTTTTATAGCTTGCTCTTGACTTTTGTTAGTTGCCTATTCAAATTCTGAATCAAGGTATTAATCCTTCCAATACCTTCATATTTTTCTCTTTCAATAGCATATCTGTTAATCTCAGGGTGTACATGATGTTGCATTACACTGGTTGCAGGCGGTGTTGTCAGCACTCAGCAACACCCTGAAACTTTTTGTATGCTTAATCTTTTTACCTTCGAATGGGTCAGGATCTACAGCTTAAATGTTTAGCAGCATATAAAAATTAAGACTTGGTGCTTTCCATTGTTGAAGTATAAGTGAATTGTCCATCTTTCTTCATCAGTTTAAGCTTTTAGGTGAACTGACTAGTGCATGAAACTTAATATGGTATTAGAGCCAAGAAGTGTATTAGGCCTAAGGGAGCCTACACGTGAGGGGGAGTATTGAAGTATAAGTGAATTGTCCATCTTTCCTCATTAGCTTAAACTTTTGAGTGAACTAGCTGGTGCATACAACTCAATATGCATAGCCTGTTGATGATGACAGCACGTTAGTTGTATAGCTATGTATACTTGTATATAATTGTTGACATTTATGCTGGCAGTCAATTAGGAATGTTAACTCTATCCTTTTTCACTGACTCAAGGGGGCACTATACTGATAAAAGAATATTTAGATATTTTAGCATTTTTTGGTCCATGAGACATGGCCTTTTCCTCAATGATCAGATTAATTATAGTTTCAAAGTGTTAGCGGAAGAACTGTGCATACACAAGATTCATTTTGGAGATGCATGTGGTTTCAGCTAGTTATTATGATATGTAACTGAGGAATTATGAATTTATCAGGAATATGATAGCGTAGCAGTACTCCAGTATAATTGAAGACAATTGTTACAGACGCTAACAACCATTTTCAGCAGTGAACACCAACATGGATATAAGCGCAACACAGCTGGCTGGGAAAATATTTTTTGGTGCTTCTGAATGTTTTCTAAATGTCAATTAATTTGAGAATACACAGTGGTTTCAGTTTTCATGCACTGCCTGTCCGTCCTGAAATATTTATGCTAGGTTTACAAGACAACCAAATTCCTCATTAATTTTGCAATCTTTTCATTACTTACGAAGAAATTAATTTGAGAAACCTGTGTACTTGCTTGGTTCCATCATTGTTTTACATCATGCTTCATGTTTTCAAATCATACACAATATTTTGAAGGATATGTTGTTATGATGATTATTCATGTCTTAGGGCCTATTTGGAGCACAGGGATTTCACAGGAAATGGTTTAATTCCCGCACGAATCGGGAAAATTTCCCGCGTTCCAATTGGGGCATTCACAATATTTTTTTTTATCATTGAAACATATTCGTCGCGCATTTGCCCATCTGGTAACTGTTTTCGTGGCTTCTCATTCAAAATGTTCCTTTGCACTGTAGGTGCTAAAGAAGTGTTTGATCATCATCATCAATTCATCATTCGTTTTTGTTGTTTTTGTTATTTTTGTTGTTGTCATTGTATGAGATTTCCATCCATGATATAATGCTATCTTTTTTTATAAAGATGACTTAACTACTAAGGAATAATCTCTTAACTTAAAGAAACAAACTAGCCGAAGATAAGCTTCTACACTAACCAAATCAATCTAATCCTATGCGCTACAGTACCACAGTGAACGGTGCATGTGTGCTACAGTACCACGCAAGTAATATTACACCTCTTATGGTAAAACAACTCATCCTCGAGCTGTAACATAGGGCGACAAACTCCTACGATGGGGTGGGTGAATCTGTTGGTGCATGATCTTCAATACCATCGTCATCTGTTTCATTAGGCTATCTAGTAGGGATAACTCGGCAGCAGAATTCATAGTGTTGACTCTGATACCAATAATTGTTATGAACTAGCATAAGGGGGTAATCATCCATCGAAGAGAAGTCGGACAACAACGATTTGAAGTAGAACGACGCTAGGTAAAGGAGGGCATCAATTAGAGGATGAATAGATCTAGAATAGTGGGTCAAGAGAACAACCATAACTAGACTTTAGAGGTTAAGAATTTATTTATTCTTCTTTGCTTAATTAAAGAAGATAAAATACCATCCTTTTTATAGGGATAATTTGATTTGACTTCTAAGAAATAATATCTAACTTAAATAAACAAACTAACCGAAGATAAGCTTTCAAACTAACTAAATCAACCTAATCTCTAAGAAAGAAAGCTAATCGTGGGTGAACAGTATGGATGCACTACAGTACCACAGTGAACAATACACATGTGCTTCAGTAACCACACAAGTAACATGATGCCTAGGCATGTGCAGTGACATACGGAGACCACGTTTATTCATTTCAATTGCGTAACATTTTTCGTTTGTTATTGCTGCCGAAGGATTATACATCCTGGAGTTTTTAATCATCATGTTTTCAGTATTTGGAATATCTATACTTTGCAATCTTTTTGATCAGTCAAGTGATTGCAATATGTTAGAATACTTTTGTGCTTATGTTTGGACTGATTGCTGGAATAGTGAAACAGTTCGCTCACATTGTTTTTTCTCCCTTTTGAAGCAGCTATTGCACAATTTCACGAGGGTAGTGGACAACTTAAAAAGCTTTGCTCAGAGCCTGCGATGAAGTGAAATACAATCCTTTATTTCTATATGGTTCTCATTCAGCAGCGTGGCACTGCCAGGGACGAATTGCCAAGGTTCACTTGTGCGCCCTCCAGCACCATCTCTGTTCTTCTTGTTGCCCTGCTTGGCACTGCATGATATTGAGCTTTGTAGGAGAAAAGAGATGGGATCAGGGCCTCAGGGGTGTATTTGTGGTATTTTTGAAGAATTACTCCTGCAGTGGCATATTGAGAAAGAAACAGTTTGAGCTCCGGTGGTTTCCAATAGTTAAACCCGTTTCTTCCTGGCATATTTAAGTATTGCAAATTCTTTCTTACTGGCATTGGGCAGGTGAGCAAACCTTGTACTCACATTTGTTTGTAAGCTGAGTGGTAGAAGCCCTTTATTCTCATTCGCTTGTGCTGCAGGCCACAACTCGTCCATACAACCTGCAGAAATACAAAACATGAGGCTAAATTATTCAGCGTTATGAGTGTCATGCCATGGAATCGTCAAGGAAGGAGTTAAGGTCTTGCCAGCTAGTAGAATGTGACGTGCTTATGTATTGACTCGAGGAACGCAAGCTAGGAGCAGCAAATTGTGAGGTACACTGCCATGTCCGGGCATTTACTACTGCGTAGCCCAGTTCGAGACGATGTGCAGGAGTGTAGCGTAGGCGACTAGATGGTGATGGTTAGTGCATTTCTAATGCAAGATATTGTTTGCTATGCCTATCTTTTATATCATTTAGAAATAACTATATCTTATATGAGACGTTGCTTAAGCTATGTCTTAGTTTGTATGCTTAAGCAATATCTTATATAAGACGTTGCTTTCTTCTTTTTCTTCTTTAACTATTTATTATATTATCTTATTTAGATAGATTAGAGTGCCGTCCACGGTCCACCCAATTAACAGCTTCTTGAAAAGTCCAGGTGCGATGAGCACCGGTAAACAGCCATCAATTAAGCCTAAATGGACGGCAGGCCAGCGGTCGGCGCCAGCAATATCCTCTCTACGCCAGGGGAAAAACACATCGGTCGATTTGTTATCTGTCAATGCTCAGAAATCTCAGCATCGTCAGTTTTCTAAAGAGCCTGAGCTTGAAAAGTTCAAATCTAAATCTAAATCTCAGCATCGTTAGTCTTGACTCGGCCTAACAAGTCCAAAGTTCCAAACCTAATCAATAGCTCGTTCTGAATTCAAATTCAGCACATTCAAATTCAACCAGTCAATTACCCCGCTGCAAGTACTCACGACCGTAACACCACAAGCTGCTGACCTAGTGATGAAGACTTGTTCCCTCCTATTGCTTAAGTCAACTAATGCGATTTCAACGGCGGTTAAGATGACGACGAACCGAACATGCAAAGTACGTAGCTTAATTAACACCAAATATGGGACAAGACTAAACCTAACCAACTGAAGAGGACATTTGAATCGTGACAATGAGTCTTACACCACACATTCTTTCTCTGTTTCTTATGGCACTCAATGTTGTGAATTTGTGGTCGCTTTCGTAATTTGTACCAGTGTTCAATAGCTGCCGCCATGCAAACCTGCAACGTATGTCGACATCAAATTTTAGTGTAGTTGGGTATTTGAATTGAATTCAAGCCATTTGTGGATATGCCAGGCGTGACTGAAAGATAATGGCGAATGCTGGAATAGGATCTGAACTGAGTTAAATTTGGTTCGTATTTATATACTATAACTATAATAATTCCATTAAAATCAGAGTAATATCTTTGGAGCAAACTTAGTTATAATATTTACTTTACCTGGTAATTAAGTTGTGTACTTGAACAAATTCTCTTTCTACGGTTTTTTCTCGGGCTTCTCTTCTTTTTGAGTTTGCATCTCTGCTTGCTTCTTCTAGCCTTTTTGCTAATCCCGAGTGACTGCTAATCACAAGTAAGGCCCAAAGCACCAAACCCTACGTTGCCGTCCTTCTAGCCATTCTTTCCTCGCATGTTCGGCAGGGAAGCAACATGCATGATGCACACATCTGCCAAGACAGTCTAAAGAGTGAAGTGTCGTGTGTATGGAAACTTGGGTTAAAAACATGGAGACCAGTAAAGTCTCTTCACCTTCTTCAACTTGGATTTTCCGGTTCTTCTCTTTCTAGAGGCCCCATTTGGAACGTGACAGTTCTACAAAAAAAAAAGGGGGACGTGAGAGTTCTATAAAAATTGTGGGATTATATTAATTAGTGTAAAATGAACCTGAAATTTTTTAGAGTTTTATCTTATTCTCTAAATTTTTCACTCGATCCTTTTCCATCCTTCCTATTAAATATAATTATGAGGTATAGTCATCAATATAAGGATTAAAATCCCATCAGTTGGATTAGATCCATCTTCATCATCATCGCTTGAGTCCTCATTGGAGCTTTCTTCATCCGTCACTCTCTCTCCAACATAATGTGTAAAGCCCTAGGGTCCAAACCAACTTAGACCTAACCCCATTCTAGATAGGCCATGCACACATAGCAACCCGCTTGCACTTTCGTCCTCGCTTCGCGCAAAACGGTTAACCAGGGGTGCTACCATTGGAACTCCTAGGCTTATATGTAAGTGCTTCTCAGGTTAAGCTAGAAAGATGGGACTAACACACACCTTCACGTGCACACACATATGGGCCATCATGGGCCGGGGTGTCACATACACCCCCCTCAAAGGACCCGACATCCTCGTCGGATCAACATACCCACACTGGGACAAATGATAAGGATCTCCCCTCTTGGCACATATTCGTGCGTTCAGTGCCAGCACATATGCCATGCCGTGTGTCCACTCCAGGCCCACACGTGCCATGCGCCATATGCCCGCACCCCGGACCCGCACAAGCCCATGTAACCGCGAGAGTTGGCTCTAATACCATTTGTAACGCTCTAGGGTCCAAACCGGCTTAGACCTAACCCCATTCTGGATAGGCCACGCACACGTAGCAACCCGCTTGCACTTTCATCCTCGCTTTGCGCAAAATAATTAACCGGGGGTGCTACCATTGGAACTCCTATGCTTATATGTAAGTGCTTCTCAAGCTAAACTAGCAAGGTGGGACTAACCCACACCTTCATGTGCACACACACATATGGGCCATCATAGGCCGTGGTGTCACATACTGTTCCTCCATTCATCACACTTGTATCTCCTGAACTTGATCTTCTTGCTTTGTTTCTTCTTTCCCTTGAAGATGTACTTGTTCTTGTTGTTCTCATACCTTGAAACGATGTGACCTTTCTCATTGCACTCATAGCATATAGTATTAGTGAAAGGGTTCTTCTTGTTGTAGGAGTACCTTGAAGATGATCTTCTCCTCTTATCATAGTTGTCATCATTTATGTTCATTTTCTTCAGGAGACACCTTGTCTTCTTCATGAGCAAGGCCAAATCATCCCGGTCTTTCACCTCATCATCATCATCATCATGGTCACTATCTTTATCTTTAGCCCAAAAAGCAATGTTCTTCTTAGTACTTGGAACACATCTATATTCCTCCAAGAAGAGCTCAAATGCGGTGATCTTCCCTAAGAGAAGTAGGCATAAAGTAATTCATGTCTCCATTGGTGAGAAGTACCACGAGTGTCTTGTACACCTTGGACATCACCCTAAGTATTCTTCTCATAATCTCAAGGTTAGATAATATTGACCCGGCACCCTTCAACTTATTCACAATGATATTCATTCAAGAGAACATATCGATCGCCTTTTCATGTGGTAGCATTTTGAAAGAGTCGAATTGGTCCTTGAGAACAAACATCTTAGCCTCTCGCACATTAGCTGTGCCCTCATGAATCTCATGAAGAGTACTCCAAATCTCGTGAGCGGTGTTGAGATTGTCCACTCGATTGAAGACATCATGTAGAATCGTATGGCGCAATCAGAGGGGGTGAATGATTGCCTCCACTTTTTAAAATTTCTAAGTGGTTGATGAAGGTTTCGACCGCTCAATACTCAGATACTCACAAGATGCTCAGCTTCGCTCTTCTACCAGATTGAACGTATTTGAAATCGTCAACCTAGAAGCAAAACCTCTTGATCACCTTCGGACGTAGTCGTATACTTTGATTCACCTGTAAACACCAGCACTCTTTGAACAAACCAAGAACCAGATTGATTCGAGATGATATTTATTATCAGATCTTCGTGGATTTAAAGCGCCCTCACGGCACCCCTAAAAACCCTATCACAAAAAGCCTCATCGAGCCACAGCTAAACCCATAGCCTCTACCTACATTTATATGCTAGAACCCTAAACCATGTTCTCCTCAAACACAGATATAGAATCTTATTTCTTTTGAGAACCAAGGGACCCGAAACCCTTCCTAACATGGGTTTTAACCAATCTCTGAACCTTCCAAGTTACGAACTCTATTCGTAACCCTCCAATCTCATCACATGATAAAGCCTCCAGGATCGCACCTCCTATATCTTCATCACACTCATCTTCATGTGTTGAAGCCTCCAGGACCACACCTTCTGTATCTTCTCCACGCGTCACCTTTGATCTTCATGTGCCCCAACGTGAGCCCAACCACCTCGCATGACATTCTCAATCGCCTGGACCTCAGATCTCCCTATCCTAGTCACAGTTCTCCTCGTCACTGACCATAACCGCTTCCATGCCAACCTGCACATGCAAAGACCAAATAAACTTTCTACACATGCAAAGACCAAAGAAACTTTCTCCCGACACATGTTCATCCCAGCTTGACTAATATTAGTCCACACACACATACCACACTCTTAACCATCAACACCACAAATCAGATCACTTACGACCATAAATCTCATCGCTATCCATAAATCAGCCTTAGACTACTCATTACGACCACTAGCTCAATGACTACTCAAAAACAATAAGTACTCGAGAATTATCATTGCTTCGCTCAAAACAATCGTGAATCACAAGTATCGCTGCTGACCACTAAACAACATGGAACCATCAAGTACTGATTACTTTCGAATACTGAGTATCGAGTCCTTCCGACTACCAAGTACCAAGACCATCTGACCACCGAGTATCAAATCCTTCGAGTACTATTCCTCGATCACTAACCACCATGCACCAGCAAGTCATATCGTTGGCCTAACACATGTAATCGAAGTACTCAAAGATAGCAAGAATTGAAGCACTTGAACCGACCATGAAGTTTAGAGTACCGATCGTGAAGCCTATGGCAACCGATCATGAGGTCTACGACAACCGATCAAAAAAGCCTAAGACAACGAAAGGCGACTATCTGAACCAGTAGCTGAATCAGTTGGTTCTGATTGGCCATCATCTGTGCCCAATCGGGTCCATTAGCCGGCGGTAGGGGCGAGGTAGACTGTCTTCCTTGTGTTCCGTTCAGGTTGTTATTATTGTTGTTCCTTGTGCTCACCATCTGTTCGTGGCTTCCAGGGTTTAGAAGGGAGGAGACAAAGATTACTAGGGGGTTCTACTTGATCCATCCCACACACAAAGACAAACAAATAAGGCAATCATTTCACAAGCAAGGAAATATTCTTAAAACTTTATTTTATTTTGATAATTTTTTGGCTGTTGACAAAGGGAGTATAGCTCACAAATGCGTTCTAACTTAGACTATGGCCTAATTCTAAAAAATGTATCCTACCGGGCTAGTTTGAACTGAGCCAAATACTTCTTCTTATCACCGGTGCGACATCTCTTCGGGGGGGCCTCAAAGTTGTCTCCGGTGACTGAGGAAGAGCAATCATCTATCCTTCGCAACATCGCCAACTCCTCTTCTGCTCTTCGAAGCTTGTAGGCAGTGAAGCTCAACTCATCTAGAGCCATCTCGTATGCACCATCCAGGGCCTAGGTGAGTTCCACCTGCTGCTTAAGCCGGGCGTTATCCTCCGACTCCGTGGATGCACAGATGCTGCTGGAACTCGCCGGGTATCTGCTAGGATAATATCAGAAGGCGGTGCCTCTGAGCTCTGCTGCATATATCTCCCTTAGTCGTCGAATGGCTTCTCGTGCAGCATCCTGGATACCAGTGAGGAAGGTGTCTCACCTCTGCGGAGCATCAAAGACGTGAAAGGTAGCTTCATGTCCCACGTTGGCGTAGATCAGAACCTCCACACGCCAGTATTCTTGCTCTCCAATGGTCTGATGGTACCCTTGGTAGATAGGGCGGGTCTTGAAGGCTACCTCTTGTAGGAGACTCCAAAGGCAAGAGGCTAAGTGTCCAGCTTGGGTGCCATGGGTAACCTGGGCCAGGGTCTCGGCCATCTAAAATTTTGAAAGGAAGAGAGATGTTAGAATTATGTTCTTGAATGATAATTGTAAAGATGAGGAAGGATTGAGAGATGAGAGAAAGCAAGGATTGAAGGGTAAGGATAAACACTATGTATATATATATTTGAAATTACTATTTATAAAAATAAGTCCTTGGGGTCAAACCATTCTATTCTACCTACGGTTACATCCTAGTCATCGCGGCTCTGATACCACCTTTGTCGGATCTCGGAGCAACGACTCCGAAACCCTCTGTGTGAATCGCACTAATCCAGGAACAGCTAGTGCACACACAAAACAAAGATACATATCGAGCATAAATGACTAAGTAGATATATATTAAACAAAGAGTACGGCCTTATGGCCAAGTCTTACATTAGGATTAAAGATAACACAAATAAAGAAGATAATAGTGGAAACATAAAGATAAACAGCGAAGCCCGATAGCTTGCCAATAGGCAGACGACTGTAAGACGCGTCCTACTCGTCCAAGTCCTCACCGTAGATGAAGTCATCCTCCTCTGAGATGAGATAGCAAGGTGAGTACAAACTTGGACTCCGCAAATCACACGAAGAATGCAACTTAATGATAAAGGCATCAATGGAAGGCTTATAGGGTTAATTTGCATAGAACATCAATTAAAGAAATACTTTAATAGATTGAAAATGCTAAATTTAATACCATACGTAAAAATAGTACCGGTAAACCAAATTAACACTGTTAGTGTAGGCTCCGACCAACACTAACCTAACCACGGGCATCCCACCCAGACCATCTTTTTCCAAAAAGACTTCATATGGATTCCATCCATCCACACATTTTCCACCCACTCATGGATTACATCCATCCACAAGGTTTTCGGAAACCATTTTTAAGAAAACAAAGTCTAATCCATGAAAAACTTTACTCAGCTTGCCCGTGACCGTGGGCACAGCTATCCAGGATAGATTATACACTCTGCAGAAGTTGTACAACTTTACCCACAAGACATGATTATCCCGGATTGCCACGTAAATTACACACTTCCTTAGGTGTGCGGCGAGAAGATCATGATAAGGACTTTATAATGCAAAGCCTTCAACTTGGCCAAGCCAACTCTAAGGTTTCACCCCAATATGGAATCCACCATACCAGGACCCCCTCTTGAGCCGAGTGAGACTTCCCATGGCCTACGCCACGCTCACTTTCAACCTACAACTTCACCCAGATTGGGACTCGCAAATTATTCAGCCAGGACTGTCCCATACCAGCTTGTGGTAGTACGATTGGGCTTTGCAATAGTAGCTCACAGACCCGGTCCTTAATTGACTTAGGCTCAACCACATACCCCTGTGCTCGACAATCAACACTGTGTCTCTGAACAACAGTGCATGTTTGCACCCACCACCTAACCATTAGCCTAGGTCTAAACCAGGTTCCATATTTTGTTTTCAAAAATATTTGTCTAAACCATTAGCCGACGATCGGCGGTGTGGCTGCCGGCGGTGAGAGTCAGAACAGGGAGAGGAGGCTACGGGGATCTTGGTGCTACCTGATGCGGAGCTTGGCGAGCACGGGAGACGGCCGGCGGCGAGTGAAGGGCGGCGGTGGCATTCGGGTGGTAGACGGTGCTCCGGGGCGCTCGAGCCTAGGGAAGTGGCTCATGGGCGTTACGGGGAGACGGGGAAGCCGAGGATGGCGACGGCGTGGCTTGGATGTGGCCGAGGCGACGGCGATTTCTCACCGACGTTCGGGGCGGCGGTGGAGATGGGGAAGCACGGCGCAACGGCGTTGGGTGCACGAGAAGGGAGGAGGAGACAGGGCTGGGGTGGAGTGGGGACGGTGATGCTCGGGGGTCCGTTTTATAGGGTTGAGGGGGAGGGAGGATGGCGGAATTCCTCGCCGGAGGTGGGGGAGGTGGGCGGTGGTTGCAGGAGATCGTGCGACGTGGGGGAGATGGGGTGCAAAGCGTGCGAGAGTGGGGAGTGGGAAGATGGGGTGGCGCACACGCAGAAGTGGGGGCGTGGCCAGAGAGAGCGGAGGCGGGTGCGGTGCGAGGAAGGAGACGGGCGCGAGGAAGGAGACGATGGCCTGACAGGCGAGCCCGCGATGTAGCTAGGGAGAGGAGAGGGGCGGCTGATGGGTGGGCCGGGAGAGAAAGAGAGGGGCACGGGCGGCCGAGATTATGCCACAGGGAAGAGGGGAAGATCGGGCAGCCGAGGGGTTTAAGTGAAAAGGGATGGCGAGGATGGGCTGATGCGGAGACATGGCCGATAGCGGGCCAACCACGTGTGGCCCCGAGGGAGGGGGAAGGCGGGATTGAGCGGGCGGTCGGATGGCGGCGACATGGGCAGAACTCAGCCGTCCACGCATCGGCCAAAGGGAGAGAGGTATTTTATTTTCTTTTTGGATATTGCAGAAAACCCGAGAAAGGAAAATAAAGCTTGGAAATTGGCAAAAAGATCCAAATAAATCCCGGAAAATTCCTATAATTCTAATAAAATGCAAGGAACTCAAATAAAATTAAATAAATTCATTTTGAACACCATTTTCTCCCAAACTTTCATTGTTTTCAATCTATGCTCAAAAGAAAATAGAAAAATTAAATTCTAGAAAATATCCAATAAAATTCGAAAATTTTGGGATGTCATATTGAAGCACTCTCGCAAGAATATAGCTCCAACTTGAGACCGCATAAGGAATCAAGCCATCCACTTATGGTAGTGCTTCTCCACTCCAGATAGGTGGACTCTAAACCTTCATAATCCTGGCTCCCAGTGCCTCCCACAAACTCCTCCAAGGAAGGTCACCAAGCGAATGCCTCCAAGCCATCTAGGAGACGTCGATCTCCAAGATCAGTTACCCTAAAGAGGTTGCTAGAACATAGCAAGGTCAAGCACTAGGAGTGATGCAAAATCTAGGCCTAATCTACTATCTCAATCACTCACAAAAGCACTTAAGATCATCAATCCAAGCTTTATAGTGCCCTTGTGCTCCTCAATAGGATGGATACTAAAATGGAGTCCCAAGAGAGCAAACTTGAATGCCCATAGGGTGTGTGCATATATATACCCTCCTCAAAAATAGCTGGTAGACACAAGTATATCAAAATACACCTTTAAGTCACATCATCTGACCCACTCAGATTATCCAACTTAAATGCTTCCAATAAGACAGCTTGCGCGAGTTGGGCCCAAGGGAGGAAAAGTGTGGGGAAGGTAGACCGGGTTGAGGCATAGAGCGGATTGGGCCGAGGGAGATGGGTTGAGTGGCTGGGCTACGCACAGAGGGAAAGCAAGCCGAGTGGAGTTGGGCCGTAGAGATGGATCAGGCCAGAAAGGGAAAAAGGCTAGGCAAGAGAAATGAAATTCAGCCGAAAGAGAGGAATCTAGATTTTTCATATTTCTAAATTTCAGAAAAAGAAAAAAAATGAAATTAAGCTCTAGAAAATAGCAAATAAACTACACAAAATCCAATAAATACAAAAAAATTCATTGTATCACAAGGAACTCAAATAAAATAGGTTTTGAATTAATTAAGTTTATTTTATTCACATTAAATATTTTCAATTTTAGAAAATTCTAATTGAGCTTTAATTAATTCAAGAAAAATCCAAATGGTCATTTTATTTTGAAAGCTTCAAAAATGCACTGAAACCAAGATGTTACAACAACTCACTTCGACGAAGTTTGAATGTTCATTTTACTTGAAGAGGGATGTTTTATTGGCACTCCCTCATGGAGGATAGAGCTTTAACCTAGAGTGCGTACACACACAAAGTTTCTAGCACAAGGAAACCTTAACACCTCTCTCACAAACCCTAGACTTCTCCATCTCTCTCAACTCACATAAAGGCATATATAGTGGAGGCTGCTCACCTCACACCAAATCCTAACCAGCACACCCTTAGTGGATACAACCGCTTATAAATAAAAAAACCTGGTAACCCACACACAAACTGGTTTTACACTTACACACTTGCACACTTTTCAAAGAAAGAGTTCCTCGTAGCTCCGATAGTCCGATAAGATGCTCCATCCTCCGTGACATAATCTAAACCACCTTAGGCAACTATTGTAGTTTCACAAACCACCTCTCCACCCGATATCGGAAACTTTCCTCAATTGTCACCTACCGGCCTTCACGGTGCTTCTCCTTGAACCAACCACCACATGAAGATGTGATGCCCAATGAATTATTGCCAAGATCATACACCTTCTCTAGAGGACTGTCACCACTTGAAATGCCTCGAGTCTTATGGCACACAACATCATAACATAATCCGTGATATCCAATTACTTGTCACCAAGATCGTACGCCTGCTCCAAGGATTGTCACCACTTGAAATGCCCAATCCAATTGGCGCACACATGTAGACATTTGCCTCCTCATGATTTTTGTCTTTCTCTTGTGCTTTCCCGCTTGAGATGCTCCACCTAGACTTATGCAACACGCCATGGCATCATGACACCTTCCCTAGCCTCGATCATGCCATTGACTACAATAACCACTAAGTGCCCAGCACATTAAAGACCAAGCAACCATTTTGAGCACAAATGATATGCACTTGACTCTCATTAGTAAAACAACACATGCATAGACTCATGCCATGACTCACACTCCTACAAACAAACATCTCACTCCAAAACCATTGGTCAGTCTGACTGCCACAACCGACTTTACGTCCTCTCGATAATAGGGGACCAGTCAGACTACGGAACCCTTACTAGTCTGACCACCCAACTCCACTCCAATCGGACCACCAACCTCTGGCTGGTAGTATTGCTCATAAAAACTTTGTGCTATGCAATAATCACATCTTTGAAAAATAGCTACTACCAACTACGGGCTGGTACAACCACAACTTGATTGGACTGCCTCCCTTGGCTAGTCGTATAGTTGTCAGACCGCCTATGCTGGCCGTTCTAACTGCTGTCTCCTAGATAGCAAAACTAGAGAGCAAATGACACACAATCAAACTCAAACTTTGACACCGAAGCGCAAGCACTATCAAATACTCATCACAAACATAGGATGACCTCCACATGGTCTCACACATAGATACAAATAACTCCCCCTAAATTGATGCCAACAAGATATATTTCTAAATGATGCACAAACATGAAAGAAAAACAAAAATAAACCAACCATAGAGTATATAACTATCCAAAAGACGAGTCATGTAACATAAGATACATCAAGGCACAAAAAGAAATCCTACCCCTCTCTCAACCTCTCTCCTAATCACCTAAACTCTCTCCTCCTTTATCATCAACATAAAAAGGAGAACTACTCCACTGCGTTTGGTGGAGAAGGGTTGCTTGGTGTAGCTCCAGGTTGAAGCTTGAACTGTGAACCATCGCTCAGAGTCACTAAAGGCAAGTCGAAGCTGCTAGAGAGCTTGGTAGGATCTGAGTCGACTAAAGTGTCAATGTCATTGTCGGGAGCTGGAGAGGTAGTGGTCGGAGGTGCAGTCTCTAAAGTAGAAGTAAGAACTAAGTCTGTGGCACTACAACCTTGGCAGACATCCTAGCAATTGAAGGAGTGTCAAAAGTGAGAACTCATCTTTGGTAAGTTTGAAGCTATCCTTGGCGAGTCCGAGTGGCCCTCGGCAGAGGTGCTAGAGGTGAAGAGCATGCTAGAGCTGGAGCAGTGCAGCTACATGTATTGAAGGAGAAGTTGGCACATCGAGATGATGGAGGATAGGCTAAAGCTCACTGTTTCTGTCAACTCATGTCGACGATTGACGTACCTCGGCCCATATGGCTAGTCTCACATCTGTCCAAATCCCATCTATTTGATCATCAAGGTACCACACTACGTGAGACACCCTCAAAATGAAGATGGGTATAGGCCTGGTGTCTTGTGAACTCTGCCTGCTTGACTATCATATGATTACAGAGTGTGACGTACTCTGCATGCTGAGTCTCACACCAGTGCTACTGCAGGGTCATGGTATTCTCAATGTGCTCCAAAAGAGATGACTGGTGCTCCATATGACTCTCTATCCACTCAAGTCTCATACTGGTTCTGGAGCTGCTTGCCTCGTGGTCATGAGTGCCTAGAGGGGATATCTGCTCAGGTGGAATGAACTCTGGATCTTCCTCACTATCATACTAGCTATCATGTGTAAGATCCATGAAATCAGTGTCCTTAGTGAAGTCATGATCATCCTCAGGGTCACAGTGGCCAAATGGAAGTAGACCAACTTGCGGTCCATGTAGGATCCAGATTTTACAATCCGGAATCCTCTGTGATTCCACCGCTCTATTCCCTGGATCAGTAGATAGTGCTCACAGATACAGAAATGAAAATCAAAATACATACCATGCGGAAGCGTAATATAGTAATAGACTTACTCATGGGCCGATCAGGCCGAAATCAATAAATTGCAGCAGTAGAAATGAAGCACACAGGTGGGACCCTCAGGACATGCCCACAGGCAGCCAACTGGAGGTTCACGACCTAGCCCGACATCTTCATCTTCTTCGCCATCATGACCAATAGTGTTGCTAAAGCATAGTGATCTGATTCTTGATTCTAGATTTGTTATGAGAGTGAGTGTGAGCACAAATCACCGTGCTCCGTGAGCCAATACACATGATGCAAATAAATAGTATGCGTGGCTTATCAAAGGAGAGGCTCAGGTTATTTTATTTGCCATAAATTGCTTTTAGTAGCTTTATTATTATTTAATCATAGTGTTGTTGTTGCTGCCTAAACTCCACATAGCGTTTGCCATAATTGACTTAATCCACCGAAGATACACTTTCTTTCTCGATTGCTGTCTAAGACTCTAAACAGCGAGCGACATCATTTAAGTAATCCACCGAACACACACTTTCTATATTGAGTGATGTCTAAAACTCCAACAGCGAGTGCCCTCATTTATTGAATCCTTCGAACATACACTTTCGATACGGGGTGCTGTCTAAAACTCCAAACAGCAAGTGTCATCATTTATTTAATCCATCGATCATGCTCTTTCTTATATTGAGTGCTATATAAAACTCCAAACAGTGAGTGCCATCATTTATTTAATCCACCGATCAAACAATTCCCCTTTCATTGTCTAAAAATTATATTAATCAAATCGGGGTTACCAACTCTCAAATGAATTAAAAATTTTACCACCAATTCATAGATTAATTTTGGATTCATTATTTACCAATTTGATCAATTCCTCATTCTAACAAAAATTCAGTACCCTTTATTTTAGATCCACCAGTATCTTCTGTGTTTTGAATTCTTAACCATCCAATCTTATGGTTGCTAATCATCAACTCTTCATTTCTAATTTCTAATGATTATCCAACATAATTGCTTTTAAATCCACCGAAGTCTTTCGTATCAGGACTTTCTAACAATTCAATCCTTTCTGTTATTGATCCAAAACCATAATTTGCTCTTCCAATAATCAACCTTATTTCCCATTATCTATCTCTAACTAATTCACTAGTATACTCCAATAGTTGTTATCATACCTCCAAATTCCCCGAAATTCAATTGATTCAAATTCTAGTAATCTAGTAATCGATCAAATTCTATTAATCCTAACATTGCCAACATCTCCCAAGAATTTATATTATTTATCAGTGTCGTAATCCAGCAATTACCTTTGCACTCCCTAATTCCCCAAAAATCATTTATCTAGCCTATATATTCATTTAGGCTCCACCAATTTATTTCTCCCAGAATCCACACTATTGTTTCCTTTTTTATGATCGACATGAATCCACCAACATCTTTATGTGTTTACCACAAACAGCCATCTTCTTTTCTTATGACTCTATTTATTCTTCCTACCATTTTTATTTTGTGAGAGGTATTATCATTATTTAAAAATAAAATATATAGAAATTTTCTGAGACCTAGCAGTTTTGAACAAAAACATAATGTGTAAGAAAATGCAATAATAATAGCGATCCAGGTTCCATCCTCCGTTACATGGTCTCTGCACCATATGCTAGACCTTTAGCGTTATAGCCGCTTACATTATCACTGGGACGACATCTAGGGCAATTCAAAACAGGGCTTTCCACTGCCCTCCACTTTTCCTTTCCCACCCACAAAGTTTTGAAATAGAACTATATCTGGTTAAGTTCCCATGTCCGCCCCTGACCGTGGACACGGCTATTTGAATAGTTTTGACTCTGCAGAATTTGCACACTTTACCCACAAGAGACAGTTCACTCGTTGCCCCACACAATTCCTTAGCCGTACAGTTGAGCAAACCATCACAGTAACCGTTCAAAGTACCTCGCCCCTTCCATCATCTCACCCCTATGAGCTTGGCCCGCTTGCGGCAGGTCTCATAGGTTGTGTGGGATGTTCCCCTCCTATGCACCTAGCAGCTGGCTACCCACACTGCTAGCACGCCGCAGAAGAACTTCACCCTCTGCGGGTCCCCATTCAAGCCTGCCACCCAGACAGCTACTTGCACTACCTCACCTCCTCCACCGATGATGATGACTTTCAGGGTCCGGTAAATTTATTAGGCCAAGTTGTACTTTACAGACTTGTGGTTGTACTTGTTTTACACAAGAGGTCATGACAAGATTCGGTCCTTAGGGTTATCTTGGCGGTTCTACCACAAACCATACTCTCGTGCACCGCTGCACCATACCCCCGAACCATCCGCCTAGATAAATAAGCAATTTAAGGTTTTTTGGAGTATAAAATAATCATATCCAATATATACCAGTCATTACCACCATGACTACCCAACCAAATTTTCTCATGATTAAAAGTGATGTTGGGCATTCTTGTGCCCATGAGTATCTAAGCAATACTAAGCATGGCATATAATTACAGACTTATTTTCGAAAGGTTACTATTATAATTTTGCTAGGGCGACAAGGTTCACATATTCAAATATTCCAAAGGAGGTGTAATATTAATCAAATTAAATAATGGGCATATAACTAGAATCTTAAATTAAACACGTATTTGCATATAAAATAACAGCATACAATTTGATAATTTAAACAAAAGTAATTTGCCGGAAATGTAGGTTCAACATGATCAAAGTATTGACTCGCCTTGCATAGTTTACCGCGGTCTTGAACTCACTCAAAGCTATCTCATTTGATGGTCTTGAGCTTCTAGTCTTTATCTTCACCTTGATCTTGATCTCGCTTGATCCATTGATTCTTCGGGACTCTAGTTTCTAAGTACGCGATAAGTGACTGAATCCAAATAAAAGCAAATAACTCAAGAGATCCAAATAAATCCAAATAAACCCAATTGAACTTGATTAATTTTTATTATGATTAAATAGATGATTTGAGACAAGGTTGATTGGACGCAGAGTATTGTCGGTGTCATAGTGGTTGGAGTGAAGTGGGGCATCGCAGGGAAATTCACCGAGATGGACGTTAAGGAAGGTTCATGATAAAGGAGTATTCATGAGAATATCCTATTTACAACTTGGAGATGGCTTGGTATAGCCAATGATAGAATGCCATATCTTGATCCTTTAAGAATTAGGTTATGAGTTTCGCTCATGGTGTATATCAATTTAACTTATCGAATTAATCTCAGAGTTTGCGTTTGTAGTATTTCACACTGTGATATTTTATGTGAGTTTCACTGTCAATTAATCAATTTATTAATTAAATGATTAACACCCTAATTTATTATCACATGGAACCATTTATTTAGTCACTGTTATTTAAATGGTTAACACTAGCTGATTTCTATTTTTAATTGACCCGTGACTACTGAGCTATTCTGGGGTGACCTACTGAACTATTCTAGGCTCTAATTACAACTCGGATATAATTACCACTCCTAGCTATGCCTACTATCCTTGGACTTCAGGTTATATATTAGCAAGATTATTTTTAATTACGAATGACCCACAACTATTATATTATAATACTATACACTAATATGGCCTTTTAATTAGAGTCTTTGTGACATCAACATCTTTATCCTTTTACTTAGCGCTTGGCATAATTTAATCGTAATTACACTCTTATGTACTTGAGGTCAAGCTTGCTATACAGGGTTATATTTTAATATTATTATTTAATTAAACTTACTACTTGAGATTTGCTTAATAGCAGTATTTTAATGCTACGACATATATTTTAATTACAATTAAGGGTAATCTTTAGTCTAAAGCCTTGCTTTTATAGCTAAACATGATATTCAATATCTTTATGAAATTTTGGATAATTAACCAAAGTCATCTTCTATTAATACCTTTAATTAAAATTTAGATTTTAGTTAAATGTTCCAAACTACATTAGCTACTTATATATAACATTTAATCTATTATTAAGTCTCAAATAATCTTATTTTATATCCTAATTAAATTTGTTATCTTCCCTAGATTATTCCCTAATTTTCCATAATTTTTCTGGATTTATTTTTTAATTGAAATGGGTTAATGAAAATGAAAATAAAAACAAGCAAAAGGATGCGCCGAGCGGGGTTTGAACCCGGGAACTCACAGAGAGAGCATTAAGTAGTCGGCATTGATGACCAATTGGGCGTTGCTCCTTTTGTGAGAACGAGTGGGGGTTAAATTAGATGAAGTAACTGTTGGAAGCTAGCTCAAAACAGAGCAGCCGGCCGAAACAGGTGGGCGCGCACGGCCAGCGGTGATGCCGCCGGCGAGGGGCGGTCGGCGAGGCGCCGGTGACTGAAAAAACGAGTTGTGGGGGAGGTGGGGAAACCGGTGGAGGGGGTGGCGCGGCTCGGGACAGCGCTACGAGGAGCCGGTGGCGCTGAAAGCGGCCGACGGCGAGGGTGGAAGGGGGCGGTGGCGTCGGCGTGCAAGAAGGGGAAACCTGAGGTGCACGAGAGCAAGGGGGCTCACGGGGATGCTCACCGCGTGATTTGCCAAGCCAAAAAATTCCCGCAGTGAGCCAGCGACGTGGACGGGGGAGGCGGCGAAGGGCTTCTCGGCGCCGGCGAGCTGAGGCGGCGGGGAGCTTTGGCCAGTGGTCGTGGGAGCTTCGGGGCGTCGAGATGTCACTCCCACGGCGAGGAATCGGACCGGGATTCGCCAAGGAAGGTGCGGCGACAGTAATGGCGGCGGCCGGAATTAGGGAGAAGGGCCATGCGGCGAGCATCGGAGTGCAGAAGCCCAACTAATTGGGGGAGAAGGTGGGGAGTAGAGGCGCAAGGGGGGGGGTCAGGGCTTCTTATAGCGTGGGGGAGGGGGCCGCTGTGGCCGGCGACATGGGAACAGAGCTTGAGATGGGACGATGACATGGCGCGAACAGGGCATGGCGCGATGCTGAGGCAAATCGGGGTGGTTGGCGATACGACGAGGGCAGAGCATGGCCGTGGACGTGGGGGCGACAGGGGCTGGCACGCGGTGACAGAGGAATAGTGGGAGCGGGGCCAAGCAGTCAGCGGAGCAAAGCAAGCGCTGAGGGAGACAGGGAAAAGAAGAGAACGGGGGAGAAGGAAGGGAAAGGGGAAGCGGACCCACGCGCAGAGAGGGAAAAGAAAGAGGGAGAGAGAAAAGAGAGGAAGGATGAGGGGGCGGCTGTCAGGAAAAGAGGGAGGGAGGGAGAGAGAAAAAGGAAGGGCCCCACATGTAAGAGAGAGGAAGAAAGGGAAAGGAAGGAAAAGAGAAAATAAGGGCTCAAGCAAGGTTTGAACTTTTGGATTTTTATTTGAAATTTCTATTTCATGTTTAAGATTTATTGATTTCAAATCTTGGTTCAAATATCTAGATACAAAATCTAATATTTCTCTATTTTCAATTTTATTTAACTTTTCCCTTGGATTTCGATTTTTGATATTATTTTGCTATGAATTGTATACATAAATTTTTGAATGTCCAACCTTTGTTTTATATGCTAATTAAAGTAAAGAAAGGAACTTTCAGTTTAATCATCTTGAAATATGTTCTAATATTCCTTTTGGTTGCATTTTATTGACTTTAATTTGAATTCAAGAATTTTGGTATTTTGATTCTTAGAGTTTTAAACTCCCAAAATTATTTTGTATCTTGTATCGTCATAATTCTTATTTGTATTTGAGGTTTATGTCCAGTTATTGTTTTGCTCATCACAAAATTCAAGAAAACCCAAATAAAATTCAAATGCCAATAAGATGCAAATAAAAGTTTTAAATTACTCAAAATTTCAAACATCCAAAATTTAGGATGTTACAGTTCGTGAGCTAGGTCTAGCTATAGCTGTAGTGCATGCTCACCAAGACGTTGGTCATCAGCAGTCCAAGACAAATACTCTATCAAATACGTAAGTCAGATAATCCAGTCATGTGTTGGATAATCTAGGCCACTTGAATGATCCAAATAACCCAAATAATATGGCTTAGTCATATGCCTAACTTACATAGAAAAATTACACAAAGACTCTGAGAGCTGAGATTTTTCTCTTTCGTGCCTCAAACCAAATCACTTAAGGACACACATGTTTGGGCACAGTTGAGTCAACATGAACCTCCAAAATAGGATTTTCTAGAAGATATAGCTATTATGTGTATATATTTCTAGCACATTTTTTTATTTTTCAAGAGTGTGAACCAAATGAGTTGGAGTTTTGGGATTTTGGGTGTAATATATGGGCCTAATTGACATCACCATAAGCAAGGTATGATAGAACCATGCTCTAGTGACTTAGACCCATGTTTTTCTAGCAAGCCCACAATTAAGCACATAATAGGTTTTTGGTTCTTTTGAAATCTCATTTTGTAAGATGTTGCCAAAAAATAATTTTTGAGAAACCACTTGATCAACCATTTTCTAAATAGATTTTTCAAGAAAATTTTGAATTTAGATTTTCATGCGAAGTGAGTTTTGGTTTCTTTTTCATGGTGAAAAGTGTTTTGAGAACCATTTAGAAACCATTTGATACCATATAGTACATTTGCATGAGAAAACATTTTCTAGAACCTTTTGGCTAAGACTAGGTCTTTTCAAGATGCGAACTAGCAAAGTTTTCATATGTTCACATATAGGGATGCAAGAATAAATGAAAGACATAATTGGTCCCCCTTAATGTGATCTTCTCATTTGAGTCCACAAAATCCAAATCTACAAGCATCTAAACAAACAAAAGCATATATACTCATGGTAATATATTACATGGAAGTAATATGATCATGCAACGTTAGAGGCATCTATGATATTTAGCTTACTCCATAACTTGCAAAAGCAAGCCTCATCTAATGGTTTAGTGAAAATGTTTGCATGTTGATCCTTGGTTCAAACATGGCTTAGCACAATGTCACCTTTTGCAACATGATCCCTAAGAAAATGATGTCGGATATCAATGTGCTTTGTACACAAGTGTTGAACTGGTTGTTTGTAATTTTCATTGCATGCTTATTGTCACACAATAGAGAGACACTTTTGAAGGTGGCCCCATAGTCTAGAAGAGTTTGCTTTATGCACAACATTTGTGCACAACAACTACCCACAGCAATGTACTCTGCCTTGGTTGTAGAGAGTGCAACTGAGTTTTGCTTCTTTGAAGCCCATGAGACTTAGGATCTTCCTAGGAAATGACATCCCCAATGTGCTTTTATGGTCAATTTTACACACCACATAATCAGGACTAGATGCGATAAGGTAAAGAAAACTACCAATCATAATGTGATAAAGCTTTTGATCTACCGGTTTACCTCCCACATCTACATCTAGGTGTGTGTTTGTAGCCATAGGTGTCTTGATTGGCTTGACATGTTTCATTCACTACTAGAAAAAAAAGGCTATACTGGACGCCTCATCACAGATGGTTTCCTCGAATCGTCTGTGTTATAACTATCACAGACGGTTTTATAAGCGTGTTTCGTGTATTGTCTGTGATACCCTACTATCATAGATGGTTCTTATTAATAACCATCTATGATATTTCATAAACGGTTATTGATACGAACCATCTATGATAATTGAGACATCACAGTTAGTTTTTAATTAGAACCGTATGTAATAGTTCACAGATGATCATTAATATAAACTGTTTGTGGTAGTTGGTTATCACAAACTGCTTGTGGTTAGAACTATCTGTGATATGCTTCATCTCCCTATGCGCACCTTCGATCATTTTGGCTCCCTTTGCTCCCAGATGCATCTCTTTGTCTATCGAGCTAGATGTATTCTTTGTTGTATATTGTATAAAAATGATCATCCGCCACCAAAGATTAATCATGTACGAGCGCCTTAACGGCCGGCTATCTTCTTGTCTCTCAAGCACAAATAAATGGCTCTCTATTCTTCCTTGTCATTGGCATTGATGGCCAACCTGGCTATCCTGGATGAGCACCTCACCAGCTGTACACTAGCAGATGCTGTAGAAGGACATTGTGTCTACAGTGACCTGCCTCCTATGTCCGATGATTTGCCAAAGCAGCTGAAGGCCACCTTTTGCCGTCTTGACATCCTCCTTTGCCGTGTCTTCTAATCAGTCTTTCGCTTCTTGTGAGCTAACCTCGCCATCGATGTGGTCCTCTACAATGATATTGCATGTCTCCAAAAGGCTTGCCATCGCTTGGACTACTTAGTCGAGGCGGCGGGCGATCGAGTCAACTTTGCGGAGACCCCTCAAGAAAGGGAAGAGAGCCTATGGGCTCAACTCGACTTGATTTTTCAGTCGGAGGGTGTTTAGGAAACATTCAAATAAGCGCATCAACGGGTGGACGCATTTCGGGCTTCGTTTACTGATGATCCCAAACTATTCGATGCCGACCATGTCGCTTACAAAGTTTTGAAGATGGAGATTGCATGCTACCTCCGACACTAGAAAAAACATCGCAACAATTATGTTTCTCCCTTTTTAGTTATCTTTTGTAAGAAACATCTGGCGACGCTGTTCGGGCACTGTATATGTATATATAGTCTCCCTGCCTTTGGATTGCTTTTAGATGCGTGCAAGTGTAATGATATATAATATATCAGGCTAACCCGCCAACATTCATTAATTCAAAAAGGCATCAATTTGGAAAGGAAGTTATTGATTTAGCATGCCGAATTAATCATAAATGGAAAGTCTCGATCATGGAGCCTAGGCATCATGGTGCCCCTGGTATTTATACTACACACACACATATATATATAATCAACCAGTTGAATTTGCATTTACTCTCTTTTATATATGTAAACAGTTTCGTTATAATGACATGATGGCCTAAGAGTGCGCTAGCCTTACCACTACAGGACATACACATTACAACTGAGACAGGCCCTATGTTAATCCACAAATAAGGCAACAAAGTACTATAATAACTACCACTTTATTTATATGATATTCACTCTTACAAGGTAAATTAGGTACATTGAGCTTAGCATATACCGAATTACTGAAGAAGATGAATCTAGAACCGTTGGTGCGTAGGCCGACTTTTCTGCAACTTCCTTACTAAGGTACTAGCGACTCCTATGTCACTATAGTAGCTACCATAGGAGTTTATACTTGATGAGGATGAAGTAGTGATGTCGATGGATGTCCCTGGAGTGGCGACAATGCCCTCTATTTATAGCCCTTGGGCCAGTCGGTGTAGATCGGTTGGTCGGCTGGTTCAAGTGACGGTCATGCGTTGCTTCGCTTCAAGTCAATGGATGGCTGGCGGTGTAGGCATGGATGGCTGTGATCAGGAGAGGATGGCGTGAAGCCGAATCAAGTGGCATACACCACTCAATGGGACCGACTTAGCTGGACGACAAAGTCCTACCTTGACTCGGCTAAGTCAGTGGTGGCTTGTGTAGAGGTGGCATGGTCGTCCAGCCGAGTGGGCCTTGCCACCCAGCCTAGCCTCGACCTGGGCCTCCTACCTTGGATCGAGTGGAGAAGTTGGGCCGGTCAGCCAAGTGGGCTTGGTGGCTGGTAGGCCCTCGTGGCTCACGATGATGCTATGCTGAGCCGTTGGCCAGTCGGTCTAGCTTTGGGCCAGCCGGCCCACTGGAGGGTGTTGCCCTTTTTCATTGTTTTCTTGATTTTTCTCTGATTTTGGTGGTTTTCTTGCGGAACATGTTGCCGTGTAATATACATGGGAATAACACATAATTGGGCTTGAGCCTAAATCAAATCATTATTTTACCGTACCTTTTGTAGGAACTCCGGGGATAGAATATGATTAAAAACTGCATCAACACTAGGTTAGTTCCCAAATATAGAACTTGGGTTATGATAATCTAACAAGCTGATTAAGGTTAGCTAACCAGTTTTCTTAACCCAACTTAGCCTAAAAGATCAAATGATGTCACTCTCCAATAATTGATTGACCTCGTGTTCATGCTTCCTGTTTCCTGGTAAACGTCAAAACGTCAAAAGAGGCTGAGTTCGCGATCCAAGTTTTTTTTTTAAGGATGCGATCCATGTTTGACGCTGGATTCCTGCATTGCAAAACTGCTTTCGTAAGGCAAAACGGCAGGGCGGCCATGGTGATCGCCGTCCTCTTCCTCCTCCTGCCGCGGCTCGCGGCGGCAGTATGGCAGCTCTGCGATGCCGCCGCCGGCAACTACACGGCCAACGACACATACCACGCCAACCTGGAGCTCCTCTCCACCAACCTCTCGGCCAGTGTCGCCTCCTCCCCCGACCTCTTCGCTAAGGTTGGGGCCGGCACCGGCGCCGACCCAGACCGGGTGTTCGGCCTCGCGCTCTGCCGCGGCGACGTGACGGCCGCCATCTGCCTCGACTGCGTTGGTACCGCCTTCTACAACGCGCAGGCCATGTGCCCATACAGCAGGAGCGCCTTCATCCTCGACGACGCGTGCCTGCTCCGCTTTGCCGCGGAGGACTTCCTCGCCTCCACCGCCAACCTCGACCAGATCGACCTGGAGAACTACTACAACGTGACCGACCCAGCCTTCCCTCGCATGGCTCGCGCGCTGCTGAACGGCACGGCACGGTGGGCTGCCGAGAACTCGACGGTGAAGGGGTTCGCGACGGCGCGGTTGGACGTTGGCGGCGCTATTCCGCGACTGTACGCGCTGACGCAGTGCACGCCGGACCTGTCCGCCGGAGACTGCTGGCGCTGCCTGGAGGACCTGATCGTCAATAAGACGAACGCGACGTCGCCTGGGCCGGCACAGGGCGCGCGCATCGTCGGTGTGCGCTGCGGGTACAGGTACGAGGTCTACCTCTTCTACTCCGGCGAGCCCATGCTGGTCGGGTCGCCGGCGGGGCCTCTGCTCCCAACTACTCAACTGCAGCACCCAGTTCGTCTACACTCAGGTACATCCGTTATCCGTACATGAATTGAATCCCGTGCCATTGAGTAACGGTGATACCGCGTGTTAATACTCCAATAACAAGCCGAATTGCTCGTACAATTGCTGGTAAGATACACGACAATACAAATGTTTCATGCGCATGGAGAAGAGGCACACAAATCAATATCTATTCATGTGCATCGAGATTCACAACATTTTCCGTCAATATCTTTTCGCACATATAAAAACTCTTTGAAATATCAAACTAAAAAACTATTAAATTCATCTTGAATCGTACTAGCTTGAGCTAGTTTCACGATATATATAGTCAGTTCAGTCTCATTAATTACAAAATAGATCATATTTTAGATAAAGGATATAAAATCCGGCCTCTATATCCACGAAAGATATACACAGCCAAATGATACACGAGCTCTTAGGCTCAAAGCCTCAAAACTGAGGTACATAAAACAACATGAAAGATAGCTTAAGGACTAAGAAAAAAAACTAGAAAGGCTAAGCTTCAGCACTTTTTCTCCGTCCTTGCTTACATCCAAGCCCTAACCTCATCCGACCGAGCCACCCAAACTTCGGTCTGCTTTGCGTGAAGATGGACCTCCGAGACGACGTCTCCAAGAAGGCGACGAGAGTCGCCAACGCCGCCCGCCTCACCGAGGCAAGGTTTTCACCTGGAGATCAGTAAACATGAGAGCTACGTAGTGCCACGACACACCTCCAGGAAGGATAATGGCGCCCGAAGGCATCATTGATGTCGAAATCGGTAAGATCACCGGCAAGGCTTTCGCCAGCACCTCCACAGCACCCCACGCACTACCCACACACAAAATAGACCGCCACCAACACTCCAGGGCCCTGCACGCCTCAAGGTTGTGGCGAACTCCATGACGAGCCGCTTCCTGCAATGTCCGCCACTGTAGAAACCACTATGCGACGTCTAAGTGCCACCACTGAGCAGATCCAGGGCCTGACACAAAACTTCCTGAATGCCTTACGGAGCCTGAACGGCACGTGGATCACCACCGCCTTCTTGCTCCCGGCCACAACCAACTGGAACACGGAGCTCCTGGTTGCCATTCTCCGCAACCAGCTGATGAAGAGGACCTTGAGGTTGCTCTTGAGCTCCTGGTTGCCAATCTCCATGCCGAAGAACGCCTGCGCGACGGAGTCCACAAACTCCGAGGGCTCGAGGCCCTAGTCCTTCTGTACCTTTCTCCTCGCCGTGAACATCGTGCAATCGTGCCGCCTTTCTTCCTCCTTCGCCGGAGATGAACGTGAAGATGAAATGAGCGGAGGCGGTGCCGGCGAGGCGGCTTCGCGTGCTCTCCCTGCTCGACCAGATAGGCGACCGCTGCCTCCCCGCCGACGAGAAAACCCACCCGCCGCTCCTCAACCCCATCGTGCTCCTCCGCCTCCCTCCCAGCGCGCTCCACGCCCTCCTCCTTCGCGAGGGTCTCGCCAGCTCGGGAACCCTCCACAGCACCGCCAAGGGCCGCCAGATCTGGCCACCAGGCCGCCGGATCCGCCGCCGGCGAGGAAAGCAAGGCTCGGTGAAGCCGCGGTGTGCGAACACAACGAGCGTCATGCTGCAGGTGGCGCTCGGGGCCGGGAAATGCTCGTTCACCTCGACGCAGAAGCTCCGGGCGCTGTCGCGGTGGCCCGTGAGCACAGGGTAGCTCAGCCCACCCACCAGGCCGAAGCTGTCCCGCACGGCGAGTGCCAGGATGCCGGCGCAAGAGACAAAAAAATATCCTATGAGTTTCAACTGAATCCATAACTCATTTACCATTAAAATATCTTATGTACAAGACAAAAATCTCACTTCCCTTGCCTCTACTCCCCGTTGATGCCTTGCACCCGTGCCACCTTTAATTTTCTCTTGCGCTGTTGTCGGTGCCAACAAGGCACATGGGACATCTGCATCATCCTCCACGGTGCCTTCTTGCCTCCTACATACCACCTCTGGTGATGTCCTTGGTCAATTCAAAAGGGTGAATTAAGGAGGAAGTACGTAGCTATTTATCCAAGGGTACATTAGGCTGCGGACGACCAGGGTTCATAATTTCGGTGAAATCTTGTCGAAATGTTGGAAATTTCATTCCTTTCGATACCCAACGAAAAAAATCATTTCAACCAAATTTTTTCATTTTTGTTTGAATTATGAAGGGTTAAAAGATCTTTAAATCCTTCACTGAGCAAGATTGAATTCATAGGCTTAAAAGATCTAGCCCAATGGCTAGTCTCTCTAACAAATGAAAAACAAATAGGGGCCGGCTAGGAATCGAATATGTGACCACTTGCTTATTAAGACAGCCCCATACCAGCAGACCAGACCACACGTTTGCAAAAAGTATCCTCTTACTTCCTTTTATCCTTTGTTTTAATGTTTAAAATTCAAATGATTTGAACCACTTGACTGAAATTTTCACCGAAATACCGAAATTTCAATCATTTCGCTTCTTTTATTACCCTCCGAAATAAATTGCAAAACGAAATAGCTTTCCCTATGGGCAACAATGAGCGGGCTTGGTTGGAGGAAGTAGCCCTTGTGTGAGCGAGGTGTTCACAAGTCACCGGCTTCGCTAGAGATGTCTATGCTTGAGCATGAAGCTCATCGGAGGCTCGCAGTTCTCCCTCGGAGGTGGAGCTAGAGGAGGGGTGCTCGAAATTGTTATTTTGGAGCTAGTTTTTCTAGTGTTGCCATTCAATTAGGTTGATTATTCTCGGAGAAATTCGGTAGCACACATAGTAGCTGTTGGAAACATGTGTAATATATTTTAATTCTAGACTTTGCTACGAGGTGATTATCGCAAATGTCTAATGATGCAATACTCAGAACTAATAGCAGGCAACACATATATGTACTTCTAAATATAACCAAGAATTGGCATTAGGATGCGATCAGCTGCACGGACCACTTATAGTGAGTCTCATAAAGAAACAGAAGTAGTGCGGAGCTGTGCATCATGGAAGTGGTCAACATTGAGGAATAAGTGAGCAGTCGCGTGGATCGCGCTGCCTAAAAACCTTATTGTTGCCCCTTACAAGTGCACTCTGAGTCTCACATAGAAAGAGAAGGTGCGCAGAGCCATGCGTCATGGAAGTGGTCAACATCGAGGAATAAGTTAGCAGTCGCGTGGATCACACTACCCAAAAACCTTACTATTGCCCCTTACAGGTGCACTTTGTGACAATAGTTTAGAGATAGCTCTCTTCCCTCTTCCCGGTGGAGATAGCTGCTCTTCCCTCTTCCCGGTGCACGTCTAGAAGGAAAGGCCAGTGCCATATAATAGCTCAACCCAACAGCACATCAATTTGAAGAGGAAGAAGAAGAGAGGAGGATTTAGTATGTCTCGCCCTATACATCTCCAATTCCTTTTAAGGATGTACTTCTAATACTGAACTCAATTAAACAAACTAAAACATTTTGAATCGCATTCAAACAGAGTTAAGGGTGATTCAACAATATTAAAGAGGTATTTGATTTGCCAGGTGTTGCATCACGGCAATTCAGCAAATACAGTCATAAGTCATGTGATTTTCATGCAAAAATACTCGCGCACATACATGCATATGTGTATTTGGCTATAGTCCTCCTCATGCTATCCCATACCACACGTCTCATGTTTCAAGGTTGGGAATGACTCCACATTTTATATTGCACTTCTATGACTTGTCTGAGCAATGTGGTATGAAACCATGCTACATTTTAGGAATGAACGAGCCTCTACACGTGGGCCCAATTCTAACAGTAGCTTGGCTAAACTTTCGTTGGTACTGTTGTTGGTGGCCTGTCCAAGTCGAAGAAATGAGAATAAGCAGTTGACAGAAACCACAATTAATATTAGAACAGCAGAAGTCATTGCCGGGCATTGTGTGGATCGGAAGTGGTTGTATTGGTAATTAATATTAGAACAGCAGAAGTCATTGCCGGGCATTGTGTGGAAGTGGTTGTATTTGTAGGATCGTACATGGCTATCAAAGGAGGATGAATGATTGTAATTCGCAGCGAAAGTTTTTTTTGTTAATTCTATTATTATCTAGTCATTCAAACCTATAAAACTACAAGAATAAGTGAAACTAAAATAATAGTGTCAAAAATCGAGATAAACTCACTTAATTCTTGCCTAGCCAACAGACTGAAAAGAAAAGCTTTTGCCTTTGCTTCACTGGTAACGCGCTGGCAAGTCACGAGAAAAAGCACTGTTGGTGATAGATTTGAACATCTCCTTTTCTTCAATAGATTAATACAAGAAGACGACTATGCATGGACTAGAAAGTCACGAAGTGCTGCCGCACTATGATTTAACTAGTTGCCCATGGAACGTACGATGCAAGGAGAACCTCCTGTCTTGTGGGTAGCGACACATCAAGTTGCTTGACTTTGCTTCTAGTCGCATACATGTGCCAAGAAACAAAGCTACCTTGCTTTACTTTGCTCAGCGATCGAGGCAGTACTATTAGCAATCGGTGATGCAGATTTTTTTCATGCGGGTGAGCGTGGGCCTCGGCACACCGATCAAAGAACCGAACAACGAATTCAACGGCGATGCGAAGTGCCTTCCATAAAGCCTGTCAGACAAGCTGCCGCAATTTCTTTTATTGTTAAATCATCGTGGCTACAAAATACCTTGACATCTCTAAATTCTAACACAAAATTAATATCTCCAAAAGTCACCGGAGTTAGCCTCCAATCTCATCTTTATTTATAGTCTACGGTATAAAATATGAGCTTATTCTAAACTCATGAGTTCTAATCTAATCCAACAAATAAGGGATCCGAAACAATTCCTAACACGGATTTTTTTTTTCAAAATTTCAACTTTTCTAACTCATCACGTATCAAAGTCTACAGGACGCACCTCCTGTAGCTTCTCCACGTATCATCTACCTTTGGTCTCCATGTGCTTCAGCGTGAACCCGACCATTTCATGACATTCTCAACCGCCTGAACCTCATATTTTCCCCTCCTAATTCTGGTCCTTCTCATCACCGACCATAACCGTCTTCACGCCCAATCTGCACATGCAAAGACCAAAAAATATTTTTTCCGGCACAAGTTCTCTCCAACTTGACCAATATTAGTCCATACACATGCAATACACCACAAGTAATATCACAACCAATGTTATCAATTATTTATCATCTATTTTGTCAATTATTCATCACCAAAATATCCTAAATCTAACTATATGGTCTAACAGTATTGGTTACTCGTACGTTTTCATTTAATTGTTTGGATTGATCTACATCTGAACTGCATGTTCAAAGTCTGGTGTAAGCAGTGGAAACATGTCGTTGTAGTGCTACTTGTTGACAATTTCCAATGGCATTAGTTGTTGGATTTGTACGAGCAGAACTTTTCCAAATGATGCCGATATGAGTGGACAAACTAAGGTCTGACAGAAGTAACATGTGGTCAATTAAAACCTTATTGACCGGAAAATTTGTAGCAGTACATGTGCATGTCACAAGCTGAATTTTTCTTGGCTTTTGTGTGTTCTCTATTTGTCAAACAATTTGATATAGGAGACAACATATACTGCACACAGGGAAGAGGAGCAAGACATGGATCATTGCCTTAGTTATTCCACTGTTATCAATGTCATTTTGCCTCATGTTCTGTTTTGGGTGGATAAGAAGACTGAGAAAACGTAAGTGACGGCCATGTTCTTATGCTTTGTTAAATGGTAGACACAAGTTATAATTGCAAAATGGAATCACCCTTTGAAGTGGTTACATTCTATTGCTTTAGGGAAACTAAGCTTGGAAGAACAACCCACGGAAAATTTTATCAGAGAAGAAACGCTGGAACATTGGAGAATCAAAGGAAGCAAATCAGAGCTCACTCTGTTTGTTCTCTCTGAATTATCAAAGGCTACAGGTAACTTTGCAGAGGAAAACATGCTTGGGCAAGGAGGCTTTGGTCCAGTATACAAGGTAGGTAGCATGCATGAGGAATTTTGAGCATAGCTTGCCACAGAAGAAAGATTTGTCGTAAAGACAATATTTTTTTCAGTAGATCTGAGTTACTGTTTCATCACTAGCTCCAACTCAAACTTCTGTTAAAATTTTGCAGGGTCAGTTGCCTAATGGACTTGAGATAGCAGTTAAAAGGCTTGCTTCACGTTCTGGACAAGGTCTTGTAGAATTTAAAAATGAAATCCAACTTATAGCCAAACTCCAGCATAGCAATCTAGTTAGCCTCATAGGATGCTGTATTCAAGGAGAAGAGAACATACTAGTATATGAATATATGCCAAACAAGAGTCTGGACTTCTTCATCTTTGGTATGTCTTAAAAAAGTTTAATTCATTTCATATGGAAAGGTATATATATTTCCATACTTAAAAGGTGTTTTACTGTACGCAGATACAAGAAGAGCAGCATTATTAACATGGGACACACGCCTACACATAATTGAAGGAATAGCGCAGGGACTTTTATATCTTCATCGGCACTCTCGCTTACGCGTCATACATAGAGACTTGAAAGCAAGCAATATTCTGTTGGACAATGACATGAATCCTAAAATCTCTGACTTTGGCCTAGCAAAGATATTTAGCTCAAAGGACATCCAAGGAAACACAAATAGGGTAGTGGGTACATAGTAAGCAACTATGCATGACTCATTCCACTCATTTCAATTTTATTAATGGCTGCGTTTCAATTATACATTTTGGGTTGACCAATTGTTTTGCATCAGTGGTTACATGTCTCCTGAGTATGCTTCCAAGGGTGTCTTCTCCATCAAATCTGACGTGTTTAGCTTTGGTGTACTGCTTCTTGAGATTGTTTGTGGGAAAAGGAATGCTGGTTCTCAGCAATATGGGGACTTCTTCAATCTGCTTTGCTATGTAAGTTCTATGTGCAGTGTAGTACATACATGTGTGCTGATAGGAGGTACAAGTTCTGAAAATACTTACATACTTTACGCTATTCATATTTCATAATTCATATAAGGAATTATATTCTAGAAAATTGGTTGAGACTTTGCCCTAGAGACACTTCTTTTTGTACAACCTTCCTGCTGTTTTGATGGGATTGAATAAATCCATAAATACGGTTTTAATACTTAATTAAGGCCCTAAAAGACCCAGTTGTCGTGAGCTTCCTATAGCTGTTCGCCGAGTACCCTGGTCAGATATTTACTACACACTACCCGACCAGCGAACCACTCGAACGATTCATGAACTGGTACCTAGGTCCGTTTCTAGGGACTTCTTTTGTGCAATGGATAAAACACGTGTTTTATCCAGCCCAAACAGCACAATGCTTTGGCCTTGCCTCTCTGAGATTGATGAGATGTTCTATCCTTGTCAAAGGTTCACACTACTACAAAAAGGCTTATATTAGACGCCTCATCACAGATGGTTGACCAAAATCATCAGTGTTTAATGTAATCATAGACGGTTTAGGTTTAGAAACCGTCTTTGTTGTTGCTAGCGCTAAAACTGTCTGTGAAGAGATAATATCACAAAAGGTTTTTTATTTAAACTATATGTGATACTTTATAGACGGTTTTTATTATAAACCATCTGTGATAATGAAGTTATCATAGATGGTTTGTTATAAAAACTGAATGTGATATGTTTTTTTACCTCGCAATCTCTTAAAATTTCATAATCACCCGCCTGAGTCCGAGTATAATTCCGTTCTGAGACACCTTTAGTAAAACGGGCATAACTTTTGCATAAGGTGTCCGTTTTCGACGTTTTTGTACTCATTGGAAAGCTAATGATGAGCTCAATCCAAAAAATGACCAATTTATGACAGTCGCCCTCTAAACCCCCAAAATCGGCCATCTTTAGCCTTAAATTTGCGTTACAAGTTTTTAGTTTCTATTTTTGCCAAAATTTTTCGATCTTCCCTAAGGAATTTAGGGTTTACCTCAACTAAAAAGTTCTAGTTCTCATCGAAACCTTTCAAATAAGCATATATAAGCCATCTAAAACTTTGCTATTTTATCTTTGGAGACTAGCTGTTTACATTGCACCACCTCTTTTCTACTCCCGGGTGTAATTACACCCTATGTTGTATCTCACAACATAGGTAGTATCTCGCGTAACGGAGAGTATGTACGTGTAGTATACGAGTATTTAAGACTATATAGGTGGTATGAACAATTTTTCAGAGGTGGTATGCATATTTTTTTTGACATACTCCTTTTTATGTACGTATATAAAGGTATTTATAAAATACACTAAAAACTATAGACTTCTTTGCAATTTTTTCGTGTGGTTCACATTGGAGTATCTTATAATTAGTATATGAGTATACCTAAAGTGAAAAAGGAGTATTTCAAGTTTGTTTAGGTGGTATATTAGAGGTGGGTGTAATTACACCCGGGAGTAAAAAGTATTTTTCCTCTATATATATATATATATATATATATATATATATAGGAAAATTACGTAAGGCACCTAGGTGCCTAGGCACCCACATCCGATACGCGTGTATGATTGATAATTTTTTTGAGTTTGGGTATGAAAATGTTTTATACCCTTGATATATTTATGGTAAATAAGTTTTGAACTCAGTTCAAACTAGTTTGAACTACTTTTGAGTTCAATGCGACTACAGTGAGTATATACCATAAAAATAGTTCAAACTAATTAAACTGAAGTTGAATTTAAATTTTTTCGGAGTTTGACATCTCAAATATACTTTTTTATGGGTATATGAAGATACCCACATCAAACGTTATAATCTCAAAGCAAATCAACGGGTATTGATATGGGTGCCTAGGCACTGTGGTGCATGAAACACTGTCCTATATATATATATATATATATATATATATATATATATATATATATATATATATATATATATATATATATATATATATATATATATATATATATATATATATATATATATATATTATGTGTGTGTGTATTGTCCAATTCACGTAAAGTTGGTATATAGAACTGTCTGTGATACTCATACATCATAGATGATTTAGCTACCAACTGTCTGTGATGAAAGAGTATTACAGACGGTTTGCATATAGAACCATCTATGATAATCTGACCGTTGGGCCTGTCGATCCTCCCCAACCTAATCCTAGCCAACAGAAATTCACCAACCCCCACAACATGGATCATAGCTCCACCTCTCTATCTCCGCGCCAAAAATTTTCGCACTCCCGCCTCTCCCTCCCATATAAATACTCATCCAATCCCAGCCTCCTTGCCTTCCTCCTCCTCGACCCTTACCCTAATAGCCCGCATGAAGCAGATGACGTGCAAGTCTACGAGAGGCAAGGCGCCATGAAAGCAATTGGCTACCAAGGCAACGGGTAGCCCTTTCTTTCCCTAGGGTTAATGTTTGCTTAGTTAGTTCTACAACTAGAGCAACACCCTCCAACATGTGCTAAAGAGAAAAAAAGGAGAAAGAGAGACTTAAAAAGTTTCAAAACAACCAAAAAAATGTCTTAAGTGATCTTCAGGAGTCCACTGGACAGCTTTGTTGGCATATGTAGAGTATATGATTTTGGGACTTGTCTTCAACTCCAGATATGAAAGCTCCCTCCATCAAAACTCTTCGAGCCTTTGGTTGTTGAAGGTACTTTCCCGGTCGGGGATGTCACTTGGATGTGGAGACTTCTTAGTTTGAGAAGTACTCTCAGGCCTTCCAAAGAAAAGAGGAAGCATATCTACTCCCTCATCTTCGACCACCTTTTTTTCCAGCAACAACTAGATCCTGCTAAGACTTCTTCCCCACCTCAACATTTTCTCATTGGGTTGAAGTCATGAAAAGTTCCTAGTCATAACAACTTCTAATGTTTCCTTCATCTGCTTGGAAGCTTCTACGATCACCTCTTCTTTAGAAGCCTCATCATGTGGGGTACTTGGATCAAAGTTGATCAGGTAGTAGAGGCGCCACAAGAAAAGAAGAACAAAAAAAGGAGAGGTAAGGACTTCGAAAAAGTCAAAAAATCAAAAGGTACAAACTTGCACCATTTCTTACAACTAGCATGTACCTAGTCTTTTGGTTTTGAAGTTAAAATGCCCTGGATCATAGTCCAGAGTGCTTGCCTGACCTCCACAGAATCAAAACCTTGTTGGAGAGCAACCCCTCTTCTTCCATGGCCTTCAGCTTCTTCGGTCCGAGCTCAAACACTAGCCAATCAGTAATCAAATATGATATTTTGGCTATAGTGGCCGAGAATTGAAGATTGGATGGATTCGAGGCTACAGTCGAATAGGTGCAAATGCGAAGAGATGGAGGAACTTGAAGATGAAAGGTTTTTTTGAGAAGGCGTGAAGCCAACAGGTACCACACTAAGGTTTTTCCAAGTACAAACAGTAGTTATGGAATCCGAATCCCAACAAATGCAAAAGCCTTTCAGTTTTCTAGTTAGTTTATCAACATTAAGTAAATGAAAACTATTTCTTTACCCTTACCATTGGAAGAGTAGTTTCCAAATTGAAATCCAATCAGATTTCCAAATTGAAATCCAATCAGATTCATATTATAAATTCACTTAAAGTTTGGAGGCTAGCTAATGAGAGTTGAATAAATGCATAAATACGGCTTTATACTTAATTAAGGCCCTAAAAGACCCTGTGGTCATAAGCTTCCTGTAGCTGTTCCCTGAGTACCCTGGTTGGAGATTTACTGTACACTCTACCCAATTAGCGAGCCACTCAGACGATTCATGAACTAGTACCCAGGCCCATTTCCAGGGGTCTCCTTTTGTGCAACGGATAAGACATGTGTGTTATCTAGCCCAAACAGCACGGTGCTTCAGCCTTGCCTCTAACAACAACTGCCTTGTAGTTATGCCGCATGTTCATCTTCTGTTGATAGCAACCAACAATCAAGTGTCCTCTATCTCTCTAAAAATAACTAACTCCCCGATCGGTTGCGCTAGCTCTATAAGGCATCTTCCCAACGGATAACTAGTGTCCCTTCAATAGTATTTAATGGTGGACGAGAGAAGACCGAAGGACAAGAGAATTCATTCAACACACAAGACAATTCCATTTAGAACAATTCGACGGTCAAGGAGATAGGGCAAGTCATATTCTTCTAGTAGGAAGACATATAGGCTAGTGCTAGTTTCAGGCTCTTTTAAGGGTATCTTGTAAGCAGTTTATAGTAATAAAGACCATCCCATTCTCTCTAAGGAATTCAGCCATCTTTCTCGTATTATTTAATAAGATCGGCGACTTGATCGTTGATATGTTTTTTCTTGCCTGTACATAAACCCTGCCTGCACATTATTGTTTATAATATAATGCAGTAGGAGGCTCTTCTGCGGTTTTCTGTCAAAAAGTTCACATAAGGAACAAATAATTGTGTCCGTAGTCCTTAATTACCAGTAGCATTGCTTCGGTTCATTTCAGTGTTTCTTGATTCTTTTTCCACTTTAACAAACTCAATAAAATGGCATTTAATTTGTGGCTGAAATTTCCAGGCGTGGCAGTTATGGAAGGAGGAAAGATGGATTGAGCTTGTAGATCCATCATTGGTGTACCAAAGCCAATTAATGGAGATAAAGAAATGCATCAAGATTGGGTTGCTTTGTGTCCAGGAGAATGCAGCTGATCGTCCAAATATGTCAGATGTTGTCATGATGCTATCCTGTGAGATTAGTGGCCTACCAGAGCCAAAACAACCAGCATACTTTAATCTAAGGCTGGCAGATGGGGACGCTTCATCCAGTACACCAAGCACTGCAAACGACGTAACCATAACGGTTGTCAAAGGCAGGTAGGTACCATTTCATTTAGCAAGCGGCCGGCGATATGCCATGTAAGAGGCTCATTCATACTGCAGTTTTCGTTTTAGCTGAACAGAAGTGAACAGCGGTGCGTGTAATGATGTTTGATATTGGTGTATTACAGGTCCGCATGGACATAAGATACTCTGCCCTCTGCTTGTGAAATAAGGCGTGTTGATTCATGATCGTCATATTTATGTTTCGATTGGTTTTACTGAAGAGTTTCCCAGGTTAAGTAGAAGAACTCCGCCACGAGAAAACTGCGTGAGCTTGAATCATTCACTAGTAGATGTGTTCTCGAAAGAACTTATGTATCATTCTATTTTAATGACTTTTATAGTGTTTAGTTTTAAAAACAAAGATCAAAGAGGCGTATTGGAGACTATACCGGTGTCCAAACAATAACTAAAAGAGATGGTAGAGTAGTATATTACTGAGAAAACAAGAATAGATACAATTATAGAATAGGAAAATACAACGCATACGACACTTTTGTTACTGCAACAGTTGGAAATTAGCTCATGGGTTAAGGCCCATTTCTTTTAGAAATTTCAAAGTATGAATGATTTAGTACCATATTATCTAGCCAAGTGGAATAAATGCAATTTATAATATGGAGTCATTGCCACTTCTTAAACATATGACACACGGCATTGGGGTTAGTATGAGGAGGATTTTGACTAAACACACGCGCGGGCATATCCATGTGACCGTAGCGCATCTCCTGTGTCCTGGTACATAAAATTCACCTTTTATTTTGCTGAATCATACATTATCTCTCTCTCTCTCTCTTATTATGGTTAAATGAGATTTTAATGTCTAGCTTAATTCGGTTTAATTGAGTTAATGCCTTCAGTTACTAGTGAGTAATTGTCATGTGTCTTCATAAGGATCTAGAAACGTCCAGGCCTAATCAACCGAATTTCTTCTCCATTCTTCTTCCTCCTCACTGGAGAGCTGTACTATAGTGTTGAGCAGCTGAACTGCAGCGGCTTTCCTCCTCGACGTGCACTAAGAAGGAGGGTGAACAGTATCTCCGAGTCATTGCTGCAGAGAACACCTGCATGGAGTGGCCATAAGATTTCTTGGCAACGCACATTTGTGTGACAACTCACTTCGCTACTTTATCTACGTTTGGCAATCGCATCGAAATGTCCGCTTCTGTTTCTTTATCAAGCCTAACTATAAGTCGTTGGTGTGATTGATCGACTATGTTATCTAATATTCTTGAGCATAGTTTGAGGTGCAATATATTGCCTAGTGTTAGTATGGATTTATGGATCGCTAGCTATTTATGATATTTACCCCCTAATAAAATCTAAAATTAAAATATTATGCATATTTCCAACACTTACGATGTTCTACTCTCTTTGCTGACCTTACAAACTGGAATGCCCAATCCTCCATAACTAGGGGTGCAATCGGAGCGGATATTGACGGATATCGTTCATCTCGTATCATATTTCACTTTTTTCTCAGAGTCAGAATCGGACACTATAACATCCCAAATACTAGGGCATGCAAAAAATGAGAAAAATTGTAAACTTTTTAATGCCTTTTTGTTCCCTTGGCTTTTTATTAGAGTTTCTTTGAAAAGTTGAATTGCAAGTTAAAAATTTAGACCAAGTTATAAAAACTAAAAAGATGATTAAAAGTTGGCATGAGAAAACTAATGGTGGAAACCATCTTTAAAAGGCCATGAGTATAAATTGTGCCACCAAAAAAAAATATCGAAGCAAGTTCTGATATTATCTAAAGCAAATAAGTATATTAACAAAGTCTTCTCAGATTCTTCTAGAAAAATCAAGAGGAGATAGCACTCTGAAAATTTACACAATCGTCAATTCTCTGTCAGGAGCGTTCGCAAAGATTCTCATAATTTTTCGAGCTCATCTGATGTGTCTAACTTTTTCTCAAACCTCTCAGCTCTCCTCACCCTTTTTTCTCTCTCGCACTATCAAATGTGGCCCACTTGCAGTACCCTTCTTCCACCTCCAGCCTACAAGAGCACATGCCACTGGTTTTTGACTCCATGCTCATCGTTTTGAATACCATGCCCGTCGTTACTCCTCTCTGTTGATAGCCATGCCCTGTGCTCTCTCCTCATCATGTCTCCACCTGCATCGCATCGACTGGCTCAGCCCCATGCCTCTCCTTTGCTCTGCACCATGCCGCGCTGCCTATCCCACTGTTGTGCCGTGACAACGTGGCCATGCTCTACGCCACTCCCTATTAAGCCAAGACGCATAATCTCCATCCGCCGCACTTTCTCAAGAGCTTTGACTAACTAGCAATCTTCATCATGAGTACTCAAAAACACAAGTACTCGAATACATTAGGCCACCTCTCTTCACTCGCTGATGTGTCAGGCCTGCTTGCAGCAATCATCTTCCACCTTATGCGCATGCACTAGCTCCGCCAAGGTCGTGGCTCGAGCTACCCCCGTTTTTAGATGTTGCGCCCGTAGTTTCACTCTCTGTTGCTACCAACTCTGCATACCTATCGCCTCAAACATGATGTATATCTTCCCTCTTGTCTTTGTCCATGTCGCGCGTTCCATGGTGAGTTTTTGATTGTGCTCGTGAGAACTTGCGCTCAGCCTTCAGCATCTCCACACCTATAAAGCCCCCCATTTGTGCCATTTCTCCTCAGCTCACCCTCTCAGTCTCTTGCGTATGATCCTTGAGCACTCCGCTCTCTGGAACATCAAGAAAACTGAAGTCGTACGCGACGTCGGTGAGCACACCACCATGTGTTAGCTTCTCCGTGAGCTTCTCTCCTCCCGACTCACGCAACATGCCTTATCTCTTCCTAGTGCACCCTACTCATTTGTTTAACCTTTCATGTAGTGGATCACTAGAACTAGACCTTCTTCTTCATCTCCCACTAGGACACCGCCATAAGACTTCCTCTCTTCGGTGAGTTGTACCTGTATTTTCTTTCACCTGTACCTTTGCATGCATGCATTAAAGCTCATGCGCACCCCTTTTTGTAGCTTCTCTATTGTTGGACATCATTGTTGCCGCAGACCCCTTCATCGCCACTTGAGATCTTTTACGCTAGCCTCCTTTGCTCCTTCTTGAGTGCCATCATCGTCATCGGTGAGTTTGTCCTTCCTTGGAAGCTCCCGAGCACCCAATAGAGCCCTAGTAGCTCATGCCCCATCTGCCGTGGAGTCCTCGTGGGGACAAGCCATAGCTCTCTTGATAGATAGTACTATAGTGGTCAGAGGGAATAAAAGAACTAAAAGCAATCGAAGTACTAAAGTAGCTGAACTTTAAAAGAAAACCACAATAGTCAAACATGAGGATAGTACCATAGTAGTCGAAGTCAAAAACTGGCAGTGCTATCAAAATCTTCAACCACTGCTATGTCAAGATCTTCGACCACTGGCGTTGTAGAGATCTTTAACCGCTGCTGCATTGAAATCATCGACCGTCGTTGGTGTCAAACTCTTCGACCATCATCGTGGTGAGATCTTCAACCATGACAGTGTCAAGATTTTTGACCACAACCGAGCATCAAAATCTGCAGCTACCGCTGTGTTGAGTTCTTCAATCGCCACTGTGTCGAGATCTTCAACCGTTGCTGTGTCGCGATCTTCAATTGCTACTGTGTCAAGATCTTCGATCACTGCTGTGTCGAGATCTTTGACCTCTTGCATGGTTGCAATCTTCAACCAAAGCCGTTGTCGTGATCTTTGACTGCTCACATGGTCAATATCTTCGACTGCAGCCGTTGTTGAGATCTTCGACCGTTGCTGAGTTGGAGATCTTCGACCACAACAGGTCCGGGATCTTCGACCACTGTCACTGTCGACATCTTCGACCGCAGCTAGAGTCGAGATCTTTGACCACTATCGTTGTCCAAATATTCGACCACAGCGTAGTCAAAATCTTTTACTGCTGTCATAGTCGAGATCTTCGACTACTACTGCGTCGAGATTTTCAACCGCAACTAGATGTCAAATCTTCGACTGCTACCGAGTCAAAGTCTTTGACCACTGACGTGTTAGAAACCTTTGACCACTACCATTGTTGAAGTCATCAACTGCTGTTGCTATCGAGATCTTCGACCGCTACTAGTATCAGAAGTCATCGACCATTGCTGTGTCAAAATCTTTGACCGCATCCATAGTCGAGATCTTCAACTACCACCGGAGTCGAGATCTTCGAACACTTCTATGTCGACCTCTTCAACTGCAGCCGTTATCAAAATCCTCGACTACAACTGGAGTCAAAATCTTCGACCGTTGTCGTTGTCGAAATCTTCAACCACTATTTTGTTGTGATCTTCGACCACTGTCATGGTTGTGATCTTCGACCGCCAGCATGGTCATGATCTTCGACTACTTGTGTAGTTGAGATCTTCGACCGCTAGACTGGCCGTAGTATTTGACCACTTTCAGTCAAAAACCTTCGACCGCTGTTGCTGTCGACATCTTTGACTGCATCGAGATCTTCGACCACTAACCGTAGTCATGACCTTCGACTGAAGTAACCGAAGAGTATTAGAAGTCGTAGACTACAGAACTTAGTTGTTGTAAGCTGTAGTACCCATTCGACACTAAAGGACTTTTGTGGTCAAAGTGTCGTGGTTAGTAGTTGGTAGTCGAACCACACAGTAGATCGGTCGTAAGTATAGTAGATCGGTCGTAAGTAGAGTAGATCGATTGTAAGTGCAGTAGATCAGTCGTAAGATACATTAGATCGGTCATGAGATACATTAGATTGGTTGCAAGATACGTTAGATTGGTTGTAAGTGCATTAGATCAGTCGTAAGTGTAGTAGATCAGTCATAAGATACTTTGGATCAGTTGTAAGTATGGTAAATCGGTCGTAAGTTGTAGATCCTAGTGGGTAAGTCAGTAGTCAAAACCTACAAAACATGGTCGATAGTCTTAAGCCACATATCCTAGTCAGTAGTCGTACAAAACAGTACTAGGTTGGTAGAAGTAAGTTACACTACCTAGTCGGCCGTTGTAAGTTATAGAACCCGGTCGATGCTCGGAAGACCCGTGTGGATGAAGATTGGTAGTACCGGCTCTATGTGAACAATATGACCAGAGTTGCAGTAGGATCAATGTGGTCGAAGACCTAAGTGATCAAAGTACCGTGATCGGTAGTCGGAAGTCAGGGTGATCGAGTACCGTAGTGGTTGGAACATCCAAAGTATCGAAGTAGTTGTTAGAAGTACTTGTAAGATTGGTAGCAATAGTGGTCGTAAGCCACAGTGGTTAGTAGCTATGATGGTCGTAAGATAATATCATAAGCTATAGTGCTCATAAGCTATAGTGATCGTAGGCTTCAGTAGTCGTAGGTAGAATTGAGTAGCGACCGAAGTGTTAGAAATTGGTAGAACTTCGTAGCGGCCCAACAACGTTAGTAGTCGCAAAGAGTGTTGTACCGACCAAGAAGAAACATTCAAACCAATTGGAGATACTTTGTGATCGGCTATTCCTAGCCCTCTTTGAGTTAAGAAGCGGAGTATTTTGTGAATATTCCTTCACCTTTGATCCGTCCTTATTTTCCTTCCCAGCAAAGTTTCCCTGCCATCCCCTATTTCACTCAAACTCCGTTCGACTATGTCAAATATCCCTCGCCCTCTAAACTTACATCACCAAACTCAATCCTAATAAAAATTAATGAAGTTCTAGCTCTTTAGATTTATTTGCATCTTTTGCAGTCTTTTGGATTTATTTGGTCTTTCGATCGCTTATCGCGTAATTAGAAGTCGAAGTCCCGCAGGAGCACCAAATCAACCAGAATCGAGACAGATGAAGACCAGTAGCTTCAAGATCATTGACTGAGAAGGTCTTAAGTAAGATCAAGACCATGGTAATTTAAGCAAGGTAAACACCCTCTTTGATCATGTTGATCCCAGTATTTCAATTATTGTACATTGTTTGCAAAATCTATTATGCATGCACATATGTTTCGATGAAATTGCTATCTTGTGGGTGCCGTAGTGTCGACCGCTCGTATGCATTGAACCTCCTTGGAAATTTCATACCCTCATTGTTGTAACTTCTAGGATATGGTTTAACAATATAAACTATCAAATTCGGAATATTACATCGATATATGGTCTAGATGCTTAGCCAAGCACTAGTTTCTGCTATGTTTAAACTTTTGAACAAGTTTACACATGGACATATTGGTTTCAAAATGTTAGACCAGAGGAGGAACTTTTGTTAGTTTGATATATGTCGGATCCCAGAGCAACAACTCCGAAACCCTCTTGTAAATCGCACTAATCCACGATCAGCTAGTGCACACAGTGGACTACAAAGATAAATATCAACCACAATGATATTATTAACTAAATATGGGAATGATTGCCAAAGTTTACATCCACGGCACATAAGCTGAATTTAAACATAGCAGTGGAAGAAAAAACACCGAACCGGAAGAAGCCCATTGAGCCTGCCCACAAGCAAACGATAGTAAGACGCAACCTACTCGTCCAGATCTTCACCGTAGTCGAAGTCGTCTTCCTCTGTGTGGAGATAGCAAGGTAGTACAAACTTGTACTCCGCAAGTCACACGGAGAATGCAACATAATGATAAAGGCAACGAAGCTTATTGGGTTAGGTTGAGCATAAAACATCATTTAAAGAAATACAATAAATAGATTGAAATTGTTGAATTTAATACAAGTAAAAACTGTAATTGTAAATGAAATTAATACCGTTAGTACAGGCTCCAACCAAACACTAACCTAACCACGGGCATCCCACCCGGACCATCTTTTCCAAAAGGTCTCATATGGATTCCATCCATCCATAAGCTTCCAATCACTCATGGTTTCCATCCATCCATAAGGTTTTCATAAACCATTTTGAAAAACAAAGTCTAATCCATGAAAAACTTTTACTTAGCATGCCAATGACCGTGGGCATGGCTATCTAGGATAGATTATACACTCTACAGAGGTTGTACAGCTTTACCCACAAGACATGATCATTCCATATTGCCACCAGATAAACACACTTCCTTTAGTGTGCGGCGAGGAGATCATGACAAGGCCTTTATAATGCTAAGCCTTCAACCTGGCCATGCCAACACTGAGGTTTCACCACAACATGAATCCACAATTGGAGCCCCCTCTTGAGCCCAGTGAGACTTCTCATGGACTACACCACGCTTACTTTCAACCTACAGCGAGACTCAAGTTGGAACCTGCAAATTAGTCAGCCAGAGCTGTCCCATACCAGCCTTGTGGTAGTATGATAGGGCTTTGCAATAGTAGCTCACAGATCGGTCCTTAACTGACTTAGGCACTAACCACATACCCCTTGTGCGGCAATCAACATTGTGTCACCAAACAACAATACATGCCAGCAAGCACCCACTACCTAACCATTTGCCTAAGTCTAAACCAAGTTTTTATATTTTGTTTCGAAATATTTTATAATCATTATTGACTCACCAAAGTCAAGAATACATTTGAAAGCTTTATCATTTTATGTGAAACAAATCTTCCCACCCAAATTATTCTAAGCATGGCTAAGCAATTCTATAAAATTCCTAGTTAATACTAATGTATCAACTAGGTCTTTCTCTATGGTGACAAGCCATAGAAAGTTCGATGTCAAATTTGGCCATAAACAAAGAAATTGGGTATAACTAGAATTTAAATCAGATTTAAACTAGTTTGAAAAAAGTATGCATGCATAATAATTTTAAAAACAATATAATTAATTTAAATTACTGGGAACAACATGACCAAAGGTGTAACTTGCCTTGCTCAAGGTCCTAGTGCGAGTCATCGAAGTCGTGCTCTCCGAAATCATCATAATCTACGCGAAAAGAACCAAATAAATTCAAACAAAAATTCAAAATTGGTTCTGGCGACTGTAGTTAACAATGCGTGGTGATGTAATCAGCTATTGCGAATTTATAACAATGTGCTTCAAATGACAACGTAACAGCCAACAT